>CP136069.1:23909984-25333734 GCA_032622095.1 Siphonodentalium dalli
TGTTAAAGAAAAATTTAATATGTTTGAACTTTTTTTTAAAGTAATTTTTGCTTTCCAAAATGTGCAATATATATGTACTCAATTATGACACATCTTTTTAAACAAATTTGCTAAACGGATGTCTTCAACTTATACACCACCCGGGAAAACCGCCTGCATGTATCAATGCCCCAACAGAGAGTAAGTTTGAATTTGATGCTGATCAAATTACGTCCTTATCATATTTAATTCCAATGATACCAATGGTACTCGGTAATTAACCATATGTTTGCAATTATGTGTTTACATGGGTTACACGAGGCCTTCAGCAAACACCTTGGGCACAAAGAAAGCATTATACAGACAGAACCAGAATAAGTATATATAGCTTCATATAATTTAAATACAATGTTGTCTTATATTTGTTGTGTGTTTTTCAACTATTAGTAAGAGATGCTCTGTCCTATTGTATTTGACATCATAAAACACAATCGGTACATTTTATTCGCCAATTAATATGAAGTTTTGATGGCCAGTTTAAAGATTCACGCTCCGCTTTGACCCCCAAGTTTGACAAAAATTCCGAAGCCAATTTTAAGCTTACCGTGCAAAAGAGAAATGAAAAAATATTTTAATTTACAATTGAACACGTATTTAGCACAGGCTTCACGAAAAATCCACACAATACGCCATATGTAATAGGATCAAAAATGATAATCAAAACTTGCGAACTCTGTCCCTATTATCAACTATTTGGTGGACGGAAGTATGAACGCTCTTTATAAGCGATGTTCAATGCACAAAAAAACTTACATATTATGGTTTCATGGTGTCCAATCTGACAGGGTATCTTTACCACGTTTGAAAGTTCGTCAGCCTATAGCAACGATACCAATTATCACCTCTTATAAAGAGCGTCCATGCTTCTTTCGTCCAAAGTTGTATAGAAAATAAAGAGCGTTCTCGATTATTTTTAACTTTTTGTTTATCATTTTTGTTTCAGGATTCTGTATGACCAGACAATATTACAGGGGTCGGGAAAGCTAAGGACTTGGCGATGTATTCAGTTATTGTACCTCAAGGAGGACTGGTTGATCACACGAGTAATAACAGCCTGAGCTGAGCTTTGAAACCATGATTTAAATATTATGTAGCGGATGCAGTGATGGACTGAAAAACAAGCTTTCCGCAGACATTCCACAAGTGGTGCGAGGATACGTCACAGGAAACACAGAGGCAGATGGTCCCACATATGTGATTCAGAGCGATTATACGGAATATACATGGATTCTACACGTAGAAAGAAATATTGGGCATACAATATGGTCTACTGTGTAACTTGATATAACGTATCAATGGATTAGATATATGGAAATACACAGAATTGGAATTCACATACAGAATCACTGGCTTATATAGGGAACTATACACATAATTTATCAGAACATTTTATAATTTACAGAATTAGATTAAAAATATTCTCAAAATGGAATTACCAGGAACCACTGACTTTAAATAATTACTGATTTACAAGATACGCTCGACTCATGGCATAAGTTATTTTAGACATTTATGGATTTAACCATAATTTCATGACTGGAGCTTCCAGAAATTTTGCTAAAATCATAACGCCAATGCATTCGTATATATGGGAGACTCGCATATATAAGAGAATACATTGGCCGAACAATATTTACCTTGACCTTGTAAGCCAATGCATCTTATATATGCGATGATCCGTATGAGAGACTCGCATAAATAAGAGAATGCATGGCACGGCATCTTTAATGCTGCAGCAGCGCAGCTCCCGGCATGAAATGGTTAAGGAACAAGTTGGATTCAAAAATGAAATTTAATAACTATAGTCAAACATAAAATGAATCTCAATCTCAGCGAACACATGCTATCTTTAATTATAACTGTATATACTATTCTACATATTCTACATAGTCAAGCTTTCATTGGTGTAAACAGTATTTAATCCATATAATTCATAAAGTAATTACAACATAATAACAAGTTATGGTATGGAGAGAATTCGACAGCTCATAGCTTATATGTGTAGTCTCCTATTACGGTGTGACCGAGCCCACGTCGTGAGTATGCTTGAATTAAGTGCGATGTATTTCAGACAATTTGATGTTCACAGTTAGCGTTTATTTAGTTTTTGTCTCGCGTCAACTCACGCAGTGGGCTCGTTCGATATGTGTGTCGATATTAAGTTTAATGGACTAAACGGTTTAAGTGAGACTAAGAGTTGGTATTAACCTCTTCGCAACAATGACGTCCGTAACTATTACGGACGTAAAAGTGCACGCCGTGTGCTATATGGTCCGCAGTTACTACGGACCTACTTCAACACACTAGAAGTAGGCAAATTATACATAACTGGAACTCAGAGATTAGTGGATCGGAATAACTGTATCTCTACGTTTCAAAAAGTGTATGATGCCCCACGATTGTGAACGATAATAGCTTTCAGCTGAGTCAGTTGTATGGTTCTTGTGACATTCCTGCTATATGTTCCCATTGGAAAATGCCAATAACGTCAGCAGCCCAGCACACGACGTCATAACGTCATTTAGCAGCGAAGAAGTTAATAATAGTTGGTGTTAGACAAGTTAATATCAGATCAGTGGTAGAAAAAGGGAGAATTATATAGTAATGTTTCAGATAGAAGAGAATTTAAAGATATGTGGACAATCTGATGTAGACAGAATTATTTTTGAAGAGCTGACCTATAGCATCTGAGCCAACGTCGCACCACGGTAACAGTTCACAATGAATTCCAACGCGGAAAGTTTTCTGATGTGATCAGGTTATAAACTAGCTCATTGTTGCATATCTTCCGATTTGATTGGTTAATATGCGCGTGTGTGGTTTAACGGACGAGTCATCGGGGGCATTACTAATTGAATCGTTTGGTGCTTAGGGTATATGTTTGTACTTCTCTGAAAATGGTTATGTTATCGTCATGTGAGAGTTCAGCGGAACCACGGAGTTGCTCCTCGGTTGTAATGTTACAAAGGACAGACACTCTGGTTAGAAATGAAGATCTTTGTGACTCGTATCTTTCGCATTCGAGTAAATAATGTTCGGTATCCTCTAGCTCATCGCAAGCACACATGGGTTGGTCAGAAATTTGTTTGAATAGGTGTGGTAATTTAAGTGGCTACAGTGCAGTCTAAGTCGAGAGTGCAAGACCTGTGCGTCGCTTGTAGGCATAATAAAACCATTTAGGGATGTTGTTCATGTTAGAATTCAATGACTTTGAGAATGTTACTATTGAGTCCATGGCAATCATGCTTGTGTCAAGGTTATTTCACAAAGTGGTTGTCGAGGGAAGGAAGGCTCTTCTGTGATATTCATTATCGAAAACTGAAATTGCCTTGTCTGATGACACGCCCCGATATCTGACTGTGAGTTGGAGGTACTAAAGTTCTTAGATATATTGGTGACTGGCCATACACGATCTTGTAGAATAGCCTCATTTTGTATTTTTCACGTCGTGATTTGAACGTTTCCCAACCAGTTTCTGCAAGGAGTGTCGACTTACTGACATACCTAGTGGCACCCGAACTCTTTCACTGCCGATCGCGACTTGAGTCGAATTACCCATACACTGCCGATCGCGACTTGAGTCGAATCCTGACACCTTCGTCCCGTAACATCAATCCATTGGAAGTAACTTTATATTATTCTGTGAAAACACTGTACGTGATGTAATCAATTTTGTGACTAGAAACTCCCGGTTTATTTTTTTTATATTTCTGGATGTCGGCCATCTTGTTTTGTAATTAAGTGGTCGCGGTCACGCGACCCTCCTGGTATGGGAAGTGTTTTCCGTTCCACAGAGACCAATACCTACCAGCATACCAAATTTCAGGAATATACCTCTGCATATACAAAAGTTATTGCGAAATACTCAATAATATATTTATTTAGCAGAAATATACTAACTTGTTTTCGGTTCTCAATACTAACACCAACTTACATACCAAATGTCGTCAAAATATCTCTGCAGATACAAAAGTTGAGAAATAATGCATTTTCCTTATATTTCGGTGTGGTGGCCATATTGTTTTGTGATCATGTGGTCACGGTATCGTGACCCTCATATGGTCACGGTCTCATGATACTGACAGACTGGGAAGTGTTTTCAATTCGCATATCCAATATCTAACAGTGCACCAAGTTCCACGAACATACCTTTACAGATACAAAAGTTATTGAGAAATAACCAATCAATATGTATTTAGCAGCAATATACTAACATTATCTTATATTTCGGGAGGGCGGCCATCTTGTTTTGTGGTCACGTCAAATGTGACTTTGGCGGACTAGAACATATTTTCTATTCCCAATACTGATACATATTTACATAACAAGTTAAGTTAACTTTAATGAAAATATCTCTACAAATACAAAAGTTATTGAGAAATACTGAAATTGTATTATATTTTGGGGTGGCGGCCACATTGTTTGTAGTCACGTGATCGTGGTCACGTGACAATGGTGGACTGTGGTGTGTTTTCGATTCGCCAGCCCATAGCTACATGCATACCAAGTTTCATGAAAATAGCTCGGCAGATACAAAAAGTTATTGAGAAATACCCAATCCATATGTATTTAGCAGCAATATGCTACATGTACATGTATAGTATGTTTGGCAGTGGCAGATATGTACGTGGTGCTGCATGGCAGTGAAATAGATACGATGCGAGCTGCTTCATACTGTATATCTTCAATAACATCAGATTCATGTTGCACACAACCATCACAGACTACACAAGAATATTCAAGAACTGATCGAATCAGAGTGAATTAAGATTTTTCAAGACTAGGTCTGTCAAGATCAAATCGATATGTTCTTAGTAGGGAAATACGTTTACAGGCAGTATTCGTCATTGCATTGATGTGGGGGACCCCAGCAACCATCTTTACTCAAAATAACACCGAGATGCTTGTGTGAATTGACTTTCTTGATGGGCTGTTGATTCATAGTCAGAGTTGGGTGGTTTAACGAGTATAACGTTTTCGAGTGCACGTCAATGCCTCTGTCTTAAGATCATTGAATTTAACAAGCCATGTAGAGGACCATTCTTCAAGTCGTTTAATATCATGTTGCATCATAATTTCCCCAGTGTTAAGGTCATCAGTTGTCAGCGCAATCGACGTGTCGTCGGCAAAAAGACGAATATTACATGTCATGTTGTCAACGATGTCGTTAATAAAAACAATAAATAGGATAGGACCCAATACTTACCCTTGGGGCACTCCTGTAGTTATTTCCCCCCACTTTGATTAGCCAGCGGGTAGTACTACACGCTGTTGGCGATAGGACAGGTATGATTTGAACCAACGGAGCATGTTATCGCGAATCCCTATTGCATGAAGTTTAAAAAGTAGACCATCGTGCCAGACTTTATCAAACGCTTTACTTATGTCAAAAAATACTAATCGAATGTCGCGCCCTTCGTCCAAAGATTTACAAATTTTGTCAAATATGTCACATAGTTGATAGGCAGTTGAGTCGGCGGGAACAAACCCGGACTGACGTTTAGTTAGAATATTATTCGATCGAATATATGTCATAAGGTGTTTAGCGATGCATTTTTCAAATAACTTGCTTATACAGCTTAAAAGTGAGATTGGTCGGTAATTCGCCGGATTGGTTCGATCCTCTTTTTATGTATTGGTACAACGTTTGCGCGTCTCCATTGCGGAGGAAAGTATGATCCTCGGATAAAACGGTTGAAGATTTTGGAAAGAGGCAGTTCTTTAACAGACGCGGGCTGATAAAATCAGGTCCAGATGCCTTATCAGGTTGGTGTTCTTTTATAGCATTATAAACTTCCAGCTCAGTTATATTTATATCACTGAGTGTGGCCAGATTAGGATCATCCGGTGTTGGGGGTGGAGGTTGTTTTGTTCCATCGAGAGATGCAATGCTACAGATGTAGCCATTTAGCACCTCGGATGTGTGTTCAACCGACGACACAACTTTGCCCTGCCAAACTAAAGGATGCACAGTTTCAGCCCTATTTGTGGAAAGATGATTAAATGTTTTCCACCATTTGTCAGCTGTTGTTTTGTTATCACTGAGGACTTTTTGCACTTTTAATAAATGAAATTGTTTAGACGATCTAACTTCGGAAATTACTTCGTTTCTAATTTTTCTATATTTGCTCCATGAATCGGAGGTATTTCTTCTTTTTGCCGATTTATGAATCTTTTTTCGTTGTCTAATTAAATATTTAATCCGTGGGTTCATCCAATCGGGCTCGTCTTGCTTGCAGCTGATAAACTTGTGGGGAATATGTTTATTCATAAGCTCAGTTAGTTTGTGCGTCAGGGTGCCACATAGATCCTCAAGTGGTAAGTTGTTAAATGCCTGGGTCCATTCTAATGATTTTATTTGGTTGTTTATTGCGGAGAAATCTGCTTGTTCAAACATGTATACAGTGCGTTTGCTATGTACTATCGGTCTAGTTGTTTCGCGAGTTTAAATTTTCACGTAACCCGGGACGTGGTAGCGAACTAAGTCACAAAAGAAGGGTTCCAATGTTCCACTTTCCTTTCGTGTGCAGTTACCGTTGATCAATACAACATCTATGAGTGTTTCTGATAATTCAGTAACATTTGTCGAGTCGCATATAACTTGCTGGAGGGAGAAATATGTTGAGATGGAGGACACTTTGGAATTTGCTGGATTAAACTGATTTTCATTCAAATCTCCACATATGACAATTCTATAGATGGATAGGCATTGACTCCGTCACCAATGTTCCCCTCGATTTCGCCCCAGCATTGTACATTTGGTGGGCGTTAAAAGCTACCGACTAGAACGTTTTTTCCATTCAATAGAATTTCGATCCATAAATTTTCTAAATGACTTCTTTCCATGTCATTTCTACGTGTATATGCTATATTGTTCTTGAGACAATAACACCGCCACCTACTGTATCGGTATTAACTATATCTCTACGTTTATGTTCGTGGAAACCAGGTACCAGCAAATCGTTTTATTAATTTTTGGTACTAAGCCAGGACTCCGTAAAACCACACACGTCATAATTTTGAATTTCGGTGGAAAGTACATCAAGTTTCGGGAAAATACTCTGCACATTCAAGTGGATCACTGATAGTTCTCCGTCTGTTCCAGGTCCGGGGTTAAGCAAAATATCGCCAGAAATTAACAGTAATTGTCTGAGCCACGTGGCCGTTGTGGCAAGATCCTCAGGAGCGGAAGATATCTCTCTTGGTACCCTAGTTGTATTTATGAACATTTATTCGGAGTTCACGATCGAAAGTATGAGTAGCACTCTAATGAGCTTGAATTGGTTTGTTCCATTCATAACCAAGTTTACGTAATAAAGTAGAAGTTTTGACGTATACGGATCACATCGTACTTTACGTTTCGCATATCGCGCGCGATTATAGAATGTGCCTACCATTGAGCGGTGATAGTTATCCTGGATCATATCGATGATAATTTATGGTGCTAGGTAATGTGTAGGTAGGCTTTTTCATTTAATCATAGTTCCATCGGCGCGACATTGGCTCAGTTGCAGGCTCTTTGCTGAAGATACATAGGGACAATGAGGTGTGAAGTGAGAGAGTAATACCTATTAATATGTGGATATAAGGTAAACAAAGAAAATGAAAAAAACATATTCATGACATAACATAACAAAACAGTTCTTAAAGAAGGAAGTACAACTTATATGGAGATGTTCATTGGTCACTTTGTTATGGGACGAGGCTAGGTTTCGCAGAATCGCGGATATGGGATAAACTGATAATAGCTATATATATATATTTAATTTTGTTTAGCGAAATTATTTTACATGCATTGCAATGTAATGTAATGCAATGTAATGCCACTGGTGTCATGATAAAATACTGAGCTACCAATTATATCCAGTGGTCGAACACGAGAAGGCGATGTGAGGCCTCTCCCTATTCAGGGTATATGCGGACAGTGGTTCATATCCGAGTGCTATAAATAAAAATTACAACACGAGTTAACATAATTATGCTTTGTGAACAGGTTTCCGCAATATATGTCACTATTATTCGGAAAGGTTATTTGTGACCAGATTGGTGAATTACATGGGGAGATAAATGCGTTTGTGTGAAATGGGAGGCGCGAAAATTCAATGAAATAAGGTTAGAAGGAACTAAATAAGTAGAATCACGTCCCTTTCGTTTTTGCAGGGTATCTCGAATACGAGTTTAAAAAATTCTGGCGCGCGATTGGCGTATAATATGTCAAATAATTTTACAAATTCAAGAAATATAATACCCATAGCATGTAAAAACGTGGGCGTTTCCTAGTCTGAAATGCGTTCGTGTCCAAACAATGGCGGGATATTGAGGCTGTGTATTGGCTTTCGTCAGACTGTCAAATTCTGTGCAAAAAGTGGGGTAGTGTGGAAAACATATGCTGGTTTTTTAAAAAGGCGTGGCTCGAAAGGTACTCCTATGTGCGAACAGATGCCGAAAGGGTTGGTCTTTACGAACGCATGCACTTCGGAACTCGAAAATTTAGCGTGGGCGTGGTCAAACGTTAACACTGTGGCCTATGGAAAACATTTAGTTCCTTCTAACCATAAGACCTCGATCGTAAAAATCGTAACAAGTGAATAAAGAAGGATAACTCTATCCATGAGTTAGCGTAATTTCATTTATTTTCAATAAACAAGTGAGTGAGGGTGAATAACTCTATTCGTCGTTTCTCGATATCGATGTCACATTAAAGTGATATATTGATCCGGGTTTGTGTTTGTGCACTAATATTGGTGGGACGTGCAGAATAAATGTGGTTAGCAGTATTCAGTGAATTTGTTTCGAGATAATGTTTTTTTGGGAGGGGGCATGTTGATGATGATTTCATGAAATGATCTTGTGTGTCCATGAAACGGGGTGGCCGATAATTTTGTTCGGAATAATAAGCTCAGTTTTTGTGATATTTGTGATGTAGAATGTTTAGTTCAGTTCGGATATATGCTCTAATTATTATATTGTATCGAACAAATGCAGAAATTTTCAACTTTTACTAAGTTCAGACAATTGATGTTCGCCTTACTGAAGCTTTAATTTGGATCAGCGGCGAAATAACACGTAGTTTCAGAACAAAGTTCGATGTAGTATTCGTTACTATTTTTAGTAGTCAAAACTACATATGCATAGTGCACGATGGGAGAGACTTGAAGGCGTAGTATACAACTACGACTAATAGAGTCGAGTAGCCAACCAATCGGAAAGCTTGATTTCAATAACAAAGTCACGTGAGATACAATATTGAGTGATAGTTTATGGCAGGTCATATTCTGCAATGTAGTGATGTTGGCAGGTGAACATATATACACGTATATTAATTATTGAACTGTGTGGCACTTATTGCCCGAATTTGGTGTTGGTGCACTGTGCACACAGTCTCTAATTGCCTTGCATAGAGATAGGCTGGCTTCTGGGACTGAAGAGTTGTCTCTTAAAGTCATCAAACTCACAGAAGTTGTCAACCCTGTGTACATAATCGTACCAGTCCTTGACGAAGAGGACACCGTTAAATGTCCACGTCGAGTCGATATATGTTTCCTTCTTGAGTTTTCGACATTCGCCGGCGATCTGCGATCGTCGATTGGTCAAGTGCTCGTTTGTGAACATCCGATCATACTTTCTAGATCCCTTTAGTGTCCCCCTCCCGCGATAGAACGAATTGCGTTTTTTATAGTGCTGGAATCTCAATAGTATCGATCTCGGGGTTCCAGGCGTTCCTGAGCGGTGACACCTTTCGATGTCGTTAGATTCAACAACAAAGCCCATTTCTTCTGCTATTTCTTGCACTATCTCCTCAACATCTTCATTTCGGCGTTCCTTAATTCCAGTGATACGTAAAGAATTCCGCATCCCATACTCCTTTAAACCATCGATATCTGATTCGAGCTGATAGATCCGCATAACCTGATTTTTGCTGTCCACATCAACAATAGATGAGGTCAGACACTGAAGCGTGTGCGGTGATTGGCTGAGCGCTAACGTCCAGTATAACGTATGCTGAGGTCAAATTCGAATTTTTTCCAACGCCTTGTTTACATCAATAATTCCAATATAATATATTAGATTAGAATAAACTTCTTGGTCGAGGTTGATGGTATACAGTTCAATAATATAAGTGGCATTATACTGGATCGATCGGTGTTTTCAATAATCGCATAGATCTGCCTCAGGGTCGATATATATAGTTCAATGTTTAGAGACTCACGCCATGCGAAATTTAATCCTCAGTGAAAAACGTTCGAAATTGCACAAACTCCAGACAATCGTAAAAATTCCAGGCTCACATCGAAATAAATAAAGTGATTATGAATATCCTCGTTACTTCCGTAAGATAATTTATTCCTTCAACATCATCAAACTTCCAACAAAAGAACTGTTTTGACAGATAAAATCACCTATCGTCCATCTTGGTTACGTCATCAAGCTTTCATTCAACGTCGACCAGTTATTTGTATGCACATGAGGATAACATCGAACTAGTTTCGAAACAACCTAGTTCTCGAGTTTGAGAACATATAGTCCTCTTATAAAATTGACGACCAACCGAAGCACGAGTTATCAACCAACAAAAACTTTGGCGAAGATGTTGAACAATTTGTTGATTTGTACCGGAATTTGTTTTTGAGAACAAAATATTTATAAACACATCGGGTGTTTTATTTTCATAATAATAAACACGCCATGGTGTTTATTAAGTGTGTCTGGAAAATAAACACGTTGATTGTTTATTATAAAACGCTATAACATGTTTTAATATAAACACTAGTGTTTATTCATAATTGGATAGAGTATTTATTTTAAAACACTGTGACATGTTTTTACATAAACACTGGTGATTTAATTATAAAACACGTGTGTTTTACTAAAACATATCACATGTCTTATAAGTGTGTCTCTCAGGTGTTTTTATTTACACGCGTTTATACGAAATTATTTCTTACAGTGCAGCTAAGCACGTGTATCGGTTTAGAAATATGTTATGCTATGTGATATTGGACTCGCATCCATCCATATATGATATACTTTTCTTGTATTTAGTACATTTGTCGGGAAAAAGTAACCATGTTGGACCATTTTGTTAATTATACATGGAAATGGCAAACTAAATTAACGTACTAAGAATATTCAAATCAGGTTATTTGTATATTTCAAAGATTGTTTGTTGGATTGAGTTATCTCTCTTCAACTAGATTCATCCACCACCGATAGCCATATGTAGCTACAACAGCTACACGAGGCTATTATAGCTATAATTGGGGAATTGCCAGACATGACCATTGCCACCGCTGACTAGTGAGTGACCCAACAGCAACATTCGGCAATAAAATTTGTTAATCTCAATGTCAACCTAATTCCCGAGGTTAGCAAAGGATGATCCCAACAAACAATCACGCCATGGCGCACACTGTGAGGCAAAACACTGTATTTTAAAATGTCAAATATTATATATTATACTTATTTTCTTGCTGTTTGATGGGTATTCTTAGTACGAAGTAATCTAAGGATTTCACTTGATAAGATGACATTCGTCCAGTATCCTCTTACAGGTGATTAAGATTTGTAGTAGCTGATCGCCGCATGGCAGATTAAATTACTGATAAGCTGGATATGTTTTAAAATAGCTAAGACAAGCGGTGCCTCTCTTACCTTTATTGTTTCCACCTTATTTAGAAAAAAACTTGCTAGAGTATCACCCAAAATATATTGCCCATTTGTTTTGCTATAATGCTATACATGAGAATCCAACTCGGTCATCTAATGCAATATTTTGGTAAATACAGTCCTGAATAAGTTTATTGGTTTGTTGAGGAAAATATACCTTCACCATATGAGATAAATGCAGAATGGCACAATATACAATCAATACTTCACGTATGTGCATTGCTTGAGTATATGGCGTGGATACATACAGAATGGCACAATATACAATCAATACTTCACGTATGTGCATTGCTTGAATATGGCGTGGATACATGCAGAATGGCACAATATACAATCAATACTTCACGTATGTGCATTGCTTGAGTATATGGCGTGGATACATGCAGAATGGCACAATATACAATCAATACTTCACGTATGTGCATTGCTTGAGTATATGGCGTGGATACATGCAGAATGGCACAATATACAATCAATACTTCACGTATGTGCATTGCTTGAGTACATGTATATGGCGTGGATACATGCAGAATGGCACAATATACAATCAATACTTCACGTATGTGCATTGCTTGAGTATATGGCGTGGATACATGCAGAATGGCACAATATACAATCAATACTTCACGTATGTGCATTGCTTGATTATATGGCGTGGATACATGCAGAATGGCACAATATACAATCAATACTTCACGTATGTGCATTGCTTGAGTATATGGCGTGGATACATGCAGAATGGCACAATATACAATCAATACTTCACGTATGTGCATTGCTTGAGTATATGGCGTGGATACATGCGGAATGGCACAATATACAATCAATATTTCACGTATGTGCATTGTTTGAATATATGGCGTGGATACATGCAGAATGGCACAATACACAATCAATACTTCACGTATGTGCATTGCTTGAGTTTATGGCGTGGGTACACGCGTTAGTATAATACACAAGTTACGGTATGACTCCAAATATTTGGTATATCCATACACAACCGGACATGTATCATCTACAAGCACGTACATAATTCAATATGTTTATGCCAACCGCATTAAAACTTGAATATAGCAGAGGGATTTTTTCCGGGCAAGAATGCCGGGGGGAACGTTGATTATACAAACATTAAATACTACATATAACCAAATTATGTAGCTGAAAGTTAAATCTAAAATTATTCTGAAGAAAAAGAATAATTAATTGTTCTTATCAGTGTTGTTGTAGCAAAATAAAGCCCATTTTCTGGAGAAAAAAATTATACCATCGTAGCCTCAAATTTACTTTTAGCCTGAACACTCTTTGTTAAAATTATCCGAACATACTGTGTGCCTTTAAATATTTTAGAATGTTATGTCGAATGTAAGAAAGTAGTCCAGGGTATATAGTGTGGTCGTTGGAGAGTTGAACCCGGAATAAATTGGATACAAGCTGATTTTTGTGTTATTCGACGCGGAAAAACACCAGGAACAACATATCAAAAATCCGCAAAAATCCTATCATGTGAAAATTCAGGATCCAAGATGGCGTCCATAATGTCTGTTGTTATCGCAAAATACTGAATTTCTGCGGTAGGTGCTCCAATTAATGCCAAATTCGTAATACATTGAAATATATACAAACAATGCTTTGTCGTAAACCATATCTGTAGTAGGTATTTCCCAAAATGGCCGCCAAAATGGACAAAATCGAATGAAATTTACATGTTGTGCAAAATTGAAGAGCTAGTCATATACGAGTGAACAAACTCGAATTATGCGAGGAAGAATGATTGCAGAGTATAAGAGAAACTTTTGATTAGAGATGTACGAAATATCTCTGATGTATCTCACGAGAGAGCAAGCGAAACCAGGGTCTTATGAAACGGTTAAATCTTGACTTTTGTACGCCCAGAAACGGAAACATAACGCAGTTTTTTCTGTACTGCTTATCTTTAATCGTGTGATATATGTGTAATTAAACAGCTAAATGATATTTCGTAGAGATGTATTGACTATGAGACCTTTTTCTTGAAGCAGAAAAATGTGTTCTCCGAGCAGTCTCACGAATGTGACTGATCATCATTTATTTTGATATCTACAACATGAAACCTTTAAAAATTAACTGATATAAAACGGTATGAAAGATATTCATATACTACTGGGTAAAATGCGTCTATTCCATTGTCCGTGTCTCAAAATAGTGGTCATAGTTGCCTCATATCAAGTGATAAAACACGAATATTTCGCTTTTATCACAAGAATGCATGGTGGTATACCATGAACTAAATTTATTAAAGCACGAAGGAGTACCATAGACTATCGTCAATAAATTCTAAACTTGACCAAAATTGCCTACATAAAGACTGTGTTTATACCTGGAAATTATATTCGGTTGAATTCACCAAGGCCACATCTACGCGAAACTTATTACGTTTTCTTCAACCGCATCACCACGTTTACTCCTTCTCCCTAATGTTACACATAGCTGCTGCACACAGAACCACAATTAATACTACTGCGTGAATGTTTAACGTTGAAATAACATCTTAAACGGTGATCACTCGATATTTAGCATGATTATGTGGGTGGTAATGGTAAGATATTTTCAAACAAAAATATACTGAAAACTAATAGTGTGCATTGCGTAGCTGCATATTCCAGTTGTAAAGTTGTGATTGAAGTAATTTGAACAAAATTGTCTACTAATAACACGGTTTGTTAGCAGCATGAAAATTAGTCTTACATGCAATGTGTGTTGTACCGTCTCTTTGATCTGATGAGACGCGGTGCTAATCTATTGAAGATATGAGTGTTTCTTTACAGTATCATAAGCATTGCTACAAATATGTATTGTTTAATATCACCGGGAGTGTTGACAATTCCGGAAATATAACTAAAATTTAGACAGCTAGAGTGGGCACTTAAATTTCGGCGTTACATTCAAAAATTAATCATCATGACGAATGAAACTACCATGAACTGTGAGGCGAAACATTAGTTCGTGTGTTGCATGTCCGATATTATTATTTTTGGCCCGACAATTAGATCTTGGATAAGCAGAACACCCAAACTTTAAAGACGCAAATCATTGGGGTTTGACTTGCGGTGCAGTGGCCAACAAATCCTTCAGATGGATCTGTTTAATGATGTGTGTACCTTTAAAGATATTCAACAACCGACTTGTATATTATCAATACATATTTTCACTCATATGTGGTTATCCAATATGTTGCTTTCTTTGTTGAATTGCTTGCAGTTGTGGCCATTTTGACAGCCATTTCATGGCCACGATTGTATGATTTTGTGTGTGTGTCACTCTATTCGCTCCCGTACTATAATTTAACACAAACTGGTATAACGGCGTAATTCCGATGCCACAATATATCGTATAATGACTTGTTTCGAGAACTGATGTAGTATAGACAACCATGTTGGACGCCATCTTGGATAACAAAGTTCCCCAACAGCGGATTTTTGCGGATTTTGGACATGTTGTTCCTGAGGCTTTTCCGCGTCGAATGACACTAAAATCAGCTTGTATCCAATTTATTCCGGGTTGACCCCCAAATTCTGCTTCAACGACCACACTAATAGACGAGTCTCGCTCTTCCAAGCCTTGGATTGAGAGAATGAATTATGTGTATGAATGTTTGTCTTTCCTCCTTTGTCATTCTTTCTTCTAAATAAAAATAAATTAAAGGCACGGGAGGCCTTAATTGTCGAAAATATTCATATTTGTTCCAAACACCGTAAACTGAAAAACATTAAAACGCATACAGTTTCGTTCATATATACCATGACCATCGTGTAAACAGCATGTTATCATAAAGACCTACTATAGTTTACCAAAGCTAGAGCCTGATTGTGTTACATAAGACAGCACAATGCTACTGGCTAATCACACACAATTTACATAAACGCTCTTTATTAGTTCCATGTCAGGAATTCACCAACAAAGTACGCTCTTTATGTTTACCATCATAATATAAACAAACACCAGAAAAGTAGCTTTTTATGCTTTTGTTTACATAACAATGGTCAAATATATGACAATAACATACTGTTTATGCGATATTTCTTATTTGTATACGGACAAAGTCTGTCTACATTTTGATGTTCTTTCTGTTTGTGGTGGTTTTTGACGGGTGGAAATATTTTCACAGGATACCCACCGCCAAGGCCAACCGTACCTTTAAAAAAAAAGTATGCCGGGTGGTGTACACGCACGTACATAATTCAACATGTGTATGTCAATCGAATTTAAACTTGGATATAGCAGGAGGGGAATTTTTTCCGGGCACGTATGCCGGGGTGGGTGGATGGTCGATGGGATCAACAAACAATTTTTTCGCAACTCAATTTGTTTTTCCCTGCAATTTTTTTTGTTATTGTTTTTGCAATGAGTTTAGCTTAAGACACCTGGAATGTCAATATTAACATAAATGAAAAAGCCATGTATTTTTGGCCGAATGACCCCAAAATGACTCGTTCCTATTTACATGCCAATGTTAACATCCATGACAAATAGTATGCACAGAAAATAATATACAGCTGTTTACAGTGAATTCCCCCCGCAAATCTCTGTTTTAGTGTTAAAAGGGGAGTGGGTGTCAAAAAATGTTCGGGAAAAAACTGCCGAAAACGGAAAACATTTTTTCCGACCCCCGCCCTGGATATAGAAGAAAATTGTGTAATAATACGATATTATATTACAGCTGAAGATCCTTGTGTTAATAATCCCTGTGAAAACGGCGGGACATGTGGCCTCAACGCAATCGATAATGACTTGCCCATCTGTCGATGCCCGGTGGGATTCGCGGGAGATTACTGCGAAACAGGTGAGTGGAGAAACATCAGGCGGGGGTGGGGGTATCTAGTACAGTTACAGAAATTTGGTATGCCGTTTTTGTTTTGTCTTTTATTTTTTTGCATCTGGACATTTCGGGAACAAACCACAAGCAAACTGAAATTGTTTGTTTTATTTTTCCTACAAATAGTCCCCAATTTTAATAACGTTTGTGTTGATCGATCATTGCGCGCCCAGAGACGTGGTGACTGGGGGTGGTGCTGTTTGTCTCACCCCCCCAAAACTTTGGTCAAAATTTTCAACAGTTGGAAATTTCATACCTGACACAACATCAGTTGGAAATTTCACACCAACAATAGGTTGAAAATGATCTTGTAGTTTGATTTTCAAACAATTTATTGGGGGGAATTTATTGTTTTTGGACCAATATTTGCATATTTTCCTTCTTTTGTTAAAAATTTTGGACTGAAATGGTCATATAGGGGGTGTCAGTTTGGAAATTTCCAACATTTGGAAAGCTTGTGTCCTGGTCCCTCCCCCGTGGCCAGCCAAAACTTCTAGTTAATTTAAGAAAACAATATTGTCCTACATTTGGTCAAAATTGTCCATGGAATTGTCATCAGTTGGAAATTTTCCAACCTAAGTCGGGGTGTCAGGTTTGAAATTTCCAACTCTATGAATGCTTGAGGCTAGTCTAGATGCCTGGATTTTGCGATTTTCTTGTTCAGATTTCAAAATTTTCGCACACCGGGCCGAACCATGGTCGGCCCGGTGTGTCCTGGTCCCACCTCATGTTAGGATTTGTGCAATGTTCAGGTTCAAAATATATGAATATTATCATACCAGGTAGATAGAACCATGGTTTATTAATAGCCTAGTATTCCTGTGAACACTTAGGTACAAGAAGGGAATGAAATTATGCAAAACCTTTGGTCTGATTCAAGTGGTGTTTTGGTTTGATTCAAGGGAGGGTACAAATGAAATTATGCAAAACCTTGTCTCTGGTCTGATTTAAAGGGGGTGCAGATGGAATTAACAAGGTGGACACCCTCCCCCCCCCCCAACGGAGAACACCTAGCCACGTCCCTGTGCCCACCCTCATGGAACTCAGAGTTTAAACATATTTTGTTGTCTAAATTCAATAATACATAGGAAATGACACATATATTTGCATACAGACAATGGGATTGGAGAACAAGTGCTGACTCACTTATGAGTACTTCCTCTCCCGTTTGTTATTACACTGAAAAATAATGAATGGCATTGCAACAAATGGAGCTCACATGTTGGTCTAGAGTAAATTAATTTAGATACACAAATATTACTATGTTTATGTTGATCGAACTGATACTGGAATGCATTTCTCGATCCGGTCGGTCGTTGGGACAGTCGCTGTGGTGCTCGCTGCATCCTAATCCGTTGAGCAACCGTGAGTTTTTTAAGTTGGACTTGGCAGGTTATGGAGTTAATCCCCAGTAAAATCCGATCCGTGATGAGCGGTTTGCGTCGGCCCAGTATGTTGTATGGACTTTACACTCCAATGCGGACCGACTGCAGGTAGTTTTGGACCACCGATACGCTCCAGTGGAACCTTCCACTGACCGCGTTTTGGTAGATCTAATCGGAAAGAAGAAATAGACCCCATCGGGACGCCAATAGGAGGTCCAATTGGAGACAGGGGAACTGAGAAACGCCTAGTCCCCCACCATTTTGGCCCCCGTGCCTCTTGTCGACGATGTCACGATCACCAGCGGGATCAGGACTCAGATGCCACCCGGGTGCCCCAACCGTCGACGTAGACAGCGGTACCAGTTAACATGTCACATCGGTCGTCCCCGCTGTTGTCTTCGATGTGGAGATGGAAACACCACCAGTCAGATTCAACCAGGGACGGAAACTACCACTTCCGCCACTGCGGATACCAATCATACCACACTGCTTATGTTAATTATTCTTGTTAGATATATTCTTCTTGTGGGGGCTCGGGCGGGGGGGGGGAATGTTCGTATGAGTTTCAAGAACTTGTCACCCAGTGCCCCACCTAGCTCCATGTGTAAATCATTTCCAAATAGGCCGCTATCAATTTTATTCGCGTCATGGCAAGTAGTTTGTCGTTGTCCAAATTCAGAACGAGCACAGGCGTTCATGGAATGTGTGGATTTATGAATAAGAGAGGGGTTTATGCAGACGAGATATCGTATATTAAGGGGGTATAATACAAATGTGGATTTCGTAACTTCAGGCTTACCTAGCACAGAATCTAGGCTTTATAGTTGACAGTTTAGTTCACAAGCCATAGCAGTATAGTGCATCACTCACTACATGACTTTTCACTACAACCTGGCCAAGTACAAGAACACACATATATTGGACACATCATTGTATAATGACGTTTTTATTATAAGGGAGGGATAATAATAAGGGTTGTCTTGCAGATATAGATGACTGCTATCCGAATCCTTGTCTTAATGGGGGATCCTGTACGGATATGGTAAACAGCTTCATGTGTAATTGTGACGACACGGGTTTCGATGGATCAACCTGCGCAAACAGTGAGTATAGATTTATGCATACATGCACCGGTAATAAACGATGCAGTTTATATAATCTGCATTATAAACTATTACTTTATTTCGAGTCGAGTCCTGTTATTTTTGCATACGCGACCTCATTAGGAGCCCACAAATTGTTACGATCATGCATTGCGTTGTCCTATTTTCGTGTGTCCGCGTGACACTGCATTCACACGCGAATATTGAATTGCGTACTGCATGTTCCATAGGATCTAGACTAGCAAAATGTTTGGAAATTATTCCTGACAATATTTTGTCATACCGCGGTCATGCGGTATTTCATTTAATACCGTTGTCGGTATTGTGAAGGTGGATACCGTGAAGCCCTAGTTTCGACTGCATATGCACTATAACTTCAGCAAATTGCGGAGTTGGACGAATTACCATGAAAACATTAAAATGTAGGGGATTACTGCGCTTTATTTGGTGATTTTCGCAGGCAGACTTGACAAGACCACGTGTTTTACTGTTGCAAATTTAGTATTCGGCACGCGATAGTCGAACCATGAAAAGTTCAACATATTGGATGCCAAATTCCTACAATTAGCAAATCATTATACACATGTATGTCAGATGCCTACATACATTATATATAAATAGAAATGACGATAAACATTTGTCTCGCTCACTCATGACATAGGTTTCGGTATCACTAAAACAATTATATATCCTCTACTATATAGATAATGAAAGGATTGGAGTTGACTATGCCAAAACAGTGGTCCTCGAGGAGGAATAGTCCGCTCGCCTGCGACCACTATTTTGGCATAGTCAACGACAAGTCATTCATTATTTATTATATTATATCGAACATTGGTGAAAATTCTCACACAATTTCTGTGTCTGATTTTGTCACATCTTTGTTTACCTTGAATTTTGGAAATCGGTCTCAGATGTTACAATTTACGGCAATCTTTTGACGTTGGCAGGGGAGCATAACTATGTTATTAGTTACATATAACAGCATCTCTTCATGATTCGTGCATTGATTTCTATAAATACGTCATTAGCAAAGACATTTTGGCGAAATTGTAGAAGATAACTAGCTTAACATCGATTAAAGCGGAAAAGGAAATTATAAGTAACGTCCACTGTCATTACAAAATTAGGACTGGCCGCTTGCCAACTAAACGGACAAACTATTAAATACGTTGGCTAGCTATGATCGGACATTAATTATGTAAGATCATTACAATTCACCAATAAATCTAATGAAATGCTGATATTGCAACAAGTATCGTACATGTCAAAGGTATAGTTTAAGCTTAAGGCGCCAACCCGATTTCGCGAAATGAATTTGTTACTATCGTAAAATAGTATAGCATTGTGCAGCCAATCAGAATGCGAGAAAGTCACGTGAGATATAATATATATTATTAAATGACAACAAGAGCACGCCAACGGCGTAGCATAATACGCCCGTTTCTGGAGTAGAGTGGGCAAGGTTTAATTCATTTGTTTGAAACCTTTGACTTAAGACGAAATAATAACAAAAATAAAACACAATAACCTGGAAACCGCATATCAGGTAAAATCTAAGTCGAAAAAGGGGCATAACTCAGTCAAAATCATGCAAACGAAACCCATATTCGAACTTGATCTGTATTTTTTTGTGGTAACCTAACATACCAAATTTGGTTTCTGTTCACTTGATTCAATCTAAAGTTATCACCCGAAACCAAAGGCGGACGGATTACTGACGACGGACGGACGACGGACGGACGGCTAACCCATTTAATAATACAACCGTTTTTATTCAAACGCACGTATAGAAATAGAACCGCCAGTGGTTCAATTTCAATGGTCAGTTTCGTACATCTCCAGTTAAACATCAGAGTTTAAACCTGGTATGATGTAAACATATTTTATTCCACATATATGAACATTTAACAAAAGTTTTGACAATATAGTATAGACAGGTGAATTGGAAAGGGGATTAAACAACACACCCATGGGCTTTTATTAAGTTTGCTGCCCTAAAACGGGATTTTAACCTACATTGACGACCAGCCAAACCGGGCTTATTTGGAGCGTTGTGGTTATTCAGTGGCTAGCTGATTGACATATATATTATGTGAAATTAGCACAACTACCCAGTTACCAGGCGAAACACAAAACGCCAGGATCCCTTCTAACATCCTGGATGTGTACCGCTTGGCAACTGGGTAGTTACGCTAATCTCTCAGAGTAGATATATCAATCAACCAATTCCAAATTTAGAAAACGAGGATATATGCATATCCAGGACGTATCAGTTGTTAAGCTCCAATTCAAATTCAACTAGAGTTGACATATTTTGAAAATAAATACATAGAAAGGATATTTACCAGACTGCAATTGGAAATATTATGTTATAAATTGCTGATATCTGCAAACCTACGACGTGGAAAAAGTCCGAAAGACCTGCCAAATGAGATACGCCAAATTAGTGATTTCATTGAGTTCAAAGGCAGTCCCAAGTCATACTTATTTTAGGAAATATTATAATATTGAAAGTACACAACATTGATTATCCAATTTATTTCAGGAAGCAGTGTTATATTCGCATCACTACACACGTGTATATGGTTGTCAAGTATATTGATAGACAGGCTATAATGCTGTATTCGTGTGATATTGATAGACAGGCTATAATGCTGTATTCGTGTGATATTGATAGACGGGCTATAATGCTGTATTCGTGTGATTATGATAGACAGGCTATAATGCTATATTCGTGTGATTATGATAGACAGGCTATAATGCTGTATTCGTGTGATATTGATAGACAGGCTATAATGCTGTATTCGTGTGATTATGATAGACAGGCTATAATGCTGTATTCGTGTGATTATGATAGACAGGCTATAATGCTGTATTCGTGTGATTATGATAGACAGGCTATAATGCTGTATTCGTGTGATTATGATAGACAGGCTATAATGCTCTATTCGTGTGATTCTACTCACGGGTACCCCCTGGTGCGACAACACTACGATAATACAAGGTTTATATCTATCAGACCTATA
The DNA here is from genome assembly GCA_032622095.1 of Siphonodentalium dalli. Taxonomy (NCBI): domain Eukaryota; kingdom Metazoa; phylum Mollusca; class Scaphopoda; order Gadilida; family Siphonodentaliidae; genus Siphonodentalium; species Siphonodentalium dalli. The sequence goes on from CP136069.1 coordinate 23,932,060, forward strand.
TTGAGCATAGACTCACTTGCAATCTAAATTCATCAATATCCTCTGTACATAAGATAATGTCACATCCCCAGTTCTTTAGACCATATTCACACCTTTAATTTGGTGTATCTCTTGCATCGATAAGTGTACGATCACCAAAGATATATCTGAATGTGTGCACTTTTTCAAATCCAGACAAACCCTTGAACAGATTCCCATCAAATGTTGCATAGCACTACTGCAGAATTCTACTTGTCACAGGGTTTGTCTGATTTTGAAAGTGCGCACATATTCATATATATCTTTGGCGATCTTGCACGTATCGATGTGGGAGATACACCAAATTAAAGGTGCGAATATGGTCTAAAGAACTTGTTATGCGGCATTCTATTATACACAGGGGATATTGATTGAATTTTTATCGCAAGCGAATCTATGCTCAATATGGGTCGGATATATATAAACCTTGTATTAAGGTATATAATCATGGTAGTGTTGTCACAACAGGGGACCTGTGATTCTACTGCATTCAATTGTATGTGTAAATAACATAACTATGGTGCTTTGGAGTTGTTGTATATTGTAAACAAGTATCAAATATGGGCACAAAAGGTATTTAGTCAAACATTTCCACGAGGTTGTAAAAAACGCTTTTTTCGGACCAACCCGGCATACCTTCCTGGTATTGTTTTATTACCCCCGATGAATTATGATGATTTCAAATGGCTTGACGGATTTTTATCAATCAAATGTCTTTTTAAAGCCTTTTTGATGAAAATTGTATGTCCTATATATCCGTTGATGAACAAGCAACCATTGATGAACAAGGAATCATTTATTTTGTTGATGTTGAAATGATCTGTCACGCCTCTGTCGTGATGACACCCACATGAGAGACTGTGATTGTTTTGTGCGTGGGACCGAAATTATGCAGGTAGATTGAATACCTGTGTGAAGAATTCCTGCAAAGTTGAAAGCATTATATAATTAGTTTATATATAAATACCTGTGTACATTTCAACCAGAACCACCACGTCCATATTGTCCAGCCATCTTAAAATATATATGTGCCATCTATTGAACCGAGTCGATGTTGTTTGCTATGATTTGGGGACTATGTTATTGTAGTTTGTACCAATACCCTGGTCATGTATCGAGATTGACTTTGGCCGTTGATTGCGTTACAATTCAATACATACTTATTAAACCATATGAAGTTTACATGTTAACAATTTATATCTACATATATCGAAGGCGGTAAGAACAAAAAAGGTGGCATTGTGTTTTATTACCGATCGTCATATAAATCGTTTTTTAACAAAAGCCACACCATTAATGAATATGCTATATGCGCCGTGTTCTATGGTAAAATGTTGAATTTATCAACTGAAGTTGTATTCATTTCTAGTTATATACCACCTACATGTAGCAATTCATCTTTCTGGAAACCGGAAAACAAAGACGAAAGTCCATTTAAGCTAATTCAAAGTTCCCTTGCAAATATAGTACCGACGATCTGATTATTCTCGGCGGGGATTTGAAATCACGAACTGGTGAACTGCCGGACTACGTTGCAATAGATTCCGATAATGCGCATGTACATCTCCCTATAGATTATACATTAGACACCGATAAGTCAGGATCAAGTATGGACAGTGTCGTTAATACGTATGGCCGGCAACTACTTGAATTGTGTCCGAGTGCAAGCATTATAATTGTTAATGGGAGGACACCGGGTGATCGAATAGGGCATTTCACGAGCTATCAGTATAACGGCACGAGTGTTGTCGATTACATAATACTAACTGACCGCTTCCTCTCTCGTGTAGAGTATTTCTGTATTAAACTCCCATCGGAGTACTCAGACCATTGTCAATTAGTTCTACATTTTGAATATCCATGTATCAACCGGAATGTAGAACATTCTAAATTTGCATACGAAAAACCCAAACCCAGATTTAAATGGAACAGTCCCAGTAAACAAAAAAACATAGATAAAATTACTTCCCCCGAAATAAGCTATCAATTGCTACAGTATCAATATCGCGACTACTCCAATGACCAGTAGGGTGCAGTTCGGCCCTTAGATGAAATAATGGTGGTAATTAACAAGATAAATAGTCTCCCTTGCTCTGTTGTTCCTAAGAGGATCAAACCAGCCCGCACAAGAAAGTGGTTTGACAACAGGTGCAAAGAAATAAAGAGAACATTCGACAAAATCGTAAAGGATGTAAGAAATATCCGTTTGATGTAAAGTTAAAAGTCAAGCTTTTCACTGCAAAAAAATCTTATAAAAAGGAACTAAAACGCAAAAGAAAAACGTTCTACGCGGATCTTCATAATAATTTAGATGAATTAGAAACAAACAACACCAAACAGTATTGGCGCATAATAGATGGCCTCCGCAATAACAAAGATAAAAGTAGAAAATCCAGTGACGATATCAACTCGGATACAGCTGTGGATTTTTTTCAAAATATTTATAGTCCTATAAAGCCAGGCATTGTAGATACATCGCCAATCGATCGGACACCTATACCACGTGACATATCCCTCAATAATGATCCGATCACGGCAATGGAAATTTTAGAGGCAGTGCGTGAACTCAAAACAAAAAAAGCTGTAGGCCCGGATCAAATTACCAATGAATTTATCAAGTGTGCTGTGCCTTTAATGATTGATCAGTTTGTACATATTTTTAATATAATATTTAAAAAAGGGTATTACCCACCAGAATGGAGTAAGTCAATTCTCAGTTTGATACACAAAAAGGGAGCTAAGGACGATCCGAATAATTATCGGGCAATAGCCCTTAGCTCATCAGTGGGCAAATTGTTCAATAAAGTAATTAATCATAGATTGGCTAAATTTATGGAGATTAATAACGTTATAAGTGAAAATCAATTCGGTTTTAGTGCTGGCAAAAGTACAATTGACAGCGCCTTCGTTCTACATGCCTCTATTCAAAAATATATCACTGCTAAAAAAAAACAGTATATGCAAGTTAATTGGAATTACCGGCAGGACAATGCAGATTGTAAAATCACTATATGATTCAAGTATTTATATTACTAACACAAGTAAGGGACTTGGGCCACCGCACCTCTCAACAATTGGAGTCCGACAAGGATAGGTATTATCCCCTTTATTATTCAAGATATTTATTGATGACATTGGTGGCATCTTTGATGATAAATGTGATCCATTGTCTATCGGGTCTAACAAACTAAATCACTTATTATTTGCGGATGATTTAGTGCTATTGTCAGAAAGTCCAGAGGGACTTCAGCGGTCATTAGATAGCTTACAGTCTTACACAAATATGAACACTCTCTCAGTCAATCCTGATAAGACAAAATTCATGATTTTTCGAACTAGAAAACCAAACTTTAACAAAAACTTCTTCCATGCAGGAAATCAATTGGAAATTGTTAACGAATACACATATCTTGGAATTACCTTTGCAAACACTGGAACATTCATACAGGCAGTGGATAACCTGAGCGTCAAAGGGCGAAAGGCTCTTTTTTCAATAACAAATGCATGTGCTAATAAAGCACCACTCCCTCTGAAAACGTCCCTTAAACTATTTGACAAATTAATTAAACCCATCATCTTATACGGAAGTGAAATTTGGGCAACAGGAATAACTTAACAAAATTATGACCGTTATTCGTGTGAAAAAATTCATGTATCACATTGCAAACATATTCTCGGAGTTGGAAAATATGCATCTAATTCTGCTGTTCGAGCTGAACTAGGAAGCTATCCGTTATATATTGATGCATTGTATAGAATGGCTACCTACGCTGTTAAAATTACCTCACGTTGCACGAGAAAGTTATTGCAAGACGCAGTTATTGAACAACTTAACGGAAAAACTGGTAGTTCAATCTTCAAAAGTTTAGAATCGTTTGGGTTTACTCTAAATAGCGATGAGAGTAGTAGCGCCCTTCTGAGTAGTCTGATTTCGTTCAAACGACAGCTTAAGAAAAACCATGTTATAGATTTTCGAGTCAGTATGCTTGATAGCGCTTCTAAATCAGGCAAAAACAAGATAAGAACATATAGGCGTATCAAAAGAAATTTTGAGTTAGAACCCTACCTTATTCACACAGCTTCCCAAACTGATCGTACAATGTTTACGCGACTGAGAATAAGTAATCATTCTCTTGCTATTGAAAAAGGTAGGCATACGCAACCGAAAAAGACACCGTTACCATTACGGCTGTGTGTTTTTTGTGAAAGACACTTCTTAATTGACTGCCCCCATTATTCCACCCAGCGTAGTGAATTACTAAAACTAATGGAGGGAAATTTTATTAATTTTCGACTGATGAGTAGATGGGACCAACTGAAGCATATATTAGATAATGACCTTACACAACATTGTGCGAAAGTTTGCAATATAGTCAGGAGGTTTTTCGAGTGCAGATTGAACAATACATAAATATTATTATATATTGTATATTAAGTTACTTGACTGAGTGATGTTTATACAGTTTATATATGTTCATGTACCATATTAATATCTCATATATATTTTGAAGACCTCTGTCTGTATGTCTGTCTGTCTGTCTGTATGTCATTTATACAAATCTACGATTCTCGACCGATCGGGACGAAACTTGGTAGGTGTGTGTACTTTGACCAGGCGGTCGTCGTTGTCGTATTGGCGAGTCCGTGCGGCGCCCGCTTCGCGCATGCGCAGACACGAGATCTCGGAAACGGATGGAGCTATCGAGTTGAAATTTGCTATGTGAATGTATCTTGTCCCGGATACGAATTTTATCGGGTCGCGAGCCCGTGCGAAGCCAGCTTCGCACATGCGCAGACGAGATCTCGGAAACGGATGGAGCTATCGACTTGAAATTTGCTATGTGAATGTATCTTGCTCCGGATACGAATTTTATCGGGTCGCCGAGCCCGTGCGACGCCAGCTTCGCGCATGCACAGACCAGATATCGGAAACGGGTGGAGCTATCGACTTGAAATTTGGTATGTGAATGTATCTTGCCCCGGATACGAATTTTATCGGGTCGCCGAGCCCGTGCGACGCCAGCTTCGCGCATGCGCAGACCAGATCTCGGAAACGGGTAGAGCTATCGACTTGAAATTTGGTTTTTGAATAGCCCGGAAAACGTCGGGCTGGGTAGAGCTATCGACGTGAAATTTGGTTTTTGAATAGCCCGGACAACGTCGGGCTCATCGGCTAGTCTATTATATATTTTGGAAGATATGTGTGTGTGTGTCTGTCTGTCTATAATCGATGGACTCGAAAAGGGCAAAGCCGATTTCGATGAAACTTGGTAGGTGGGGGTATTTTTTGCCGGGGAGTGACATAGGCCTATTAATTTGCCCGTGCGGCGTGATCTTGACCTTGAAATCGGTTAATTTCAAGGTCAAACGCCCGAATATCGCGGGATTTCGATGAAACTTGGTATGTGGGGGTACCTTCGACCGGGGAGTGGCATAAACCTATTAATTTGCCCGTGCGACGTGGCCTTGACCTTGAAATCGGGTAATTTCAAGGTCAAATGTCCGAATATCACGGGATTTCGATGAAACTTGGTATGTGGTGGTACTTTCGTATCGGGAGTCTCATAAGCATATGCATTTGCCCGTGCGACGTGATCTTGACCTTTACATCGGGTAAATTCAAGGTCAAATCGCCAATTTTGATGGGATTTCGACGAAATTTTATACAAAGGGTTACTTTTGTCCACTAAGTGTTTTGGACGGGTCAAATCGTGACCCCGACCTGACCTTGACCTTCAAAATGATAAATTCAAGTTCAAATCGGGTAAAACCGGATGGATTTCGACGGGCACGTTTGTCGGGTACTTTTGTCCGGGCAGTGTTTTGGACTGGTCAAATCGTGACCCCACTTGACCTTGACCTTCAAGTCGTAGCGTCGTCGTTTCTCTCGTTGTATATTATAAGTCTATTCCCGGACTATTCTCTGGCATCGTGTATATCTGACTGACTGTGCGACTGACTTCCGAACTCCGTGCTTCGAACTCCGAACCGAACTCCAACTCCAACTCCAACTGTACTCCTCGTTGATTTGCACACGTTATATACCCATGCTAGATAGCAATATCATCCATCAAGTCGTGACTATGGGAAGGTTGCTATTATGTATATATGCCGTTCCTAGCTAGATAACAATGGATGTATAGTGTTCGTGTGTCGGACCGCGTACATCAACATCATTCATGTCTTGTCACTCCCGAACTCGTAACTGGCAACCCAAATATTGTCACAAGTTTTAGAAGCTTCGGAAGTGACGACCGATGTCCGCATGTCACGAGCATCGGTAATTATAACTTGCATACTGTGGAATCCAATTTGCATTTGATCAAAACCACAAAAAAAAAGAATAGTATACTATACAACTGAGGCAAACATCTGAACTGAGTTTCATTTGTCCATGCAGATATCGATAACTGTTGGCCAAACCCGTGTCTTCATTTGTCCCTACATATATCGATAACTGTTCGCCAAACCCGTGTCTTCATTTGTCCATACAGATATCGATAACTGTTCGCTAAACCCGTGTCTTCATTTGTTCCTACATAATATCGATGGCTGTTCGCCAAACCCGTGTCTCATTTGTCCCTATATATATTGATAACTGTTCGCCAAACCCGTGTCTTCATTTGTCCCTACATATATCGATAACTGTTCGCCAAACACGTGTCTTCATTTGTCCCTACAGATATCGATGACTGTTCGCCAAACCCGTGTCAGAATGGAGGAGTTTGCTCCGACCGTGTCCTTAGTTTTGATTGCTGTTGCTCTTTCGGTTTCGTTGAACAGAATTGTAGCCAAGGTGAGTACATATAGAGGATATCTAGTGTTTTTGAGTGGATAACGAAAAATAAACATTGGTCTCGGTCACAAATGACATATTTTTCGGTATCCACTCAAAAACACTAGATATTCTTTTTATTATACGCATTTCCAAAGAAATTCACCATTTACGACGTTAAACGATCTCACAATCGTCTTCAATCGATGCATCATTTTGAAGCCATCAGCTGATCGATGCCTGTTCACGCAATGCTACTTCACCAACCGCAGAATATAAAAATATAGTTCCCGTATTTATTTACCCCATGAATATGTCGAAATTCAACATAAATATATAACTAAGATTTAAGTTTCTGAAATGCCAGAAATTTCATACTTGCATGGAATATGAACACAATCTTTATATTATATTAAATTATATATTAAATAATTAAAAGAAATGAATAAGAAAAAGATCGTAGGCAAGTATTGTAAGTTCAAAATTTCGACTTGTGAGTATATTATTAATAATATATGAGGATTTATTTGTTAAATCTGTCATGACAATTACTGCCTTTAGACTCTTGTTATGGTTGTTGTAATGATACTAATATTATGCAATGCGCCACGAACCTGGTTGTTGATGAAAAAAATTCACAGTACAAAGCTAAATACTACATAACATTGTACACCATGACAGTCTTAACATATATCATTAATACTACCCCCATGCACAGGTCGAAATACTGAAATTTCATTCTTACCATCTTTGTGTAAGAATCTCCACAAAATGTGTAAGGGATATATGTTTATCTTCCAGAAAAAGGTCAACATTTAAACTGTATTTCTTATGTATTCAACCAAACCAATCACATTCTCCGCCCGTACAGTTTGCCATACAATAAATAGTATACTATATAGGAAATAGTGTCTTATATCTGTTTATATATTATCACGAGGATGGGGGTCATTCTTTAAATTTGTGGTTTCATACGCGGCTAAGTAAAGAAATAATTAATTCTCCTCTATACATTTGGAGGACTATAGAAATGTTCTTTATCTGTTCAGAAGTTTGTTTATTTGTGCATTTGTCCTTTCATTTGTTCGTTACCCCATATTTGGGTTTATACTGCAATCTTGTAATCAACTCACTACACTTTGTTTACTATGGATCTAAAACTCGAGGGTATTTTTACTGACACATTGAAGTTGTTAAACAAATTGGACAATACAGAAATGCCAGTAGTTCTTGGTTAGTTAATTGTTACCCCTTTCTCAACTTGGAAGATTTTAAGTGCAAAAGCACTTGCTACCCAATTTGGGCAACCAACTCTCTTGGTACGCAAAACACGAGTACGCCTTTTGCTCAATAATGTTGTGGTTGAATTACGTCCCTTAGATAAGTTCCCATGTAAACATGTTTCGGAAAGTTTGAAAATTATAAAACAATGTCGTCAAAACCAGAACAACTGAAACTAGAGGTCAGATTCCATGGAATCAGTTATACTTCCATGGTATCCCATCATATCCCATATGTGTGTTCCTCTTCATGCGAATGCATATTGGTGCTTTATGATCCGATGGTGGACTTGCATTGACATTTCTATATCTAATATATATTTTGGGACTTCTGTCTGTCTGTTTGTTTGTCTGTTAGCTATAACTGCTAGACGAATTTTGACGAAATTTGATAAATATGGGTACCGTTTTCCAGGGAGTGTTTTGGACGGGTCAAATCGCGACCCCGACCTTACCTTGACCTTCAAAAAGGTCAATCCAAGGTCAAATCGGGTAATACAGACGGATTTCCACGAAATTTGATACATAGGGGTACTTTTGTCCGAGGAGTGTTTTGGGCGGTACTCGCCAAAAAACAGCAAATATATCAGTATAGATCGATTAAAATTGAAGGAACTTTGCTCTTTTAAGTGTGCCGCAACTGCCGCTCGCATTATGGCATGCTACTATGTGTCAACGGATCAAGCACGCGGCGGCGGATGCCGAGTTTTGATGCTGTTATCATTTTATTCAACAATGTATATATGTGTCATTGACTCAATGTGTGTTACATAGTAACTTACATCTGAGGATTGCAGCATTGCAGGTACATAAAATTTATTTCAGTTTAAATCGTCATTCACCATATATATATATATATACCCATCTTTCCGATATATGTATTTGAGCGCATGAAGCCCTAAACATAAAAGTTCTAACACCTGTCAGGCTGCCTAAATTATGGCACATTTTAGGCGATTGTTGTGGGTGATAAATCCAACTATTTCAGACAATACTAATGCATGTATGTCACACATTTATGTGTGGCTGCTGTGGCATACGTGCATTAGGATAGTCTGACATTGTTGTATTTGTCATCCACAACAATCACCAAAAACTGGCACAAAGTGCCATACATTACCAGTAATTATCACATTAAAATATACTCTTTTAAATGTGTGATATGTAGTGGAATAAACAATACAACACCAGTACCGGTACCGAGGTTCCAACGCAGTACCGGTACCGGTACCGACTACCTTGGTACCGGCGGTACTTTGACAAGCCTATACCAGGGTTAAACCGTCCACTCTACATCTTTAAAAAGCGTACTAATCTTGCGTTTAGATACTACTAATCACATCCACACGTCGAAAAGTTTTTATCTCAATATCTGATTTTCGGAGTAATTTTCCTCATTTGATTTTCGATGGAATTTGCCAAATCTGAACCCACCCGACACAAACACTCCCTTGAGCAGGTTGCGTTTATAGTAGAGATGTCAAATTTAGGAGGCATACCTACAGTATACCGGCTTACGTGCCACCGCATTAAACTCGCACCTTCATTAGCCTATTTAGATTTGGGGCTAAAAATAGGTTAGTGATAGACTACTTCAGTATACATATATATGTAACTAGCTGGTGGACCCGACTTCGTCCGGGCTGTTTCCCCTCTGCTTTTCGGCGAATTGCGCGATTTTACCTTGAATTGACCATTTTGAAGGTCAAGGTCAGGGTCACAATTTGACCAGTCCAAAACACTCCCCGGACAAAAGTACCCGACAAAAGAACCCGTCAAAATACATCCAGTTTTACCCGATTTGACCATGAATTGACCATTTTGAAGGTCAATGTCACGTTGGGATCACGATTTGACCCGTCCAAAACACTCCGTGGACAAAAGTAACCATAGGTATCAAATTTCGTCGAAATCTGTCCGTTTTACCTGATTTGACATTGAATTGACCGTTTTGAAGGTCAAGGCCAGGTCGGGGTAACGATTTGATGCGTCCAAAAGACTGCCTGTCCAAAAGTAACTCTAGGTATCAAATTTCGTCGAAATACGTCCGTTTTACCCGATTTGACCTTGAATTGACCTTTTTGAAGGTCAATGTCAGGTCGGGTTAACGATTTGACCCATCCAAAAAGACTGCCCGTCCAAAAGTAACTCTAGTTATCAAATTTCGTCGAAATCCGTCCCGTTTTACCAGATTTGACCTTGAATTGACCTTTTTGAAGGTCAAGGTCAGGTCGGGGTAACGATTTGACCCATCCAAAAGACTGCCCGTCCAAAAGTAACTCTAGGTATCAAATTTCGTCGAAATCCGTCCCGTTTTACCCGATTTGACCTTGAATTGACCTTTTTGAAGGTCAAGGTCAGGTCTGGGTCACGATGTGACCCGTCCAAAACCATCCCTGGAAAAAATTACCAAGGTATCAAATTTCGTCAAAATCCGTCGGGCAGTTTTCCCGGCCATAGCTAACAGACAAACAGATAGACAGACAGACAAACAGAAGTCCCAACATATATATTAGATATAGCGTTGTTACGAGTAAACCATCTGAAATTTAGAAAATCGCACTGTAGATGCGCGTGAATACTACCCATCAGATGCACTTGTCAAAAAAAAATTATCTCGATGTTTAAATACCCCCCCCCCCCCTTTGCAATTTCGCGAAATTTTCCAAAAGTCTCAACCCACCCCGACTCGCATTCTCCGTTGGACAGGTTACGTTTAAAGTATAGCGGTCAAACTTTTTGGCACGTACATACAGCATGTCAACGTACCTGCTACGACATTATCTTGTTATTTAATTGACCGGTTTGGATTTGGCGGGAAAATTAGTGCAATATTTACGTACCTCGTAATGCGGAAAGTCCTGGGAAAAAACATTTTATGCAATGTTTTAAAAACAAAAACAAAAAAACCCCCTCATTTTATTGGTGTATAGTGTGTGCCTATTTATGGGCGGTAACTCCGCAGGGAAAGCGCGGACACAAGTTTTGATGCCCGTGGGCAGTATGGCATATCGAAGTGTGCATACGGTCCAATTTTCGATGCTCGCTCCTTATAATTTCCGAGATAGTAAAGTGACATTTTTTCATATAAAGGGAGATAACTCAGCTGGGTAAACGCTATACGACAATTAGTTAGATCTCATTACCCGCAACATACATACCAAATATTACTTCTGTACTCATCATACTTTCGGAGATTAAGGCGCCGCAAAATGGTTAAGTATAATAATAATAACTAGAGGTCAGATTCCATGGAATCAGATATACTTCCATGGTGTCCCATTCCATGTGGGTGTTATGTCTATAGGTGTGTTCCTCTTATGCGAATGCATATTGGTGCTTTGTGATCTGATGGTGGACTTGCATTGACATTTCTAAATAAGATATATATTCCAAAGGTTTATGTCATTTGGTTCGACCCACCGTGTTTGATTAATGACAGTCTATTGCATGATGTTCGTGACCAGCTGAACCACCATTCACCCCAGCCAATCAGTTCATTTTTAATCGGTAGGGATACATTTTAGAGCTAAGTATAACCTCTCCCCAGGACGCCCATATCATATTTAACGGTCACGAAATTTGACGTGTCTGATTATATCGTAATCGACATGTAGATCAAAAGGGTGTAAAGCATATTAATGTACCATAACTATGTTATATCGCATTATTTGGATAGTTCTTTCAATGTCGGATTCAGAATATTTTAGTTTTAATGGCGGAGGAATGACCGTTTGTTTAATTAATTAATTAGTATTTCAATGCGTCATCGCTACACTATAGTCATTAACGTCTTTGTAATAGAGTTAACTTTAATCGATAGATAACTATATCACAATCGATAATGCTAGCTGAGTGCGAACCCGTCCGCTCTGAAACTAATGTTGTCCTTATATACTACCAAACACATGCAGGGTTCAAAATATAAAACACTTGATTCGAGATTTGCCATTTTGTCCCGTTTACGAGTTTCGGTGGAATTTGCCAAAAGCCTCGATCCTCCCCGGGGCGTACGCCACCTCTCCGTTGGACAGGTTACTTTTATAGTAGATCGGACATACCTATAGTATATCGGTGAACACATTCCTGCATTTGCCTTGCTCCTTGATAAGTCCGTTTGAATTTGCGTCATAAAGAGTGTGTTTGAATTTGAGTAATATATATATCACCCGTTAACAACGTTACACGCTACCGGGGTTAAACCGTCCACTCTGAAACTTTGAAAAGTGTACTAATCTTGCGTTTAGATACTACTAATCACATCCACTCGTCGAAAAGTTTTTTTTATCTCAATGTCTGATTTTCGGAGTAATTTTCCCCATTTGATTTTCGGTGGAATTTGCCAAATCTGAACCCACCCCGACACAAACAGTCCCGTTGAGCAGGTTGCGTTTATAGTAGAGAGGTCAAATTTTGGAGGCGTACCTACAGTATACCGGCTTATATGCCACTGCATTAAACTCGCTCCTTCATTAGCCCGTTTGGATTTATGGCTAAAAATAGGTTAGTGATAGACTACTTAAGTATGCATATTTATGTTATATAGCGTTGTCACGAGTAAACCGTTCCATCTGAAAATTAGAAAATCGCACTGTAGATGCGCATGAATACTACCCATCAGATGTACTCGTCAAAAAAAAAATTATCTCGATGTTTGAATCCCCCCCCCCTTTGCAATTTTCGTGTAATTTTCATAAAGTCTCAACCCACCCCGACTCGCATTCTCCGTTGGACAGGTTACTTTTAAAGTATATCGGTCAAACTATTGGGACGTACACACAGTATGTCATCGTACCTGCTACGACATTAACTTGCTCTTTAATTAGCCAGTTTGGATTTGGCTGGATAAATAGGTGCAACATTTCCGTACCCCGTAACGCGGAAAGTCCTGGGAAAAAACATTTTTAAGCGGTATATTCGGGTCCGGATCACTCGTCCAATTCGGAATATGCAATACAAAATTAAGAGCGCTGGACTTATTAAAAAACAAAAAACAAAAAACTCGGTTTATTCATCCTGGTGTATAGTGCGTCCCTGTTTATGGGCGGTAACTCTTCAGGGAAAGCGCGGACATAAGTTGTGATGCCCGTGGGCAGTAGGGCATATCGAGGTGTGCATACGGTCCAATTGTCGATGCTCTGCTCCTTATAATTTCCGAGATAATAAAATGACATTTTTGCAGATAAGGGGAGATAACTCCACAGGGCAAACGCGGGCAATATTCGTTATGTGACTATTAGTTAGAACTTATTGGCCCTAACGTACGTACCTACTTTTAGTTTGCAACTCCTCATACTTTCAGAGATTACAGAGTTGAAAAATGGTTAAGTATAATAATAACAAAAATAATCGTAAAAGGGAGATAACTCCGTGAATAAACCTTGGGCTGAAATCGGGATACCTTCATTTTCAGTAGCCCTTAGATACCTACATTCGCTAGAGATATCGCGTTCCTATTGTAATTAGTTTCTGAGTATTTCCAATTAAACGGAAAACTGCCTCAATAGAAAAACAATATACTTCCTTGGTTACACCATGGAAGTATAATAATGTTAATGAAAAATAATCGAAAAAGGGCCATAACTCCGTCAAAAAACATTGCGCCGAATTCCGGATACCATTATATTTAGTAGACCTCCGATGCCTACATTCGCTAGAGATTTCGCGTTCCTACTGCAATTATTTTCTGAGTATTTCCAAATAAACGGAAAACGACCCAGTAGAAAAACAATATATTTCCATTCTATACCATGGAAATATAATTATAATGGGTGGTCCTGTGTGATTTGTCTGGCCTGAAATCGAAGTCCCAACCCTTATTGTTGCCATAACCCTAACCCTAATCCTGGCTATAAACCCAACCATGGCCACAACGCTGACCCCAATAATAACCTTAACCCCACCCATAACCCTTAAACACAAATGTGTCTGAAGTTCAAATGAGTTTCAAAATTCTTTCAGTTTTGGAATCAGTCCATTCCATAGATAATATATTCTGAGTTTGATCCAATTCGGTAAACAAATAATGTTTGAACCACCGATCACCCCTCCCCCAGAATACCCCAATCTGATCCGACAGTTACGAAACTTGGCTCGATTGGTGTCCTCACATACCTCAACACAATCGTATATGATATACACCACAACTTACGACCGTTTCGGAGGAGATCTGGCTACAAGCAGTTAATTCAAGAAATATGAATTTCGAAGGGCCACAACTACGTGTATGTTATTTCTCAATGGATATTCAAAATGCTTTCAGTTTTGGAATCAGAGTGTTACATAGCTAAATTCGCGATTTGTGAGAAAAAGATAAATCACAAAAACAATATACTTCCATGCTAAGTATACCATGGAAGTATAATTATAATGGGTGGTTTACGGCATATAATATCGTGTTCCCCGTGTGTGTACAGAACAGACATAATTTAGACACACCATTTCAGTTTAAATTATTACTATATCTTTATTTCCTCCAGACATTGAAGATTTTACAAAGAATATCACATTGCTATGCACAACATAATGAATAGATATCATAATTAAATATTATAGAAACAGAACACAAATAAATATGAGAAGCAAGACGTATTTACACGTATCTACAATGGTGACTATGATGACGGTGGTGATCATAATGAAGATGATGACGATGATGATGCTGAAGGTACGATGATGATATGGATGATGTTGAGAACGACGACGATGATCGATGGTGACGATGATACTGTTGTAAGTGATGAAGAAGATGATGATATTGATGATGATGATGATGATTACGATGATGTTGACGATGATGATGACGATGATGGTTACGATGATGATGATGATGAAGATGATGATGAAGATGATATTGAAGATGAGGAAGGAGAGTATGACGATGGCGACGATGATGTGCGTGTCAATGATGACGGTGGCGATGACGATGATTATGATGATGACGTCGACGACGATGATGATGATGACGATGGTGATGACGATGGTGGTGGTGACGACGACGACGATGGTGATGATGATGATGACGATGACGATGATGATGGTGGCGATGACGTCGACGACGATGGTGATGATGACGATGATGATGATTATGACGATGATGATGCTGGTGACAATGGTGATGACGATGGTGGTGGTGACGACGACGACGATGGTGATGATGATGATGACGATGACGATGATGCTGACAATGGTGGTGGTGACGACGACGATGATCATGATCATGATCATGATGATGATGATACTGATCGACTGACTGATTTGGATTATTTAATGAACTAGGAAATATTTCTCTGCAAGAGTGCATTGTACCACATCCATAATTTGGCAGTAATCGTTACCATGAAGTCGAGAAAGGCGTCTATATCATCAACTGCTGTACAAAAATCGCCAGTAATATGAGTCAAATGAAGCAAAATCATTTCGTCAATCTTGATAAAACATTCTACGCCATAACGATCAATAATATAAAAACACATAGTATTTCGTAATGATGTCAGGGAACTGCATTCAATGAGAACGTGCTGTATTTTATCAAGGTACATGTTATAGCAGTTAGGACACTGGATTAGTGCTTCGTTTACGTACGTTGTTGCATCGATCACAAGAGCTGTGGTTAGATAGGAATGTTTATTATATGAGAATTTTCGACACAGTCGCCAAAGATCAGACATGTTTAGGTTGCCATGTGCATTCCGAGACCGATTGAATGATAGGTCAATTTCCGTTCTGAGTTTCCAATCTGTGTTTCGAATATTATTTCTCGTTAGCGCCTTCCACGACTCTTTCGAGGGAAATACGCCAGACCTGATGTACTCATATACTGCATCAGTCAAGTTGTATTTCACGAGTAGTGAAAATACTTTGCCAATAAAGGCTGTTGTCGAGTTCAGTGAGTAAACGTAATCAAACAGCCTAGTTTCAAAGATTGTTGTGCAAGCCTTTCCAGGCGTTAGTCGACAAAGGGCTCCAAAGAGTGAATTTATTCTGGCATCAATACTAACTTGAAGTGGGTATGTTCATAGCAGGCCAATAACGACATCGGTCCTGCAGCCGGTAGGTATGCCCTGAATACGCTTCAAGCAAAATCTGTGAACTCTTTCGAGCTTGATCAAGTTTGTGGCTGATAAGCCACATAGAAATTCTGAACCGTAAAGTCCACGAGAAAGTACCACTGATTTATATATCACCGTTGAGCTCTGAGGTGTTATACCTCCTGCGTACAAACCAGCAGTGCTTAACATAAGATATGTCGACCGGATTTTTGAGCTGACACTTTCTTTAAGCGTGTTTGGAAAGTCACTTTTGTGTAATGGTATGCCCAGGTGCGTGATTGAATCCGTTTTGTAAATTGCTGTGCCATTTAGCATCCATGTGCGATTGATGGATGCATATTTAGATTTCTCATTGAAAACAATTACCTGACATTACTGTTGGTTGTACAAAAATCGCCATTGTTTACTGTAATTGCCACATATATTACACATTTTCTGTATGCGGGTATCACCCCCCCCCTTTCTGTACGCGGGAATCAGGGTGTTTTTAAGCCGTACGCGGGATTCATACCCCGGAATTAACTGGTATTCGGGTTCAAGCAAAACATCTTGGACGCAGGTTTTGATGGAGCAAAATATTATTTTGTGCTAGTTATCTGTGTGAATGAGTGGGTAGAATAGCTTCTTGGGCATATTCGGCCATCATAAAGTATCATTAATCGTATCATAACGGCCTCATAACGCCCATAATACTCTACTCCAATATCATGTCAGGTATAATGGATCATAATGTGTCTATGTAACTTCTGCTTGTATCTGTCTGATATTAAAACAGTCAATTTGTATGTCATTTATCGTATATATAATTATTTCTTAACATGTATTAAGGATTCAGCCCCAAAATTAACTGGTATTCAGGATTCAGGGGGGAGGTGGTGATACATCCTGTATGCCATATGATGTAAGAAAGAGGATGATCATATCATCTGCCTGTGTGGGAGACGAGCAGTTGATATCTCGCAGCCTGAATCCAAAGTTCGAGTGATCGAGCTCACTTAGCAAACTGTCTATGTAGATGGCGTAGAAAATCACTGGCAAAGACGTGGACCCAGAGACGACTCAAGCTAGGACAGATTGACATGTGCTAAGACTGATTGTGTTGTTAAATATCCAAAAGAAACTATAAAAATTGGTCACGTAAATATAAATGGTTGGTCTAATACAAGTAGAAATCTGAAAACAAAATTAATTCTTGCTATTGATTGTGATGTCTTATGTATATCTGAAACTCATTTAAAATCCGGAGAAAACATTGATTTGCCAAATTATCTGTGGATAGGGAACAATAGGTCGAGTATACATAGAGCAGCCCCTAAGGGGTCTGGTGGAGTAGGTATGTTGATTAGGGAGGAACTACTCAAATATTTTGACACTAGTATATTAGATCGAGAAATTGATGGAATTTTAACGGTAAAATTTAAATCTGATAGTCTTGGTGAAGAATTTGTATTATGCACATGTTATCTCCCCCAGAGCGGTCTGTTTGGGGTAGAGATCCTGATCGATTTTTCTCACATATCTTAACGATTGCATATTTACACTGTGAAACATCTCCCATGATTATATGTGGCGATTTAAATGCTCGTATAGGTCAAATATCAGATATTAACTCAGAAATTGATAGTATGCCACCAATTCATAATATTGATAAAACAGTTAATAAACATGGAAAATCATTTCTTGAATTTTTAAATGAAACGAAATTGTGTTGTTTAAATGGAAAATTGAATACTGAAAACAATAACTTTACTTCTATTAGCACAAAGGGTTCAGCTGTTGTCGATTATATTTGTGTACCACACGATGTCCTTGATCGTTTCACTAATTTCTGGGTTAAGACACAATCAGACATGATTACTGAACACTCGTTAGAAAGTATGTTAGGGGAAGGCTGTAAACCACCAGATCATAGTTTTATTTTAGTGGATTACATCGTGAATACCTTTCATGCACGCGGCAGCACTCCCGGTGAACATTCTAGTACACATGCACCAACAAAACTTAAAAAGCCATTACCGGCAGACTTTTTATCTTCAGATCAGAGTTCTAACACTATGTTAAATTTGATACATGAAGTTGAATTAGCAATAGAATCTCAAGTAACCATTGATAACATATATGACAAATTTACTTCACACATATTTGAAAATATGATTAACAAACTACCAAACTTTAAAAGTGGAAGGCGATCACATAAAAAATTTAAACATCACAAACCATACTGGAACGAAGAACTCACTGAACTGTGGCAAAACATGAGTAACTTGGAATTTAAAACCAAATCTAGAGATAAAGCCTTTTTGAAATTTAAAGAAGCCAGGCAAACTTTTAATCGCCATCTGCGGACTCACGAAAGACGATATAAACGGAACTTTGCAATAGATATAAAATTAAATTGCAACAATCCTAAATCATTCTGGGACACAATTAAGAACTTAGGCCCAAAAAAAGATTATAATATCCCAAATGAAGTTATTAGCCCTGATGGATCTGTGGTATCGGATAATAAATTATTTATAGAAACTTGGCGGTCTGCTTTTAAAACGTTATATAATCCAGACTTTGCAAATGATCTTTTTGATTCAGACTTTAAAGATAATATTTTAAAAGAAAACAAGTTTGCTGAAAATAAATTTCTAGACTCACTATATGTTCAAAATAATATTTTAAATTGTCTTATTCAAATGGAAGAAATTTATCGTGTTATAAATAAAGTAAAAAATGGAAAAGCTTTTGGTATAGATAAAATACCTGGTGAGACCCTAAAATGTGAGCCTGTTAGATCCTTACTACTAAATCTGTTTAATCTTATTTTTGATACTGGCATTATGCCATCTGTTTGGAGACAATCAATTATATGCCCTATACCAAAGGACAAATCACTAGACCAAAGAGTACCACTTAATTACCGTGGCATTTCACTACTACCAACTAGCAGTAAATTATAAGATAGTGTGTTAAATAATAGACTTGTAAAACACTTAGAAGTAAATAACATACTTGTTGACGAACAAAATGGATTCAGGTCCAAAAGGTCATGCATGGATAACATTTTCATACTTACTAGCATAATAAAAGGAAAAAAAGAGGTCTTTGCCACTTTTATTGATTTCAAGAAGGCATTCGATTGTATTGACAGATATATGTTACTATACAAACTTTTAAAATGTGAAGTGGATGGAAACATGTATCAATCAATCCGAAGCATATATAAAAGTACATATGCCTGTATCAGAATAAATGGTGAGATATCAGACCCCTTTGATTGTAAATTTGGTGTAAAACAGGGAGATAATCTATCATCTACACTTTTCAATGTGTTCGTCAACGACCTTGCATCTGATATTAAAAACATGAACATTGGTATAAACTTAAATGACTTAAATGTACCCTTTCTTATGTATGCTGATGGTATGGTTTTATTATCTGAAAACGAAGAAAACATGCAAAACATGCTCGAGTTAGTCCAAAATTGGTGCAGAAAATGGAGAATGTTAATAAACGTAAATAAAACAAAAACTATCCATTTTAGAAATGAAAGGATCAAACGAACAACTTTCCCTTTTAAACTTGGCACACAAGTATTAGATATGGTAGATCAATATAATTTTTTGGGAATTATTACTCATGAACACAAAATGTTTGACACAACAGCTGAAGTCTTGGCCAAATCTGCGAGTAGAGCTTTAGGTGCAATAATTTCAAAAATACATCCTTATAAAGATATAGGTTTCAAAACATTTACAAAGTTATATTGTCATTGTGTTTGTCCAAATTTAGATTATGCATCAGGTGTTTGTGGTTATCAGAAATACCCTTGTTTGGACAATGTACAAAACAAGGCTTTTAGATATTTCCTGGGAGTCCATCGCTTTGTCCATTATTGGCAGTAAATGGTGACATAGGTATATAATCATGCAAGACACGCCGAATTCTGAATCATATTCGTTTTTGGAATCACATAGTAGAATTACCTGACAGTAGACTTATTAAAAAAGTGTTTCATTGGGACTTAGCTCATGTTTCTAATGGTTGGTGCTCTTCTCTAAATAATATTTTTTCTGAATTAGAACTATCAACAGTATTTAACAATTTAGAAGTATGTAATTTAGCTGACTTTGAAATAAAATTAAAAGATGCTGAAGAAATCAAATGGAAAAATAGCTTGAATTTTGTCCCAAAACTGAGAATATATAAACTCTATAAAAATAAATATGAAACCGAGACATATGTACTTATGAATATGAACCGTGCCCATAGATCTATTATTGCTCAATTTAGGTGTGGCATTCTCCCTCTAAGGGTTGAAACTGGACGTTTTAGAAATGAAGAATTAAATAATAGAAAATGCACATTGTGTACTTTAAATGAAATTGAAGATGAATTACATTTCCTTTTAAAATGTACCTTTTATACTGAATTAAGAGATACTTTACTAGACACTCTCCCTCTAAATATAGCTGTAATGATACATCAAAATCGTTTAAATTTAGCTTTTATTGAAATAATATACAAACACACACGTCAGTGTGCCTCTTTTGTTCATGATGCCTACCTGAAAAGAAAACAATTTATTTATAAATAAAACCTTTTATAATTTAATAATATAAACCAACGTTACCAACATCTATACAATGGGAAATTAATAATCATTTTATTTTTCAGGGTCACATATAGGCCCGATAGGGCCGGGTGCGCAATGTAATTGTTCTAATGTATCATAAACTGTAAACATGCACATGTCACTTAAATAAATGATTATACTACTACTACTACTACTACGTACGCGGAGTTGGGGAGAAGGGGGGAATAGAGTTTATTTCAAATAAAGTGTTCCCACAAATGGGCCTGTTATCAGTAGGCGGCATGTTGAATG
Organism: Siphonodentalium dalli; assembly: GCA_032622095.1. Lineage (NCBI taxonomy): Eukaryota > Metazoa > Mollusca > Scaphopoda > Gadilida > Siphonodentaliidae > Siphonodentalium > Siphonodentalium dalli. The sequence continues at coordinate 23,953,060 of CP136069.1, forward strand.
CAGGCTCCCAAGGGGATCCGTTTAAGATCAAAATGTGCTAATAGCTCCCTTCGTCGCTGAATAAACGATCCCAAATTGAGTATGTTTCAGTTAGTATATAGTAATATTTAAAGTAATTTGCTGATTTCGTTTCGTTCAACATGTGCATGCATATGTGTGGGGTGGGTATGTGTAGAAACACAGTTTAGTGAAATAAAGTGTTCCCTCGCGCATCCAGTGACAAATATGAGAAGCATGACCATTCCATTTCTTATATAGAAATGAGAATTTGTTCATGACCGCGGACACTAGAAAGTAACAAAGAACATTTGTATACCCGTAATTTTGTGACGGCCAACCCCCTAGTTGATACATAAGAATGACGGTGTGTGTTGTAAATTTGGATTTATGCTTAACGATGGTTTATTTTACTGTAATGTGGTTATTTACAACCCTGAACACCATTGCAGATCAACTATGGTTTATTTCACTATGGTTTATCAAATGGTGATTGTAAACCATAGTTTTAACACACAAACCGCTGTTTGCATTGGGTTGTAAAACTATGGTATTCACCATGGTAATAACAACAGCAAAATGAACCAGTTACTGTACAGCGTAAATGTATTAACCCAGAAGATAACATACTTGTTGGTAGGTTTTTGGTGTGGGTGACTGAATTTGCCAGACGGAAAACAAAAACGGCATATCTTTATGCAGTTGTTTTTAATTCCATGCCCTGACTGACAAAGTACAATGTCTAACGTTGTTTGCTAAATACGTATATGAATATAGTGTATGTGAAGTCCACCGAATGTGACGGACAGATCGCCAATTTGCAACAGGCGGTTGCTACTTCGGCGCATCAAAGAGCGACAACTCTAAAACAATATTTAGATTACCTGTCGCTTTAACCCAATGACTGTGATCACTTTGGGGGAACTACTCTTGGCGATGTGGTTCTCTACCGAGTTGCGTGAACATTTGTGAGCGACGATTTGGATTCTCTATCGAGCAATCGCGGCATAAAACGTAAAAAACAACAACATTAGAACAGTGTTTCGTGAGTTTCATGGCGCTATCGTGAAATTATAGTCACTGAACATCAGTTTGTGTAAAAAAAAAGTTAAAAACTGTTAAGAAATGCACAGAAATTGACTTTATATTTTCCGAATCCGATTCTCTGCTGAGGACTCCAATTCTCTACCGAGCGCTCGGTTCTCTGCGAATAGCTCGATTCTCTGGCTTAGATAAAGCAGTACAATCATGCCGTCCGCTTGATTTCTACCAATATGGCTACATAATTAGTCAAATACATGACACATGATGAGCGGCGGCCATATGCATTAACATGAATATTCAGATCGATTGGCACGTCCAATATAATGCAGTTGGTTCAAAGAACACTTATTTGCAATTACACAATTTACACCGAGTGTCTCTCTCTCTCTCTCTGTATGTCAAAACGCAATCATTATCGTTAAAGCTGATGGATGCCAGATCACAGGTTAGTGTTTTTAGAATTATCCCGAAATGCTTCGCCATATACTGTGTGTTGCGAATATCATCACTCGATATGCCGCACAGCAATACGATCTCGATGTCCTTCCGTGCAATGAGGGTATGCTGCAGCGTCTCGTTTCCATTTCTGAGGAATATATATTCAGCAATGTAAATTCAACAATCAAGACTGTGTCGAAACGCTTAAAGGTGCCTTTTCTCTTTGCAGAAACACCACCACCAACAACAACATCAACAACATCAACAACAACGACGACGACGACGACGACAACAACAACAACACCAACAACAGCAACAACAACAAGTGAGTAGTCGCAAACATCTTGGAGTCACATTCGATAGTTCTGATTCATGGGAAAGTTACGTCTGTGGTATAATTGATAAGGCATGGAAGACCGTAAACCTTGGGAAAAAACCATATAAATTTAGATTAAGCAGAAAGTCTCTTGAAACAATATATTTTTATAATAATTCATATATAGACTGATATTCCTTATTGTAAGGGATAGGGGTGGTAGTCTCTGATGTATACTAATTAATATATACCGGTATTACTTATTATAAGGGGTAGGGGTGGTACCACTGATTTATAATAATTCATATATACCGGCATTACTTGTTATACCCATTAAATTACCCATATACCCCTCATAACAAGTATTGCCGGTATATATGAATTATTATAAATCAGTGGTACCACCCCTACCCCTTATAATAAGTAATACCGGTAATTATTATACATAAGAGACTACGACCCCTATCCCTTACAATAAGGAATATCTGTCTATATATGAATTATTATAAATCAGTTGCTACATCCCATATCCCTTATACCGGTATATGTGAATTATTATAAATCATTGATAATATATCCATTATAAGATATGAGTCATTGACATGCCATGTTCGTTGAGAAATCAAACTACCATAATAATTAAATTTTTCACAATGTTACCTAAGCAATTCTTATAGATATATCTTTCTGTGTAACAAAGAGAGCCTGCGACAGATGACGTCACGTGGGTATTTCCGCAGATAAGAGGAACTCCCCCAGTATTATACCATTATCATATCATTATCATATCATTTACATGTACATTCGTTATTCGGCAACTTTCGGCTCTTCTCGTCACATGTATTAGATTCGAGTCGACAAAAATCCGTCGTTTGAAACCAAGACGGATTTCAGACGCATAACCGACGAAGATTCGTCTGAATTGGACGGAGATTCGTCTGTGGTGCGTCTGACACGGATTTAATTGTTTCAAACGTCGAATTTTAGACGCATTTAATACCATTGTGGGTCTGGTATTAGATTCGAGTCGACAAAAATCCGTCGTTTGGAACGGGCCTGACTAAACTTGATCAGTATACCATAGTTGCAACAGAAAAGCAGTTGGCCAAAAACGTGCCACTGTTAATAGTCTGGTCGATAAACTAAAATTTTAGGATCAACCTAGAACAAATTTGGACTAAGTTGGTTTCTATTCCATTTTGAAGAGGAATATATCCTCTATAACATATCCAAAATCCGCTAAAATCCGCTTTGAGCATTTTCTGTAATACAAGATGGCGTCCATGATGGCAGTTGGTATAGAAAAATCCTGAATTTCGGTGGTAGGTGCGCCAACAAATACCTATTTAGTAATAAAATAAAATTCACACAAACAATGCCTTATAGTCGTAAACCATGTCGGTAGAATGTCTGTCCAATATGGCCGCCAAAATTGACAAAATCGAATGAAATTTACAATTTGCGGAAAATTGAATAGCTGGTCATACAAGAACGAACAGGCCCTCGAATTATACGAGGAAGATGATTTCAGAGTATAACGGGAGCTATTAATAATAGTATATAAGAATTCTCTCTAATGTATCTCGCGAGAGAGCAACCAAACGCCAGGTCTCACACAACGATCAAATGTGGACTTTTTGGGCGCCAAGACATTGAAGAATAACACAGTTTCATCTGTACTGTTTATCTTGAATCGTGTAATATATGTGTATTCAAACAGTTACATGTGATCTAATAGGGATGTATTTATTGTGTGACCTTTTTAGAAGCAGAAATATATGTAATGAAAACATTCTCACGAATGTGACCGATAATCATTTATTTTTGAGTCTACAACACACAATCTGTCAAAATTCACTACTATATAACAGTATGAGAGCTATTCATATGGTACTAGGTAATATGTGTAGATCCTATTGCCCGTGTCTTAAAATAGTAGTCATAGTTGCCTCCAGCCAAGTGATTAAACACGAATATTTCACTTTTATCACACAAATACATGGTGGTATACCATGAACGCAATTTATCAAAATACAAAGGATTACAATAGACTATCTTCAATAAATTCTCAACATAACCAAATTTGCCTACATACTCTGTGGCAGAGACTGTCTTTATACCTGGAAATTATGTGCACATAAATGCACGAAGGCCACATATACGCGAAACGTACGACCTTTTCTGCAACCGCATCGCCGCGTTTACCCATTCTCCCTAATGTTACACATATCTGCTGCATATAAAACCATAATAGCAACATTGAGTGAATGGTACACGCAGAACTAATAACTGTAAACGCTGATGACCTGATATTTAGCGCAAATATGTGGTTGGCAATAGTAAAATAATTTCAAACAACAAGATACTGACAACTAATATTGTGCATTGCGTGGTACATATTCCTGTTGTAAAGTGCCGATTGAAGTAATTTGAACAGAATTGTCTACTAAGAAACCGGTTTGGGAGCACCATGAAAATTAGTACTAAATAAAATGTACCATGTACAGTCTCTTCGATCTAGTGAGATAGGGTACTATTCTGTTGAAGATATAAGTGTTTCTTTACAGTATAATCAGCATTACGACATACGTGTATGGTTTATTGTCACGGAGAGTGTTGAAAATTCCGGAAATATAACTAGTATTTACACAGATAGGGTGGGCACTTCAGTTTCTGCGTTACATTCAATAATTAATCATCATTCCAAAACGAAACTACCACGCACTGTGTGACGAAATATTACTTCGTGTGTTGCATGCCCGAAATAACTGTTTTTGGTCGACTGTTGGATGTATTCTAATAAGAAAACCCGAACGTAAATCATTGGGTTAACGTGCGTAGCAGTGATCGATAAATCATTCAGATAGATCTGTTTTAATTATATGTGTACCTTTAAAGATATATAACAACATTCTTGTAAATTACAAATGTGTATATTCGCTTATAGGGGGTTATCCAATATGTTGCTTTCGTCGTAGCATGGATTGTAGTTGCGGCCATTTTGACAGCCATTTCATCGCCGCGATTGCATTGTTTTCTGTCCGTGTCACTCTATTCGCCCACCTACATGTATACTCTTTTACACAAACTGGTATATATCGGATGGAGGATTAATGTGTTCTGGTTTCGCCGATGAGGGATATTGTAGGAAAACGTACATCACAAGGTCGAAAAATGAGCAGTTTTTTAAATCTCTGTAAAAAACGTTTGCTCAAAGCGGATTTTGGATATGTTGTAGAGGATATATTTCTCTTCAAAATGGAATAAAAACCAACTTAGTCCAAATTTTTTCTAGGTCAAACCTTTTATCGACCATACTATAACGAAAGGCAGCCAACCAACTAATCCATTTCGACTCTTGATTGAACAACAAAAACTGTCCGCCGGGTCTGGTGGATTGCAACTAAATTCCGGGGTGTACAGGACTAACCGGAAAGTATTTTCGAGGTGGGTACCTGCATCAAAAGATGAAATTTGGAATTTTGAGACAGTCCGTGAAAATACTCAAAATATGCATTGTGGGGGAAAAACAGGCCTTTCGATTGGTATATAGGTTGTTGCGACAGCTGTCTGCGATGAATGTGAAAAGTATGATTTTCTGGGTAATTTTGGGGAAGAAATCGTCTCGCGGCGATGATTAAATGACATTTTTTCCGCGATCGAACAATGACAACTGACTTAAATTGATCGTCGGTGTCCGAACATTAGCAAAGAAATATTAACTCACCTTCAGTTGGTCAGATATGCTATCCAAGCGTTTATTTTCCAAAAAAAACCGTCAAAAAATGTCAACAAATATTTGTCGACATATATTTCTCCACCTCGAAATCTACGACTTCCGGTTTTGGTTCGTGTCCGTTGACCCACTGTGTATATGTACTTTTAGTATTATGATCAATTTGTGCCAGGGGCCGGTGGTTGTACTATTCATGTGTGTTTCCGAATACGTTGATCGAATAAATAGGATTATCATTATGTGTGGCTGAGACATGAGAAGCTACATAATTTTATATGTAATTGCCACAGGTGTAATATGTTCTTGTCCAATGGCTGATTGTATTATGGGTAATTAGGTAGTGTCGTAACTGACTCAATCGTACCGATAGCGTCACGTACAATACTTTCCTTTGAAATTTCAACACGCGTCTCAGTCATTACACACCCCACAGCAGAGTCATGCGTTGGGTTCTCTTCGCTTTCACATTTGGAATGGCCGCCATTACTTTCCTTTGCAATTTCATCACGCGCTTCAGTCAATGCATATCCCAAGATATTCTGTCCTTTCTGGCCTGGTTACTAGGCTAGCAATTAGGTCGATGTAAAAGTAAAAATAGGTCGCTTTAAAAGCTGTAGTCTTACCCCGCTGAATAAAATAGTCCGACACAGATTAGCACATGTGCTGATATTGATATTACCACACCCTTTGGAAAGCCGGCATGCGATCGTGTGGTAATCAAAGAAGGATTTCGACGAAATTTGACACTTAGATGTGCTTGTATCCGGGGAGTGTTTTGGACGGGTCAAATCGTGACCCCGACCTCACCTTGACAATTGACAAGGTCAAATTGGGTAAAACGGACGAATTTCGACGAAATTTTATACATATGGCTACTTTTATCATGGGAGTGGTTTGGACGTGACCTTCAATATGGCCAATCAAAGGTCAAATCAAGTAAGACGGATTGATTTCGACGAATTTTTTTACCTAGGGGTACTTTTGTCAGGGGGTATTTTGGACGGGTCAAATCGTGACCATGACCCGACCTTGGCCTTCGAAATGGTCAATTCAAGGTCAAATCGGGTAAAACGGACTGATTTCGACGAAATTGTATACATAGGGGTACTTTTCTCCGGGGAGTGTTTTGGACGGGTCAAATCATGACCACGACTCGACCTGGACTTTCAAAATAGTCAATTCAAGTTCAAATGGCGCCTTTCGCCGGAAATCAGATGGGAAACAGCCCGGACGAAGTCGGGCCCACCAGCTAGTGTAATAAAAAAGACAGCTTGAAGAATGTAATGCATAACAGGAGAAACGGGGAAAACTTGATATATGGAAGTATCCAAATTTCCCACATGGGATTTGAAAGCTAGTTTATATCATATTATTATAATTTCTATTTATGGCTAATAATATGATCTTGGTGGCGTTACCATTTCTGACTATGGTTTTCTTGTTAACTTATAGTAAGGGTAGATATTTGTTAATTCTGTCAAAATTCATTGGTCCGTGATAAACTTCAAACTTGGCCTTTGTCTTCTGAAATTTGAACTACGTACCTCATATCAAGAGATTCAGTTGAATTTAAAAACAATCAGATAACTAAAAGTAAAGTTATCACCCGGAAACCAAAATAATCACACTCAAATTCGAACGTGACCTGCATCTCACTGTGTAGGAACTGTTACATCGGAAGTCGTTCTATCGCCGGTATTGTGATGGTTCTTGACTGATTTGTTACGGTTCTTTATGATTAAAAATAATCATTTTCGGGACAAAATCACGCATAATTATAGATATCTTGAATGTACATGTATGGGGAAGGCTCTATCGCATATCAAGTTGATTTATTCGCGCATGCGCAGACCAACGCAATGACAAATAAATGGTGTATGACTTACTTATTCACGACATACCCACTAATATATATATTTAAATGGGCCATTGAAGTCAATATATTCCTTAAATTATATACAACGCACACAAACATCCAAAATTTACAGATGGAATGGAAAACCTGAACAAAAAGATTGAGCCCTTTATCGAATGTCCTCATAGTAGTGATTATCCATACCAATTTCATTGAGATCCGAGCATTAGTTCAAGTTATAGCCTCGACAAACATTGGACGGACAAAAGCCCACATTTCCAGATAAACAAAGATGAATAACTCTAGAATTTAAAATCCGAACACAACGATTGAAATGTTTTAATAATTTAATATACTCATAGTATTGAACATCCATACCAAATTATATAGAGAATTAGAGATCTGAGCATGAACAGACATCGGACCGACGGACGGACAGGTGCAAAACAGTATACCCCCCATTTTTTTTAAAGGCACGGGCGTCGTTCGTTGCAGAAAAGGTGTGTATATGGATTTGCTGCCCGCTAGAAACGGGTAGGGAAATATGCGCATGCGCGCAGGCTATATATAATTCATTTAAAATGCGTTTAAGTGAAACGTGGCGCTCTATATGACATATAGTTGCATGTTTCACATGTCAGTACAGTAGACAAAATCTAGACAGCGTACTTGAACAATGGAGCCACGATATGTTACGGAAAATTACGTTGTTTCTGGTCTCTGTAATATAAGGTTCTGTTATGCCACATACGGCAAAAAGTCTGTCGCATATCAAGTTGACTTACTCGCGCATGGTCAGGTATATCTTAAATTTCACATTATAATATTGGTTGTATCGAAACGCAATTTGAACCCGTAACACCGATATTTAGGTGAAAACGAACCGTGACTATATCCCGTAACACCGATATTTCGGTGCAGCGACGACATGATTCGGTAGCAAATTTATATATAGTATAACGAGCGTCAGACCCACTGATTTATATTTAAATTCCCGCCAAATATGTTAGCGGCGCCCATGGTGGGTATATGGAATGGTTGGCCGCTGGTATCGGGTAGAAATATATGCGCATGCGCATAGCGTATAATATATTTTACGCGAACTTTACCGATATATTTACGGCATATAATATCGTGTTCCCAGTGTGTGTACAGAACAGACATAATTTAGACACACCATTTCAGTTTAAATTATTACTATATCTTTATTTCCTCCAGACATTGAAGATTTTACAAAGAATATAACATTGTTATGCACAACATAATGAATATATATCAGAATTAAATATTATAGAAACAGAACACAAATAAATATGAGAAGCAAGACGTATTTACACGTATCTACAATGTTGAGTATGATGACGGTGGTGATCATAATGTTGATGATGATGATGATTATTATGATTATGATGCTGAAGGTACAATCATGATGGGGATGACGTTGAGAACCACGACGATGATCGATGATAACGATGTTACTGTTGTAAGTGATGAATAAGATGGTGATATTGATGATGAGGAAGGAGAGTATGGCATGGCGATGATGACGTTCGTGCCAATGATGACGGTGGCAATGACGTCGACGACGATGGTGATGATGACGATGATGATGATTATGACGATGATGATGCTGGTGACGATGGTGATGCCGATGGTGGTTGTTACGACGACGACGATGGTGATGATGATGATGACGATGATGCTGACAATGGTGGTGGTGACGACGACATCGACGATGATGATGATCATGATGATCATGATGATGATATTGATCGACTGACTGATTTGGATTGTTTAATGAACTAGGAAATATTTCTCTGCAAGAGTGCGTTGTACCACATCCATAATTTGGCAGTAATCGTTACCATGAAGTCGAGAAAGGCGTCTATATCATCAACTGCTGTACACATATCGCCAGTAATATGAGTCAAATGAAGCAAAATCATTTCGTCCATTGAAAGACCATCAATCTTGATAAAACATTCTACGCCATAACGATCAATAATATCAAAACACATATTATTTCGTAGTGATGTCAGGGAACTGCATTCAATGAGAATGTGCTGTACTTTATCAAGGTACATGTTATAGCAGTTAGGACACTGGATTAGCGCATCGTTTACGTACGTTGTTGCATCAATCACAAGAGCTGTGGTTAGATAGGAATGTTTATTATATGAGAATTTTCGACACAGTCGCCAAATATCAGACATGTTTAGGTTGCCATGTACATTCCGAGACCGATTGAATGATGGGTCAATTTCCGTTCTGAGTTTCCTATATCTGACTCGGTTGTGTTTCGAATATTATTTCTCGTTAGCGCCTTCCACGACTCTTTCGAGGGAAATACGCCAGACCTGATTTACTCATATACTGCATCAGTCAAGTTGTATTTCACGAGTAGTCAAGGTTGTTGTCGAGTTCAGTGAGTAAACGTAATCAAACAGCCTAGTTTCAAAGATTGTTTAGCAAGCCTTTCCAGGCGTTAGGCCGTTCCAAACGACGGATTTTTGTCGACTCGAATCTAATTATATTAAATCCGTCGGTGATGCGTCTGCGGTCGATTTTGTTACAGACGGACGCATCTTTATCGCGTCGAATCTAATACATCGGTCGATTTATTTAAAGGTGGATTCCCGGTTACCGTCAAAAAATCGTCACGCGTAGATACATATAGAGGACTATATGTATATATTTTATATATATATATATATATATATATATATATACTAAAATACAGTATAAATTATGTATATATATATATATATATATATATATATATATACTAGAAGGTGACCCGACTTCGTCCGGACTTTGACCTTAAATTAACCATTTTGAAGGTCAAGGTCAGGTGGGTAACGATTTGACCCGTCCAAAACACTGCCCGAACAAAAGTACCCGACAAAAGTACCCGTCAAAATTCATCCGGTTTTTCCCGATTTGACCTCGAATTGAGTATTTTGAAGGTCAAGGTCAGGTCGCGGTCACGACTCGACCCGTCCAAAACACTCAGTGAGCAAAAGTAACCCCACGTATCAAATTTCGTCGAAATCCCATCAAAATTGGCGATTTGACCTCGAATTGACCCGATTTCAAGGTCAAGGTCACGTCGCACGGGCAAATGAATATGCTTATGAGACTCCCCATACGAAAGTACCCCCACATACCAAGTTTCATCGAACTCCCGTGATATTCGGGCGTTTGACATTGAAATGACCCGATTTCAAGGTCAAGGTCACGTCGCACGGGCAAATTAATAGGTTTATGCCACTCACCAGCCGAAGGCACCCCCACATACCAAGTTTCATCGAAATCCCGTGATATTCGGGCGTTCGGGTAATTTCAAGGTCAAGGTCACGCCGCACGGGCAAATTAATAGGCCCATGTCACTCCCCGGCCGAAAATATCCCAACATACCAAGTTTCATCGAAATCGGCTGGGCCGTTTTCGAGTCCATCGATTACAGACAGACAGACAGACAGACAGATCTTCCAAAGTATATAATAGACTAGCCGATGAGCCCGACGTTGTCCGAGCTATTAAAAAACAAAATTTCAAGTCGATAGCTCCACCCGTTTCCGAGATCTGGTCTGCGCATGCGCGAAGCTGCCGTCGCACAGGCTCGGCGACCCGATAAAATTCGTATCCGGGGCAAGATACATTCACATAGCAAATTTCAAGTCGATAGCTCCACCCGTTTCCGAGATCTCGTCTGCGCATGCGCTGCACGGTCGTCGCACGGGGTCGCCAATACGACAACGACGACCGTCTGGTCAAACTACACACACGTACCAAATTTCAAGACGATCGGTCGAGAATCGTAGATTTGAATAAACGACAGACAAATAAACATACAGACAGACAAACAGACATACAGAGGTCTTCAAAATATATATGAGATATATATATATATATATATATATATATATATTACTAGAAGGGTGACCCGACTTCGTCCGGGCTGTTTTCCCTCTGCTTTTCGGCGAATTGCTCGATTTGACCTTGAATTGTCCATTTTGAAGGTCAAGGTCAGGTGGGGGTCACGATTTGACCAAAACACTGTGCGGACAAAAGTACCCCCACATACCAAGTTTCATCGAAATCCCGTGATATTCGGGCGTTTGACCTTGAAATGACCAGATTTCAAGGTCAAGGTCACGTCGCACGGGCAAATTAATAGGTTTATGCCACTCCCCGGCCGAAAGTACCCCACATACCAAGTTTCATCGAAATCCCGTGATATTCGGGCGTTTGACCTTGAAATTACCCGATGTCAAGGTCACGTCGCACGGGCAAATTAATAGGCCCATGTCACTCCCCGGCCGAAAATACCCCCACATACCACGTTTCATCGAAATCGGCTCGGCCGTTTTCGAGTCCATCGATTACAGACACACAGACACACAGCTCTTCCAAAATATATAATAGACTAGCTGGTGTACCCGACTTCGTCCGGGCTGTTTCCCCTCTGCTTTTCGGCGATTGCGCGATTGCGCGATTTGACATTGAATTGTCCATTTTGAAGGTCAAGGTCAGGTGGGGGTCACGATTTGACCCGTCCAAAACACACCCGGACAAAAGTACCCAACAAATGTACCCGTCGAAATCCGTCTGATTTTACCCGATTTTACATTTAATTGACCATTTTGAAGGTCAAGGTCACGTCGGAGTCACGATTTGACCCGTCCAAAACACTACGCGGACCAAAATAGGTATAAAATTTCGTCGAAATCCCGTCAAAATTTGCGATTTGACCTTGAATTGACCATTTTGAAGGTCAAGGTCTGGTCGGGGTCACGATTTGACCCGTCCAAATCACCCCCGGACAAAACTACCTCTAGTTACCAAATTTCGTCGATATCCGTCCCGTTTTACCCGATTTGACCTTGAATTGACCTTTATGAAGGTCAGGTCGGGGTCACGATTTGACCCGTCCAAAACCATCCCTGGAAAAAATTACCCCTAGGGATCAAATTTCGTCAAAATCCGTGGACCCGACTTCGTCCGGGCAGTTTCCCCTCTGCTTTTCGGCGAATTCCGCGATTTGACCTGGAATTGACCATTTTGAAGGTCAATGTCAGGTCTGGGTCACGATTTGACCCGTCCAAAACACTCCCCGGACAAAAGTACCCGACAAAAGATCCCGTCGAAATTCATCCGGTTTTACCCGATATGACCTTGAATTGACCATTTTGAAGGTCAAGGTCACGTCGGGGTCACGATTTGACCCGTCAAAAACACTCCGTGGAAAAATAACCCTAGGTATCAAATTTCGTCTAAATATGTCCGTTTTACCTGATTTGACCTTGATTTTACCATTTTGAAGGTCAATGTCAGGTCTGGGTCACGATTTGACCCGTCCAAAACACTCCCCGGACAAAAGTACCCGACAAAAGATCCCGTCGAAATTCATCCGGTTTTACCCGATATGACCTTGAATTGACCATTTTGAAGGTCAAGGTCACGTCGGGGTCACGATTTGACCCGTCCGAAACACTCCGTGGAAAAATAACCCTAGGTATCAAATTTCGTCGAAATATGTCTGTTTTACCAGATTTGACCTTGATTTGACCTTTTTGAAGGTCAAGGTCAGGTCGGGCTAACGATTTGACGCGTCCAAAAGACTGCCTGTCCAAAAGTAACTATAGGTATCAAATTTCGTCGAAATCCGTCCGTTTTACCCGATTTGACCTTGAATTGACCTTTTTGAAGGTCAAGGTCAGGTCGCGGTCACGATTTGACCCGTCAAAACCCATCACTGTAAAAAATTACTCCTAGGTATCAAATTTCGTCAAAATCTGTCGGGCAGTTTTCCCGGCCATAGCTAACAGACAAACAGACAGACAGACAGATGTCCCAAAATATATATTAGATATATATATATATATATATATATATATGTCAGAGTTATGGAGGCACGGACTCAGTATGAGTGTTCATTGCTTCATATTTGCGTGAACAAATTCTCATTTCTTATCGAAATACCATGTATCGATCGGAATGGTACATCGAGATGTTCCCCAAACCAAATTAAGCTTGAAAACCGGTGCCGATTTTCATCCATGCCGGGGTTCGAACCCGCGCCAACCTCGTCTAGCCCAGACTGTGATGATCTTATCCACGACCAAACCACATCGGCTACGGGGACATCCTTAAAAAAAGGAAGCCCTTTCACCGAGAGTTAGGAAGCGTATCAGTCTGAACATGGGTTCGAACCCACTACCTTCGAAATTCTTGATCTGCCATTCTGGAAACATGTCAATGCACTTCCTCCGAAATTGCATCTGTGACCATACGATTACTGGTACTGGCGTATATATATATGTCAGAGTTATGGAGGCACGGACTCAGTATGTGTGTTCATTGCTTCATATTTGCGTGAACAAATTCTCATTTCTTATCGAAATAGCCATGTGTCCATCGGAATGGTACATCGAGATGTTCCCCAAACCAAATCAGGCTTGAAAACCGGTCCCGATTTTCATCCATGCCGGGGTTCGAACCCGCGCCAACCTCGTCTAGCCCAGACTGTGATGATCTTATCCACGACCTAACCACCTCGGCTACGGGGACATCCTTAAAAAAGGAAGCCCTTTCACCGAGAGTTAGGAAGCGTATCAGTCTGAACATGGGTTCGAACCCACTACTTTCGAAATTCTTCATCTGCTATTCTGGAAACATGTCAATGCACTTCCTCCGAAATTGCATCTGTGACCATACGATTACTGGTACTGGCGTATATATATATGTCAGAGTTATGGAGGCACGGACTCAGTATGAGTGTTCATTGCTTCATATTTGCGTGAACAAATTCTCATTTCTTATCGAAATAGCCATGTGTCGATCGGAATGGTACATCGAGATGTTCCCCAAACCAAATCAAGCTTGAAAACCGGTCCCGATTTTCATCCATGCCGGGGTTCGAACCCGCGCCAACCTCGTCTAGCCCAGACTGTGATGATCTTATCCACGACCTAACCACATCGGCTACGGGGACATCCTTAAAAAAGGAAGCCCTTTCACCGAGAGTTAGGAAGCGTATCAGTCTGAACATGGGTTCGAACCCACTACCTTCGAAATTCTTGATCTGCCATTCTGGAAACATGTCAATGCACTTCCTCCGAAATTGCATCTGTGACCGTACGATTACTGGTACTGGCGTATATATATATGTCAGAGTTATGGAGGCACGGACTCAGTATGTGTGTTCATTGCTTCATATTTGCGTGAACAAATTCTCATTTCTTATCGAAATAGCCATGTGTCCATCGGAATGGTACATCGAGATGTTCCCCAAACCAAATCAAGCTTGAAAACCGGTCCCGATTTTCATCCATGCCGGGGTTCGAACCCGCGCCAACCTCGTCTAGCCCAGACTGTGATGATCTTATCCACGACCTAACCACCTCGGCTACGGGGACATCCTTAAAAAAGGAAGCCCTTTCACCGAGAGTTAGGAAGCGTATCAGTCTGAACATGGGTTCGAACCCACTACCTTTCGAAATTCTTCATCTGCTATTCTGGAAACATGTCAATGCACTTCCTCCGAAATTGCATCTGTGACCATACGATTACTGGTACTGGCGTATATATATATGTCAGAGTTATGGAGGCACGGACTCAGTATGAGTGTTCATTGCTTCATATTTGCGTGAACAAATTCTCATTTCTTATCGAAATAGCCATGTGTCGATCGGAATGGTACATCGAGATGTTCCCCAAACCAAATCAAGCTTGAAAACCGGTCCCGATTTTCATCCATGCCGGGGTTCGAACCCGCGCCAACCTCGTCTAGTCCAGACTGTGATGATCTTATCCACGACCTAACCACCTCGGCTACGGGGACATCCTTAAAAAAGGAAGCCCTTTCACCGAGAGTTAGGAAGCGTATCAGTCTGAACATGGGTTCGAACCCACTACCTTCGAAATTCTTGATCTGCCATTCTGGAAACATGTCAATGCACTTCCTCCGAAATTGGATCTGTGACCATACGAGTACTGGCACTGGCGTATATATATATATGTCAGAGTTATGGAGGCACGGACCTCAGTATGAGTGTTCATTGCTTCATATTTGCGTGAACAAATTCTCATTTCTTATCGAAATAGCCATGTGTTCGATCGGAATGGTACATCGAGATGTTCCCCAAACCAAATCAAGCTTGAAAACCGGTCCCGATTTTCATCTATGCCGGGGTTCGAACCCGCGCCAACCTCGTCTAGCCCAGACTGTGATGATCTTATCCGCGACCTAACCACCTCGGCTACGGGGACATCCTCGCGCGATTATATGTGCTCATGTATATGAGGATTATAATATAGTACATACATATAAGAAAAAATAAGCAGACATCAGTATGAAGAAAAGATAATACAATCACAGAAGGATTCATATTATTTGGTGGGAAATGTTCAGATAATACGTTCAACAAATGAACTATGGTTTTTTGTTGAAACGTATTATCTGAACATTTCCTAAGGTAACTACTCGTCAATGAGTTTTTAGTATAGAAGGGTTAAGTGTATAAAGGTGTTTTGTGATATTTAAAGACATATTTGGGACTTGTTCGTGTGCATGAAACTGAGGAGTGTAGAATTCCACTAACATCGCCGAAAATATCTACGAAATCGACCACACCACTCCGAAGAACATATCGCATAAACAACGCGCAATTGTAAATATTTACATCTCGTTTCGGGACGCAACAAACGTCAATAAACCAACGCAACTGATTTCGCCATCGAGAGTCATTGAATTTAATTTATATATAAGAACGACGGGCGTGTGTTGTAACTTTGGATTTATATTCGTAAAAATAACTACTTTGAGCAAGATTATTCTACATTTCTATTTGATCACCCTACCGGAGTGTTTCACATAACTTTAAATGTTTGTAGCTTGTGTCGGACATTGGGGACAAAACTGTAATAATCCATGTGACTGTGGAATCGGTGCTGAGAAATGTGACACTGTTATGGGATGCGTTTGCAAATCTGGCTGGACTGGTAGTACCTGTTCTGTGGACATTAACGAATGTTTGTTACCCTCAACAACCTGTGGTTCCAACTCACACTGCCAGAAACACACCAGGATCTCATGAGTGTGTATGTAGCGACGGCTACGAAAAGAATGTTCAGTCGGAGTGTGAAGGTACATGTTCATATTAGTATGGCTGCCATCATATAGTTATCGATATCTATTTTTTTTAAATATAATTCACTATTATTGTTTTTACAGAGGTTTGATGTAACACTGTTTGAGAACCTATGAGATTTTAACCCTTTCATGAAGTAGCTTCCTGAATTTTTGCGAAAACTCTGGGCCAGTGCATTATCTTATATATGCTAGTCAGCCATAGAAGCGTCGCATATATAAGAGAATGCATTGGCCTAACAAATTGTATATTATTTTTTATAGTTGTTAAAGAATGTAAGAAAAAATGATAAAAAATGATTAAAGAATGTAAGAAATAATGATAAACATTATAAAAATTGTTAAAGAATGTAACAATTTTTTTTAGATATTGATAAAGAATGTAAGAAAAAAATGGTCAAAATTGATAAGAAATGGTTAAAGAATGTAAGAAAAAAACTGATAAAAATTGTTATAGAAAGTAAGAAACATTAACAAATTATAAAAATTGTTAAATAATGTGAAAACAAATTATAAAGACTTTGTTGTTGTCAAATAATAATGTCCTGAAATTTTGATTTGTGCTAAATAGTGTTGAAAATTAATCAATGATTATAACACTTTTTACTTTTGTGTGACATTAATACTTTCAGAAATGTAGACAAAAAGAAGGTATGATATCAGGTGTATTGTACCATATAACACAGGACTGTAAAAATAATTCAATTGCCATCTATGTGTATACATGCATGTAAATGCCGGTATACAATAATTATTATAAATCATAAACTACCACCCCTACCCCTTATAATAAGGAATACCGGAATATATTAATTATTATAAATCATAGGCTACCACCCTATATCCTTTATAGTTAGGAATACCGGTATCTATGAATATATAACTCATAGGCTACTATCCCACCTCATAATACGTAATACGGGTATATATACATTATTATAAATCATAGGCTATCACTCTGCCCCTTATAATAAGTAATACCGGAATATGTGAATTATTATAAATAAGAGGTTACCACCCATATACCCCTCATAACAAGTAATGCCGGCATATATGAATTATTATAAATCAGTGGTACAACCCTACCCCTTATAATAAGTAATACCGGTATATTAATTATTATACACCAGAGACTACCACCCCTATACCTTACAATAAGGAATATCGGTCTATATGAATTATTATAAATCAGTTGCTACAACCCATATCCCTTATACCGGTATATATAAATTATTATAAATCATTGATACTATATCCATTATAAGATGTGAGTTAGTGACATGCCACGTTCGTTGATAAATCAAACTACCATAATAATTAAAATATTCACAATGTTACCTAAGCAATTATTATAGATATATCTTTCTTTATAACAAAGAGAGCGTGCGACAAATGACTTCATGTGGGTATTTCCGCAGATAAGGGGAACTCCCTCATTATTATACCATTATCATATCATTATCATATCATTTGCATTCGTTATTCGGCAACTTTCAGCTCTTCTCGTCACATGTATTAGATTCGAGTCGACAAAAATCCGTCGTTTGAAAACAAGACGGATTTCAGACGCATCACCGACGAAAATTCGTCTGAATTGGACGGAGATTCGTCTGTCGTGCGTCTGACAAGGATCTAATTTAATACAATTGTGGGTCTGGTATTTACGGTGGCTGGATGAGGACATGGGAATTTTTATTTTTATCTCGTTTAAACGAGATAACTATCCCGTTTAAACGAGATAGCAGATGGGAAATTTTATTTTTATCTCGTTTAAACGAGATAACTTATCTCGTTTAAATGAGATAAGTGATGGGAAATTTTATTTTTTATTTCGTTTAAACGAGATAACTTATCTTGTTTAAACGAGATAGCAGGTGGGAAATTTTATTTTTATCTCGTTTAAACGAGATAACTTATCTCGTTTAAACGAGATAGCAGGTGGGAAATTATATTTTTATCTCGTTTAAACGAGATAACTTATCTTGTTTAAACGAGATAGTTATAATACAACAGTTACTAGTGGCCAGTCCAGACGGTTGCGCTCGTATATAGGTGGTACCCAAACACCACCCCATCCCATCACCCATAGTATATTGTGCGCCACAGGCGCTCGTATATGGGTAGTTACCCACCCACCACCACATTCCGCCACGCATAGTATCTTATGCGTCGCAGGCGCTCGTATATAGGTAGTTACCCACCCTTCACACATAGTATATTGTGCACCGCAGGCACTCGTATATAGGTATATTTACCCACCCACCCACCACCCCCATCCCATCACCCATAGTATCCAATGCACCGCAGGCGCTCGTATATAGGTTGTACCCACCCACCATCCCATCACGTCACCCATAGTGATGGGATGGGGTGGTGGGTGGGTAACTAACTATATACGCGAGCGCCTGCGGCGCACAATATACTACAATCTTATAACTAATGTGTAGAAACGATTACACATCAAAAAATGTGTAAACTCGGTTAATACACATAGCAATGTGTAGTTTTACATACAAATATACATTGACCAAGGGCCGTTCTTCACATAATGTGTATATTTTGTTACACACAATTGTGTAAGAATGTAGAGCATGCGCATTGCGCTGCCTTCAGTTTCATAGTCTGTTACATGACGGCCATATTGTTTGAGTATATTTTTTGGAATACAATCTACAGCGATCGTAGACAAGGAATGTAAGTTCAGAATTCCGACTTGTGGGTATAGTATTAATGATATATCAGGATTTAGTTGTTAAAACTTTCATGGCGAATACTGCTGTTAGACTCGTTTATATGATTGTTGTAAGACGGTAATACTAATATTTTGCAACCACGCCACGACCCTGGTTTGTTCAATTAAAACGAAAACCCACACATGACGGAGCTAAATATTACGTACCATTGTACGCCATGAAAGTTTTAACGTATAAATCTCAATATGTCATCAATACTATATACCCACAGTTCGGAATACTGAACTTACATTCTTGTCTACGATCTATATGTGTAAGAATCTATAAGGGATATGTGTTGATTTTATGCACACCAGTGTGTACAAATGTGTAGAAATTTACCAATTTATTGTGTAACAATGTGTGTACTTTCATAAAACTACACATATACTACACAAATATGTTTAAGATCAAAATTGAACAATGATTGTGTAGCAGGGGTACACATTTTGTACAGAAAACCTACACATTAGTCATAAGAGTGTATGGGTGATGGGATGGGGTGGTGTTTTGGGTACCACCTATATACGAGCGCCTGCGGCTCATAAGATACTATGGGTGGTGGGATGGGGTGGTGGGTGGGTACTACCTATATACGAGCGCCTGCGGCGCATAAGATAATATGGGTGGCGGGATGGGGTGGTGGGTGGGTACACGAAGTTCCCTATACATTCCCGGTGCAACCGTCTGGACTGGCCACTAGTAACTGTTGTATTATAACTATCTCGTTTAAACGAGATAAGTTATCTCGTTTAAACGAGATAAAAATAAAATTTCCCACCTGCTATCTCGTTTCAACGAGATAAGTTATCTCGTTTAAACGAGATAAAACTAAAATTTCTCACCTGCTATCTCGTTTAAACGAGATAAGTTATCTCGTTTAAACGAGATAACAATAAAATTTCACACCTGCTATCTCGTTTAAACAAGATAAGTTATCTCGTTTAAACGAGATAAAAATAAAATTTCCCACCTGCTATCTCGTTTCAACGAGATAAGTTATCTCGTTTAAACGAGATAAAAATAAAATTTCTCACCTGCTATCTCGTTTAAACGAGATAAGTTATCTCGTTTAAACGAGATAACAATAAAATTTCACACCTGCTATCTCGTTTAAACAAGATAAGTTATCTCGTTTAAACGAGATAAAAATAAAATTTCCCATCTGCTATCTCGTTTAAACGAGATAGTTATCTCGTTTAAACGAGATAAAAATAAAATTTCCCATGTCCTCATCCAGCCACCGTAGGTATTAGATTCGAGTCGACAAAAATCCGTCGTTTGCAACGGGCCATAGACCCGTTCCAAACGACGGATTTTTGTCGACTCGAATCTAATTGTATTAAATCCGTCGGTGGTGCGTCTGCGGTCAATTTTGTTTCAGACGGACGCATCTTTGTCGCGTCGAATCTAATACATCGGTCGATTTATTTAAAGGTGCACTTCATGTTACCTTCACAAAATGGTCACGCGTAGATATAGAGGCCTATATATACCGGTACATCATACATATATATATACTAAAATACAGTATAAATTATGTATAAATATATGCGCGATTGCAGCGCGAATATATGTGCATATGTATATGAGGATGTATATAGTACATATAGTTATATAATATAATATAATAGGCGCTACAAATAAATGTTAGATCGTGCAACCAATTGCCATATATGTGTATACCATGCATGTAAATACAGGTATACAAGAATTATTATAAATCAGAGACTACCACCCCTACCCTTATAATAAGGAAACCCGGAATATATGAATTATTATAAATAAGATCAGTGGTACCACCCTACCCATTATAATGAGGAATACCGGAATATATTAATTATATATTATAAATCATAGGCTACCAGCTATATATCCTTTATAATAAGGAATACCGGTATCTATAAATTATTATAAATCATAGGCTACCATCCCTACCCCTCACAATAAGTAATACCGGTTTATATGAATTATTATAAATCTGAGGCTACCACCCCTACCCCTTATATAATAAGGAATACCGGTATATGTAAATTATTATAAATCATAGGCTACCGCTCTGCCCCTTATAACAAGTAATACCTGAATATATGAATTATTATAAATAAGAGGTTACCACCCATTTACCCCTCATAATAAGTAATATCGGTATATATGAATGATTATAAATCAGTAGTACCACCTCTGCCCCTTATAATAAGTAATACCGGTAAATATTAATTATTATACATCAGAGACTACCACCCCTATTCCTTACAATAAGGAATATCGGTCTATATGAATTATTATAAATCAGTTGCTACAACCCCTACCCCTTATACCGGTATATATGGATTATTCTAAAACATTGATACTATATCCATTATAAGATGTGAGTCAGTGACATGCCATGTTCGTTGAGGAATCAAACTATCAAAATAATTACAATTTGCACAATGTTACCTAAGCAATGCTTATAGATATATCTTTCTTTATGACAAAGAGAGCGTGCGACAAATGACGTCATGTGGGTATTTCCTCAGATAATGGGAGCCCCCTCATTATTATACCATAATCATATCATTATCATATCATTTGCATTCGTTCTTCGGCAACTTTCGGCTCTTCTCGTCACATGTATTAGATTCAAGTCGTCAAAAATCCGTCGTTTGAAACCAAGACGGATTTCAGACGCATCACCGACGAAGATTCGTCTGAATTGGACGGAGATTCGTCTGTGATGCGTCTGACACGGATCTAATTGTTTCAAACGTCGCATTTTTGACGCATTTAATACAATTGTGGGTCTGGTATTAGATTCGAGTCGACAAAAATCCGTCATTTGGAACGGGCCTTAGTCGACAAAGGGCTCCAAAGAGTGAAATTTTTCTGGCATCAATACCAACTTGAAGTGGGTATGTTCCTAGCAGGCCAGTAACGACATCGGTCCTGCAGCGGGCAGGTAGGCCCTGAATACGCTTCAAGCAAAATCTGTGAACTCTTTCGAGCTTGATCAAGTTTGAGGCTGATAAGCCACATAGAAATTCTGAACCGTAAAGTCCACAAGAAAGTACCACTGATTTATATATTACCATTGAACTATGAGGTGTTATGCCTCCTGCGTACAAACCAGCAGTGATTAACATAAGATATGTCGACCGAATTTTTGAGCTGACACTTTCTGTAAGAGTGTTTGGAAAGTCACTTTCCTGTAATGGTATGCACAGCTGCGTGATTGAATCCGTATTGTAAACTGCTGTGCCATTTAGCAGCCATGTGCGATTGATTGATGCATATATAGATTTCTCATTGAAAACAATTACCTGACATTTCTGTTGGTTATACAAAAATCGCCATTGTTTACTGTAATTGCCACATATATTACACATTTTCTGTATGTCATATGATAAAAGAGAGAGGATGGTCATATCGTCTGCCTGAGTTGGAGACGAGCAGTTGATATCTCGCAGCCTGAAACCAAAGTTCGAGTGATCGAGCTCACTTAGCAAACTGTCTATGTAGATGGCGTAGAAAATCGGAGCGAGGATATATACTTCCCTGCCTTGTTCCCTGTACAATAGGTATTATACGTGATGTAATATTTTCGTGACGTATAGTGCAGCTCACGCCAGTTAAGAATTGGTTGAATAAACGCAGAAGACCACAATTTGCTCCCCGTTCAAAAAGCTTGTAGAGAAGGCCGTTGATCCAGACCGTATTACATGCTTTGCGTACATCAAGAAAACATGCGAAAAGACGTGAATTATTTCCCCCTGCATACGAAATGCTTTCCTGAATTATGTATGATGACATAAGAGAGCTTATATTTTTTTGAAAACCGTGTTGTAAAGGGTGGGTTGTTATCAGGTTAGGGGCGTTTCTCTCCATGCGGTTCAGACCGATTCTTTCAAGTATTTTGTATATGACTGGGAGTAAGGTTATGGCTCGGTAATTGTCGAACTCTGATTTCGATTTGCCCCCTCCCTTGTACAGCGACACAATGAAACCTAATTTAGCTTTTTTGGGAGAACTTAATTGTGAATTGGGAACTCAGCTGCAGTTTGAATTGATGCCACTGTTCTATCGTAAACAATGTCAAGCATCTCAACATCAGACACACTGCAAACAGGTAAAGCTGCTTCTAGATTAGAATGATAGCATGTCAGAATGTTATTATTAGCCAGAAAGTTTCGCCAGTCCCATGTCGGGCACCGCGTTTCAGTTTCCCGAATGAACAGAGGCTGCAGAAGTGCCGTATTATCGAAACGTGAACTTTAGAATAAACTCGGAATTAGCGAGTTATCGCGTAAATATCAAAATGTATCACTGAAAGTCAAGCCACATAAACGCAATTCGTTTGTTTTCGGTGGCGTATAAAATATGAAACGCATTCTGAACACGAACACTGAGTGTAAAGTATACACGTGTTATTCATCTGTAAAATATCTGAGAAAATATCCCGATAGCTGTTGATAATTTGGAACAGTAGCTTCGTAATAAACAGGTGCGCGTGTTACGGTTCTATTTCAAACCAATCATGGCTGTGACGGTTCTATACATAACTTTTATTCGAATGATTTCTGCACTTTGGGCCGAATATTGTTTTATGTATCTGACATTTTAAACCAGATAATGACTAGCTATATATCTTATACCATAATACAACAGTTGTATTAAGAAATACTATAATAAATACCTAATAATAATTACTTGGGAGAAACCAAATACTGAACGTCCCGAGGGGTATACTATCATAATCATGCCTGCCTATATAAATGCCAATCGTAATACAAATCTACTCTCATGAGATTATGAGATGTTGTTCATTTAATTAATACAGGGCCATAAATGAAAGATCCAGATGGGACAATGTTTCTATGCCAGCACCAACACATTTCTTCCTCAAAAGTACCGCCTGAGGGACATTTACATATGTTCGTCGCCCAGAAATGAACATATCTTATGAAATCACGTTCAACTGAATCATTGATATGTTATGGCGTGGCCGGGGGATATGCGTGGTGGGGAGGGCGGGACTTGGATGGGGATGGGTGTTTAATTGGTGTATGTCCCAAACTTTGGTCAAATGTTTCAACAGTTACATATTTCACACCTTACACTAGATTGGTTGGAAATTTCACACCAAAAATATGTTGAAATTCTTCCCTTAGTTTGATTTTTCAACATTGACTGAGGAAAGTCCCTCTTTATGAACATACACACATTGTAATAAATAATGTGTTCGTTTAAAGTGTAATTGTCCGCCGCGCTCATTTAAAATAATATTAACAATATTCAATTCCTATCTAATCATCGGGGCCGACTTCTCTCAGGTCGACTTCGCGTCGGGTCGTCTTCGTATTTTATTATTCACGTGGGGTCGACATCACATGGGCCTGTCTTCATTTGTACTCTTTTGACAAAATGGCTGGTTTTATAAAATTTCAATTTGTTTCCGGGTTTATGAAACTGAATTGTTCAATAAATACGAGAGATTCGATGCCGTTATGTAGCGTGATTGGTTTTGGTGGCTCACCGTTTATTGTGTTTTTGAAGCGCAAGTCGGTGTAAAAATCGCACTCTTTGTCCCAGTTTAGCGGACACCATCTCGAACGAGTGAACTTTTACAGCTGGTTTGCGTCAGACATGTGCTCATAAGCGAGTAACATATCTTGATTGTTGCGTTCTGTATGTGGATGCATATACATGCATATATGTGGGTTGGGGAGAAGGGGGGGGGGTAGAGTTTTATTTAAAATAAAGTGTTCCCACAAATGGGCCTGTGATCCTTAGGCGGCATGCTGAATGCAGGCTCCCAAGGGGATCCGTTTAAGATCAAAATGTGCAACAAGCTCCGTTCGTCGCTGAATAAACGATCCCGAATTGAGTATGTTTCAGTTAGTATATAGTAATATTTAAAGTAATATGCTGATTTTGTTTCGTTCAATATGTGCATGCATATATGTGGGGTGGGTATGTGTAGAAACACAGTTTGTGAAATAAAGTGTTCCCTCGAGCATCCAGTGACAAATAAGAGAAGCATGACCATTCCATTCCTTATATAGAAATGAGAATTTGTTCATGACCGCGGACACTATAGAAAGTAAAAAGAACATTTGTATACCCGTCATGTTGTGACGGGAAACCCCCTAGTTGATACATAAGAATGACGGTGTGTGTTGTAAATTTTGATTTATGCTTAACGATGGTTTATTTTACTGTAATGTGGTTATTTACATCCCTGAACACCATTGTAGATCAACTATGGTTTTATCACTATGGTTTATCAAATGGTGATTGTAAACCACAGTTTTAACACACAAACCGCTGTTTTGCATTGGGTTGTAAAACTATGGTATTCACCATGGCAATAACAACAGTAAAATGAACCAGTTACTTTACATGGTAAATATATTAACCCAGAAGATAACATACTTGTTGGTTGGTTTTTGGTGTGGGTGACCGAATTTGCCAGACGGAAAACAAATACGGCATATCTTTCTGACGTTGTTTTTACTTCCATGCCCTGACTGACAACGTACAATGTCTAACGTTGTTTGCTAAATACGTATATGAATATAGTGTATGTGAAGTCCACCGAATGTGACGGAAAGAGCGCCAATTTGCAACCGGCGGTTGCTACTTCGGCGCATCAAAGAGCGACAACTCTAAAACAATATTTAGATTACCTGTCGCGTTAACCCAATGACTGTAATCACTTTGGGGGAACTACTCTTGGCGATGTGGTTCTCTACCGAGTTGCGTGAACATTTGTGAGCGACGATTTCATTTCTCTATCGAGCAATCGCGGCATAAAACGTAAAAAACAACAACATTAGAACAGTGTTTCATGGGTTTCATGGCGCTATCGTGAAATTATTGTCACTGAACATCAGTTTGTGTAAAAAAAAAGTTAAAAACTGTTAAGAAATGCACAGAAATTGACTTTATATTTTCCGAATCCGATTCTCTGCTGAGGACTCCGATTCTCTACCGAGCGCTCGGTTCTCTGCGAATAGCTCGATTCTCTGGATTAGATAAAGCAGTACATGCCGTCCGCTTGATTTCTACCAATATGGCTACATAATTAGTCAAAGACATGACACATGATGAGCGGCGGCCATATGCATTGACATGAATATTCAGATCGATTGGCACGTCCCATATAATGCAGTTGGTTCAAAGAACACTTACTTGCAATTACACAATTTATACCGAGTGTCTCTCTCTCTGTATGTCAAAACGCAATCATCCTCGTTAAAGCGGATGGATGCCAGATCAGAGGGTAGTGTTTTTAGAATAATCCCGAAATGCTTCGCCATATACTGTGTGTTGCGAATATCATCACTCGATATGCCACACAGCAAGACGATCTCGAGGTCCTTCTGTGCAATGAGGGTATGCTGCAGCGTCTCGTTTCCATTTCTGAGGAATGTATATTCAGCAATGTAAATTCAACAATCAAGACTGTTTCGAAACGATTAAAGGTGCCTTGTATCTTTGCAGATACAAGACCACCAACAACAACATCAACAACATCAACAACAACGACGACATCGACAACAGCAACAAGTAAGTAGTCACAAACATCATGGCGTCACACTCGATAGTTCTGATTCATGGGAAAGTCACGTCTGTGGTATAATTGATAAGGCATGGAAGAGTGTAAACCTTTGAAAAAAAACCACATAAATTTAGATTAAGCAGAAAGTCTCTCTTGAAACAATATATTTTTCATTTCTTCGCCCTATCCTAGATTATGCATCACCTAGATTATGCATATCCCTAAGTGTACGAGTGAGAGAATTGAAGATATCCAGTATGAAACGGCAAGAATAGTCACTGAGTCAACCAGAAGTGCTAGCGACAGAACATTATTACTTGAAACCGGTTGGGAACCGCTTGCACAACGCAGGCATAAGCAGAACATAATTCAGTTTTACAATATGACAAAACACAGAGCTCCATCATACTTATCTAATATGATTCCACCTGATTCCTCCTCAACTGGCTACAATTTTAGACATCCAGCACCCACCCTCCTGATAGTAATACTAATTACTATATGTATACATTCCTACCATCCGCCACTCGTGCTTGGATCAGCTTATCTGACTCGGTAAGTTCTTCAGAAACATTAGCGGCGTTTAAACGAAACATTAACACTGGTCGTTCAAAGATTGCAAAATTGTATTACCATAGTTATTCTCGTAAAGGTCAAGTCTATCATACTAGGATTAGATTGGGATTCAGTAACCTGAACAAAGGCCTTGTCACAAATCACATTAAAGAGTCCCCGATGTGTCGTTGTGGTGGCTTTGAAATTGAATCTGCATATCATTTTCTCTTGAAATGTCCATGTTGAAATGTTAGCTGATCTGCCATCAATTAGAATACCAACCGATGTCCTACTGTATGGGTCGCCCGAACTCGCTGATGATTTGAACATCAAAATTTTCAATGTGGCACAGAAGTTCGTTATCTGTACTGGGCTTTTCTAACTAACGGGTAAGGTGGTTTAAGCCGAAACACTATATGAAAATGTCTATAATTATGGTTACTGAACGCGATTTAGCCCTACCACCTCGCCCTCTACCATTGAATAATTAGCTATGAACATACACACTTTGTCACTTATTAAATACTTGAAGTCAGCGCTGGCAAAGGTGTGTATATGGATTTGCTGCCCGCTAGAAACGGGTAGGGAAATATGCGCATGCTACAATTTAAAAAATTCGTGAAATGTGGCGCTCTATATGACATATAGTTGCATGTTTCACACGTCAGTACAGTAGACACAATCTAGACAGTGTACTTGAACAATGGGGCCAGGAAATGTTACGGGAAATTACGTTGTTTCTGGTCTCTGTAATATAAGGTTCTGTTATGCCACATGCGGCAAAAAGTATATCGCATATCAAGTTGACTTACTCGCGCATGGTCAGGTATATCTTAAATTTCACATTAGAATATTGGTTGCATCGAAACGCAATTCGCTGATGTATAATAACAACTTTATAAGCTAGAATTCGTTTATTGTGCAAATTTCGGGTAGTTACCGAGTAACCGTTTCTAAGGAGAGATCGGGTGGCAAAGTCTCCCGATCTTACAATGATCAGTGGTCCATGCATAGCACGCCTGCACAGTTTCAGGTAGTTGTCCCCTTTGAACACAGCCAACACCATGAGACTAGACACTGTCTAAATTAAGGCAAAACATACCACTAAATGGTTAGTGCAATGATGTCATTCGAACATTTGTGGTATTTGCTTAGCAACCGTTGCTACCCATAAATTGGATGTTTGGTTCACTATTCAGGTCGGGTAAATTTCAAATTTCACGTAAGGGTATTACCTGCATCAAAAAACGCAATCACTGGGGTTGAATTACAACGCTATAAGCAATATTTACATTTTCCAGTCAATTCCGGGTAGTTGCCTAGCAACCATTACCAAGTAGTTGCAGCGAGGCAAAGTCTCGCTATCTTATAATGATCAATGATCCACGTGGGACAAACCTGTACAGTTTCAGACCTGTGTCACAATTCGAACATATTCAACACCATGCGACTAGAATCTATCTAATTTGAGCGGAAATACCACTGGGAGCCCCGGGTCAGGGTGTCGATCACTGTGGTGGCGTCAGGGTTCGAAGCGTTAAATCGAAATCCCAACCCTTATTGTTGCCATAACCCTAACCATAATTCTGGCTATAAACCCAATCCTGGCCATAACGCTGACCCCAGATATATCCTTAACCCCACCCATAACCCTTAAACACAAATGTGTTCAAATGAGCATAACTCTGGCATTTCGCAATTGATTTTCAAAATTCTTTCAGTTTTGGAATCAGAGTGTTACATAGCTAATATATTCTGAGTTTGGTCGAATTTGGCAAACAAATATTTTTTGAGCCACCGATCACCCCTCCCCCAGAATACCACAATCTCACCCGAGAGTCACGAAACTTGGCTCGATTGGTGTCCTCACATACCTCAACACAATTGTATATGTTATAAGCCACAAGTTCTGACCGTTTCGGAGGAGATGTGGCTACAAGCAGTTAATCCCAAAAATATGAATTTCGAGGGGCCACTACTCTGGTATTTTTCAAGGGATTTTCAAAATTCGTTCACCAGCACGAACGCCTTGATCCAGGGAATCGATGTATCGAGGTTGGTGTGATTCAACAGCAATATTATTTTTGGTAAAATTTCGCCCCACCCTAACCAACAAATATAACTCCGACCCTGTCCAAGATATTTGTGTGCAGTATATTGACAACGGCCAGCACTACCATAGAATCTATATCCAGCTATCTTTCTTGGTATGTGAGAACAGGCGACCTGAAATATTTCGAGGTTGACCTATATATGGAGATAACTCTGGAGAAGAAAGACGGACAAAGTTTTTGATGCGCGTATGATTTAGTGGATATCAAGATGTATCTATCGACCAAATTTCAGTGCTGTACTCCTTATATTTTCGGAGTTTTGAAAACATCAATTTTTCACATAAAGGGAAATAACTCTGCAAGTCAAGTGAGGACATTATTCTCAATGGGCCTAAGTACTATAGCTTTTATACATATATATACATAGAAAGTTTCAGCTTTCTTGCTCTTGTACTTACTGAGCTATGCTCATTATAAAATTGCTAAGAAGAATAATAATAGAGAAAAAGAAAATCACAAAAACAATATACTTCCATGCTAAACCATGGAAGTATAATTAAAACCCTTATATATTTTACTCTATAATAGTACTCCCTGACCTAAATATATAAAAAAAATGTTCCGCATCGCAAAAGAAAATAATAACTAGAGGTCAGATTCCATGTAATCAGATATACTTCCATGGTATCCCATCCCATCCCATGTGAGTGTTATGCGTAATACTATATGTGTTTTCCTCTTCATGCGAATGCATATTGGTGCTTTGTGATCCGATGGTGGACTTGCATTGACATTTCTGAATAAGAAATATATTCCAAAGGTTTATGTCAAGATGATTAATGACTGTCTAATGAATCATGGTCCTGACCAACTGAGTCACCATTCACCCAGCCAATCAGTTCATTTGTATTCGGTAGGGATACATTTTAGGGCTAATTATAACCCCTCCCCAGGACGCCCAAATCCTCTTCAACGGTCAAGGAATTTGGCGTGTCTGATTATATAGTAATCGACATGTATATCAATAGGGTGTAAAGCATATTAATGTACCGTAACTCTGTTATATCGCATTTATTGGATAGTTCTTTCAGTTTCGGATTCAGACTTTTTTAGTTGTATTGGCAGAGGAAAGACCGTTTATTAATTAATTCAGAGCGTCATCGCTACACTATAGTTATTAACGTCTTTGTAATAGAGTTAACTGTAATCGAGAGATAACTATATCACAATCGATAATGCCATGCGAGTGCTTACCCGTCCGCTTTAATACTAGTGTTGTCCGTATATATACTACCAAACACATTCATTGTTCAAAATATAAAACACTAGATTCGCGATTATCCATTGTTTCGCGCTCTCCGTCGGGCAGGTTGCTTTCATGATAGAGCAGTGAATCTTTGGGGGCATATCTATGGTATATCGTTGTACCTGCTCGTGCATTAGCTTGCTCCTTGATAAACCAGCTTGAATTTGGCATCAAGAAGAGTGCGTTTGAATTTGAGTAATATATATCACCGGTTAAAAATGGTACGCGCCACCATGAGTAAACAGTCCACTCTAAAACTTATAAAATGGTACTAAAGTTGCGCCTGGATACTACTAACCACGTCCAATCGTCAACACGTTTTTATCTCAAAGTTTTATTTTTGGAGTAATTGTCCGCATTTGTTTCCGGTGGAAATTGCCAAGTCTGAACCCACCCCGACGCAAGCTCTCCGTTGAGCAGGTTGCAATTATGGTAGAGCGGTGAAATATTGGAGGCGTACCTACAGTATACCGACGTACATGCTCCTGCATTAAACTAGCTCCTTCATTAGCACGTTTGGATTTGGGGCTAAAAATAGGTTAGTTATAGACTATACTAAAGTATACATATTTATATTATATAGCGTTCACTCTTATAACTAATGTGTAGAAACGATTACACATCAAATGTGTAAACCCGGCTAATACACATAGAAATGTGTAGTTTTACATACAAATACATTGATCAAGTGCCGTTCTACACATAATGTTTATATTGTGTTACACACAATTATGTAAGAACGTAGAGCATGCGCATTGCGGTGCCTTCGGTTTCATAGTCTGCTACGTGACGGCCATATTGTTTGAGTATATTTTTTTGGAATACAATCTACAGCGATCGTAGACAAGGATGTAAGTTCAGAATTTCAATTTGTGGGTGTGAAATACACGGTCGCAGAAAACTCATGGCACACTATACACGTTAAAATGATAATTTAGCCCACACCATTGGCAACACAATTTACGAATAGGTGGGTTTATATTCAAATCAAAGTTATTTGCTTTATAACAGCTTCGATATCTGCTCATAACAGTATACCAGTCTGGAAATGATTGTTGGAATTCGATAGGCGTTCTATCGGTAGAGGAATGAGCCTGGCCCGCGAGACGGGTGCCTTCGAATCGGAGCTGGGTTCCATCCGCGGGGAGATGGGGTAGCTGGGGGAAGGCGAAGGGGGGGGGGGGGTGACAATTTGTTGGCGTATATATATTATATATATATAAGCGGAATTTTTTGAAGAGCTCTTTTCACTTGACTGAGAAAAAAATAATTTTCTAAGTCCAAAAGTTTAGGTTGAAATAATGGAGCCTTTTTCAAAAAGTCAAAACAACGAATTTTCTGGAACAGGTTGATTTGGATCCGTTTTGGACTCTGGAATCCACAAAAGTCATCTTCGTTTCGCGTGTAGCATAATATGAATTTCACGAATCAGTAACGGATAGTTTGTTGAATGATACGTGAGCTTGTACAACATTTGTTCATAGTTCACGCATTACATTTTGAATAGACAAATGTATGGTGCTTTCTTATCAGTTGGTCAATGATCAAGGTCAGTTTTGAGAAATATCGAAATTATGTCAGTTTCTAGATCGGCTGACCGTGTAGGTGACATCCAAAGTTCGACATCTTCGGAGGAGATGTGTTAACAAGCACATGGGCCCAAATTGCAAACTTTGAGGGCCCGTTACTCTTGCATTTCTTCTCGGATTTCAAAAATCTTTTCCGGTATGGGTTTGTTTTCGTTCAGGAAGTACATATACTTAAATAGATGAATGTCAATCAAAACATTTTCGGCGAAAATTTGCCCCCACCCCAGTGTAAAAATATATGACAGACCCTGTCAAATTTTCTACCTCGGACTAATCTGACAACGGTCAACACGACTATGAAAACCAAATGCAGTTATCTGGAATTATACGGGAGTACAATCAAATAGTGTTTTGCAAACTATGGGCGGCAACTACTCAGGGAAAGCGCGGACACAAGTTTTGATGCCCGTGGGCAGTAGGGCATATCGAGGTGTGCATACGGTCCAATTTTCGATGCTCTGCTCCTTATAATTTCCGAGATAATAAAATGACATGTTTTCATATAAAGGAAGATAACTCCGCGGGGAAAACGCTGACAATATTCTTTATGCGACTAAGGCTTACAACTCTTTGGCCCCAACATAAGTACCAAGTTTTACTGTGCTACTCGTTGTACTTTTCGAGTAATAGTGATTACAAAAGTGTCCAGTATAATAATGAAAAATAATCGAATAAGGGCCATAACTCCGTCTTGAAACACTAGGCCGAAATCCGGATACCATTATTGTTAGTAGACCTTAGATGCCTACATTCGGTAGAGATTTCGCTTTCCTCCTGCAATTAGTTTCTGACTATTTCCAAATAAACCGAAAACGACCCCAATAGAAAAACAATATACTTCCTTGGTTACACAATGGAAGTATAATAATAGGGAACATCACGAGCTGAACGAATTGCAGTTTAGGAGCGGAAAATATGAATTAGGATGGTTATATGTTGTCCTAACATTTGTATGTTGATATCAAATGTTTGGAAGTGACCCCACCATTGCCGCGAAATTGGGTGACGGGGTTGGGAAATTGTTAACAGTGGCCCAAAATGCGAAGTTTGAGGGCCTGTAACTCCGTTATTTTCCAATGGATTTTAAAATTGTTTTTAGTTTTGTGATCTCCTACTTACCTAGATTGTATTTTATAAATTTTATCTGATTCGGAGACGAATAGCATTCTGGTTATTGGAAGAAATATGGGGCCAAATTAAAACTTTGAGGGCCCAAATCTCCGCCATTTTTTAACGGATTTACGATCTGTTTTCAGGTTTGTGTTCAACGTGTACGTACGGTTTTTGGTATTGTTGACCACACCTCCCCTGACCCACAACACTGAACCGATACTGGCAAAATTTGGCACACTGCGTGCTCTCTTCAGCATGCACACATTGGCGTATCAGATGACATTCAAAGTTCGACATCTTCGGAGGAGATGTGTTATCAAGCACATGGGCCCAAAATTGCATAGTGTGAAGGCCCGCAACTCTGTCAGTTTTTAATAGTCCAGGCGATTAAGTCCAAAATTGCACCTTTTTTTTTATAAAAGCATGAAATTTGGTACATAGGTACCTGACACCTTGCTGATTATTTTAAGATTGGGTGACAACCTTCTAAGTCCCCCCTTAGCAACGGTGGCTATGCATCTGTTTTCGCCCTAGCAACGAATAGTTATAATGGGAAATATATATTTCTGGGCTATAAAACAGGATCAAACAGGTTCATGGAGGTTCTTATGTGTTTAGTTAATTGCAATTAAGAAATTTGAACCAATAATTTATGACTAAAGAATGTTATACAATAGTTTTATTGAAAAATGCCCATAGCAACCAGAGGAAAATGTTGTCAAAATAATTAAAATCCGAACTTGATAGTCCAAATGGGGCCTAACTTGGTATAAATAATTTAATAAATGAAATCACCTTGTATTACTTAATGTCACATAATACCCTTTGTTGTCAGAAATTAAAGTGACACCATGTTTCAAATATGTCCAAAATGGCCGTCATCGGGGGCCATTGGGCGTTGAAAATGTCTAGCAGATATAAGAAATTATGACTACCCGTATGAGAAATTGTTTTGTTTTTTTCAGACTGTATCGATTTTTCTTATCCACTGTATTGATTTTTCTTATCCAGAGTTAGTGTTTAATGTTAAAAGTTTGTCTCATTTGATGAAGAATGTGTCTATGGATTTAAGTTTGTTACCAAATCATACAAATGACACAAATTGTGAAGCAAATGACATATAAAGAGCGTTTCTATTTTATTAATTATTTGTGAGGTGATATTTATTATTAAGGGGTTTTTTGCTGTTGGAAATTATAATATCATATGTTCAAAAGTAATGTTTAACCATATTCACAAGACTCATGACATGGTCTATGCAGCTATTAAATTTTATTTTCTCTACAAATGTGGATGTGATTTTAAAAAGCAGAAAGATTTCTAACCTTCCTGTTTCTTACACAGCCGTTGCCTCAGCTTTCCTGCCAGATGGCGATGTTGATGTTCCTTATTGCATTTCGGAAGCATCTCATGATGATAATTCCAATACCATCCCCAATAGGAGTGCTGATATCCAATGTTAGATCATGTTGAAAATTCCTTAGATGATAATTTAGACACAGGAATTTCATGGGCTGCATTCCATTCTGATAAACTTTCTCACATCAACAGAACTACGAAGCCTGTCTCATATGTCAATACAATGATGCCACCATTTATTCAAGCAGCATATTCTATTTCGATGTTGAAGCATTGTCTGAAAGTAATAATAGAGACAACGGCCCACATCAACCCAGATCAATGTGCTGTTATAAGTGTTGACCAACCCTTATATGCTAAAATGAAGGAAATCCAATGGGCGTTCAGTGAGGATTTGGGTGAAGACAGATGAGTCATTTTGCTAGGAGGGCTCCATACTGAACTAACAGCGTACAAACTATTGGGACATTGGTTGATTGGGAGCGGCTGGGTTGAATCATAAACACAGGCATCAATCGCATCATCTGGAATTGCCGAATCATTTCTGTCTGCTTCCCACATAAAAAGAACCGCTAATGCCCATCACGTGACAGCTTGCACACTTTACTCGTTGATGAAGAGATCATACATGGATTACTTGGCTGACAACACAGAAGATGATGAATTAACATTGGATGAATGGTCTTCTAACAAAGCAGCTACAAATCCACAATTCCGTTTCTGGAAAATCACCTTAGATTTGCAGCTCCTTGTGTTTTGCTTTGTTCGTTCGTTGCGAACATCTGACTTCAAGATGTATACAGAGCATACAAGAACTTAGTAAGTGGTGTTTTTCACTCAACCATACCAATTATGCCAGATGGATGCCAGTACACATCCGAGATATGAGAAATCTAGATATCACTCATCCTAAAGTTGCTGCAGAATGTCGAGCAGGCAAATTTACAGTTACAAAATCAAGCAACATATTTTCATCAATGGCAATAGACCAAGCACATGAACAAAACAACCGAAAGATGAAAGAAGATGGCGGCATAATAGGATTGACCAACGACATTGATGCTCTAAACAAGTGGGCGATGTGCAGTCCAGAAATTGTGAGGTGCATCTCAGAGTTTGAATGTACATTGACCAGTCAAACGAATCAGACATCTGTCGGTCATCATCATGAGCATGCAAGTTCCCACCACAGGTCTTTCGCATCAAAAGTCAAAAGTTTGATGAGCACCATTGAATCGTTTGGTAATCCATTTGCAGAAGAAAGCAAGGACCTAATTCGGCTACATTCTAGAAATATTATGCCACAAAGTAGTGTTGACTGTTTGCTTAGCTTGTCGGATACAGGAAGAGAAAAGTATCTACACTTCATGAAGAATAGGATACAGACATGTAAAGTTCCTCTATAAAGTCCCAGTAAAAGAAACTCTGTCACTATATTTATTCCAAAAGAAGTTAAAGTACTCACAAAGAAGGAAACCACAATTTCATTACTTAAGAGTGAGTGTTCGCTGTTTGCCAAATTATATATTGTCAAACAAGGGAAGGAGATCTAGACACATTTTTCAGTTGTGAGAATCAACAATGTCCCTCTATATCAGCTGATGATGGTCTACGACTTGGCAAGAAATCAGATCTTGTCACTTGGTTGGAACAGATGAGTGAAGCCCGTGACTATGGCAGACCTAAAACAGATATAGTTGTCATTGACGGTGCAGTACTTGTTAACATTTTGCGACCAACATCTGACTGTGCAACATTCACGGATTATGTCTTGAAAGTAATCCTACCATATGTGAAATTACAGTATGGGTTCACATGCAGAGTAGATATAGTTTGGGATCGATATTTTGAGAACACAAACTCGTAAATCACGTTGCAGCAAGAAAGAATCCATGATCAAAGTGAGCGCTCCAGGTAAACTCCCAAACAAGTGGGCCGATTTCTTACAACCCACCAGCAACAAAGATCAGTTGTTTCGACTATTCGCCAATCTTTTAGTGTATAACATTACTGACTGTGAACTTGTTGTGACACACGAAGATGGAATTATGTGCAATCCAATACGAGATCCAGGATGTCTTGCTCCATGTAATCACGAAGAAGCAGACACACGAATGATGCTGCACATAACGGACACAGCTTCACGTGGCTATACAAAATGCATGGTCCGAACAGTCGATACCGATGTTGTCATCCTATGTGTTTCAGTGGCACAGTCAACTGGAAATATAGAAATATGGATTGCGTTTGGAACAGGCAAGGACTTCAGGTATATTTCAGTTAATTCTATCATCGACAGCCTAGGTCCAACAAGATCATTATATGTCTGAAAAAAACCCAAAAGAACTTCTTCCTTTCAGAAACATCATTGTCGGAGATTGTAGATACATGCACCAAAATGTCCAATAAAAGTTGTGTGGACTTTTCTAATATATCAATGAAGCTAATGAGAAGTACTATAAATGAAACAGCAAACGCGCTTTCATACATAATAAATTTATCTTTCAAACAAGGTGTCGTTCCTAAAAAAATGAAAATCTCCAGAGTAGTACCAATATACAAAAATAGTGCCCGTGAAAATATTGAAAATTACAGACCAATCAGTATTCTTCCCGCTTTCTCAAAAATTATGGAAAAACTTATGCATAAACGTTTAAACTCGTTCTTAACAAAATTTGATATCCTCCACGAAAACCAATTTGGATTTAGAGCAAACCACTCAACAACCCAGCCATTACTTCATTTATTACATCATATTGCCGAGAATAACGACAAAAAGACACGAGACTCTACATTAGCAATCTTTATTGACCTTTCAAAGGCATTTGACACAATCAGTCACGACATACTCCTCCAAAAACTTGACCATTATGGTATTAGGGACATAACCAAGAAATGGTTTATGAGTTACTTAGAGGGAAGACAGCAATATGTTGAAATCGAACATGAAAAATCAAATATGCTCAATATTAACTGTGGGGTGCCTCAAGGATCTATTTTAGGACCGCTACTTTTTCTCATATACGTCAACGATATGCCCAATAGTACGTGTTTGAATATACTTTCATTTGCAGACGACACAACCCTCCATATTTCTGGAAATGACCACCGCCAAATTGAAAAACAAGTTAATTCAGAATTGAAAAAAGTTCACAATTGGTGTTGTAGCAATAAATTGGTTATTTAATATATTAAAAAGTAAGTACATGTTACTACACCGAACTAATAATGACTTTAAATGGAATATTCTTAAAATAAAACTGAACAACGAGCCACTAACACGAATTGGAAACGTTAGATCGGAACAATATATGAAATTTCTCGGAATTAATATTGATGAAAATCTCACCATCAAATATCACATATCAATGATAAAAACAAGGATATCCAATGCAATGCACTGCATCAATAAGGTTAAACGTATACTTCCCAAAAACTGTTTGAAAACCTTATACTTTTCTCTAATCCACAGTCATCTCATATATGGGTTGCCTATTTGGGGTCATGCTGACACTGGAAATATTATTTTCAAACAACAGAAAAAGTCATCCGTATCATGGCAAATAGAACGTATAGAAGCCACACAGAGCCCATATTTCGCAAAGAAAAGATTCTGAAATTTTATGACTTGTATCGGTTACAATCGGCTACAATTGTATTTGATTGGACAAAAGGAAATCTTCCGAAATCATTTGATAATTCGTTTGAATATACAAAGGCTAATACTCGACAAGCTGGAAATTTGAAAGCAGTAACCCCGAGAACGACTTTTACTTCTATATTACCCAAACACGCGTTTCCGTGCACATGGAACTCATTGGATAAAAATCACAAAAATATCAGATTTCGAAATAGATTTAAAAAAGAATTGAAAAATAAATATTTATCGCAATATGCAA
The DNA here is from genome assembly GCA_032622095.1 of Siphonodentalium dalli. NCBI lineage: Eukaryota > Metazoa > Mollusca > Scaphopoda > Gadilida > Siphonodentaliidae > Siphonodentalium > Siphonodentalium dalli. The sequence goes on from CP136069.1 coordinate 23,991,750, forward strand.
CACAAGTTAAATGCAACAACTCATTTTGTCAAGACTGTAAAGTGGCTTAATAGAGCATTGACCCCTAATCCTCCCATCATTGTAGTCATTGTAATGCAGTCAGGTATGTTCACCTTAACATTTTGGCGGGACGAAACGAGAAATTGCTTCCTACATATCGATATATGAATTCCTCGATAACCTGAAACAGATACTTCCTTCAGCAACAACGATCTCTCAATGCATTTGATAATCGGAAGCCATTATTTTCTTAACCAGTAAATATTCGAAACAGCCCCGGCCATACCCCCATCATTAGTGACATATTTAATATAAGCCCATGAATACAACCAATACATATGTAGTAACACCTATACATGTAGACGCATCCCATACGTGGTTTGGATACTTTATTTGTCTATTATGAACTACATTCTATCCTTTTCATTATCAATTCACTTCATTAGTTGCCATTTCATGTCTGTATACGTAGGGGCGACAGGAAGACTGCCCATCTGGGCCATATCGCTCCTGTATAATATCATTTTTGTTTGTTTATTATCACCATTGTCATAAGCTTGTAAATATTATACAAATAAACAATCATCGTCATCCCCGTATTCCATGCCTTCGCGGGATGTGACACGGTGTCTCATTTTGCTCACATCGGTAAGAAGACCGCATGGAAGACCTGGGACAGCTTCGATAAAGTACCTCCAGCATTCTTGTCGCTGGCAAACTCGCCAACTGATGTCCCAGAATAGACAATGAATATAATTGAAAACTTTGTTGTCAAAATGTATGACAAGAACAGTAGCATTATCTCTGTTAATGAATAGCGGAAATACACCTATTCACAAGGAAAGGGCGTCAGATGACCTGCTTACCACCAACTCAAGCCTCGTTAAAGCAACATATTTTGCGAACTGCATTAGTGGCAGGGTATTATTGGGGTAACGCAACAACAATGGTGCAAATAATACCATCTCCAGGTGCATGGGGATGGAAGTGCCCAGAGAGATGGCAGCCAAACTGGACAGATGAACCACAAGCAAGCGATGCGTGTAATGAACTCATACGGTGCCGATGTCGTAAACTTTGCGGAGACTGTAAATGTTCGAAGGCCAATGTGAAGTGCACTGATTTATGCACATGCAGAGGAAATTGTCACAACATCTGATTCAACAACTAATTAAGGCGACAGTATCTACTTGTAGTGTGTGGTTAACTTAAAGTTTTGGAAACTAACCATAAAACTGAAATACATAACACGAGATTTGCATGTTTAAATAGCCTAATGCTGTCCTATAACCCAATAAATTGAATCTTGATCTTAAGAACCATACTTTGAAGAAACATCCAATAATGGATGCGTCGATTTATGTAATTAGCGACTAAGTCACTCATTGACCTGCCCCCCCCCCCCCCACCAAAAAAGTCCAAAACACATGCCCCACTATAAGCTGACAGCGTCGCTTTAATGAAATAGTTTGATCAAACATTCATTTTACATGTATGTGGTTATCACATTTTGTTTACAAGGAACATATTAATCTACTCTATAAGTCTGGATAAGTAGTAACTTATGTTTGATATGGCTCTCATTTGTTCAGTTCTACTGTGTGATCAAGGAACCTAATTCTTGCAATATTGCTATTAAAGTGATCAAAATGGAACACTAAACATTTTCAGTAAACATTTCATATAGCATATACATTTCATATAGCATATACACCATTAGAATGGAAGAAATATACTTGAATAATATATAAATTTCGTCTATTCTGCACAGTGTATATAGTAGTACACTATACATCGAATTGAGATAGAGACTGATGAATTTTATGCACGCAGCTCGAATATAGAACTTACGTTATATAATATTGTTACCTCGATTCACAGAAATAGAAGATTCTTATTCTGGGAAATAATCACTAAACGCTCTTTATGTGTCATTTACTTCGCTGTTGTTAAATAGACATGTGGTGGTAACAAGAATTATAACCATAGAAATCTTGTTCTTATCCAGTAAGGCAAACATTGTGACACACGGTAACATTGTGTGTTTAAGATAAGTTAGCTCCCATGTACACTATGAAGTAAGGATTTTAAAGATTTTTGTAACCCTACCACCCCGTTGCTATGGTGAATTTGATATCTAATTATTGTCAAGCATTCTTTAGACACAAAATATTTGTTCAAATTGCTTCATTCTAATTAATTAAACATACAAAACCTTCATAACCCTGTTTTATAGCCCGGGAATATATATTTCCCATTATATCTGGCCGTTGCTAGGACCGAAACAGATGCATAGCAACCGTTGCTAAGGGGGGGGGCCTTAGAAGATTGTCTCCCAATCTTAAAATGATCAGTTGAGTGTCAAGTACCTATGTACCAAATTTCACGCTTTTATCAAAAAAAGTGCAATTCTGATATTTTTTAAACCTAATCGCCTGGACTATAATAGATATTCGAAATTCTTTCAGTTTCTAGATCGGCTGTTGTTGTGTATGTTATATTCCAAGTTTCATCTGATTCGGAGGCGAATAACATTTTGGCACCATAAATCACCCCTCCCCAGAACCACAATAATGAACACACACTGGCAAAATTTGGCACACATCGAGCATTTGTTATTCTGGATACTTAGAAGTGTGTCACTATCTCCAATGTTTGTCCGTTTTAAAGGAGATACGGCGACAAGCCGATTGCCCCAAAAATATTACTTTGAGGTCCCACAACTCTGGTATTTCTACTCAGATTTCAAAAATCTTTCGTAATATATCATTAACTTTACGCATTGAAGCCATACACGTAGATATGTGAGTTTCGTAACGAATGTATTTTTTTAATTTGGCAACCCCACCCCATTGTAAAAATATGAGATCGACCCTGTCCAGTTTTCTTTTTGGCACTGAACAGTCAATGACCAAGACGACTGTGATGAAAACCAAATTCGGTTATCTGGAATGATACGAGAGAACAGCTGAGTACAATGAATTCGAGGTCTGCCTATCTATGTGCGGTAACTCCTCAGGGAAAGCGCGGACACAAGTTTTAATGCCGTGGGCAGTGGGTCATATCGAAGTGTGCATACGGTCCTATTTTCGGTGCTCTGCTCCTTATAATTTCCGAGATAATAAAATGACATGTTTGTCATATAAAGGGAGATAACTCCGCGGGGAAAACGCTGACAATATTCTTTATGCGACTAAGGCTTACAACTCTTTGGCCCCAACACACGTACCACGTTTTACTGTGCTACTCCTAGTACTTTTCAAGTAATATTGATTACAAAAGTGTCCAGTATAATATTGAAAAATAATCGAATAAGGGCCATAACTCCGTCTTGAAACATTGGGCCGAAATCCGGATACCATTATTGTTAGTAGACCTTAGATGCCTACATTCGGTAGAGATTTCGCGTTCCTACTGCAATTAGTTTCTGAGTATTTTTCCAAATAAACGGAAAACGACCCCAATAGAAAAACAATATACTTCCTTGGTTACACCATGGAAGTATAATTATAAATCGTGATAGTCACTTGTGATAACAATGAGTTCAACATTTTTAACAGTAGTGAGTATTTGGTTACCCATTTTAAAAATGCTCTCCATTCCTGGTATAACTTGTAGTACAGCTTCGGTTGTATTTTGTTTACATCGATGACGCCAGTTGTTCCGTCCTTGTATTCAACTGTGAGAAGCGGGGCACATTCACTCATGCGGAAGTGTCGTTGGGTGATGTGGTCGATTTTGTCTAAGGTCCTCATGTGTCCGTCATTTGACAAATTCACCGTTTCTTATATCTCAGTGCCATTCAATTTCACTGTCCAAACATCAGTTTTTGTTGTATTCGTCAGTGAAGATTTGTGTGAGCCGGAAATGTTAACGGGTTTAGTCACGATGTTGTTCCTAACTTCGCCATGCTCGTATTTCACACACGCAAACGTTTTTGTCTGTGGTTTCGGCGTACCAGTAGGTGTGCCTGGAAAGGTCGACTTGTTTACAAAGTTCACACAAAAATGTCATATTTTAGCTAGAAAACCCAGAGTCATATAATAAATAGAGGATATACAACTCGACCCCAGTTTATAATGGTCGAGTAAATTAGGTCTTTACGAGCCTTTGGCGAGGTAACGACGTAATTTACTGGACAAATTTGGTAAATTCCGCTATAAACTGGGGCCGAGTTGTAAATTATATTTATGATATGATCCAAAACCTCGCTCAAATATACTTAAATCAACAAATGGGATGTGAAACTAACATCGGCTTATATATGATGATGTTTCACGTAACTATGCGTTGTTAGCCGCGTAAAGAAATGGTCCCAGATAAATAGCCTCTGACGTATTTAATGTCGTATATCGAATGAAATAACTTTTCAAACTCTTCATTCATTAGAGTGTTTTGGAATTAATATTGGAAGCCATATTATGTTAAGACATAGCCTACATATTGTAAGCAGACGACAAACCGGAAGTCAAAGGTCATATGGAGCCATTTCCTGTTATGCAACAAACGTTACATATCACAATTCATAGAATGTGTTTATTTATTGGAACACGGATAGGCTCGTGTAATAAAGAGTTTTATCATATAATTTGCACCTAAACCGGGCCTCATATTTAGTAAGACACACGTGTGTTATCGACACGAGCAGTGCCATAAGAGATTAGCGCGAGGATATCAATACCAATGCCGGAACTTTAGTATTATGTTAATTCGAATATAGTTACGCTATTATATTTGAGTTGTGTTATTTAGTGTTTACTGTGAGATAAACATGGGTGATAAGGGTGGTTGAACAATTTTGTCAACATTCAAATATAATTACACCCACTCTCTATAGTAAATTGCCGTTGAGTTTATCAAAGCTAATGTAATTATATCGGATAATTACATTAGGTCGAGATTTTATCAGTGCAACAAAAACGACCCAAAAGTACTTGCGCGCAATGACATTTGTAGTCCGTTGCATAGTAACTAAGGACGCCGCTTTCTTCGAACTCGATTCGCAGTACACATTTTTTGTTCCACGAACGGTGCGAAATAAAAGAGTAATAAATAAATATCCAAATAAAGACAATGCCCCAATTAAATAAACTTTCCCAAGCTGTTTGCATAGTATAAATTTGGTCGTATTTGCGACGTTTCGTTTCGAAATGCATGGCTAAACTTACACAACTTTTTTGTTTTCGTTTCATTTATTTACATTTTCACACCGCATAGGGCCGGGTCGACCATATGCATTATGCTTGTTGAAAGGTCACGGGAGCTTGGAACTTGGTCAAATTAATCAAGAACTCCCTTATGAGACTAATTAGCAATGTTTTGGTCATAATGCTGGGCCAAAATTTGCTAATTTAATTAAGGAAGTTATTGATCAAGTTCCAAACTACAATGGTAATAATGATATTGGCAAGACCGTCACAAGTCCAAGCAATGCATGGTACCGTACATTATAATTTTCTGTCATGTCAACAATTTATAAATCTAATATATAATTTGGACTTCTGTCTGTTTGTTTGTTAGCTATGGCCGGGAAAACTGCCGGACGGATTGAGCCCAAACTTCCTAACTAAGGGTAAAATCCCAGATGAAGTGTCATCGCACCACTTCTGAGAACGTCAGAGCACTCCTTATCCATTCCCCCGCCACCGAATGATGTAAAGTCCCTATGAGAAAACTTATGGATATTTCTTCAACTCGTCTCGTGTAGTTACGAAGGTTTATGTGATTTATGGGATTCCACATATCGATATACCGCTCGTAGACGGGTGTTCAAATTATTGTTCAATGCGAAGCTCCCAAGTCCCCACGAGAATAACAACAGAAGTTTGCGACGATATTTGGCATATCCATTTAGCAAGGCATATGTGGGAATGTTACCCAATCCTGTTTTTAATAACTGTAATTTCTATATTTCATAGAAAACACAAAGTGACAAACATGACGATGATCAACCACGGTGATGAGAATGGACTTTAAAATTATAGATTTGATCTTGATTAGTTAATAATATATCAATGTAATTAAACAATTACGCTAAAAAAAAATTTGAGCTTTACTGACTCAGCACAAATCAACAATCGGTACATTTACAAAATATCCTAAGATGAATGTAAACTAGTTTTTTCACTTGAAATTTGACAAATGATTAAGAATAAGTTTGAACAATAAATAATCTTACTAATATTCCATAAATACCATGATAGTTTATTCTTCTGAAAACTTATTTTTCTCGGTAAAATCTCAATCTGGAAACAAAATTGACTGAATGCCGACAGATATCGGATAATTCCTGTAAGAAGGTGTTCACTAAACTTACTGATTATCGCACGTTAATGAGTCCCAGTAAACATGGAAACTAAAATATGTGTTCCTCTTCCAATATTCTGCTGATAATGTTACTATTTCGTATAAAGTTTATTAATTTTACGAATCATTATCAGCCATGTTTGTGCCCCGTCCTTGACATACGCTTCTGGGAAAACCCAACTCGATCGATTGATCGATATTATACTGACGGAAATTGGGCGTGTTGGCTTCGGCCCGAGTCGTCACAGTTCCTAACCGGACAGTGAGTCTGTTTCGGCCCTTTATTTGAGAACATATAGTTCCTTGCTTCAACCGTCTTTGAAGGGCGAAAATGTTTTTAAAATCAACATTTAACAATTAATGGTATAATTATAAGGAATAATCTCGGTTTCCCAATGTAATTACACAGTCTAAAGGCATATGCCGAATCACAAACCTGAATGTGTTTTTACTTCCCCTTTGGTTTTGATAAGGAACTCAATAATAATTATTTTAACCCCAGCCGTTTCGATGTCGTTTTTCCTTGCTAAAAGGTGATTATGTGATAAACTGGATTCACATTCGTCGCAATTCTATACGAATTTATTAACATCGTCCACTAAATTCGAGCAGAGCAGAGCTTTGAATCGAATTCAGTGCATCCGGTTAATAAATTTCGTATATACTTGCGACTCATTAGAAATCCTCAATGTATTAACACATTTACAATTTATTAGGCTACACACGACGTGTATGACTGATATCACTCGACACATACACATGCGGGCACGGTTGTTCTTCTCGTCATTGTTTGTGGCCCTCCCTGTTGAACCTATAGGAAATAAAACCCGAGTGTATTTGTAACAATCATGCGAATGTTATTTGTCCCCCGAAAAATTTATTTTTGGGGGACTATTGTAATCAGCCTCGTCCGTGCGTCCGTGCGGACGTGCGTCCGTCCGTCCATCCGGAGTTATAACTCCAGTAATGATCATCCGATTTGACTGAAACATGCGGACACGGTTATTCTTCATTATTTGTGGCCCTCCCTGTTGAACCTGTAGGAAATAAAACCTGACTGTATTTGTAACAATCATGCGAATGTTATTTGTCATCTGTTTTCGTTATACCTTTATAAAGTGTTTCTTGTGAACAACCCGCACCATCACCGACAAGATACACATCATTTATACTGCAAATTGTCCGTCTTGTTACAGCGTGCACCGGGAGCGGTACAGTATGGCTAGCTGACTCGGGCGTCTGTGTGTATGTTAATAGTAATGATTTCAAAAACCACGCTGAAGCCCTGCAGATTTGCAAAAGCAAAAGTTTGGGCGGACGTCTCATCGCAATCAAGAACGCAGCCATGCTGCAGGAGCTGAACGGGCATCTAATTAGTAAGTATTACACTAATTATAATAAATACAACGATGGTATGGTAAGATTCGAGCATATTTGTTAAACATCGTGTTAATTGATGTAATTGGCTACACCCCCTCACTTGAAACAAATCGAGATGTTCAAGCACAGTGAATTCCATTGCCGCCCATATCTCTCTCGTTAGTTGACGTTTCCAACTGATATATACATGTACATCGATCGTTCCAACTGGTGTACCTCGATCGTTACAACTATATCCAACCTAAATGTCTGTCAACAGTCTATTTAGAAAAATAAATGACACGAAGTAGGAACATATTTTATTTTTCATTTAAAAACAAGCATTCTCACATGAAATACTGGTTGGAATATAAAATGATCCGGACTAATTCAACATACTTGTGCATGGTCTGGCCCTGTGGGGGTTCCAACAGTTAATAATGTTGTGTCAGGCATGAAATTTCCAACCACCCGTACTGACAATTTTGGGCAAATGTGGTGGTGGGAGTAAGACATCCCAACACCACCCCGCATGTCGCCACGCCACAGGCTGCCTCTGACCCTCCGTGCATATTCTATAATTTGGAATTTCAACAGTTATCTATAAACTATAAGACGGAACATATTTTATTTTTAATGTGCAAGTAATATCAACTTCATCTTGGAATTCGAACTTTTTCCTTATTTACCAGGTCAGGCACATCCTGAATTCCACTATTATAGTGGTATTTGACCGTTACCGTTTTGTTAATTTGATAAAAGAGGGATAATCCAAAATCATATTTCCCACAAATATTATTCAAAATCAGATTGCACTAACTCGATACCATGCATATATAGTTTGTCCAGGAGAATTATTAATCATGACGGCACACGATAAGCAACTCAATTAGCATGTAATTAGTTGAACTATTGTTATGAAGGAGCGATTGAGTCATCCTGCTATTGTCATTTAGAACGGGATATATTAGTAATAGTATAATATTATTGAATATCAAAGCTGGCGCAAAAGATTGCACAACGAATTTTGTCGGAAGACTGTTCATTCGCTGCGATATTGTTAAGAGTGACATTTGGCTGTGCGCTGGTATGCGCCGTCTTCTATTCCCGACACAAATAAAGGAAACACATGAATATGTATAGTCAAATATCACTATAATAGTGGAATATCGCTATAATAGTGGAATTCAGGAAGTGCTTGACCTGTTTACTAGATATTTTAATTCAATTTCATACAATTATTGACAATATAACACGAGAAATAAAGATTTCCAGAGCCTTGAGCAAGGAAAGTTTAATTACATGTAGTATATAGGCTCTGAATGTCAAACATCATATAAGATTGTAGCACTTGCCTGTTTCTCGAAACTATATTTCACAATTTCAGTGTTGTCTTTGAGATTATAATTCTCCTATAAATTAAATTATATCTTTTACACGACGTGATGCCCCCCTTCGTAGCTCCAACGGTCAGCTATAACACCACTCCTATTCGTTTATAGGGAGAACAAACCAAGATTATTTCGGTTGGTCGATAGAGAGTTTAACAGGAAATATTAAAAAAAACACACAGCATTATCTAGACCATGATCCCAGCTGAGATGTGATGTCAGTCTACCATCTAAAGTCCGAACAAATTTAATATCTATTTTTGATCGCGTGAAGGACAAAAACAACACAAAACAACATACATATTGCTCAACCACATTTCCAATAATTTGGCAGACACAAACACTCAATACTGATTCATCTTGTCAGACATTATATAGTTTTATTGTGAGTTTTTCCTTTAAGAAATAGTTCTGAAAAATGGCCTAAAAAAACAAAAATATGCAATGAAAAATGTTTGATTTATTTGTACATATACAGTCATGATTTCAGGTGGGAGAGTGGGTGTATACCCTACTTGGGTTCATAGTCTAGATAATTCATTGTGGTATTTGAAAATATTTCCTTTTAATCGTTCTATCGACCTACCTAAACAAATTGTATTTGTTTAAACCATTTATTACATAGTTAAAAATATCGCTCATTGTGCTAGGGTAAAGAGTTGTTGTTTACTATAGAACTATAGCATACATTGGTTTTGGTATTAAAACATGCTGACCCCTGTACATTAAGAATACATGGAGATATTTCCATACAAAAATACCTTTAGCAGTTTAATGTGCAACATGCTATTCTCCAACATGGGGTTCGGGTTGGAATTCGTGAGGCACCAATTGACGGTATGCAAACGGAACTCGGTAAACCTGGGAGTTTGGTCTTCAATTGCAAATTTCATTCCCACAGAGGACCACACAGCCACGTCCTGCTTATTACCATTAAAAGATAAAATGCTAAAAAAAAACTGTTCCTGACCCTGCGCTCGGAAAGTTGAATTGCATGTAGTATATACAATGTCAGTGTTATCTTGGAGTTTCAAATCCATATGGAGACATAAATATCGTGTAAACCAAATAACTGCGAGATCTTATTATATTATAGTCCGTATTATATGCGACGGCCACTCGTGCGAAACTCATGCTCGGGGTGTATATATATAGGTCATCGACAGAGTATGGTTCAGCTACCATGTGTTCATAGATTTCCCTGCCACACATATAGAGTGTAATGGCTTGCTTGTCCATACAACTACGACGTGTGACGAACGTAGTCTGAGAAAAAAATATATTCCCAAATTCTTGTGATATTACCCACTCCTTTAGAATGTTATAGCTTATAGCATCTTGATGCGAAGTTTGATGAAGTCTCATCCCAAATCCGTCCATTATATATTTTTCACAAAATTCATAAACCCATAAACCGTGAATGAAACCGAGTATGCTGCTCTTATTTCGGTCAACGTCGCATTATATTCTCTTTTGCAGGCATCCTCTATTCGATAGACGGCAGTGACGCTGCCCAAGAGGGGAGCTTTGTTTACTCGGACGGGGGCTCAATGTGGACAAATTGGGCTCCCGGGAATCCGAGCGGCGGGACCGCATCGAACTGTGTATTCATGCACGGTACCGGGTACTGGTATATTACGAACCCATGTACCAGCATCTGGGGTTACATATGTGAAATAATTACCGGGTAACCTACATATCTGGCATTTTTCGCAGATGTAATCTCTCCGTGTTCTCAACCATTCGCCAATATTAGTTCTACTCTCATCATGTGGGGTGCCGCCGGATATTTGAAAAATTGTTTTGGCTGCGTCTTTCGGTGAACATTTTTTTACATTTACGGAGTCATCGCAACACATTGCTAAAGCGGTGAAAGAAACAAGCAAACTCAAACAACATTCGGAGAGATTATACATGTACATGTATTACAGCTGTATATTTCTCACTGAATATCGTAACTTTCGGAGAGATTATTCATTTAGATGGATTACAACTGAATATTTCTCATTGATTACCATAAAAGTGCCGTCATTTATTTCGGATAGGCTGCATCACAACATCGTTTTCGAATACGAACGACGGCCACGACTGTTGTGTTAACCCTTTACCCAACAAAACGGCCAAAAACGCCCAAATAAAGCTTCAACAGCCTAAAATATCTTCCGTCTGTCTCAATAACATCATACAAATATGGATATCATTGGAACCGGTTCATTGACCGCATTGTGGTGGTTACAGTGATGTCCTGTGCCAATGTGCATTCTCTTATATGTGCGAGTCGAACATGTGTCGCCTCGCATATATAAGAGAATGCACTGGCCTAAAAAAAAAATTAACACCTTTTACCATTTTTTCTTACATTCTTTAACAATTTTATAATTTTTTCTTACATTTTTTAACAATTTTTATAATATTTTTCTACATTCTTTGACAATTTTATCAATTTTAATATGTGTTAAGCCAATGCATTCTCTTATATATGCGAGGCGACCTATGGTCGACTCGAATATATAAGAGAATGCATTGACACAGGGCCGTTCTGTTGGGTTAAGGGTTAAAGGCACTCAATACAGTCGAATTGGGGACATGCGAAATACACAACTACAAGTCTGTTAAACCACAGATTATTATTATTAATTGAAACATGAACAATAAATACCGCATAGTCTTATTCCATTATAAATAATACAATGCATTATACAATAATTATGTCGTGCATTGAAACCAGTATTATATAATCATCAAAGGTAACGCTAACTGCATATTCGGATACGAACGATGGCCATGGGAACATGCGAAATACACAACTACAAGTCTGTTAAACCACAGATTATTATTAGTAGAGAGTTTGCTATTTCAAACCAGTACGGGTACGGGTACGCGTACGGGTAGCTACCCGTACCGGTACACGTTTTGTAATCGCAAACTGTTTTACCGGTAGAATTCATCATATCGACTGGTAATGTATGGTCCGCCAACTGCAACAAAAAAGATTTTATGATATAGATATATTGTTATTCGCTTTATTGGCCGATGTTATATTAAGCGTTACGGGTTGTTGGAAATTTTTATTTATATTAGATGAGCCCCAGGATAATCAGTTGCTTTCATCAAGGACGAGGTGGCAGTTGGAAGAGGATGTTGCTTTTCTTTCACTTATATTGGTAACATTTTCAACAATTGGATTCTACAAGTCATAGACCGATCGAGTGTTGACTATAAATCGGTTGGAAATTTTAAACTTGGAAAATAGATTATGACAGCTCAAATATACAATTACGTTATAATTAAAATTTCCAACAAATATTCGGTGTAAAATGTATTGTTTTAGACCAAGGGTCTAATATTGTCCTACATGTACTTTCTCCGCAGTTGTCCCTTATTTTAGTTGGGGAATATTTAGTCACAATACAGATGCATAATCCGAATTAACGCTCCCAAGTTACTATTTCTTTGGCTTCGGGGGTAAACAAAAAGTGTATTCGTGTCGAGGAACCCACCCATCAAAGCTCAGTGTAGTTATATGTGGCCCAGAAAAGAGTAATCAAACCGACGATCTCCAACAAAATTGCTGATAAAGATGCTTAACTCTAGAATCAAGGGTCATACGGCCAATATTGTATAATATAGTTGACAGCAGTTAGTATTATTTTGTTGTAATTGATAGATTCTGATAACAAAAGCGTATTTCGAAGAAATATTGTTGTTGTAACTTTATGATATGGGGACCGTCTGATCGGTTTGAGTACCTTTAAGTAAACCTTGGTTTGGAATCTTTCAGGAGATCTGCCCGTCGGGGCAAGGGAATATTTATCCCAAGAATTGGGATTTTTGTCGGGATCTAAACCCGGAGGTTGGTTGGAATGTAAAACTTGGTAACAATAAAAGGTGTTAAAATATAGTCTGTTTATTATACGGATTGAATAAAGAACGTTTGCTTCACTTCTATGCGAAACACAGAAAACAGCTGAAACACGCTCTGATTATGCTTAGATTTGGCAGAGTATGTGTAGGTATTTCGTGTCTTTGGCGACCTATATTATCCCCACTACAATATACACCAGTATTGTGGTCCAAATGTCCATTCAGATAGTTAATATATATTAAAATGAGAAATCAGTCCCGATAAAGTAACTAAACGGTTGTATTCAAATATGCAATACATAGATAAATCGACGATATATTGATACCCTTGTACAATGGGTTGAATGGGTTAAGAAAGAGACGTTACGACAGGTGTGTCATACCCCCCCCCCCCCCAACTTTGGTCAAATGTTCAACATTTGGAAATTTGATATACCTGACACAACATTTGTTTGAAATATCACACCAACAATAGGTTGAAATTGTTTTCGTAGTTTGATTTTCCAACAATTTGTTCGTGGAGAATTTGTAGTTTTTAGACCAACATTTGCATATTTTCCTATTTTTGGTCACACAATTTGGACTGAAATGGCTTTCAGAAACTTTTGGAAATTTTCCAACCTTTGGGGGGTGTCAGATCTAAAAATTTCAACAATTGGCCGGGAGGGGTGCAAATGGAATTACGCACACACTTTTGAATTTGAGATGGTTCAAGGGGTGTAGTTAGAAATTCGAAGGTGGACACCCTTCCTAACGCTGAGACCATCTATATCCATGTCCCTGCAATGGGTCGAGACTGCGTCTATTGCACCATCTACACACTCTAGTAATCACAACCTATCATTAATGCAGTGAACAAAGTGTTAGTGAAAAGATCGGCCTTCCATATTTATCTAAGTGCTAGAAGCCGTCTCGAGAATTTGAACACAAATCCTGGGTTAAAACGACAACTTTCTCAATGATATTTGCCCATGAAATCTTGCAATAAATAGGTTAACACATAGCTGACTGGAATTTCATGGAATTCACGGACCTTTGAGTGAGAACATCGTAGTGAAAGGCTACCGGTCAATGGGACAAATCTACCCGTTTCAATTCGCTATCGCTTTATGTGCTGCATTGAAAGTACCCAAATGACCGTGACGATGTTCACCGATTTACCCGTACCCGTTCCCGTCGGACGGGTATCGCAAACTCGCTAGTATTTAAAACGTGAAAATACCGCATAGTCTTATTCCATTATAAATGATACAACGCATTATACAATAATTATGTCGTGCATTGAAACCAGTATTATATAATAATCAAATGTTACGCTACATGCAAATTGCCGTTTGCACTATACGCTTACTCCGAACAGCACTATCGCTTTCAAATAAAATGATTATAGAATTATTGAATCAAAATACCAAGAACATGTTTCAACATGCAACATCTCGTTATATATTGTGCACTTGTTAATTAATTATGGACATAAAGACAAAGTGTATCATTGTTTTCACGTTATTTTTGATAGGGGTGTTTTACACTATTATACGCATTTTGTACCCACTGCGAATATTTTGAATCAATTTAACTATAGACTATCTTTTCTGACCATGTCTGGCTAATAACTAATACTTTAAATATCATTCATAGCTCATCATTTGAAGTATTTACACTGGACACTGTTCGTGACTTGATCGATATTGTATATCACACATCGAGCGCAGAGGACACAACAGACGTGGTTCGCAATAACGAACTACTATATACAGTTATCGCCCGCGATTGAGTGAGACAGGGATTTGTCGCCCGCTCGAGACCTGGAATGTCACCCGAGGGCCGCCAGGCCCGAGGGTGACATTCCAGGTCGAGAGCGGGGACAAATCCCCGTGTCTCACGAAAACAAGGGTGATAACTGTTTTGTTATCTGACAGAGGAGTACACACGAACCTCCTTAATAGCAGGCATAAATGCGCGCATATATTCTTTAATCCAGTTCGAAAAGTTAATTTTATGTTGGAATCATCGCTATTTAGAAAATAAAACATTCATAATCTGGATCAATTAACAGACCCGTCATTCGCGCAGCAATTCTCCGGTCAGTTTGCTGGTTGCATGGTGGAAATCGGTTCACGGAAAGAGGAGCAAAGCAATTTCGAAGTTGAGTAGCCATGCAGCGAAATGTTCGGTTTCGTTTCAAATTTTAATGGCCGTGAAGACGCCGACAGACGTGTTCATTTCCAGATTGCTAAAATGTGAAACTAACACGTTGTAGTGGTGCAAAACGAATTTGACATATGTCACAGATTGTTACGCAACATACGGGTATTCTCTGAAGTCTGAGGAATGTATTGAAGAAAAGAAATAGTCAATTGATAAACAGCAAAGAGTGGCTATTTGATCAAGCACATACACGTAGTTGTAACGTATGTACATTGTATGTGCAATTGTCTGCAGCAAATACCAACTGCATAATAAGGTTTATCTATTTGTCCCACGGTCTTTATTATTGATATAAAAAGGTCCAATAGGAATATTACACCTTATAACAGATATGTGTGTACACCTTTGTTATCTGACAAAGGAGTACACACGAACCTCCTTAATAGCAGGCATAAATGGGCGCATATATTCTTTAATCCAGTTCGAAAAGTTAATTTTATGTTAGAATCATCGCTATTTAGAAAATAAAACATTCATAATCTGGATCAATTAACAGACCCGTCATTCGCGCAGCTATTCTCCGGTCAGTTTGCTGGTTGCATGGTGGAAATCGGTTCACGGAAAGAGGAGCAAAGCAATTTCGAAGTTGAGTAGCCATGCAGCGAAATGTTCGGTTTCGTTTCAAATTGTAATGGCCGTGAAGACGCCGACAGACGTGTTCATTTCCAGATTGCTAAAATGTGAAACTAACACGTTATAGTGGTGCAAAAAGAATTTGACATATGTCACAGATTGTTACGCAACATACGGGTATACTCTGAAGTCTGAGGAATGTATTGAAGAAAAGAAATAGTCAATTGATAAACAGCAAAGAGTGGCTATTTGATCAAGCACATAAACGTAGTTGTAACGTATGTACATCGTATGTGGAATTGTCTGCAGCAAATACCAACTGCATAATAAGGTTTATCTATTTGTCCCACGGTCTTTATTATTGATATAAAAAGGTCCAATAGGAATATTACACCTTATAACAGATATGTGTCTGTGATAACACCATTTATACATAGCAAATAAAAAAACACACAATTATGCAAATTAGCAAACACCACAGTTCGCGGTTGTTATGAAACAGTGGGGTTTATAAAAACAGTGTTTTTTATAAATTATCAGAGAGCTGTCAGAGAATCTCTGCGTGGTGAGTTCTTCGTAGTTCTATGTTTGCTGGTAACAGCTGAGCGGTCAATAACTGAGACAATGTTACCCTCGAGGGTGATATGGTGATTTATCGCCCGCCATGTGACGCACTCTCAGCCAATCAGAAGAGAGGAACATGGGATGAAGGTTAACAATACTGATTGAATAACGATTAGGGTCCATGTATTATTACCTCACTCGAATTCGTGTTATTTCTATCAGTTGTCGTTTTGCCATTTCCATAGTAACGATTACGGTTTCGAGAAGCCAACCACGGATACACGAGATGTATATGCATACAATCACCGATTACAACCTGATAACTGCATACATATACGTACAAAACAGTCACGGCAAAGATAGTAATATCACCTTACTGTGAGTGACAAGATACTATTTTACTACAAATTGACTCATAGTCGTCAATTCGACGAAAAGGTTTTTGGAGTGTCCGTTATATTTGCGACTACTATATCAGCTAATCGTAATTCTTATCAGTATTAGTTTATTATGCGACAAACAATGCGTCCATAATGTCAATAGCACTCACGACTACCGTCATAAACATTTCTGAAATGGTCAAGAGAATCATAGAGATTACAAGTTATATATGTGTTATTTCTAAAAAATATATATTATTCATAGTTAAATGTGTCTATTTATTTTATTCACCCGTGATATCGTACGAATCGTCCAATATTATTATCCATCCCTTTAGAAACATTATTTCTGATTGGGCAAAAACCGTCACATGGTAATCAGGAAAAAGGTCAAACTGGACTCCGAAAGGGTCAAGGATATGAAACCTGACATCACAGGAGTCCCGAAAGTCGAATCAAATCCAATGTGACTTTTTATAAAAGTTATCGGGACTCCGGGTGACTTTAAGATGTAATTTGGATAAACATACAGATGGATAACATAAATGTCATTATACAATGTAGTGTACAGTATATGTTTTCTTGTACTCGTCCATGTTGTGGTCATATTTAACTTTTCACCACAACCTGGACTCGTACAAGAAACACACATGCTGTTCAAAGAATTGTATAATAACTTTTTATTAGAACGAGCCACCCAATGGAACTCGTTAAGGGTACGTTCATACGCTGGCAAGTTTGCACGGTATGTTCTGCAAGGTATTTCATCGTAGAAAACCACATGGTGCCATAATTTGAAAGTAAACGTGCATATAATATGCATCTGTACCAAAGCGAACGACATGGGATGTAAAAGTTCTTTAGTTCCACTTGTAACGGCGCTACTGACATTTGCATTCAAATACCTGAAATATTGATTATTGCGAGATAATTGCACTCTATTTACATGCAAATTCCGGTAGCATGGTACAGTTGGAACTACTGGATTTTACTTCGCATGTAGTTAGGTGTGGTTCAGATGTATTTTATATGCTTGTTTTAGTTCATATTTTGGCACCATGTCGTTTTCTACGATGCCTGTAAATCATACTGTGCAAACTTGCCAGTGTATGAACATACCCTAAAGGTGCCTCATCCGATATGACAACATGTATACGTTCCTTGTGCCCGACAATAATTTGGTCGAACATAATTATGAGCCCTTCGGTTGGAGGTTTTGATTGTCGGATAGCCACTTTCATAAACGACAGTTTTATTGGGTTTTCCATTTTGCCATGGTCGGGCGTGCGAAAAACATGTATTATAAAGAGAATCCATGTATTCATTGGCGTCAAAATGTAACATATCGTTCTCGATACAAATCCACCTAATGCGCATAAGATTGTCCACTTATAAACGGACAATCCGTACGCTCTTTAAAAACACTTCTTCGAATATTTCCGTTATTTCGTCAAAAACTCTTCTTCAAATATCTCCGTTATTTCGTCAAAAACACTTCTCATACAAATCGCCGTTATTTAGTAAATTAACATTATTTATAGAGTTATTTCCCTTCATATTAAATATGAAGCTAACATGCAGGATTAGCTATACATGTCGTCATTTAGTGGACAATCCCAAGCTCGCGTGCCACGCGTGGTCGGATTGTCCATTAATTAACGAACATGTTAGGTACGGATTGTCGGTTTATAAATGGCCAATCCTTGAAGAATTTCCTGACAAATCTCGTAAGATTATTCTTAAGCCTATTTGATTATGCTCCTAACCGGGCTTCGTGATATCGATATGATACAAATGACGTTGTTTTAAAGCCACTTGGCGGTTTACGCTCCGAAATACACGTAACAGCATTCGCTTTTGAATTTCCCCGGTATCGAAATAGGTCGATGCATATTTGTATTATATGACTATCGTTTTTCTTTCATAATACCGCTATAGTAAAGCGGTCATTTCCCGACCATCGGAGCAGCTAGTTTGATCCGATGTCATACCACCCTTCTCTATCTCGCATAATACGCATGTCCGTAAAAAGCAGGACGATTTATTATACAAAAATAATTGCTTCTTTATTCTTGTTACTAGTGGCCAACATGTGGTTTCATTTCATAAGTAACTGTGCGTTTTAAATAAAAACAACATGTCATATGTTATCGCTGCAGTGAATTGGTATGGGCCTGCGGCGGCTCGTTTAATCCATCGATCTGACCTCTTCAACTCGACGTAATACTTCGCCCAGATCAATTCACTGCAGCGGTAACATGTATGAACAACCTTTCTACAAGTTCAAAACTCATCACTCAAAAAATATATTTGATAGCCATTTGTGAAGGTTTTAATGAACATTTGCAAGCAATTTTGTGATGTGACCATATTTTAATTTACCCTCACCGGACCATATTTCAATAAATCATCTCTGGGTGTGACCATATTTTAATTTACCCTCATGGAACCATATATGTATTTTAATTAATCCTTTATGAGATGTCATATCAGGAGTGTATTACCTGAGGCCATTCTTAGATCAGCATTACGCCCTCATAGGGTGTATATTCGCATGTATATCTGACCCTGTCGCATGAGGTGGTGGACAACATGTATTTAAAACATACTCGGTATTTGCGTAATTGGATACTAAATGTGATTAGAAACCTGCTCGTACTTGAACCATGTAACGAAGATTGCAAATGTTTGCCCGATTATTAATCTGCATGCTATTTCATGGGCTACTCAGACCACTATTTCAAATGAAAATTAGAAAAACATATCGCATATAATCAACTACATAGGCGTTACCTATATACACATTGTTCACAATCACCAGATTAAAGTTGTTATATTGCATATATGACAAATAATATGATATTGAGTGCGTTACATTTCTGACTATATGGTTTTATTGTTAACCATGTGTTTTAAATTATGTGGTTACAGGGGCTATGCAGAGCCTTCAGCACACATACTGGACAATTGTGTCTTATTTGATGACTGTTCTTCAGCTAGTAGTTAGATATGCTCTGTCCTATTGTATTTGACACCATAATACCACAATCGGTACGTTATATACCCAAGAAAATAATCATATCAGGTACATGAGCACATTAATATGAAGTTTTGATGGCCATAACTCGACTTTTAAAAGAGGATGTTTAAAGATCCACGCTCCAATTTGACACAAACTTTTTCTAAAGTTCCAGAGCCCGACTCGCTACTTCATAAATCGCGATGAACCACGCACGCCACTTCAATCCAACCACGCGGTTGTCGAGTGTTGTTAAATTGGGCACGCTTTCAATTCCAGTTGTTGAGATTTTCCAGTCAGCTGTTATGAAACCGGTTTGCTTATGTTTGTACGTTTTGGGCTCATTTGCGTTGCGGTATGAATTAACTCTGTTGATGCTGATATTTCAGTAATTGTCGTATAAATCATGGTGGAAGCGCAAATCCCATGACGTTATTTGATGACGTCTGCAAAATATTGTCGCTGATTCAACAAAACATGCGCGTTTAGCATAGCTTTACCAATGCATTTTCCAAGACAGGCATCCCAATTGCATTTAGAAAACTGCAGTAATAATTTGGAATAATATGAGCTATTATTGATCAACCATTTCCTCATAGTTAACACGTTATCTTTGCTTAGAAATAATCTGTAGTATATAGTCTACACAGAGAACTGTGTTGTTGTTGCAAATTCAAAGTCAATAATATACACACAAAGCACGATACCTTGGGAAATAACTGATTTTAACCCATTTTGAAAAAATGGCCACACAGTTTAAAGGCCTATATCTCATGACCAGTTCGTCCACTTTGGTGGACTACATGCTCACTAGCATATATACAAACAATGACTGAGAAGTTAATAAGCTACACGCAAAACAATAAACAAAACACATTGAAGTGGACTCGTTGTAATAATTATGTACGGATTCGTTACGGATTCCCGGGTGCTAAAGTATATAGGACAGCAACGATGCTTGGCTGATGTTATCGGTGTTGTATAATTTATAATGTGAAGGGATCTGTGATACAGTGTACTGAACATTATATACCACTGGTGCCAGCAACTACACAGCACTGACATATAGGCCATAATACAGTGTGTACGTCCATGTGCAGTCCCATATGGGAGTTATGTGTCGTTACACTATTTAGTCGTGCCTATGGGTCATTGGCCATACGGAAAATGCTATATTTAGACAGTATTTTTGGACATATATGAGTATTGGATCATGTGTATAATACCATGGTCTGTAAATATGCTTTTTGGTTTGTAGTGTAATTGTCCATAATCTTACATACTTTCATGCTGCTTATTTTCCTGAATTTTCAGTGAAATACAAAACCAGAATTATTTTCAATTTTGGGTCAGTATAGGCAAGCTTTGATAAAAATCAATTCAACTAAAGGTGAAAACAGGCATTTTTCTAAATCGCAGTCTTCTGTCATATTCTCAGTTTAGCCACCTCTTATTATTGCAACCTATGCCAAAATTGCTGTTTATGAACTAAAAAGGTCATACATCAGACTGAAAATAGATATAAGTCTAGTATAACTGAAGTTTTGCCATGACTGAAGCCCAAACATGCCTGATGAATCTCAAATACAGGAACAAATCTATGGTTATGTTAAATAGCCTTGATAATAGTGTAACGATACCTTATATATGTTTTATAATCCAATGTGTCGTTCCTTGTGTAGTCCTATATGGGTGTTGTCCTATATGTGTGTTATATGTTTTATAATCCCATTTCTGAGTTCAATGTTATAGTCGGTTAAATATGCATTAACTCTCTCATCGTTCCGTGTCAAATGTTTATCTGGAAATTCGTGAAAAAGCCAACAAGGTTTTCTATCTCCTTTAATAATAAAGCATATTTATATGAGGAGGAATAACTCTAAATCCATGACGATCGAGTAGGCGCCAATAGGGTTATTCCCCTTATGTCAAATAGGGAGCATGGCATATCAAAACAATGCCTGGCTCACAAAGTCACGTTCCAGCTCCATGCAGAGTCAGACCCCTGCGCAAGATTTACCGCTGCCAGCATCTACGCATAATGTGAAGAAATCGCACATTTATTTATTTGAGACTTATGTAGGTTACATTTCATTTTGCATTATTCGGAGAAACTGAACTGTCCGTATTCATTTGAACATTGTCTAGATCAAGCCAGAATAAATTGTAACTGACAAAACACTTCAATAAAAATGTTAGATTTAATTGAGAAAATACACATGCCGACAGCGGTCAGACATAGCGTAGCGATGGGACTGAACTCGGTTTTACAGCTTGAGTCAAGTTGAGGGGGGGGGGGGGGTGCAGTGGTCACACCAAGAAAGTGTGAATACATCTGTATGCTGACCATCCTACCCGGCATCCGCCCGGAAACAACTCAACTACAAAGTCATATATAAGAGAAAGCATTGACACGTGCATTTCTCAAACATCCAGGAAGCTCCAATCAATTAATAAATAACTCTTGTTTTGATAATTTTCTAAAGGAAATTATATAACCCGCTTTTAGTAAATGTCTCCTCAAACTTTTCGGTTATAACTGCATAACCTTAATCGAAACAAGAGTTAGTTCTTCCTATTTGAATCCCAGTATTAGTCAAACGTGTCTAGTTTTCACCAATATATTTACATAAATTAAATACTGCACATTCCTCGCGATCAAATGTTATGTCTTGGGAATACACACCTGTCAATCGTACACCCGTTATGTGTCAATATTGGAACCCATGCATGTTCATTCTGATACACTTCCCAACCGAGGTGAAAGGGCTTCCTTTGTTAAGGATGGCACCGTAGCCGAGGTGGTTAGATCGTGAATATGATCATCGCAGTCTGGGCTAGGCGAGGTTGCCACGGGTTCAAACTCCGACATGGGCGAAAATCGGGACATATTTTTAAGCTTGATCTGAGTTGAGCCAACTTGAGGGATATCTCAAGGTGCCATTCCGATTATAAACTATTTTGCATATATTCGCCTTGTCTCCTAGCAACCGTAAGCTACCCACCCCTATAATGACTATGAATGGGAACCCTCGTACGGCTACCCACCCCTATAGTGACTATGTATGGGAACCCCCGTACGGATACCCACCCCATATAATGACTATGTGTGGGAATACCCGTACGGCTACCCACCCCCTATAATGACTATGTGTGGGAACCCCCGTACGGCCACCACCCCCTATAATGACTATGTGTGGGAATCCCCGTACGGCTACCCAACCCCTATAATGACTATGTGTGGGAACCCCACACGCACACTACATAGCTTTGCTACATAAAAAGCATGCTCTTCGAAGAAATATGCCGTTCCTCTAGCTTAGCCCGTGTCATAATTTCCCAAGCCATTTCCACACATGTGTGTGGAATGAATGACGTCGATATGTGTGTGGAATGAATGACGTCAACATGTGTGTGGAATGAATGACGTCGACGATGCACGACATACATGGAGTTCGTCTCAACATTGAAGCTGGAACTGTAAAATTAAATCATCATCACACACGACAATATTGGAAATAGCATCGAACAATTCTGCAGTAACCATCAGAAATGTTCAGTTAGGAGATGACCATCGGACGTGTAATAAACGCAGAACCGCACGTGATTTATGACACCCTCACAATCGCTGAAGAATAACACTCGAGACCGTCGACCATCCGATCATTAACACCTTAGAGAGCCCCACATAGACTACAGCAGTCTCCGACCATGCGACCATTAACACTTTAGAGAGCCCCACATAGACTGCAACAGACGACACTCCGTAGTGCATGCTTTTGCCTGTGTTAGTCTCTCTGTGGGTTAAACATTAAACTGTATATAACGCCTCGGTTATTATCCCTTTAATGGCGGGAGCTGTGCTTGTGCAGTATTAAATGTCATATGTCAGTGCATTTTCTTATATATGTTGCCGTACGGTTGGTAGGTGGCACGATTTATACCACGATCGCCTATTTTACTATATAAATAAAGCCATCTGTTTACATTTTACATTTAATCAACACCTGTTGATTAAACGTGCCTACTGTTGATTAAACTTCGCAGAGTGGATTAAACTTTCTCCATACAATTTGAACGGAAAAGTGTTTATCCATCGCATTGTAAAGATCGTGGCATAAACTTCGCAGAGTGGATTAAACTTTCTCAATACAATTTGAACGGAAAAGTGTTTATCCATCGCATTGTAAAAATCGTGGCATAAACAAAATATACGCATAGTGTTTCTGAATAACAAATTTAATCCACTCGTGGGATTGGTGATTTACACCACTCGCTGAAGCTCGTGCTGTAAATCGCCAATCCCACTCGTGGATTAAATTTGTTATTCAAAAACACTATGCGTATATTCTATATATTTATGTCGTTTACTTAATGAATCGATGTATAAAGGTTTGTGGTTAGGCAAATGTCCTTAAACTGTGTAATTATATTTGGAAACAGATTATTCCTTATAATTGCAATTCAACAGAATTGTCGACACAAAAATGCATTTTGAGATGGATACATCGTTAAACATATGGCACTTTGTTGTGACGCTGGCGCGACGTCGGGTGTTGTCGTGACAAAATTCCTACGCTCAACTGTCACATGGAAATGATCTGCACCTAACGCAATTATCCTATTTAATTATATTTGCTCTTTCTAAGCTAATGACAATATATTATAGAGCATTAAGTGGGTGTAATTATAGTAGTTTTAGGCTAATATTATGTTACCAACTTACCATAATAATACAATGTTTTGAGAAATCTTCTCCCACGTCAGCATATGTGGGAACATTTCATGGATATAATGTGAATGGATATAATGTGAATGGATATAATGTGAATGGATATAATGTGAATGTATATAATGTGAATGGATATAATGTGAATGGATATAATGTGAATGGATATTATTATCATGGATATAATGTGAATGGATATAATGTGAATTGATATAATGTGAATGGATATAATGTGAATGGATATCATGTGAATGGATATAATGTGAATGGATATAATGTGAATGGATATAATGCGAATGGATATAATGCGAATGGATATAATGTGAATGGATATATTGTGAATGGATATAATGTGAAGGGATATAATGTGAATGGATATAATGTGAATGGATATAATGTGAATGGATATAATGTGAATGCATATTATTATTAATTATTATTATTAACTGTTCATGGATATAATGTGAACGGATATTATTTTGATGGATATAATGTGAATGCATATTATTTTGATGGATATAATGTGAATGGATATTATTTTGATGGATATAATGTGAATGGATATTATTT
Organism: Siphonodentalium dalli; assembly: GCA_032622095.1. Classification (NCBI taxonomy): domain Eukaryota; kingdom Metazoa; phylum Mollusca; class Scaphopoda; order Gadilida; family Siphonodentaliidae; genus Siphonodentalium; species Siphonodentalium dalli. The sequence goes on from CP136069.1 coordinate 24,016,713, forward strand.
TCATGGATATAATGTGAATGGATATAATGTGAATGGATATTATTTTCATGGATATAATGTGAATGGATATTATTTTCATGGATATAATGTGAATGGATATCATTTTCATGGATATAATGTGAATGGATATTATTTTCATGGATATAATGTGAATGGATATAATGTGAATGGATATTATTTTCATGGATATAATGTGAATGTATATTATATTCATGGATATAATGTGGATGGATATAATGTGAATGGATATAATGTGAATGGATATAATGTGAATGGATATTATTTTCATGGATATAATGTGAATGAATATTATTGTCATGGATATAATGTGAATGGATATTATTTTCATGGATATAATGTGAATGGATATAATGTGAATGGATATTATTTTCATGGATATAATGTGAATGAATATTATTGTCATGGATATAATGTGAATGGATATTATTTTCATGGATATAATGTGAATGGATATAATGTGAATGGATATAATGTGAATGGATAATATGTGAATGGATATTATTTTCATGGATATAATGGATATTATTTTCATGGACATAATGTGAATGGATATTATTTTCATGGATATAATGTGAATGGATAATATTTTCATGGATATAATGTGAATGGATAATATTTTCATGGATATAATGTTGATGGATATTATTTTTATGCATATAATGTGAATTGATATTATTTTCATGCATATAATTTTGATGGATATTATTTTCATGGATATAATGTGAATGGATATTATTTTCATGGATATAACGTGAATGGATATAATGTGAATGGATATTATTTTCATGGATATAATGTGGATGGATATAATGTGAATGGAAATAATGTGAATGGATATAATGTGAATGGACATAATGTGAATGGATATTATTTTCATTATTTACATTGATTCATACTTTTATTGATGTTCTTTATATGATTTACTCGTTTTTTAGGCGATTGTTACAACATTTCTCAGTTTATTGGCAAAAATATATTCACCCATGATATGACGTTAACGTTTACGTCATTGCATTCGTCCCCTAAACTGGCGGCCAGGAACAAGCACGTGCTTTTATTACTTGATCGCACGCGGGCCTCCTCACCAATCGGACATTCATTCTCGATGCACCATTCCATGGAGATAAAAATTAACCATCTCGCTCTTCCCACTCACCGAGTGACGAGAGCTTGTAATCTTGCACAACCTCTCTATAATGTTCATACATTAATGTGACATTTATTCTCGATGCACAATTCGACGGAGACATTAAACATCTCACTCTTCCCACTGACCGGGATGGAGGGAGTTTGTGATATTGCACGGCCTCTTTATAATGTTCATATATTTGCACAAACGGACATTCATTCTCGATACACCATTCGACGGAGATATACTTAACATACAGTCAATAAATACATGTACCATGCGAATTAGTTAATATATACATGTAATTAGTTAACCCTTTCATACCAGGAGCTGCTCTGCTGTAGCGTTAAAAATCATGTACCTGTGCATTATCTTATTCATACACGTATGCGAGTCTCCCATGGGGAGCCTACCGGTATACTTAAAGTAATTGACCACCTCTAACGTGATGTCACCCCGGTAATATCGCGGTATTATACCGCGGTAACCTCCAACACCGTGGAAAGGTTAATGCTTGAATAATGCGTGTACCGCAGTTGTACCATATAATGCAGGCATTAAAATAAAATGCAGTGATTCTCCTTATATCTGTAGAACTTAAAGGCATGGATGGCCTTCGTAATAGGTTATAATTTAGAAATTACATAACTTTACCAAATTATGAAAATTTATCCAAGAATATACTAATAGTATAGAATAATTATCACATGCATGCGTTATTATCCACAAAATACACTTTGTATGAGCCAAGCGTTTGTTTATTATATACAGCAAGTAAATAGTCAGCGACAAGCAAAACACTCAACACCAATTACACCATGGCGATTGTTTATGAGAGTGATTCGTGGTGAGCCATTCAACACCGAAATATTGAGAGGTGAAGATTAGCGATAGCTATACGGGTATGTTGTAAACAACTTTTTTGGTGGCATTTCTGACAAAAGTTCAGTTAGTGGTGGTCTCATCGGTGCTGAGTGTTTTGCTTATTGCGTACTCTTTGCGTGCTGTAACTACTGTTTGTTTACATAACATGGTATTTGTACATAACACAGAGTAGTAACATGACAATAACATGCATCAATTTACGCGATATTTATGATTTGTATATGAACTAAATTTGTTTATAGTATAATAGTATTTGTTTATGGCGGTTTAACGGATGTGTCTATTTTAACAGCAATACCCACCGCCAATGCTTACCGTATGTTTAACAAGATCATCTTGTGCGTATTGTTTTCTTCCACTGTTGGTGTGATGACCCGCTATTAGTCCACGGTATCATAACCAAACAGTACCGTATCTCCACCACAGTGACCGTTTCTATACCGCTGTGGATACCGTATACTACCCGTAACACATGGTCATTACCGGGGTATCACCCCGTTTTTCAAGTCCATTAGTTTGTTTATAGTGGTAGCTAACATATATACTACAGGTATAATGAACTGGCTTATACGATCAAGGTAAGTAATGCTAGGCTATGTATTATGTTATATGCGAGGGTCCCTATAGGAGACTCGAATATATAAGATAATGCATTGGCACAGGTTTTCGCGTAGTTTCAGGAAGTCCCAGTCATGGAGGGTTTAATTCGTCACATTGTATAATAACGGACATGCAAAATAACCGCACAACCACTGGTGTTTGTGTTTTGAAAATTGGAAAACAAGTTGCGTAATTAGTCATAGTTTTGATAAGGAACTAGCTGAGGTCAGGGACAGGTATAGCTACATTGCAACACAAACGCTGCAGTCATCTGACTGTTGCAGTATATTGAGTGGGTAACGGTGGATGTCTCATGCGTGTTCATTCAGACTTAATATGATTTTGGTACATGAATTTGAGTTCCATGGTACTAATACAAGTACTATATAATATGTTTTCAACAGTGATATAATGTGGTTATAAAATATAACTAAAACCGATATCATGTTTTTTTTGGACAAAACCAAAACAAAACCGATTCAAAATTTCAAAACCGCACAGCACTAATCGTCACCAAATTTAATATGGATTATCGGAGTGACCTCTAAATGGGAGATTACCATTTTTTCTGAAAGTCTGGAGAAAAAAATGGATGCCCACTGTCATCCTGGATTTTACTCTTTGTATGATGAATAAATCATTTAGCGCACCCTACATGTCACATCTCTCATTCGATTATCACCAAACTTCATACCGGTATCGATGTCCGGGGTGACGGTGACCTTGACGGGAGCTAACCATTTATTCCGAATTCTGTTAAAAAACATGGCTGCCAGCGGCTATATTGGATTTAAAATTTGAATCACATTGGCACCATGCATCCGACAATTATTGGTGACATGTTTTGAACATTTACAGGTATGTTTGGGATAACCTCTAGATGGGAGTTAATGAATTTGAACGATTTTCGATGAACAACATGGCCGCTGACAGCCATCTTGTATTTTACTCATGTGCACCAAAAAGACCACATCCGGTCATCACAAAACTTCCTTCATAGGGATCTTCGGTGTGCCTCTAGATGGGAGCCATCGATTATTTATGAAATTATATAAAATACATGGCTGCCAGCCACCATCTTGGATTTCAAATTTTAATCTATCGGCATCCCCTGCAGTCTGCATTTAGTGGATAATTGCAATTTGTTTTACATATTTTGTTTTTATCTTGGATTTTACTGTGTATATGACTAAATCCTTTGGCATCACCTACAGACCACATGCGTAATCTGATCGTCACCAAACTTCATATGGACCTTTTGAGTGACCACTAGACGGGAGACATACACAATTTCTGAATTTCCTTTGAAAACATGGCCGCAAGCAGTCATTTTGGATTTTACTCTTTGTATGAATAAATCCTTTGTTACACACTACAGACGACATCCTTGTCTCATCAAATCATCGTCACTAAACTTCACATGGATCTTTGGGATGACCACAAGTTGGGTCATCTATTTCTTTCGAATTTCGTTAAAAAACAAAGCTATTGTAGCTTAGGCATGGACTGGCATGCTATTATAAATGAGAAATTAAATTAACATTATACCAGGCCACCAACCGCTGCAGGGGTGTACATGTAAAATTATCCAGTTCATGGATTGAATTGTGAGCAGAGCCTGGTTGAAATACTACTGTGTGGCGAGTCACTCTCGTATTCGATCTATTGGTGCCATGTATGAATGTTGTTATGAACGGTTTGCATTGTCATGGGTAAAGTTTGCTCGTAGTCCTAGTAGTGAATTTCACACCAGGTTCTACTCATTATTGACAAAGAGCTTTCAATGGGAAATTATATTAATATGGTCAATATTTGGTTCAAATTATGAATGGCGGTAACCGGAAATTCAGTGGTTTGGTTTTGTCCATCAGTCTGGATCACTTACACACATTTCACACTTTGGGTCGTATATAGGTTATATCTGATTTTGTGACCAATTTTTAAGTAATACGACCCTTGAATTTTGAATTTAGGGGAGCACAAATTTCGCACATAGGATCGGTGGGCCTAAAGCATTATTGTCGTAATCGGCTGTCAAGAGGCCAACACAAATCAGTCGATGTGCAACATTCTCATATTTATATAAACGTCATACAATCATTGAAGTCTTTTGTTTAATATTTATAAGGGCGAGTATCTAGTTTATAATGCATTTCTAACAGGTATATTCACTATATTGGATTATAATTGGAAACAAATCAAACTAAAGCGCTAGACTTCAAACAAAGCGTGAATTAAATTGCATGAAAAAGTTTTGTTTACAAATTAATTTTTTTTAAACATTTATTTATATTAAGTTTTGATAATGTTATAAATTATTGTATTTCTAACAACAACGGACGAAGAGATGTGAGTTTGTGCTATAAATTAATACGCAATCACAATACACAAATAGTCCTGCCACAGAAATAATTTTATTTCACCAACAATAAGTCGGAGAATATGCAAGTTATGTGATAGGAATATCAGCATAAACTGAACACAACAACTGAGAAAAGCAGGTAAGCTATGTGTGCATGCTTGTGAACTCCATTATTCTAAGCATAGATACTTTTAACGTGATGACAATTTTGCAAATGAAAACACAACAGAACAACTTGGAAAATTCGATGCACCATCAACGCATCATGACCATGTCATGTGGTATTGTCATTCTCATGATTCTGTTCGCAGTTCTACATGGTGATCTTTCTTTGCTGATATTCATTCAGCAACCATTGATTAGATGCCAACAACAATCAATGAATCATTGCACTAAGTGAACATATGCGGCTGAATTCCCGGTCTCAGGTCTAGACCACCCTAATAATCACGGTGTTCCATGTCAGGACTTGGTCTCGCGAAACCACCTGGTCTCAAGCTGGGATCGGCGCATTGTTGTACAATCAACGACAATCAATGACAATCTATGGACAAAAGCGTGCTGAGCGCTGCGTCGAGATTGGTGTGTTGGTGTCTCCAAACCTGAGCATGCACGTGAAAGCGGCTTATATCCGTGTTGTATAGCGGTATCTGTATGCTGTCGCCGTTCGACAGGGATCATGGGGCAGGGGTGGTGCGGATTTATCACCCCCCCCCCTATGCTGATGTCACGACGTTGTCAGTTTTACGGGTGGAGGAAAGTCTACGCAGAGACTAAATTCACAGAGAAACACTTCGCTGTGTGTAGAAATACCGACACCGGAAAGGGACCGACAAACTTGCCCAGATACACGAATAAGATTATCCTCACTTAGAGTGGATCGCGAATCCGTGGTTGTCGGCATTCGAACCAGCTTCGTCAGCGCTAGATGGCAAATGGCGCGCATAATGCCGAGCATTCTACCGACGGGACCACCGGCGCCCTTTACAATCAATGTATAGTGTAAAATAGTGTTTGTTTAGATCAAGAACCAACTATATATTGTTCAACTTTGCGTCAAAATATGACACATAAATTACATTCATCCCTTTAAAACATTTCGAACCATTATTATAGGGGATATCAGGTGGGAATTTCCAACAACTGGAAATAGTGAGGTACTTGTTGAAAATGTTCAACAATTCATTGGGGTGAGGGGGTGACATGTGCAATGTAATTTCGCGGACTTGGGAATTTGCAATAAATTGAAATTTTAATTTCACCAACAATAAGTCGGAGAATATGCAAGTTATGTGATAGGAATATCAGCATAAACTGAACACAACAACTGAGAAAAGCAGGTAAGCTATGTGTGCATGCTTGTGAACTCCATTATTCTAAGCATAGATACTTTTAACGTGATGACAATTTTGCAAATGAAAACACAACAGAACAACTTGGAAAATTCGATGCACCATCAACGCATCATGACCATGTCATGTGGTATTGTCATTCTCATGATTCTGTTCGCAGTTCTACATGGTGATCTTTCTTTGCTGATATTCATTCAGCAACCATTGATTAGATGCCAACAACAATCAATGAATCATTGCACTAAGTGAACATATGCGGCTGAATTCCCGGTCTCAGGTCTAGACCACCCTAATAATCACGGTGTTCCATGTCAGGACTTGGTCTCGCGAAACCACCTGGTCTCAAGCTGGGATCGGCGCATTGTTGTACAATCAACGACAATCAATGACAATCTATGGACAAAAGCGTGCTGAGCGCTGCGTCGAGATTGGTGTGTTGGTGTCTCCAAACCTGAGCATGCACGTGAAAGCGGCTTATATCCGTGTTGTATAGCGGTATCTGTATGCTGTCGCCGTTCGACAGGGATCATGGGGCAGGGGTGGTGCGGATTTATCACCCCCCCCTATGCTGATGTCACGACGTTGTCAGTTTTACGGGTGGAGGAAAGTCTACGCAGAGACTAAATTCACAGAGAAACACTTCGCTGTGTGTAGAAATACCGACACCGGAAAGGGACCGACAAACTTGCCCAGATACACGAATAAGATTATCCTCACTTAGAGTGGATCGCGAATCCGTGGTTGTCGGCATTCGAACCAGCTTCGTCAGCGCTAGATGGCAAATGGCGCGCATAATGCCGAGCATTCTACCGACGGGACCACCGGCGCCCTTTACAATCAATGTATAGTGTAAAATAGTGTTTGTTTAGATCAAGAACCAACTATATATTGTTCAACTTTGCGTCAAAATATGACACATAAATTACATTCATCCCTTTAAAACATTTCGAACCATTATTATAGGGGATATCAGGTGGGAATTTCCAACAACTGGAAATAGTGAGGTACTTGTTGAAAATGTTCAACAATTCATTGGGGTGAGGGGGTGACATGTGCAATGTAATTTCGCGGACTTGGGAATTTGCAATAAATTGAAAATTTAGAAAGATTCTAAATAACTATCGCCGTGATTGAAGTTATTGAAAATAGTTTTCCAGAAAATGTAACAATGTCACAACGGGGGTATGGGTGGGGGGTGGGTGTATCGGAAAAAAAATCGAGATGGGTGCGTTGTATCCCACTCCCGATAGCAGATATTTCCATTGCCATGTAATTTTTTTCAAAATCCACGTTTAAAGATAAATTATGACAAATAAACCAATTTGAAATGTCAAGGCTTAAGAAACTGGACCAAATAAATCATTAATCAAGAGCAGGGGTCCCATGCATTTAATTTAATTTAATTCAATTTAATTGGACATTTCCTTATATTGAACCACAATTTTTCGTTCTGTCTTAATATAATTTTGAGAGTTTTTGCTGTTATATTGTATATCCAGTCCAGCAATAATTTATTCTAAAATGATGAATTAGTACCATCAAAACTAGCTCCGACCTCAATTAATTTCAGAAACACGGAACGAAAGACACCCGCATCCAATGCGGATTACGTTCCGATTGCAAAACTACTATCATTCCCTATTTATCCGTGTCAACCAAACCCATCGATAACATATTATAAATAATAGCACGAACATCTTACTTAATCCACCTAACGGTAATATGCTTTCAAACACGGCAAGGATGTTATAAATAAAACTCCACTGTAAAGCCAGATAAACGCACGCATGATTACAATCAAATTACCAATCTGTATCGTTACTGCGAAAACAGAAAAAGGTATTCTCGTCTCAGGTTCAAGTCTCGGTTTATACAAAAATCTCAGACCAGGGGGGGTACTAGGTCTCAGTTGTAGACTATTACCTATAACACACATAATTATCGATTATATTACATTTTGTCCAGTTCATATATAATTATAATCTTTCTTCAACACAGCATATCAATAAAACAAAATTCCTATTTGGTTAACATAAAGATAAATGCTTCCAAAATATACATATGTTTCTGTTACCAGAACTTGTACGTTACCACATGGTTCGAATTATGAACTGATCGACAAAGGATTGAATGACAATAAGAAGGCAAACCATGGTTTACGTAAACCTGAGTTTCAAAAAGACGAGAATACGGACCAGTGCTGACCAATAATTCCAGCTTACTCGCCTCGAAGCTGGGTAACACATGGCGATCACCGTGGTTTCGACCTGGTCTAGACTATAGTTTACATGAAACCCTGGTCTAGACCAGGGACAAGAATTCGGCCGATGGTGTACGTTCAGACGACCACGATACAAATTACAATCGTAAATGGACATATTTCCGTCGTAGGAAGTAACTGGTAGCTGGACTGCGCATGCCCATCAAAATCGTAGGTCATAAAATAATATCAAGATCTGTTTGATTTTAGATTCGAAATTGTGGCGTTTTCTTGGTTATCTCCACTTGCGGCGTAATCGCAGTCGTGTGTACGTAAACATCGTAGTTGGAAATGACCGTAGGGTAGTCAATCGCATGCTTTAGGAACAACCTATGATATCATAATGTACGCGACATCGCAATCGTCTGAACAAACTATCCACAATCTCGTCGGGCTCGATTCATCCACTTACGATTGAAGCATGGTCGTCTGAACGTACACTAAGGCGACCATGATTCAATCGTAAGTGGAAGAATTTCCATTGTAGGAAGTAGCTCACGTCAAAATCGCAAGTAAAAAAATAATATCAATAATATCAAGCACTGTTTGATTTTAGATTCAAAATCGTGGCTTATCCTTGTGTACTTCCACTTGCAATGTAATCGCAGTTGTGTGTGTAGCTGTCGCATTGTAAATGTAGAAGGCCGATGACTTATCTGCTCGAGAGGTCTAGATTTCTTGGTCACGGTCGTTAGACGCTTTGTGTGGTCACCGAAGTTAAGCAACGTCGAGGCCGGTTAGTACTTGGATGTGTGAATGGCTGGAATACTGTGTGCTGCCGACTTTCGGTGCGACTACCGCACTTCTCTCTCTTGTTCTGTTACCTGTGTACGTAAAAATAGTGGCTGGAAAGATCACAGGGTAGTCAATTACATGCGTACGAATAACCTATAATATCATCATGTACGACGACCCCGCAATCTACCGGTATCTACCAATAAACTAGCCATAATTTTGTCAGGCCCCGATGCCTCCAATTACGATTGTATCATCGTCATCTGAACATTCACTAACGACACACAATAACTGCAAATTCAGAGACCTCTGCGGTAATCGACTACTAGTTGACTAGTCCGACCCCTTCTAAGAGCTCCCGTTTCTATGCACATACAGTATCGGTATGACGTATACAATAAGCCATGTGTCATCGCAGTTTTGAGTAACTCTTTAGACATGGCCGTTATTTCGTAAAAGTGATATTTAAAGAAATAACTGGCATCTTAGAATTATCTCTCATTTTGAAAACATAAACCGCAGTGCTTTATAATATTTCGGCTATAATCCAAATCTAGATTCTCGTAAATATTCTCACAAATATATTCGCAATTTACCCTGTATTCTCGTGAAATATTGTATGGATTCTCGCAAAATCAGATGAAATAGATCGGTATGCCATTAGGCGCCGTCGTATCTAATCCCATACTGTGCCGACTACAGTAGGTGACAATAATAATAAAAATAAAATTATCTATGCACAAATAGCATTGCGATACTAAAAAATCTAAAAGCTCTAAACACGTTGATCGAAGCAACTGTGTGTTGAAAATTAAGACTCCTAACTTCGCAAAGTCGTCCACACGTCTAGAACAGGCTATGTAGCTCGTTTTGTCTTTTATAGTTGGATGATACAGTAGCCTGATTGAGCTTCATTTTTTATGTGAATTACATGTCTACCACTTTCTGGTACCCTGCTGGACAAGACAAGTGTCCACTTAACTGCGGTGCAGTTAGCGTTGCCACCGAGGCCGAAATGCAACTACACTGCGGCTTCACCGGCTAACTACAGTTGGGTCGCGGTGTAATTGCCATTCGGCATGGTGTAGTTGCCACGGTGTACTTTCATCAAACTGAAAAAAGACAAGACAAACCAGAAATCTAACCACGGTGTGCATGCCATTTGACCTCGAGGGTAGTTGCCTTTCGGTCGCAGTTAACTTGCCGTTTGGCCGCAGTGTACTTGCCGTTCGGCCGCGGTGCTCAACTGCAGTTGAACGGCGAATACACCACGGTGCCAATGGAGACTTGTTTTTGTCCAGCGGGGTATACCACGAAAGAGTGCATATAGAATTGACGTTCATGAATTGTGTGTGCCACTATCCCTTTATAAAAAAACACTTAACTCGTGGTACTGTTATGCCCAATATAGATGTGTAAAAAAATGTGAATAATAATTACTCAATTTGTGTAAGTGTGGCTACACTGTTGTGGTGTATAATTTTACATTTTCCCACACAATATTGTGTAGAAATGGGGTACACAAATGTGTAGAAATTTATGCACACAATAAGTGTAGTTCACTACACATTACGTGTACTTCCCTAATTTACACATATATGGATATATTTATTCACACAAATTATACTACACTTTTAAGTGTAGTAAAGTACTCTTTGAGTGTACAGTTGTGTACTGTTTGATGAGTAGATGCAAATCACCCCCATGGTAACCCACCCAACCCATGCAAGAGTGAAAAGACACCCATATTCGTACGGTTCAACTCTATTATAATTAGATACAATCCCTGCACCAATCTGTCCCATTCATCACATAGGCAAATTAACAAAAGCTATGGATTTCATAAGAACACCTGCTAATCAATCCATGAGAAAACTGTATTGGTGATTCATTATCTTTATTTCATATTAAACACAAATGTAATATAACAGTTATGCATTTGACATTTAGCATATACCATGCCAAGAATGGGCAGGATGCTGTGTATATACATAGTCATTAGTGATTTGTGATTACAATGAAATTCTGAATATAAGAATAATGGGCGATTGTCTCACTCTTATTTTCTCACATGCGAATAGCAATAAAATATTTCAAATAATAATGAGGTGTATAAATTGTCCAGTGCAGTTATGAAAAAAGTGCAAAACCTCCAATTAATTGCAGCATGATATTCTTAGCTAGAATAAGTACATTAACCCATGATAAACAACATATTCAAAACAACAATGACCTACAAATGGGGATATTGGTGAATATTGTGAAATAAATTTGTGAAAATGTGGTAAAATACTCAATTTATGGCTTTTCAAGAATGTTTATCACACACGTATAAGGAATTTCATATCAAAAGTCCTTCCATTGTCATATCTGTTTTGTAAATTTTACTATCCTGATTACAGAACATAAAACCTTTTTTTAGATGTATAAGTTAAGTATTTTTAGTTATATACGCTTCCAAAATTAAGAGTTTACACAATTTTGGAGCCTTCATTTCACAGAACTATTGCTAATATCCATAATTTAAATACTAAAAAAAAAATGAAGGATTTTCCAGTCCTGTAACAAGGAGAGTAAAATCTCCAATATATATATATGATAATGAATGGACATGATGATTTTAAAATGTTGATCAAAGTAAACATCCCTCCCCTGTCACTACGCTTCTAGTATAAGTTCAAGCTGTTTATAAAAACAATAGTATAGGCAGTTTTAAGTACATTGGGGACATCGATTTAGGTACATACACGGTACACCTCTTTCAAACAGTTACAGCTACAACACAAAAAGAGAAACACTCTTCATTATTTTTGTTCCAATGACATATAAATAAGTTGCTGTTTGGTTGTCAGTTGCAGCATTTTCATTGGGTAACAATAAAATATATGCATCTCAGGAAGTTTGATACTTTGCCGATCAGTTAACTGATGCACACCACTGTAATTCGCAGCAGGCAATTTCAAATTTCTTCATTTTCATTTACGATCCAAGATAGCCTATCTCTTCCTATAATCCTATCTCTTTTAGTTTTATATAGTTTCCTCTGGTTTCCTGGTAATATGAATCGAAGACACTTGTCTGGAAAGCTTTGAACAATTAATATGCTTTTATTTTGAATGTTTGACATTTTATGGCTCGCATTTGTTCAGAGCATAGCAAGGACCTAATTCTAAAAGACTAAAATAGTAATGAAAAACATATCATTAACCCATTCATGATGTGAGCTGTGCTGATACAACAATAAAGATCCTGTGCCAGTGCATTATCTTACATTATATATGCGATTGGGTACCTTGCATAAGACAATGCACTGGTGTACAAGGTCAAGGTAAATATTGTTAGGCCAATGTATTCTTTTTATATATGCAAGGTTCCCTATGGGTGACTTGCATACATTAGAGAATACATTGGCACATGGTTTTCCCAACATGTCAGGAAGTTCCAATCATGAAAGGGTTAAATGATAGAAGAGTCTCCGTAATGGTATCTTCGACGCATGCATGTATCTATACCCCGATAACTAAATAAAACGCGGCTTATTTTTATTTATATTTAACTCGTTTTAATGACACGCCCATGTGATCCACACATATTGTGCGTTTCACTCTGCAGTTGTTTGGTAAATTCCACTGTTGCAATGCCATATCCCCTCCCTCACACTGGGGGAAGATACACTGATAATCTCCCCTCCCTCCTCCTGAATTTTTCTTACCTTCACATGTAGTGGCCAGTTAGGCTAATTGTATCATTCGATATGACTATGTGACTTAGAAAAACTATCATTGGTGACATGAAAGCATGTTTTTCTTCGGTAGAGGCATTACAATTCTGAATTTTGTTTGTTTGCGGAAAATTGCTTTATCTAACCCCCACACCTGGATTTGTATTTACTTCAACATCTAATAACCAGTTAGTCGTTAGTCTTATTTGTCATCCAATATGACTATGCAACTAAGAACAATAATATTGGTGACAAGGAAGCATGTATCATTTTCTGTGAAAGAGGCAATAATTAAAGTCCAGAGAATTTTCATTGGAAATTACCTAGTTTATCTCCACCACTCCTGAAAGCGTTCTACCTCAACATCTAATGGCCAGTTGAGTAATTCTCATTTTATCTTTAAATATGAGTATGCGACTAAGAAAAACAATCAATGGCAACAAGGAAGCATGTTTTTTCTGTGAAAGAGGCATTAATTAAAGATCGGAGAATTGTCAATGAAAATTACCTAGTTTATCTTCCCCTCCCACCTGAATTTTACCTCAACATCTAAAGGCCAGTTAGTCTCATTTTATCATTCAATGTGACTATGCGACTAAGAAAAACTGTCATTGGCGACAATGAAGCATGTATTTTTTATGAAAAAGGCAATAACTGAAGTGCGGATAATTTTCATTAAAAAATACATTTTCGGTCGGCAAGAGATAAGCTAGGTAATTTTCTATGAAAATTATCTGAACTTCAATTGTTGCCTTTTCACAAAAATACATGCTTCCTTGTTGCCAATGAGGGGAGATAAACTAGGTAGTTTTCAATGAAAATTCTCCGAACTTTAATTATTGCCTCTTTCACCGACAAAGCATGCTTCCTTGTCGCATAATCATAGAATGATGAGAATAACTGGCCCATAGATGTTGATGTTATCTTATCAAAGTCTTATACATTAAATAAGATGTTTCCAAAATTCTAACAAAAGCGATTTTCTATATGAGTTTTGTCTGTTATGTAAATATATTGTTCATTTTCCGATAACTGGAATTTATACCAAATAAACTGAATTCTCTGAACTTCAATAACTGCCTATTTCACAGAAAATACATGCTTCCTTGTTGCCAATGATACTTTTTCTTAGTCACATGGTCATATTGAATGATAAAACTCATATTGAATGATGACTAACTGGCCGTTGGATAATGAGGCAAAACAAATTCAGGTGGGGAGAGATGACCTAGGTACTTTTCAATGAAAATTCTCCGAACTTGAATTATTGCTTCCTTCACAGATAATACTTGCTTCCTTGTCACCAATGATAGGTTTTTCTTAGTCGCATAATCATATTAAATAATAAAATTAGATTATCTACCCATTAGTTGTTGAGGTACATGTAAGAAAAAATTCAGATGGGGTGGGGGGATGCACAGGCATGTGGTTATAAACTGTTACAACGGTATAGAAGAAAGACACTGGAAGCAAAGCAATTTTAGGTCTAGATCTGTTTTGGACTGTGATTCTGTATGGCTTCAACTTGCAGTCATTTAAAAAAAAAATACATGAATAACAAAATATCCTGAATTCAACAGATGCCTATGAATAACCACAGAAAATGCAGCTTTAGAATTTCTTCATTCAGTGTTCATTATTTCCTGATTATGTTATTTGAAATAAATAAACACTGACTGAAGAAACTCTAAAGTAGCGTTCAGATGAGAAAGTTGCATTAAAATTGGATTAAAGACAATAATGCGAAGGCATTCAGACATATGTGATGCTTCCGTTAACACACACAACAGAGAGATTCTATTTTCAATGCAACAAAGTATAATGCATCTAAATCTATATTTGCGAATGTCTGTCTGTGTTCTATATAAATTCACAGGGGACCACCTAGATGGCACAAAAGGGGTCTAATAGGGGTAACTTTTTACGAGAAAGATAATGGTGAGGGTTGGAATTGTCAGGGGCAGAAAAGGGAGAGGGGCAGACATTTGTTTGTCGCCGATTGCCGCCAAACTTATATATAATCATCCCCATAATATGAGGAATCTAATGGTGTGGTTTAAATATGTCAAAAGTCGCGCCGTTCGCATCACCGATGCCCGGAAGGGGAGAGGGGCACCAAAATTGTTAAAAATAATTTTAGCGCCGAATTCCACCAAATGTATGCACATTCTTCAGAGATCTTCTCCAGTATACAAGGAATCTTATTGTGTTATTTAAAGACGCCAAATTGGTGTCATTGGGATGAAAGATTAGGGGGGGGGTTCTTGTGTACTAAATCTGATAAGAATTGGTTTAATCGCCGATTGCCACGAAACTTATACAAATTCATCCCCATGGTATGATGTGTCTAATGGCGTGGCTTAAAGCTGTCAAAAGTGGCGTAATTCGATTCAGGGGTGCACTAGGAGAGGGGCACCAAAATCGATACACAATAATTTTAGCGCCAATTTCCACCAAATTGATACACATTCTTATACATGATATGAGGAATCTAATCGTATGATTTTAAAGATGTCATATTGGAGCTACTTTGGTGAGAGATGGTGTGGTGTGGGGTGGGCACTAAATTTGATAAAAAAAATTGTTTAGTCGCGGATTAGCACCAAACTTACAAATAATAATCTCCATGATATCAGGAGTCTAATTGTGTGGTTTAAAGATATCACAAGTGGGGCCATTCGACTCAGGGTGTCTAGAGGGTGAGAGGGACACACACATTGATAAATATGTTTACCGCCGATTTCCACCTGATTGATACATATTCTTCCATGTGATACGAATAATCTAATCGTGTGGTTAAAATGCGCCAAATTAGTGCCTTTTTGGGTGAGAGGTATTCAATGGTGGCCCTAAATTTGATAATAATTTGTATACTCGCCAATTTTCATAAATTGTATATATATTCATCTCTATAATGAGTATAAGTGTGTGGTTTAGTGATGTCAAAAGTGGCGCCGCTTGAGTCCGAAGTAGGGACGGGGGGGGGGGTCACACAAACTTATAAAAATATGTTTAGTGACAATTACCATCAAACTCATACACGTTCTTCTCAAATGATACAATGAATCAAATATTTGCGAATATCTGTCTGTGTTCTATATATAACTTTAAGGGTACAATCGAGATGGCACCAATGCGGTCTAACAGGGGTGACTTTTTACGAGTAAGATAATGGTGCGGGTTAAACTTTTCTAAAATGACGTTGTTGGTGTCAGGGGACGGCCTATTGTTAGCCCATATTTCGACCAAATTGATATATCATTCTTCTCCGTGATACGAGGAATATAAACGTATGATTTAAAGACGCGAAATTGGTGCCGTTTGGGTGAGAGATGCGGGGGGGGGGGGGGTAATAACTATGATAATAATTTGTTTAGTTGCCGATTACCACCAAATATATACAATCATCTCCATTATATACCGCATTCATGAGTCTAATAGACGTGGTCTAAATATGACAAAAGTTGCGCGGTTCAAGTCATGCATGAGGGGAGTTGCACCAAATTTGATACACATATATTTATCACTGATTCCACCAAATTCATGCATGTTCTTATCTAATGATATGATGAATTAAATCACATTTGGGGTAGTTTGGGTCATGGATGGCGAGATGAGATTCCCTAGCATTTATAAGAGTGTCCAATTCGCCGATATCCAACAAAGTGATATATAGTCATCTCCCAGGCCATCTCCATGTCCTTCGAAGAAGTTTTTGGCCTTCCAATTTCATAAACTCGACAAATGGTGACCGAATTAAGTCACTTGAACAATTATATCTTCTCAACTGTTATATTTATATGGGGATGGAAATCAGGGCATTCCTATAATGATCTAGCAACACAGATACATAGAAGAAAGCATTAAAAGTATATTTATATCAATCTATTTAAGTGATACATGTATTCATTCAAACTGAGGGACATTGAATCGTCAGAGGATTACATATTAGAATGGCCCATGCATATATTATAACACGATTGATTCTGTCCCATTCAATATAGTTTCCACAAATAAGTTACAATTGCCAAGATATATTGAAATGTAGAGCAGGCCTGTTCAAAAGTAGTAGTCACAGTGTGCAGTCAAATATGGCTACTTCTGAGATAAAGGAAAACGCAGTCCGTAGCACATGACTTTTCATGATCCTCCAATATTGACATCTGACAAGGGTATATCTGCCAATACAGAGGAATTCTTTCATTTTTTAGAACGGACTCATCGCCTGACATAACCAACTCAAAATATCGTTGTGTCGGGCACATGTAGCTGCTATACTTGCATAACCTCAATTCTTTTAAACTGAAAATGATTAGCCAGTATATATCACCAGAACAGAGGATCACCTGGACATATCTTTAAAACATGTGTATCTTCATGAAGATATGATAAACTATTTTGATTGATTGATTGATTGATTGATACATCTCAATGAAAAAACACAATTGGCGTCTTTATTTTTTCGAACTAATGTGCTTATGCTGTTCATGTTTCATGCTATAACATATACGCACTTGTGAATACATAAATACTTCTTTATTGGTGGGACGGATTAAACCGATAAACAAAATGATAATCGCTCCGATCTGACAAGGTGCGCCACTACTTATATTCCATGTGTAAGAATCATGTTTTGAAATGCCATTTGGATATACAATTTATGAGAATACGTGTAACACTTTGAGAGCAAGAGTATTCTCTATTCCCACCAAATATCCACAGAGGGTTGACACCACTTTAACCTGGGCAACGCCGGGTAACCCTGCTAGTACCTTATATGGCGTGAGTCACGACGTTTCTTGTTTTCAATTGATACAACTGGCTGTCTTCGAAGCGAAGGGAAACCAACTTGTATGTATGTCAATATACCAATAACATGATTTATTAGGGCGTTATAGTTTACTTACGGCCCGACAGAAATGATGAACCGTCCGAGGGCATATTAGAGGCCCGAGACGCATGCAGTCGATGGCCACTAATAAGCATGGGGCCTGTTAATCATTCATGGAGGGGCCGTTAATAAACGATGGCGCCCGACAAAATCATGTTATTACTATTATTACCAATTCGTCCTCGCGTGATCATGTGATCGGTGGCTTAACCGGAAGCGGGCATTAATGAAAACAAAGCTTCATTAACGCCCGCTTCCGTTCAACTTCGCCTCAAAATTATGCGATCTTATCGTGCAGGTAAAATACTGTTAATCTACTAGAGAACGCCCTCTAAACTGGTAACAATAAAGTGTTTGTTGTTTGGATTTGACATACCATTAATTTATTACAGATATATTGATTTGCAATACTGGATTTATTCTAATAGCGCCTATCAAATTTATAAGCTGCAATAGTATTATTAAAGGCATGGGTGCCATTCGTGGTGGGTATTGCTGTAAAGAGTCACGTCCGTAAAAGCTTCCATAAACAGAAGAATATTAAAACAGAGATATCTTGTTCTTATACCAATCATAAATATCACGCACATAGTATGTTATTGTCAAGATTGTACACTGTGTTATGTAAAGCCAGGTTCTGTAACATTTTTGGCTTTTGTTTACATAACAAAGCATATGAACTTGACAATAATATACTGTTTATGCAATATTTATGATCGGAATGAGAACAAAATATGTCAATATTTTAATATTTAACAGCGATACCCACTGTGAATGCATTTCGTGCCTTTAATCAGAATCTCGGAGTTATAACGCAAATTACATGTGCGAACGGCTTAATGCAGACAACGGATCGTGTCAAAGCATCATACGGACCAACACAACAGACTCATCTGAACACTCCTCATCCGTTGGGCTCACAATACCACCTTTTATAATAGCTTTTTAGCGATGTTACCTCTAAATTCTATTCAAATATAACAAACCCACTTTATGTTTATCACAGGAGCTTGGAACTATATCGATAACTGCCAAAAATGATCAACATGCATCTGCCCAAAGATAATTTTTGGTGAACAATAGGTTGGCCATAAATTATCTTAGGTAATGAATCATTGTTATGGGAAATTGTTGATTAAGTTCCAAGCTCCTATGGTTTTATGTTACTCAATTTTAAATCTCACAAAAAATAGTAAATTGGCAAAACTTTGATTTGGTTCGGAATAACTTTTACTAGAACAAAAAAAATAATAAATGGGATTTACATGCAATCTCCAGATCAAAAGTTAGAGTTACAATTGTTTCCAGGTGTGACTGTATGTCATATTGGAATTAAGAGGGATGTACAGTGCATCAACTGTGGTGGCTTACCAGTCAACTGGCAATTGGTCTAGGTACTATATTATAAATTGTTGCTATAAATTTATTTTTGACAATTTTTTTCTGGAGTTACCCAAGTTGACAAATTTGGAAAAATCAATGAAATATAAATACCAATTCCAAGCCAGATAAATATGTACTTGTATTGTTTAAAAAAAATATGTGTTCCAACTAGAAGAAAATGTTCAAAAAATAATTTATAGCAAGAACTGATAGTTGTACCGTCTCCACACACCCGCACCTGCCAGTTAAATGCTACAACTGTTTAGGCCAAAGTTGTTGAAATAGCTATCATAACATATAGGTAAAAAATCATAAACTGGTAAACAAAAACCAATGGGCTGATGTCCAAAAATCTGTTTATTTCTTATTAAAAATATTTCGCTTATTTACAAACTAATGGATAATTTTCTCAGCTGGCCCAATTCCCTCATTAAGAAAATAGAGGTATAAATAGCTTAACAAACATTATAAAAAAACAATTATGTCTACATGTGTATAACTACTGACCCTAATTGTTCTCACGTGTAACCCTAACTACAAATTTTCTTTGGAATTAACACAGACTGCACTCAAAACAATCCGATTTAGTTTCCAAAGTGCGGTTCGGAATTATTATTATCTGGTTTGATAGCACAAAATACGTTAAGTAGAAAATAAGTTACTAAATACGATTTTGTGTCCTTCGGTTAGAATGGTTTTTCGAGACACGAGCACAACAGTGATCGGAATACCAGACAATTTGGCAATAGTATTAACCCTTTACCCAACAGAAGGGCCCTGTGCCAATGCATTCTCTTATATATGCGAGTCGACCATAGGTCGCCTCGCATATATAAGAGAATGCATTGGCTTAACACATTAAAAATTATAAAATTGTTAAAGAATGTAAGAAAAAATGGTAAAAAGTGTTAAAAAAAGATTTTTTTAGGCCAATGCATTCTCTTATATATGCGAGGCGACCTATGGTCGACTCGCATATATAAGAGAATGCATTGGCACAGGGCATAACTGTAACCATCACAATGTGGTCAATGAACCGGTTCCAATGATATGCATATTTGTATGGTTCTATTGAGACAGACCGAAGATATTTTAGGCTGTTGAAGCTTTATTTGGCCGGTTTTGGCCGGTTTGTTGGGTAGAGTATTAATTAAGCTTTGCAGTTTCAATGGGCGCATCAGAGTTCAGGATACGGTGAAAATTTGTTGTTTCGCATTAAATTATATATGATTTAATAGCTCATGTCATGTGATAATTATAATTCATAGAAATATAAAATTTACATCTAAATATGAACTCTGATTATCCCATAAATGTTCAAACTTGAGGAAGTGAATATGATTATATACTGATGACCATTCCAATATCATGATATATATGAAATTTCCATGCAAGTGCTATATCGCGAACAAATTAGAGTACAAACTACTGTTCATTTATTGGGATTGTTATAAATTTGATAAATGTTATTAATATATTTGTGTTTATATATGTTATTGATATGTTTGTATTTATAGTACGTTATACATGTGTGTATTTGCATTTATGTGTTGCATGCATATGAACATGGCGACATACGAGACAATCACAAACACGATATGTTAAAGTACGTACGCATTTGGTGCCAACATGAGTCACGTACATGCTACAAATAACTACTTGTGTGGATGTCGCATGCCGATTAGCGATTTGGAGTAATTTTATCAATTTAATCTTGAGTATCCCAATTAAAGAAAAACGTGCGGTCAGCACCATTGTTAACCGACACGTGTCAGTTTGAAGCGGGATTCGTCTATATGGGAGAAAGTAGAGTTGAGGGTCCCAGCGGGACTAATGATACACCCGCAGTACACTGTTAGAAATTACTGTCGAATCGACAGTTTCGGTCCGTCATAATCGACGGTCCCATACCATTTTATCAGTTTAACAGTGTTTTACCGTTATTTTATGTGCCCATAAAATATTTTCGTGATTCAAAGTCATGCCGTCAAAATTCAATAGTATATTTATCGGCGACCATATTATATAAGGCAATGACTCTATACAGTATGACTAAATCTTACTCTGCTGATATTTAATATGTACATAATATTTGCCTGCATTATGTGTTAATCGGGTCGGTACGTATATTGATCAGTACGTAATTCTCATTTCGGGGTTAAGTTCCCGCTTTAGCACTAAAATCATTTTTTTTGCCATTTTAATTTGGCGTTGCATATTTAATCGCAAATTATTGTTTTTGGGAAACTGTTACCTTTTCCATTGTGGACAGTTGTTAAGACGGTCTGATTTCGGTTCCTATGATAACCGGACAAGTTTCAATTCTGCGAAAATCGGCTACATTGACAATTTCCACTAAATTAGAGAGCAGAGATTCATGACAATCGATTCATGGCACAATCGGGGGTCTGAATTCAATAGACTGGGTGATGATGTTGAAATTGACAGTGTTGTGACTTAGTATCAAAACAGTGGCGCATTTACTGACACGAGAGGATACAGGTACAATTAACACAAGCTTCTATGTCAACCAATAGTGACAATAATAACAACAACGGCTCAACGAGCAGCTACATGTATTACTATTATAATGTTGACAATCCAGTTGACAGTGTTCTGTATCTGATTGTTTCAAAGGACATGCATGTACATTTACAAGAGAGGATATACATGTACATGTACTGTATGCACCAGTGTAATACTGGTGCATTTTGACACAAATGACCGGGCATACATTCATACTTCAGAGATGTTCTAACAGAAATTACCCCAGACAATTGAAAAACAACAATAAGAAGCTAGCATATATTGTAATTTGAAATAATTTGAAGTTTAATTACCCCTAATATTGCTTAATTTTAGAAACTTTTAATTTAGTGTGTATAGTTGAAAATTAAGAGTTAATGTTAGTGTAGTGGTAGTCCAACAATTCCTTGAACTGGTATAAAATTCCATCGATAACTGTCTCAATTCGCGGTTGAATTTGTCGATTGTCCTTGTGTGAAAAACATATTTTCCGACATTTGTATTGCTGTGGTCGAATATAAGTGTACACGAATGGCTTCTTCTTGCTGTATAATGTCGCATCAGGGGTATTGGCAGACGAAGTGTATAACCCATTCATCATTGACGTCATCAAGCATGTAGTTGTTGGTGCCGGATGGTTTCCAGATTGATAATCCGCTCCCCGTGGCCCCTTGAGGTGCACCGCCGGCCCATGGTAGATTTGTCAAACTGGTTCCATCGAAACATTCGGCCGCGCTGGCGCTGGATACTGTTCCACCGAGCCGATATACGTTGTACATTGTACCGCCAATGCTGCTTTTAGTGTCGATTTCTAAGAAAGAAAAACATAACTATAAAAGGTGGGACTGTCCTAAATGGGACTAGGCATACCCCCGCTATTTGACTTTATGTTAAGGGTATATGATCCATATTAATATATTTGTATTCGATAACATAGAACAAATCTCTTCGAGTGATTCTACCTAACTCTACAATTACAGTGTCACAGATATCCATTCGGAAAACATGGATCCCGCTATAAATTGAAACAAATTTTAAAAGTGGGATTACTCCATTAAAACGTCGTACCGAGCCCATAATCGCAGGTGCACAGATTATCTGCGGTAAATATATATGCCACGTTTCAAAACAATGTACCATGAAATGAAGAAAGTTCGGTTCAACTTATAAACATGCCGTCAATAGAGATTATTCACAGCTCCATCCATTAAACATAGTGTGCAATAATTGTAAACCGGGGTCCGTGAAAGATGGATTCGTCATAACATTGAACAATTATCGTAATTGACAAAACACGTATCCGCATGCACTTTACTTATATATTCCGGGCGAATCAAAATATGTTTTTTTATTTTCACTGTCGATAGAATGCGGCCGTCCATTTTAGGCAAGTGCAATTATTTGGCTCGACGATATAAACACCACATAATTTGCTAAACCTGTGTAACAGAATTTTCAGCGAACCTGGATAATAATTCCATTTTTGCTATATCCTGTGTATTTTTGCTAAATCCTATGTATTTTTGCTATATCCTGTGTATTTTTGCTATATCCTGTGTATTTTTGCTATATCCTGTGTAGTTTAGTACTCAAAACTAAGGGGTGACGACAAATTCAGATCCAGTACCTGGATAGACTAATGACAGATTGTTGATAATTTCCAGTATTGGTGCCGGGTCAGCAGTACACGCGAGGTGGTGTCCAATCGACGCACAGGTCGCCTCAGCTCCAGCTAACGTCTCTTCCTTTCCGTGATAAAACGTCAAGATAGATTGCAGATCCCGGTCGTATACTTGTATGAACTGCTCAGTAACACGCACTGAAATATGCAAGATTATTGTTAGGCCAAATCTTTTCGGTACACAACAGCTTGGTATATCGGTTTCGATTATACTCTTTAGGACAGAGTCCCGTCCCGTTGCCATTCAAAAGACTTACTACATGTAAATGCCTGAATGTGATTAATCATCTGACTTGTCCGTCATTAACCTGTCTTCAAAATGATATATCAGGTATCGTGATGATATGACCGTCTAATGTATTGTTTATATGCATTTTATGATTGCGCGAGAAATGGAAATTATCTGGAAAACAAGGCTATTGTTGCTTTAACCCTTTACCCAACAAAACGGCCAAAACCGCCCAAATAAAGGTTCAACAGCCTAAAATATCTTCGGTCTGTCTCAATAACACCATACATATATGGGTATCATTGGAACCGGTTCATTGACCACATTGTGGTGGTTACAGTTATGCCCTGTGCCAATGCATTATCCTATATATGCGAGTCGACCATAGGTCGCCTCGCATATATAAGAGAATGCATTGGCGTAAACAAATTCTTTTTTTAGCACTTTTTACCATTTTTTCTTACATTGTTTAACAATCTTTATAATATTTTTCTACATTCTTTGACAATTTTATCATTTTTAATATGTGTTAAGCCGTTGGCACAGGGCCGTTCTGTTTGGGTAAAGGGTTAAAGGTCCTCTGATATATGCATGTTGTAAATCATCATGCTTGTGAAGGCTGCCTTCAATGTTCATATATATAGTTCCATCTGACCTAATTCGAAGACATACGTGCAAGATAACTCCCACCCACGATTCTGGGCGTAAAGTCTGTTATAGAAGAGTTGGGACTCGATTCGAAACAGCATCAACCCAAACGATACCCCAAGCTAGTGTGGACCGAGAAGACTCGGTTTAGGTTATTGTAAATACCTATTTGACACCATAAACGATTTGACACCATAAACCACTATTCGTCAAATATTTGTACGTGAAATTAGCCTTTTATACACTAAATGAATTATCCCTGTCAGTTAAACAGTGTACATCGGAATGTTATAGTATTCATTTAGAAGGATGTTAAGGTGATAAAGCATATCAATGAAAAGTGAAGAAGGAGCCCTATTCATTGAGGGAAATGTTTAGATAATAAGTTCAACAAACGACCTACATGTGTTCTTGAACGTATTCCCTGAACATTTCCTATGGGATAACTACTCGTCACTGATGCTTTAGAATATAAAGGGTCCATGGATCCATTTTAGGAATTAATGAAATAAAAAAGTCGAGCTTGTGACGTTTTCATACGAAATAATTTGAAATAGTCATTGTGGAAGCATAAGAATTGACACTTTAGAAAACCATCACTTCGGTGCAAATTACATCGTAAGAATCCGGTAATTTCTATATAAGATATAGGCTAATATTTGTGGAGGTTTAGGAACCAAACGTCAGGCACTGACTGCAATACTACCAACGGTCGGATTATGCATGCGATCAAATCATAATACTAATTGATTGTATATAACCGTAAGACCAAGGTATGCTCTAAAACGGTTTACAAGGTTAAAGATGCATTATCCGAATTAGCGCTCCTAAATTACTATTTCGGGGGTGAACAAATATTTGATTCGAGTCGAGCAACCCACCCATAAAAGCTCAGAGTGATCAGATATCGATTTTTGAAGTTTGTTATTTCTCGAGATGTGCAGTAATTTATGGCCCAGAAACACGTCGTCAAAAGGACGGTCTCACATAATATTGCGGATGCAGATGGATAACTCTAAAAGCAAGTGGTAACACGGCCAAATTTCGTGAATACTCATGTGATGATACGGTCATATTTCGTGAATACTCATTTTGATAATAACACATTTTTGGAAATTTTATACCATAGTTGACAGTGCGTAACATTGTTTTGTTGCGATACATCGATTCTTGTAACTAAAGCGTATTTTGAAAGAAATGTTGTTGTTGTTGTTGTTGTTGTATATTGATGAAATGAGGACCGTCTGATCGGATTGATTACCTTTAATAATGACACAACACGTGCGATAAAATATGCACAAACATGTAATATAACATAAATCCATAACATATACGACCATCTGTCCGCATATAAGTGTTAACGGATCAAAACATATAATTATGGCAAAGGAAACAGGTTGCGGATGTGAGAATATATATACAAATCAGTGGGAGAACATTTTGGAAGTGATCTCAAACAATTTGCGTGCGAGTGTTAAAACACTGAGCCGTATGAAACGGAAATTGTTAAAGGCACGGGTGGCGTTCGTTGCAGAAATATTCATATCTGTTCAAATCGCCACCAACAGAAGGAATATTAAAATATATATAGTTTGTTCATATGCCAAAAATAATCAGCGCGTTAATAGTATATTGTTGTCAAGACGTACGATGGTGGACGTAAACAAAAGCCTGCTCGTGTTACATAAGTTGTGCTTCTGTTTACATAACACAGCTTAATTCTATTGGTTAATCTCACAACAGTTATATAAACGCTCTTTATTATTTCCATGCATGATGCAGTCACACCGCCAGTTACAGCAACAACATACAACATGTATTTTAAATAGACCATTCAACGCTAAGCCCAATGCATGTCGATTTAAACCGTCTGGTAGCCAGTCCATTGAGCGACATAATTAACCGTGTGTGATTGCAGCAGGGCGTCTGTTTCGGAGTAGGAATGGATTCATCCAGACTCCATGTTCAGTGGACCTACATTGAACCATATGTCTTAGTCAGACGGACTAACTTTTGTTAATCAACCTCTTAACCTCAGACTAAGTAACTTATGTGAGGCAGACTAACGTTTTAACATAGTCATGTTGGCGATTACTATCAACTAGGACATGTCCTTATTGTATACGTTGGTTGGATTGAAATGGTCACGTGCTCTCATCTGAGCGAATTGTCAATGAAACAATATTCTTAAAATAGCGATAACTCCTTCAATATAATATGACTTGAAACTCGGTACTTTCCGATTCAGCGGCCCTTAGGTGTCTACCAACACTATGTTTTGCGTTTCTATTCCCATTTGTTTCGATTATTTCCAGTTAAACGAAAAACAGTCCCAATATAATAACAGCATGCTTCCTAGTTAATCCATGGAATATAATGAACTGTTATAACTATTGTCAGTTAACATTGGTTAATGCCTGACATGTGTCAGGTGGTTCGCAAAATATCCTGTCAAAGAAATGTTGTGATCGTTCTTTGTTTCTGCATCATATATATATCAGGTTGTGTATCTCTACACTTGGTCTAACGCAGTAGGGATCACATTCCAACAGTTCAGACATGGACCATCGTGAATACAGTTCATTGTTAATTACGTACGCGATTATTTGTACTAATTCCAATTGAAATATTTGAATATGTTGATCTTTTAAAGTCACAATGAAATACTCTCTCCACGAACAACATTCGGTCAAATAATTCTATCGTTAGTAGCATGCATGTTATGTGATATTGACTCAATTGACTGTGAAGTTTGTGCAACTGTGTGCTGACAAATTACATTTGCATTTATGTTATCGTTTTTCTATGTGCTTGTTTTCTGCGTTATCGATTGTCCACGTGCGTAAGTGTTCGAGGATGTGTTGATGCATTATGTTGTTCCATGGTGGCGAGACTTGTTGTTTACCGCATTCTATTCTGTTATAATGTTATTGTAAAATGTACTTTGGATTGGATATTAGGGCGACACTCTCAGCGAAATAACGTGCATTATGACTTGTCCGTTATTTAGTAAATATTCATAATTAGGAGGTCATATTCACTAAATAACGGTCATATTATTACGCGTGCGCATCAAAACTTCCACGTACATGTAGTGCGGACGAGAATTTTAAAAACAAAACAGATTTCGTCGCCTTTAGGGGAAGAAAATTAGGAAGACTGTAAAATGTCCACATTAATGCTTTTAATATGTTGAACAAAAGAGAACCGTCGCCCTAATATCCAATCTAGGAATATATATATATGACAGTGATTTCACCTTATGGTGGCTATCGACGAATTTACACCAAAATGGGCCACGTATGAACTCACACAGTCTGCAATTTAGCAACATAAGCAGGGGGGGGGGCGGAAAAAGACTGCAGACACAGGGATGAAAACTGTTTTCTTCGGTTTGGGTACCCCCCCCCCCCCAAACAGCAAAACTGCAGTTGTTTTCCACTGACCATTTGCCCCCCCCCCCCATATATTGAAAAAATTGTTGAAAAGGGCATTTCCGCCCCGATAATTTATAGACAAGTATATTCGATCGATATACAGTTTCATCATTGTGCGGTTTTTTTTCAATCCCGAAATTTGTACTCAATTTCGTTGTATACACCAGATTTTTCGATGTTTTAATGACATTTGACCTGTTATCTTCTTTTTTGCTGCATCCTATACATAAAAATGCAAACACCAGAAAAGTTTATTTTTTCAAGACCGCTGTGGATGTTTCGACCGCACAATGATGAAATTATATATCGACAGAATATACATGTCTCAAAACTAAAGGGGCTGAAATGCTTTTAACCAATTTTTTTTTTAATCCCATCATTTTATAGACAAAAGACAACCTAAATCGGTTGAACAAGGAGAAGTGTTAACAATTAAAGCCCCAGATAACTAGTTGTGACTGACATGCAAAAAGTAGGCAGACCGGATTTGGTCTGCATAATATCACAGTCTGCCTAATGATGGTCAATGGTCCTCTTATAATTAGGCAGACCTGAGAATCTGTATAATTTCATATTACTGGAGGAATCACAAATTCCCATTGATCACACCTTGGTGGTCACATTTAGAACAAAACTAGAGAAAGAGTGTTTAAAATTGAGCGGTTTTAAAGTTTTTTGTATATGTCTGCCTAATGATGGTAATAGGGTCATGTCTGCCTAATGCTGAAAACAGCCTTATATATATATAGGATAGGATAGGATAATTTTATTTACAATATACACACATGGAAAGTACAATTACAAATAAATATAATATTGATAGACTATACATGTATATTGCTAGGGGTGATATAGTCATGGCTGGATGACTATATATATATATATATATATGTGTGTGTGTGTGTGTGTGTGTTCGCGCAACCAACATTAGGGAGACATATGGTGGATACATAACCGGCATTAAGGTGACTTCTACATCAGGGCGACTTTGTGTGTGCCCCCCTAATGTTCAGCGTGTTTTTTAGTTCCTTTAACATGCAACTTTATTTATTTCTCCTGTCATGTGTGATCTTTGCGACACTATTACGCACCAGCTGCCGTTAGTTTTTCGTGTGAATTATTATTTTAATATATATGCAAGTAAATTATCGGTATGCTACATGTATATCTGACAATGTTACAGACCGACATTAAGGGGACTTGGTTTTATTGTGATAAATACTGTTAATTTGGGAATATGTTTGCATGACGAAGACTGTTTATGGGTTATATGTTATAATTAAAACTGCTTACTCAGTATTAAGTTTTAATATTCAAAATCCTTAGATATATTTCGATTTATGTGTTTTGTGGCGATGCTTGCTATGATACAAGAGATATAACATTCCATCAGAATAAACCATGCATTAAGTAAATATCCCTATTGGTCATTTAATAATGAGGTTGGAGATATGGGTAATTTGACCCGGAAAATATTATTAGATACGTCCCATTGACATCAGGTGTCTTAAAAGGGCACTAACTATGAATTAGACTAATTAAGTATATACCCAAAATGGTTGCACCCTGGTCGGTGTCAATTGAAATATGAGAATGAATTGACCCGTAGAGTGTGATGATATCGATGGCGTTGACACCAGCCGATTTAAATGGCCAAATATGGACACTAAAGAGCGTTCATTATAAGCTCAAATTATATGTAGGATAATTGGAACATATGACTCACCTGACAGGGGAATGTCACGCGATAGGCGCATTTGATCTCAGCTGACTTATAGACAGAACACAACGCGCATCTTATTCGAGAATCTTGTATCGAATGAGTTGCGGATGGCGCAAGGATATATTTCGCGAGAGCGAAATGCACCTATGCGCCGTCCGCAACGAGTTCGATAAGAGATTATGATGCAAGTTGTGTTCTGTATTTATTCTACACCGTTGTGTCAGATAAATTAAATCAATTACTATCACCTTCACTGATACTATGACTACCTTCATTGTGATTTAACTCAGATGAATAACCAGTAATTTTCGGGGCATAGGTCGCCTCGCATATATAAGAGAATGCATTGGCCTAAAAAAAATATTTTTTTATCACTTTTTACCATTTTTTCTTACATTCTTTAACAATTTTATCATTTTTAATGTGTTAAGCCAATGCATTCTCTTATATATGCGAGGCGACCTATGGTCGACTCGCATATATAAGAGAATGCATTGGCACAGGGCCCTTCTGTTGGGTAAAGGGTTAAGTGCGGTAAACATGGGTATACCAGAGAGTTAAGATGTATAGCATTCGTTGAGATTATAGGAGTATAGATAATTAACCAATTAATAATTGTGCACCAGTATTCCACAGTAAATGTAGGCTCGAAATTGCATGCTTGAAATAGAATAGGTCAATTTCTTGAGCCAAGTCTGATTGGCATCCTTTACAATCGTGGAATTTCTTGCGGGTAATCAATTCAATGTTTATTGAGATATCGACTCACACACATGGCAAAAAAAAAATGTAATCTGAAGTTGGTACCATAGCCCCACTGTGAAATATATTATTAAGGAACAAATAATAACAACGAAATTTATTCACTGCGTTGTGTGTTGAATGCTATAAAGTTCCCCGTCAGAACATCAAAACGTTCCCATATATTTTAAATGGGTGGAATATAATCTCTTCGTGCATAGTGGACATGCATGACATGATCTGATACTTGTCACACTGAATGTATCGGCAACAAACATCATGGTTCTCGAGATACATTGCAATATATGAGAGGAGAACTGACGTTTTGAGGTGCACTATGTCTTCTATCTACATTCAAAATGTTCACGAACGCAACGTACCGATTGATCAACATATTCTCGTGAAAATAGGTTCATATTGAATATAAATGTTCACATAGGTTCATATTGGACTTATTTGACTCTGAAATAAGACCATAGTTAACTTATATTCGTTTTTTCGTTGAATGGCACAGACCACAGTGAAAACACATTACCACGGTAAATTGGCTTTTTTTAGGCCAATTCATTCTCTTATATATGCGAGGCGACCTATGGTCGACTCGCATATATAAGAGAATGCATTGGCACAGGGCATACGAGAAATATATTCAGCACATTTGAAACAGATGATCGAACATTTTACTACCATATATTGGCTTGAAATACAAAGGCATCTCAGCATAATTATTTATTATTATATTATAATTATTATTCTATTCCTGTCTGAAACCCCACTTATACTATAGATGGTCATTTAAAAATAACCATCAACTTATTGTCAACGGGACCATTGTTCTCAAAGGGACAAATAAGATTCAACAGAAACGCCGCATCGCGCAACGAAAAACATATATAGCGACGCCGGGAAAGCTTGCGAGATCGGCAATTTCCGCTGTCCGTTCACAGCGACGTATTTCGATACACACTCTTATGACTAATGTGTAGGTTTTCTACACACAATGTGTAGCCCTGCTACACAATCATTATTCAATTTTGATCTTAAACATATTTGTGTAGTGTATGTGTAGTTTCATATTCGTACACAAATTGTGTAACAATTTTTACACATAAATCGGTAATTTTTTACACATTTATACACAACTGTGTGTATAAAATCAATACATATCCCTTACACATTTTGTGTAGGTTCTTACACAGACAGTTCGTAGACAAGAAATGCAAGTTCAGTAGTCCGACCTGTGGGTATTGTATTAAAGATATATGCAGATTTATATGTTAAAACTTTCATGGCGCATAGTGGTATGTAGTATTTTGTTCTGTACTGTGAGTTTTTGCTTTGAATGAACAAACCAGGGTCGAGGCGTGATTCCATAATATTAGTATTATTACAACAATCATAACAAGAGTCTAAGGGCAGTAATCGCCATGAAAGCTTTAACAAATAAATCCTCATATACTATTAATACTAAACCCACAAATTGGAATTCTGAACTTACATCTTTGTCTACGATCGCTATGCTTGTATTCCAAAAAATATACTCAAACAATATGGCCGTCACGTAGCAGACTATGAAACTGAAGGCACCGCAATGCGCATGCGCTACGTTCTCACACAATTGTGTGTAACAAAATATACACATTATGTGTAGAACGGCACCTGGTCAATGTATTTGTATGTAAAACTACACATTGCTATGTGTATTAACCTGGTTTACACATTTGATGTGTAATCGTTTCTACACATTAGTTATAAGAGTGCAATTGTTATAGAATGCGCGCGGGCCAATCAGGTCACAATTCCAACTCAGCCATTGGCTGCGGACACACGTACCACAGTAGCGATGGCACAGTTGGCGTGACAATGTATTGTGGTGGAGTTTGGTGACAATTGGTTGTCAAAATTAATATGCCATAGCTAGCATGTCGCCCGCTTCATATTCGCACAATGAGTCTTCCAAAGTTCATTATAATCAGCCATTTTTCTGGTTTTTGCCCTTGTATATAGTTCACGTTGTTAATTCCAGATCGTATTAATAAAACGTGCATGACATGTGAGTGAATGAGGGATTGCCACGGTCAATACAATTCTGGACGATCGATCGTGCAATTATATATATCGTAGAGAATACAAAGTAGCAAAACGTAATGAGTAGAGATCAGCCTTGGTGAAACGAAATGGGTTAGTTGATCCAGTCAACTCATTGTGTGGAAACTCAGCGGGCGACATGACTATCTATGGCACAGAATTATGATGACCAATTGTCACCAAACTCCACCATAATAAAATGTCACACCTACTATGCCATCGCTACTGTGGTACGTGTGTCCGCAGCCAATATATCCGTGTTATGTTTGTTTTAGTTTTAACTTTTCAATTATGAGATCCGATTCATTGCGTTACGTTCCCTTGGAAAGCCTACCGCTATAGGATAGTCTCATATAAGCAGATAAGTTATTCCCCTTGAGTAGCCTGCTATCGCGGGTATCAGCCGTTGTTTGTTTGTATAAACATTGCGTAACATGACATGAGACTCTCGTGCATAATTCCTAGTTAAAATGTTATCTTTTAAGTGTGCACTCAAACTTATAAATCAACTATGCATTGTTAAATATACAACAATTTCTGAATAGTTTGACCTTTCAGTTAAAAAAATCGGACGGTAAGCAATCAAATTATAATAATATTATATATTAGTATATGTCGATCCGCCGGTCGAGAAATGTTAAGCAAAACAAAACAAGTTAACTGCATTGCATCATATCCGCATGGGCCGGGGAGGGGGATTGGAGGGTTGCACACCCAAACGTAATGAAAGCTCAATATTCAGGCAAATTGAATGGTATTTCAGGTGCAAATTAATGCATATTACAGTAATTTTTCACATTTCTGCCCGAATTATACACACTTAAGGTTAATTTAAATCGATGGTTTTATCTTGCTATGTATATACAAAAGTATATTATACACAAATTGTGTACTATAGTGTGTCTATAAGACGCCGAACTTAAACAGAGGTAGATCATGTCACGAATCGCAACTCTTAGCTACGCATTTTTTTTTAGCTTTAGCTAGCCAACTTTTTAAAATTCTATGACTTTATTAAGTCTTTCTGATATTTAATTTCAGCAGGTTTTAATTTAAATTTGTATATATTATGTATTTGTAATATTCTAAAAATAGTAGAATTTCTTTCCCTGTTTGTGGAAGTGAGAACAATATATATTTATTATAATGATATATCATCAGTTAATATAGAGTTCGTGGGGCGGATTTTCGTACATAATTTACGCTTAAAAGCTTTTGAAAACGCTCTCTAATGTTTATCGTTTGTGAGTATTCTGGCGCATAACACTAATTAATTTCTGGTAAAACTGGTTAATCAGATATTGGCAACTGACCATAAGACCGAGACGGACGTCATCATAAACTTATGCACATTGGTTATATATCTCACAACTTATGATTTAAATTTAAAAAGTACGGATGGTGTAAATCGAATAGGGCCGTTATCTTTAACAGACGGACATGATCATAATAAGATATTTTGACCCAGCGAAAGTGAATTCCAGCGCAACCGAGACGAGACTTAGCGATCGACTATCATAATATTATTATCATAACTTGAGTGTTTACTATCCGATTTCTCCGGCTGATTGGTCAAACCATAAAGAAACTATAATATAAACGCTTAACCCATAAAGTGCTGTTGAAACATTTACACAACAGTAGACATTAATGATAATGATAATGATGTATCTTATATAGCGTGTATCCCCACCAGGGCCCTATATAAGCGCTTCACATTATTACCCCAGCTGTTGAGTAAAAGCCATGTTGAGTAATCCTTAAACGCATGCAGCCAAGCATGCAATGGCGCTTCACAAGATTACTCTTGGTCTTACACTTACCCAACAACCAGGTCCATATTTCTCGTCTAGGTACGACGAAGCGAGCAAAGTACAAGTGACCTTGCCCAAGGGTCACAACCTGGCGCGAGATTTGAAACAGCGTGTGGCTATATATAGCACACACACCCTTAATCTGGTCAAGCCACTGTTGTGGAGACGAGGGTCCACCGGCCGGGCGCGAACTCACGCCGGTGGAGTAACACCATTACAATTCCGACACTCTAACCACTGGGCTTCACACCTCCACAGTAGGAATATTTATACCCACAGTAGGATGTAAAGATGAAATTTACAAAATATGTGCTATACACACAATAGCATAGCCAATTATGGTATAAATGTCAATTCCACTGTACTATTCATATGTGTATTGTAAATAAAATTATCCTATCCTATCCTATAAATAATGCATGGCTTGTTGTTGACAAAATAGCGGTCCAAGAGGAGGAATAGGCCACGCGGGCCACGATTCCTCCTCTTGGTCCACTATATCGACAATAAGTCAACTTCAAGCCATGCATAATTTATATAAAAGTTTGCAGTTCTCATGATCCTAGCATGCATAGCCTTCTGAAATGTATTGTTTTAAATATTGTGTATCTCTTCCTTGGATAGTTTGTATTTATGCAGGGGTATAGTGCAGCGGCCAAATCGAAAAAGAGCTCTAGTTTTCGAGATACCCCTACACACAATAGATCAAGTTAAAAACAACTTTTTTTGAAGGAGAAATATATACTTTTGACGAAAATGATAGTGAAATATAACGGAATTGGTGGTGGCTATTGTTAAATCGACGATGAACGATACCCACCAGTGACTTTTTCCAGAAATTAACGATTTGGATAAAGCGAGCCCTTCAGCTATGTCCTAACGTATTTGCCCACATTGTTGGTGTTACTACAACATACCATATATCTACATGATATGCAAAAGGTGTTGGTTAATTTAGATTTTCCTGCCATTTGGAGCCGAAACATTTATTTTTTGCTGAAAAATCGCTCTTTTTCACAAAAATAATATTGTTCAAACATTATCATACAAACGGATATTACAATAATGCCGAAATAGTTAGTGCATATGGTGTAGTAGTTATCTGACAAGCATATGAAGAAAGAAGGTAACATACATTTTGAACGGTTTGCGAGATACTGGATTTTAGCTACCCCTACTATGCAGGGGTATGAAGCAATATTCTAGCCACGGAGAACAACATGAGTTTCCGTGACTTGGATTTTTTTTAACGAATTGGAAATATCACACTCTTCAGCTATGATCTGAGTGGGGGTTTCTTATTATAGAACATCTATATGTTTTAAAGAATTTTCGATGAGATATTAGTAACACCAGGGACGATAATTCGAAATTCTCAAAACAAGATTCGTAAAAAATACGTTGTTGGAAGTGACATCGCGAACAGATAGAACATTTTTAATTATTTCCAGGAAATTGATACATTGTGTGAACATATCCCAAAGCCACAGTCCATACATCCGTAATTGGAATGCCGAATAACGCTGAATGGGGTCATTGTAGTCATATTTATATGTTTTGCGTAACCGGCGTCAGTATTCTGCATGAATACGGGACTTAGCTAGATGGTCTCCGTTGGCCAACTTTGGAATTACCAAATTCACCCCGACCCCCGATTTCGCAAATTCGTGGGGTTTCCAACCATAGGGGGTGAAACACGTCACCCTGCCTATATATAGTTGGCAATGTTTAAACTGATGGATATTTATTTATTTTATCGATATTTTTGTTCTGAATTTACAACACTTGGCATAAAATTAAATATCAAATTATATAATAAACTGTATTAAATACAGACAGGCTAATGCAACAAAGTAGTTCTGAGATACAATCAATTAATTTCACTATCACATCAAGTCACACCATCATGGCAACTGTTGTACATCTCTAACATTTGCTCGATTCAGAGAGTTGCACGAACTCCCCATTCAAATTTGGCCATTTGACCACATGCTCAAAACTGCAACATCGGTGGGATATATGCTCTCGATACCAACTTGATGCCACTCTGCGATATTCTACCCGACTTCGGTAAATTATACTATTTTGGTCCCATATACTCAGGAGAAAGCATAATATTAGTTGTTTAAACTGTTCGGTGCATCCAATGTTATGTATACCAACCTTCACTGCTTTCTCCACTGCTTTCTCCACTGCTTATGGAAGAACCAATCGAGCAAACGAGCGGTATCATCACCGTTGCGACCAAAGCAAGAACCAAACATTTCTTCATCTTCGTAGCTTCGTTATCAGCGGATTACAAGTGACAGAACCGAGTAGAGACCAATGATCATTCAGCGAGATCGCGTTGGAATATATAGGGGACTTATCGTATAATGATGATCGCGCGGGGTCATTCGGCCGCTATTAACCTGAGGGAAAGATCGGAGATACCTTCAAATATTAAGCAAAATTATGCAAACGTTAGCTTGTTTTATGATCAAAGATAAAGGAAGTTTCTGAATATTGTTACTGATAATGACTGAAATAGTAACGCGCTGATGAAAATGTATGATTGTGTCAACTAAATAACTCAACGGTTTCGTTTTCTGACTTCCGGCGAAGAGCGGCGATGCTAGAGGCCACGTCCTGACCCAAACCTTACTTATTTAAGTTAAAACATACAATTACTATTTAGATAGGCTATTTTTATAAAGTATCTAGCGGCTCACGGACACGTATGCCGCGTGATGAATGCTACATCACCGGCGAATCAAAGTTTGTTTTATACAGCAGGATGAATTATATTATTTTTACTTAAAAGATAATATCTCTTCCCGCAGCGCTTCCAACAACAATATTGTTATAGTTTTTTCAAATTTTAATGTCGACCGAAAAGAATTGAACAGTTTTAAACAATAGCGAGTTTGCGATTTCAAACCGGTACGGGTACGGTTACTCGTACGGGTAGCTACCCGTACCGGTACACGTTTTGTAATCTCAAACTGTTTTACCGTTAGAAATAATCACACCGACTGGTAATGTATGGTGAGCCATCTGCAACAAAAAAGATATTATGATATAGATAAATTGTTATTCGCTATATTGGCCGATGTTATACTTAGCGTTATGGGTTGTTGGAAATTTTTATTTAGATTAGATGAGCCCCAGGATAATAAATTGCTTTCATCAAGGACGAGGTGACAGTTGGAAGAGGATGTTGCTTTTCTTTCACTCATATTGGTAACATTTTCAACAATTGGATTCTACAAGTCATAGACCGATCGAGTGTTGACTATAAATCGGTTGCAATTTTTAAACTTAGAAAATAGATATAGCTTAAATATACAAATACGTTATAGTTAAAATTTCCAACCAATATTCGGTGTAAAAATGTATTGTTTTAGACCAAGTGTCTAATATTGTCCTACGTGTACTTTTAGTACGGATATAAGACCGCATTTGTCCCTTATTTTAGTTGGGGAATATTTAGTAATATTAAAGACGCATAATCAGAATTTACGCTCCCAAGTTTCTATTTCTTTGGCTTCGGGTGTAAAATAATATTTGATTCGAATCGAGGAACCCACCCATCAAAGCTCAGTGATCATATATCGATTTTTACCCTACTCTTGCCATCGCCCCATTCTCGTGTAGGAAAGTGGGACGAATATCTCTTCTCGAAAGTATGTCGGCTTTATTTAAAACAAAACCAAAGACCTTTTGTATGCATCGGGTGCCTCTCGGTGAGAAAATCGTCCGCATATCAGACATATAATAACATTTATCATGCTGAACCTAATAATTATATAATAACCAGTTGTAATAACCGGAGAAATTTAATGTTGAATATTATATTTATACCTCAATTTTTGTTTTTAATTTGGCACCGAATATAAAAAATCGACGTGTAATTACAGAGAACGGGACGTGGCGCCGAATCGCATTGGAGTGATTACAGACTGTGACAATGAGTTACACACATATATATATACGATCGTGTTCAACTCTCCACACTAACACTCTTCATTGCTACCATATTGGGATACTGGCGTGTCCAAATGATATATTTTTCAAATCACCCAGAGACATCTCGTCGACATCCAGCTATAGACTGATGTTTGTATCGTGACCGAACGGGTGAATATATTGTGTATAATGGGATGTAACCTATTTAATGTAGCGCAGAGATGGCACATTTAATCGGATATAACCAATTTAATGTTGTGCAGAGATAGCACATTTAAACATTGATGGTCATGGAACATTATTCAGCAATATGAAGATACGTCATCAAATTAATGGATTCATCGAAAATCTGGAGCGTTTTGGACACATAAAACAACACTTTCTCGTATTGAAAAAAAATAATATACAATGCACCAACGTGTATCTATTTGAACTAATACACCACTTTTTGTGATTTTCATAACGATTGAACTGCATATTGATTTAATTTAGTTTTATAAAATATGTTTTCTCTAAAACATATGTCATCTACATATATTGACGGTATGAATTGTCTACCTATAAGTTGACTATTAACAGTACACATAGAGTTAAAACTTAAAACAATGACTCGTATACACTGAATTCATTTCGGTGGCACCAATACTTTTAAATTTCAAATTGTGAGAAACTATTTTGTGTGATGTTGGAAACTTTGGCCACAGCAGTGCCGTCTTAACTGTCCTTTGACTCCTTGACTCCGTTCCGAACACATTCACAGTGGGCAATCACGTGGTTTCGAGGTTGGTGAGTATCACGCATTGAAAATGACATAGCAGAGCGCAAACGTACACAAATATAATATATGAGAAACTGACACAAAACGTAGCATATATACTGTTACGAGGATATGCTAGATTAATTTAAAAACAAGTTGATACCTTATCTGTTCTGAAATACTCCGTAGTTTTCTGCAACATTCTGACCAAAATTGCCAGTCGGTTGTTCGTGAAATACACCAGTCCATACATCTAAGAAAATCTTTCGACTGACAACTTTGGTCAGAATGTTAGAGCAAACAACTGTGGGTGTGTACACAAATAAGGTAACAGTTTGTTTGAAAAATAAAACAGCATATGCTCGTAGCTGCCAAAATACTATGTAGTATGTCTTATTCTAGTTTAGTACTTTTTTCCTAGTTTCTGGTCGCGTTTTCAATCGCCTCGGCCCTTTTTAATGCGTGATAGTCATCAACTCGAAACCACGTGATTTCCCATCATGATATTGGTTTCCACCGTTAGTGTATTTGACATAGATACGATTTCGCACCATGATATTGGTGTCCACCGTTAGTGTATTTGACATATATATGATTTCCCACCATGATATTGGTGTCCACCGTTAGTGTATTTGACACAGATATGATTTCCCACCATGATATTGGTGTCCACCGTTAGTGTATTTGACATAGATATGATTTCCCACCATGATATTGGTGTCCACCGTTAGTGTATTTGACATAGATATGATTTCCCATCATGATATTGGTGTCCACCGCTAGTGTATTTGACATATATAGATATGATTTCCAGCCAGTTCCGGGATCGTTTCTGAGTTTGTATTTCCCGCTTGAACTGTTTATTATGAGATGTTTGTAATCAACTTCTCGAGGGTATCCAGCATCACAGGCTGTGAAGGGAATGACGTCGCCATTGAAATAGTATGTATTGTTGGAGAACACATCTTCTCCTGCGACGTACATGTTAGGTGCTGTTGATAAAAAAAATGGTTGAATTTTCATATTTTCTGAGACACTAATCACAGAATAATAAGATACATTGAATTTTAGTAGAATTTTAATTGCTATCAAACTGTTCTTATGTAATTGTTGCTGAAATTTCTACAAGAAAGGTGTAGTAACCTTTGATAGTTGTCCAGCTGTTACATAATTTGTTTCCCCTCACCCACATAATAGAATAACATATTTTCTCATAAAAGTAACAAAATAAAATAATAATTGTACGTACAAAGTCCCTAATCTCTGAACATAACTTAATTCAATTTGGCTGTATAGCAAAACCTTCCAGATTCAACTTGTTGATGGCATAATTCAGAAGTATACATGCGGATTCCAGATAGAGAGCGTTCAGTGAATGACATACATGTACAAGTATAATAATGCTGAATATCGCGAGTTAGTATGCTAACCAGGTGTTATTATGCATGGTACAGCTGTTATTGTGACTGGAATTCAAAGTGTATATCTCAAAATGTCATTTGTGGTATGTCTATTCACACAGATATAATATGGTTGTTACAACTGTCGATTAGTAATATGCCCATACGCTACACTCATAGAACGAGCTGTAAACTGGGCCACAATTTACAGTTCCTAGCTGTAGAAAAACATCTGTTATCACACAGATTCCATTCACCACCAGTTTACAGCTCCCAGCAGTGTTTTACCGAACAAAGCCGTCACTAATAATCAACATGTGGTCTGGATTGCGACTATCTGCACATGAATGGCGAGGTTTGGATTGACATATCCTGTTTACGGTATCAATTACATACCGGTAGACTATTATACGTCAGGCGCGCTGTTATATACATTCCATTACATATGATCTTCACTTTGGGACATTCGATATAGCTCTAAATGTATCTACATGCAGACAGGATCGAGCTAAAATGGATCACTCCAGCACGCATATATGAGACAACACACACTTTGCATGCTGAGTACCGGTATTATATATATATAATCCAATTTATCATCATCATTATCATCTTATTTATACAATGCATGTATTAAGTCATTCGACTATACGCATATATTGTACATTTTGGTTCCGATATATGTCACAATGATTACATGCGATATTCAAATTTGACATTCACTCCTAGTTTATTGGTTTATAATGCTTAACATTTTGTTAAATATTAGCGACACCTGAGCTTACAAAAGCAACCATCACATATGAATGCAGTGACGTGGCAACAAGGGATGTTGGTGTCTCACCCTACCCAACGTTTGGTAACAGTTTCCAACAGTTGTAAATTTGGAAAACAGTGCAAAAGAAAAGTTTTTAACCACATTCTGTTATATATATGTTGAAATTGTTTGCGAATTTTTTGGGAAAAATGTTGTTGTTAGACAACAGCATATATATTTCAGTTTGACATAATATTATGTTATATATTTCTAACACTTCGACAGTTCGAGATACATGGGAGTTCGGTCTGGTTCAATGACAGGGGTGTCACTAAGTGGTGTACAGCTTAGTCACCTCCTCGTCGGGGAAATGTGCAATGGTAAGCCATATAGCATTACGGTATAATAGCACACCCCCACCGGGGGGGGGGTCGAGATCGATTATATATTATAGCCCCTGCGTCGGTGGAATACTGGTGCCATCCCTGTTCCGAGGTCTAACTTACCCCACCCCCCCCCCCCCGCGACGGAACCCCTCTATTCACGTTCCGGATGGCGTGGTGATATGTATATATATGTTAGACGTTGAATAACAAAGATCGGACATAATTATTACGATATGAAAATTTTATTCCGGTGGAAATGTTCAGTAGGAAGTCCCCCGTGTGTGTGGGGAGCACCCCAAATATGTTGCCAAGTATCACCAAGAAAGAAAGAAATAAAAAAATAATAAGTTGATGCTTAGCATGATTATTGTTAAAAATGGGAATGTATACATAATTTGATCAAAGGGATAGGAATTGTTTTTAAGTGAGGTTCTGTTTATTAGATCACAATACATCTGTTTTAAGTTCTAATTATAACTACACGTAATCCTCGTCCACATCCGTGCTGTTTAATATATCATCCATCTCGCTGTGTACTTCAGTATTCACGAATGGAACGCGGACAAAAAATCGTGAATTTTTGAGATGCAAACGTCTGGCATATTAACCAATAACCACTTCTACATTGGTCTCAAATGCTTATATGTCCATCTTCCACGAGAAGGTAAATCAATTACGTACTGGCATGTCTCATTTGAAGCGCATCATGCATGTGCACTGATTGACCCAATCAGCCAACTGGCCAACTGCGACATTGTTTGGGCCAGTGAAAATAATGTTGTATAATTTCGGAAGACTGTTGTCTTTGAATAGGTAGGGTATTATTCTTACAATCAAGTTACATGTACTCTGGTACAATACCATAATATGATTTTTAAATCGAGAAAAAGGTGCAGGCAGGTAATATGTCACCCTAATAACAATCATTATTAGGATGCAATTCAATGAGTCACTACTCTTTTGAATTATTCTTTCTTTCGGGAGCTACACTGAGTTTGCACAAGTTAGCATCGACCGAGTACATGTATCTGCAAAAAACTTTGGACACAACCAACGTATGGTACAATCTTTTCAAGTTGGTGTGTAATATTAACCGAAGTACCAATACCGTTACTAGGAGTAGGGTGTGTGTGCGCGAATGTGACTGAAGAACAGATTCCTTGATTGATTCAATGAAATCTGGTATCTACAATTATGGTCTACTACATGTAGCACCATCTCAAACATATTCTAGTGAATTATTGGCTGTTCCAGTCTTGCTGGTGTCAGCTGGTTCCAATAAATCGAGAATGTTCAACAGGAACTGGCACAGAAATGCACTGAATATAATGTTACAAGATTTGTGGAAATTTAAGTGACTGAGATATTCTGGCACATGAGACAGTTCAAAGACTTGAATATAAGATTCAGCGACGACAACTAGCTTACCTATAAGCATGGCAACTGATTCGCTGTCTGATATATAAAGTTGACAGTTGCAGGACGGTGGTGTTTAATTCAGTTGTTCAATGATATTTCGGATGTTCTTTCAAATGAACTGGATTTTTCAGGAAGAAATACTGTTGTCAATACATTGGCTGACCAACCGGACATGGAAATGTATGGATATGTACCGTTATGGAGGAATCAAGTACATTGATATAGGAATATGTTGACTGTTGTGTCACTGATTCATCAGTTCATCAGTTTCATTAAATGTTATTTATCTACATAATATTTACATTTTACTATTAAGGCGAAAGATGTTGTCTTCGTATGTTTTCTTCAACGAGTTTTTTATCCTGGAAACGTGCTAATCTATATGCGATAACCGTCTGTGCGTTTTATTTAATAGATTCCATTGACACTTTATACTTACTCAAACTATACATACATGTATATTAGCAGTGAAATTGGACTGCAAAAATTAAGCATAGTTGCAGTTAAACTACATGTAAATGTGAACATAAAGTTATCTCGTAAGTTAATGCGCTTTCAGGTTAGATAACTCATGAAATACATACAAAGACACTTTCAGCTTTACCAAGGTTGTATGAAACCACCCCCAGTTGCATATGCATTTCACATAATACATGTATCTGTCCGGAGATGAATTTACAATATTGATAAATATATTTGAAATTATAAGGAATAGATTTTCAATTTTCAATCATCAGGCCTATATTAATGGCCACAAAAGTCAATACATGAATAGACCGATACTACGAATTTTACGGTGTGGCTGTACCTGATAATCGGGCAGACCGTGAAAATTCACTGTTTTGCTGTAAATTTTTTAACGGCATAACCGTTTAATTATACGGTTCAATTGTAAAGTCAAGAACGGACAGATCGTGAAAAATTCATGGATTGGCTGTAAATTTTTTAACGGTAAGACCGTGAACAATTCACGGATTGGTTGTAAATTTGTTAACGGTAAGACCGTGAAAAATTCACGGTCCAACCAGTCCCCAAAATTGTGGCAAATTTCCGTGAAAATTCATGGTTCTGTTTTAACAGTGTAGCGCAATAAAGAATCAAAGCTAAACCACTCGCACGG
Organism: Siphonodentalium dalli; assembly: GCA_032622095.1. Taxonomy (NCBI): domain Eukaryota; kingdom Metazoa; phylum Mollusca; class Scaphopoda; order Gadilida; family Siphonodentaliidae; genus Siphonodentalium; species Siphonodentalium dalli. The sequence continues at coordinate 24,060,726 of CP136069.1, forward strand.
GGTAGCTGTGGTTTATCCTGGTCTTCACACCAACATAAGATTAACATAAACCTGTTTCCTGTGGTGATTATCAGTAATTACACTCCGTACACAACGGTTCGTCGAAAGAATGGACCCCAATAGTAATTTGGAGTATAAATTAGGCCAATCAGACTTGCGGGTAGTCTTTATTGACAGCTAGACTATACAGCCTCAAAGTGAAAATAGTTGTCGAGAGTGGAAATGGACCATTTATACTGAATTTAAGCAATATATTGGTTGACGCTGGGTGAGCGCTGGGGCTAAGTTACCGTATGAAGAAGCGTGACCATTGCATAGCTGTTCATTTCATTCTTAGATGTCACCGTGTCGATCATGGGCGCATTATGTTTACAGCCGCATATCAAGAAAGATAATAAATACCTGACATACAAACTCAATGTATTCGTGCAGATCAAATGAGAAACTAATAGATATGTTGACTCCACATAAATTTCATGAAGATTGTCAATCTGAGGCGTTCTTGTCATCGTCTCAAAGATCAATATCGCCACTGAGTCAACCTCCTCATCTGAACGTTGCCCATCCATACACATTATTCGCACATTTTGGGAAGTTTACACATATATGTTGATTTCAAGCCATGCATGACACATTACCATTTTGGAGCTATGCACTCCGGTGCACATTTACAAGAAAGACATTCAAAAATGGAAGCTGGAGAAGGGAGTCCACTCATCCAATCTATGTCAATTGCGGTGCCATCGACATCCACCCGGTACCTTCGGGAATTTCTGGGTTGCCAACATGACATCTCCAAAGAGCAGCTTGGTAATTTGCCCGAGGAATGTTATATACCTTAGTCTGTTTATAACACTAGTAGTATTGCCGGAGTAGAGTTTGCGGGTTATTTCCCGGGGATCACCACAGGCACAATCACCAGGCACAACCCAAATTGTCTAAAAAACATTAATTTGTGTTGAGAAGTTTGAGAGCTGATATTTTACCGCCCAGTTAACGACACTACAGCATCACAACCGGTGTATACATGGTACGCCAACAGCCAGTGGCAGACTTTTGAGCCGAGGCTTTCGGAAATTTCAGTAATGTTGGTGTACCTGCTGCGTGATTACGAATTTCAGCGTAATGTACATATACACATACTTGTAGGTACTAAGTATATTTTACAGGGTAGCCTATCTTACTGGGTATATGCGGTAAACTTTGATAGAAATCATTCATTGTGTAGTTTGAATTTAAACGAGAGTTCCGTTAATTTAGATCAATTTCATATTATTTCACTGAAGATTGCATTTAAATTTGTTACGACATTCCTTAACTTTATATCAAATGTGATGGCAGCATAATATTATTGTGCCGTAAAATTACGGATATTTGCTAACAGCGTAGAAGGCAAATAGGTATATTGTTTTACGCAAACAAAACACTTGCCTCGTTTGTGCCAGGTAGATGCCAACGAAGCCGCTCGTTTTGGGAAACCGCACATAGCGAAAATTGTGGTCACTAGTTTCTATGCGATATTACGTTCAAATTCCTATTGGCAGTAGGCTAAACATACTTATACTGCATCGCAGAACATAAACCTGTTATCGTGAACGTGGCGTCATAGTGTCTCGACCATTTGTTAGTCAGGGAGCTAATAGGATACATCTGTACCGCCCATGTCTTAACTCCACCCCAACTCATTTTCTTCTGTATTATGTCCCTCAACTTTTAAGCAATGTTAACATCAAAGAATAGCATCATTGACTCCAGGGAAGATGGCGTCAAATATGGCCTCGTTTTTATTTTGACGAGGCATTAAGTCGATTGGATGCGAAATATAGAGAGAAAATCTTACCGAATGTATGCAACTGTATTTTTGTGTAGCTAAGACATAGTGCTGTTTATGGCAAAATTTAATCTCCTCGTCAAGAACTTCGATGCCAACCACTGGTGACAACAATATCAGCAACAACAACATACTATTTACATAGCAGCTATTAAAATGCTGACACTTGAACTGTGCAGTCCAGTTGACAGTGTTCGGATTGTTTCATAGCACCTACATGTACATTTATATGAGAACATATACTGTACGCACCAGATTAATTCACAAGAGTTTCGATGTCGACAACAAAAACACCGTAAACAGTGAACTTACGCCTCGCAGTGACGGATGATCACATATCTACAATTCCAACTTTACAATTACATGTACACGGACAAATTCATCCCGTGTTTATCAATGTTCATTGAAACGTGTGGATATGAGACATTGTCATCATTCGCCATGTTATCGTCAAGTTATTACGACAATTTACCGGCAGTACAAAATTGGTTGGATGTTCTTATCAAACAATCTTTGGCTGACTCACTGATATTGATATTAAGTCCGTGTTGTGATACCAGGATACAGTCTGATTTAAAATTTCATGGAAAATGTGCGACTACAGGAGAACATTGTCGCCAAGTCAACGCACACAGTTATTATGGGATCTGCTTTTGTCTTGGAGGTTCCCATCCCAACTAGCTGTTATTGATATACAGTACTGGTCAAAAGAAGTGGCATATTAAGCGCGCTATTTTCGCGCCCAATATCGCAATAATATTGCAAGTGGAAACGCTTATAAGAATGTTGCTTGTGATATTATTGCAATATTTTGCGTTTAATATATCAATATTGCGTTCAAAATTGTGACATTTAAATCAAGTTATTGTTTCTTCTTCTACCGGTATATTGTTTATTGTATAAACATAGACAATGTTTTAGATATGTATATAATTATAGTTGAAAATGCTATATGTACACTATATGTACACTATATGCACAATATATGCACAGTATTAATCTAATATATATATAACACTATCGGGTCTGAATGAAATTCAGCGCGCTAAGTATCGCAATATTGCAATAATAAGCGCGACAGATTTTTGGTAGTGTGCTATAATCACACTTTTTTCTAAATTATGCACGCTCAATAATGCAATAAAGGTGCGCCTAAAAATACCACTTCCTCTGACTGGTACTGCATTGGCATGATGTACGGATTGACCTGTTGAAACAATAACTGTGTTCACAAGTGACTGGACAATTTCACGCCTTACATGTTACCAACAAGTATGGCATTAAGATATTTTACTTTTACATGTACATACATTTGAGTTTTAACTGTGAACCATGTAGCATTGTTCTTTTTATGGCTTAAAAGGGCATGCCGATTCGTGTTTCAGAATGGTCGAAATTATATAGTATTACTCATAACTGAATAGTGATGGGTTGGCTTATCAGCTATTACTGGTATCGTTTTTTATTTACATCCATATTTATACAGTATTTAGTGAAAGGCGAACACATTACATTTTCCGGATTAAATTCTATAGGCAGATTACAAGCTTACTCTGCAAACTGCACAGTTTCATAAGTATTGTCTATCACTTTGTGCATTGAGGATTTACATTTCATCAAAACTATGATCGTAACATAAGAACTAAGATGTATTTTTCAGTTCCGAATAATACTAGTTTCGACCATTCAAAAACACGAATCGTAATGCCTACCGGGAATCATATTGTCACCATGGGAACTTGGCTAATTATATGATAAATTAGCAAATAAAGAGCAAAACATTGGTGTTGACCCATGAAAAATGCCATTGGTCCGACCGTTATTAGTCACCGTATTGATATTAATTAAAGGGTGCTGAACCGCAAACAATACAACGGTCTGACAGTTACTGGTTACGGTCTGCCAGTTATTTTAACGGTTTTATACCGCACAACATGCTACGGCCTGACCATATGTTTAACGGTCAAATGTTGGCAGCGATGTTGCGCTGTCTCAGACCGTTGAAACGACGACATTTTTTTTAACAGTGTAAATGTGTCGTGTTTGATACTAAGACACAACACTGTCAATTTCAACATCAGCACTGAGTCGAATGCAGTCAGGTTACAGCCGTCGGACCCTGGACCATGGCATGATTGATTGGCATGAATCTCTGCTCTCGACTTTAGTGGAAATTGTCAATGTTTAAGCCGGTTTTCGCACAATTGAAACGTTATCAAATGAACCACAATCAGACCGTTTTAACAACTGTCCACAATTGAAAAGGTAACAGTTTCCCAAAATACAATAGTAATTTACCAACGATAAATGGCGAATAATGAGGTGAGACACGGGTGAAGCGTGAACTTAAACTCGGAATGAGAATAACGTACTCAAGATTTTACGTACTGACCAGAAAAACACAGAATGAATGCCGGATTAATAATACATATTAAATATCAGCAGAGTAAGATTCAGTCATACTGTATGGAGTCATTGCCGTATATAATATTGTCGCCGATAAAAATACTATTGAATTTTGACGGCATGACTTTGAATCACGAAAATATTTAATTTAGACAATTTTCATAGGCAAATAAAACAACGGCAAAAAACCGTCAAACTGATGAAACGGTATGGGACCGTCGATTATGACGGCCCGAAACCGTCGAACCGACATTATTTTCTAACAGTGTATATGTAAATTGCGCAGGGGCGTCACCCGACCTAAATTACGTCAATGTGATTTTTGGGACGCTTTTATCATCCATAATTCACCGCAATTGATTCAAAATTCGTAAACGGATATGTGTTTTCGCTGTACACATCTATGGAGCATTAGAACAAGGCCAGCTTAAAATAACTATAAAAACCAACGATCTATTTCGCTCTAGTTTGCACTCCGGTTTTCCCACGTCATGGATGCTAATTAGTTTGCTTGACCTAATTAATGTAAGGGCGTTAACGAAGTAACGAATGTAAAACTGAGGGAAATGACAGTTTTTCCTCACAAAAGGCAAGTTTTGTACGATGGATAAATAAAATATGTAGCTAATGTTGTAGCTTCAACTGTTTATGTGCTCTCGGACGATTTGGCATCTATTGGACTCGGCAGAGCCTCGCCCAATAGATGCTCAAATCCCCCTCATGGACATAAACAGTTTAAGCGACGACGCTCCTAGATATTCAATATATATATTCACATTTTTTTTCCATCCACATCTTCCTGGAGGGAAAATGAAGAGACAAGTCAATATTTGTCTGTATTTATTGACAATGATATACATGTATCATATTTATATGCCAGTTGCATATATACTGTTGACATAACCATGTCCACACTTCAACGTGGAATTACCGGCGCACGCCAAGTATCATCTGGATTCTTGTAGGCTCCCCAAACCTGCCATAAGTCTGTCCGCAAAAGCAATCGATACCGTACTGCGCACCGGCGTATCTGTAACCTAAAAACACAAGAAAACCATAATCAGAAATGGTAACGCGCTCGTGATAATGTATGAAATTCAGCGCGCTTAGTATCGCAATATTTTGCGTTCAATATTGTAATAATAAGCGCGACAGATTTTTGGTAGTGTGCTATAATCACGCTTTTTTCTAAATTATGCACGCTCAATAATGCAATAAAGGTGCGCCTAAAAATACCACTTCCTCTGACTGGTACTGCATTGTCATGATGTACGAATTGACCTGTTGAAACAATAACTGTGTTCACAAGTGACTGGACAATTTCACGCCTTGCATGTTACCAACAAGTATGGCATTAAGATATTTTACTTTTACATGTACATACATTTGAGTTTTAACTGTGAAACATGTAGCATTGTACTTTTTTATGGCTTAAAAGGGCATGCCGATTCATGTTTCAGAATGGTCGAAATTATATAGTATTACTCATAACTGAATAGTGATGGGTTGGGTTATCAGCTATTACTGGTATCGTTTTGTATTTACATCCATATTTATATAGTAGTTAGTGAAAGGCGAACACATTACATTTTCCGGATTAAATTATATAGGCAGATTACAAGCTTGATCCTCTGCAAACTGCAAAGTTTCATAAGTATTGTCTATCACTTTGTGCATTGAGGATTTACATTTCATCAAAACTATGATCGTAACATAAGAACTAAGATGTATTTTTCAGTTCCGAATAATACTAGTTTCGACCATTCAAAAACATGAATCGTAATGCCTACCGGGAATCATATTGTCACCATGGGAACTTGGCTAATTATATGATAAATTAGCAAATAAAGAGCAAAACATTGGTGTTGACCCATGAAAAATGCCATTGGTCCGACCTTTATTAGTCACCGTATTGATATTAATTAAAGGGTGCTGAACCGCAAACAATACAACGGTCTGACAGTTACTGGTTACGGTATGCCAGTTATTTTAACGGTTTTATACCGCACAACATGCTACGGCCTGACCATATGTTTAACGGTCAAATGTTGGCAGCGATGTTGCGCGGTCTCAGACCGTTGAAACGACGACATTTCTTTTAACAGTGTAAATGTGTCGTGTTTGATACTAAGACACAACACTGTCAATTTCAACATCAGCACTGAGTCGAATGCAGTCAGGTTACAACCGTCGGACCCTGGACCATGGCATGATTGATTGGCATGAATCTCTGCTCTCGACTTTAGTGGAAATTGTCAATATTTAAGCCGGTTTTCGCACAATTGAAACGTTATCAAAGGAACCACAATCAGACCGTCTTAACAACTGTCCTCAATTGAAAATGTAACAGTTTCCCAAAATACAATAGTAATTTACCAACGATAAATGGCGAATAATGAGGTGAGACACGGGTAAAGCGTGAACTTAAACTCGGAATGAGAATAACGTACTCAAGATTTTACGTACTTACCAGAAAAACACAGAATGAATGCCGGATTAATAATACATATTAAATATCAGCAGAGTAAGATTCAGTCATACTGTATGGAGTCATTGCCGTATATAATATGGTCGCCGATAAAAATACTATTGAATTTTGACGGCATGACTTTGAATCACGAAAATATTTAATTTAGACAATTTTCATAGGCAAATAAAACAACGGCAAAAAACCGTCAAACTGATGAAACGGTATGGGACCGTCGATTATGACGGCCCGAAACCGTCGAAACGACATTATTTTCTAACAGTGTATATGTAAATAGCGCAGGGACGTCACCCGACCTAAATTACGTCAATGTGATTTTTGGAACGCTTTTATCATCCATAATTCACCGCAATTGATTCAAAATTCGTAAACGGACATGTGTTTTCGCTGTAAACATCTATGGAGCATTAGAACAAGGCCAGCTTAAAATAACTATAAAAACCAATGATCTATTTCGCTCTAGTTTGCACTCCGGTTTTCCCACGTCATGGATGCTAATTAATTTGCTTGACCTAATTAATGTAAGGGCGTTAACGAAGTAACGAATGTAAAACTGAGGGAAATGACAGTTTTTCCTCACAAAAGGCAAGTTTTGTGCGATGGATAAATAAAATATGTAGCTAATGTTGTAGCTTCAACTGTTTATGTGCTCTCGGACGATTTGGCATCTATTGGACTCGGCAGAGCCTCGCCCAATAGATGCTCAAATCCCCCTCATGGACATAAACAGTTTAAGCGACGACGCTCCTAGATATTCAATATATATATTCACATTTTTTTCGATCCACATCTTCCTGGAGGGAAAATGAAGAGACAAGTCAATATTTGTCTGTATTTATTGACAATGATATACATGTATCATATTTATATGCCAGTTGCATGTGTACTGTTGACATAACCATGTCCACACTTCAACGTGGAATTACCGGCGCACGCCAAGTAGCATCTGGATTCTGGTAGGCTCCCAAACCTGCCATAAGTCTGTCCGCAAAAACAATCGATATCGTACTGCGCACCGGCGTATCTGTAACCTAAAAACACAAGAAAACCATAATCAGAAATGGTAACGCGCTCATGATAATATATTATATACCCATGATTGTAATTATAGGATACTAGCAGATTAGCCCGCCACTGGCTAACATGACTTTTTGTTTTTCAATGAGTTAATTTTCCCTCTTAATCAAGATAAATGATGGTCTCACCATGGACCAACAACAATCCAAGTACAACATTTGGGAATTTTTCACCACTGAGTAACTGGGTTTGTATTTTTCTGTCTATACATTCATTCATCTATCCATTCTTGGCGGCATTCGTCCCATGCCTTTGGTCGATCCATTATTTTGTGTTTTTCAATGAGTTAATTCTGCATTTTTAATCAAGAGAAATGATGGTTCCCGTCCCGAGATGGTACCCGTCCCGGGTTGACCATAACTTAACTAATAATGAAGTTATCAATCAGAAACCATCTCGGACGAACGGACGGACAGACAAACATGCCACTGGCGGGATTGGTCCCATGGCTTTGGTCGATCCATTGTTTTTACAGGTAACCCCGTACTATGTACTCAAATAAAAGAAGTACGATTTACGGCAAGTACGTTATTTACGCAATGCGTCGAAAACGGAAGCATAAGACGGTCGATGAAATGAACTCAAAAGTATTGTTCCGGTATCTTATGACTTCCAATAAATCTCTCCTCATAGTCCACACGATGGGGCATAACTGGGAAGTGAATACATACCTTTAGAAGGCACCACAAGGGATTAATTGACGGGGAAGATTCGTAGAAGCGAGTTCCTTTTCGAGCGATATATTACATATATTATTTAAGTAAGGGTTACTAACTATATGGGCGCCTGCGGCGCATAACATACTATGGATAGCGGGATGGGGTGGTTTTTAAATTTATAAATTAATTTTTTTATTTTATTTTTTGTTTTTCAATGAGTTAATTCTGCCTTTTTAATTGTTTAATTTAATGTTTTGTTTTTCAATGAGTTAATTCTGCCTTTTTCGGGCGGAAAAACTGACCCGATGAAATTCCCCCCCTTCCTAGGAACGACAGACATAAGAATAACACAACACGCATTTTTTTTAGAATCACTCAACACGCATTTTTTGTTTTCCGATTAGTTAATTCTGCCTGTTTAATCAAGATAAATGCATTTCGCGTTTTGCATTCGTAGTTTCGTAGGCATGGGTGATCGTTTGGCAACGACGATGACAATAAAGAGCGTTACTCGGTTAACAACTCCAAATATGGTCAATATAAAGATCGTGACTGCCTTAACCCCCACAGTGCCGATGACGGTGATTTTGATGACTGAGAGTGGATAACGGGTGCACTGAGCTTGACCAAAATGCGACAACGACACACCCCGTCTGCTTTTACCCTTACATATGAAGTTTGAGCTCAATCCGACCAGCCGTTTTAGATTCTATAAAGTACACACACACATATATATATATATACACAATTACGTAGTTTTCAAAATATATATGAGACTAGCAGGTCAGCCCGCCACTGGCGTGGTTCGTCTCATGACTTTGTTCGAAAAAACAATTGCAACAGCTTCCGAGACACGTATTCTGCACCTAGGTGTTAAATTTTGTCGAAATCCGCCAGATTGACCCGACTTGACCTTGAATTGATCATTTTCAAGGTTAAGGTCAGTCCTAATTTTATGTTCACAATTGAAGTCCCCGAACCAAAAATAGTATTCAGTCATTTCGTGAAATGTCTGACCACTAATTTCAGTCATTTCATGAAATGACTGGAAATTTCAGTCATTTCACGAAATGACTGGTTTCACAATCTGACAGTAACATATATATATATTTATATATAGTCACATATATATATATACGGAAGTCTCAAAATATATAGTAGATAAAATATATTGGTTTCGCGAATGACCAACTCAGAATTCCGTTAAAATAGCAATAACAACCAGCACCTAATTAACGAAATTGAAATTCCCAACTACACCTTTTACCGGACTCGACCTCTGGCTCGCAAAATTGCCCATTATATAAATAAAACACCCATGTTAATGTCAGCGCCCACATCCCATATCTAGAATATCTAGGACAGTATACACGCGGTGCACGTAATAATGTTTACCGGGCAAGTCGGCGTATCTGAAGATTTCGTGGCTCCTGTGCCGTAGGTTAGCTCTGGCACTTAAATCTACACAAAGTGAAAATTTGGTTCCCCGGGACACCAACAATGGTTCACAGGATTCTCCCAGCAGAAGAACCAGACAACGAACCCGTCATGCAACATACAATGTACATGATTTGATTCTTCACCGAGAACCGAAATAGAGAACCAAATTCCTCATGGAACTAAATTTGTTTCAAAATTTTGTCCTGAGGGGAGAACCAATCTCAGCTGCTATGGTTTTCTGTCTAGTTTTCCAGATGCAATAAGAACGTGGATTGAATTAATAATGTATTGGATAAGGCATGTGTATCTAGTACTTATAAAATAACGGTGACAAATACAAGTACAAATACAGTGCAAACACATAATCGGGGCGATGATGTGACCTGATGGCTTTCCTCCCGTCATCATGGAATCAAATAGTAACTTTGGATTTCCCATGGAGTGTACCGCGGGTCATAATTACCTTGTAGGTCGATGACGTTAGATACAAGTAAACACTTTTATTACGATCTCGCAATTTGCAGTGTTGGCCTCGGGGGTAGTAAACACATTTTAAGCAAGGTATGCCGTTTTATTTTCATCAGGCATTTTCGGTAACCCACCATTTTCCCAATTTGTTGTAATCAAACCCCCCCAAATTTCACTAATTTGGGTCTAAAACCGCATACAATTCGACTGTCGTCGATTAAAGTCTTCGTTACATCAGGGCAGGTTTATTTATTTCAGTTTTACATTTCTCGAAGCTTCTTTTTGAAGGGTGTCGGGAAGAAAGTTTTTCACCTCACCGTCCCATATGCAACATGCCGTAGCTTAACGTCCCCTCCACTAAGGCCCGTGTGAGCTCATAGTAACAAATATAATATGTTGTGATACTTTTATAATATCTTTTAATATGTTACAAATGTCAAATATGGGCACCAAAATTTTTTCGTAAAAAAACTGCATGAGGTTGTAAAAAATACGTTTTGTGCCTCTCGGACCCACCACCTACCCCGGCATACCATCTTGCAAATAGTGAATTATACACTCCCCGTAGGCCTTCAATTATGAAGTGAACTAAATTGAATTTGATATCTACTTCTTAATGTGAGAGAATTATTAAATTCCAAACTCAATAGTGTGAGGCCTATACCCCTAACAAGTATATACGCATTACTAAAATGAGGCGACATAATTAAATCGCAGCGTGCCGCCATTGCAACCAAATCAAAACTGCAGATGTAATTGCGCAATATGCAAGATGATGTCAAGTCCTAGGTTTCAGTCTCATGGCTATATTAAAACAGAACATTGATCACTGAAATACGTCGGCGTCCAAAAACAGAGCAAGTCGGTGTACTGGAAAACATAGGCATTTGTTGGACAATGTTCACCATTCATATTATATAATGTTCACATTTAATTTTAGGTGCCAACGTTTATATCGCAGATAATGTGATAAGGTATATTCAGACGTTCGAAATCGTAAAATACATATAGTTAGACCATAAATCTCGCAAAGTATATTGTTTGATGCTAAAACGTTAGAGAGCAAGTAAACTCATTTCAAAAGACACTTGTTTACCTTTCTCAAAGATCAATTCAATTCACGAAAATAAAAACCACGATCTGCGATTCACACGTTAAGTTTTAAATTATAAAAATAAGCTTTTAGAAGATGTAAATTATGACCTCGATGGCACATTCAAGGCCGCCATAAAATATGTTCTGTAAACCGAGCGAAAGGGCTGGGTGATGCGATTGTACATTTTAGTCGAGTTTTTACAAAAAATGGACTATTAATTGGCGATGGACGTTTGGCGAGTGGGCGATCGGGCGTTCGGACGAGCGGGCGGTGGGCGGGCGGACGGCCGAGTGGTCGGCCGTCCGGACTGGAGGCAACAAACCTATACATCATAGCCGTTTATTTAGGTGGATTCTGATAACTGTTGGTATGAGAGTTAAATTATCATGACGTGCCCAGATTTTCTAACCAGAGTTACGCCACTTTTGTATTAATACAAAACTGATGTCCGTTAGCTCGATAACTTGAGTAAACGTCAACCCATTTCATTCTTTTTTTTGGTATATAGATCTCTCATAACAGTATCTCGATCGTGTTCGAAAACAATATTTGTCTGATTATTTGTACCTGAGCTGTTTTAGGAAAATCATTGACCGCTAGCGTGATAACTTGAACAAATGTCAGCCACTATAGCTAAGCTTGCATTCAAATTTGGTATATGCCTATATGGATCATTCGCAACAAGAACTCGAAAGAGTTTGAAACCAGGTTTGTCCAATCACTGTTATCTGAGTTATGACCCTTAGTTCTGAGTTGATGCTATGGTTCTTTAGTACGTCCATTTTTAGCGAATCTCGGTCATACAGATGTACTCTTGTTGGCAAAAAAGCTCGAGCAGAGCCATGTGACCAGCAACCCTTGTTTTGTGTTTGCATACCTGACGAATTCGGCATCAGGTTAGGGGAATAATATTGCCGGTTTCGCCCGAGTTATCGACTAGTGGAATTGAAGTTTAACATAAATGTACCCTACACGATAATACACGAATTATCCGGTCCTTGTTGCGAGGGGTGGGCGATGAGTGCGACCGGGAGAGATCGCTCAGTTTTCAATATACATTTTATGGTGCTTCCTTTTTTAAAATATTGAATGCACAATTATTCAAACTTCCACTCTAACGTCCATCTTCTAACATATATTTTTATAAATTAAAACTTAACTTGCAATATTTATTTTCGTGAATTCAATGGAGCCTTTAGGAAGGCAATTTATTTTGTTTCTCTAACTTTTTAGGAATATATGATATCATTTGCGAGTTTGTGTTTTAAATATAGGGGTTTTACCTTTGAAAGGTTGGTCAACCTTTTTACTTTTCGCAGTTGGCGACTAAAAATACCTTGACGCAATTTCCAATATGATTTCTGACCATTGTCAAATTAAATATTAGTTGTTACACATTGAATTATGTATGTTTTCAGATTTTGCAATATGAAAATTGTACAATATGACATTTGAGCATTGTCAAATACATTTTGAGTGTTTATAACTAGAATTAGTTTAAGTTGCGACTGAAAATAACTTCTCCCATTCTATCATATTGTAGTTTTTCACAATTGGAAATACTTTTTCACGTTCTGCTAATATAAAAGTTCGCTAAACAAAAACAAAATTAAAATGCCTGTTAACATTCTATAGTATGAAATTTAAACATTGTCCGATAAATTCTTACGGTCAGATGCTCGTAGCCCGTTTATATATATATCCATGGGTATATGAAAGGAATACACAATGAAAACACACTCCACAGTTTGGATCGATAAGCCTTGTCCTGTGTATTTTAATGTTGTGTTTTTTGACAATCGGTCTTCTGTATCATTTCTACAACACAATTATCGTCTTACTTGCAGCACGACGTTACCGTGTGATCGTGACGGAAGCGTTTTCATTCAGAGTATGGTCAATATATTCTGATATTGCTGCCGGTGCAGTATATTGTCGGATAGAAACAAATAGGCATATGACGAAGGCATAAACTAAGTTGCGAGGGGCACCCCTGGTTGAGTCTGGGAATGACTGGGATATTTGGAACTCGGGACTTGGCTAGGGGTATTTCGTTGGGGTGGTCTCCACTGTTCCACACCAACTCACACGTTTGCGTTATTCAATTTGCACCCCCGGTTCTTTGATTTTCCCAAATGTTCCCTCACATACTACTCTATGGCAGCACATTCCAAATGGACCAGTAGTTTTGTGGCCACTGGCCATGCAGTGGGATGAAAAGGATGGTTCGGTCCAGTATATGATATTAAACAAGAGCACGCCGTCGGGGCGTGGGCATAATACGTACTTTCTGGATTAGAAGGGGGCAAGGTTTAATTCATTTGTTTGAAACCTTTGGCTTAAGACGAAATAATAACAAAAATAAAACACATTAACTTCAATGTGGTATTAATGACTGAAAATCCGAGAAAAGAAATTAAAATATATATTTTCGGCTATTTTCAGACCAAACAAAATCCTATAACTCTGGTTGGATAGGACTCAAATTCGAACTTGACCTACAAAATCATGTAGACAAAACCCATATTTGAACTTTATATGTACACCAAATTCGGTTCAGTTCACTCGATTATATCTAAAGTTAGCATCTGGAAACCGCATAGCAGGTAAAATCTAAGTCGAAAAAGGGGCATAACTCAGTACAAATCATGCGGACAAAACCCATATTCGAACTTGATCTGTATTTTGGTGTGGTTAACCAAATTTGGTTCAGTTCACTCGATTCAATCTAAAGTTATCATCCGGAAACCAAAAGCGGACGGATTGACGACCCATTTACATAATACGACCTTTTTTTCAAAAGGGCGTATAAAAATCCTAACATCTAGTGGTATAACGCCTATAGTGGTATACCGCATATAAATTTACACCCGGATTTATTTTGTCTTAAAATAATTAACAAATAACTACTGACAAGGGCACAGAACACACGGGTCAGCCGATGATTAGGTCCGATATGAGAAAATTTTGTAAATCTGAAAATGAAAATTTGACAATCCTAGCATCCAGGCTGACCCCAAGCTTTCCAATTCAGTCCAGAATTTTGCAAATTAAAGGGAAATATGCAAATGTTGGTCTAAAAACAACAAAGTTGTCACTAAGAAATTGTGAAAAATCAAACTACGAGAACAATTTCAACCTAATTTTGGTATGAATTTTCCAATTAATGTTGCATTAGGTTTGACTGCAGTTTGGTGGGCTAAGACCCCTGCATAACCACACATGTCGACACGTCCCTGCTTGGTAGCCCATGCCAAGAGAGTGATCTTGCATTCATTTACGACGAGAAATCATCGATACTAAATTATGTTGGAAGGCATCAGGTGTTACATCCCCACCCATCTCGGTGATGGATATCCACCCAGTCGGTGAGATCTGCAATGGTCAACCCAGTAGCTAAAGCGCGCCCACTGTCGGGGAATCGTATAGCCCCTGTGTCGGGGATATCCCCTGTTTGAAATCATATGTATTTGTTAAAGGAAAAGACCACATATGGAGCAGAAATCCGGGGAAAATGAGCACTCATAACCAAAAAACTACACTAAACACAATTTGGACGCAGTGGCATATAGTATATATATGGTATCGTTATGTTGGCCTTTCTATATCATATAACTACTTAAACCAACTCGACGTGCGATTTCTCTGCGCTCCTGTTGCGCAATTCTAGTATGACAAGTTCGTCTATTCCAGACAGATTTCATAAAGTAAATATGACCAGACAAGTCATAGAAACCGCTAATCGCATTACCAATCTTAACAACACCAGGCAAACATAATTACCTTTCAAAGCAATAACACCGGGCACCAGGTTACGGACAACAACGGGAACACGCACCGTGGATAAATACACGGTCAAAAGAACAGCGATTTTTTTTGTACGAATATATCTGACATATACTCATGGTTATATATAAAGGGGCTACGAGCATCTGACCGTTAGTTTTTACAATCGTAAATACATTTCTACATTCTACAATATACTAGACCTTCGAATTGTGACCGTGGTTGCCATCCATATAGGTTCAACTTGATTGACACCGACCTTCTTTGAACACTGCATATCTACGGTGTATGTTGGCACCAAGATTTTCAACGAATTTAAAAACATGGTGTCAGGCACCGAAACCTACATGTGATATATCTGACGAATTATAAAGACGCATAGATTAACTGCATAGTATGTCATGCTGTCCTTAATACGACACATTTATGGACCCACTATTGTGACTATACTGACATCGCTAACCCATTGACGTGACAGCCATACCTACCTCTTGCAGCACATAAATCGATGCACATGTCTGGGGTATTGTCCGATGATCTCATGCCATCCCCACACAGGTCACATGGTATGGTGTCCTGGTAGCAACCTATGTATCTCCCCCTCAGTCCATGATGTCCATCTGGAATTTCAGAAGACATTGGTTGTTTCTTGGTGTATAGACACATGCATTTACCAGGTCAGGCACATCCTGAATTCCACTATTATAGTGGTTTTCCACTGTTATATTGGTATATGACCATTACCGTTTTGTTAACTTGATAAAAGAGGGATAATCCAAAATCATATTTCACACAAATATTCAGTGTCGCACTAATTCGGTATCATACACATATTTTGTCCAGGAGAATGATTAATCATGATGGCACACGAGAACCAACACAATTAGCATATAATTAGTTGAAATGTTGTGATGAAAGAGCGATTGAGTCATCATGTTATTGTCATTTAGATAGACATATATTAGTAATATTATAATATTATTGAATAACAAACTGGCGCAAAAAGATTGCACAACGATTTTTGTCGGAAGTCTGTTCATTCGGTATTGTTAAGAGTGACATTTGACTATGCACTGGTATGCGCCGTCTTCTATTCCCGATGCAAATACAGGAAATATGAATATATTACAGTGCCTGACCTGATCACAGTTAGCAATACATATAAATATATATATGAATTTTGTTCTCCGAGGCCCCTGAACCGATTTCAACCAAATATGGTGTGGTGACTCGGGGTACCCCGGCGGATGTTATAACGGCATTAGTTTTTCAAAATTTTAATTAACCCGTTCAGTGCCAGGAGCCGATCTCGTCGGCCTAATTAACGGTCTGTAGAGCCCTAAAATAAATAAAAAAAAAATTTGGTTGAATTTTGTTTTGGGTATGCTTAAGCATGCTATAGCGAATTTAAAAACAAACGGGATAAAACCTTATGGGCATGTTATAACTCAAAACTATCACCAAGTATTCATAGTAATAATTGTTATACCCATGGTCGACTCGCATATATAAGAGAATGCATTGGCACAGGGTATATGGGATGATACAAAAATCGGATCTGGCACTGAAAGGGTTAAATGATCCGGGCGGCGTTGGCGGTGGGTATGCTGCTAAAATAATCACCTCCGTCAAACACCGCCATAAACAGAAGGAATAGTAAGACAGACTTTGGTCTTATGCCGATCAGAAATGCGGCATAAACAGTATGTTATTGTCAATTTGTTCCCATTTGTTATGTAAACAAATGCAAAACACGTTACGTTTCCTGGCTTTTTT
Source organism: Siphonodentalium dalli (assembly GCA_032622095.1). Classification (NCBI taxonomy): domain Eukaryota; kingdom Metazoa; phylum Mollusca; class Scaphopoda; order Gadilida; family Siphonodentaliidae; genus Siphonodentalium; species Siphonodentalium dalli. The sequence goes on from CP136069.1 coordinate 24,077,753, forward strand.
TAGATCCGTGATATGGTAAACATAAAGAGCGTTATTTGTTACTGTTTCCTGATATGAAAATAATAAAGAGCCTTTATATCATTTTTGTGTGATTAACCAATAGAATTGCGTGGTGTTATGTAAACAGAAGCACAACTTCTGTAACACGAACAGTCTCTTGTTTACGTACATGTACATCATCGTACGACTTGACGACAATATACTATTTACGCGCTGATTATGTTTGGCATATGGGCGAACTGTATATGTTTTGGTGTTATTCTGTTGATGGCGATTTGAACAAATATACATATTTCTGCAACGAACACCGCCCGTACTTTTAGAAGCAATTTAATTTTAAAACAAAACTTAGCAAGGAGTTCAGGCTAAACAGTTTTTGTTAATAATTGTGTTGTTTAAAACTTTGTGGATTCAGTATCCAACTAAATACACGTTACTTCATAATTGGGAAATTATCAGACAGAATACATGTACCAAATTGATTTGTTATCTGCAAAGAATTTAAAATTTATTAATCTACTTCGTGTTTCTCCCAACGTGTATATAGTGACGTCATAATATACACCAAATAAAGACTTTAGTACGATTATATTGTGAATCCGGAGAAAATGCACATGTTCTAAAGACTAAGTAAGACGATGACGCAACAGTGCATGTTATATCAATAGCGCTACCACGCTAACACATGTGAACATTGTCGCATTGTCCGTCACACAGTACACGAATAATAATGAGTTGTCGAGAGCTGGGGATTGCACGTGCATATCTGAATTCAAAGTAATAAATACTGGTAGCTTTAGACCCAGTATCGATTTCAATGACAATCTTTTTAGCGAACGTTTAATGCAGATTAGCCAAAACATTGTATATCTTCGTGCATGACAAACAAGAAAACCATAGTCAGAGCCTACAGCTTATTACTGCATGTTTCTCTAAATGCGGATCAGAAATCGGAGGTATGGTGTTCCCGCCAAGAGTGCATGGCCCAGCCATTGTTCATACCTAAACGTCGAAAGAAATTAACGCGGTATAATGGTTACATACTGCAACTTTAAGAGATTCAGCGAATACACACACCACGAAAACCCGAAATGTGTTGTCCTGCGAGATATCCCATTGCTATAGCTCAATTTGACACGGTCAGATTAGCCTTTCTACAATATCCTAAAACAATAAAGCTTCTCCAATCATCGACATAGTCAATAGAACTTTCACGAACTTGGACATTCCAACTACAGCTTTACCACACTCGGGGTCGCAGTACAATTTTAACGCGTCCCAAAATAACCGCATTCGGGGTAGCACTATAGCTTTTAAAGCGACCCAATTAATTTATAAAACATACATGGGTCCACGTCTTTCTAATATTTGGCCGACAGTATACACGGGTGGTGTTAATTAAAGGAGATCCCACTGTAACTATGGTTACATACGTATAGCGCGTGTGCTGGCCATTTCTTGTCAAAGCCTTCGTCGGCCTGGTCTGTTCCAAAATGTTTGTTTCAAATATTTTGGCACTCTTTAAAAATAGAAAAATATGCTTATGATGCAAATATATCTGAGAACCAGCTATTTAATTGATGCCGGAACATCATTCAGATTATGGAAAACAGGCAGCATGCATGATTTGCGTAAGTATGTATATAGCTATATCGTGAATGTTTATTTTTGTTAAACAATAATTTTATAATATTAAAGGCACGGGCGGCATTCGTTGCAGAAATATTTATATTAGTTCAAATCGCCACCAACAGAAGGAACACCAAAATATATACAGTTTTGCCCATATGCCAAACATAATCAGCGCGTAAATAGTATATTGTCGTCAAGACGGATACTGGTGTACTTAAACAAGATACTGATCGTGTTACATAAGTTGTGCTTATGTTTACACAACGTAGCGCAATTCTATTGGTTAATCACACCAAAATGATAAAAACGCTCTTTATCTCTTTTTCCGTATCAGGAAAACAGTAACAAAGAACGCTCTTTATGTTTACCATATCCGGATGTAAATACAAGCCAGGAAAAGTAACTTTTTTTGCTTTTGTTTACATAACAAAGTTGGAAAAGTTGACAATAACATACTGTTATGCCATATTTCTGATTGACATAAGAACAAAGTCTGTCTATATCTTATTATTCCTTCTGTTTATGACGGTTTTTGACGGAGATGAATATTTTAACGGCATACCCACCACCAAGGCCTCTTGTCATTGCTGCTTTGAACTGCAAGTATCGAACCATATCTACTCAGAAAACGCTTCACTGCCATTATATTAAACGCATATACATGTAATGTGTCATTTGATCAAGCTCATGGTGTATTTGAACATGCATTTGTATATTAGACAGTATTTGATAACAAAATATGGTATTTGTATGCATAATGTGTTACGACAATCATTTCTCTGTCCCCTCCTGTAATTCTGATCTCCTTATAACCGGTCGTAAATTAACAACAAGAAAACTAAGATGCATGCATCAGGTCGGCCGTGAACTATCTACCATAGAATTGTTGTAGCTATCGATTATACATTTTGAAACACCTGTATGTATGTATGTATGTGTGTATGCATGAATGCTTGTGTGTATCTGTTATAGACTCTAACACTGCTCGAATTTGGTATTTAACGTGTCAACTTGACCTCGCTCATAGGCATGTTTCTGGACCTTGACCGATCAGACTAAAAATTTGTGTGTAGGACTACTTCGATCCCGGGAGCAATATGGACGGGTCCAATTTCACGTGTTCTCGCACGTGCTGATATGGGCATGTTTCTGGACCAATTGAACAACAGTTTGGCCAGACGCTGTATATACTGGGTATTGTCAAGATGGAGGCGATCACAAAAAAATCAGCTAGTCTAATATATATTTTGGACATTTGTCTGTCTGTTTGTCTGTTAGCTATGGCCGGGAAAACTGCCTGACAGATTTGACGAAATTTGATACCTTGTGGTAATTATTTCCAGGGAGTATTTTGTACGGGTCAAATCTTGATCCAGACCTGACTTTGACATTCAAAAAGATCAATTCAAGGTCAAATCTGGTAAAACGGAAGTATTTCAACGAAATTTTATACCTACTGTTTCTTTTGTCCCAGGAGTGTTTCGGGTGGGTCAAATCATGACCCTGACCTGATCTTGACATTCAAAATGGTCAATTCAAGGTCAAATCGGATAAAGCCGGGCGGATTTCGACGGTACTTTTGTCCGGGGAGTGTTTTGGACGGGTCAAATCGTGACCCCGACATGACCTTCACCTTTAAAATAGTCAATTCAAGGTTAAATCGCGCAATTCTCCGAAAATCAGAGGGGAACATCCCGGACGAAGTCGGGTCCACCAGCTACTATTATATATTTCTAGATTTAGTTACAAACTAAATACCTGTATATTGTACAAAGAAATGTTTGACAAATATATCTGTATCAATATTACCATGCGGGTCATTAAAATAGATACGACGAAACAAATTTTGATGGGTGCATGTATCAGGTAAATTTTTATATTTCAAATGATGACAGGAATGCGGAAAGTTGAAGTACCTACGTAATACTGGCTATCCGCATGAAGAGATATACATGTATATAAAAACCAAAATAGAAGATGACTGCTGACGACAATGTTTTCCAAAAAAATTCAAAGCATTCGATAGCTCCCATCTAGTTGTCAGCCCGAAGATCAATATGAAGTTTGGTGACTATCGGATGAGGGATATGTCTGTACAGTTGCTAAACAATTCAGTCATGCAAAAGAGGATCAAGGAGTAAGATACCAAATTGCTGCCTGTGGTAATGTTTTTTAACGAAATTCGGGAAAATTAGATTACTCTCACGCTGGTTATCCAGAAGATCATTGTGGAATCTGGTGACGATCGGACAAGGGGTGTCGTCTGTAGGATCAACCAAATTATTTAGCCATAAAAATAGTAACATTGAAGATCACCGCTGGCAGTGATGTCTTCACAAGGACAGTTTGAGAACAAAATATGGCTCACATCTAGCGGTGACCCAAAATATCCACATGAGAAAAAGTTATCCAATAAAAGCTGGCTGCAGGGTGCGCCAATTGATTAAAATTCGAAATTTAGCAGGGTGTACTGCTTGTGGCCATGTTTTCCCCGCAAATTTGATAGACTGATGGACAAAACCACTGAATCCGTTGAATCAATATACATGTATACATTGATTAATTTATATGCATTGTTATACACAGTACTGGTATATAAAGGTACTGAAAATAACTATATTACTAGTATACATAAAATAAACCATATATCATGGCTATGGGTTCATGACAGCTGAGAACTTGGTGTGAATTAAAGAGTGGTGGTTTCTCAAGCATATCTAACCCTCCACGTTAGGAACATGCCATTAAATGTCATAAGTATAATCTAGCTTGAGGACAGAAGTGATCCATAAAACCCCCCTTAATTCAACCAGGTCCTCGCGCGATGTATGGTCGATCACATGATGATCTATGGGGGATTAGAATTGTTGTATAACAGCACTGCGTGTAAATATAAAATAAAATAGTGCTACATATTATTACAGATTATTGCCATATATAATCAGTGATTATACAGACAGTCTGACAAAATAAAGTTTCAGTGACACTCTATCCGAAGAGGGGATTAATTTCATCTGTTACAGTCAATGGAGCAATTATGAATCTGGAAAGGTGAAATTTCTAAGTAATACTAGATATCGACATAACGCGATAACATATAACGTAAATGCAATATGGCCGCTGGCGACCATTTTTTCCTATGAAATTAAAACAATATTTGATAGCTCTCATCTGATAGATCAATATCAAGATAAATATGAAGTTTGGTGATGATCGGATGAGTGAAGTGGACTGTGGTCTGTGCTAAACGGTTTGGTAATGCTTAAAAAGATTCTTACCTTAATATTTTTATGTTCACTTTATAAACTTCACTGAGTCATCTTTGTCATTTATTATATGCTTCCCTATCAAATTCTATTGATTTCATGTTCGAGTAAAAAGCTATATTTCGCTATAGTCTGGTCGTTGAAGCATTGCACCTAGAACAAATTGTTTACAAGCTGTTTTTGGTGTCATTTTGTCGGACAGAATCTGGGGAACAACATATCCAAAATCCGCTAAAATCCGCTTTGGGGAAAATTTTCTAGAGCATTTTGAAAAAAAGGTCCTATTTGTGTTGTTTAGGTATGATTTTCCGTTTCTTATGAAATATACACATGAATGTTATTTAATTTAAAGTTATACACATGGCAGGAATATGCAACATAAACAAATTATTACTGTTGCCATGACAGACGTATGTTATTTCGTCTACAATTTGATTCTAAAAATTCAAAATGGCGGACAAAATGGCGACCGAAATTGGTAACATTTGTCAATTTTCACTAAATTTCACCAGATCGTTTCCATTTATAAGAAATTTGGTTTAAATGGCCATTTGTACCAACATACACCACTTTAAATCAATGTCTGATAATTGTGAGCCATATCACGAGGATTGGGAATTTGGGCCCTTCAAATTCGAAATAGATAGTACTAAATTTAGAAGAAAAATCTAATATTATTTTAATGCCAAGAATAACCACCAATCGAACACACCAGTGTACTTAATACTCATTATACGTCAGCTATGACCCACTAGTGTCCATTTTAGCAGAAACTAGGCAATCACTTCCAAAAATAGGGAAACTATGGCTACTGAAAGTAGTATAATTGGGAATTTTCTTTAAAGTTCACCAGATTGTTTCCATTTAGACGAAAAAACATGTAATGGCTAGCACAACCGTAAATTATGTCGGACCCTAATCTGATAATACTGAGGTATATGTCGAGAATTTGTCCCTACAGTCTACCAAAATGGCGGCGAAAATTGCAATCGAAAGTCAAAAATATCTATTTCTATTTCTATTTGATTTTTTAACTAAATCTTCTCATATCCGGTATCGAATATAATTTGATGAGTGTCCACAGCAACCAAACTAGTATCGAAATACATCAAATGAGTGTCAAAAACAACTTAACGCGTGTCCCAAACCATCTAAGGAGTGTACAACTACACAGCAGGTGTCTCAACTGTCTTCTTAATAATATACCAAATTAATCGGTGAGTGTCCCAGTCCATAGAAGTGGCATTCCAAATCGGCCGACGAGTGTCCCAAACCACATAATATGTAACACAATCCACCAAAATAGTGTCAAAAACCATCCAATTAGTGCCCAAACCAGTCCAATGTGTGTTCCATGCCATCCAACGATTGCCATATGTCACCCATCGTGTGTCCCAATTCATGTATGTGGTGTCCCAAACCACACAAATGGGTGTCTCAAATCATCAAGTGTGTACCCAAACCAACATATGAGTGTCCATAATCACCCAATGAGTGTCACAAGCCACACGATTATTATCAAAAACAGCAGGAGTGTCTAAAACGTCCAACTAGTGTCTCAAACCACCCACTGAATGTTTCCGTAATTTAATGGGTGTCCCAAACTAGTGTACACAACCATCCATCAAATATATTAGACTATGTTTTGGTAAACTCATTGGATGGTTTGACAAACTTACTTGATCGCTTGAAATACCCGATGGAGGGTTTTGTACACCATTGTAGATGTATTGATATGACAGTTGGTTGTTGGTTCGCAAAACCAGTCCTGTGCAGTTGATGGATAGGGAACTTGTTGGATGGTTTATGGTTTAGTTTTATGGTTTGGGTCACCCGCTTTGTGATTTGTGACTTCAGTTGGATGATTTTGGGACACCAATTGGGTGGAGTGTTCACATTGAGTGGTTTGCGACACTCGCTATAGATTTTAGATACTGGTTATGTGCATTGAGACACTGCGTGGTCGATTGGGTCACTGGTTGGTCGTTTGGGACACTAGTTGAATGGATTGAGATGACAGTTGTATGTTGTATGACATGGGCTACATATTGGATGTCTGCCTATCGTGTGGTTTCGAACACCCGATGGATGGTTTGGTAACCGTGGTACACCCATTGCGTGATTTGGGGCACTGATTGAGTGGTTTGACACACTCAATTAGTGCTCATTGCATTTTTTACTCACCTGATGGTTATGGACACTCATTGGTTATTTCTGGAACCTACTGGATGGCTTGGGACACACCTATTATATTGTTTCGAACATAGGTTGCAACGTATGGAGCACTACTGGTGTGGTTTGGGAACATTCGTTGAATGGTTTGTGGGTACTCAATCAGGTGGATTGAGACACTCATTTAGTGGCTTGTGACACTCATTTTGGGGACTATATGTGTGAGTAATGTCACCAGTTGAGTATCGTTTGGGGAGCTACCTACATCAGTCTACATCAGTCTGGGTGGTTTGTGAAACTCGTTTGGTGGATTGGGACACCCCGACGATGGCTTAGAACAATGTTTGGATTTGGGGCGCCCGTCGTATGGATTTGGATACTTACATGTTGTTGTTTTTTTTGGACACCAGATGGGTTTTGTAACTCTGTATATAGTTTGGCGGACTTGTGTGGTTTGGGACAATCATTTGATGTATTATGAAACTATTGGTGGCTTTGCAAACTCGTATGGTGCCATATATGACTACATATTGGCTATACGTTTATTCGATATCATAAGATTTAGTATAAAAACAAACAAACAAAACTTCAATTGTTCACTTCCGACTGCCATTTTCGCTGTCATTTTGAAGACTGTTTAGACATCGAATTGCCCAATCCTCTGGATATGACTTACTATAACGGATTAGGATTCGCCATTTTATAGTATGAGGGTCAAATTATGCATGAAATGACAGGCATAATTATGCTATAATAACAGGAATAATGCGTTTTTTTGTTGCAGGTTTCTGTCACATTAATACATTTAGAGGATACTGTAGTGAATGGTAGTGCACTCCAGGAAATTGCCGCCATATTGCCTCATAATATTCACGGCCACATGTTAGCGTCAAATTAGTTGGAGCTGACATCCTTACGAAAAAAATGGATCAAGTTTAATATTGGGGCCCCAGTCTGTAGAAGCATTTTGGCAGACCTGGTTCCCAGACAAAAATTCCAATTGTCACCATTTTCTTACATATTTTCTTCGTTTTTATCTAAATTAACGACTTTCCCTTCTTTAAACGCATGGATATTTTGGATATATTGTTATATGGTCACATTTGGCAGTCAGGGAACTCGACTGAGCATTTATGGTTGGCAGATTTGTTTATTAAAAAATTCCAATTTTCAACATTTTTGTTTACATATTCCAGTATTTTGACTTCTGGTTCATGGGGATTCTGGATATGTTATTATATGAGTATAGTCACACTCAAAAAGACCAAAAGCAAATTTTGTTCACGGTTGGGCGTTTCCTTCCATCCGTTTGACTGGACTAATGAGGAACTGCAGACTTGACACAAAAAAGCCACAAATAGGACCCTATTTCAAAGATATGTAGAAAATTTCCCCGAAAGCGAATTTTTTATATATTGTTCCCCAGATTATGTCCAACAAAATAAAACCAATAGCTTGTTACCAATTTAATATAGGTTCACCTTAAAATCTGAGTCTCAACCAGAAAATTACAGTTTTCACCATTTTTGTTTACATATTCCTGACTTTTCACCCAAAAATGACGACTTTCCCACTCTGGGATTGACAGGGATTTGGTTATGTTATGATATGATATAGTCACATTCAAACACATCAAACGACATTGCATAGTAATTTGTTCACGGTAGGGTTTTTCTTTCCATCAGATTGACTAGACTAATAAGGAACAGCAAAATTTACACAAAAAGCCATAAATAGGACCCCATTTCAACGAGCTGTAGAAAATTTTCCCCAAAGCGGATTTTAGCGGATTTTGGATATATTGTTCCCCAGATTCTGCCCCACAAAATGACACCAAAAACAGCTTGTAAACAATTTGTTCTAGGTTCATCTCAAAATCGAGTCTCAACGACCAGACTACTAGTTGAGCGCCCAACTGTGCGCCAACGTTATATTCCACAGTAGATTCCTTATATTACATGGTAGCTTCCTTATATTACACGCTAGCTTCCTTATATTAAACGCTAGCTCCAATCGGGGCGAATCACTTGTAATGCCGTTAAAATTTGAATTGATATTCATGCGCCTGAAGCGATACGGACTATTTGCACTTTTGCGCGTGAGATTTAGAGTATTTCCCCCTTAACTGCATTACAGACGCCTGTTTACATTAGCAACGTCATTCGTAAAGTAAAATATGGAAGACGGATTTGAAATAGACGTAGAAGGCGATGTGTTTTGGGACTCTTTACTGGAAAAATTAGCTAAATATAATGATAAAGATCCACAAGATTGTGTTCAGAATAGTGACTCTATATTTGACCAGCAGGTTCCTGCAGCTTCCACTTCAAGTTCAAGCTCACTACTGTATTCAGCCTCAGCTCCATTGCCAATATTGCCATTGCCTTCAACTTCCACTGTAAGTGTAAGTTCAAGCTCACTACTGAATTCAGCCTCAGCTGCCTTGCCAATATTGCCATTGCCTTCAACTTCCACTGTAAGTTCAAGCTCACTACTGAATTCAGCCTCAGCTCCATTGCCAATATTGCCTTCAACTTCCACTGTAAGTTCCAGATTTACAAATGTAACTGATGAGGAAGTTTCTCAATTCAATGACCAACAAAGAAATAAAAATACTGTTAAAAAAACTGAATATGATATTAAACTCTTTAGAACATTTCTACTAAGTAAAGATGAACAGAGGCAGCCCGAGTGCATTCCCCCAGATGTTCTGTGTGGGCTTATATCAAGTTTCCTCCTATCTGTGAGAAAGACAGACGGAACTGAATACGAGCCAGTGTCACTTCGAGCGTTTATGTCCTCACTTGATCGATACCTCAGGATGCGATCATATCCAGTTTCTGTCATAAGTGATCATCAGTTTGCATCATGCCGTGAAACTCTGAAAAGCAAACAGAAACAACTGAAATCTATAGGAAAGGGCAATACGCCATTTGAAGCAGATCCGATTACACAGGATGATGTTGAGCGATTTTATAGGGCACAAGTTCTTGGACCATATAACCCAAAGTCGTTACAAAATTATATGTGGTGTACTTGTGTTTTGTACTTCGGAATGAGAACAGGGTAGGAAACTCATTCTTTGAAATGGGGCGATATCAGTCTGCAAGAAGATGATAATGGACATGAATATATTATCTACACACAGGAGCGACAAACAAAGACACGAACCGGTGAAAATCCACGAGATATCAGAAGAATTAAACCAAGGGCATATTCGGTCGACAACCCAGAGAGAGACCCGGTTAAATTATATCGTTTGTTCAGCGAGAAGCGACCAGAAGAGGAAAAAGCTCCAGACAGCCCATTCTTCCTCGCCGTCAATTACCAGGGCTGGAATAAAGGCAAGCCTTGGTATAAGCGCAATGCATTCGGCATTAATTCTTTAAATAGAATTGTGCAGGGCATGTGTGTAGACTCAGGCCTCACAACGGATAAGCGACTTACCAACTATAGTGTTCGAAAACTGCTGGTCCAGTCACTTAACGATGAAAATGTACCACCGCATCAGATAATCCAAGTGTCAGGACACAAGAATGTGAACAGTTTGTTGAACTACTGTAGTATTTTTGGATATGAATTAAATGACGGTATCAGAAAATATAGTGCCAAATGCTCTCTATCAGAGAGCCGAAACACACACAAACAAATGCCGCTCCGCCGGACCAGCCAATGAAAGATCGGCGCAATTCGAGAACAGACCAGCGGAATGATACGTTAGGATTCGCCCATTCACTCCTCGACAGCCACGATAAACAGACCATTTCTACATTCATAATATTCTCTATTGCCGTATATATATACAACGTTGGATACTCTTGATTATATGCAAGGTTAGTTATTTATTTATGTTTCATATTTATTGATTGCCATTAAATGACACACCACAAAAATCCAACAATGGCGTGGTTTTGGGTCGTACCTGTTGCGATTTCGGAAAGCATGGCCGCTGACATGTTGGATTTAGTGCTTTCGCACTCATCCAATTCTGTCAATCAATCGCCTACGGCTTTTTCGTCGCCAATTATTTCCCAATAGGTTCCACATTGGAATCCCACCGCTAGGTTATGATATTTATGGTCAATTTTTGATAGACTTTACTGTATTTTGTACTTGAAATTTTTGCCCGTCTTTCCAATAAATCTTCCTGTAATATTGCACATTAATTGTCCCGTTTTTTGAACAACTTTTCACTATATTTCTATATTATATAACATTGACAGTAATTATTAATTTTTGAGTATTTCTTGATATATATTTTCCATTTCAATTGTCTTGCAATTTTTGATTAATTATTTTCTGTATGCATTCGTATTTATAATTGCTTCTTGCTTAATTGTTGCCTTATAACTCCACATTTTGTACTTTTCTATAACTTGTATTTTTAAACTTTCAATTGTTATTTGCCCACGGTTATTTAAATTTTGAACAATATGCATCCTTTTAGTGTCTAATTTTCCATGAATTTTGCCACTTTTTCCGCCAATTTATATCACTTATATTGATTATTACAAATGGCCCACTTTGTGAGTCTTTAAATATGTTTATATTATACAGAACGTTTATTTTTCAATAGAATAGGGTGTTGGTCTATTATACAATAGCAAATTAGCAATGCCTCCAAAACGACTGAAAATAAATGTGAATAATGCATCATTCTGCGATTTACAGCAGATCCCCGGGGTCGGTCCAAGACTGGCAGCCGGGATCATAGAAAGGAGGAAATGTCTTCTCACTCTCTCGAAGGAAGATCTCTTCACCATTCCCTACTTTAAATGTTCCAGGGAACAAATGGCCATCATCGATCTGAGCTCCCCGCCAGCAGGCATGGCCGTAAATAATGAAATAGACACCAAATTGGTGGATGACTACCCTAGGCCAAATGTTGAAAGGTCTCCTCTCCCGAGGTCTCCTCTCCCAGCAACAGTTGATATTCAGCCAGGTAGTCCGTTAGTCACTCATAGTTATAGCGATTTAGTGGTCAGTCCATTCCAAGGGGCAACAAGCTACAGGGCTCACAACATGGGAATTCAGTCACCGGTCCAACAACCTCCATCTCAATATCCTCCTCGTTTAAATGTACCACCATTTTCACCACCAAGGAGGACTCTAAATGATCCACTAAGATATTCACCAAGTGGGGATGAATCTGACATAGATACTAATACTTCATTTGAAAGGGACAGTGGTTATAAAGCAAAACAAGTAACGCGCCCCAAGGAACCAGTTTTACACAAATTGCAGACTCCGACATCAGGTGCAACTTATGGTCATAGGGACCAATACAGTACAACCACTTCAAAAGAAACCTCGTACAATAATCAGAGGGTTTCGAACTTTGCAAATGATTTCACAAAAGCTGACTCGCATATTAAGTCAGATGCCATATATAATATCATAGGCACAACATTAGCAACTGGCAGCACTACAAATTATCAACAAAATGCTGCAATGTATAATAGAAGAAATCAGACATTAGATATAGCCTCATCTCAAGGCTATGACACTCCAACTCAACCAAGCTCAATGTTCCAAAACCCGGTCAGTGCATATCAAAACATAACAAAACCAGCAACTGTACCATTTCAATTTGGGTTTTCAGACTTTTCTTTGGCACCAAATTTGTCGGTACCACCACCGGACGGTGGACAAAAGCGACAATACAAAACAGCACATAGAATGCCCAATCAGGCAATAACAGGTGCTGCATCCACTCAACAAAATGTACCTCAACCTCAGGTACAAAACACTGCCACATCCCAAATAGCTCATATGAATATTACACAGCCTCAAATGAGTCAATCTCAGGCAACACCAATTATGACTCCACTAGTTACAACTCAACAAAATGTACAAATTTCTCAGGCCCAATGATTTCAAAACCTGGCTCAACCACAAATAACTCCCCAAATGGGAGTTAACCCACAACCGACTATTCAATACCAGATAACACCCCAACCAGGTGCTCAATTTCAAAATATTACTCAATCACAAATAACGCCTCAACCGGGTGTTTCATTCCAACAATATGCTCAACCGCAAACCACAACACAACAACCGGCTTCATATCAAAATCAACCTCCACCAATCTCCAATCCGGTTGCGCCAATTCATAGTCATTTTCAAACACAAATGAACACTCAACCAAGTGTTCAGAATCAAAACATGCCTCCTATAGGTATGCAACACCAGACTATGCCATATCCACAACCACAATTTCAATCTCAACCACAATTTCAACCTCAAACACGATTTCAACCTCAAACACAATTTCAACCTCAACCACAACAACCTCTACTACCTCAACCACAACAACAACAACCACAACAACCTCAACCACAACAACCTCAACCACAACAACCTCAACCACAACAACCTCAACTACAACAACCACAACAACAACCTCAACCTCAACACTTTCAACCGCAATTGCAGCAATTTCAACAATGTCAACCGCAATTGCAGCAAATTCAACCACCACCATTTCAACCACCACCATTTCAACCACCACCAGTTTATCCACAATATGAACCGGTCCCCGAACTGCAAGCAAGAATCGTTGCCGACAATAATCAACAAAATGTTGATTATCATGGTGGGCATAGAGCCAATAATCAAAACCGTCGTGTCATGACTCCGAAAAGTTTATCTTATGACGGTGCAGATGCATTAGGATGGCAAAGTTTTCGTCTCAAATTTCTATCATATGCCAATACTTCTCACTGGACTGTAGAAGAAAGAAAATATGCTCTTTGTTGGTGTTTAACTGGTAAAGCCAGTGAACATTACACACGAATTGTAAATAACGATCCTGGTGTACAATTTGTTGAACTAATAGAGCCTTTGAATGTTGAGGTCAGTACATTAAAATCAAAAGTTTTCTCAATAGAAAACAAGATGGGCCATGTGGAAACTTCTCTCGATCAAATTAACAAAAAACTAACTGACATCAAGTTGCCACCACAAACAACAGATGTTCAAAAGCGTCCTGATAGGTCGCCTTCTCCTAATAAAAATAGGAACAATCGCTGTTTCCAATGTCAAGGTTATGGCCACTATCAGAACCAATGTCCATCCAATAATCCTAAAAATAGAACTGGAAGAGAACGATCTGTTGTATTTGATTTAAACAATCGAGGTTCCGATCAGGAGGTCTGATAGGGAGCCCCAGCGATCAAAATGACCTCGATGTCACACCATCCCTAAAAATTAACAATCATGTATTGAAGAAAACAAAATCAACTCCAATTGAGACAAGGGTTGAAGTTAAAATTGATAAACAAGTTTCGAATACCACAAAATCAGCTCAAATTGAAATAACGGACAGCGATAGAGCTGAAATTAACAATAAAGAATTGTCAAATATTTCTTATGACAATAAGCCAATGAACATGGAAAGTGAACATGTACCGACTATAAATAGAGTCAAATCACTTTCAGCTATCAAAATTCCTATTTGCGTGGGAGGATATAATACAGAAACAGTCGTTGATACAGCGGCAGATATCACAATCATCTCTGATAAGATATTTCCATTACTTAATCCAAAACCTCCCAAAACTATATCCATAAATACTGCTGCAAGAGACTCTCAAATTTCTGGTCAACTCATTGGTCCGGTTATGTTGACAATAGGTGACTTAAATTTTCATGAACAAATCTATGTAGGACCGATTGAAGATCAAATGCTATTAGGAATCGATTTCCTAACAAAGCATCAAGCTCTAATTGATGCATCAAATGGATCAGTTCAATTTGATCCAGGTGGGTCAGATCACAAAATTCAACAAATCAATGTTGAAAATCCAAAAATCGCACGTGTTATGGTAAAACAAAAAACTACAATACCACCAAGATCAGTAGTTCTACTAAAATGCATGTTAGATAGTCATTTAAATGAATATGTCGTTGAAACAAATTGCATACACGGTTTATTAATATTCAGAACATTACATAAACCCGGTAAGACACCAAAAGTTGGCATAATAAATGTTAACGATTCCACCATTAAACTGAAAGATCACGAAGTTATCACAACTGCCTCCGAAATAGAATCGATCTTTGAAGAAAATGATAACTATACCGATGATCAAATTACAAACGTTGACAACGATTGTCAACAAACACCATCTGTTTCAACGCTATCGGAATGCAAATTAGAAACACAGAATAAATCAAAGATGTGTTCGCGGTAAATGATTTTGATATTGGGAACTTTACTGCATTTGAACACAAAATAGACACAAAAGACGCTACTCCCATTCGACAACGTATGCGGCGCACACCGCTATGCTTCGTTGACGAAGAGAAAGAACACTTAGAAAAAATGTTAAAAAGCGGCGTCATTCAACCATCAATGAGCGAATGGAGTTCTCCCCCAGTCCTCATCCATAAACGTGATAATACCGTCCGCTGGGCTATCGATTACAGGCTGGTCAATTCAGTCACTGTTAAGGATAATTACCCATTGCCGCTAGTAAATGAGTGCTTAGATTCATTAGCTGGCAATCTATGGTTTAGTATTGGGGATTGTCAATCAGCGTATTGGGCAGTAAACGTCCAGGAAAGCGATAGGCCTAAAACAGCTTTCCTCACCAAGTATGGGCTCTGGGAATTCTGTAAAATGCCATACGGACTCCACGGGTCATCCCAAACATATTGTAGAGCAATGAATCTCGTACTCGCGGGATTGAATTGGGATGTCGTACTTTCTTTTGTTGACGACCAGATCATATTGGGGCAGAATTTTGAATCCCATCTACAAAATCTGCGTCTAGTAATGCAAAGACTTCGCAAATACCACCTCAAACTGAAACCGAAGAAATGTCGATTTTGCCAACAAGAAATAGAATTTCTCGGTCGAATGGTTAGCAAAAATGGGCTTGCAATGAACCAAGCATCCTGCGATGTAGTTCATAATTGGCCCATACCCAAAAACTCAAAAGATGTCGAAAAATTTTGTGGTCTCGTCAATTATCATCGAACCTTTATAAAGGATTTTGCAAAAATTGCAAAACCGCTTTATGCTATTACTGGTAAACAAAAGTTCACCTGGGGCGGTGAACAACAAGATGCATTTGACCAACTTAAATTAGCATTAATTACACCACCAGTTTTGGCACTTCCAAATAGAACCGATATATTTGTTCTCGATTGTGATGCAAGTAATTTCGCGGTGGCCGCAGAACTTCTTCAAATTCAAGAAGGGGAGGAAAAAGTAATATGTTATGGTAGTTACAACCTCTCCGGTGAACAAATACGGTTCTGTACAACACGTAAAGAATTACTGGCAGTGGTTCGCTTCACGAGACAATACCGACATTATTTATTGGGAAAACCTTTCATTGTGAGAACCGATCATAGTTCTTTAAGGTGGTTAACTAATTTCAAAGAACCGCAAGGTCAATTAGCAAGATGGCTGGAAGAACTAAGTCAATATGACATGACCATACAACACCGGCCAGGTTCAAAACATGCAAATGCCGATGCACTTTCTAGAATTCCACCTGTAGAACCAATTTGTAATTATTATGTGGCTGGGGTTAAACTCAATGAGCTACCTTGTGGAAGGTGCAAATACTGTACTCGCATCCATACCAATTGGTCCAAATTTGAGGAAGAAGTTGATTATGCCATTCCACTTGCAAAAGGGTCATGTAAATTTGATCCAGACAATATAACTGAAACAAACACTGGCACCCCATCAATATTTTCTATAAATATTGGCGAACCAGAAACAGAGATAACAGAATCTCTAAATAATTGGGTAGACCAAACCTTATTGAGTACAATAGACCCAGTCTCTGGGTGGACCCATACTCAACTGAGTCTTGCTAACAATAGTCTACCACATCCAGGTGTAATAGTCAGACAATTGACTACAAACACTGATTTAACATTATCTGACATCTGTTCGCCAGAAGACTTGATAAAATCACAAAAAGCCGATCCAGATTTAATACTGTTAATAGATTGGCTAGAAAATGGAGATGAACCTAGTGAAGGTGATTTATTTATCAGCGGACCAGCCGCAAAATATTTCTGGATAAATAGAAGTAGATTCCATCTTAAAAACAACGTTTTGCACAAAATAAGAAAATCTGGGGAATCTACTGTAGTTATATCTAATAAATATGCTCAAGAAGTGATGTCCCTCGCACATGACATTCCGTCATCAGGACATCAGGGTGTTGTCAGAAACCTATCCGACTTAAACAACATTTTTGTTGGTTCGGCATGTCAAAAGACGTCGCTTCGTTTGTCGCAGCATGCCAAAAATGCAATCAAGCTAAAAAACCAACACGTAAATCAAAATGGGATATGACCAAATTCCATGCTGGCGCACCAATGGAAAGAGTCCACCTAGATTTCCTTGGACCCTTACATAAAAGTGAAAATGGGAACAAATACATCTTGATGATGATAGACCAATTTACTAAATGGGTTGAATGTATTCCATTACAAGACCAAACCGCCGAAACAACTGCTCTGACAGCAGTTAATCAATTATTTTCCAGGTTTGGAGCCCCATTTCAAATTTTCACTGACCAAGGGTCTTGCTTCGAAAGTAAACTTTTCGTTGCCATTTGTGAACTCTTTCAAATTCACAAATCACGTACGACACCTTATCGGCCTTCTTCTAATGGGGCTATCGAACGCCATAATCGTACGTTGATGAACGCAGTCAGATGTTATGTTGACAAACCCAAAAGAATTGGGACAAATATATACCCCAACTAGCAGGTGCACTCCGCTCCTCCGTCAACCGAAACACAGGGTATACTCCAAATAAATTAATGTTAGGGCGTGAAGTATATCACCCCGTTGACTTGGTTTTCAATTTCCAATTAGAAAAAGAAAAACCAGAAATTCCAGAATATGTCAACCAATTAGAACAAGAAATCAAAAAATGTCATGAATTTGCAAGAACGAACTTAAAATCTGCTCAAAGCACGATGAAAAGAAACTATGACATTAACATATACAAACATGATTATAAAGTTGGAGACGTTGTATACCTATTGGATACAGCACAAGTCAAAGGCAAATCTAAAAAACTCCAACCAGTATGGAAAGGGCCAGGAATAATATCAGAAAAATACACACCCTACCTTTTCAAAATCATCTTCAAAAACACGATGAATGTAATAAATCATGATAGAATCAAGGTGTGTCGTGACAAAAACCTGCCACCTTGGTTAATAAAATGCTGCCAAGACTTTGCAAATACAGGTGAAGTAGCAATTATAAGAAACACCAAAACCTTCTGTATTTGTGAAAAGACATATCGAGGTCAATTCATGATACAATGCGACCATTGTCTAGATTGGTATCATGGCAGGTGTGTAAATATCACGGCAGAAGAAGGTGAACATTTGGATGAATATAAATGTCCAAAATGTACAACTTAGTCCTTTTCATTGCAGAATGACAATGCAGAATGAGTAACCAAACCGACAAAGATCCACCCAAACCAGAAGAGATGGAGGTGGATAAACAAGAAAATACAGGTACAAATACTGACCCAGATAGGTCAATAATCGAGAAAAGCGAGGGTGACATTACACCGGCAAACGATCCCATATTGGAATCAACGCAGGTGCTACTGTCATCTAAAATTGAAGATTCCATCTTGGAATCAGACAAAGAGGACAATCCAACTTTAAGTATCACTACTACAGATGGTTCCCTTTTTCATACAGCACAGTATGAATCATCACACCATATAAAAGATTCCTCACAGGAATCTACAAGTCTAACCACGAGTACAGTGGAACCAATGGATTTCTCTTTTTGGCATATAACAGAAGATTCCACTTTGGAATCAACAATTGCAATTGGATGTGAGCCAAAAGATCCCTCCTTGGAATCAGGCAATAGCATCAGTAAAATAATAATAGAATCATCTACAGTTAGGGGAACAATAGAAAGGGAATTGGGGAATGCTGACATAAATATTCTCCAAGATATTAACAACTTGTTAAATACACCAAAAGGTTCCCCCATACCAGTAACAAAAGATGCCAAACTGCCATCACAAATACCAAAGAGTGACATCACCCAACATTCCGTTTCAGGGATAAAACTTGACGTCTCGTCAAGAAAAAGGCCGTTAAAAGATGACGCTCCGCCATTAGTACCTGAGAAACAAAGGAATGAGGTGAAGAATCAGTCTCCGTGTCCTTTTGACTATTGCGGAGTTTATCAAAAGCCGAGCAAGGCTAAGCGTCACTCCATAACTCAGCATATGCCAGCACACTGGTGGGTAGAAGAACACGATTTCCATCACGCCTACCGACCAGTGATATACCAAGACTTGATCGATCTGGCAGAACAAATAATTCCAAAATCGCCAGATACAAGGACGGACAACCAAAAACTAGATCAATTGGTCCAGACAGTCAAAAGAAATGTCTCTTATACAACTATTCCAATAACCGTCCCACTAGGCAGACAATATTTGGATGCTATGCAAACCATGTGCAGAGACAATCGCTGGCCAATTCCCAAATTAGGATTCTCTCTGCATCCAATTAACTCCCCAGCGTGCTTAATATATTGGCGATGCCTGGCCACCATGGTCAATCTATTAAAGAATGCTGATGCCAAACAATTTTGCCAACAAAAGCCGTCCCAAATAGGACGGCATGATATCATCAGGGAGTTCAATGCACTTCATAAGGACAAAGAGGCAAGGGAGCGAGTAAAGAAAGAAATTAGCGATTTAAATCGAGGAACGCTACCAGAAAACGCTCCCAATGCACGAATTGCAGCAGGATTATTATTATTTCCGAGGCCATACTGCAATCCGATGAAGCCTCAACAAAAGGCCCCTCATAAGGAGCCGTCGAAATCCATAACCAAACAAAAGACTGCCCCAAGGCAGCCACCACAACAGACTGCCCCAAGGCAGCCACCACAACAGACTGCACCAAGGCAGCCATCACAAAAGACTGCCCCAAGGCAGCCACCATTTAGGCCTGCCCCAAGGCAGCCAACACAACAGAAAACGACAGAAGCCACCAAGCAAGCTCCGCCACCGAAACAAATGACGCCTCAAAGGCCGTCGAAATCAACAGCTCCACCACACAGTGCAGCAAGGCCAGATCAAAGGGCCCAGGCATTGATGGCGATTGATACACACTTTCACCTCAATCGTCTTTGCAAAAGCCTCCATGTATCACTAACATCACCAATGGAGGCAATTCAGACGAGTATCGCACAACTAATGCCTAGGGTTCCGGTTACGGTCATCGGTGGCGTAAATGTGATGTGCGATCCACTGGAATACCCAAACATCATTCCAGTGGACCCATATTGGAAGACGGCAGTGGGGGTCCATCCAAAACAATACCATCTGCTAACGGATGTGGGCATACTGACTAGATGGATCCAACTAATAAACGACCCACGTGTCACAGCTGTTGGAGAAATCGGGCTGGACCGATCTATCCGCGGCCTTACGCCACAAGGTCGTTATGATCAAGATCTGGCTTTCACCAGACTACTGTACCACACCAAGACAGTAGCAGAAAAGCCAATCGTATTACACTTGCGTGGCGACAAAAACGACCCATGGTCAAGGGACGTGAGTCATGTTGGCCTCAACATCTGCTCAAGTGAGTGTATATCCAGAAGGAAATTCCACTTCCACTCCTTCATGGGTACTCCAGATATCGTCCAAGCATGGTGCGATCGGTTTCGAAATACTTATTTCGGAATCAATGGGTCATGTTTCTGGTTTGCCGATCCACAAAAGGCTGCAGTAGCAGCTATTCCTAAAGATCGGCTAATACTAGAGACCGATGCACCATACTTCAACGAGCAGATGTCGGGACGACCTTACACTTCTCCGGCCTTATTAGGGGAAATAGCAGAGTGTGTAGCCATCATCAGAGGAGAGACAACTCAAGAAGTCCTCCATTACACAAATAACAATGCTACCGCTCTCTATGAAATTGGAAAATTACCAACATTCCAATAAGGTCTAAGAGACAAACAAATGATCACCCAGAGGTGATCGATTATATATCCTTTATACATATGTACAGTAATTGATAGATAATTCCACTTATGGAATTGCATATTCTGTTTCTCAAATATACATATGTACAGTAATGGATAGATAATTCCACTTATGGAATTGCATACTCCGTTTCTCAAAATCTGTTCCAAAACACAAACAATTTTACAATGTTTTATACAGTAGCACTGTTCCAATCCGTTTGGTCAAAAGGATTGATGAAGTAAAATCTAGGCAATGAGCGGATATTAGGTCAGCTTCTAAAAATATGCCCACATCTGGGTATGTACTTATAACAATGTACACACAATTTCGTGACCTAATAATTCTGTCAACCCCAATTTAGCGATGCGAGGGTTTTCGACTCGTATAGTCCAATACACTCTTCCACACTCAATTGACTCTCAAATGGAATTCTTTAATAAATAAAACAGGGTTGAGTGTAGTATTTTTGGATATGAATTAAATGACGGTATCAGAAAATATAGTGCCAAATGCTCTCTATCAGAGAGCCGAAACACACACAAACAAATGCCGCTACGCCGGACCAGCCAATGAAAGATCGGCGCAATTCGAGAACAGACCAGCGGAATGATACGTTAGGATTCGTCCATTCACTCCTCGACAGCCACGATAAACAGACCATTTCTACATTCATAATATTCTCTATTGCCGTATATATATACAACGTTGGATACTCTTGATTATATGCAAGGTTAGTTATTTATTTATGTTTCATATTTATTGATTGCCATTAAATGACACACCACAAAAATCCAACACTACTCCAAAATGAATGCTGTCCAAACAAAACATATTTCTTCAATTTTATCAAATACTGCTGGAAATAACAGAGTCAGAGTCACCGATTCAGTACTCCCAGCAGCACAGCCTGTAGTCGAGCTTTCACCAGTATTGGAAACTGCACCTGCGCCTGTACCAAGTCCTGACACTATTTCAACATCATAACCGACAAATGTAACTGTTTCCAAATCGACAGTTAGTGTATCGAACAGTGACCTTATTGGTACACCTGGAGTTGAGAGTTCATCAAGTGCGATGCGAAGTTTGAAATCAATTTTCTCAAACGCAACTTTCAGTGGATCGGTGTACATGCACTTTCACAGCTGCTCACCGAAGTCTCACCACACAGAAGACACCGAGTCTAGTCCTATCGTGAAATACCGGCGAATCAGGAGAATAGTTGACAGTGACAGCGAGTGAAATTGAAGAGAAATTGTGTTGATTTTAATATTCCAAACTGCGAAGCGGAAGTATTGAATCAGTAATTAGGATTTTGGTATTTCTAAATGGAACGAACCTTTTGTGTTGTTATTTGTTCATTATGCTTGATAAAAATCAAATCATTTATTGAAGATAGGCAATTCTATTGCTTTGTTCGAGGTAATTTTTCATAAATTGATGAATATTTCGAATGGTTTCACTTCATTCTGGTGGGGTCATCGGGGACTATTTTTTGTGTGTGCACGCTTATTTTTAAAGAAAATCGTAGTGAACTGGTCACAGAACAGCTGATTGATCAAAACAAGTCATTCGATTTCTAATTTGTTGTGATTAAGCACAGCTAATTTGTTTAGCATATAATAAACAGAATACCTGCAGTTCTCGAGTGAATACCAGAATTACCTCATTCGTGGCTACATTGGAATATAACTATTCCCACTCGCGGCCAAGGCCGCTCGTGGGAATAGTTATATTCCACTGTAGCCACTCATGAGGTAATTCTGGTATTCACTCGAGAACCGCAGGTATCCTCTATGTATTGAGTTTGATATCTTTTGTTAACAGTTTATAAATTATGTATGTCTCATGTTTGTTATTTTAATTTATGTGTTTATTATCATTTAATAAAGTTGCATTCCTTAAAAAGATTCTTACCTCAATGTGTTTATGTTCACTTTATAAACTCCACTGAGTCATCTTTGTCATGTATTGAATTTGATATCTTTTGTTAACAGTTTATAAATTATGTATGTCTCGTGTTCGTTATTATATTATATACACTTTATAGTGTGTTTTCAGAACGAAAAAAAAAATGAATAAAATGAACAAATTTGTAAATTTAAAAACAATTAAAACGTTGTTGTATTCCATGTCCCAGCCCGGACATATACACCAAATTTCTATAATATTCATTGAGAAACAACGGACAAAACGCTATATAACACCCGTATACATATTTTATTCCGAGCCGGACTCATCCTCGGGTACATGTTATAGTAGGTACCGAATTGACACACGTCGACTGGGGCGAGTTGGCCCTGGTGCGATTAGGCCGATCCCGGCACCTTCTACAATTTACCGTATGTATCCGTTTACGCGTAGTTTACTTTAGAAAGTTCCGCAATTAATACCGTAAATAGAGCGACCATATTTGACAGAGAATGCCTCTGTTATTGATTATCAAGTTGCTATACATTAAAAACGACAAATCCACATGCTCGTTCAAGCGCAGTAGTCTATTTTCCCTATGACATCCACAAATACTAAATAACGCTAACCTACTGCCGAATGTTTTACACGACAACTGTTAACTTATTTGGGCTGAATTCATCTGACGCGGTATTATTCCTCAAAATAAACAACAAAACCATCGTTACTTGGAAATGTAGTTTGGGCTAACATTTACATAAATCCTCCACATCATTTATTCGACACACACGTCAGATGAAAAACAGACATGAAGTAAACGGCCAAATTGGCCGAAATAACACAATTAATGTCGATAGCCACGAAATATTGGGATAACGATGCACATTTGTTATTGGATATCTGCGTGAATCCGTGGGAATAACCAGTGTGCATCGTGACCCCAATAGTATTTGGGGAATAAGTGAATAACATATTACTGTCAATAATTTGACGCATGGTGATTGCGGGTCACATTAAATTGCTATATTCACAATTCCCAGTGATGGTATACGCTTACCTGTTTTGAAGTAAACACCATTATCTCTCTGGTGGGATACATTTCCCATTCTGACATATGGCACTGGGAAAGTCCATTATCAAAGTAAAACGTGGCGCAGTTATCCCTGCGCGCACACTCGAGGGCGCATCTCATCTTACCACCCATGCTAATGATGACGTCATGAGCTGGACATGAACATTTCCCGACAGCGGTACACGGTGGTTACGATAACTTCCTGTAATGACCGTCACTGGCATCAGTTATGATCGCCAACGCACCCTCCTTGATATGGTGATCAAGAAGTAACCACACTATTACAAACTCGACGTTGTATATAGAGGATCTCACATGAGTTCCTATTTTATACGGAATTTATCAACCGAGTTCACTAAATTCGATTTGAGCCGAGGTTTACCGAGGCTCAAATAGAATTTAGAGGACGAGGTTGATAAATTACGTATAAAATAGGACGAGTGTGAGATACCTTTTATCACATGATCAAATAAACCCGAAGCAACGCGAAATATTCATCGAAAACAACAATCATACACTACAGCGATCGCAAGTTATCTGAAGAACGCCGTGACGTCATCGCACGCGCTGATATTAAACGTGTCTATTACCGATAATTATGAAACTGCTTTTATGGGCAAATTATGTGATAAATTCTCCTCTCCATCCTTGTGAATTCAGGCGATTAGGTCAGAAGTTCCTCTTCCGTACGAGACGATGCACGTTCTGTTCGTATTGCCCATTGGCCAAGGTCAATAAACCAAATATATGAAGACATAAATACATACTACGTTTATTTTTACTGCACATTCGATTAAGTTGTAATTAATTTCTATACCACTTTGTGGTCGTTTTAAATCATAGTGACAATCAGTTATTCAGTTGAACAAGATAGGTCCCAACGGCGGAGCCGTTTTCGCTATTGTATACAATGTAGGTCTCCGGGTTGCATGGGCGTTGGACGCTTCCCAGTGTATTCCGATGTGGCCTCACTCTTTTCAACAGTGCCGATATATTTATATTAGCGTTTGCATTATTTATACCGATAAAATAATATCAATTAAACACATTTTGGTTTCCATTTACCTTAAAGACATGTTATGTACTTGTGCGGGTACGTGAAACTGATATGTTAGTATTCATGTGCTATGCCAATTGGAGGAATGTACCATTCTACTAACATCACCGAAAATCTTAAGCAAATCGACCGTACCACTCCATAGAAAACATTGTCTGAACTACGCTAAATTGTAAATATTTACTACTCGAATCGGGACGTTTATATCGGCGATAAACTAACGAAAACGATTTCGCCACCGGCTGTCACTGCATTTAATTAATATATAGGAATGATGGTGTGTGCTGTCAATTTAGAAATAATATTTGTAAAAAGTAACTACTTTGAACAAGATTATTCTCCATTTATGTTTGATCACCATACCGGAGTCTTTCACATCCCGTTAACTAGTCCTACGTGAAATGTAAACGTTGGCATTCAGTCCTTGTCCCATGTAACGACTAACGAATTACTAATTGTACCCCGATGCATGAAGTTCGATATGGACATTTAATGTGTATTTCACAAGTAAATACAAGCGGTGGCATTTGGGATGCGATGTCTGAATTCGGTGGCTTTGATCACTATCACGGGAACCATATTATGATGAATACATGTTCGTCAGACAGGTGGTATTCCTTTATATATTAAATAACCATATAGACGAGTAGTTCCCATAATAAATGTTCAGCTAATAAGTTCAACAAATGACAATTGAACATTTTATCTGAACATGTCTCACCAATGAATATGAACCTTCTATATTTGTATTATATTATATTTTTTTCTGAACAGCCTCCAAGTGAATAATATATCATTCCAATGTATAGTTTTATAACTGAATGGGAGAATTAATTTAGTATAGAAAGGGTTAAAGGTAGAGAGGTTCATATTTGTGGCTTGCAGACATTTAATGACCACTTTCGGGAGATGTCATATGGATGCGGACACACGTAGCACAGTATCGATGGCATAGTAGGTGTGACAATTTATTATGGTGGAGTTTGTGACAATAGGTCGTCATAACTAATATGCCATAGCCAGCCATGTTGCCCGCTGAGTAAGCCAAGGTAATGTCAATATTATGTTGAAAACATAACGGCATTTCCGTTGCAATATAGTGGGATTTCCGACAATTGCCGTATATTTGTGTTAACATGACAGAAGAGGATATTTTTGATAAAAGGCCGTTTGTATCTATAAACAGAGTCCTTTCCTAAAACGGAGCCCGCTTGCTATCGGAAAATGTGTATATACAATATATAATTACGTTTTTAGCCGTGGGAAAACCGTCTATCGGGTCTGAATACTCGTTTTGTGGTGTTGTTTTGATTATTCTGCAGTATTAATGTTCTAGAAATATAACTGTTCGTCTTGGCGAGAGCGACTTCCGATTCTATGTTTGTACGGTTTATCCAGTGTAATATCATTTATTTTCCCAATATACGAAAAATTTAGATCATTGTAGCAATTCCATACAACCCTCACTATGGTTCCTCGTTTGCGAAATTCAGAGGGCGGGGCAAAACTTTAGGATTATATGAAATTTCCCCCCAAGCCAAAAAGCAAATGGAACTTTAAATTGGAGCGCCAGCAATTGAATACCCTTATCCATGACGCCTGGTACAAAGCTTCATTTGCTCCAGTTTATGATTAACTCCAGGATATTGTCAATGCCAACTAATAGTTTTCGTAAAATGTTAAACGGCAAGACATGATGCAGCAATGGTAATGAGAACATCCGTACAATTTTTGGGACTGCACATGCATACAATACGTTCAAATAACCTCGTCCGGTGACGTTCATTGGAATTATTGCTCTGTTTATCCACATGCCAGCTTTCCCATGTGTCACATTTCATTGATCGGCTTAAATCAGTATATTTAGCGACATATTCTACTACCCCAAAGCTATTTCATTGTAAGTGCTCCAGAAATTAAGTGCTCCCATCAGGTTGTTCTCTAACGACCGTTTGCCAAACACCACATTCATCATTCCAACCAACCCCCGCGATTTATGTGTGGCGGTTTGGTTTAAACATATTTATTACCAATACGTATATAACAATACAGATTGGCATTGGGATTGGAGGACAAGTGCGATCCACTTATGCATAACCCCCTCTCCCAATTGCCGTTATAACACTGATATATAATAATTTGGGTTGTCAACACAATAGGTATAACATATTTACAAGTGTATACATATATCAATGTATATTATTTGAAGTATAGTTTGCATAGTCTCACCACCCCACCAATTCTACATAATTTCAATAAGAGTATCAAGTAGCTGTTTTAAATGTGATACATGTACCTCATTGTGCATTGATAACATTTTACAATTTGCATTTGATGCAAGCGTCTTAATGGAACTTTGTCGGATTTTCCTCTTGCGTTGTATCTCGTATGTAATTTTGCACAACTTTAAAGATATTTTCATTTTTTAATTGTTTTAATTTCGGGTCCCCAAATATTAATGTCTTAACTGAATGTATATTAAAGCGCAGGAGATTATGTGTGGCGTGTGGCGCGAAATGATCCAGGTTAGAAAGGACCGCTTCAAACCGAATTGCAGATGAGCGCAACTTATCTTAATAAACGAATACTTGTTGTACTTTCCACAGCAACGGAAGGCAATTATACCATCAACTTGTTCTGGATAATGACAAAATAGTTTTACTGTATAACAGTATACCACGTCATGTATATTATTTGAAATTTCAGATAATTCTGTTTTATATAGTACGATTTCAATATACAAGATCGTCCGATCGCCTGCTTATAGCTTTTTAATTCCTGTTGATGAACGTAGGTAAGTATCCGCAAATATCCTCTCGCAAATACGCACATTAATGACATATATTATGTTAATTTTAAACGGATTCACACCCCTCGGCCAATCAAATTATTAATTTGGACACAAGTCCTAATTTTATGAATAAATTATAACTACCTGATATGTCCATTCAGAGAGTAACTGCAGCTTACCAGATATTTACGCCGTGTGGTTCGTTCCGTTTTTCCGTTCCGTTTTGAAAAACCGGAATCTAAAATACCGCACAATATCCTAATCTTGTCATTCATCAGAGGCGAACAACAAGCCGCCTATGCTAACTTCATAGGGGAGGATGGGTGGGTCATGACATATCAGGTAATTATAATTTATTCATAAAATTAGGACTTGTGTCCAAATTAATAATTGTATTTCATAAATTAGTTATTACCTGATATGTCCATTCCGATAATCTTTAGACTTCATAGATCACTTTACTTTGCTCTGGCCTGATGAAGTTTGCTGAAGTTGTGTGGATCATCCACACCGTTCTATCCCAATATATACAATCCAGATTCCATACATGTATAGTATATATTCCAATCGCATATACAGGGAATACAGTTTGATATGTACATGAATGTACCTCCGTCTCTTGTCCTGGTATGTGTGCATATACATGTACATGCACACAAGTCCAGGATCGTCGACGTAAAGGGTAAATGAAACCATAAATCACGTCTTCATGATATCAATGTCTGTCGTATATTCTTAACAAAGAAATTAACAATTGATGATTGAGACCAATCTGCATGTTAAATAATTCTTGAAATAGGCATTCCTTTAAATTAATGCCCACAATTCGAAGGACCAATAGTCATAATTTGGTCTCCTCACATTTTTAGTTTTCTCTCGTCTGTGTTGGAATGTCAGAGATGAAGTCTATTTATGACTGTGCACGCACAATGTACAATCCATTAGGATATAGTTGGCAATTTATGTGGTTCATTTGTTGCTAAGAACAATTTGACTTCCCTTATTATGAACGATAATGATCTATCCTGTTCACAAATTGCATGTTAGGATGCTTCATTTATATCCAATGGCCCAAATGGTACCTCTTGATAAAAGAGAGTTTAGTTTGATGTACCGAGAAGTATATCATTCAGCCAAATTAGCAATCCATCAAAAAAGGTTTTCTCGGTGTGACAGTATCAATATGCCGCGGTGACACAAGCTACTAGTAGTCTAGTTCTGTATGGAATTTTGAAATAGTCCAATTGTAGTCTCTTCGATTACCTTGAAGTAATGTTCGAGATATTGTTCTGAAATATCTTCTGTGCTGATAGGCTGTACTTGTACAACCTTACATGAGGTATGCAATTAGTTTGAACATTGATGGATGCATATTGCTCATTTTGTCATGGTATGTTAGTAGATTTCCTCTATTGGAATATTACCGGGAAAGGAGATAGTTGAATCGTTGTGTTGAAGTATGAATTGCTAACATCGTTCTCACCTGGACTACTTAGTTTTTGGGGACTAACACACATGAGACTTGACATTTTATAACAATATTAATATATTCCATTAAATAAATAAGTGTACATATACTCACCTAAGTTCCGTTAACTAGTCGATTATTATTATCTGCATTTATCTTAAAATTTACTAAAAATTTTACTAAAATACTAATTTACTGAATATAATTATACCGGTAATTGGGTACATACATTGTCAGAGTAAATATGAATGATCATAATATCGAATATCATAATATTATAATACCTACCCTCATACAGCTGTTTGTCCAAAACATGGCATGTTGCCATTCATAATTTAGATTTTGAGACTCAAAATACCATATGAGGTTATTTCGATGTTCTTGACTTGCGTGGTCAGTCAAAGTGTTATGCTGTTCTTCATTTATCTTAAGGCCTTGTGGGGTTATTTCTATGATCTTAACTTGTGTGGTTAACCACAGAAATCAGTGAAAGTTAATGTCATGCTTCATATCCCGTAATATACCTTATGACAACGTTCTTTATTATATTATATCTTAATGCCTTATGGGGTTATTTGGTGATGCCGTGGTTTATTGGTCGCAGACTGGACTTGTAACGTCTTGACGTTGTACCGCAATTGCCACCAGGGATGTGGCTTGATGTTCTTCGTGGGGGGGGGGGTGTAAAAATTGATATCTGAACAAGAGAATCGCAAAATCCTAACATCTAGACTAGCCTCAAACCTTACTAGAGTTGGAAATTTCAAACCTGACACCCCCTCTTAGGTTGGACAATTTCCAACTGATGACAATTCCAATGGCAATGTTGACAACATGTAGGACAATATTGTTTTCTTAAACTAACTGCCAGTTTTTGACTGGCTACAGGGGGACACAAATTTTCCAAGTGTTGGAAATTTCCAACCTGACACCCCCGCCTAAGGTTGGAAAATTTCCAACTGATGGCCATTTCAGTCCAAATTGTTTTTACAAAAAGTAGGAAAATGTTCAAATATTGGTCCAAACACAATAAATGTTCCCCAATAAATTGTTTGAAAATCAAACTACAAGAACATTTGCAACCCCATGACTTCCGGTATTACCTACGAATAGCCGGTCACGCAGCGAAACTCAGACACGTTTATTTTGTTTTAAATATGATAAAACAATAAATAATAATACACAAGAGAATGGAAAGTAAAGATAATACAACATAACAGCGGGAAGATCACAAAACAACCAGAAATACGTATTAACCTGAAAATTGAAACTGGTTTTTCCACGGCAACGTGACAAATGCACGAAAATAGGTGACACCGATGGCGATGGATACGAGAAGTAAAGCCCCAGAAAAAGTAGCTAAAATATATCAGTGCAAAAACTTTGAAGACATTTCTAATGTTTCACAAACTTACATACCTCCTTATTCAATCAGATTGGTGAGATCGAGTCAAATATAAAAACTTTAACAGAAAAAGTGGTGTCGATCGAAAAAAAATAGTGAAGAAACCACAGAGAAAGTGTCTACTTTGAAAAATAAAGATATCCCTGAAATAGAAAACCGACTGAGTGAAGTAGAAGATAGACATGAAGAACTTGAAAAATTAGTGGAATTAAAATTTGCAACAATCCAGGAAGAAATAGATGAGAGAAAGTTTGTTGAAGCAGCATTGGAAGATCGTTTGTCAGCAGTGGAAAATGCTGTAACTAAGTTTGACCTATGGGGAGAAAATGGAACCTCATCATAAAAGGTATAAATGGAAAAAATAAAGAAGCGTCCAGTGAAACGCTTAGGAAAACTCTTAAAGCTTTCAAGGACATTTTAAAAATTCCTGAAATTCGACTGGACGATATGACATTTTATGCCTGCCACAGACTTCCATCTAGTAGAGATGGGGCACCTGACATTATAGTTCGGTTTGTGAACCTTTATGACAGAGATTTGATTCTTGATGAAGCGAGAAAACTCTCTCCTGGAACGGGATTGGTGTGTCGGTGGACTTGCCGGTAGCTCTATCAAAATTGAGAGCAAAACTGTTAAAACAGAGAAGTGAGTTACCAGATGCTGAGAAGAAGAAGAAGGGGCTGTTGTACCAAAAGAAGGAACCATCCCTTAAACTGGTTAATAAATAAACAATAACTCTTGAGGTCGAGGCCTATGAAGAAGTGAATTTCAAGTGATCTGTGCATAAGCAAAACACATGAATTTCGTATCATTGTTTTCTTTTGCTTTGGGTATATTGTTGTTTTTTATTGTTTATTGCTATAAATATTACTTAAGAAAAGGTTGGTGCTAACTTCAATACATTCCAATACTTTTTATAAGTCTGTAAGACATCAGAATATCAATAAAATTGAATTATAACTAAAAATCGGTGTTAGAAAATAGAAGTTACTGAATCTATACACATAGAGACTCCAGTATATGGGTCTTGGAACAGATATTCTGCTAAATATTGTTGATTCTTTCCTTTTTGGTCATAAATGATACATATGTATATACTTCATCTAGATGATGATTTTTTTTTTTAATAGGTTAAAATTAATGTAAACGATATACTATATATCCTTCACCCAGAGTATAAGGAAGTAACATTTAAAAATTAATGATGTTTTATCAAAAATATTAATCTGATCTGTGCCAGGGCATTTGACGATCTTTTCATGCGTCTCAAGCAATTGGCATCTGATTTCTATTCCCCAGGATTGGCAAGTGGGGTCAGATGTCAAATGTTATTGGGGCCTATGCACGATTTGTTTGGTTTGGGATCAGATCGGGTTCAGAATAAATTCCTGAGGACTAGCTTGGGTGTATACTGGATGATATTGTTTTATTATGTGTGCTGAACACATTCTTTTTATATCTAACACAATATTGGTTTTTGCTTGGGATAGGGGGGTTATCACAAAAATGTAAAATCAATTTGTTTATCAAAACACAATGTTCATTTAATATTTTTAAATCATGGTACGGAGATGCGCTGTGAACTGCAGAGGTTTGGCTTCAGATGTAATCAAACGTAAATACTTTTTTCAATAGACTCCGAAAAGAGTATGACATATGTATCTTAATAGATTCTCACTCTTCAAAGCAAAGTGAAAATATTTGGCGATCTGGATGGGGCAGTGAAATGAAATTCGCTTCCTTCAACGGTAGTAGTAGAGGCATAGTGGTTGGTTTCAATAGCTCCTTCGAATATAAAATAAATAACACAATTCCAGATCATAATGGCAACTATATCATAATTGACATAACATTTCAGAATGAAAGACTATCACTTGTGGCTGTTTATGGTCCCAATAAAGATTTTTTGAAAATATTAAAAACAAGGTAGTGGAAATTGGCAATCTGTCAAGCATCTGGGTCGATGATTGGAATGTCGTACAAGATTATGAATTAGACACATATCGTTATGTCAGTGATAATAATCCCAAAAGTCATGAACAAAATTAAAAATATTATGTCAGAACTTGGCTTAATAGATATCTGGAGACAGAAAAACCAAAAAGTTAAGAGACACACCTGGTATGGAGCCAAACTGAAATGTAGTAGACTTGATTACTTTCTTATATCAAAAGAACTGGAACCATTTGTAGAGGCTGCTAATATAGGGCTTAAATACAAATCTGATCACGCTTTGATAAACATGAAACTGTCATTCAACAGTCAAAAAAGAGGACAGGGTACCTGGAAATTCAATAACTCCCGTCTTGGAGATCCAAACTATGTATCATTGGTCAAAGAAACAATAGATAAAACAGTAATACAAATCATAAGTGAACAAAAGCTTCCAGCTAATACTGACCATCAAATGTTATGGGAAATGATCAAGCTGAAAATAAGAGGTATTACTATTCCATATTGCGCGAAAAAGAAAAAAAATATGTTGAAAAGTAAAGAAGCTCTCGAAGAAAAAATAAAACAAAACCAACAACTATATGATGAGAAAAAGGACATACAGTATAATATCTTGATAGATAAACTAGAAAAAGAACTTAATGTATTAAGACATTATGAGGTTATGGGATTATTAGCCAGGGCAAAGGCAAAATGGCTGCCCGATGGGGAAAAAATACAAAATATTTTGCACACCTAGAAAAACGAAACTACACAGAAAAATTAATTCCGAAAGTCATACACGATGATAATACCACAATCACAGACATAGTAGAAATTCTTGAGGAACACAACATTTTTTATGAATCTCTCTATAAAGCTCATAAAGTAACATCAAATGGAGCACTTCTAAACAAATTTTTGGATAACAATAATCCATTTATTGAAACTAAAACACAAGAAGACACAAGGTCGTGAGAAGGACTCATAGAAAATCAAAAGCTTCTTTCGCCTTTACAGTCCATGACAAATGACAAATCTTTTTGGAATGACATATCATCTTTCTTGTTGAAATCAATAAATTCTTCTTATGCAATTGGAAAAAATGTCAATAACCCAACGGCAGGGAATGATAACATGTATACCAAAACCTGGAAAAGACAAGGCATACATAAAGAATCTGAGACCAATCACACTATTGAATGTAGATTATAAATTAGCAGCCTCTGCAATTGCGAACAGAATGAAAACTCAACTGAACGCTCTAATTAGTGAAACACAGAAAGGATTTTTAAAAGGCCGTTTTATTGGGGAATGTACTCGTCTTATGTATGACTTATTCATTGAATGTGAGAATGAAGAAATACCAGGTCTGATGCTCCTACTAGATTATGAAAAAGCTTTCGACTCTATAGACTGAAACTTCATAAAAAAAACATTAAAATTGTTCGGCTTTGGGCAATGATTTTGTAGATGGGTGACAACTGTGTATAACGAAGCAAATAGTCCTGTTATTAATAATGGTCACCTCTCAAAATCATTTGTAATTGAAAGAGGAGCGAGACAGGGCGTCCCATTATCTCCTTACCTTTTTATCCTCTGCATTGAAATTTTCTCACGGGCAATAAAATCAAACGACACAATAGTAGGAATTAACCTGAATGACAGAGAGTATAAAATAAGTCAATATGCGGATGACTCCACTCTGTTTTAGACGGAAGCAAAGAATCACTCGAAGGAGCTATTGATGTTATAAAAGAGTTTGAATCAATATCAGGCCTTAAGGCCAATTTTGAAAAATCTGAAGCCGTATGGTTCGGAGCTAATAAGGGTTCCCAACAAACAATTAATACTTCTATTGATTTGAGATGGAATTTAAGAGCAAAATTTAAATCGCTTGGTTTCATATTCGATACGATGGATCCCTCTTTGGTAAATGAAAACTGGATAAAAAAGAAGGAAAGTATTGTAAATATTTTTGAACTTTGGGCTTTGTGGACACTGTCACACATCGGAAAGGTAACCGTAATACAAATGTTGGTCCTCCCTATCTTAATTCAGACAATGGCGGTTCTCCCTACCCCCTGATGCGTTCTTTAAAGAATTGCAAGGCTTGCTCTTTCAGTTTTTTTGGAATAACAAACGCGATAGAATAAAAAGAGACTCTTTAATTCAGAATATTGAATCAGGGGGCTCAAATTACCACCCCTGAAAATCTTTTCTAAATCTCTGAAATTGACTTGGCTCAAACAATTTCTGGACCCTTTTAATTTTTCTGAATGGAAACCAATCTTTATAGATGCTGCACATACATTTGGGGGGACATCAATGCTAAACCTCAACAAACCTAGTCTTCTAAATATCTCAAAATCCTTTAACCCGTTCTGGAAAGATGTCATATCAGCTTACGCATTATTAGTCAAAGAACCTGTAAATGGCAATTATTGGAGCCAACCAATTTTCCATGTTCTTCATATAAAAATTCAGAATAAATCTATCCAGTTTAAAGAATGGATAGACAGACAAGTTTTATATATTAATGATATACTGAATGCTGATGGATCTTTCATGACTACTGAAGAAATATACACTACATATGGATTAAAGATCAATTATCTCGCCCTTCATGGGCTTATAATGGCAATCCCGAGTCAACGGCGTAGGTAAATGAAAGAATCTAAAATGAAACTCTCAAATATTATTCAACAAGATATCCTGCAAAAAATTGTTCTTGAGAAGTATCTCAATAAGTTTTTGTATTGGGAACTCATCAAAATCCTTGTTCCGAATAAACCATGTTCACAAATTGGGTGGACGCATAGACTGAACATAGAGCAAGAACATCTCAATTGGCAGAAAATATATATGAGACCATTCCTAATTACCAAAGACTCAAAATTGCAAGCCTTTCAATTCCAAATTAATCATGGTATTTTGGTAACCAACACTTTTCTAGAGAAATGTAAAATAAAAGACTCTAGCATGTGCACATTCTGTAAAACTGCAAGGGAAACAATCGAACATGCTATTGCTTCTTGCCCTACAGTATAATTTTTATGGAAAAAACTGTCTGAAATTATAATGCAATATTGTAGTTTAGAAATGGCTCTGAGGAAGCAGAACATCATGTTTGGTTTAGACATAAAAACAAACTTTTATGCAATTAATAATACTATATTACTCATGAAAAGATATATTTACATCACCAGATGCACAGAGGCAGAACTTAAATTGGACAGTGCTTTTAATTTCTTTATGTACCAATACCAAATTGAAAAAATGCAACTATGTATAACAAAGATACAAAAATAACCTTTGGAAAGAAGTAGGACAGTGTCCTAGCCCAATACAAAATCCTCTCAAATGATTGACTCCAAATACATTTACAAACATATTTATTTTTCCAGAATTTTGCCCATGAAATAAACAAAAATAAACAAACAAATTACAACAAAATATATGTACATAAAAAGTCTCGCCTCTCCAGTCTCTTACATGCAAGTTAGTAGTCAGCTAATATTAACCCCTCCATCATTGGAGATTTCTGAATGTTTTGCGAAAACACTGAGCCAATGCGTTCCCTTGTGTACACTGGTCTCCCATGCGGAGCCTCGCATATGTGAGGGAATGCATTGGCCTAGCAATTTTTACATGGACTTTGTAAACTGGTGCATTCTTTTATATCCAGTCAGGAAGGGATTAATATAAGAATTACATAGAACAATTTAGCTGTCTGAATTTATGACACTGACTGAGCCAAATTAACAATAATATAAACATTGTGTCTCCTCACAATTTGTAACTTATCTTGTGTTTCAACTGCCCGCTCGAGTAGACGCGGATAGTTAGATGCATATGGTTTTCCGCGTGTCTTCGATTGGGCTGCTGTGACTTAACTCAATTGTTGAAAAAATATATATTTATACACATTAATGTTTGAAATCAATTGTAACACAAAAGATGAATAAATTATAAAAAACAAAAACAAAAAACATTTTCAAACTATTGTTGGTGTGAAATTTCCAACAAATGTGTCAGATATGAAATTTCCAACTGTTGAAAGTTTTGAGCCACTCCTAAACCCACACTGTCGCCACATCCCTGATTGCCGTGGGGCACTCTCCTGTAAACTGAGTACATGGGAGGGTAACTTCTGGAAGCGCCTAACAAGCAGCACGGTAGTCTAGACTACAGTTTACAACTTATGATCTGGGAAGGTAAAGCGCCTTTGAGCTACACCAGGGAAAAGCACTCTGAGTGCTACAGTAATTCCCAAAGTAATTGACCACCTAACCACAGCAACATTATGGGTAATTTTCAGGATTTAGTCGGAAATATGGCTTGTTGCCA
The DNA here is from genome assembly GCA_032622095.1 of Siphonodentalium dalli. NCBI lineage: Eukaryota > Metazoa > Mollusca > Scaphopoda > Gadilida > Siphonodentaliidae > Siphonodentalium > Siphonodentalium dalli. The sequence continues at coordinate 24,114,814 of CP136069.1, forward strand.
TTCGTTGGAAAGCTCTCGCTGTGGTTAAGTAGTCAATTGCTTTGGAAATTACTCTATGTTTTATTTCTATTTTCTTGACTTGAGGGGTTAACCAGAAAGCAAAGTTCATGTCATGCTTCATTAGTAACTTAAGGTTACTTATGGGGTTATTTCTATGATCACCACTTGTGGGGTTAACCCCCCCGAAGGCAGTCAAAGTTCTTGCTGTTCTTCATTATATAATATATCTTTTTATGCTTTGGGCGAAATGAAATGGCAGGGACTGCCAGGGTGTTAATCGCATTCACTTTATTTCGTGCATTTAGTTCTGAACGTTATACTTGTCTCACACGCCTAGTGTATTGATTCACTATCCTAGCTTTCGTGTCTGCATGTTTTATACCATTAGTCATCTACTCCTAGATATTTATTAATATATGTTGATTCCAATTGTTTTATTTCTCCGTCTTTCAGCTTTATATAACTTATTTATATTATTTCGTCAGCCTTCATTGTCAACTTTTAGCATTTGTCATATCCCAATTGCATTCAATTGTCGCTGAATTATTTTACAATGTCAAACTGCTCAGTTAATGCATCATCTGAATCAGCATACAGCTTACGGTCGCCCGTGTATAGGACATGACCAATGCGGTGATCGCCGTCAAAACTCTTGCCTCTGTGTCCTAGGCCAAGGGTGTCATGTGCGTAGCTTATGGGATCAAATGTCGTGTAGAACAGAAGATGGGGCAGTGTAACTGTCTGACAGGCCACACTTTATCGGCGTCACTGCAAAAACATACAACTCCTGATACGCAATGTTGGCAAAGGTAATGATATCGATACACCAATACATTCTCAAATCTACTTTCGCATGATGGTGGTGTAAGCATGCTTAGCGCCATACAACAATAACTGAAGCGAAAACTATTGCGTTGACGCCGACACAAGAACATATATTTTGGAATATACGCTTCATTTTGTTTTGAAACTTTGCAGCGGGTAGAAAACAATCATACAGAGGACGGGGCGTATAATCACCGAGAACGGGACGTGGCACCGAATCGCATTACAGTGATTACAGAGTGCAACAATGAGTTACACACGCACACACGCACCCTCACATACATTCTCACACAATTTTGGTATACAATTGCACACACACTCGCTCATTGATTTCTTTTTTGACTTCCGGGAAGATTACAAAACGCATTTTATACTATCGGGGGGGGGGGGGGGGGGGGGGTAGGGAACACGAATACATATAAGATTCAATTTAGTGTGGTCGTGGTACGCAAAAAAAGGGGTCGACCCAGAAGAAATTGGTATACAAGCGATCTCGGTGTCATTCAACGCGGGAGAATCTCTGCTACAACATATCCAAAATCCGCTAAAATCCGCTTTGGGCAAAATCCAGGATCCAAGATGGCGTCCAACATGGCCGCCTTTAGTCAAAAGAGATTCTGACTGAGATTAATTCGACATAATGAGAACAAATGTTGCCATATTAATACAAATGTATACATTTTTGCGAAGGTAAAGTATTATGCCACATATCTATAGAAAAAATGGAACCCCTCGCCCCAGATGGCTGCCAAAATGGTGGCCTAAACTCGAAAATTTGAAATTTTTGCCTAATATCTTAAAGATCAATTCCTGTTGTTTGATAATGGTTCAGACTGGCGACATTGATTAGTCATATTCATGTTAATTCATCATCGGAGCAATGAAAGATACCATAAATGGGGTCCCAGTCTCATATACACCCTCAAAAATTTGACTTTACAGAACGCGGTATAAAATTCCACAAAAATCGCCATTGGGATTCCAGTCGTATATCAACAAGAAATGGACAGAACTGTACAATGTAAGTTGGGCATACCATTATCTATAATTACTCCAATTCAATGAAACCCAATTTGGCGCTTTGTCTTAAAATGGCTGCCAAAATGGCGGTCAAAATATGGAAAATGGCAGATATTTAGAATGGTCGTCAGAGGGTTAGACCCAGAAGAAATTGGTAAAGAAACGGTTTTGTTGTCATTCGACGTGGGAGAATCTCGTGTATAACATATCCAAAATCCGCTAAAATCCGCTTTAGGGAAAATACAGAATTCAAGATGGCGTCCAACATGGTCGCCAATAATAATGAAAATGGCAAATATGTAGTTATTCACGAAAACCTATTCGACAAAACGCCAATTCGGCACCAATACACATCATTGATTGAAATCAATGTTTTTTGTGGGTATGAGTAGCCAATCACGATTCAAAATGCTAAGATGGCTACCAAAATGGCCACCGAAAATTGTCGAAATTTAAGTTCTGCTCAGAGGAAAGCCGAAACAACACTTCAGTTGTGAGCTAACGATGACAGACCTATTAAACTTGTTGCCAATAATCTACTATCACAATCAGTTCAGCCCGAAATGTTCCAACTAAGCAGTATCTACTGCAGGATCCAACACGATGTCCACTTATTACGAGGGACTATCTGGAAATTAATTAAAAACAAATTAAATTGCTACGAATCTGGATTATTTGAAAACACAGTGTCAACATTTCTACTTATAACGACTATTCGGAACATCAAATATATGGGCATCGGTGGTAGTCCGGAAGCATCAGGCTATAATAGGTTTTCCAGTGCTGGCGAAAGTGAAAAGGACAGGAGGGAAAAGCGAATAATCTGGGGTTTATTTAATTGGTGGGCAAGTTGGTTATCGGAGCTGGGGAGTTTCAAAGTAAAATTATTTTCTTCAATATCAAGAGGAAAAATGAAAATTCGCACGTACATTGTATACCCTTCACACTTTATGTGACAATTCCGTGTCATGCGATTGTGGGTATATACATGTGGATAGAAACATTCTAGTACATATATAGACGCACCTATATCTTCTACACATTTAGTGAATTTCATCAATGATATGTAGACACAATGTGCGGCACGGCTGGATCTGACCCGTAGGCGTAAAGGTATCAACCATTTAGCTTGATTAACTGGCATTTCAAGGTTGTCATTGGATAGAAATGCCACATGAACATGGTGATTAACAACATGTTTGTCTAAGAAATGTGAACAATGAACATGTTATTTTCCGGATGTTAGACAATCAAACTGCCACATAAGGCGTTCATCCATGCTCATCAGAGCACGAAATATGTGCAAATTACTGACACGAAAACTATTTCATGCGGACGACGTACTCTAGACCTACATCCAACGTCATTTCCTATTAACTTTTATTGTTTGTACGGACGGTTTCGAGTTTTGAAAATCCCGCTTGTCCAAGAAAACCTCCACATACTTACGGAGTCGATGTGTAAACAATGTATGGGGATAGTTTCTTCATACATATATGTATTTGGCACACGTATTTTCTAGAACATAAGAGATCACCATTTACCGGAGAGTTGATATCTGGGAAGAGATCAGAGTAAAACTACTTTTCTTACATGTCGAATGGGGAATCCATGGGCTACATTTAGTTCCAGCTTGAAACTTGAAAATGATGGCCGAGCCCGAATAGTTAGTATTTCGTCGCATCAGTGCTATAATGTAACCCACATTTTCAACTTTCCGAGAAAATGAAGGTTGAAGTTTTTAGACAACATTTCTCCTAATGTTGACAAAGCATGACGTATTGTTGTATTTATCCCAATGAAAACTGACATTAGCTGTTCATTGAACCACATATTGTTTTCTGTTTATTCCCTCGTTTTCTTTTAAAAAGCAATAGCTTGTTTGGAGATATGACATGCCAGCGACGATTCGTTTCCGTGCTATAATGAAGTTGTGCTAATAAATGCAGATTAAGCTAAATATGGTGGCAATCGCATGTGTATATGAACTAAAAAGTGCCTATTCTACACTATGAAAATTCACCCATGTGCATCATCATACAGAAATGTGTGGAACAATCACAAAATTTAAATCACCAAATGATCACGTGACTAACATGGAGATACTGCCATATAGCACACATTTTAGAATTCACAAACACAAAACAGAAGTCACGTGGACAACCTGAAGCGTCCGATTGGCTACTGTTGGACATACGACCTCATAGCACGAATAATTGTAAAGATCTCTGGAGATACGACATTTGCTTCACTGGTTTGTGCGAATATTTGTCATCCAATGCAAGGACAGTTTGGCCCATCGGATTGGATTTTTTCTCACGATTCGAATGGTATCAAATACTCATTTCCCGCCAAAATGGATATACGACATTATAGCACTGATGAGTCGAGATTTTGTCAACCCGCGGGAAGCCACCAAAAGATTGAAAATAAATAGTTTTGATGTATATGAGCCACATACATGTATATGAGCCAACTATCAACTGCATCCACCACTCACAACTTCCATTATGTGATAAGCTGGGCAGAGTCTACCATTTTCGTTTTGGAACCATATTAGATAAAATTTATTGTTTCTTTTTGTCTATTTGGTTTATTTGATCAATTATTTTGTAGACAAGATCTGTTCATCCCTAAATATCAAATGTGACCAGAACCCCAAAGTCGATTTTGGTTAAATTTCATATCACATTCGTTATAACTTATTAGTGAAGGACCAGAGTAAACTATGATCTAATCTATTAGAAATGTCATTGCTGTAATGATCAGTTGACACGATCATTGAAAGAATATACCCATTGTTTCCCAGTTCAGAGAGCAACAAGTGATAAACAGAAGTGATAGAAAATAGTATTTTTCACATCGGGTGGCCATTTTTGGTACTGATTTTTAAGTTTTTACATAGAGCTAGCATAATGGCATCATAAAGAGGTATACATTCGTATTTATTTAGTCAATTTTATTCATCAACCACTACTTATAATGGATTGAATGACACTGTGATCAATATTCGCCATTTTCCATATTTTGACCGCCATTTTGACAGCCATTTTGAGACAAAGCGCCAATTTGGGTTTCATTGAATTGCAGTATTTATAGATATTGGTATGCCCAACTTACATTGTACAGTTCTGTCCATTTCTTGTTGATATATGACTGTAATCACAATGGAGAGTTTTGTGGAATTTTATACCGCGTTCTGTAAAATCGAATTTTTGAGGGTGTAGATGAGTCTGGGACCCCATTTATGGTATCTTTCATTGCTCCAATGATGAATTAACATGAATATGACTAATCAATGTCGCCAGTCTGAACCATTATCAAACAACAGGAATTGATCTTTAAGATATTAGGCAAAAACTTCAAATGTTCTAGTTTAGGCCGCCATTTTGGCGGCCATCTGGGACGATGGGTTCCATTTTTGCCATAAACAGGTGGCACAACATTTTACCTTTGCAAAAATGTATACATTTGTACACATATGACAACATTTGTTCTCACTGTTATCGAATTAATCTCAGTCAAGAGTATCTTTTGACTAACGGCAGCCATGTTGGACGCCATGTTGGATCCTGAATTTTGCCCAAAGCGGATTTTAGCGGATTTTGGATATGTTATACACGAGATTCTCCCGCGTCGAATGACACCAAAACCGCTTCTATACCAATTTCTTCCGGGTCGAACCCTCTGACGACCACACTAATTCAGGAGTTATTGTATGTAATATTTTTACTTTAATTTTCGATTATGTAGATCGAAAACTATATATTAAACAATGATTTAGTGGTGAATCAATGGCGCTGCGTTAAGTGCGCCATTTGGCAAGTACTCGTATGTATTGTCACATTTAGGTTCATATAAAGCTTAATTCAGATTCAAATAATTCCTATATGGGCCTACTGCGTGTGTTTGATAATTTCTGTATGAGCTTATTTGCCCACATATCCTCGTGCAAATAGGTTCATATAACACCAATATATTCACATAGGCTCATGTCGTGACCCATTTAGGTTCATTATACCGTTCATATTGAGCTTAATTCAGATTAAAATAATCCCTATATCGGCCTATCTCGTATATTTTTGAAATAAGTTCTTCGTGAGCTTATTTGTGGGAGAATAGGCTATATTTACGGAAGGCATGCTGTTATATGAGCTTATTTACGGGAGAATAGGCTGTTATACCACAGCCTAACACCTCGGATATTTTGGGGGATGGTTGATTGTTCTGCCTTTGAGAAAAATAATGCAACATACAGTGCTAATTGAAGTTGAATTGAATCCCTATATCGGCCTATCTCGTATATTTTTGAAATAAGTTCTTCGTGAGCTTATTTGTGGGAGAATAGGCTATATTTACGGAAGGCATGCTGTTATATGCGCTTATTTACGGGAGAATAGGCTGTTATACCACAGCCTAACACCTCGGATATTTTGGGGGATGGTTGATTGTTCTGCCTTTGAGAAAAATAATGCAACATACAGTGCTAATTGAAGTTGAATTGAATCCCTATATCGGCCTATCTCGTATATTTTTGAAATAAGTTCTTCGTGAGCTTATTTGTGGGAGAATAGGCTATATTTACGGAAGGCATGCTGTTATATGAGCTTATTTACGGGAGAATAGGCTGTTATACCACAGCCTAACACCTCGTATATTTTGGGGGATGGTTGATTGTTCTGCCTTTGAGAAAAATAATGCAACATACAGTGCTAATTGAAGTTGAATTGAATCCCTATATCGGCCTATCTCGTATATTTTTGAAATAAGTTCTTCGTGAGCTTATTTGTGGGAGAATAGGCTATATTTACGGAAGGCATGCTGTTATATGCGCTTATTTACGGGAGAATAGGCTGTTATACCACAGCCTAACACCTCGGATATTTTGGGGGATGGTTGATTGTTCTGCCTTTGAGAAAAATAATGCAACATACAGTGCTAATTGAAGTTGAATTGAATCCCTATATCGGCCTATCTCGTATATTTTTGAAATAAGTTCTTCGTGAGCTTATTTGTGGGAGAATAGGCTATATTTACGGAAGGCATGCTGTTATATGAGCTTATTTACGGGAGAATAGGCTGTTATACCACAGCCTAACACCTCGTATATTTTAGGGGATGGTTGATTGTTCTGCCTTTGAGAAAAATAATGCAACATACAGTGATAATTGATATAATAATATGTAGTGGTCAGCAGTTTATCATGGTATGCTACTGTATGTTGTGTAAGAAATACAAGACATGTTCTTCTCTCCCTGACAATTATTAGACGTCATATAGCGTCATGGCTGTCATTCAAGGATCCAATGATTAAATGTATTACCCTACTCTTGTCATCGCCCCATTCTCATGTATCAAAGTGAGACGAATATCATTTCTCGAAATTTGTGAATATATTATGTCAAGAATGTCGGCTTTATTTAAAACAAACAAAAACAAACAAAAAATTTGCATCGGGTGCCGCTCGGTGAGAAAAACGTCCGCATATCAGTCCAACATCTGGATTCCGAAGGTTAAGTTCTTATGCTAACCAAAAAGGTATATGTCTCATAAATTCCCTCTCTATGCGACACCTAAATGTATGTCCATGTTTCTGGCTAGACTAAATATTGATCCGCGCGTGAGAACAATAATAACGGTTATCATACTGACCTAGTAATTAGATAATAACCGGAGAAATTTAGTGTTTCGTAATATATGTATACCTCAATATTGTTTTTAATTTGGCATCGAATATAAAAAAAATCGACATGAAAGTATAATTACAGAGAACGGGACGTGTGACGTCGAATCGCATTCAAGTGATTACAGAGTGCGACAATGAGTTACAAACATATACATGATATACATATTAGGGGGTTGCCCGTCACAAAATGACGGGTATATAAATGCTCTTTGTTACTTTCTATTGGACGAAACAAAATCAGCATACTAATTTAAATATTACTATATACAACTGAAACATACTCGATTCGGGAGCCTTTATTCAGCGACGAAGGGCGCTTGCGGCAAAATTTGTGCTTGTTTGAAAAATATGCTCGTAGCTGCGAAAATACCATCTAGCATGTCTTATTCTAGTTTAGTACCGTTTTTCCTTGTTTCTGGTCGCGTTTTCAATCGCCTCGGCCCTTTTTAATGCGTGATACTCATCAACTCGAAACCACGCGATTTCCCACCATGATATTGGTGTCCACCGTTAGTGTATTTGACATAGATATGATTTCCCACCATGATATTGGTGTCCACCGTTAGTGTATTTGACATAGATATGATTTCCCACCATGCTATTGGTGTCCGCCGTTAGTGTATTTGACATAGATATGATTTCCAGCCAGTTCCGGGATCGTTTCTGAGTTTGTATTTCCCGCTTGAACTGTTTATTGTGAGATGTTTGTAATCAACTTCTCGAGGGTATCCAGCATCCCAGTCTGTGAAGGGAATGACGTCGCCATTGAAATAGTATGTATTGTTGGAGAACACATCTTCTCCTGCTACGTACGTGTTAGGTGCTGTTGATAAAAAAAAAATGGTTGAATTTTCATATTTTCTCAGACACTAATCACCGAATAATAAGATACATTGAATTTTAGTAGAAATTTAATTGCTATCAAACTGTTCTTATTTTATTGTTGCTGAAATGTCTACAAGAAAGGTGTAGTGAACATCGATAGTTGTCCAGCTGTTACATAATTTGTTTCCCCTCTTCCACATAATAGAATAACATATTTTCTCATAAAAAGTAACAAAATATTATAATAATTGTACGTACAAAGTCTCTAATCTCTGAACATAACTTAATTCAATTTGGCTGTATTGCAAAACCTTCCAGATTCAAGTTGTTGTTGGCATAATTCAGAAGTATACATGCGGATTCCAGATAGAGAGCGTTCAGTGAATGGCATACATGTACAGGTATAATAATGAATATCGCGAGTTAGTATGCTAACCAGGTGTTATTATGCATGGTACAGCTGTTCCTGTGACTGGAATTCAAAGTGTATATCTCAAAATGTTATTTGTGGTATATTCACACTGATATAATATGGTTGTTACAACTGGCGATTAGTAATATCCCCATACGCTATATCACTCATAGAACGAGCTGTACACTGGGCCACAATTTACAGTTCCTAGCTGTAGAAAAACACCTGTTATCACAAAGAGATTCCATTCACCACCAGTTTACAGCTCCCAGCAGTATTTTAACGAACCAAGCCGTCACTAATAATTAACATGTGGTATGGATTGCGACTATCTGCACATGAATGGCGAGGCTTGGATTGGCATATCCTGTTTACGGTGTCAATTACATACCGTTAGACTATTATACATCAGACGAGCTGTTATATAAATTCCATCACATATGATCTTCACTGTGGGACATTCGATATAGCTCTAAATGTATCTACATGCCAACAGGATCGAGCAAAAATGGATCACTCCAGCACGCATCTATGAGACAACACTAACTTTGCATGGTGAGTACCGGTATTATATATATATATATATATATAATCCAATTTATCATCATCATTGTCATCTTATTTATACCATGCATGTATTAAGTCATTCGACTATACGCATATATTGTACATTTTGGTTCCGATAGATGTCATAATGATTACATGCTATATTCAAATTTGACATTCACTCCTAGTTTATTGGTTTATAATGCTTAACATTTTGTTAAATATTAGCGAGCCTGAGCTTACAAAAGCAACCATCACATATGATATGCAGTGGTGTGGCAACAAGGGATGTTGGTGTATCACTCTACCCAACGTTTGGTAAAAGTTTCCAACAGTTGTAAATTTGGAAAACAGTGCAACAGATAATTTTGTAACCACATTATGTCATATATATGTTGAAATTGTTCTCATTGTTTGAGAATTTTTTGGGGAAAATGTTGTTTTTAGACAACAGCATATATATTTCAGTTTGACATAATATTATGTTAGATATTTCTAACACTTCGACAGTTCGAGATACATGGGAGTTCGGTATGGTTCAATGGCAGGGGTGTCACTAAGTGGTGTACAGATTAGTCGCCTCCTCGTCGGGGAAATGTGCAATGGTAAGCCATATAGCATTACGGTATAATAGCACACACCCCACCGGGGGGGTCGAGATCGATCGTATATTATAGCCCCTGCGTCGTTGGAATACTGGTGCCATCCCTGTTCGGAAGTCTAACTTATCCCCGCGACGGAACCCCTCTATTCACGTTCCAGATGGTATGATGATATGTATATATATGTTAGACGTTGAATAACAAAGATCGGACATAATTATTACGATATGAAAATTGTATTCCGGTGGATATGTTCAGTAGTAAGTCCCTCGTGTGTGTGGGGGGACCTCAATATGTTGCCAAGTATCATTAAGAAAGAAAGAAATAACAAAATAATAAGTAGATGCTTAGCATGATTATTGTTAAAAATGCCAATGTTTACATAATTTGATCAAAGGGATAGGAATAGTTTTTAAAGTGAGTTTCTGTCTATAAGATCACAATACATCTGTTGTATGTTCTAACTACATGCATAACTACACGTAATCCTCGTCCACATCCGTGCTGTGTAATATATCATCCATCTCGCCGTCTATCTCAGTATTCACGAATGGAACGAGGAAATAAAATAAATCGTGAATTTTGAGATGCAAACGTCTTGCATATTAACCAATAACCACTTATACATTGGTTTCAAATGTTTATAAGTCCATCTTCCATGAGAAGGTAATTCAATTACGTACTGGCATGTCTCATTTGAAGAGTATCATGCATGTGCACTGATTGACCCAACCAGCCAACTGGCCAACTCCGACATTGTTTGGGCCAGTGATAATAATGTTGTATAATTTCGGAAGACTGTTGTCTTTGAATTGGTAGGGTATTATTCTTACAATCAAGTTACATGTACTCTGGTACAATACCATAATATGATTTTTAAGTCGAGAAAAAAGTGCAGGCAGGTAAGATGTCACCCTAATAACAATCATAACTAGGATGCAATTCAATGAGTTACTAATATTTTGAGTTATTCTTTCTTTCAGGAGCTACACTGAGCTTGCACAGGTTAGCATCGACCGAGTATCTGCAAAAAACTTTGGACACAACATACGGATGGTACAATCTGTTCAAGTTGATGTGTAATATTAACCGAAGTACCAGTACCGGTACTAGGCGTAGGGTGTGTGCGCGAGTGTGAATGAAGAACAGATTCCTGGATTGGTTCAATGAAATCTGGTATCTACAATTATGGTCTATTACATGTAGCACCATCTCAAACATATTCTAGTGAATTATTGACTGTTCCAGTCTTGCTGGTGTCAGCTGGTTCCAATAAATCGAGAATGTTCAACAGGAACTGGCACAGAAATGCACTGATTATAATGATACAAGATTTGTGGAAATTTAAGTGACTGTGATATTCTTACACATGAGACAGTTCAAAGACTTGAATATAAGACTCAGCGACGACAACTAGCTTTCCTATAAGCATGGCAACTGATGCACTGTCTGATATATAAAGTTGACAGTTGCAGGACGGTGGTGTTTAATTCAGTTGTTCAATGATATTTCGGATGTTCTTTCAAATGAACTGGATTTTTTCAGGAAGAAATACTGTTGTCAATACATTGGCTGACCAACCGGACATGGACATTAATGGATATGTACCGTTATGGAGGAATCAAGTACATGGATACAGGCATATGTTGACTGTTGTGTCACTGATTCATCAGTTTCATTAAATGTTATTTATCTACATAATTTTTACATGTTACTATTAAGGCGAAAGATGTTGTATTCGTATGTTTTCTTCAAAGAGTTTTCTATCCTGGAAACGTGCTAATCTATATGCGATAACCGTCTGTGCGTTTTATTTAATAGATCCCATTGACACTCTATACTTTCTCAAACTATACATACATGTATATTATCAGTGAAATTGGACTGCATAATTAAGCATAGTTGCAGTTAAGCTACATGTAATTGTGCACAGAAAGTTATCTCGTAAGTTAATGCGTTTTCAGGTTAGATAACTCATGAAATACATACAAAGACACTTTCAGTTTTACTAAGGTTGTATGAACCCACCCCAGTTGCATATGCATTTCACATAATACTTGTATCTGTCCGGAGTTGAATTTACAATGTTGCTAAATATATTTGAAATTATAAGGAATAGATTTTCAATCATCAGGCCTATATTAATGACCACAAAAGTCAATACATGAATAGACTGATACTAATAATTTTACGGTGTGGCTATAACAGATAATCGGATAGACCGTGAACATTCACTGTTTTGCTGTAATTTTGTTAACGGCATAACCGTTTAATACTACGGTTCAATTGTAAAGTCAAGAACGGACAGATCGTGAACAATTCATGGATTGGCTATAAATTTTGTAAGGGTAAGACCGTGGAAAATTCACGGATTGGCTGTAAATTGTTTAACGGTAAGACCGGGAAAATATCACGGTCCAACCAGTCCCCACATTGCCGGCAAATTTCCGTGAAAATTCACGGTTCTGTTTTAACAGTGTATCGCAATAAAGAATCAAAGCTAAACCACTCACACGGGGTAGCTGTGGTTTATCCTGGTCTTCATACCAACATAAGATTGACATAAACCTGTTTCCTGTGGTGATTATCAGAAATTACACTCCGTAGACAACGGTTCGTCGAAAGAATGGACCTCAATATTAATTTGGAGTATAAATTAGGCCAATCGAACTTGCGGGTAGTCTTTATTGACAGCTAGACTAAACATGGCCTCAAAGTGAAAATAGTTATACCTTGTCGAGAGTGGAAAGGGACCATTTTTACTGAATTTAAGCAATATATTGGTTGACGCTGTGTGAGCGCTGGGGCTAAGTTACCGTATGAAGAAGCGTGACCATTGCATAGCTGTTCATTTCATTCTTAGATGTCACCGTGTCGATCATGGGCGCATTATGTTTGCAGCCGCATCAAGGAAGATAATAAATACCTGACATACAAACTCAATGTATTCGTGCAGATCAAATGAGAAACTAATAGATATGTTGACTCCACATAAATTGCATGAAGATTGTCAATCTGAGACGTTCTTGTCATCGTCAGTATCGCCACCGAGTCAACCTCCTCATCTGATCGTTGCCCATCCATACACATATTCGCACATTTTGGAAGTTTACACATATCTGTTGATTTCAAGCCATGCATGACACATTACCATTTTGGAGCTATGCACTCCGGTGCACATTTACAAGAAAGACATTCAAAAATGGAAGATGGAGAAGGGAGTCCACTCATCCAATCTATGTCAATTGTGGTGCCATCGACATCCACCCGTTACCTTCGGGACTTGGAATTTCTGTATTGGCAACATCTCCAAATAGCTGCTTGGTAATTTGCCCGAGGAATGCTATATACCTTAGTCTGTTGATAACACTAGTAGTATTGCCGGAGTAGAGTTTGCAGGTTATTTCCCGGGGATCACCACATGATCATCAGGCCCAACCCAAATTGTCTAAGAAACATTAAGTTTGAGAGCTGATATTTTACCAAGCCCAGTTAACGACTCTACAGCATCACAACCGGTGTATACATGGTACGCCAACAGCGAGTGGCAGACTTTTGAGCCGAGGCTTTCGGAAATTTCAGTAATGTTGGTGTACCTGCTGCGTGATTACGAATGTCAGTGTAATGTACACATACTTGTAGGTACTAAGTATATTTTACAGGGTAGCCTAATATGCGAGTATTCTATCTTACTGGGTATATGCGGTAAACTTAATTTCATATTATTTCACGGAAGATTGCATTTAAATTTGTTACGACATGCCTTAACTTTATATCAAATGTTATGGCAGAATATTGTGCCGTAAAATTACGGATATTTTTTAACAGTGTAGAAGGCAAATAGGTACACTGTTTTACGCAAAAACAAAACACTTGCCTCGTGTGTGCCAGGTAGATGCCAACGAATCCGCTCGTTTTGGTTACCGCACTTAGCGAGAATTGTGGTCACCAGTTTCGACGCGAGCTTACGTTCAAATTCATATTGGCAGTAGGCTAAACATACTTATACTGCATCGCAGAACATAAACCTGTTATCATGAACGTGGCGACAGAGTGTCTCGACCATGTGTTAGTCAGGGAGCTAATAGGATACATCTGCACCGCCCATGTCTTAACTTCACCCCAACTCATTTTCTTCTGTATTATGTCCCTCAACTTTTAAGCAATGTTAACATCAAAGAATAGCATTGTAGACTCCAGAGAAGATGGCGTCAAACATGGCCTCGTTTTTTTTTTTTTGACGAGGCATTAAGTCGGTTGGATGCGAAATATAGAGAGAAAATCTTACCGAATGTATGCAAATGTATTTATGTGTAACTAAGACATAGTCCTGTTTATGGAAAAATTGAATCTCCTCATCAAAGGTGGCCGCATAAATGGCCACCGGCAATGGAAACTTTGGCTAATTTTCACTAATATCTTCAAACCAGTTTCATCTTTTTAAAACTGGTGGATAATTATGGTTTACAGATTTTACAGATCGTGATACAACATTTCACCAACAATTGACATTTGGGATTTTAGGTCATATTTAATCAAGAAATGAGCAGAACTGGGCGATGTAATTGAGACACATCATTACCTATGACTATACCATATCAGTAGAATTAAACGTATAACTTTGGGTCCAAAATACAGAACACGGTAGGTATTTCCCCAATGTGTCATGCAATCGCTTATAGGTTGTGGTTGGTGAACAATATGGTTATCATGGTCGTTGCATCACGGTTAATTGTGACTAAGTGTTAAAGGCACGGGCGGCGTTTGTTGCATATATATTTATATTTGTTAAAATCGCCACCGAGGGAAGGAACACCAAAATATATACAGTTCCGCTCATATGCCAAACATAATCAGCCCGTAAATAGTATATTGTCGTCAAGACGTACGATGTTGTACGCAAACAAGAGACTGCGCGTGATACAGCAGTTTTGCTTCTGTTTACATAACACAGCGCAATTATATTGGTTAATCACACACAAATGATATAAACGCTCTTTATTATTTCCATATCAGGAAAACAGTAATTAATAACGCTCTTTATGTTTACAATATCCGGATCTAAACAAAAGCCAGGAAACGTGACGTTTTTTTTTATTTTGTTTACATAACAAAGGGGACAAAATTGACATTAACATACTGTTATATTTTTGGTTGGCATACGAACAAAGTAAGTCCATATCTAACTATTCCTTCTGTTTTTGCGGTTTTTGACGGAGGTAACTATTTTAACAGCATACCCACCGCCAACGGCGCCCGTATCTTTAACATTACCAGAAATATCAGATTTGATATCAAAATATCAAATTCGATATTTTAGACTACACCAAATTTCGAATAAATGGAACTATCTTTGGCATCCAAGCTGGTTGTTTTTGTCTTTATTGTGTTACACTGAGAAAGTGTAGACCACTGACAATGACTCAAGACGGTTTGCAAAATGGCAACCAAATTTTTAAAAAGCCAACTGTTCACATATATTTAAAACATTCTTATTTATATCACCGTTGTTTCATATATCGCTTTACGTAATTTAAATTGTAGCAAAACTATTAGCTGAGTTGCATGAGAACAATTAAGCAAAACATAATCAAACTGGATAATTATTAGGAGTGTGGGTCGCGACATGGCATTAGCCGGGTCTAGCCATGGTCACGTATGTGTAGCTTGTAATGTCATTATGTTGGTATTGCCAGTTAATGTAATTCACCTGGCTCGTGTGGCCATTTCGCTACACCTTTAGTTTTAGTGTTGTCCAGTGTGCAACACGCGGGACTTGTAGAAAAGATGAACACTCGGTGGAAAATTTTTATTTACCAGCCGAAAAGATATTCTTTTGATTGAACCAAATTGGCCAAGTTAGTTGATCGGTGGACGCAGTGTGGCAGATTTTCTTCGACACTATTGCTTACACCGGTTTTTGGTGTTGGGCCGGTAACTATAGCGCGTTTGACGCCATTTTCCCACAAATAGCACCTTCATAGAATACCAAAGTGGCCAGTACATGTGGCTACGGCTGTCTATTATCTGAACTATTACCTGTGGCATATCCAAATAATGCCAGCAACATCTGTAGGTCGTCTACCATAGCTCTACTCTCGATTAGAATCAATGTGGCTCCCTCCGCTGCGCAGGTGGATTTTTGGTTCGCAGCATTCAGGGTCGGAGAGGCAACATACTTCAGGCAGATATCTTTTCCACCAAGTCGAATAAAGTTGTATTGCAGTGAAAACGGACATTCTGTGGAGTAACACGTGTACGCATTTGAAGAGTGACACACTAAAATAACCTTTTACACTTCTGTCAAACACAAAGGATGCAGCAAATGAAAAGGCAGTCAATATATTTATGTTCGGTGAAATATAGAAAAATGCACTTCTGCAGTTATAATTTAATATACTGTAACAAGAAGCACCGGGTCTACCAGGATTTGTGATTTTTAGTTTCTTTCGTACGATATCAGAGTTGTGATAAAAATTAAACATTTCTATGATTTGTTTAGTATTCATGAACATGGTAGAGATACAATGTAAATCAACCTCTCGGAGAAGCACTATCTCACAGACCCGAAAGTGCTACATTAGTATCACATGCAGGCAAATGTTCTGGTAAGTTGACGTTTCGGAGACGCACTGTTTTCCCCCACAAACTACAAGTGTTAGACTTTTCTTCGACTGTGCTAACCCGCGACACAGAAGGGCAACTTAGCACTTTTATGGGATGGTGAGATAATGCACAACTTGTTGTGCTAATATTACGTCTATCGGGGTATATATTATCCCTCGAGTTTTAGAGTGTTCCTCCATATTCAAATTGTCAAGGTGAGATGTATTGGACACGAGACACAACCGTACTATAATTTCACACAAACTGGTATATATTGGTGTAGGGTGGAGGAGTAATGCGTTCTGGTGTCGCCGATGAGAGATATTGTCGAGAAACCTACTTGCCAAGGCCGGAAATGGGCATTTTAAAAATCGTCTCCTAATCCCTGGCTTATCGGCGTATGCTCACATAATTCACCATGTACACGGGCAGCTTGGGCTGGCACAGTGAGCCATGAACCTTACCAACTGAAACGCGCCATCTAATCAAGGTAATGCCTATTGAATGCTATAATAGATTGTGCGGCACCAACTATCTGCAAGATATAGTACACCCCATGAAGTAAAACTATTCCTTTCTATCAGAACATTCTTCTCATTCCTGAGATCAATTCATCCCGTTCCGAAAAACAGAGCTTTAGTTAACTATGCGTATGTTGTTCTCTGGAATGTGCTGCCTGGAGACTTCAGGAATGAAGTCATTCAAAGTTTTCAAAAGCAGGAGAACAATATAATGTTAATTTATGTTCAGCTCCCACTATGAAGCTGCTTGATTAACCCTTTCATGACTGGAGCTTCATGAATGTTTAGAAAATCCTGTGCCAATGCATTATCTTATATATGCCAGTCGACCATAGGTCGCCTATATAAGAGAATGCATTGGTCTAACAAATTTTATATTATTTTTTATAATTGTTAAAAAATGTAAGAAACAATTAAAAAATTAATAAAAGATTGGTAAAGAATGTAAGAAATGATGATAAACTAATAACAAAATTGTTAAAGACTGTAAGAAAAAATGATAAAAAACATTAAAGAATGTAGAAAAGATTATAAAAATGATAAAATATATTCTGTATTCTCTTAAACTTATGTAAGTTTTATTGTATTTCAATATTTCGAATGTGCAAACAATCTGTACACTACACACGTTATTTTCTTCTACTTCAGATTTCCAAATTCAACACAGCTGACACTGAATTGGCTGCACGTGCACGTTTCCGGATTTAACAGGGCAGACTTCAACACTCCGATTCACTTAGTAATCATCTGTATGGGATATGGGGCATGGCAATTGCAAATCACTTTAGACGACATGTCGCATGACAAACACAACGTTATTACACACTAGTGGTTTAAAGTTGCAGAAAATGAAACTTCAATGCAAAGTCAATCGGTATATGAGTTAATATCATTCAACGGCAAAACCTAGATGTATACACGAATATAATTAATTATTGTTTTGAATATACGTCTGAATATTTGCGGATCAAAGCCAACATTTAAAAGTGCTTAAATGGAGAAATTTACCGCATATTTATTGTTAGTGGCACAGACACTTCGCTTTGTTGTCTCACTAAGAAATCAACGAACAAGAATGTAAGCATTGGACAGCAGACAATTAGGTACGAGTTCGAATTATTGTCGATTGACTGCTTAATAATACAACGTAAGGGCGACTGTCTTAACCAATACACGAAATTGTTTCATTTGATATGCTTCTTGGGAAATAAGGGGGGGGGAATTGGTCGAAAATGCTGTACATATAACTAATGTTGTCAATGTTACTTCGTTTTATCACGCATGAACGAATACGAATACTATTGGAGTTGCAGAATGTTCTGCTATTGAGCTGAAAATACAGTAAGTGGGCATAAATACATTTGAGTTGCCAGAGTGGTAAAGTTTATACATCGTCTAAATTGGATATAGCATCTCACTCGTGTATTCAGAATTAAGAAGGGTGGCGTGCGCCTTGATTTGCGCTCGCGAATATAGTTAATAACTCCCAATCAAGACACATCACTCTTCTTGATGCCGAAGACACATGTTGAGAATATCTATCCAACACATTTAGATAACAGAGTAAGAGTAGATACATTTCGAAATTTATCGACATTTATGCTGCCAGTACATTCCGGTCAATTTGGAAGTTTGTTTAAGCGTAATTTCCACAATAAATGTCGGAATTTATGCAGTGCACTAATTCGGATAGATTTGAACTTTATTCCCATTTATCCCTAATTTATGTACACATAGATTCCATTTTTGGTTGACGGCATGTGTCTATCAGTTGTTCCACTATTGTCCCAAATTAGAACTGGCAAATTACATTTCATCACGTTATTATTTTAAACTTGAATATATTTTCCATCAACATGCATAACTCTGTGTCAGCGTTTGTGTCAAGTGAAATATATGTGTAACTATTTTATATCTGTACTCTAATAATTTATTAATGTATGTTAACTTATATAGTTTAAAGTAGTACTGTAACCTAAATCCAGCCATTTATTGGACCATCTTCTTTATACTTAACATAATATGTGCAACAAATGAATGACTTTGAGCCAAATATCAAGGATTAATGCAAAATACAGTCATGAGCTATATGCTCTAAAAGGAGATGTTCCCGTAAATGGCCGGATTGTGGGTAAAGCTGGGTACAGTCCCATTTTAACAATAGTCGAGAATGAAGTAATGTTGATTCAATGTCCGCATATTTATGTTTAAATGTTTTTAAAAAAGGACTTAAAATAAACAAGTACGTCTGATTACTTTCTTACTTAATTACTTGGGTCCCAAGTCTGAGTGTAGTGTGTCCGTTATTTGCAAAATGAGGTCCCAAGAGGGTGAATTTGGTGATGCTAGTGTTATGCATGGGCTCATCTGCTATGGGAGACATAGACTCTGATTGAGGTTCCCAAAATGGTGAATGGTGTGATGTACTACCATTGGGAACCTCGATTATTCAATTTGTCGACTGCCAATTTCGGGATATACAGAAACTGAACTAATAAGAAATAGAATCTATGTGAAGAAGTTTCTAGAAATTGGACAATGAAGAAACTCTCCAGAGAAGATGAAACCTAAGCAGATTGAGGTCCACAGAGGGTGAATTTCATTATGCTATCCCGATATACGGAATAGCATCACTAAATTCACGCTCTGGGGACCTCATTCTTCAAATGACAGGCACACTAAACTCAGGCTTATAGGGGCCACACGTGTTATGGATAATAATACTAACCCTGTCTCGTAGGGACCGGACTCGATGTGGTTGTTACATCTGGGGTGGTTGTAGTCGGTAGCTGTGTGATTGTTGGTGTTGTTGTTGTTGTTGTTGTGCTGATCGCTGTTGTGAATGTGGTTGACTCAGTGGTAGATGTGCTGGTTTCGGTGGTAGTTGGGTGTGTCGTTGTAGTATGGTCCGAAGTAGTGGTAGTTTTGGAGGAGATATGTGCTGGAGAAGTGAGTGTGCCTATCACTGTGATGGTGGTATGCCGAGATGACGTGTTTACCAGTGTGGTGGTGGTATGAACTGGGTTAGCCGTCGTTGGCAGTATTGCAGTGGTAATCCCTGGATTAGTGGTGGTTTTCTGTGCGTTGATGGCAGTCGCTTCTGTACATGTATTGGTAGATGATATGTTTTTTTAATCGTACAGCTTACTCGAATGTACTCATTATAATTATAGGGGCTTCCAGTAAAATATACTATACTATTTGAACTACGTTTTCATTATATTTGCCATGTTAGTTGCATCATACATAGGGCACATGAATGAATTTTGCCCTAATCAATTCGTCAAATTATTTCAATTGTTGCATATATCCTGTTGACTATAAAAGGAGATGGTCCCATAATTGGCTGGATTTACTGTACATCACCCATTTGAGGTGGTATCCGTCTACCATTGCAATGTTCTTCTCATTTTTTGTGCCAAAATAGGCAGCTACATGTATATGTATATGTTTTTCAACAACCAACAAGGTTTCCACTACTTGCACTTATCCATGATCTGGTGCGCATTTCCCGAAAACTAGAGCTACCCATATTTAAAAAAAAATAATAATCTAAATTATACGTGAGCGTCTTGACAAAACGTGTGTCTGTCCCTTAATTCCCTTTGACAAAATTTTAGATATTGAAACTGGAATGTCTGTAGTCACACGATGGTGTAGGTCCCATACATAATAGGCGTCCCTGGCTACACGGTGCTGTTGGTTAAAAAAAATTACTATCCGACGCCTGTGCCCAGCTTTTACTGTTAGTTAGATCGCGATTTAATGAATATTTGGATTCAAATAACAATGTTCATCTGGAGAAATACCTGCCATGATATCACGTGATAATATGTGCCATGGTATCACGTGACAATACGTGCCACGGTATCGCGTGACAATACGTGCCATGGTATCACCGTTTATTATATGACTGTCATTATTTTTACTAAATACCACCATTGTTTGGCGATGGTTTTCCAATAAATCGGATCATGACAGTATCGTGATCCGATTCCAGATCATGCGTGTCTGAATCCGAACGAGGCTCCGGAACTATTTTCGCCTACAAATAAACATGGAAGACGGTGAGTTTCTTTCGTTACACAGTGTACTTCGCGTAGATCCGCATGCGCATAGAGCTCAAACAGGTATGTATTCGATTTGTGTTCCGATTGCTCCGGGTTTACTTGCTGCGAAGTAAAAAATAATTTAAATAAGAAAAATTGCGACTCGCTTTAAAATGGAAGATTTTGACTTAGAAAGACTGTTTCTTGGTGATTTTGACATAGATTTAGCTTCTCCAGATAGTGTGTTAGATTCTACACTGCTTACAGGATTAGAAGTAAATTATCATATTGAAAGTTTAACTCCAACCATAATATTTGATGACCATGTCACCTGTGCTGTCACTACTACTACTAGTGCTACACAAGGGAGAGGTATAAACCAGACTACTACATCTTCATTATACTGTACCAGTTTAGATGTACAAGTAACTAACAATGACTCTGCAGGCAGTACGATTCACAATGTCAGTACTATTGCTTCCCCAAGTGATGTGATGGAGCCGGTGGCAGCTATTGACATGAGAGGTGACCAGACTCACAGTTATAATAATAATAACAGCAACAACAGGAATGCACCAACATTTGTTGATATATCGGAGAGAGAAGTTCAGAGTTTGAAGCACAAATGAGAAACAACATCACACAGAGAAAGACAGAATCTGCTTCAAGACTGTTCGACAATGGCTTGTTCAGAAGAATGAAATGAGAACAGCTTGATAATTATCTATATGCATTTTTGCTATCCGTCCGAAAGGCTGATGGGACCGACTACTAGCCGAACGCATTAACCAGCTACCACCGATCAATTGCTTGGTATATCGGTGAAAATAAATATCCTCACGATATTGTGGCAGATTACGAAATTAAGTCTTCATCAAAACGGAAGGAGCTGAAACAGAAGGGACTGGGTGAGAAACCTAATGTGTCAGAACCACTCACACTCCGTGATGAGGAGGTGTTGTGTCGGGGTGCATTGGCTTGAAAAGTCCAATCCAGCTGCAGAACAAATTATGGCTTCAAAACACAATGATGGTTGGTCTGCGGCCTGGGACCGAGAGTCGGAAAATGAAATGGGGTAATGTTATTTCAAAAGTTGATGAGAGTGGCAGGCAGTATATGGCGTTCAGTGAGCGAGCAACAAAAACGAGGACGGGCGCAAATAATGACAACCGGGCATTCAAACCTAAACAGTTCGCCACCCAACAAGAGCCCGAAAATTGCCAATTGAATGCATATAAGGAGTATTCTGTTCGTCGACCAGACAGCATGAAGATGGACGATAGTCCATTCTAGTTGGCAATCAACCATAAACGACGACAAGGATCAGTCCTATGGTACAAGGAACAGCCTTTTTGTGAACACTCAATCAACAAGATAATGAAAACTATGGCAGGGAAAGCAAACTTACCCGGACGTAAAACAAACCACACTGTCCGGAAAGCAACCTGCACTAAACTACTTCATTCTGGAGTACATCCAAGTACAATCCAACAACTTTCAGGACATAAAAACATCCAAAGTGATAATAACGATGCTGTTGCGTCCAACCAAATGCAACAAAATAAGAGTGAGGTCCTCAGTGGTGCCTCCCGATCTGTCAGTGTTTATCCTTCTGATGCTGGAAGTGCAGCTACTCATGATAATGAAGTGCCGCATTCCATTTCTACTAGTACCTCCAGTTTGGAAAGGGTGTCGCGTTCCCCGGATGGTAGAATCAGTTCTCAATCGTTTCAATTAAGCCAAGTACATTCACACCAGCCTGTTGTCAGTGTTGAAAAAGTTCACAATAAACGTGCGGTCCCTGGATTGTTCGACGGTGCCAAATCAAAGAATGTTCCATCACTGCGCACAATTACTATGGTGATGTTACTCGAGTGAAACGCAGAAGAATCCAGGTCATCGAAAGTGCATCTGATTCCGACTGACAATAGTGACATTGATGTTGTTGATTGAATTATTCGTTCGTTAAATTTGAATTCAACTCTTCACATTTTTCTCTGCTTGTATAAATCCTTCCACACAGGGTACATTCAGATATCCTTCGGCCCAAGGGAATTTCCCCACATATTTTGTTGATAAAATATAGCCCCCAGTTCGTTGTTCATAAATAAAAGCAGATTTTCTCATTAAATATCGGAGGCTGGTTGTAATAGCTAAGACTCATTTAAGTTCAATTGGTCATATAACAAACATATTATCACTACAATGAAGTGATCTGAGTCGCCAGATCACGTCTCGTTGAGAAGGTGAGATCCCGGATCAGACTCGCAGCCTGCAGCAGCTCGTCTGATCCGGGTTCTCACCTTCTCAACGAGACGTGATATGGAGACTCAGATCACTTCACTGCAGTGATAATATCAACATATCACATGCCACGGTATCACCGTATGTCACGTGATGTGCCGCGGTATCATGTGATTTGCACTCACCAGCAGATCCGTTAATTTCATTCAAGCCGTTTTCTCCGCCGTGGGATATCGTATCTCTTCGTGTTGGAATAGTGAAGGCGACAATCGTCACAGTGGATACACCAACGGCAACACATATCGCAATCTTTAGTGCGACTGCTTTGCTGATCGTCTTCATGAATGGCATTCTTGGTTGTTCTCACTGCATGCAAAATAAAAACAAATCAGAGGACAATATCATAATAATGTTGACCGAAACGGACCCTTGCTGATTCGGACCATGACTCATATGCACATACATACCCAAGCTGATACGGATCATGTATGGTACGGACCCTTGCTGTTACGGGTCATGTCTGTACGGATCCCGGCTGATGCGACACTAGCTGATACGGACCTCGCTGTTATGGATCATGCATGGTACGGACCAGGGACACTAGGTGATACGGAATATGACTGATATGGACCCTGTCTGATACGTACCCTCGCTATTACGTTGTTTCACTACCGATGACGTTGTAATATACTTTGTATTATCCTCGATCATTACTCAAATTGAAATCATGTGGTCATAGTGATTTTTAATAACAATATAATCTTTCATTTAATATCGAATTTCAGTGGATCGAACTGTCGGTGATACACGACACCACATCTTGATAGTGTTGATCTGAGAAAAATACAGGTTCACTCGTGGGTGGGGGTGTATGTAACCAACTATATTTATCGGTTTGGCATACAATATTACGATCTTGAGTTTTCTTCAGAGTTGCTCTTGTTTAGATACATGTAGATGGTCTTACAAGTATTATGTGTACAATTACGAGTTATTTTGTAAGCAACGATTCGAAATGTAATGTGTCGTAATGCGCTTCGTATGACATAAAGTTATCAATCTGCAACTAATGATGGTCTTATCGAAACAGTTTGGCATCTTTTCAACTCATTTGAAGACGGGAGTAATTTCCAAAAAAAATATAAATTCTAATTTTGGCACAAAATCATAAATATCATGTTTTTGTGGGTACGTATTTTAAAAATTCCATTAAAACGCTCTATGATCCAGCTTCCACCTAATAGTTGACGTCATTAGAACGATGAGCAATTTGTATGCGATACATTGGGACCTAGGTCATCATTATATTTAGAGTCGAACCTATTTAATATGCATAGAAGACATCATCTTTCTTTTGACATCCATACATTTATGTATACCACCTTCATTATGTGGGGAAATGATATGAGGGGTTGGTTGTAAGTCAGGTCTTTCATTATACCTATGTTGACTAACTGAAAGCCCCTATTGTCCAGTAATCCTTGCTGACTTGTAATTGTCATTCCGGGGGGGGGGGCTAGGAGTAATCTTCGTTGCCTGGACAGATTTGTCACCTTGTTAGACAACCACTTACTTGTATTGATTAACATATTAACATACTTTTATAAATGTCATTTCAGACCGACAATACGTTCAACTTGTTCTGACAGTTGGTGTTTCTGTGTAAAATTGAGTTGGCAGATGGAATCACAAGATATAAAATTCCCAAACACCGTTGAATTATAAACTAAATTACCCAACACATGGCTTGCAAAATGGCCACCATAATTGTCGATGTCGATCATTTCGAATATTTTTCTCTGCAGTATTGTCACGGGACTCGAAAAGTAGTTGGCAGAAGGAATCACACGAACTAAAATACCCATAAAATACACAGTTGAGTTCCGCTTTGGGGACACTCAACATCCAAGTTGGCAACAAACGTGGCTGCTAAGAATAAAAGGCAACCCATAGGTAGGATAGTTATCATACATTCCACTAGCAATGAAACGAATTGGAAGTCGACATACATCACAAATTGCAATCAGTATGTTTTGGAATGTGAGTAACATAGCACAAGGTTGATCACTCCCCCGATGGGCTGATTAATAGTAAATGTTTAACATCAATGGATATACGAACACGTTTGTTTTACTATAGTCTGTCCTCATATTTGCAGCTCGGATGGTACATGCCGGTATACATTATGGTTTTACATTATTCCGACATTCTTATCTACTCGTTGCACTACCAATCTACCACTATAGAAATGAAAGAACAGCAGATACCCACTATATTCAGTAGCACTGAAATGTGGCTAAAACATTTGAAAACGCGTGATCATTCTGGTGCAAAATTTGACTACATACGGAAAAGGCTTCGAAAAGATGGACATTGCGGAACTACACCTAATACCATTTATTTGGAGACATTTAGAGTTAAAAATGGATTAGCGGACGTCAACTTGTTCACGAAATTAGCAATCGATTGAGAAATTAAAGACATATTATGGATATATTCGGGTGCATAGAACTGTTAAGTTAGTACTCAGGCACTATGCCAACTGGAGGAATGTAGCATTCTACTATATCGTCGAAAATCTCAAGCAGATCGACCGTACCACTCCACAGAAAAACATCATCTGAACTAACTACTCTCAATTGTACATATTTACTTCTCGATTCGGGACGCAACAAGTAACGAAAACGATTTCGCCATCGAGAGCCACTGAATTTAATTAATATATTATAATTACGGTGTGTGTTTTGAGTTCGGATTAATATTTGTAAAAATAACAACTATAATCAAGATTATCTTCCATTTCTATTTGATCACCCGACCGGAGTGTTTCACATCACTTTAAGTAGCTTGATTTATTCTGAAATCATTGAGGCGATTAACTATCATTGAAATGATCGTCGGATACACATAATATGAATATGGTTGTCCGTAAATCACCAGCGAACAATATAATTTTCCCCAATTGTAAACCGCAATATTGAATAAATGAGTCATGAGTGGTTGACTTTTCACCTCTGGAGCGTACCTGAAGATATAATAAACATCAATTCAAATATACTTGTATGTAGGTGCACATGATAACATATACTACACGAACTTGTGTTAAGCGAGGTGAATATTCGCTATTCGCACAGGCGATAGAGCAGTAACTGTTATCAAATTATAGCACGTACTCCCTCGGTGTAACCACGATAGTTGTATACATCACTGGCTGGGGTACTCGGCGTTGCTCGGGTAAAGAATGCGTAATTTATGAGTGGCCCCCTCAATTCATTTAAAATAGTTATTATTCATCTAGAATATGGCTCATCAATCTGGAACCCACACTTCAGAAAGGACAAAATAGCTATAGAAAGCGTACAAAGAAGAGCCACAAAGCTGGTGAAGACGATACAAGATAAACCTTACGAAGAGAGAATAAAACATCTTGGTATACCAACTCTGGAATACAGAAGAGAAAGGAGCGACATGACCCAGCTATAAATACAAAACAACATAGATAAAGTACGGCTGTCAAAAACATTGGAAAAACCCATGGATAGCAGAACGAGAGGAGACCCAAGCAAAATATATAAGAAGCGATATAACAACAACTTAGCCAAGAACAATTTCGTTGCCAGGAGTACGACACACTGAAACAACCTGACAGATCTATGTGTGACAGCAAACTCCCTAGATCAATTCAAATCATATCTCAACGATAGCTGGAGAGGAAAAGAAAATAAATTTTATTTTAATTTCTATAATTGCGCAAACAAAAATAAAGTGAGCTCAAGAAGACAAGTAGCCATTACAAGCGAAAGCTTAACACAGGCTGAAGATCAAAGGTAAATCATAAGTAAATCTGTGATAAACAGCACAAATTTTTTTATTTGAATACAAGCGGTTTTTATTGTCACTTATGTGTGCTTCATGTCATTCGATGTCAACAGTACCTACCACGTGACATTCTCCGCTTCATTTTACTTTTGTGCACCAATATGTCAACATATTGTCTGAGCTGATAATAAACGCTTTGTATTTATCATATAATTTATTAGTCCCCGTTTCAGTCATCTGAGGTCAAAGGTGCCTATCCCACGACAATTTATTGGTCAGGTGACCCGTCAGTACCAGTTTTCCTACATATGTTATATGCTGATAAAAAAAGAAACGCTATTTTAATGTTCATATTTGCCCCTTTAAGTCGTCTGAGGTCAACGGCATATAATGCATGCCATGTCTAATCAAATTCCCCGGGTCAGAGTACTCATATGTACACATTTTCAGCTCCGAAGATCCAATCTAACCAAATTAATATGATATAATAAATTAGTGCCATTGTAAGACATCTGAAGAGAATATGACCTATCTAGTAACGATCCACGTCAAATTACCCCCATATACACATTTTCAGATCCGATGGTCGAGCCGCGGTCAAACTGTTTGGAGGCTATAAGCGGACAAACAAACAAGCAAACAAACAAACATACGAACAAACGAAATTGAGTTTTATTAGTATAGATACATCGTCGGGAAAGACGAACATAACCCCGCTCGAATAAACATTGTTCTCTAGTTGTGTGGAGGGTAAATAATTGAATGACTGTGAACGAAGTTGCGTAGGCAGTCAACTCAGGTTTATATCCACATCTACAACAAATATGAAACAAATATGAAACGTTTTTTCGTTCTGAAACATCTATCAAATACTAGAATAAGAAAAGTTATGAACAAGTATGACATAACTATTTATGTTCTGCACTTCGGCTTGTTCTGCACTTCGGTTTGCCCACGTAATGAATTCTAGTTAACTTCCGGTGCCATAATAATTCTGGTGATTTCAAGAATTTCCTCTTTACTTTTGCCAGCTAAGCTATGTTTTATTAAGTGTATGTGAGATCGGACCGTGCACCAAGCTATGTTTTATTAAGTGTATGTGAGATCGGACCGTGCACTAAGCTATGTTTTATTAAGTTTATGTGAGATAGGACCGTGCACTAAGCTATGTTTTATTAAGTTTATGTCAGATCGAACTGTGCACTAAGCTATGTTTTATTAAGTTTATGTGAGATCGGACCGTGCACTAAGCTATGGTTTATTAAGTTTATGTGAGATCGGACCGTGCACTAAGCTATGGTTTATTAAGTTTATGTGAGATCGGACCGTGCACTAAGCTATGTTTTATTAAGTTTATGTGAGATCGGACGGTGCACTAAGCTATGTTTTATTAAGTTTGTGTCAGATCGGACCGTGCACTAAGTTATGTTTATTAAGTTTATGTCACATCGGACCACGCACTAAGAGCAGGAGCTATGTTTTATTAAGTTTATGTGAGATCGGACCGTGCACTAAGCTGTGTTTTATTAAGTTTATGTGAGATCGGACCGTGCACTAAGCTATGTTTTATTAAGTTTATGTGAGATCGGACCGTGCACTAAGCTATGTTTTATTAAGTTTATGTGAGATCGGACGGTGCACTAATCTATGTTTTATTAAGTTTATGTCAGATCGGACCGTGCACTAAGCTATGTTTTATTAAGTTTATGTGAGATCGGACCGTGCACTAAGCTAGTTTTATTAAGTTTATGTGAGATCGGACCGTGCACTATGCTATGTTTTATTAAGTTTATTTGAGATCGGACCGTGCACTAAGCTATGTTTTATTAAGTTTATGTGAGATCGGACCGTGCACTAAGCTATGTTTTATTAAGTGTATGTCAGATCGGACCGTGCACTAAGCTATGTTTTATTAAGTTTGTGTGAGATCGGACGGTGCACTAAGCTATGTTTTATTAAGTTTATGTGAGATCGGACCATGCACTAAGCTGTTTTATTAAGTTTATGTGAGATCAGACCGTGCACTAAGTTATGTTTTATTAAGTTTATGTGATATCTGACCGTGCACTAGGTTATGTTTTATTAAGTTTATGTGAGATCGGACCGTGCACTAAGTTATGTTTTATTAAGTTTATGTGAGATCGGACCTTGCACTAAGCTATGTTTTATTAAGTTTATGTGAGATCGGACCGTGCACTAAACTATGTTTTATTAAGTTTATGTGAGATCGGACGGTGCACTAAGCTATGTTTTATTAAGTTTATGTGAGATCGGACCGTGCACTAAACTATGTTTTATTAAGTTTATGTGAGATCGGACCGTACACTAAGCTATGTTTTGTTAAGTTTATGTGAGATCGGACGGTGCACTAAGCTATGTTTTATTAAGTTTATGTGAGATCGGACGGTGCACTAAGCTATGTTTTATTAAGTTTATGTCAGATCGGGGGTCAATACTATGAACAATTTTATACCTGTAAATACAAATTGTATTTATTAATTTGTAATTACAAATTTGTGTTAACTATCACAGTGGTTTCATAGTACAGGGAAAATTTAGCCGTATTATTGTAATCCCTTAGACTGGGCGAGAGGTGGAACCCCTAAAAGGCAGCTGTAAAACTTAGAAAAAACTAACTCCCCACTCTGCTCCCATGCACATGTTATCAGTGTTATCTGAATACCAGTTCAAATTAGACGGACATGTATATAGAGCTAAAATAACTGACAACAATTTATATGGGGAAGTTACAATGCGTGCTATCATATTGTGATTAGTGAGAACGCCGGTACTATGAAACGATGAGCTAACAAATCTCGCAAATTTCACAAATATCTACTTCTGATTATTGTAGATTGCTTACGGACAAACCTTTGCCTGTGAGTGATTTACAATATATTGAATCACGGCGGGCCAAAGTTACAAAAGAAATAACCAATCATAAGTTGAGAGGTGAACGCTTATCAGAGCTATCCAATCGGTTCACGGATTGCTAAGTTGATGACCACTTGTCTGCGCAAGTTAACAATTAAACGGTTAGTTTGTAGTGTGTGTATGTAAGTACAAGTCAGTGTAATACCGAGTACTACAAACATTTTGGTATCATTGTTTTTACAAATTACAAATTTACAACCATTCAGTTTGTGAAAATAAAATATTATTTTGATGGTATAGCATTATATATATTGTGACCATCCTATTATTTCAAACTGATCCGCTACTCTTATCATAACACATCGAGGCAGTAACGTGGCTCCATTTTATCGGGAGGGGTGTATCGAAGCATGGGCGTGGTAATGGTATCGGTTATAGGAGTGGTGCGGTAGAGTGCCAGTCGGTAGAATGACAGGTGCACTACACCGTTACATGCCGTCCAGCGCTGACGAAGCTGGTTCTAACCCCGTCATATGGAGGGTGACCGGAATCGTGTATCTGGGCAAGTTTGTCAGTTGCTTTCCGGGGGTCGGTGGTTTCTACACGCAGTGGGACGATTTCTCGGTGAAATCGAGCCTCTGCGTGGTCTTTCCTCCACCCGTAAAATTGACAACGTCGTGTGTGGCATAGCGGCTAGAACGTCGATAAACCCTAATAAAACAAACCAGACCAATAGGAGTGTCATTTTATAATTTCAAACTGCTCAGATATCTTATAATATATCTAGATAGGGACGAGGCTATATGGGCTCAGTTTGGCGACGGGGTGTCCATCCTATAATTTCCATATGCACCCTTTGAACAAAAAAATGCCTATAAATTCCATATAACGATGGAATCGTATATCAAGAGGAAAGTATTTTAATTTTTCTACGCTGATAACAAAACTTAGTCAATATGACTAACATATATTAGTCAAACGTTTTTCCTCAGGATGACTGACTTAGTTCAGCCAACATGACAGAGGCATAACATTAATCAAAATTACTAGGGTGATGTTAGTCATAACGACTAAGAAATGGGGACTTTTCTTAGTCAATTGGAAGGCGTAAATTAAAGTTGCTGAATTATGTGCAAATAGTTCCAATAATTGAGCAAAGCTACTCAAAACGTTTGTGACTAACACTAAGTTAGTCATATTTAGTCAATATGCCCAATCCAAGGGGCGGGGGTGCACAACTTACTGTTACAGCTTGAAAATCAGAAGCCAACCGGGGTAAACAATTTTATAATTGTTTATAATTGAGGGGTGGGGATACAGTTGGATATCGACGTTTCGAAAAAAAAAGAGAGCATCTTGCCACGTCACTGCATTTATGCTCTAGTCATTTATGAAAACTGTGCTTGCATCTTCGTATTCGTGTCCTTTACCGTGACCAAATGCATTCGCGTCGACAATTGAAACTCAAAGGATAATCCGCAATGCATTCTTGAGCGAAAAATCATACTCACATTGGGAACACGCGTTTTTTTTATATCATTGATTATGGTAAGTACATGTTACATGCTAATATTGGCTATAATCCGCAAGTATCACTCACTATTTGTATTAATCACTAACTTTTGTCAGAGATGTTGTGACTCATACGATTTGGCGGCTACTCGCCCCATCCTATTCTGAACAGCTGTAATGTGCCAGGCATCGTGTTCCCAAGACCACTATAGCCATGTCCCTGTTTATGAGATTTCCATTGATAACACATTTGCATAAGGGGGCTACATCCCTGCGAATCAGATGGTTATATGCTCAGGTTTAATGATGTGAAAACCGACAATTTATGTTTGACACCCTATATAGACATTCTAGACAAGTTCTTAACGTTGTAACTTTCAATAAATTGGGTAATTTCAGTAGTTACAAGGAACACATACTGCTACATCACATCCAAGCTGACACCTCATACGGTTTGACAATTTCTAAATATAGGCCATTTCAATCCAAACTTTTGACCAAAGGAGGTAAATATGCAAATGTTGGTCTAAAACAAAACATACCCCCTAATAAATTGTTGGAAAAAACAAAAAATAACAGAACAAATTCAACCTATTGTTGTTGTAAAATTTCCAATTCATGTTGTTTCAGGTATAAAATTTCCAGCTGTTGAACGTGTTGATAAAATGTTTGGAGCGAGAAACATAACCCAACCCCCTTGTCGCGACGTCCCTGTGGGTTGTACTTGAAATTTCCAGCTGACAAAATATTTTCCCGAGGGGGTGAATCGACCCCTTGTCGCCACGTCCCTGCGTATCATATATATATATATATTATCCGTGTTAAGGGTGCGAAAACTGAAAAATTATGTTTCATAGTACTCGAACATTATTTGTGATTGGAGATATTTGTAAATACAAAGAACACGTACTATTTGTGATTTATGTTTGTAATCGTAGGTTCATAGTATTGGCGGAATGATAAATTGTTATTTCTTACAAACAATTGTAGATTCTTACAAAGAAACAGTTTCATAGTATTGACCCCGGACCGTGCACTAAACTATGTTTTATTAAGTTTATGTGAGATCGGACCGTGCACTAAGCTATGTTTTGTTAAGTTTATGTGAGATCGGACGGTGCACTAAGCTATGTTTTATTAAGTTTATGTGAGATCGGACGGTGCACTAAGCTATGTTTTATTAAGTTTATGTCAGATCGGACCGTGCACTACTAGAACAAATGTTTATAATTTCTACACAAAATACGCTACATGTTCAATAACCCAAATTTAACCGCAGGACTGATGATACAGACCGACCCACGATTGCTCCATCGGAAAACGAAAAAGATCTTGGGATATACATATATACTGATGTCAACCACACTGTAACGAAAGCCAATCGAATACTCGGCACAATAAGGGGATATTTCACGTTCTTGGAGAAAGATATAATAGCAACCACCAATGTTGCTTATACCTAAGGCAGGTGAATGACGTCACATATTTGTTTTCTATATCCATCAGTGATTTTTCAAGATCGCGGGTAAAGATTTTGGAGAAATTGTCATGTGACTTCCGATTAGCAAACGTGTGGAGATTGCAAAAAACGCGGAATTGGAAATGAAGCATCGCGATAAAAATGAAAGTAACTACTTCACAACTTACGAAGAATTCACATGTGATATAGGT
Organism: Siphonodentalium dalli; assembly: GCA_032622095.1. Taxonomy (NCBI): domain Eukaryota; kingdom Metazoa; phylum Mollusca; class Scaphopoda; order Gadilida; family Siphonodentaliidae; genus Siphonodentalium; species Siphonodentalium dalli. Next base: position 24,148,026 of record CP136069.1, read on the forward strand.
CTATTAATTTCATTTAGACCAATTTCGTTGGTCAGCTTAGTGAAAACGAAAAATGAAGAAGTCATGACGATAATTCAGATAACCTATTACAATCCACGACACGTCAATTTGGCATGTCGTCTCCGTCGTAACCACTGCATGATGTTGCATAAATTATTCTTAGCGTTATGTCGCCGAAAAAAAGGCAAATTTGAGGCACATCATGTTTGGTTGCTCCACTACGTGTCACGTACGATTCATATTAGTGCCCTCTTATTCGATCATTCGTTAATCCTATACTGGAGTACGACGACGGCGTAAGAAATCCCAACTTGGTTAAATACTCAAAGGCAATAGAGAACGTTCAAATGAGAGCCACCCGACTGGTACCAAACCATCGCAGCCTGTCTTACAGAGAAATATTAGTGGAACTGGGATTGATGTATATGAAGTATCGCCGGCTAAGAGGGGACCTGATCGAAACGTACAAGATATTACATGGGCATACAACACAGAATGAATACACTGTTCCTACTAACAACCGATGAGCGCACGAGAGGACACACATACATATTTCAGATAAATAAATGCCCAAAGGATGTGATGCTCCACTACTTTATCCAGAAAGTGCTCAACATGTGGAATAGCTAGACTACCACGGTTTGTCGTGGAGCAGAGCATATCAGTGGTTTTAAAAACCACATAGACGCCCAGCTTTGGCATCTGCGCTATGAATATGATTAGCAATCGAACATATAAATATATATATTTACATACTAAGTGTGATTATCACTAAATCCAGCATTCCTATTGGTCGGCGCCCACGTGACTAGTTGCAGTTGTTTATCGGTGAACGCCCAAGAGGTCATAACTGCAACCCCATAATTACATCGCCGCGTCATTGGTTTAGGAAAGAAGAACGCGTAATGTTTTGGGCGCATTTGGACTCGCGCAGGATTGACTTAATAAATCATCAGGTTTCAATATAAAGACATTGTTCCTGTTAACTTTTGCCAAGGGTGCTATGGGATATTTTCTGCTGGTTTTGTCACGATACAATTTTCGATTTAAATACATTTACAAAAGTGGCTTTTTCGCTAAATGTTTATAAATATAAGGATTAACTGTCATGTGGACTGTTTTTATGGAGATGTAACCGTGAGGTAAGTGGTCATAACTTGTATGTAAAACCGTTCGGGTTTTACACAAGTTATGACCACTTACCTCACGGTTGCATGTCCATAAAAACAGTCCACATGACAGTCAATCCTTATATGTATTTCAAAGCCGGACAAAAGTCAGAGCGACTTACATCCGAGAAATACGATATTATATGTTATTATCCATCCCTTAACTAACACTATTTCTGATTGGGCAAAAGCCGCCACGTGATAATCCGGGAAAAAGTCATATTGGACTCCCGAATGTCATATTGGACTCCCAAGTGTGCAATATGACTATTTTATCGGGACTCTGTGACGTCACGAATTAACTCTATTGCGAAATGAATCCGTGAAATTGTGATGCGCGCGCAATACTGGTAGATTTAGCAGACGTTTAACTTCCGCATTGCGTTTTCTTTTCACCACCGTGTTTACTGTTCCAAATCTAGCTTCCTAATGATCAAAATACAGGCTTTTATAGAGAATTAAGTGCCGACAAATACCACAATAAAATAACTACAACAGTTTTATTCCCAAAATTTGGATAAACATACAGATGGATAATAAAAATGTCATTATACAATGTTGTGTACAGTATGAGTTGTTCTTGTACTTATGGAATCCTATTACGGCCACTTGCTAATGGCGCTTTCGGCGCACTTTTTGTCGCTTTCGGCGCATCGCGCCGAAAGCGCCGAAAGCGACAAAATGTGCGCCATTAGCGTTGTTTCGGCGCACTTTTTGTCGCTTTCGGCGCTTTCGGCGCGTTACTAACGGCGCATATTTTGTCGCTTTCGGCGCGGTGCGCCGAAAGCGCCGAAAGCGCCGAAAGCGACAAAAAGTGCGCCGTAACGGCGCATATTTTGTCGCTTTCGGCGTTTTCGGCGCGTGCCGAAATAACGCTAATGGCGCACATTTTGTCGCTTTCGGCGCACCGCGCCGAAAGCGCCGAAAGCGACAAATAGTGCGCCGTTACGGCGCACTTTTTGTCGCTTTCGGCGCTTTCGGCACTTTCGGCGCTTTCGGCGCTTTCGGCGCGTTACTAATGGCGCACTTTTTGTCGCTTTCGGCGCTTTGGCGCATCGCGCCGAAAGCGCCGAAAGCGCCATTAGCAACTGGCCGTAATAGGATTCCATATGTACTCGTCCAGGTTGTGGTGAAAAGTCATATTGGACTCGACACTGGCGTGTCTCGTCCAATATGACTTCACCACAACCTGGACTCGTACAAGAAAATCACATAATGTACACAACATTGTATAATAACTTTATAATATGATATGTTATCTTAATCATAATTGTGTAGAAATCACACATGACATATATGTTTCGGTGGAATTTCATCAACGTTGAATACGAGTGAATATGTGGGTGTATCATAGTTATTAAATGCTGTGTGTTAAAGTGATGGGAAACACTCCCATAGGGTGAATAGATATAAATGGCGAATAATGTTGTTCAAAGTAGTAATTTTTACTAATATTATATCCAAATTGATAACACACACCGTCATTCTTATGTAATAATTAAATGCAGTAACTCTCGATGGTGATATCTTTTTCGTTAGTTTTTCTCCCATAGATGCGTCCCGAATTGAGTGGTAAATATTTACATTTGAGCGTAGTTCTGATGACGTTTTCTGTATAGTGGTGGGTCTATTTTCTTCAGCTTTTCGGTGATGTTAGTAGAATGGTACATTTTTTCCAATTAGCATAGCGCCTGATTATCAACTGATGAGTTTCAAGCATCAGTACAAGTACATATTATGTCTTTGACTTTGAGAAACAGAACTCGTAAAAGTTACCACAAAACAAACAAAATAGCCGCAGCTTTACATTTGTTTATACACATTGTTTGTGCAAAAACGGAGCAGCATATGACTGTGTATTACACAGTTTTAAAGCTGCTGCCATGTTTTTAATACGGTAGCTTTTACGATGCATGTGTCTCAAATAGAACATATCTCATCTACTATCTGTACTATATTCACACATTAACTCATTTCCAATGTTGAGAAAATTCCATTGACACATGTCATCTGTCATTTCTACAGAGTTTATAGCGTTGTAATTACAACTCACCTCAAAGAGATAAGGTTCGCCAATAACGGAGGATCAACCGTATTCAACAGCACTAACCTTCTCTCCGATTTGTTCTTAACTTCCGTTTGTTCTTCATCGGTTTGTTCTGCACTTCGGGTTGTTCTGCATTTCGGTTTTTTCAGCACTTCGGTTTGTTCTACACTTCGGTTTGTTCTACACTTCGGTTTTCCCGCGTAACTAGTTCCAGTTAGCTTTCGGTGCCATAAAAGTTATGGTGATTGCAAGCATGTGTCTCTTTACTTTAAGCTAGGCTTTACTAATTTTGTATACGATCGGACCGTGCAAATGTAATAACAACTCACCTCATAGAGATATGCTTCGCATGGTCCACCACGTTCAACAACAATAACCTTCTCTCCGATTTGAACAGATTTGTTTAATTTAATGCGACCTTGCAAACAATTGTATCGGCGTGTGGGGAATCGTTAACGCTCTGCATTTCGTGACCATAAAACTGCCAAGCTACACTTTTATGTGCAGGTGATCGTTCAACCGAGATTTTATTTCCCTCAGATCCGATAACCCATGCCACTCGGTCGGCATAGCATTAGTTAAAGTTAATTAATGACGGTCATTTTTTACCATCACTAAACTGTAAATAATTATTATGCAAAACATATGTACATATAAACGGCTACCAGACACAACGAAATATGCTGCATGTTTATTTGTATACACTAGTGGTTTTATATAAAAACAGGTGAAACTGTTTTATAATAAACACGTTACGCTATTATCCGCCAGACACAACTAGAAAACACTTACACATGTTTGTTATAATAAAGATAAACACATAACATGTTTATGATTTTTTTATAGAAAAATAAGTTAAACAGTTAAAGCGAGATTATAATTGTTTTCTAAAACAAATCGGGTCTATGCGGGGATAATAATCTGCTGCAGCATGTCTGAATACATAATGGCGATTTGTTTACTGCGGAAGTTACCGAGATATCATGACATAATTGTGACTCTGAGTATCCGCTGAAAAGTAATATTCTGAAGCTGCATAAAAATAAATTTTGACTTGGTTGCATATTTTATGACCATATATAATTATCTTTATACTATTAATATTCCTGTCAAATTTCACTTGAAAATAACGCGTCACCGCCTCGATTTTAAACCATATATATTCCGTTAACAGCCACATTCAGTAAATCACCACAATACATCTCATGGTTTTTATAAATGGTGAATCCATTTTTGACATTTATTTAGTTTTTGGTGCTATATTTTATCTCAACAATTTCATGACTGGAGCTTCCTGAAATTTGGCGAAAACCCCGTACCAATGAATGCATTCTCTTGCATATGCGCATATATAAGAGACTTAATTGGCCTAACAGTATTTATGTTTACCTTGTAAGCCAATGCATTTGCTTATATATGTAAGGTTCCCTATGGAAGATGTGCATTATTATATAAGACAATGCACTGGTACAGGGTATCTAAGGCTGCACCAGTGCAGTGCAGTTCCGGTCATGAAAGGGTCAAACTCTGAATGTATTGGAATTGGGCGATTCGAAATAACTTGGTTATTCGATATGATATTCAAAATGAAAATTCCCCGATTTTCACCCGATTAAAACTGTCTAAAAACTGTTGTAATATTCTCTGTCATAAAATATGACTTGACAAGTGATATAATTTCAATAGAGTAAACAATCTCTACATGTGCTCATACCTAACCCAGTCATCATCAGTCATTAGTACCACAATATCAGCTTTAGCTTGCATTTCCCACACTCCAGGTACTCTCCCGCCATAAACCGGGGTTAAACCCGACCGGCTGGCCTGCCTCGGTATGCCAAAATGCCGGCTGACCCATTGATGATCAGCAAGATGCACGGTTGCTTTCCAACCATCATACAGTAGTAAATCTGCAATTTGAAGATCAAATAACACCAATTGTTAACCCATTGCCAAATAAAGCTACAATGGGCCATGTGTGCAAACAGTTAGACGATATACATGTAATGGCTAACTATTCTATACTAATAAAACTCAATATTTGTTTGTTTGCTCTGATGACTTATATGGGCAAAATGAGCAATATCAGCTGACCAGGGGAATGCATGGGATAGGCACTTTGGACATCAGATCACTAAGACGTGGGGAAATTGGTGCACAAAAGTAAGAAATATCATCTCTATTATGGTTATCAGCAGTGCATATGTCACTGTTTAGTGTAACTGTGTTAAAGACATATTATGGACTTGTTCGGGTGCGTGAAATTGATAAGATAATATTCAGATGCTATGCCACCATGGGAATGTAGCACTCTAATAACATCGCCGAAAATTTCCAAGAAATCGATCATACCACTCCATAGAAAACATCATCTGAATTACGCCCAACTGTAAATATTTACATCTCGATAACTATCGGCGATAATCTAACACAATTGGTTTGGCCACCAAGAGTCATTGAATTTAATTAATATATCAGAATGACGGTGTGTATCATCAATTTGGATTAATATTAATAAAAAGTAATAACTTTGAGCACGATTATTCTCAATTTAAATTTGATCATTCTGCCAGTGTGTTTCACATCATATTATTGATATGTAATTCATCATCTTATTCTTTCTTCATATAAGTGAAATGATTGTCCTCCGTGTAAGCCTTTGTGTACTCCACTAAGCTGAATTTGTTACGTAAATCCGGCTGAAATTGCTGTTGGAGTCTGTCTCGAAGCCGGTTTCTATTGTGATTGGTGCCCATAGCCAACTAAGCCACTCTGAATGTCTTGCCTTAATAGTGTCCCAACTGTACTGTCCGGCTCCACTGAATGTCTGGGTTCACTTCCCCGATTAGTTATACTCATCTAAAAACAATCATTTTGTTATTAAAATGAAAACATTTCCAGCACTTAATACCTATAGGCCAGTAAACTTTTCATTTTCTTGAGTAGCACTTAACTTATAATAGGATGTCAAATTCACAATAGCTAATTACGTTAAGTGTAATAGATTACGCATTTACATGCATACATTTTTGAGTTTAAGCATACTTGCCTCACTTATAACTCCATTACGCTTGAGTGTAATTCCACTTCACTTAAGCCTTAATGGTAGTTGGTTTTCATAGCCTTTCTTCCTTACACACAATGGTATCATCTAAGGCAAATTTATGTCAAAGGTTACTTGCATCAGTAAATGGGCCATTGGCTACATCCATTTCAGGTTCAGAGGGTTTTGACAGATGGACTTTTAATTACAGTTAAGCGTAATAAGTGTAATGGCATTATGCTTATGCAAGATGGAATTATTATTAAGAGTAATGGATTACACTGAAGCGTGTAATGGTATTATGCTTGTGTGTAATGGAGATCTGATATACGCTTCAGCCTACTATGTCATTACACTTAAGCGTTATTTGCTATTAAATGTTAAATTGGCCTCGTGTACACTATGGGCCATTAATCTTGCCCCATGAATTAACTCCCCCCAATATAATTAGGTTTTTAGAAAAAATTGTCAATAAATGACATGAAAAATTGAAGAGAAAAAAAACAATTTCGAAAGTAAAATCATCAAAAATAGAATTCATATATATTTTCTGAACCTGGGAGTTTAAATACATATATATAATAATTAGCTGCAACTAATTGATCCAATCAGTGAAGTAATTGTCTTTTAGAAAGGAAAAATTTAAATATTTCGATGAGCATATTCGTGGAATAAAATAACATGGGATTTCCCATTCAAATATTAACATGTCGATAAAACTCTTATTATTCAATATTTTGAGCTGAGATTTCGTGCGTCTGTCTTTAATTCTTATATATTCTTAAAAGGTGAAAGAATTTCACCGATTAGGGTGTGTTGTGACAGAAAAAAACTTCCAATAGTCCAACACCTATCAACACAATATAATACCAGGCCTGCCTTCACAGACTCGGGCGATGTCGAATTATTTTGTAAACACACTACAAAGTATACAAACTCAGCTTACCTGAGAATAACACATGTCAATACTTGCACAGAACATGTCATTAAATAGCAACGAATACGACAACACTGGTATACACACGTCTGCATAGGAATATTAGAGATATTTCGCCGATTTGGCACCAGTTTCATTTGAAAAAAAAATGGGTCACGTGCTTCGGTACTTTCCGTCCATTCCGATGTTAGCCCATTCGATTGTCTGAAAGGTACCGTTTCTGGTAAAGGAAGAGTTATCCCTCGCTCGTCGTAAAGCTGTTATCAAGATGTGTTCAAAGAGGTCGCGCGAAAAATTGTCATGCTTTTAGAAGATGTGTTGAATAATATATCAGTGTTTTCCGTCATTCACTGTGTATGGGTTTTCATTAACTATTACCGATCTAGTCGTAATTAATTTGTGATTACACTCACTAAAATCACCAAAGTGAAAAATTAGCATCAAAACCTACTTTACAATACCCGCCTTATCGAAAACTGGGCCCAGTTGACCCTCGGTTGACCACCTCCAGATATCCTGGGCCCAGTTTTCGGTAAGCCTGGTTGGAATCGTGATTATATGGACATATAGCGACGGCGTGTGCCGCTAAATACTCAAATTATACGAAATTTCCTTCAAAATCGGCTGATTTCTTATGTACCATCCATCAGGATATCTGGACTTGGTCAACCGATGTCAACTGGGCCTATTATAGGGGTGTATTGTGATGATATGATATTGTTTCTCTTTAAAATACCATCGGACGGCAAATAGCGAATATCGGTAGAATCTTTATTTGCCATCCGATGGTAAATAGACACGTCCCGCTGATGCTTAATTCTAATACGCGCTTCCCGAGTTAAATTAGCAGACATATTAATTACGCCCATTTCGTATAACCGCTAGAGTGCGCAGTTATTCATTATTAACGCCACCGGTGTATAGGAATCGGTGAGCTAAATGTGTTCGGAAGTCGGGGAGCGAGTACACCGTGGAATGCTACAGGTGAAGGTAACAGAAGAATGACCTTCACCTAATACATGTGAAACGTTATTAAAGAATGACATCGTGTTTATTTGATTTGTACATCATATCTGAATAATTTAAACTGGTGAATTAATGGGGGAATGGATTTTTGTGAGTGGGAAATTTAACTAGCTGCAGTAGTTCTTGGTTTTTCCAGACCAAATTTGGCTATGGGATAGCTCTGTCGTACAATTGGGGATTTATTTTTAAAAGTAAACATACGACCTGTGATATTTCTTGCATTTTCTTGATCAACTGGTGTCAATCTAGCTGGGTAAACACCACTGGAATAGTCTAACGAAGGAGCGAGTTTAATGCATGAGCATGTAAGTCGGTATACTATAGGTACGCCTCCAAAATTTGACCTCTCTACTATACATGCAACCTGCTCAATGAAGCGTTTGTGTCGGGATGGGTTCTGATTTGGAAAATTCCACCGATAATCAAATGGGGAAAATTACTCCGAAAATCAGATATTGAGATAAAAACTTTTCGACGAATGGATGTGGTTAGTAGTATACACACGCAAGATTAGTACGATTGTCAAAGTTTAAGAATGGGCGGTTCAACCCTGGTAGCGTGTGACGCTGTTAACGGTGAACGAGATTACTCAAATTTAAACCGACCCTTCCCGACGCAAATTCAAACGGACTTATCAAGGAGCAAGGTAAATGCATGAATATGTTCACCGATATACTATAGATATGTCCGCTCTACTATGAAGGTAACCTGTCCAACGGAGAGGGGGCGTACGCCCCGCGGACGGTCGAGGCTGTTGGCAAATTCCACCGAAACTCATAAACGGGAAAAAATGGCAAATCGCGAATCAAGTGTTTTATATTTTGAACACTGCATGTGCTTGGTAGTATATACGGACAACATTAGTTTTAGAGCAGACGGGTAAGCACTCAGCTAGCATTATCAATTGTGATATAGTTATCTCTCGATTACAGTTAACTCTATTACAAAGACGTTAATGACTATAGTGTAGCGATGACGCACTGAAATACTAATTAATTAATTAACCAACCGGTCTTTCCGCCGCCATTAAAACTAAAAGATTATGAATCCGAAACTGAAAGAACTATCCAATAAATGTGAAATAACAGAGTTATGGTACATTAATAACCTTTACACCCTTTCGATATACACGTCGATCACGATATAATCAGACACGCCAAATTTCGTGACCGTTGAATAGGATATGGGCGTCATGGGGAGTTGTTATAATTAGCTCTAAAATGTATCCCTACCGAATAAAAATGAACTGATTGGCTGGGGTGAATGGTGGCTCCGTTGGTCGCGGCCATGATGCAATAAACTGTCATTAATCATCCACGGTGGTTCGAACCAAATGACATAAACCTTTGGAATATATATCTTATTTAGAAATGTCAATGCAAGTCCACCATCGGATCACAAAGCACCAATATGCATTCGCATGAAGAGGAATACACCTATACGCATAACACACACATGGAATGGGATACCATGGAAGTATATCTGATTCCATGGAATCTGACCTCTAATTGCTATTAGTAATTTGGTTGCATATATTTCAGCTTGAGGGGAGCTCTGAGATTTTAGTATGAATTACGCTTTTAAGCTTAATTAATTTAGGTATGCTTAAGCGTAATTAATCTTTCTATGAGAATTAATTAAGCTTAAGCATAAATGAATTACACTTAAGTGCAAATGAATTTCACTTAAGCATACATGAATTACGCTTAAGTGTAAATGAATTGCACGTAAGCATACATGAATTGAGCTCATATTTAGGGGAGGGAAAGCTTATTGCCAAAAATTTATAAATATTAAATCATTTTGTAATAAGCAAATCTAGCATAATATATGTCTACTTTAAAAACTTTAGTGCATCCATTGTTAATGTGCGGTCTCCAAATTATTATACATTTTGCCTTGAATCGGATGCGAATTGCCAATTTGTCTTTTGATATGAGAGTCTATAGAGAGACCTTTTTCACAATTATTCCTTATTTTCGCTTCGGCGTAAATCATTTATCCTTCAGTGCAAATCGCTTGCGCTTCAACGTAAACCATTTGCGCTTTATGGGTAGAGTATCTGCTTCTATTTTATGCTTGACACCATCAGTACTATGGGAGGCCAAATTCACATTTAATAGCCAACTACCCTTAAGCGTAATGCATTACACTTAAGCATAATACCATTACGCTTAAGCGTAATTCAGATTTCCATCAAATTTGGCCATTACGCTTAAGCATAATGACATTTGTATTAAGTAATTCAAATTCATATCTCAAAACTCCCCTGGACTGGAGCTGAAATGGATGCAGCTAATTACTGATGCTAGTAACTTTTGACATATATTTACCTTAGATGATACCATTATCTGTAAGGTAGTAAGGCTATGAAAACCTATTGCGCTTAAGCATAATGGCATTATGCTTAAGTGTAATACCATTACGCTTAACCATAATGGAGATGTGTGCGAGACATTTATGATTAAGCGTAATGGCATTACACTTAAGCATAATAGCATTATGGAAATACCCTTACCGTCTTACGCATAAAAGCTTAAATGCATTATGGTTAAGCGTACAGCATTACGCTTAAGCGTAATTAGATATTAAATGTGAATTTGGCCTCCCATACAGTACCGTACTGGACTACTATATAGTACATAGGCCTATGTTGAATGATGTCTTCATGGCCTAAATCAATGTGATTTTTGGGGCAATCTCTGCATATTAATTTTTATTTACTCTTCAGCGCAAATTAATTTCTCAATCTTCATTATAAATATGATGAATTTGTACTTCAGCAGAAATATCTACGCTTCAGTATACATAAATATTTGCGCTTCAGCTCAAATAAGGAATAAATGTGAAAAAGCTCGACCATATTTTGACTATTTTTTGCCTTAGCATGAAATAGCCTTCAATCTAAAATTAACATGAAAACAATAAATAATGCTTAAAGAGTTTTCTTTATTTATAATTTAGTAGGCCTACAACCAAGCAGAAGAAGAAGAAGGCAACCCTTTGTAGCTAATAATATTTATAATTTGAGTTTGGCATGGTTGATTTTTTTTAAATTTCCCTACTAGTCCAAACTAGTCCAGTGCATTATTGAGAAAACATGCAGACAAATTTTTTGCTGCAATAAGTACACAAATGCTCCATAAATAAGACACTAAAAATCAGCTAAAATCGGGGAAAAGGAAATTGGTAAATTCTGTGAAATAAATTTTGGAAAATTTGGTTAAATCATCCATTTATGGATATTCATGGATGTATATAAAAATATCTAATTCACAAGTCCTGCACATATAGGGTTCATTTTTATCGATCTCAATATTCTGAATCCAGAACTGAAAACCAGATACGTTAAGTATTTTTCGAGTTGTGTGCCTTTAAAAAATGCGAGTTACCTGATTTCGGGTCCCCAATTTCGCAGAATGATCCAAATTCCGTATTCTAATGTATATGGTTAATTAGTAAAACAAAAACTAGAGCATTCATTGTTTTAGTAATTTCCTCACTAGATTAAACACACACAGAAAGAATATTATAAATTTATATTCTCAAACAAATGTCCCATTGTATGGACTTAGCCAACTATGCCTCTGAGTCTGATATAGTTCAGTCATGAACGTAGTGCGTACCATTGTGAAAGCGGTCATGTTGACCTAGGTCTGACACAACTCGTGCGATGAAATGCAATATTTGAGGTCATGTCACTCAATAATTTGACATCAATATATCAATATGCCCTGCCGTTCCTGTAACCTTTTCAGTATACTAGATTGAACAAATTGCAAAGGTATTAACAACACATTGTTTTAGAAAATACATTTATGGCCCTTTGAATCCTTGACTTGAGGCATTTTTGTCCATTCTAGCCTAAATGGTTTTAACCGTTTTGGGGCATAACATTTATCAGAAAAAACAATGGGTGTTTTAATGTGTATAGCTTTTAGAAGTCCTAAACATTTGAGCAAAACTAATCAATCATAATTCGCATAGAATAAACTATAAGTTAATTTGAGTCAACCATTAAATCAAAACACGTGTCATCGTTAACTAAAATACTTGGAAACGAGACGAGCATTGTCTACATATGACGTCACTTGGTTTCAAGAAGCCGGAAACGTTTCCGTGGTTGGGACATGCTCACGTCATCACCTGTTACCTGAATGCATTCAGCCTTTTCCTGGGCGATATCTCGGTCGGCAGAGGTGACATCGACTTGAAATTTGTTATGTATGGTCAACTCGGGAGGGAAATTTTTTTGTCGGGTTATTTTGTCCACCCATCATGACCTTGAAACGGGTACCCGCAAATTATATCATTTTGTTTTGTTTTTAAATAAGCTCACGATGGGCGTATTTCAGAATCAAATAAGATAAAAATAAACCTAGGTGAATACCTAGGTCCAATATGAACCTATTTGTAAAGGATATGTTGCAGCCCGGGGTATATTAAATAACGGGTATAATTCCGCTATTCGCTAATTCCAGATGTCAATATTTAGGTATATTGTGAACCCATTTGCACGTGAATATATCAATATGTGCATAAAGCACACACATGGGTTGCCGCTGACAATAAAGGATGTATAACCTAGACAATAAAATTAATGAATATCTGGGACTATTGCGCATATAATATAATATTTATTTAATACATTTGCCTTAATACTGTACACAAATTTATCGACGACGAGGGTTATATTTTTGCATTCCGGCTTATCACTGCTCCTTTAACATAGTTCTTACTATAGTTAATAAACGGCTATATAGTGTGATTTAATTGTCCGGCTTAGCACTGCTCCTTTAACATAGTTCTTACTATAGATTCCGGCGTATCACTGCTCCTTTAACATAGTTATTACTATAGATAATAAAAGGTCATATAGTGTGATTTAACTGTCCGGCTTATCAGTGCTCCTTTAACAAAATGCATACTATAGATTCCGGCTTATCACTGCTCCTTTAACATAGTTCTTACTATAGTTAATAAACGGTCGAATAGAGTGATTTAACTGTCCGGCATATCAGTGCTCCTTTAACATAATTCTTACTACAGATTCCGGCTTATCATTGCTCCTTTAACATAGTTCTTAATATAGTTAATAAACGGTCGAATAGAGTGATTTAACTGTCCGGCTTATCACTGCTCCTTTAACATAGTTCTTAATATAGTTAATAAACGGTCGAAAAGAGCGATTTAACTGTCCGGCTTATTAGTGCTCCTTTAACATAATTCTTGCTATAGATTCCGGCTTATCACTGCTCCTTTAACAGAGTTCTTACTATAGTTAATAAACGGTCGTATAGAGTGTTTTAACTGTCCTGTCTCGTCATATAGCATGAAGTCACCCATTAGTGTATTTCACAGAGGAATGGTTTCGCCGCGAGTCCGGTCCCAGCTGTAAGTTGACTGCTTGACATCCCCATTTTGACATGTATGTAGGCTATAAGTCCCTGGAATCCAGGTGCCCAGTCAGTGAAGGGAATGACTTTTCCATTGAAGTAGTATGTCTTGTTAGAGTACACATCTTCTCCTGCGACGAACAGCACAACTGTAGAGAAAAGGAACAATAAGATCAATAAGGCCGTCTATTCATCAAAGATTGCTACATATTGAAAGGTGACATGCGTATACATATACAGAACAGTGCGTATGCAATGGGTATCTTAATCGAGAATATTTAATCGTATGAGTTGCGGATGGCGCAAGGATATATTTAGCGAGAGCGTAGCTACCCATATAAAAAGTACACCGGTTTAGCATGGTAAACTACAGATTACCATGGTAAGAGCATAGCAAAATGGTGGTTACCATGCACGGTATATTATATATTACTGCGTAAACCAAGGTATTTTACTATGCTCGCACTATTACATACCATGCTCATCTACCATAATGGCAAGGTAAATAAACATTTACCATAGTAAAACATTACCTCCGTTTTACCATGGTAAATTATCGTTTACAATGGTAAGACCATCGTTTAATATGTTGGTTACCATGGTAAGTATATACTATTATGTAAACGAAGGAACTTTACTATGCTCTCATTGTATATAACTATTACATACCTAGTTAAACGATCATAATACCATGGTAAATATATATTTACTGTGGTAAGGTTCCACATACCAATCACTACCATACCGTGGCAAATTTTAATTTACAATGGTAATACTAGGGTAAGTTTTATTTCATTAGGATCAGTAAAAGTATCCCAGATAAAAACGCATCATGGTAATCTAACATGGTACTACCACAGTACTGTCATGGTACTACCATGACATCATGGTAATGTGGTACTAATATGGTACTCTCATGGTACACTACCATCGATCTCTACTATGGTACTCTGATATGATACTACCATGCTAAATTGATATCTACCATTATACTATACCATGCCACTGTACGTGTACAACATGGTGGCATTGTATATTGTAATATGGTGTTCTGCCATGCTACAGTAATCAAATAACATGGTACATGAATATCGTTCTAGCACTATGTTGATATTGTGCTACATTCTATAGTTTACCATAGCTGTAATGATATTACTACGGTGTAACATAGCTAACATTAAAAGATGCTAATATAATTACATGATTTGCGTCAGGAAATTTGAAAACATCTCTTATAAATAACTACTATAGTACTATCATATGGTACAGCATGGTATTATCTCACCTCATTCAAAATCACAGGATGCATTGTTAGCGGCCACATAACATTAATAATATAGGGAACGTAGAACTCAGATGTTTGTATTCTCACAATCCATCTCTAACTGGAACCAACCCATATAAAAAGCACCATGCTTTACGATGGTACTTTGGCACATTACCGTGGTTCTTTAACATGGTAATTTACTATGGTACCACCATGAACGATAACTCTATTTCACAATAGCACATTGCGCAGATAAGGCGTGTTCTGTCTCTTTTTCTGAGAAGATCATATGTTGTTAGTTAATTAGTGCAAAACAAGTGTACCCGGGGTCATTCTAAAAACTGTACAGAATCAGACAAGAATATTTCTGTATATTTGGTTATAGGGCTCCTGTACGCCAATTTCAATATATGCCCGATAATAACAACGATCTAATATAAATAATATATAGACAAATAAATAAATTGAGTCGAAGATGTCTTCTGCAAATTCTCAGGTTAACATGTTATCGTTGAATCAAATGTTTGATTTAATATAAATTCCATTAATGTCTGCGGCCATAAATTGAGTTACAAATTACCATGTACAAGACGTATTTAAATACAGGAATGTCGATTGGGTAACTCGTGGAGCACATCGCTTAAAATTATGTTGATATACAACAAAAATAATGGGTGGGGGGGGGGGGGGTGAATGTTACTTTTGTCCCTTTTCAGTAAAAGACAAGGATGAAATCGTGCCAGACAGTATTATAGGTCGTGGATAAGATCATCACAGTCTGGGCTAGACGAGGTTGGCGCGGGTTCGAACCCCGGCATGGGTGAAAATCGGGACCGGTTTTCAAGCTTGATATGGCTCGAGGAACATCTCAATGTACCATTCCGATCGACACATGGCCATTTCGATAAGAAATGAGAATTTGTTCACGCAAATATGAAGCAATGAACACTCATACTGAGTCCGTGCCTCCATAGCTCTGACATAATAAATATATATATATATATATGTATATATATATATATATATATATATATATATATATATATATAGCTATATATATATATATATATATATATATATATATATATATATATATATATATATATATATATATATATAATATATATATATATATACTAGCCGATGAGCCCGACGTTGTGCGGGCTATTCAAAAACCAAATTTCAGAACCAAATTTCAATGTGCATGCGCGAAGCCGGCGTCGCACGGCCTCGGCGACCCGATAAAATTCGTATCCGGGGCAAGATACATTCACATACCAAATTTCAAGTCGATAGCTCCACCCGTTTCCGAGATCTGGTCTGCGCATGCGCGATGCTGACGTCGCACGGGCTCGGCGACCCGATAAAATTCGTATTCGGGGCAAGATACATTCACATAGAAAATTTCAAGTCGATAGCTCCACCCGTTTCCGAGATCTCGTCTGCGCATGCGCGAAGCGGGCGCCGCACGGGCTCGCCAATACGACAACGTCCGCCGCCTGGTCAAACTACACACACGTACCAAGTTTCGTCCCGATCGGTCGAGAATCGTAGATTTGTATAAATGACAAACATACAGACAAACATACAGACAAACATACAGACAGACAGAGGTCTTCAAAATATATATGAGATATAATACCATACGTATCATCGAGATATAGTTAGTCGATATGCACACCTAGCCAAAACCACATTGAATATTGTATAGTATTTATCTTGAAAACATTTAAATGCATCTGACACTGGTGCACCTAGTAGCACTAGCCTCTCCTCGATCACCCCTTCGTCTTTCGATTTTTCAGAAGGTGTGTACCGTGGGGCGAAGGCGACGTCTGTCCCATTAATCCAGTAAAGGGACAATGGTGAACTTGTGCCAGATATCACCATAGGCAACGGCATAACTATAACTCGTATAATTAACAACATGATATAAACAGACGATATTCACAACCAGCTTTTTAAAAATTACTCAACTATGCTATGATGTCTGCACTACCATAGTGCACCAAATAATCATAATGTTTGTGAAGATGTTCTATGTCATCCCTACACATCGAACTACACATCCTCTGTGACCCGGGTTGATATATCACTTTAATGTGACATCGATATCGAGAAACGACTAATAGAGTTATTCACCCTCAATCACTTGTTTGGTACTTCAATCGTAGTCATATCATAAATAAACAAGAAAACCATAGTCAGAAATGGTAACGCGCTCAATATCATATAGTATATACCCATGATTGTAATTATAGAATATAAAATATATTGGTTTCGCGAATGACCAACTCAGAATTCCGTTAAAATAACAATAACAACCAGCACCTAATTAACGAACCGGCGGCCGACTCGGCCGTCTCCGACCACAACCATCAGTGGGCTGCAGAACGAAAAATATCTATAAAAGTTGAAATATAAGACTTACAAATTATCTTTTAAATTTCTTTTATTGGTAATTGACATAGCTTGTCACAAATAATGTTGATTTTTGACATAAAAATGTAAAGTACAATAAAAGAAATTGAAATTTCCAACTACACCTTGTACCGGACTCGGCCTCCTGGTCTCGCAGTTCGAGTTTTAAACCGGAAAAACCCATTATCTATAAATTAAATGTCCAGCGGACCACAGATATCAAGAATTTGGAGAACAGTATACACGCGGCGCGCGCTAATTACGAGATCGTATGGGTAGAGTTATCCTTCTTTATTCACTTGTACGACTTTTACGATCGAGGTCTTATTACATTGAATTTTCGCTCCTCTCAATTCGCACAAACGCATTTATCTCCCTATGTAATCCATCAATTTGGTCACAAATAACCTTTCCGGATAATAGTGACATATATTGCGAAAACTTGTTCACAAAGCATAATTATGTTAACTCGTGTTGTGATTTTTATTTAGCACTCGGATATGAACCACTGTCCGCATACCCTGAATAGGGCTTGACCTCACATCGCCTTTTCGTGTACGACCACTGGATATAATTGGTAGCTCTGTATTTTAACATGAAACCAGTGGCATTACATTGCATTACATTACATTGCAATACATGTAAAAATTATTTCGCTTCAAAATATATAGCTATTATCAGATTATGCCATACCGGCGAATCTGCGAAACCTAGCCTCATACCATAACAAAGTGACCAATAAACATTTCCATAAAAGTTGTACTTCCTACTATAAGAACTGTTTTGTTATATTATGTCGTGAATATGTTTTTTCATTTTCTTTTTTTATCTGATATCCACATATTGATATGTATTACTCTCTTACTTCACAACTCATTGTCCCCATGTATCTTCAGCAAATAGCCTGCAACTGAGCCAATGTCGCGCCGATGGAACTATGATCAAATGAAAAAGCCTACCTACATATTATCTAGCACCATAAATTATCATCGATATGATCCAGGATAACTATTACCGCTCAATGGTAGGCACATTCTATAATCGGGCGCGATATGCGAAACGTAAAGAGCGATGTGACCCGTATACGTCCAAACTTCTACTTTATTACGCAAACTTGGCTATGAATGGAACAAACCAATTCAAGCTCAATAGAGTACGACTCATACTTTCGATCGTGAACTCCGACGAAATGTTCACGAATCGCGTCCTATGTAATAAAACTAGGGTACCAAGAGACGTCTCTTCCGCTCCTAAGGATCTTGCCACAACTCCCGCATGGCTCAGACAATTACTATTAATTTCCGGCGATATTTTGCCTAACCCCTGGCCCTGGAACAGACGGAGAACTATACGTTTTTCACTTGAATGTGCAGAGTATTTTCCCGAAACTCGATGTTCTTTCCACCGAAATCCAAAACTATGACGTGTGTGGTTTTACGGAGTCCTGGCTTAGTACCAAAAATGAACAAAACGAGTTGCTGATACCTAGTTTCCACGAACCTGAACGTAGAGATAGAGTTCATACCGATACAATAGTGTGGTGTTATTGTCTATGTGAAGAACAATATAGCATTTAAATGTAGAAATGACACGGAAAGAAGTAATTTAGAAAATTTATAGATCGAAATTCTATTGAATGGGAAAAAACGTGCTAGTCGGTACCTTTTATCGCCCACCAAAATGCTGGGGCGAAATCGAGGAGAATATTGGTGAAGTAGTCAATGCCCATCCATCCCATAGAACAGTCATAACTATGACGAGATTTGAATGGAAATCCAGTTTAATCCAGCAATTTCCAAAGTGTCCTCCATCTCAACATATTTCTCCCTCCAGCAAGTTTTTGACGACTCGACAAGTTTTACTGAATTCTCAGAAACAATTAACCCTTTACCCAACATAACGGCCCTGTGCCAATGCATTCTCTTATATATGCGAGTCGATCATAGGTCGCCTCGCATATATAAGAGAATGCATTGGCTTAACACATATTAAAAATGCTAAAATTGTCAAAGAATGTAGAAAAATATTATAAAAATTGTTAAAAATGTAAGAAAAAATTATAAAATTGTTAAAGAATGTAAGAAAAAATGGTAAAAAGTGTTAAGAACAAATTGTTTTTAGGCCAATGCATTCTCTTATATATGCGAGGCGACCTAGGCGCATATATAAGGGAATGCATTGGCACAGGGCATAAATGTATCCATCACAATGTGGTCAATGAACCGGTTCCAGTGATATCCATATTTGTATGGTGTTATTGAGACAGACCGAAGCTTTATTTGGGCGTTTTTGGCCGTTTTGTTGGGTAAAGGGTTAATAGATGTTGTATTGATCAACGATAACTGCACGCTAAAGGAAAGTGGAACATTAGAACCCTTCTTTTGTGATTTAGTTCGCTACCACGTCCCGGTTTACGTTAAAATTGAAACTTGTGAAACAACTAGACCGACAGTACATAACAAACGCATGTATACATGTTTGAACAAGCAGATTTCTCCACAATAAACAACCAAATAAAACATATGAATGGACCCAGTCATTTAACAACCTACCACATGAGGATATATGTGGCACTATGATGCACAAACTAACTGAGCTTATGCATAAACATATTCCCCACAAGTTTATCAGCTGAAAGCAAGACGAGCCCGATTGGATGAACCTAAGGATTAAATATTTAATTAGACAACGAAAAAGGGTTCATAAATCGGCAAAAAGAAGAAATACCTCCGATTGATGGAGCAAATATAGAAAAATTCGAAACGAAGTAATTTCCGAAGTTAGATCGTTTAAACAATTCCTTTATTAAAAGTGCAAGAAGTCCTCAATGATCACAAGACAATATCTGGGCAAATGGTGGAAAACATTTAATCATCTTTCCACAAATAGGGCTGAAACTGTGCATCCTTTAGCTTGACAGGGCAACGTTGTGTCGTCGGATGAACACAAATGCGATGTGCTAAATGGTTACTTCTGTAGCATTGCATCTCTCGATAAAAACAACATCCACCCCCAACATCGGATGGTCCTAATCTGACCACACTCAGTGATATAAATATAACTGAGCTGGAAGTTTATAATGCTATAAAATAACTCCAACCTGATAAGGCGTCACGACCTGATTTTATTAGCCCGCGTCTGTTAAAGAACTGCACAAGCTTGAGTAAGTCTCTTTCCAAAAATCTTCAACCGTTTTATCCGAGATCATACTTTCCTCCGCAATGGAAACGCGTACCAATACATACAAAAGTGAGATCGAACCAAATCCGGCGAATTACCGACCAATCTCACTCCTAAGCTGTCTAAGCAAGTTATTTGAAAAATGCATCGCTAAACACCTTATGACATATGTGACCCGCCATATCAAATCCAGTCGGAAGTCGGGATTTATTTTACCATGTGCCAATGCATTCTCTTATATATGCGAGTCGACCATAGGTCGCCTCGCATTTATAAGAGAATGCATTGGCTTAACAATTTTTTATCATGTTTTTTAAATAAATGTTTCTTACAATTTTTAGGACATAAAATAAAAAAACATCCATTACCCTACAGGGAGCCCCACACATATATAGAAGCATATAGAAGAGTGTCGTCTGCTCATGTTTGTCTGGGGCTCTGTATGGGCGAAATTATAAAATTGTTAAAGAATACAAGAAAAAATTATTAAAATTGTAAAAAATTGTTAGGCCAATGCATTCTCTTATATATGCGAGGCGACCTATGGTCGACTCGCATATATAAGAGAATGCATTGGCACAGGGTACAAAAATCCCGACTTCCGACTGGATTTGATATGGCGGGTCACATATCTCCAATCGAATAATAATCTATCTAAACGTCAGTTCGGGTTTTTTCCCCGCCGATTCAACTGCCTATCAGCTATGTGCCATATTTGACAAAATTAGTAAATCTTTGGACGAAAGGCGTGACATTCGATTAGTATTTTATGACATCAGTAAAGCGTTTGATAAAGTCTGGCACGAGGGTCTACTTTTTAAACTGCATGCAATGGGAATTCGCGATAGCATGCTCCGTTGGTTCAAATCATACCTGTCCGATCGCCAACAACGTGTGATACTACGCTCTGGCCAATCGACGTTGGGGGGGGGGGTAACTGTAGGAGTACCTCAAGGATCAGTATTGGGTCATATCCTATTTATTGTTTTTATTAACGACATCGTTGACAACATGACATTCATGATATTCGTCTTTTTTCCGTCGACACTTCGATTGCGCTGACAACTGATGACCATAACACTGGGGCAATTATGATGCAGCCGGATATTAAACGACTTGAAGAATGGTCCTCTTCATGGCTTGTTAGATTCAATGAACTTAAGACTGAGGCATTGACATGCACTCTAAAACGCAATACATTAAACAACCCAACTCTGACTATGAATCAACAATCCATTAAGGAAGTCAATTCACACAAGCATCTCGGTGTTATTTTGACTAAGGATGGTTGCTGGGGTCCCCATATCAATGCAATGACGAATACTGCATGGAAACATATTTTCCTACTAAGAAATTATCGATTTTATCTTGAAAGAGCTAGTCTTGAAAAATGTTACATCACTCTGATTCGATCAGTTCTCGAATATTCGTGTGTAGTCTGGGATGGTTGTGTACAACAGGAATGGGATATTATTGAAGACATACAGTATGAAACAGCTCGTATTGTAACGGTGCCACTAGATATGTCAGTAAGTCGACACTCCTTGCATATACTGGTTGGGAAACCTTAAAATCACGACGTGAAAAATACAAACGGAAGCTATTCTACAAGATGGTGTATGGCCAGGCACCAATATATCTAAGAACTTTAGTACATCCAACCCACAGTCATATATCGGGGCGTGTCACCAGACAAGGTAATTGTTTTATGGTCCCAGTTTTCGATAATGAATATCACAGAAGATCCTTCCTTCCCTCGACAACCATGTTGTGGAATAACCTTGACACAAGCAGGGTTGCCATGGATTCGATTGTGACATTCTCAAAGTCATTGAATTCTAACTTGAACAATATCCCTAAATGGCTTCATTGTGCCTAAACACGCGACGCGCAGGTATTGCACTCTCGACTTAGACTGCACTGTAGCCACTTAAATTACCACACCTAATCAAATTTTGATTCTGACCAACCCATGTGTGCTTGCGGTAAGCTAGAGGATACCGAGTATTATTTAATCGAATGCGAAAGATACAACTCACAAAGAGCTTTATTTCTAACCCCAGTGTTTGGCCTTTGTAACGTTACAACCGATGTGATACTCCGTGGTTCCAATGAACTCTCACATGACGATAATATAGCCATTTTCAGAGAAGTACACAAATATATACTGGGCACCAAACGATTCAAATAGTAATGGCCCCGAGGACTCGTCCGTTAAACCACACACTAGTATAATAACGCGCATAATAATCAAATCAAATCGGAAGATATGCAACTATGAGTTAGTTTATAACCTGATCACATACGAAAACACTCCGCGTTCGAATTCATTGAGAACTATTACCGTGATGCGACGTCGACTCAGAGGCTATAGGCCAGCTCTTCAAAATCATTATGTCTACATCATTCACATATCTTTCAATTCTTCTCTGTCTGAAACATTACTAACTAATTCTCCTTTTTCTCCCACTGATCTGATATTACTTTTTCTAATACCAACTGTATTACTATATATACCGATGCTAAGTCTCACTTAATCCGTTTATTCCATAAAACTTAATATCGACACACCTATCGAACGAGCCCATTACGTGAGTTAATGCGAGACAAAAAAATATATAAACGGTAACTGTGAACATCAAATTGTCTGCAATACATCGCACCTAATCCAAGCACACTCACGTTGTGGGCTCGGTCACACCATAACCAGAGACGACACATATATAAGCTATCAGCTTGCTGTCGAATCCCCTCCATAACATCACTTGTTATTATATTGTAATTACGTCATGAATTATATGGATTAAATACTGTTTACACCAACAAAAATAATGAGTATCTGGGACTATAATGCATATACAAATATTTATTTATGCATTTGCCTGAAATCTGTACGAAGTCATCCCCAAATGACGAGTATTCTATATTTACATTCCGACTAATCTTCCATCTGTAGAATAGTCTTATTCTCGTCACCTAATTCGTACTCTATAATGAAAGTCTGGTGGCCTTATACTATGAAGCAGATAATATAAAAAAAACAACAACACGTGAGTACATCTCTCCCCTTTAGTTAAACATGCCACATATATTTAGAACTATGTGATTATTCATGCACACACGAGCAACTTGTAATGTGGCTGTTGTTACTATTAGCTGACTCGTGTGGCCATTTCGTCTACACGAACATGGTCATTCCGTTGAGTTTCAGAAATACGCGAGACTTGCAGTAAACATGAACCATCCAATCTCCGGATGACCGAAAGAGCTACCAACGATATGCTGGCAGTGGCGATGTGATTAACATGTGCGGAAATATCTTATTTTGATGAAGCCGATTTAGCGATCGCATTATGGACAGCTTGTCCTCGCCACGTTTTGCTAGCCGTTGTACCGATATCGATAAGCTAGTAGGTAGGTTTGGCGCTGTAAACTTAGTACATCGTGACTTTTCCCTCCAAGTGCATCGTCATAGCAAAAAAATACAAATTCGTGTGGCTAAGTCTGTATAGTATATGAACTGTTACCTGTGCCATGGCCAAATGACAGCAGCAGCGTTTGTAGATCGTCCAACATATTTCTACTTTCGATTAGAATCAATGTGGCTCCCTCCGCCGCGCAGGTGGCTTTTTGCGTCGCAGCATTCAGTATCGGAGAGGCAACATACTTCAGGCAGTGATCTTTTCCATCAAGTCGATGCAAGTTGTATCCCAATGAAAACGGACAGCCTGCAAAGTATCACATCTGTAAATCTGACCAGTGAATATTTACTTTTGAAAAAAATGAAGAGAGATCAATATATTGTTATAATCAGCAGATCGCTATGCACCCTTCACACGAGTTGTGTCGGACATAATAGTGAACTCTGCCTATAACATCCCCACGCCTGTGAAATATTCGAATGGGCATGTAGCTCTCAACAACGAGAATTCAGATGTGTTACTTTTAGTTGTATATATATATGAATCAAATAACTGTGTAGGATATATGTGCTCATAAAACGTCTGCCGTTGTTTTATTTTATTCACATATCTTTTTAATTTGTCTTCTCTTTCTTCTTTCTTCGAACATATCATCACACTGATATAACTTGTACAGTTACATGTGTGTGGCATTCATGTTACCCAAGAAAGCTCAGAGTGATCAGATATCGAATTTTTAAATTTGTTATTTCCCGAGATGTGCACTTTTTACTGGCCTGGAAAATAATCATCAAGCCCACCGTCTCGGACCAAATTGCGGATGAAGATGGATAACTCTAAAATTAAGTGGCTTTGTTGTGTAAACCGGCCATATTTCGTTGAACAAAATGTTGATAAATAACACGTTTTGGGTAAATTTGTACTTTAGTTGACTGTGATTTGCATTATTTTTGGGCAATTAATCGACTCTGATAACTCGGCTGAAGCTGCATTGTACGACTTCAGATTTGTGATCAATAGTTACATTTTTAGGGTCTTTTTAATATTTAAGATGCTGCTCAACTGCAATCGTAGTAATCTAGGCATCTTTTCTGCAATGTATGTGCATGTACAGTTGCAATCGAAGGCAGATAATTCATACCTTGGAATTAGGTGACATGTTTTTGAACAGCAGAACTATTTGCAAAAACTAAAATATATATCAACCTATAACTGAATCTTCGTGAAAATCACAAAAATGGAAAGATGAGCTTCATGCAATTTTGCGAAAACCGTGTGTCAATTCATTAGCTTATATATGATAGTATCCCATGTGGAGCCTCAAATATATAAGAGAATACATTGGACTACAATATATACCTTTACCTCGTGCCTTGTAAGCCAGTGCATTATATTATATAAGCCAGGCCCCTGGGATACTTGCATATATACTTAATATAAGATAATGCACCCGCACAGCTCCTTTCATGGGAGGGTTTTAATGAAGTTCTAATATTATATTTTGCCGCCAAATAAACTAACACCAGCAATTGCATTACGTGAGTGGTCTATATTTTGTTCAATGAATACAAAAGCTTGAGGATTTAGCTTCAAATCCGGAAAACTAAGTTTCTGAAAAAACTGTAAACTACCTCTTAGATGTGCACCAGTGCTGTTGTACCACCCCCTCACGAATGTGCTCAATTTTCACTCGCGCGTGGAGGTAATTTTTACCCTTGAAAGTGTACCTCCCCAATAGTGGTAAATCGAATCTACGGTGGGCACTTTACTTACCCCTCCCCATATTACCACCCCGTGGGAGTGTCCGTCGAGTGTTCAATGTTCTCCGAAAAGCAACGTGTCGAGGCAAGAGTAATGCCAATCTCTGGGTTTTTTGTATCAATTGTACATCAAACGCAAGTACTGGTATTTCAAAAATATCAATTGAAATGAAAACAAATAAATATATAAATAAAAATAAACTTTAAGCAACCTGTGTAAATAATAATAAAACCATAACACAGATTGGTTTCAGAAAAAAAGTTACCCTTGATGGTTTGTATTTTCTATACCCGTGGTCACAGATTAATCCTGTAAAATCATTTGACACAAGCTTAAGTAATGCACTTTACTTTTCAATTCGGTCGTGGTGTTTGTTTCGAGAATACCCCGAACTATATTAATGAGATATGGATATATGTTAGAGTGTTGTCACATCACTCGCGTTATATCATATCCGATTGGAACGCTGGTCCGAATGCACCCATAGGTCAAACCGATCATCGCCGAGTACCATTCGGCAGAATTTCGGGGGATCTTCACCGTCAAAAATTTACCAAATTGCGTCTAGTTTACTATGAATGAAATCCTGTGACATACAATCTGTTTAATTTCCACCTGCAATGAACTAGGATGTAATTGTGATATACATATATACCTCAAACTATGGACGATGGAGATATAGTATATTTTCGCTGCATCTCGAAGTAGTATATAATTTCGGATCCTAACGCAGTCATGTTTTGTGCTGAATGGAATCAACGTGTATATCCGAAATCGGAAAATGCGCAGGAATGTATCTGATTTTGTCGTCTTGATAGAATGCGATATACTACCGTTAGATCTTCATCAATTTTTAGTGCGTACTCATTTTGGCAAAGTATCTCGCAATACAATGACCTTGATGACTGATCGACAGTGAGTTGAACAGTTTAACACACACCGATAAATGTTTAACGACAGTGCGTTCCTCCACGGGAAACTATCAAGCATGAGATATAAAACGTCCTTTATTTAATTCACACGGCTAGTCAGAATCAGAATCAGAATCAGAATATTGATTCCATTCAATATGTATATGTATGTATCTGTTATTTCTTCAACATGTACGACGATTTGCGATTTATTTTCGGTACTGACTGGTAAATCCAGATATTCGATATTCCTAATTCATTCAGAGTTTTGTGTACGTATTCGAGCCATGTATTTCTCTGTTGTGTTTCGTTTTGGGTTTTTAGCACTATGCGGTATAAGAGAAGGGGCATACGTTGACAAGTCATATTCATTATTTTTCCCCAGTATGAGATAAACCTGATTTTAATCATTATATTTATTTGTAGGATCCCTGTTTCCCCATAAACGAATGCAGTTGGCGTATTTTTCCATAGCCGGAGGCTGAACTTAAGGAACCATCGTTCGAGTTTTTCGAAGCATGTTGTGTTTTCAAATCACCAAATCTCGGAGCCATACATCATCAAGATGGATTTTTGGTATAGTTCAAGTATACAGTCAAATGAGAGGCTACATCTCCGAGCTTTATTCAGGAGGGCATACATTGCTTTCTTTGCGTCTTTGCGTCGCATGTTTATGTCCTTACCGAAAGTGCCCTGTTTCATGAACCAGGTGCCCAAATACCGGAAGTTATCAACAATTTCTATCTCGTTGCGATTAATTAGTGCAATGTTCGGACAAATCGGGCTGCAACCGACAAATAAGATTGTGTTATGGTGTTTTATTAACTGGCGATTACCCCTTTTCCTCACGTGTAGCTAGGAAGTATTATTCACTTGATTGCCAGGACAAGGGTGATCACTGTTATGCTTGTAAAACAAATAAGACTAATTCTGCTCAATCCACGCTACTCTATCGCACATGATAATTATGATTTGTAGTATATTTACATTGGAGGGGAAATGAAGTTTACAGATATGGCGATGTCACGTATTTTTCAGACATGGAATATGCGTCACATTTAAAGCATTTAAATGTCTAAATACGCGAAATCCGTAAACTTCAAGTTTAATTTAACGAAAATCTCTCGTATATGTATATAGCTGGAAATAATGCACAAGCAATTTGTGACAACTGTCAGACAGGGGATGTTGATGAAATTACCGCCGTAAGCTTGTTACATAACATGGGGCGCTTCGTTTGTTCTATGTTAAACTTGATGGGGCTTATAATAATTTTCCGCTGAGTTTTATCTCCACGCTTCTGAACAAACGATATCAATGGGTCAGCCTTTTGT
The DNA here is from genome assembly GCA_032622095.1 of Siphonodentalium dalli. Classification (NCBI taxonomy): domain Eukaryota; kingdom Metazoa; phylum Mollusca; class Scaphopoda; order Gadilida; family Siphonodentaliidae; genus Siphonodentalium; species Siphonodentalium dalli. The sequence goes on from CP136069.1 coordinate 24,175,940, forward strand.
ATCAATGGCGAGTTTCACGGACACCATATGTGCACGCAGGGAATTTATTTTTGCCATTCGTTTGACGAGCTGTTAAAGACGGGTGGATTAGTTGGTACGTACTCTGTAAAAAATGCACCTTGTATTATAAACAGCAGAATGATGGTAATAATTATGGAACAGTATTTCGCACGAGCTGTCCACTGCATACTTATGGTAGTTCCAACCATATTTTCAATAACAAATCTTGAAAGTGGACATTCGTTGTTTAGCTACGTTTGGTGGCATCCATATTAAAAGCTGCTGTGCGTGCACTTGATGCGGCAATCGTTTTCAACATTATCTTCCTTCCATTCAATATTTCAGATTTGGCGTCATACATCTCGGCACCTGTATACATGTACATACGAACATGGGATTGAATCTCAGGACAGACTGCACGTATACTGATCTAACGTGTTGGTCGCAACACTATGCTAGAGCGGATAAGTCATATATCTCATCGTCGTACTTAACATATGTGCATACTTCGTGTTTTCTATTTTTATTTTCCAGGCAATATACATGTGTCACATTTTTATATTGTTTATTATTGTATTGTACCAACTTTACATTTCCCATTATTTTCAGATACATATCTTACAATTATCTACCAAGGTTATATGCGATTGGGTGACATTATGCCGTCTATAATAACTGATTAAGCTGGTTTAAATGATGCATAGCATTGGAATGTGTTAAGGCTCTCTAAACGGCACGTATATGCGGATATCAACACTTCCATAAATGTGTTATTTCAAATATAATTTATTCGTAAATTGCACGTTTATGTGAAATTGAACATATCCATCAATGTGTTATTTTGAATATAATGCACAGAAAATACATGTATATTTGAAATTTAGCGCATCCATAAAATGTGCTATTTCGAATATAAATGCATGTAAATTGCACGTATATTTGAAATTTAACGTATCCATAAATGCGTTATTTAAAAAATAAATGATCCAAAAATTCCCCGTATATTTGATATCTAACGTGCACGTATTTCCACGTAATTGTGGAAGAATATGTGTCCTTAAATCCAACGTATATGTCACGTTTACGGAAATATACGTGATCGTTATATGCATATACCGTAAATCTACACATTAATGGAAAATAAGTGACCTTTACGTGAAATTGAATTACAAACTTCGTGCAGTGATATTGTCGATAATTTCAACCACGTTGATTGTACAATTACAAAAAGATGGTATCTGAAGTACGCGCAGTTGCAGATAATTCAGTCATTACTCGGGACAAATTAATCGCGATAAACAAAGTACAACTATTCCGACAAGGGGACCAATTGCTTATAATCGTTGTATAAGAATGATATTTTGGATGCCCATTTGGCTTGAAAATTTATGAGAATGACCTCTTTAAGCAAGAGTATTCTCGATTTCCATTACATTTCCCCAACGGAGGATTCCACATCACCTCAATCTGGGCAGCTCCGATCACCATGCTAGTAGTACATATATACACATACATCTGTATGAATTCGTGTATAATTGTTATATCACTCACCTTTCTGTATATAGCAGGTTGTAAATAAAAATAAAACATAATTAAAATCATGTGTAGGCACTGGAGCAGGTAGGAAGTTATATATATATATATTTATATAGGAAGTTCTTATCAATATATGATAACACCAATTAAAGACCCATCAAATCTTTAATGTCGTACTAGCTTTCGGCTATACAGCCTTCGTCGGGTACATGAATGAACAATCATTTGAAAATACACATTGATATACAGACAAACTTGTTTACCGCGTAACTATGACGTTAACGAAGAGTATTTATATATATATATATAAGTTATTTATATATATATATATAAGTTATTTATATATATATATATATATATATATACAGTAAAACCTCTACAAACCGAACACCATTTGGACCGGCCCTTCTGTTCGGTTTAGAGAGGTGTTCTGTTTATAGTATGTATCCACCTCCTACCCATGTCTACTATACATATAAAGCCAATCAGATATACCACGCCTCTATCGTCTACTAGACAGATAAAGCATCCTCTACAAGACAGATAAGAACTTGGATCAGTTAACCTCCACCGGTTCGTGAGTGACGTCACTGGGTCGTAACAACGTTATGGAGCATCATTAGAACGGACCATGCTGGTTTCCGTTGTTAGCGGCAGCGTCCTTAGAAACGTCAACATCCACAACGTAGTTTCGTGCAATCGGTGGCAACACCTTTCTAAAAGATCAAACGATGCGCCCCAAAACGCACTCAAATAGAATTTTTCAATGTTCAGTTGGTGAAGACTATAACTTGATTAAGCAATTGGCAGTTTGTTACTATAAAGTATTAGATATTCTTCCGTGAGCGGGTGCATGTACACTGTCAATCCTGGGGCTGGTGATACTGCTAAAGTTCAGACTTTCAATTCATTAATAAGTTTCAAGCACAAACATCCAAATTCACATGACTACTATACTCGTACATTTCAGTTTTATATTTGAACATGACGCAAATTTCGCGATGCAGTCGCGTGGATACAAAACTGTTTCATAATTAATTAGTCTCTACTATACAGATAAAGTCACTAAGTAGTTCATCGCTGCTCTATAAGGAGCCTGTGAATTTTGCGATGTTTTTTGACAAAAACTGTGATAAAATACATTTCAATTTGTTCGGTGGATAAACAGAACATCCGCATAGTGTATCTGAATAGATAATTTATTTTTGCTCGTATGTGGGCATCTATTTGGCTCGCCTAGAGGCTCATCAAATAGATGCCCACAAGCTCGAAAAATAAATTCTTTATTCAGCTGCACTATGCGGATGTTCTCTATATATGTGTTGCATATCAGTAATATATATGTATAATCGTTTGCTATCTGTATATATAAAAGAGGATTTTTATTCCAGACCCCGATTTCAACCAAACAGGAAGACTTAATAGTTCCCTTCTCGCACCAATACAAATACCAACAGTAGTAATATTCATTGATGATAGGCAGAGACATTATCTATATAATATGGTTAGTTATATATTATGTCTCTGCCTATCGCAATGAATATTGCTACTATGACAAAATAGTGGTCCGAGAGGAGGAATAGTCCACGAGCCGCAGGTGAGTTTACTGTTCCTCCTCGACGCCCACTATTTTGGCATAGTCAACGACATTCTTGCGTCGTATACATCATACATAAATGGGGAGGGTACTATGCATCATAACTATGGATGGAAATGTGGTAATATACGTCATAAACATATATTTGGGAATTTGCAAACAATATGCATACATCTAATATACTACGATGACCTTTAACTATATTTATCGGGAACTACTTGTATATATTCTCATCCAGTGCACACTGCGATGACCTTTAACTATATTTATCGGGAACTACAGGTATATATACTCATCCAATGCATGCTACGATGACCTTTATCTATATTTGTGTAACTATGGGTGTGTAACTTCTCTGTATACTCAATATATACATGTATATGCCTTATACTATTATCGCATAATTAAAATTTCACATAACCTATGAATAATCAACCGTTCTACTATCCTAACTGTTTTTGTTGACTTTTAGATAGCCGTGGGTTCACGCCTTCCGGTTACCAGTCGATGCATCACGCGGGTTTTTATCTGCCTGCTCGGTGTGTTGGTGTGGTGCTTGCGGACCTTGCCAATAAGTTATCATTCCTGACATCCCCTTTGGCATAATTGCCATAAACCTTACAACAACGACAAGACGTTCATTATTTATTATATTATATCGAACATTGGTGTCAATTCTCTCACAATTTATGTGTTTGATTTTGTCACCTTTTTATTTACCGTGAATTTTGGAAATCGGTTTAAGATTTTACAATATACGGGATTCTCTTGGCGATGCCAGGGGAGCATAACTATGTTATTAGTTACATCTAATAAAATCTCTTCATGATGCATGCATTTATTTCTATAAATACGTCATTAGCAAAGATATTTTGGCGAACTTTTAGAAAACGGAAAGGAAGTTATAAATAACGTCTACTGGCATTACAAAAATAGGACTGGTCAATTGCCAACTAAACGCACAAACTATTAAATACAATGGAAAGCTATGATCGGACATTTGTAAGATCATTACAATTCGCCAATAAATCTAATGTATAGTTTCAGACTAGCCATATCTCAGGCGGCAATCCGATTTCGCGAAATGAGTTTGTTACTATAAGTAGAAAAAGAATAGTAGGCATGAAGGAATCATACTGGGGTACTATCGTGAAATAGTACAGCAGAATGCAGCCAACCAGAATGCAAGAAAGTCACGTGCGATATAATATACTACAATAACTAAGAACGGCAGTGTTTAGAACAAATAGATTTAAATAAAACAATTGTAGTGTTCTAAAAATAGCCATAATTTATTACCCAGTTCAAAGATTCCTTGTAACAAACGTTCCTGAAGTCTGTTTTCAGACCCAAAATTTTAATTTGATATATCCCTATACTTATATAGACATATCAGGAAAGACATATTTAATACATGTATGTTTCAGCCAATACACTTTTAATTTTTGAGGGTCAGTTGTTTGAATGTTTTACGTTTAGATATTCGCATAAATTGTACAGAATCGCCATGGGGGTCACATGTATGAAGACGAAACTTCGTGACATTGTATTGTTACATGCGCACGACATAAAACGGGCACATCCGTTATTAGTCTCACCTTTGGTCGAATAACTATCCCTGTGGGATCGCTAACCAAGTAGCCGTTCCCACCCATGAAGCAGTTCCCGTTGGCCATATGTGTGCGGAAAAATGTTGCCTGACCACATGCTTCAGTCTGAAGGCACATAATACTGCAAGCTCCCTCGTTGTGAACGGTTGCTGTTCCATTGTTATCTGAGACAATTCCAGTCTCTGCTTTTCCTGGGAGGACCTCCATGAGCACGGAGTTGAAGTGTGTCTTAGAAGCGTTCACTTCCACTGCAAACAGCGCAGCGACGCCAACTAGACACAGCGCCGTGACCATTGTCGAGGCAGAGCTCAAGGCTGCCTTGATGTCGATTCGACTTACTGAAATTAAATTCATTGCATCTACATGTATGTGTATCAACTAGTGTATATTTAATTTACATGTTGATAATTGAATCATTTCAAGGAGTAACTATCAAATGTGTCCGGGCAAGCGAATAAGTTTACTGTGTCATATAGTCGGCCGTAGATCGTCTCTCCACGTTGGGTAACACAGGTCCAGACACAGTTTTAAAGATACACAATCTTTTATTATAACAACAAAGAATGCATGGATATATGTTTTCCACAAAGCTAGCAGTTTGAGATTTCGCCTGTAAGTCTGTCGTGGGGCCAATCGGTTACTTTGAGAACGTTCAACCGAAAAGCCACGACCGAACGCAAACATAGTATTTAATTCTAACTTCCATCCCAAATCACATGACTGGTCTCATCTCCGTGATACGATATATTTCCATTGACCAGTAGGACTACTTCATGCGACATTGATCTGTTTCCGAACATATGATTCGCTATACTTTAGACCAGTAAAGCAGTTTCCACATGACATTGATCTGTTCCCACAGACTTCTTGATTAGTTGGTAATTTGTTTTATTAACCTACTATACACGGACTGTCGGGTCAATATTAACCCCCGGCATTCCACTATGGTACACACCTCACTTTTTTTCGAGTTTAATTATTGAAGTAAATTAACAACTCCACCGGTGATAAATCGGTTTCGTTGATAAGTTACATGGAAATATAAAACCTCTCCCTTCCACTGTTAGGGTACTAGCCTCCCTTCCAGTACTCAACTACCATAGTGTTCTACTCGGTCAACTCCAACTTCTAAACAAACTGCTTTACATAACATCAATGTTCTATAATATCGACTATTACAGTTAAGTTGTTCTATTTCACCCATCATCATAACTCGTTTAAGTTCTAAACACTTCTACGCGTACAATACTGAAAAAGACATATGGATTTACACACTTGACTACAATATGTCATACATGGTGATACATTCAATTCAAGATCAATAATCTTCAATAACATCTTATACAAACATCAATATATCTCCAATCATTCAGTTTTCATGAATTCTTTATCAACTTCACTTGTTGATGTCACTTTAATTCGTGACTATTCAATATGTTGTACTCTTTTTCAGAGACGGAACAATACCCTCAAAAACAACATACCAATAACATCATAACAACCTAATCAGTATACCTAATCATTGAACAACTTATTTTGAAACCACCGCGGGCTTGAAATACCACAACTTGTCAATATTTTCTAACTTAACAATCGCGCAATCGACCCCTCTCTCTCTCTGGTATCGCAAAACAATTTCTATTTTGAACAGTCAATATCTGTTCTGTGTTCGAGTTATTATCATCTCGGCCATAAGTCAAATAACTTGTTACAATTTCTATTTCGATACAGTTCAATACCTGTTATGCGTTCTACTTATTATCATCTCGGATATAAGACAATTAACTTATTTTCGTTTCCAATTTGGTTATTATGTCCGTTCACTTTCCATATCCAATTAACTTTTCAATTTACTTACTATCACTTATGTCCGTGATACATCTCTTCTAATGTCTTATCTACGCAGATATATTATTCAATTATCTGACCAATTTACTTCCATACGCAAACAATTTATATAGAATTTGCAAACCTATTTACAATTTTACTTACAATTACTTACTTATCCTATTCTTTCGTGATAAATGGCTATTTAAATGGCCTGTATATAAGAAGTTAATATTTAGTTATATCGCTCCCACATTACATTCAATTAATTGTTTCTTATGACAATGTAATTCTCGTTTACAACTTTTCTCATTCCCCAAAACTCATTACTTTATCCCGTTTTGCTTTTCGTTAGGACAGGTCAATTATGTTCTACCGAATCAGCACGGCATTCAATTGTCCCATTATACTCATTCGCATCTTTATGACAAATCGATCTCCACCATCCACTGTACAAATACAAGGATATTGGATCTATACACGGATTCAGCGCCGATATACACGGACGTTCCAAAGTTTTGCATTGAAATATTTCTATAACCAGCATTGCAACATTCTCCCCTTTTTCAACTTGGAACCATTGTGTAATGTGTCCAAGTAACAACAGTTTGCTACCTTGGTATGCTGGTTCTCAGAATGAAATAATCTGGAAACGACTTTCATTTCCCTGAAGACTTCTTGAATTCCCCAAGACTTCAACATTCCCCATTTTAACATACATGTAATCTACACGAGCTTGCATACTCTATGTGGCTCATATACGCCATACAACTATAACTGCATATTACCAAAAATATGAAGTGTGTTCAGCGCAATTTTAACCTTGCATGTTGGGAATTTCAGTTTTAGTGATTTATACTATTCGGCTTCCTAAATTTATCGAAACTTCCGGTATTATCGAAATCCATTATACCAATGAACGAACAGCACATTTCACCAACTTTTGTTTCAATATGACTGTTTATTATAGTGACTCTTAATTGAGCATACGGGTCACTAGTTTTCAATTGATTTAACAGACAATTGAACTCAAAACCAGCATCACACCCTGCTAGTGTGGTGCATCGATAATACAACGACACGTTTAACAAAACGCTCTTTATTACATTGGTGGCCTATTTTTCACTTGTAAGCCTACCTTATTTTCCCCAAACTGTATTTTATCACTTGACGATGACACGGAGAACGACTTTTAAGCGTTTTCTACTTAACACAACTTACTTTAATTCACTTACGCGTCATTAAGTGATTATAGCCCCCAGTCTGATCGAGGCCTATAGAAAACCAGTAATTGTATTTTAACACCTCTCATGAAATGACAGTTAACGGCATCTGGGTCCCAATTTGTTTGACAATCGGCTCATTCATAAAGTCGATATCTATTGCTCTCTTTCAACACATTTGTTAATTTTTAGCATGTCAGACAAAGGACACAATCAGATACAATCGTCATTTCCGATTGAATCAGATAGAAAACTGGACTTCGTCTCGTCGTGTACTCTGATCGTTTACTATCAGAATAAGTTGTTATATGGTTAATTTAAAATTCTTCACTTGACATATATATATACGTCGGAATCGACTTCAATTATGTATTCTGTGTTACTAGTGTCTTTGCCATTCTGTGCATTCATATCGTCGGAAATTAATGGACTTTTATTGTTATATCGAGCATTACTCTTTCTAAACTTTCTTTGGAGTTTACCCAAAGGAATTCCCGAGGAGCTGTCCTCAGTCGCTATTTGGCTCATTGTATCGTACGTTTCGTCTTCACTTGACCTTATCTCTTGGTCGCTATCAGGACAAACCAATTTTTGTTTAGTCCTGCGGGTTAATGTATTCTTTGGTATTTTCCTGAGATCTACGTCGGCGGATCTTAAATTTTTGCTATGTGATTTATATGTTCTCAGTTTGATCAATTCCCGTGATTTACAAATCACACACTTTTGACAGTGTGCACAAATACCCTTGTACATATTTTTCCAGTAATATTTACGACGAATTATTTGAAATGTGTGTTCAATTCCAAAATGTCCCAGTGTGTCAAGATATTGCATTAGTACATTTTCTTGCAAATGACTCGGTATATATAATCTCAGTATAGGATCATCATCGCATAGGACATATTTTCCCCACAACACAGCCACGTTTCAAATTATAATTCCTGTCAGTTTGATTAAAGATTTTGACGGGAATACAATCGCTTTTTGTTGTCGTTATTGACTCTTCCAAAGTGATTCCGGGATGTTGACTGAGAAACCCCTGATCTGTACAAGTCGGCATTATGAATGGAGATTTAAACATCTTAGCTCCTCCAATTATTTTAGCTGAACAAATGGCATCTGTCCTAGGCTGCAGTTTACAATTAGCCTTCAGTCGTATTAAAGAAGCTATATGGATGTCTGGTACGAGACCCACTAACTGATTTCTAATTTTCAGGGCTCCCAAATCAAAATACATTCTTACTCCATTGTTTCTTTAAAAATCTCGTCCAAGTATAAGTGACCTGTTTAAATTCTTAGTTACATATAACCTAAGAATAACCTTTAGTTTGTTTATCTTAAAATCGAGGTTTATATACCCTATTATTTATAATGTGTCATTGCACGCTGAAGTAACAGTTGCTTGTTTCTTAATAAGTTTGGGTCGATCTTGTAATTTTTCATACAAGTTTGTATTAATTAGTGAACAATCAGCTCCACAATCCAACAAAGCTCTTACCCTTTGTTTTCTAATCATTATTACAATGAACATAGTACATGTTCCTCTAATAGTTTCACAGTGTCTCCAGGATAATTGTAATTTGTGCTACTAATTTTAAACTCATGTGTATTTGTTGCAAAATTCATATCAATGTTTTTGTGTTTCATAATTTTTCACTTCCTTTTGATGAGTGCTATTTTGTTTCTTTTGTTCAATTATTGTTTTCGGCGTTCTCTGATCTAATTTAAATTTTTTCTTTTCCACTAGCCAACTTATGATTAACATTGCCTCTCTTTAACTCATTTTTACCAAATTTTATAAACTTTTTCACTGGTGGCTCATGTTTACTTTTTATTTGATTACCTTTAATTTCATGTCTTGTTTCTCTATTTCATATACGAGATGTCTTATCATCTTGTAAACTATTTGAGTTATTCATTCGACGTTTACCTGACTCACAATATTTAATTTTCTCGATTATTCTGGCTTGAAAATTGTCTATTATTTTCTTTTGATTTGTTTCGTTCCATTTTTCGGCCACCTTAAACATGGAACCACTTAGTTTAAATTTTTCCTTCGTTTTTCGTCTGCCTGGCGCAACCAACACCAGTCTATAGAATGTCCCCCATTTTGACAATATTCACACCGAAATGGCGTGCCAGGGCGTTGATTCATTACAAAACCCTGTGAATTTGAAGGATTAACTGGCCTTACTGTTTCATTTCTCATTTTTATCGCCCTCAAATTATTTTGGGGTCGAGGCCCCCTTTTTGTCCCGACATAACGCGTGGCCCCTGATACCTGTTTGGTTGAGGCCTCTGAACTCTGTCAAAAACCCTTCTACGAAAATGATCAACCCCCATTGCGATTTGCATTTCGTTATCAACCACATTTCTTTGAGATGTATCATATGTACCCTCTCCATACCTTAATTTATAACGTTTGTGTAAATTAGCTTCCCTCATTGCATAATCTACTGCCATGTCTAACTGTGGATGATTTTCCCTCATTAATTTAAACCTCAATGAATCATTGTTTAACCCATCCACAAAATATCCCACAAATTGCATCTCAATGGCAGGATCTTGTATATGATCCTCAAACGCATCAGTAGCGATCCCCCTTAATCGTTCGGCATATACCTGAATACTTTCATCTTTCTTTTGCCTAATGTTGCGTAAAATGGAGAGGGCATGTTGATTATCTCGCCATACCGGGTCCGTACTTCCCTTTTAAACTCAGCCCAAGTAATTCTTAGGACCCCATTAATTGTATTTTGTTTCATAAATCTTTGTACAAATTCTGCTACTGGTCCCCGTGCAGTTTGATTAGCTAACTTAATTTTATCCTCATCTGCTGCGTCTACAGCAACATAATACCTTTGTATTTGTAAAATCCAGTCTTTGAACCCTTTGGGTTCACCTGAATAAGTTCATATTATCGTAGCAGCGCCCAAAGCTGCCTGTACAGCTGTTGACTGCCTCGAGACGCCTCGGACTGTTGAACCACTGCATTTTGAAATAAATGCATTTGTTCAGTTAATTGTCCAAGCACATTCTGCATATTTTGATCATTTCCCTGACCAATTTGTTCATATGCAGGTGGTCGGTCGATAGGGTTTAAATCCCTACGTCTATTCATCTCTTCTCTACGCTGACGAATTGTATTCTCATACTCAATTATTCTTATTTCTGACTTACTTCCAAAATCTAACCTAGGTATCTCTGGTGCTTCAGCCATTTTATTTGATTAACAAGCATACAATATTAATTTATCTTTCCATTGTGACCGTGTCCTCATCTATAAACATTACTGCCTCTTCACTTTGGCCCAATTCGCGTGCTTTATTCTTAATTAATGTTTTAAGATGAATTAGACATCCATATGGTGTCGGATATCCCAAAAACGGTAAACGAGCAACAATTATATTAACAGTTAATGCTGGAAAATCTGCAAACGGTGTTTTAATAGATGTCCATATTGTACATCTGTCAAAAACACAATTATCTAATTTATTAAAAATTTGTATCTCTTCCAAAACACTAATTCTATTGAAATGTACATCTAATTTAATTTGCACGACTCGTTTAAATACTTTCGGCGAGATTGTGCTAATGCGTTCTTTACAAAAACTACAATAGTCTAAAAATTTAAATGGTTAGTTGGGTACAACGCACCGTCTGTATCACTGGTACTCGAGGTGTGAATGAATGAATGAATGATGCTTTAATCTCAGCCATTTTTACATGGAACATGAGCGATGGTTACCTATGTCGGATTAAAATATTCTGCTGATATATATTTAAGGGCATACCTGCACTGTAATCTGGCATAAATTGAAATTACATTTGGTATGTTGTTTAAGAATGCATTCAGTCTATGAAAAAGGTACTCACCCTAGCTCAACACCACGGAAACTTCTGTTCAATCAATTGTCAGTACTTTGAAATGTCAGCTGGGTACCACACCTCGAAATGTCAGATGTATATAACTTCGAATGTCAAATGTACATAACTTTTCTCGATATCGATTTTCTTGTTGAACTGAATGTTAATATTCGTGAATTTTCTTCTTGTTTTTACTTCTAAACTGAATGTTTATATTTGTGAATTTTCTTCTTGGTTTTTCTTCTGAACTGAGTGTTTATATTCGTGAATTTCTTCTTGGTTTTTCTTCTGAACTAAATGTTTATATTAGTGAATTTTCTTCCTGAACTTTCTTTTTAACTGAATGTTTATATATCTTCTTCCTGGTTTTATTTTCAACGGAATGTTTACATATCTTCTTCCTGAATTTTCTTTTGTACTTAATGTCACTGAATTTCCGGCAAAAGTGTACTTCTTGCATTGTCCTTAGCACTGTCCTTTAGAATTTCATTTTTCCTAATTCACCAACAGCTGTATTAGGAGTTCTGCACACGGCAACCCATTGGACACACCCTACATGTGTGCGATATTTTATTGTGGATTGGCACGGTCCTCTAAAATCGTTTTTTGCGTTTTTAAGGCGAATTTTGAAATAATTCGACAAATCGACAATTCATAAAGGGCCATTCAATGAAGCCCGCTACACTAATTTCGTTACCAGAATAAACTAATGGAATAACATATGCTCTATGAACATTTTACTATATAGAAATATGTAGAATATGATTGCTAACCCTTATTGATAACTTAGATCCAAAAACAATAACCCTCCCTATCGGGCGAGGAAAACACCAACATAATTATACGTTTACACACCATGCTTAAGAACAATTAGTTATCAAACTGTACTGTTCCATTAATATTTTAACATTAAGAAGTGCTAATTATTGCTTTTTGTCGAAATTTAAGTTGTGTCCAGGAGTAAATCAACTACCTCGTTTAACCCTTTACCCAACAAACCGGCCAAAATAGGCCAAATAAAGCTTCAACAGCCTAAAATATCTTCGGTCTGTCTCAATAGAACCATACAAATATGGATATCATTGGAACCGGCTCCTTGACCACATTGTGATAGTTACAGTTAGCCCTGTGCGCCTCGCATATATAAGAGAATGCATTCTTTAACAATTTTATAATTTTTAATGTGTTAAGCCAATGCATTCTCTTATATATGCGAGGCGACCTATGGTCGACTCGCATATATAAGAGAATGCATTGGCACAGGGCCGTTCTGTTGGGTAAAGGGTTAATAGGATGAAAGTGCATATTAGAAGTATTCTTCATTATGTTCCGTCAGCTCTTTATGATGTTACCATGACACATGGGGCACCACAGACAAATTGGTTTCCAACGTGGCCGTTGGCCCTAGGTCAATTTTTTCTGCATTGTGTAGAGAATATATATCATTGCGTGTGTACAAAATATATGCATATTTATAATCAAGTTGCATTATGCTACCTACATTTTGGAGACGTTAGTAATCCGTATCCGTGATTGCCACCAAAATGGCGACCGGAAATTGAGTAATGGAATATTCTTAATCATATTTTCTTGATAATTTCTTGTCTCATGCGGCCGGTGATCGCATTTCGCTTAAAATGTTTTCTTGTTAGCTGATTAGTCAAGTATTTGAGACTTTGTGCTATTATCATATTGGTACAATCTCAAATAAAATGGTATTGAACAATTTGGTGCGAATCTTTGACGCGAACTTCTTCTGGGATTCTAACCATGAAACGCTAAGAAATGTGTGAAAGATGTCAATATTACCTATTGCTATCCCGCCTTCTGCCTCCATCATGTGCTCTTGTCACATGTGACGCATATATAAAATGGATGCACCGATTATTTTTAAGGGCATAATTTATACTTTGTTTCTCATATCTCAAATCTTGGAAAAAAAATATTAAAACAATATCCATAAGCTATGATCAGTCTTGATCGATTTGAGTGGAATAAAGACATTCATGGGGTCAAATGCACACTTTCGTTAATATGAATGTCTCTGGAGACATCGAAATGCAACGAATAAGCTACCAACACATACCCCGTGTGGTAGAATTGGCCTACCGCCCACTGCAACGAGTAAGAATCCCCTAATGTGGAACCCTGTTTGCCGTGGGGTGCATCCCGTGAAGTATGGTGTAGGAGTCCTGGATGTAATCGGACGGTCGTATCACGTGAGGCGTCGACCTGCGGATAAAACTTAGCTCATTGTGCTCTATGGTCCTACATCTCTTCAAGATGGGTGGTTGAGTCGGCCCGGCTCAAGCAATCGGCTAGTCACGTCCCTCAGAATGTTTCAGATTACATTTCTGCCATCTATTGTATTTTGTTTCTGGTGTTTACTTTAGTTGTTTGTTCTGTTTCTCATGACTGTTGTTTCTGTCGTGTCATGTATGTTTGCATTTCGTCCTAATGACTGTTAAATGTTTCAATCTTGTACTGTTCACGCCTGTCTCACTGTGGCGAGGTACCGAGAGGCTGCCATATGCAGTGGCTAAACGGGTCATCGCTTCAGCTGTGTACCAGTCTTTGGCCCAACCATAATTCGAAGGGTAGTCCGAGGCGGCTGTAGGGCTTGTCGACTATCTGCTGTTCATAAAGCAACTCAAAACAAACAAAAACGTAAGATTGACCATCCGCCAAGTTCCAATGATGCCGAAGTATATCCTCAGTACTTGGTACCTGGTTTTGATCCAAACGTCAAGAAACCTTCTGACTGTGGCAGTACATTTAGTAGAGTCGCTTATGTCCGATTTTGGGCTCCAGTGGGACAATCATGAACAAATATAGCGACCATGCTCATGACCCAGTATATAGTCTCTACTTCAGAAACAAATTTGTTAGAACCCCTGGGGTGCTATTCACCAAGCGAGACTATTTTATAAACCAGGTAGTTATTTGCTAGTGGCTAAACGCGAAGGTGTCTCCGCTTTAGCGCCAACGACACACGCTGTCGATGATGTGATTGATCCAATCTATCAGATTTGTCACTTGTCAATAGACACCGTCTCACGACTATTTCGAGAACACTCACCGGCCACAATCAGCATGTATAACGGTATATGTTTTGGGTATACTTGTATGGAGACTCATGCTGACATTTGTACATCAGCCTTCTGCATAATGAGTTTTGATGATATTATTGAGGTTTTTGAATTGGCACACCGTGAAGATGAAGAGCCAAGAAGACAACGTCTGAGAATAATTTTAAGGGACAGGTCAAACCCTCTTGAAGAGTATGATGAGTGGAGGTTCGTCGTTCGATACAGGCTGTCGAAAGAAAGTTCAATCCAGTTACTGGACATGATATATGCGGACATCGAATCTCCAACAGAAACGAATTGTGCTATCCCTCCTACACTAAAACTATGTGCAGCGCTGAGGTTTTTTGCTTGTGGGACGTTTCAAGGTCTTGTGGGTGATTTACATGGAGTTTCACAGTCATCTATACGTAGGCACACATTCCAGGTTACTGAAGCAATATGTGCACGCAAAAGAACATTTATCGACATGCCGAGCGGACCTGATGCGAATGATGTGTTGCGTGGTTTTGAAGAACTTGCTGGCATGCCATGAATCATAGGGTGCATTGACTGCACTCACATTCCCATCATGAACCCAGGTGGACCACATGCCCAACGGTTTATTAACAGAAAAGGCTGGCACAGCATTAACACACAGGTGGTTTGCGATCACAGACTTAGATTCATCAACATCGTCGCTCGGTGGTACGGATCAGCTCACGATTCGCGCATCTTCAACGCATCAACTCTGAGGCAAAAGTTTGAAAATGGATTAATAGAGGGAGTACTGCTAGGCGATTCGGGTTATGAAGCGACAACATATATGCTAACACCCATCGCCAATCCACAGACAAGGCTCGAGAAAAATTACAACAAGGCCCACAGAACAACCAGAAATACAGTTGAACGCAGCTTTGGTGTATATAAGAAGAAATTCCCTTCTGTGGCTTTCGGGAATCGATTGAGATTGCGAGTGAGTATTAATTAAAATAATTTATTTCAACTAATGGTATCGAAAGTCTTTAAAAGATTTTATTCTAGCAGTTTAAAACAAAATAAATGTACAAGTATATAGATATTTGTCACACGGCATATACTGCATGAACTTAATTTTAATTTTATTTCTTAAAGATGACCTCAGACTTCCAAACGTCCAGTTGGAAGTATTGATTTTCTTTGTTTGTCTATACACCCGCATGTGACATGCAAACTAGACTATTTGCTGTGCAATAGTAATTGTCAAATTTGTAGCAACTACATATTGTCACATACCGCCTCATAAATAATTCAGTATTGACCCCAGATAATCTTATGTGTTTTGTGGGATTGCGTTTGTAACCATAGTTTCATCCTAATGGTCATCTATTTTATGTATTTACATATACCGCTGTGTTATACAAAATATTGGTCAGTGATTGATCAACTACAAATTTATCGGTTCATGCGTTTCGTATCGCTATAAAACACACCGTAACACAAACCGACGTCACATCTTGACCCATATATATTACAGATGACTAAAAGTGGTAGTTAGAATAACTGTGTTGGTACGAATTGGTAGATATTTCAAGTGTAGAATATGTGGGTAACTTGAAGTGAAGCATGGTATACTATACAAACTGCAGACGGATTTCAGAAACAAATACCCCGAATTTGTTGTAATTAATAAGGGGAAAACTGCATTCAATGCGGTTCAGATCGCGTATTAACAGTGGATTCGTGACCATGCATAGCTGGCATCGATTTTTTAATTTGCTATTTTGAGTATCTCAGAATAACAACATTCAAGTTCTTCCAGGCAAACTGATTGAGTCTTCTATTCGCCCACTTGACTACATGCTTGTCTGTTTTGATTCATTCCATTACTTTATTTTCAGCTTGACAGATGCATGGCCACCATAGTTGCTACAGCTTGCTTACACAATTTGGCTTTGACACACAATGATCCACTCCCAACTGACGAACTGCCTGTTGTGATGGAAGAAAACATGACAGCTTTGGTATCAGACAGGAACGAAGATGCTCTTCTATTTCGCCAGCGCTACGCCGATCAAGCGTTTGGCACCAGGGAGTGATTTTCCTTAAACTACATGTAAGATCGGCAAATGTAGTGGCATTCTCCAAGTAATAAAAGTATGATTGTACTGCACTAATTATTATTTATACCATGTAAAATATATTCTCTGTGTTAGCTTTAATTAGCATCAACGTTTTAGATGGACATAAACGTTCGTTTTATTACAAGCTGAAAAGGTAATTTGTTTTCATATTCACCTGCCAATTTGATTAAGGGTTTCCAGCGATCCCACTTATAACATTTAAAAGCGACCATGATTATGTTAATGGTACTGCATGGTCTTTCCGTTCGATCGGAGTTTCGTATCAATGGTGTCAGAATTTTTTCTCCAACTGGGTGTTCAGGTGAAATTCTGATTTTCTAATGTAAGGAAATACTCAAACTTCATCCAAAAAAAACCCCACACGATTCACAGTGTATATCACTTGGAAAATGTTATCTGAGCCATATTAATCACAAAGACATCGTTGTTAAAATTAGATGTCACATCTGTGGTGAATGCGATGCTATGGCAGATAAACAACCATGACATGTGTACTTAACTAAATGGGTATTATGTTCCAGTCAGACAGATTGGAACAACCACCCGGTCCATGGGATGTTATAGGATACAATTGAGTTTTTGTTTTAAGTTAGGCCCTGGCAGCGCTGACACGAACTGATCTTCCTAACTTGGGATCCGCTCTCCGCCTGTTGGCACCGTCAACATTGTTAAACAAAACACAACAGAACGAAAACTCTTTATGTTAGCTTATTTAGAATTAATATATACGTGCATGTTTGTCATATAAGGTACATTTAGGCTGTTAGTTTAGATTGGTGTATGTATATACATCCATGCAAATAAATTAAGATGATACGGTATTCTACTTCCAGTTGCATAAATGATGATAGATCATGCCATGAATCTCTACTGTGGCTGACAACCCCGTTGTGATCATATTCCATCAGTACAAAACCTTGGGAACTTTTTGAAGTTTGACACTGAATCTTATAAAGTCGAAAAATGACACAGACCATATACTTCATTATTATCTGTTTCTTAATAATGTATGTCACTATTGGTGAATGTCACAACTCAAAATTGCATGTTTTACTGTGACATTTGTCAGTAGATATCGCAATAAGCATTCAATTTATTACCCAGAAAAAAACCCATAATTACAAGAAACGCAAAGCAAAATAGCTCACAAATCACTTAAATCGTGAACTTCTGAATTGGGACCTTCACTTACAGTGAATTACTTTGTTGAGAAACAGATAATAACAAAGAAATAAATTTCCTGTGTTATTTTTTCGATTTTATAAAGTTCTCTGTATAAACTTCAAAAAGTTCCCAGGTTTTGTACTGGTGGAATGTGATCGGAATATGGAATATGATCGGGCGTTATCCAGAGTAGGGATTCATGGCATGATCTAAAATCCTGATAAATTACACAATGTATAGTACACCACTATATATGAAAATTAAATATCAAAATTAATCAATAAGTAACTTTAATTTAGTCTCATAATACATCTGTTTTGCTTCATTTGCTCTGATTTTAGTTTCGTGCGACTTTATTTTCAGCTCACTCGCTTTGACATTGTTGAGCCTCTCTTTGTTTTGTAGTTCAAACAACTCCGTTTTAGCCTTGTGCTCTAGCTCCAAAAAAGAAAAAGCACGATCTGCTTTATCGAATGCTCTGGACCTCCCTCTGCCCTGAGCTCCCATTCTGGCGGTATCCAATTCCGTCATATGTGTGTCTCTTAAATAAAAAAAACGAACATTATGAATTAAATAGGACAACATGATGGTATATCCATTCAGACTAAATTTATGCTCATGATACTTATATTACTTCGTATTCATATTCCAGTTTAGTAAGTGAACTGCTAAAATGGAAGGCAATATTTTCTTTGGAATTTACCATGCATTTATTTCATATGGTTCCGATATTTTAGGGAGGCACTAAAGTTATTTTAAAGTTTTGATAAATGTTATCTTTATATGTATAATGTGTGTGCCATGTTTGCTTTTCTACCTGCAAATGTGGTTGCAATTCGGACTAAAAATAAAAATAGACATCTTTAAAGGTACGTGATGCCTTGGCGGTGGATATCCGTGAAAATATTTCCACCTGTCAAAAACCGCCACAAACAGAAATAACATCAAAATGTAGACAGACTTTGTCCGTACACAAATAAGAAATATCGCATAAGCAGTACATGTATGTTATTGTCATATATTTGACAATTGTTATGTAAACATAGGCATAACAAGTTACTTTTCTGGTGTTTGTTTATATTATGATGGTAAACATAAAGAGCGTTCTTTGTTGGTGAATTCTTGATATGGAACTAATAAAGAGCGTTTATGCAATTTGTGTGTGATTAGTCAGTAGCATTGTGATGTCTTCTGTAACATAAGCAGGCTCTTGCTCAGGTAAAATATAGTAGGTCTTTCTGATAACATGCTGCTTACGCGATGGTCATAGTATATATGAACGAAACTGTATGCTCCCTAATGCTTTTCTGTCCACGGTGTTTAGAACAAATATGAATATTTTCGACAATTAAGGCCTCCCGTGACTTTAAATATGTATTCTGTGTTCCAGCTAGTTACGACGACGACAACAACAAAAACATATACAACAAAACAACAACAACAACATAAAAATGACATTTAACATCGTTTTCTGTGTTTTCGCTTGAATCCGGCCATTTTAGGGACCATCTCCTTTTATACTCAACAGAATATATGCAACAAATTAATGAATTTGAGCAATGAATGAGTGCAAATTACACTCATTTACCCCATGGATGATTACAAAATGGTACTTATACCAAAAATGTATTTATTACTCCAGCCATAAATTCATTTTCAATATATTTACCGTGTTGTTTGCATTATTCATAGAACATGCTATGAGTGAATTTTGCACTAATCTTGGCTCTGTTGAGTATAGAAGGAGATGCGTTTCATAGAACAATCTTAAGTCCATCTTAAGTATAGAGATTATAGAGAAAATATTGGGTATGTGTATTCTATATGCCTAGGTTCATTGCCTGCTGATAGATAACGCACAATTATGATATTGTTATGAAAGGGTGATAATCAGAATAGCGACTGGTCTGCATGCATGGGCGCACCTTTTAACAATGTCTTCGTGTCAGATTCCATGCACACATAGCTGCATGATTCCAATACCTACTATATACAAACAGAACGATCCCCAATAAATTATTAAAATTATTAAAGGGACTTATACATCACAACTCTGGAGGTGAACATTCGCCCTTAGCACATATAGTTAGGGAGCCCGCATATGTTCTATTTACACTTTTGCGTACAAAAGGTTTGACCCCCTAAGGTTGGTACCAATAATGGAACATTCTGAAAAACCGATTTCTTAAGTTGCGCATTCCTGGGGTTTAGGGGCCGCTGAACCCAAAAAAGTGCCAAAAATCACTTCTATTTACACTTCCGCGTACATCGATGAATTTTGGTTTGATGATACTCCTAAGTGTACTGATTAAGAAAACACAACTTAAGAAAGGGATTTTCCTGGGGTTTTCAGATAAGAAAGGGGGTCCCATGCTGAACCCCAAAACGTGATTTTTCACTTTTTTTATACTTTCGCGTACATCCATAATTTTTGGTCTCAAAGTACTTTGATATATACTAATTATAAAAACACAACTTAAGAAGCAACTTTTCCTGGGGTTTTAAGATAAGAAGGGGGTCATCGGGTCACCCCTCAAAACGTAAAAAATCACTTTTATTTACATGATTGCATTCGTCCAACGTGTGTGTATGTGCGTACACCCCTGGAACGTTGCACTATTACAACCAATACATCCCTAAATCGATACGATCAACTTAAGAAATATATATTCATGTCGTTTTCTGATAAGAACGAGACTTGTTCCCCCCCCCCCCCCCACAACCCGATCCATTTTCTAGAACTATAAGTGAGCCAGTTTTATAAAAATTATAGCGGGAAATCTAGTAAAATGTATACAAATGTATATATTTTCGTGAAGCTAAGACATAATGAAACTTTTTTGGGCCAAAATTGAAACTCACCATCCAAGATGGCCACCAAAATGGCCGTCGGAAGTTGAAAATGACATTTTTTTCACAAATATCTTCTAGATCAATTCATGCTGTTTGGAACTGGTTGAGTGATGCAACTTTATTTTGTGTTTTGTATATTAACTGATAATTGGAGCAATTAAATATGCAATGATTGGGGTCCTAACCCCTTCCGATCCCTCAAAAATTTGATTTTACAGAACGCAGTACAAAATTTAAAAAAAATCACAATTGGGATTCTAGTCATATTTCAACAAGAAACGAACAGAACATTGTAATGTAAGTGAGGCATATCATTACCTATGAATATTCCAAATCTCTGGAACCATAAATCTTACTTTGGCTCAAAATGGCTGCGAAAATGGCCGCCAAAATATGGAAAATGGTAAATATTGCCCCAGGGTGTCCTGCAATCGCTTACAAGTTGTGGTTGATGTACACAATTGACTAATCTGTTTTCTATACATTGCATACTAACATGTCTGATGCACCATGGATCATTTTTACTATTGTCACCACTGACATTACCAGAAATATTGGATTTTTCTCTCACAAACTTGACATAAATATCGGCAAAAATTCACTTTTCAGGGTTCGATCATTTGTTCAAGTAAAATGTAACTATCTTTGGATTGAAAGGTGTTTATTGTTTTGGTATATCTTAAATGTATCACACTACGGTGTTTATAGACTAAATTGCTCAAGATGGCTTCCAAAATGGGAACCAAATTTGTAAAAAGTTAAAAGTTAACATATCCCGAACATTTTTCTCTGCATTATCCGACAAAATGTGGCAAATTGTGACTCACTTGGTTATTGTACGTGTTAGTTACAATGTAATTAACTGACAACTACGTTCTATTATGTTTGTCCCAGTTCCGTGTGGGGCATGACAAATTCATTTTAAAGTTGCAGTATGGAATTTTGCGGAAAACCTCCTTTGTGCTTCTGGTCATATTATTGAAAGGGAATGGGCAGAACTTTGAGACGGAACTGAGATGAGCCATGATATGTGGGTATTCTGGCCCATTATGATAAAAATTTATCAACTGGATACAGGGTGGAAGTTAAGATGGCAGCCAGGGAGTTACTCAATGAGCATAGATGATGATAATAGGTTTACACGGAGTTATTGTATGGTCATGAATGATGTGTGGGTATAAAGGGAGTGCCCTGTTTGTAACGGTGGGACGTATATTTATATATGTTGTGGATGTGTTACCATTGGTGGTGTATGGGGAGTAGATTTATTATCATGGATGGCGTGTATGAGTATGGCAAGTATGGAACCTATGAGTGGTCGTATGTGCGGATATTGGTATATCTGGAAGGGATCACCATTGGCGTTGTGCATATGTATACCTGGATTGACTCTATGGTCATGTGTACGGCGAATAGGTATACATGTAGTGGCTGTATGGTCCATGGTGAGGTGAACATGTATACAATGAGTGACTGTATGATCGTGAACGTAGTGAATATGTATACATATAGTGACTATATGGTCATGTGTCGGGTGTATGTGTATACCTGGTGTTCATGCATGGTGACTCGGGGCTAGAACCCAAAGCCACGACAAATAGTTTTCATGGCTGACTCAACCGATTTTCGTGGCTGGTTTGCTAGCTAAGCCGGCTCAGTCACACCGTTCGTGGCTGACGAAATATGGCGACTCAGCCGGCTGAGATGGTATTATTCAGCGTATTTTCGTTTCCGAAATGTTCCTAATCCCCTGTTACCGGTTATAGACACCGTTTTTTAGCGTTTGTGGTGAACCCGTATAATTCCAGACCAAACGTAATCTTTTGATGTTTGGCTTTTCTATTATGGCTAAAATTCACGAAGGACTGGCATGGATATACTATATAGTTTCCCATCGAATCAGTATAAGTAGTTACATTGGGACTTCTGTCGACTTCAGACTGCTATCATCACTACCATCTTACGATATATGCATCGTTGAATGATGAACCCGATAGTAATGATATGTAATATTTCAAACTATTTTCTATTCTTATGTGTTTATATTTTGACAAATGCCAGCGATGTCTGAGACTGGGTGTTGTCGATTTATATTTTAACCCTTTCAATACAGATTGGACGCGCCCATTCAGTTATATGAAAGCATGCATTGGGATAGTCTATTCCACATTAAGGGGCCCGTAGTCCAAGTCTTCTTGTACTAAAACCAGCCAAACACCAGCATCTCGCCATACCAATATCTTAGCTGGTTTTAGTACAAGAAGACTTGGACTAAGGGGCCCGGTGTTCTGATAATATAATAACCATGCCGTGTCCTTGCGAGTGTGCCAATATTAGGCAATACTGTTTAGTTATTTGCGATTCACAGTACAGTTGTGCTTGACATATAAGCCCATGCACATGGCTCAGCCATTTTAAAATTCCGGCGGCGGAGATTTTTAAATGTGGCTGGCGTTAGAGATAATATGGCTGGCGGCGACTTGTGGCCAATATGGCTGGCGGCGGCGTGCGATGGCGGCTTTGGGCTCTACTCGGGGCTGTATCGTCATTTGTGGATCTACCGGTATAACCAAGTATAGGGCTGTACGATCAGGTGTACTAGTACATGTACGTGTATAAAGTGGGTGACTGTGTTGTCATTTGTGTGGTGTTTATGTACATATGGAGTGACTGGGATAATGGGTGGGTTGTACATGTGTACCTTGGGCGGTTATCGCTTTCCACAATAACTCAAGGATATGTTAATCAATAGAGAGGTCATGTCATATCGTGGAAAGCGATAGCCACCCATTATCACACAGTCATTACATATATACATAAACACCACAGACATAACAATATAGTGACCCATTACCACTGGTGACCATACAGCCACGCGTCACAAAGCAGGCACACCGGGTATACTCCTAAACATGACACATAACCATATAGTCACTTCTTGTATATCCATTCATCTCACCATTGGCCATAAGGTCATCCCCTGTATACCTATTCTCCAAACGCATGGTCAAATATACAATCAATATAAACATCAACACCACAACAATGACCATAAAGTCACTCCTGTATACATATGCACATCACCAGTGACCATATAGCCTCTCGCTTCATACACATACCCTCACCCATGTTACCTGGTATACTCCTTCACCCTGACCTATGGCCATATAGTCACACCGTGTGTACCTATTCAAAACATTCATACACGATCATGGTCAATCCGTGTATACATATTCACCTCAACATTGGGCATGTCAATCCCTGTATCCCTATTTGTCACACCATAGCCGAATAGCCACTCAAGATATACTAATACACCCCAGCCATGACATGTCAGTATAGTCACTCCATGTATGCATATGCACATCATCCATGGCCATATAGCCACTCGCTATATACACATGTCCCTCGCCCATGACAATAAAGCAACACGTGTGTGTACTGGTATAACCTACACATGATGATACCGACACGAGTCACCAAACAGGAACACCAGGTACATGTATACTCATACGCCTGTCACCCCCTGTATAGATGTTAATTACATTTATGATAATACAGTCATTACTTGTATACCTACATGTAATCATATCACCAGTAACCATACGGTCACTACCTGTATACCTATTCGACACTCATAGTCACATAACCACTCGATATACATATGCAGCCCACCCTAGACCATAAATTCACTCCAGGTATACATGTAAACCTTACGAATGGCCATTCAGCCCTTCCAGATATACAAAAAACCCGCACAAACGACCACTCAAACAATCCATACTTGCATATACACCTCACGCATGACAATTCAGCAATTCACTGTATAAGCATACACGCCATCCGTGATAATACAGCTAAGCCATATACACCCACCAATGATAATACATACACGAGATATATAAATATACATCCCACCGTTACCACAAGGACACTCCCTGTGTACCCACACGCTCGATAATGTCCACCCAGCTTACTCCAGGTATTCATATTCAATCATGACCGTACAGTCATTCCATGTATACCTATACACATTACCCGTAACCATAACATCACACACCCATCCATGATCATACAGACAACGCATGTACATCCCACCCATGACCTTACAGTCACTCCATATATACATAATCAACACATATATGACCATGTAGCTATATACATACACCACACCAATGACCATACAGGCACACCGGGTGCACCCGTACTGGGTATACACAATAATACACCATACAGTCACTCCATGCATACCGATTCACATCACATCTGACCATGACCTCTCCCTGTATACCTAGATGCATCTTACCATGGACAACCCACTCATAACCATATAGTCACTCATTGTATACCTACTCACATCAGTCATGGCATACAATAACTCCCTGTATACCTATTCTTACTCGACTTTCAAGGAACATCCCACTGACAAGAAAGAGACAAACCATCGAGTAACCAATAAGCGATTTATCTAGACGTATACCCTCCATGTATATAACCCAGTTAAAGGCAACCATTGTGTGATAGATAATTATATAGCCGTGCATTGTACAAGAAATCTTGACCGCCTATCGTAACATCTTTTCTTATTTAAGGGGGTGGCAGTAAGACAGTCTAGTCTGACTATGCCACCCCCTCAAATATACAATGTAATATTTGTCAAATGTATTATGCATTAATGTGTGTATATTGAAATAAAATATCCTATCCTATCCTATCCTATTCACCTCACATATGATCACAGAGTAACTCCCTGGCTACGATCTTGACATCCACACTGTATCCTGTTGACATTTTTTTTTATCATAATGGACCAGAATAGCCAAAGATTATGGTCCATCTCAGTTCAGTCTCAAAGTTCTGCCCATTTTCTTTCAATAGATATGGCTAAAATCACAAAAGAGGATCTCGGCAAAATTACATACTTTAAAATGAATTTGTCATGCTCCATACGGAACTGGGACAACTGGGAATAGAACATGTAGTTGTCAGTTAATTAACTAACACGTATAATGACCAAGTGAGTCACAATTTGCTACCTTTTCGGATAATGCAGAGAATGTTCGGGATATATGTAAAAAAAATTACATTTTGGAAGCCATCTTGAGCAATTTAGTCTATAAACACTGTAGTGTGACACATTTAAGATAGACCAAAGCAATAAACACCTTTCAATCCAAAGATAGTTATATTTTACCTGAAAAAATTGTCCAAACCTGAAAACTTAATTTTTGCCAATATTTATGTCAAGTTTTTTTAGAGAAAAGTCCAATATTTTTGACGATGTCATTGGTGAAAATAGTAACAATTAACCATGGTGCATCAGCCATGTTAGTATTCAATGTATAGAATGCAGA
Source organism: Siphonodentalium dalli (assembly GCA_032622095.1). Classification (NCBI taxonomy): domain Eukaryota; kingdom Metazoa; phylum Mollusca; class Scaphopoda; order Gadilida; family Siphonodentaliidae; genus Siphonodentalium; species Siphonodentalium dalli. Next base: position 24,202,159 of record CP136069.1, read on the forward strand.
ATAGCCCATTCTATACATCAATACAACTTGTAAGTGATTGCAAGACACGCTGTGTAATATTTACCATTTTCCATATTTTGGCGGCCATATTGGCAGCCATTTTGAGCCAAAGTAAGAATTTTGGTTCCAGTGATTTGGAATATTCATAGGTAATGATATGCCTCACTTACATTACAAAGTTCTGCTCATTTCTTGTTGAAATATGAATAGAATCCCAATTGTATTTTTTTGTGAAATTTTATACCGCATTATGTACAATCGAATTTTTGAGGGATCGGAAGGGTTAGGACCCCTATAATTACATATTTAATTGCTGCAATGATCAATTAACATACAAAACACAAAATAAAGTTGCATTACTCAACCAGTTCCAAACAGCATGAATTGATCTAGAAGATATTTGTGAAAAAATGTCATATTTTCAACTTCCGGCGGCCATTTTGGTGGCCATCTTGGATGGTGAGTTTCAATTTTGGCCCCAAAAAGTGTCATTATGTCTTAGCTTCACGAAAATATATACATTTGTATACATTTTACTAGATTTTCCGCTATAATTTTCATAAAACTGGCTCACTTATAGTTCTAGAAAATGGATCGGGTTGGGGGGGGGGGGGGGGGTAACAAGTCTCGTTCTTATCAGAAAACGACATGAATATATATATCTTAAGTTGATCGTATCGATTTAGGGATGTATTGGTTGTAATAGTGCAACGTTTCAGGGGTGTACGCACATACACACACGTTGGACGAATGCAATCATGTAAATAAAAGTGATTTTTTACGTTTTGGGGGGTGACCCGATGACCCCCTTCTTATCTTAAAACCCCAGGAAAAGTTGCTTCTTAAGTTGTGTTTTTATAATTAGTATATATCAAAGTACTTTGAGACCAAAAATTATGGATGTACGCGAAAGTATAAAAAAACGTGAAACATCACGTTTTGGGGTTCAGCATGGGACCCCCTTTCTTATCTGAAAACCCCAGGAAAATCCCTTTCTTATGTTGTGTTTTCTTTATCGGTACACTTAGGAGTATCATCAAACCGAAATTCATCGATGTACGCGGAAGTGTAAATAGAAGTGATTTTTGGCACTTTTTGGGGTTCAGCGGCCCCTAAACCCCAGGAATGCGCAACTTAAGAAATCGGTTTTTCAGAATGTTCCATTATTGGTACCAACTTTAGGGGGTCAAACATTTTGTACGCAAAAGTGTAAATGGAACATATGCGGGCTCCATAACTAATACCACTAAGGGCAGGACATATCTTTCGTGTTGCTGATATTACGTTCTAATACATTCTACGTCTGTGAAGCATCTATAATACTAGGAAGCCGAATATTTCCCCACAATGTCATGCACGACGGAAGCATTGAGCTAAACGTTCTTTATTACATTCCAACACTCACGGAGTCGTGATACAAAACGCTCTGTGTATATTACTGTAATGTGAATAGTACTGCATATCATAATCCAAATAGACTTATTTCCAATCTGAGACATAATTGTATATGTCATATATAAATGATGTTAATGCCATCAGGTCTGCTTATGTTGACAAATATGCTAAACGCATGTTTTAATTGCTAAAATTTATTTAATTACTAAGGCTATCTGTTTTTGTGTGGTGGGGGTCTAATGTACCAGGGACCTATATGTCATTGGGGTGGTGGGGTCTATTGTGCTAGAGATCTATGTCTTTGGGTGGTGGTGTCTATTGTGCCAGGGACCTGTGGATGTTTTGATAATACCAAGGTGATGACTTTTAGTAAAGAGCGTTCATAATTAACAACGCTTGAATAGATGATTCATAATTAAATATGTTCTATATATATGATATATGCGATATTTTTTTTATTTTATAATTAATAAAAATGCAGATGTAATAAATGTTATGCATTGAATCTGAGATTCACGTCGGTTGATCATGATAAAATACACAGGCTTGTTATCATCCTGGCGATATATATGTATCAATTAATGTTACATCGATGTTGAAGCCTGTTCGCCGTCTGTTTCATGCCCAACGGTGGAAACCTGGTCGAATATGACGTCTTCGTCCACTCCTTCCATGGCTACGGCATCAACTCCTTCATCGATACCTCTGTCGTCTTGAAATATAAATTAATTGACATGATCGTATACATTGAATGATCTCTGTGAAACCAATTTCTACGAGCATTGCATTTATGTCACAAAAGATGCATATAAAGTCATTCCTGATATGGTCAAATAAAGAGCGTTTGTTCCACTTCCGTGTGAAAAAATTTCAACGACTGGAAAATGGCTGTGACCATGGTAAGTAATTTTAGAACATATGAAGCCGGTATATCAACATCTTGAAGCTCGAATGAGCCACGTCAGTTTAAAACAAATCAGTTTAAATAGAAAATGTAATTTTACTAGTAGAGTGTTATTCCATGAGAACGGAGTTGATATCACTTACTTCTAAAATAAAAGGCTTATAATTTTTTTTACCAATTTATTATTCATGTGTCTAACTAACGTGCGGTTGTGTGGTACTAAAATTAGAGCAGAAATGTACATTACCCCATACTATTAGTTTTATGAGTGACTTATTATACCCCAACTTTCGAAGATAATGGGGATATACTGGATTGACTACGTATGTCCGTCCGTCTGTCTGCCTGTCCGTCCGTCCGTCACGCTTTCTCCCTCTGTGTGTCCGTCCCTCCTTCCGTCCGTCCGACCTCATAACTCGAACAAATATGAACCGATTTCAATAATTTTAGGTATACATGCGTCTCACAATAGCATCTCTGTATGATATTATACTTCATTTTCGACTTATTTTTACTTAGAAAATTATGTCCAACTTAATAACTTTAACAAATATGAACCAATTTGAATATTTTTTTCGGTATAAGCTTCTTGTGACACCATATCGATATTATTAGTCCGAATTGTTCTTAAAAGTTAAAAATCGTTTTTGTTGGGTTTACGGATAATGCGGGTTGAATTTGTCTCGATGGGGGTATGCTAGCACTCGAGTGCACACCTCTTATTGTTTCAACCACTATATGTTTTATCGTAGTGTTACAGTACCACCCCCTTCACGAGATGGGCTGGGTAGCCTTACAGGATTGCAGAATTGCAACCCTCCCCGAAGGGGGTGCTTTAACTACCATCAACCCCGATACAACCAAACCCATATGGCCCGCCCTTGACATATAGCGAATCGATTTTGTTGTCATAGTACGATTTCCCAAACTATAATTACTGGGGAATTGGTTGTTGTCACACAACAAGTCGCACATTTTCCTACTTTATAACAGAATATTGGACTCAAATGCCCATGAGTTGGATATTATGGATATTAGATTGTGGAAATTTCCAACAGGTGCATGGAAAGATTGAGATTGCTAGGATTTTGATGTTTTCAAGTTCAGATTAAATTCTGTTCTCTATGCGCATCGACAAAACATTGCCCTGGTCCCCTGATGGCGTGGGGGGGTGGACATTCCAAGATGGACAAACCCCCCAACTTTTTTCAAAGTTGAGCGATTTAAGCAATTATATGAGCGATTTGAGAAATTAAATATCTCTCTATTTTCAAAGTTGAGCGATGTAAGCAATTCTGAGCGATTTGAGAAATTAAATGAATGTCATTCTATACCAGGGCCCCCTTCCACTAGAATGACAACAGCATTTTATATGAATCAATGTGCTTGTATACCCGGAGATAGAAATATGGAAATTATTTAGGGCCCCAGCATGATGATGACAACGACAACTTTTTATATACCTTGAAAATAGTGTCGATAGCCGGAGATTGATGGAAAGAGAAAATAATTAGTTATATTTAGCTAAAATTAGACTGTACTAAATACTGATTGACGAGAAGTCCCGATAGTTTGAAAATACTCATCGACGAGTAGTCCCAATATTCATATAAGTTCTTTGAAAACATTTTATATAACTCAATGTGCTTATACACCCGGAGATAGATATATTGAACAGGCTGATTCGGACCCGTTTTGGACTCTGGAACATTTCTGGAATTGGACCCGCTTATAATTAATAAAGAGCGTGTAATTTATTAGTTTCTTTCAATCTGTCAATCGACTATACACGGCACTCAGTACACATCATTATACACGTGTGGGGCTCCCTGCAGGGTTATTGACGAAGATGTTGGCAACATGGCCGCACTTCATTATTTCCTTCAATGTTGGACCAATTTCGAACGGACGGACATACTTACATTCAATATACTACATGTACATATACGTTTTGGTTGAAAATTACTCACTTGCAATTGTTTCTGGCTAGTCGTCGTCATACTCATTCGTCATCTCCAGAAACTCTTCAGGCAAACAATCCAGAATTCTCGCGGTGTCGTCGCTAATACCGCCTATTGGAGGTCCACCTCCTGTTCCACCTGGTCCGTGTTTAATTTTCTGGGTCTGTTTGTCTTTCTTTGCTTTCATCTTCATTCGCTTCCACGGCGCTTTCAAATCTTTTGCTTCTCTTTTGGTGCGATTTGGAAATTTTTCTGCCATTTTCGAACAAATTTCCTTCCAGGCATCATTTTTGCGGCGCTGGTGTATGGTGCCGGTTTCTTTGTTCTCTAATATTTTTATATTTTTCTCCACAATACCCAAAAACGTTCTACGCTCGTCTGTAGTATATTTGGTTCCACGTCCTTTCATTCTGTTGCTCATTGTTGAAATGAACCAAACGTGTACTGTTACACACAGCATGTTTATGTGACCGGTGGTCAATCATGATTGACGCCAATCACCTTGATTGGATAATCCTATACCGCGCGGCGATGTCTTCCCATCGATGTCCACCGATAGCTTCGCATTGAGCGTCGCCTCGTAAAACTACCTGGACTATATTATAAACCCAGCCGGTGAATAGCACCCCAGGGGTAGTATTCACCGGCTGGGTTTATAATATAGTCCAGGTAGTTTTACGAGGCGACGCTCAATGCGAAGACATCTGTGGACATCGATGGGAAGAAATCGCCGCGCGGTATAGGATTATCCAATCAAGGTGATTGGCGTCAATCATAGATTGATCACCGGTCAAATAAACATGCTGCGCGTAACAGTACATGTTTGGTTCATTTCAACAATGATCAACCGAGGAAAAGGACATGGGACAAAATATACAACCGACGAGCGTTTTTGGGCATTGTGGAGAGAAGAATAAAAATATTAGAGAACAAAGAAACCGACACCATTCACCAGCGCCGGAAAAAATGATGCCTGGAAAGAAATTTCTTTGGAAATGGCAGGGAAATTTCCAAACAGAACCAAAAGACAAACAGAATTCCTCTAAGACGTTATCTTCTTGGCTCTTCATTTTCACGCTGTGCTAATTAAAACACCTCAATAATATCATTGAAACTCATTCTGCAGATGTATAAACGCCAGCATGAGTCTCCACACAATTATACCAAAAAATTATACCGCTATACATACCGATTGTGGCCGGTGAGTGTTCACGAATTAGTCGTGAGACGGTGTCAATTGACAAGTGACAAATCTGATAGATTGGATCAATCACTTCATCGACAGCGTGTGTCGTTGGCCCTAAAGCAAACATACCTTTCCGTTCAGCCACTACCAAATAAACTACCTGGTTTATAAAATAGTCTCGCTTGGTGAATACCACCCCTGGTGTCGGGGATCTAGTCTGCATGGTGTATGACAATGTTCATTTCAACCGAATAAACATGTCGTGGGAGAAACTAAAAGTAACTTCGCAAAAGGACTCCACATATGCTATGAAAGTGGTTGAAATACTTTGTTGAATATCATCAACCAGATTTCAAAACCTGGTATTCACAATATATCACTTTAATCTTGACACGGAACGCTACCCCTTATGCGAATATATTACCCACCTATCTGGTCTATTCTATTTTATTCTGCCGTGGTTAAACCTGCTGGTCCGAATCAGCATCTCCAGTTTATACCTAGTTTAAACTGCCAGTAATGTTTAAACTGGGTTTTAGTAGTAAAACCAAGTTTTACTCCACCGCTGAGACGACATGTATTTGGTCGATTGCGCTACCTGTGGGCCACACTTGTCCAATTGCAAGGATTGGAGGCGTGGTCTGTCTGTTTATTATCGCCACTTGTCAATGCATTATCCGGCCACGCGACCAGTCCTGTTGTCGCTATCTACTCTCCTAATCAGGTGAATAACCCGTGCGCTTTGAGAAATCACGACGAATGCACGGTCTGTTGTATAGCGGTTAGATATTATCTAATATCATGGACGAACATGACTTTTGGAACTCAAAAATATCTCTTGAGGGCATGGGTGGGGTCCCGCCACAAATACCCCATATAGAAATACCACCACCTCTCCCCGGGGACCATCCGGACGGGTGACAATGGGGTATGGACCATTTTCGAGAACGGGAAGGATTTCGGCGACTTTTACGGCATGAATGGGTGGCCCGCCCAAAATACCCGACAGAAACATCACCCCTCACCCCGGGATAACTGGGGTATGGACCATTATCGAGAACGGTAAGGATTTTGGCTAATTAATTTGGCAGCAGGAGTGGGTGGCCGGATCAAAAACACCATAGAACCTCCCACCCTACCCCTCACCGGGGGTGCCACCCGAGGAGATGGAAATGGGGAAAGCCCAAATACCGAATAGAAACACCTCAGCCCTCATCCCCGGGGAAGGGTACATCAAATAACCCATATAAACACCACACCCTTCACATTCGGACGGCCGTGGGGTGGGCTACCACCCGAGGGGTGAAGATGGGATATGGACCATGTTCGAGAACGGTAAGGATTTCGGCCAATTTGACGACACGACGTCTCGAAAATGGTCCATATCCCATGTTCACCCCCTCGGTGGAACCCCCCCCCCCCCCCCCGATTTGAGGGGTGGGTGTTTCTATGGGTTATTTGGGCGGGCCACCCACACATACCATCAAATTGGCCGAAATCCTTACAGTTCTCCAAAATGGTCCATACTCCATTTCCCCTCAGGGTGACCGTTACCCTCCCCCGGGTGAGGGCTGAGGTATCTGGTGGGTATTTGGACGGACCACCAACCAATGCGTCCAATTGACCGAAAGAGACCTTTTGTGAATAAGGAATCAGCTTCAAAAGTCATGTTTGTGTCTAACGTGTCAGACTGATCAGTCCGATCCCTCCATGCTCTCAGTCACCAAAGCGAAATCCGAACGAGCGAATTGCAAACAAACATCACACTGGCACATATTTTGTTAGAAGTTATCTCATAAGTACCGACATCGCCTCCCCGAATTCCATTAAGACTCTCCTGCATGTACATTGAGTGACAATCGCCCGAGCATAAACGCCTTCCCAACTCAAAATAAACACTCCAATATACGCGAAGAAACATCTATACTGGGCGAAAAAAATCGACCGAATAATTAAACCCACAAAACTAGGTTTTAGTCAAACCTGGGGTAAGGTGGTTTAACTTTGATGTTTTTTCAAAGTATATTTAAAGGCATATTTTCGAGACGAGACGTATGGTACGTATAAATCATATATACCCGAGCTTATACTGATGATTATATGGCCAATTCACCACAAACAATTAGTAAGATTACCGTAACTTTATCACGTCAATAAAACCTAGTTTTAATTGAGATCGAATTCCACAAACTAAAACTGAGTTTATCACAAAACTGGGTTTAACTGAAACCCAATTTTACTCCCATAAAACCTAGTTTTGCTACAGTAAAACCAAGTTTTACTCCTACTTAAACCTAGTTTAAACTGGAGTAAAATCTGGTCTAGAATAAAACCTAGTCTAAACCAGAGATGCCGATTCGGACCGCTAAATTCAGCTAAACGAGGTTCAAATTGTGTTACGAAACAAATTTAAACCAAGGTTAAAGCGCAACTAACAGTAAACCAGCCATATAATTGTTTGTGATTTATAAACAAGAAGAATGTTTTGTTTCTTGCTTGCCAAGAATCATGGTTTAACTGTGTGTTCTGACTCTCAGACTGGACTCTTCTGACATGACAATACTCTGATATATACGTGATCGTTTTCATAACTAAATTATATGCTATCGGGTTTGGTTGCGAAATCATGTCTTGAACGAATGCATATATGAGAAACACGTGGTAAATGGATGAGATATACGTGATCATTTCCACAACGACTGAACGAGATGATATCGGGTAATGTTGGTAACATATGTCGTGAACGAATTCATATTTGTGCATGTGATAAACACATGACAAATCTATTATATATACGTAATCATTTCCACAGAAACTAAATGAGTTGATATCGTGAATTTTCACACAACATGTGTTTTCCTAACAAAATATTATGGAAGAATACAGCACAAAATTGCACCGATACACTGTATGCTTCAGAGTGGTCTCAAAGGATTCGCAACGATCAGAGTTTATCTCGCTTCCAAATACTTCACCCAGAGTTACGTGTCGGCGACATTTAGAAAATATGTAAATGTGACCCAGAAAACAGTTCCAAATATCTTACTGTATCTAAATTAATCAGTCAAACAAAACAACAAGAACAGATCCCGTGTGTCAATCGTGAGAAATTGACAAATGATGTGGTTCTGCACGCTACAATATAATGCAATGCTATATCTGCTGTTAGAAATGAGTTTGAGTATGACATTATGAATACATTTTGAATTGAATTGTATTTACTATATGATTCACTATCACCTGAAGACAAAGTGTGTACACTACTCGATCGCTTGCCTGACTCTGGTGATGATTATGTAATATTTGATGGGCCTGATTGCAGTAAATTCTTCTTTAAATATGCTATCAACTTATGGCATACATACCACTTGTTTGCTGGCCTAAATGCAATCATGTAAACTCATCTTTCTAAGGTATACTTAATATAGCTACACATTAAGTATCAACATAAACTCTATTATATACCGCATTTACTGTATTGCCGTGTCGATTGTAATACAGTGTAACGTTTTCTGTCCATTCTGGGAAGCCTTTCTCTCTGGATACCACGCCCGTATATGGTCCCCACTGTCTAGCACCTACTACTGAATTTACATAGGACTATGAGTCTGGATAGCTCGACTTCACATGATTGATTACGCAAAAGTATTGGTGGTATATATTCAGGATTGAGTACGTTTGTGTCCAATGTTCTTCACCATAAACGTGCCTGGATTCCAGAGAGTAAATACTTCCGTTATCCCTTGTACATATGTTCCGTGATGTTTCTTATATATGTTTGCATTATTTGTACTATGTATTTATATACTTATATCATCATTATATATGGAGGATAAATAAAGATATATATATTTACCAAAGCTAACGACATGCGAAGTAAAATCGCGGTAGTTCCAAATGTAACAGTGCCACAAACACATTGCCATAAAATACCTGGATGGTTGATTCTTACGAGATAATTGCATGCCATTTACAGGAAAATGTCGATAGCATCACTATTATGTAAAAAACATAGTTTTTACTTCGTACGTAGTTAGCTCTGGTATATATTGAGTTTATGAGCATCTGTGCATTCGGTTCCTGCCATATTGTAGCATGCTATACCATAATGCCTTCCAGATATTTCCTGGCAAAATCTCGAGTGTATGAACGTACCCTAACGGACTGGCATGAGTTCGCCGAAACCGGTGGTCTATTGAGTCTTCCGCGATAGTACGGAAGTACATAAGCGACTCTACTAATTGGAGTGGGTAACGGTGGATGTCTCCAGCATATGTATTCAGACATAACTTATCGTGATCTGATTTTGGTACATGAATTTGAGTTCCATGGTACTAATAAAAGTACTACATGTATATAATATGTTTCAACAGTGTTCTAATGTGGTTATAAAATATAACAAAAAACGGTTGCATGTTTTTTTTTGACAAAACCAAAACTAAACCGATTCAAAATTTAAAAACCGCACAGCACTAATCGTCATCAAATTTAATATGGATTCTCAGAGTGACCTCTAAATGGGAGATTAACATTTTTTCTGAAATTCTGGGGAAAAAAATGTCTGCCAACTGTTATCTTGGATTTTACTCTTTGTATGATGACTAAATCCTTTAGCGCACCCTACATGTCACATCTCTCATCCGATCATCACCTAACTTCATACCGGTATGGATGTTCGGCGTGACGATGAACTTGATGGGAGCTAACCATTTATTCCGACTTCGGTTAACAAACATGGCTGCCAGCGGCTATATTGGATTTCAAATTTGAATCCAATTGGCACATCATGCAGCCGACAATTATTGGCGACATGTTTTGAACATTTACAGGTATGTTTGGGATTACCTCTAGATGGGAGTTATTGAATTTGAACAACTTTCGATGAAAAACATGGTCGCTGACAGCCTTCTTGTATTTTACTCAAATGCACCCTAAAGACCACACCCCTCATCCGATCATCACCAAACTTCATATGGATCTTCGGGGTGCCTCTATATGGGAGCCATCGATTATTTCCGAAATTCTTTAAAATACATGGCTTGGATTTCAAATTTTAATCTATCGGCACCCCCGGCAGTCTGCATTTATTGGATAATTGCAATTTGTTTTAACATTTGCAGGCATGTTTAGTATTAAAAACACAATTTATCTTGGATTTTACTGTTTATATGACTAAATCCGTTGGCACCTCCTACAGACCACAAGCCTGATCTGGTCGTCACCAAACTTCATATGGACCTGTTGAGTGACCACTAGGCGGGAGACATACACAATTTAAATTTCCTTTGAAAACATGACCGCAATCAGCCATTTTGGATTTTACTCTTTGTATGAATATATCTTTTGTTACATCACACAGACAACATCATTGTATCATTAAGTCATCGTCACTAAACTTCACATGGATATTTGGGAGGACCACAAGTTGGGAGTCATCTAATTTTTTACGAATTTCGTTAAACAGCAAATCTATTTTAGCTTAGTCATGGAATGGCATGTTATTAGAAATGAGAAATTAAATTATCATTATACCGGGCCACCAACCGTAGCAGTGGTGTGCATGCAAAATTATCCAGTTCATGGATTGAACTGTGGGCAGAGCCTGGTTGAAATACTATTGTGTGGCGGGCCACACTCGTATTCGGGATATTGATGCCATGTATGAATGGTGTTATGAACGGTTTGCATTGTGATGGGTAAAGTTTGCTGGTAGCCCTCTCTGTAGTGAATTTCACACCAGGTTCTGCTTATTATTGATAAAGAGCATGCAATGGGAAATGATATTGATATGGTAAATATTTGGTTCAAATTAGGAATGGCGGTAACAGGAAATTTGGTCTCTAGAACTTCAGTGGTTTGGTTTTGTCAATCAGTCTGGATGCTATCGGGTAATGTTGTGAACATATGTCGTGAACGAATGTATATTTAGATGAAGATATACGTACGTGCGCAATAACTGAAGAGGGCATGCTGTCGGATTTCACGTAAACTAGCACCATTCTATAAGGGTACGTTCAAACACTGGCAAGTATGCACGGCATTTTGTGCAGGCATTTTCTCATAAACAATTCTATGTTGCCAGCATATGGACGGCATCATTCATATGGAAAGCATATTTACCAAAGCTAACGACATGCGAAGTAAAATCGCGGTAGTTCCAAATGTAAGAGTGCTACTAACGCATTGCCATACAATACCTGGATGGTTGATTCTTACGAGTTAATTGCATGCTATTTACAAGGAAATGTCGATAGCATCACTATTATGTGAAATACATAGTTTTTACGATAGCTACATTCCGTCGGAAATATAGAAAGAGCGCACAACAATTTATGCATAAACGTGATGAAGAAATAGACAGATGTGCGCAAGTTGACCAAGACACGTTCTTCAAACTGTTCAATGCCAAACGATCTAAGTCCCAAAGCTCAGCGACAACATTTTTCCAAGAAGACGATCGCACTCTACGCACAACACCTGATATTGTCCATGCATGGTCATTATACTTTGATAAGTTGTATGCTCCGTTAACTGATGTAAAGTTCGACGATTGTCACTACAAAAAAGTTACTAACTTTGTCAAAGACACCATCGGCAGCTCATGTGGGAACTCGAACGCGGTAGATAATATACTGTTATACCCCGTAACGCCATGTGAACTACACGGTGTGGTTAATACACTGACTCGCAACAAAGCTGCTGGTTATGATTTCATTTACAATGAACATATAATATATGGTGGTCAGCGACTGATCAACTGCCTTTGTCAACTGTTATCTGCCATTCTGCACCATTGTTTTATTCCTGAATCCGTCAAACGAGGTGTTATAATCACACTACATAAAGGAGATTCAAAACCAAAACACTCGTTTGACAGTTACAGGGCTATAACACTGATGCCTGCATTCTACAAATTACTGGAAAAGGTTTTACAAAATCGTATTGAGTCACATATGCCATATATTGCTGCAGTTAACCCTCTACAACACGGCTTTCAGAAACAGATAAGCTCTATGATGACGTCATATATAACGCAAGAATGCATCACCCATACAGCTGAAAGAAATAAGAAATTATATTGTTGTTTCTTAGACGTCTGGAAAGCATTTGACACCGTATGGGTTGATGGACTCCTCTATAAATTGTACAACAGAGGCCTCACTGGGAGATCATTCAATGTAATGTACCAATTGCTTACTGGCGTCTCCTGTTCACTTAAATACAATAACGTTTCCTCAAATTGGTTCTCAATTCAACAGGTTACAAGGCAGGGAGATGTAATTTCGCCGAAATTTTATATGATCTACATTGAAGAGTTGATCAATATACTCTCAAATACTATATACGGATTTCATATGGACACTATCAATTGTACATGTCCTACGCATGCCGACGATATATTGTTGTGTTCATTAACCGAGAGTGGGCTTAATTCACTTATTGACACATGTTTCAAATACAGCAACAAATGGCGCCATAAATACAATTCATCAAAGTCTGTTGTAATTGTTTTCAATGAAACCAAAACGCAATCAAATAAGCGTAGTCGTCAATGGCGCATGGGGACAGAGGTCGATAGTACGATGCACCTTGGCATACCAATTAACAAATACAAACATAACAACGAATTTATACAACATATATGTGATAAATTAAGGAGCACATACATCATGTTATCTAACTCAGGGTTACACGCTAACGGCATTACCCCATTAAGCTCATCGCTACTGTACAAATCTATTGTATTACCAAGAGCCTTGTTCGGTACGGAACTCTTGTTAAACTTATCTGATAGCGACATGCTCAAACTTGAGAGAGGTCATCGTTTTTGTATTAAAAATATTCAGGGCTTCAGCTCACGGATCCATACCGATATTGATCTTGGGTTGCTGGGAATACATCCGCTAGAATTTTATATCAACCAGCGAAAATTAACTTTGTTTTCATCGTTGTGCAATGTAATACATGGTAAAACATCAAAAGCTGTATTCTTCCATAGGATGTATGAAAACATATTGCACACATCTATACCACATAATTACTTTGGTGATATACACAATTTGTTGGATAGATATAAACTCACAGAATATTTAGATGAATTTTCACACAACATGTGTTTTGCTAACAAAATGTTATGGAAGAATACAGCACAAAATTGCGCCGACACACTGTATGCTTCAGAGTGGTCTCAAATGATTCGCAACGATCAGAGTTTATCTCGCTTCCGAAAACTTCACCCAGAGTTACGTGTCGGCGACATTTGGAAAATATGTAAATGTGACACAGAAAACAGTTCCAAATATCTTACTGTATCTAAATTAATCAGTCAAACAAAACAACAAGAACAGATTCCGTATGTCAATTGTGAGAAATTGACAAATGATGTGGTTCTGCACGCTACAATAGAATGAAATGCTATATCTGCTGTTAGAAATGAGTTTGAGTATGACATTATGAATACATTTGGAATTAAATTGTAGTTACTATATGATTCACTATCACCTGAAGACAAATGTGTGTACACCACTCGGTCGCTTGCCTGACTCTGATGATGGTCATGTAATATTTGATGGGCCTGATTGCAAGTAAATTCTTCTTTAACCCTTTACCCAACAGAAGGGCCCTGATTGCAAGTAAATTCTTCTTTAAATATGCTATCAAATTATGGCATACATATCACCTATTTGCTGGCCTAAATGTAATCATGTAACCCATCTTTCTAAGGTATACTTAATATACCTACACATTAAATATCAACATAAACTCTATTATATACGGAATTTACTGTATTGCCGTGTCGATTGTAATACAGTGTAACGTTTTCTGTCCATTCTGGGAAGTCTTCCTCTCTGGATACCACGCCCGTATATGGTCCCCACTGTCTCGCACCTGCTACTGAATTTACATAGGACTACAAGTCTGGATAGCTCGACTTCACATGATTGATTACGCAAACGTATTGGTGGTTTATATTCAGGATTGAGTACGTTTGTGTCCAATGTTCTTCACCATAAACGTGCCTGGATTCCAGAGAGTAAATACTTCCGTGAACACTTGTACATATGTTCCGTGACGTTTCTTATATATGTTTGCATTATTTGTACTATGTATTTATATACTTATATCTTCATTATATATGGAGGATAAATAAAGATATATATATATATATATTTACCAAAGCTAACGACATACAAAGTAACATCGCGGTAGTTCCAAATGTAACAGTGCCACAAACACATTGCCATAAAATACCTGGATGGTTGATTCTTACGAGATAATTGCATGCTATTTACAGGGAAATGTCGATAGCATCACTATTATGTGAAATACATAGTTTTTACGTCGTACGTAGTTTGCTCTGGTATATATTGAGTTTATGAGCATATGTGCATTCGGTTCCTGCCATATTGTAGCATGCTATACCATAATGCCTTCCAGATATTTCCAGGCAAAATATCGAGTGTATGAACGTACCCTAACGAACTGGAATGAGTTCGCCGAAACCGGTGGTCTATTGAGTCTTCCGCGATAGTACGGAAGTACATAATTAATTGGAGTGGGTAACGGTGGATGTCTCCTGCATATTTATTCAGACATAACACATCGTGATGTGATGTTGGTACATGAATTTGAGTTCCATGGTACTAATACAAGTACTACATGTATATAATATGTTTTCAACAGTGTTCTAATGTGGTTATAAAATATAACCAAAACCGATAGCATGTTTTTTTTGACATAACTAAAACAAAACCGATTCAAACTTTCAAAACCGCACAGCACTAATCGTCATCAAATTTAATATGGATTCTCGGAGTGACCTCTAGATGGGAGATTACCATTATTTCTGAAATTCTGGGAATAAAATGGCTGCCAACTGTCATCTTGGATTTTACTCTTTGTATGATAACTAAATCCTTTAGCGCACCCTACAGGTCATATCTCTCATCCGATCATCACCAAACTTCATACCGGTATGGATGTTCGGGGTGACGATGAACTTGATGGGAGCTAACCATTTATTCCGAATTCTGTTAAAAACATGGCTGCCAGCGGCTATATTGGATTTCAAATTTGAATCCAATTGGCACATCATGCAGCCGACAATTATTGGCGACATGTTTTGAACATTTACAGGTATGTTTGGGATTACCTCTAGATGGGAGTTATTGAATTTGAACGATTTTCGATGAAAAACATGGCCGCTGACAGCCATCTTCTATTTTACTCAAGTACACCCTAAAGACCACACCCTCATCCGGTCATCACTAAACTTCATATAGCATCCTCTAGATGGGAGCCATCGATTATTTCCGAAATTCTTTAATATACTTGGCTTGGATTTCAAATTTTAATCAAATGGCACCCCCTGCAGTCTGCATTTATTGGATAATTGCAATTTGTTTTAAAATTTACAGGCATGTTTAGTATTACAAAAACAATTTAACTTGAATTTTACTGTTTATATGACTAAATCCGTTGGCACCTCCTACAGACCACATGCCTGACCTGATCGTCACCAAACTTCTTATGGACCTTTTGAGTGACCACTAGGCGGGAGACATACACAATTTGAATTTCCATTGAAAACATGACTGCAAGCAGCTATTTTGGATTTTACTCTTTGTACGAATATATCTTTTGTTACACCCTACAGACAACATCATTGTATCATTAAGTCATCGTCACTAAACTTCACATGGATATTTGGGATGACCACAAGTTGGGAGTCATCTATTTTTTTTCGAATGTCGTTAAAAATCAAAGCTATTTTAGCTTAGGCATGGAATGGCATGTTATTAGAAATGAGAAATTATCATTATACCGGACCACCAACCGTAGCAGTGGTGTACATATCAAATTATCCAGTTCACGGATTGAATTGTGAGCCTGGTTGAAATACTACTGTGTGGCGAGTCACACTCGTCTTCGGGCTATTGGTGCCATGTATGCATGTGTTATGAACGGTTTGTATTGTAATGGGTAAAGTTTGCTCGTAGCCCTCACTGTAATGAATTTCACACCAGGTTCTACTCATTATTGATAAAGAGCTTGCAATGGGAAATGATATTGATATGGTAAATATTTGGTTCAAATTAGGAATGGTGGTAACAGGAAATTTGGTCACTAGAACATCAGTGGTTTGGTTTTGTTAATCAGTCTGGATCACTTACGCACATTTCACCACTTTGAAAAAATGGATGGTTAATATATAGTTAGCATTACAAAAAACAAATTTGTTTCTCTTTTTTGGGTTGAAAATTTAAAACAAAATTGCAAACTGGCTCATTTTCGGCAGGTCGGTCGGAAAACAAAAAACACATATGTTGTTTTTTTCGTTTTTTTTTGGCCTAAGACCTCATTTTTTTGGGAAATTGTTTTCAGAATATATTCACACGAGAAAAGCAATATGATCCTATATAAAACCATGTTTTTTCATGGCCAGATATCGACTTTCAAAACAGAAGTTTTAACTCGTTTTGAATTTTTGTCAGCCTAGAAAAATACAATGATCACTTCTTATATTGAGCACAAATTACGTAGACATTGAAGAGCGTTTTCGATTAAGTACTTATGTGTTCGTTTGTACTCATTAATTTTGGATGAATTTGTGAATTTCACGAGGTATATTGTGATCCGATTGAGAGAAATTTATGTTTTTTCTTTTTCACGGTAAGATGAAGGTTGGCTGAGGGTTTTTTTTTGTAAAATTGTTTGTCAAATCGGACCGTGGGTCTATAACTTCCCTATATCACGTGGTTGACTATAAATAAGTTTGTTGGAATTCGGTGACAAAATTTTTGTTATTGAATCCGGTGCCCCTTCCATTTTCCTTTAGTATTAACTTGTACCGTTATCGTCCTCGTAAAAAGTTATTCATGTTAGACATCTTTGGAGTCCTCTAGATGATCCCCCGTTAATTTCTATAATGGACAGATAGAGAGTCAACAAATATATATAATATATATATTGTATTCTACATGTATATTATATACTAATTTGTCTGTTATATTGCAGGGGGGGGGGGTCTGCAAAAAATTCCGTATATAGGGCCGGGGTGGGTGGGTGGTCCAGAGGCCGAAAAAATTGTTCTTGCAAATGTTTTCCAAAATGGGTTTTTTTCAAACAATTTACAAGTACTGACCATGTAATGTTGTTTGTAAGCATGTTAGTACCATGCGTGTTGGTATATGGCTATATAGACAGCTATAGTGACTCTTTAGCCTCAGATTTAGCAACATTCTGGATTTCACAGGATCCCGGCCCACTTCACAGTGGACCACCGTAATACCGTTCAGGAAACTTATGATCAATGAAAGAAATATTTAGTAACAAAATTAACATATTGCCTGAATAAAAGTAATAAAACAAAACAAACTGTATCACAAATTGGATACTACATGGTGAATACTCAATGATGACTAGATATCATTAACCTAATTGTTGCATAACATGAAATTGAAAAGGGTATCTCATAAATTTCTTATGTCTGAAATACTGTCTTGTTCTTGCATGTAATCAAATTCATTCCTTCTGGTTATTTCTCATCTTGAATGATTGCAAGTAATGTTAATTTGCAACAATTATCGAAATAAAACTGAATTGGTTATGATGAATGACGCTATTCTCAGTGAATTTCCGAACTTCATCTTGGAACTTTACTGCTCAACAAGACTACACTAAAATAATAATTGTATACTGTTATCACTTACAAATAAATTAACTGATATAATGTGATGCATTCAAATGCATTGAGAAATGACAAATGCAGTAATATGTGCACACATCCTTCCCCTATCGTTATGGTCTATCACAACACCAAACCACATCAAAATTCGACAACCGAGGGGGGAGGTATAACCATATATCTATATGTGTACCAAACCAAAAACAATTCCCCTCCCCACCCCACCCCAGTGGATAAGACTAAAAAGTTCTTTGGACATGCACAAATAATTGTGGAACCCCTGACCTGTTTACCACTATTTACACTGGTCAGTATTTTCTGTTAGACACAACACACTCGATATATTAAGGCTATAATGAGGTCTAGGGCGATTTGTGACATATAGTGTACCTACACAATGCTTTATTATTGTTGTTCGATACTGGAAACACGAAAAAACACCTGGAAATACAAGAGTTTGCACCAAAAAAGGATAGTGGAATAGTATTGAAAGGCAGTTAACAGTTATTGAACAACGGCTACAAAAAAAACTCTGAAATTTGGATAAAAGCATGAGAAAGGGGGTGGGTCCCAAAAATTTTGGAGGATCAAAATATTTTTTTTGCACAAATGGGGTGGTGGGTCCCTCGGGGTTGGAAAAAAACTTTTGGGCCCTATATGTGCAATTTTGCTCCAGACCCCCCTGTTATATTGTATGATTTATGTACACGTATTCTAAACATATGTTACTGTCAATGTTGTGAATCATATATGTTGCTTTAATAATGTCGTTTCAACTTGTTCTACCATGGGTAAGATGATACAGTAACCACTGTACTGACGTGCTGAAATAATATATTAATCTGACAACATATTAATCCATGGGCTGATAGGACCCCTCGTGCATCCCCAGTACTTAATTTCTTTGGTATTTTCATGTACCCTAATGTGTATTGTTCAGCCCATGGATTATGCATTATTATACATTATATACCTAGTGCATATAAACATCGCGCGATGTGTTGGAACAATACATATGTAATGGTTTCTATGCTTTTGTTTTCTCCTGTCCATCTGTTCCTGATGACACGTGATGCTCATACATCACACATCAGCCGAATACGTCGTAATATCTATGACAAAAGATAACGAGATTGTATGTCTGCAACACATGTATGGCTGGTATATACGGTGATTTATACAGTATGTAACAAGTGTGCCATAAGCGGCACCATGCTATGTCGTACTCAACATGGTGATGGCAGTTTTATTTACTAGGGATGTGGGGTGGCCCCGGAAGAGTTGGAAGGGGTGTTCCCCTTCCCTACAACCCACGTTGGTGTGGTTTTGGGGTTATGAATTGGTATGGCATATACATAACGATGAGGATGAAAAAATTATCTAGACATAATTTTTTGTGTCTTATGCTTTGCTTTCTTTGTCTTTCTTTCTTCTGTTGTTGTTGTTGGTTGTGGTGGTGGTCGCAAGCTGGTGGCTTCGACCCGAGTGTTGTTATCATTTTTTTCCTTCAGATATGATATCTTTGGATTTATGTACCAATGCCAAAGTACTGATCACAATATCTGCCAGCTCCGCCGTCGAGATGGGGTAGGTGGAGCCTCAGCTGGTGATGGAAAACACCGGGCTGTGGTGGCTTTCCGGTGACTTAGGTGGTAGTATGTCCATCTCCACTTCGAAGTCGGTGGCAGAGACGTCCAGGTGACGTTGGCGTCCTTGTTTTCACTGTATATGGAGGCATCGGTGTCCCTATTTCCGACGACTGGCCGGTATTGTTGCCCGGAGGCCAAGTGGGGAAGACTGTGTGTCTCTCGGTCTCCGCTGTCTACACTTGACCCTCCTGTCGGCATCCCTGTGGCATCTAGACGGGGTCGTCTTCTTTTTCTTACCGGTCTTGATATTAGTCGTTTTGTCTTTATGGCCCGTCCCCAACCGGTGTAATCCGATTGGATCTGCCAAGCCGCGACTAGTAGAGGGTTCCACTGGAGCGAATTGATATAGCACAAAATCACACGCAATCGGCCCGCATTGGAGTGTAGACTCCATCCAACATAATGAGCAGACTTAGCTGATGATTAAATCCATAGTCAGCCGAGTAAAAAACAAAATCACTCATATGATTAGCACAGGAGTGTTCGGCACGTTCGTCCCCTTGACGAGCAGCAGTGATATGATACAAGACAAAAAGATGCACCAGATCGCTCGTGAACTATTTTACAAGATTTAATCACGTATATTTGGAAAGTATTATACATTTAATACATATATTTATCACACAATTAGCCCTAAAACCGGCCTCATATTTTCAGTAAGACATCCGTGTGTTACCGGCACGCAGAGTGACGTAAGAGCTTGGAGCAATTATATCGATGGCAAAACCGGAACTTTAGTATTATGTTAATTAGAATATAATACTGATATTCAATTTGTGTTGGTTTATTTAATATTAACTGTGTGATAAAATGGATGATAAGGGTGGTTGACCACATTTTATCAACACGGAAAGACACATTTAAAATGGAACTGTATGTTTTCTTGAAGGTGTCTTTACTTCCTCTTTGGTTGTGATAAGTTACACAAACATGCAAATGCTATTTGCGATCAAACAAATGAAAGATGCTGCATATATAGAGAACGCCAATGACTAATTTATAGCAAAAATCAACCAAGAAGGTTGTCGGTGGCCATCTGTTTCATCGAAAATAGATCAAATTCGATAGCTTCCCATATAAAAATGTACCTGGGTAAATCTTGGTGTTTACCTAGGTATACCCCTGATGAACCCCGGTACATGTAGGTTTTACCCTGGTTCCACCCAGGTCACACCCAGGTTACACACAGGTAAATCAGGGCTTTATAAAGATTTACCCTGGTGTTTTCTATATATGTTAGGTTAAACCCCTGTTTACCCGGGTTTTTACGGATATAATTTAGAAAAACGCTGTCACACCCGGGTGGTATTTAGACCCAGGTTATCCGGAGTATTTACACCCAGGTATTTACACCAGGTTTTCGCCCAGGTATTTACTACAGTGTTCACCCGGATATATACACCTGTGGTATTTTGTTAAACTGTTTAATCTGCACTTGAAGTTACCGTATTAACCCGTTCTATATTTCAGCATCATTGGCGTGTAGTTAACCATTATTAACCATTCTATATTAAAGCATTAATTGACAGGTAGTTACCTTATTAACCCTTTCTATAGTAAGTAACATTGGTGAGTAGTTACAGTATTAACCCATTCTATATTAAAGCATCATTGACGTGAAGTTACCTTATTAACCCTTTCTGTATTAAAGCATCATTGACGTGTAGTTACCTTATTAACCCTTTATATATTAAAACATAATTGATGTGTAGTTACCATGTTAACCCTTTCTATATTATAGCATCATTGACGGGTAGTTGCCTTATTAACTCTGTATATACCACATTATCATTGTCGTATGATAATTACCTTATCCATTTATATAATAAGTACCATTGGCGTGTAGTTACCTTATTAACCCTTTCTATATTAAAGCATTAATTGACAGGTAGTTACCTTATTAACCCTTTCTATACTTAATATTATTGGTGAGTTGTTGCATTATTAACCCTTTCTATATTAAATCGTCATTGACGGGTAGTTACCTTATTAACAATTTGTGTATTAAAGCATCACTGACGTGTAGTTACCTTATTATAACCCTTTCTATATTAAAGCATCATTGACGTGTAATTACCATATTAACCATTTCTATATTAAAGAATTATTGCCGGGTAGTTACATTATTAACCCGTTCTTTAAAAGTATCACTGGTGAGTAGTTACCATATTAACCCTTTCTATATTAAAGCATCATTGACGTGAAGTTACCTTATTAACCCTTTCTATATTAAAGCACCATTGATGTGTAGTTACCTTATTAACCCTTTCTATATTAAAACATCATTGACGTGTGGTTACCATGTTAACCCTTTCAATATTAAAGCACCATTGACGGATAGTTGCCTTATTAACCCTGGATATACTAAAGTACCATTGTCGTGTAGTTACCTTATTAACCCTTCATATACATTGACGTGTAGTTACCTTATTAACCCTTTCTATATTAAAGCATTAATTGACAGGCAGTTACCTTATTAACCCTTTCTATACTAAGTATCATTGGCATGTAGTTACCTTATTAACCCTTTCTATATTAAAGCATTAATTGACAGGTAGTTACCTTAAACAACCCGTTCTATACTAAGTATCATAGGTGAGTAGTTACATTATTAACCATTTCATTACTAAAGCGCCATTGACGGGTAATTACCTTATTAACCATTTTTGTATCAAAGCATCGTTGACGTGCAGTACCATATTATAACCCTTTCTATATTAAAGCATCATTGACGGATAGTTACCATATTAACCCTTTCTATATTAAAGTACCATTGGCGTGTAATTACCTTATTAGCCCTTTCTATATTGAAGCAATAATTGACAGGTATGCCCTAGTTACCTTATTAACCCTTTCTATAATAAGCGTCATTGGTGATTAGTTACATTATTAACCCTTTCTACAATAAAGCATCATTGACATGAAGTTACCTTATTAACCATTTCTGTATTAAAGAATTATTGACGTGTAGTTACCTTATTAACCCTTTCTATATTAAAGTATCATTGACGGGTAGTTGCCTTATTAACCATGTATATACCTAAGTATCAGTGTCGTGTAGTTACCTTATTAACCCTTTCTATACTAAGTATCATTGACGTGTAGTTACCTTATTAACCCTTTCTATATAAAAGCACCATTGATGGGTAGTTACCTTATTAACCATTTTTGTATTGAAGCATCATTGGCGTGTAATTACCTTATTAACCCTTTCTATATTGAAGCAATAATTGACAGGTAGGCCCTAGTTACCTTATTAACCCTTTCTATAATAAGTGTCATTGGAGATTAGTTACATTATTAACCCTTTCTACAATAAAGCATCATTGACATGAAGTTCTGTATTAAAAAAATATTGACGTGTAGTTACCTTATTAACCCTTTCTATATTGAGACATCATTTACGTGTAGTTACCATGTTAACCCTTTCTATATTAAAGTATCATTGACGGGTAGTTGCCTTGTTAACCCTGTATATACCTACTAGTAAGTATCAGTGTCGTGTTGTTACCTTATTAACCCTTTCTATACTAAGTATCATTGGCGGTTAGTTACCTTATTAACCCGTGATATACTAAGTATCATTGGCGGTTAGTTACCTTATTAACCCGTGATATACTAAGTATCATTGACGTGTAGTTACCTTATTAACCCTTTCTATATAAATGCACCATTGATGGGTAGTTACATTATTAACCATTTTTGTATTGAAGCATCATTGGCGTGTAGTTACCTTATTAACCCTTTCTATATTAAAGCATCATTGACATGTAGTTATCATATTAGCCAGTTCTATATTAAAGCATCATTGACTGTAGTTACCATAGTAACCCTTTCTATATTAAAGCACCATTGGCGTGTAATTACCATATTAACCCTTTCTATATTAAAACATCATTGTCGTGTAGTTACCCTATTAGCTCTTTCTATATTAAAGCATCATTGACGTGTAGAACTTTATCTTATTAACCCTTTCTTTATTAAAGCATTATTGACATGTAGTTACCTTATTAACCCTTTCTATATTGAAGCATCATTGACAAGAAGTTAAATTATTAACCTTTCTATACTAAGTATCATTGCCGTGTAGTTAGTTACCTTATTAACCCTTTCTATATTAAGACGTCGGTCATTGACAGGTAGTTACCTTATTAACCATTTCTGTATTCAAGCATCATTGGCGAGTAGTTACCTTATTACATGAAGTTTATTATGACACTATAATGACAGTATGACAATACACTACCCCGGACAAATGAAGCAATATCACACTGTATCTAACAGCCTAGCTATAACTAGTGAACATTAAGCTGACAAACAGACAATTTTCAGGGCCATTACCGGTATTTAATATTAAAGGGATACAAAATAAAGATATTTCTAATTATCAGTAAGAATTATTCTCTAAGTGATACTTATTATTTCAAATAAATGATTGCGTATACTATAGTAAACCATATACCAACAGGAAAATATTAGTGAATACAATTATTGTGTTTCAAAATTCGTTTCGTTTCGTTTCTGCAGCCAAATTACAATCTTAACTTTTAGTTACCGTTACTTCGAAAAGAAGCGCCGATAATTCCTTGTGGTGTTTTGAGTTAATTTTGTCGCGAATCAACGCGGAATGACAGAAGGAAATGGTGTATTCGCTACAAACGGATAAACTGTGGACTTATATATAAAATTCGCCGATTTTGTCTGCATGGATGTGCGCAAATATCGAAAAAGACTGAATTTCATGTGACAAACAATATCTCAATTCCCGGAACAGTAAGAATTAAGCTACGATAACGAAACGGATCAACTATAGTATTGAGCGGCCATCTGCCCATAACCAGAATATTCCCGCTGACACATCTGTATGACCTGGAATATTTGTATCACATGAAAACCACTGACAGTGGACATAGTGCATTGGGATTGAATTGAAAAGTAATACATGTACAGTACATTGTAATTATTTGTAATTGTCACGCTACGACAATACGCAAAATTTAATTTGTGGTACCGGTACAAGCATGATGCAGTGGCAGTGGCCTGATCATGCACCTGTCCAGAAGAAAATTGAGAAGTTTGATCTGCGATAGTGAGGGGTCTGTACTACTGTACATGTACATGTGGCCATAGACTCATACGGTACTGATAGCGTTAAGCCTGATGTTACAATAATACTACTTTTGCTGTTTTACTGGTCTTACTGTGTCAACGTGACATTGTTAATTCAGTTCCACTCTAATGTACATTAACTGGCAATGATGCATCACTATTAAAGGCACCGGTAATACCTACATACCAGGAGGACGCGGCATTGAAACTTGGTACAACAGTTGTTACACGACAAAGAAAATTATCAACAAGTTCATGGTGACAATTGTTACAATTTACAAATATTTAAGGATTATACTAATGTCAATTTGATGAGTAGATGCGTGACTGATAAAAGAATTAGAGACTCCATATTTACTCAAAAGATAACAGTATACGATGCCATACAGTTGTTCCATAACACCTCAACCTTTGGTGGATTACAGCAAACTAATGAAAATGATGAAACCCAGACTCAACATCAAGACTACATGTGCATGCATAAGTGACGGTTCAGTGATTTTGACTCCATCAGATGATATTTAGGCGACACCAATTTTTAAGTCTGGTTTACTATAATGTGGGGATAAAAAAAGTAGATGCAGGACAGTGCAGGAGGGAAAAAAATAAAAAGATTGTCCCCCCAATTGATATCAAGTAAATCGTGGAATTTCACACAAATTGTGAAAAAATGTTTTTGAATAAAATTCTGAACCAAACAAGACATATCTTGTCATGAAATACATGAAAATATGGATATGTAAATGATCATAAGCAGAACCGGATGCGACAACACATGAAAATCAGTACGCATGTAAAATATTTTGGGAGAAAACAGTTTTATTTTTGTTCATGATATGGACAAAAAGTTGTAGGAGGTGTTCGTAAACCAGACTTAAAAATTGGTGTCGCCTTAGGCTCATGTTAACACAGGTTCACATATTCTCAA
Source organism: Siphonodentalium dalli (assembly GCA_032622095.1). Lineage (NCBI taxonomy): Eukaryota > Metazoa > Mollusca > Scaphopoda > Gadilida > Siphonodentaliidae > Siphonodentalium > Siphonodentalium dalli. The sequence goes on from CP136069.1 coordinate 24,227,979, forward strand.
AATAATTGTCTCCCTCAACCGTACTAGTATTTATATCTGATAGAACCTCAGTGAGACCATGTTGAAAATTACCATCAATACTGTTCCAGTGTTGATCCAAGTTACATGCAACGTGGTCATGTTACTTCAAACCAGTTGCAATGTTCCTTCGTGAAAATAAATGTCAATGCAACTTACTCTCGGGCTCCAAATAAAAGTGGAGGCCCAAATAATAGTGCAGGGGGGGGGATTCCATTGAAAGTTATTAAATAAAAGTACAGACCCAAATAATAGTGCAGGGGGAACTCTGAGCAAAACATCAACTGTGGTTAACCAAATAATGTTTATAGATGGTATGTAGTACATGTACATGTATGTATCATGTGGTGTTTTGGTATGCCACATACTTGAATATGTACTCTTGAGTGCCTAATAAACATACATGTACGATTATTAAAATCGAGGTAAAATTCCCACCTGTACGATCGTTATTTGGTCCTGTACGTTTATTAAATTAACCAAAAGAAATAATTCACCAATCTTAAATTGTGTTATTCATAGATAAATGAACTCTGATTGTTGACAGTGATCAGCACACTGTAGATTCACAGACCTGGCTATCAATCAAAACTACGTGTATTTCTGTCACATGGCATCAGTATATAAACCAGTCACTGGCAGTCAGATGGTGCGTTTTGTTGGGATGTATGGTACTAATAGTTCCAGTCTGTACGTTTATTCCGCCCTGTACTATTATTCAGTTACGCGACATTTTCCAACCTGTACTACATGTAGTCTATTATTCCACCCTGTACTTTTATTAGGCACTCAAGAGTAATGTTTGCAACAGCGATGTTGTCGATTAATCAAAATACCGTAAATACTATGAGGCATTCCAGCGGTCAGCGGCATTGTAATTGAATGTGGTTGAACAGTCAAATACCGGTGGTCAATCTTGCTGTGGGGTGGGGTCATTTAATTAGAACATAGCTATATTTATGTTAAACTAGTCTCTTGTGTAGTTTGGGTTACTATTAATAAGATATTTAATGAATGTTTGGAATGTATGGTAGCATTCTTACTAGTACCTGGATAAACATGCCATGCACAACGCTGGTCATCATATCATCACCACTGTGGGCAATAAACCACGGCGGGCATCAGTAAACCGCTCATCGGGCTATACAAATTAGAGTTTTCCATACCAGGGTTAGTCTAATCAATTAAAATTGGTCAATTTAGAGGTTATACCAACCAGTGGAAGACGTACATGTATATTCAGATATCTATCAGTTTTCGAGAAAAACCCCATCTTAGTCGAGCAGACTTAGAATATCGGGGTAAACTTAAATTTCATTCAGCAAAACTTTCACAGCAGAATAAACAAATAGTACATTATAATCACTTACAGTACATGTACATGTAGCCCAGGTGCAGTGCTAGCCTATTATATACTACCACAACTTTTGGTCGATTTCTCGATGTCTGACACTTGTAAACGCTTGAACGGGTATATAGTACATGTATGTGAATTAAAGATCTTATTAGTGACACAACACTTCACAAGAGGCTAGACATACATTTGTAACTACAGTAATTCTCTAATTAATCGACTCCTTAACCACAGCAGAATTATGGGTAACTCGGGGAGAGCTTTCCGATGAATGACAACAAGCCATATTTCCGACTAAATCCTGAAAAGTTACACATAATTCTGCTGTGGTTAAGGGGTCGATTACTTAGGACATTACTGTATCTGTTTTAGTGCACATCAAATTGATTTGTTGTATTTCCTCTTGTACTTTGTCTTTGATTGTGTTCGCCATTTCGATGGACTACATGTACTGACATCAATGACTGAAATGAGTCAAAATTTAGCAGTGCAGCCAATTATATAGATAAACATAATTAAATAGCATCCAAATTCCAAATGACCATAAATGATAAAACAAACTTTATTGAGCACATTTTTAATACTAGTAAAAGTAATTACAGCTACAATGAAAGCATACAGTTTGAGCTTCTTTATAATACCACTGAGTTAGGTGATGTTTTGATATTTTGGTTTGGGCACCTAATAAAAATTCTAAGTTTGGTAAAACTGTCTGTATACAAAGTTTATCTGACCGTGATGAATAAAACCTATAAATGGGATCATATACATGTATGTTAGATATCATTACATGATTATTTGAAAACACATATCCGTATGGAAAACAAACTATTTTACCACTGGCCAAGTGGTCCTGCTAATATGCTATGATGCTGGTGGTCCTGCTGAATTTCTATGATGCGGGTAGTGCAATTCATAGCAATTTAGCAGGACCCAACCGCATATCATAGCACATTAGCAGGAACACTTGAACAGGGGTATATTTACAGTGTCAAATCGAATGGGCATCTTTTAACAATATTTTTTAACAATTTCCTAGAAGTGTTTGAAAATTGAGAACTGAATTTATATTTTTTTTCATGAGGTTTCGATTGAAAAATTTCTAACTTAGCACATCAGGATTAACAGACTACTGGTATGTTTGGTATATTTTTCTGTAATCGACACCTGCTGAGGTGGGGAAATATCATCCATTTTTCGCACAGCTATATTCTCTTTCCCAACAAAGTCCATAGAACATACATGTAAAATTACAGCTATGCTTTAATTAATCAACTCGCCTTATAAAGGTTGACCATCGGGTATTACTGCAGTATTCAGGCGTGTTCATGTGATCAACCGCAGTCAGTTATACCGCTGCAGAATGTGGTCCACCTCACATTTGCAGTTAGGTTGTATTTTTCATGCGATGTTTAAATGATTTTTTTTTTTAAGTTGACATTGTAACCACACCAGAATTTTTTTTATTGTTTCAAAATGTCTAGATAGAATTCAGAATTTTTGTGGTAAAACAATTAACTTGGTTATCACAGACATATTACTGTGGTAAGATTACTAGCGGATACCGCATGTCAACAGGGACTGCATGCTCTAATTATTATCAGGTTTAACATGTTTATACTGGATACAGTTCATCGAGACTTAATAGTGGCCCAGAAAAATTTGACGAGCCGGCGGTCTCAGACCAAATTGCAGATGAAGATGGATAACTCTAAAATCAAGTGGCTTTATGTTGATAATAAGGCCAAACTTCATCGAACAGCATGTTGATAAATATAATGTATCGGGCAATTTTATACTATACATGCAGTTGACAGTGGTTAGCATTATTTTTGGGCAATTAATCGATTCTGATAACTGAAACAGCATTTCTAAAAAAAATGTTGTTGGAATCTGATTATATGGGGACCATCGAATCTGATTGAGCACCTTTAATAGTTAACTATATGAGCTAAATACACATAAGGCGACACCAATTTTTAAGTCCGGTTTACGAACACCTCCTACAACTTTTTTTCCATTTCATGAACCCAAAGAATTTACACGCATAATAGACATTTAAACTTTGAAAAATGCAGGTTTTGCTCTAAATTTACACATTCCCATCTTAAAAAATTATTTGATTTCCTGTATCGCAATACACATGATATCATGATATGCGTATCATTGATAGTGTATCCCAATACAATGCATGACTTCGCTATGAATCATTACAGTCCCACAAAAAATGGGAACTGCAGTTATCTCTCATTGATTTTAACTCAATAACCACATAGTAAATTGGAAGTTTTCCATGGAAATTTGTGTTGTCGATTAGTCTACTTCGACTTGATTTTTTTACTGTCGATTAGTCAACTATGAAAAACCCAAGCCATTTCAATACTAATGCAGTATCTGCTGGTATTAAATCTTACTGCAGTAATATTTTTGTTGTGACCAAGTGAATTACTACAGTGTTGCAACCACGGTAAACCGCATTAATTTTTCTCATGACCGCCTTTCAGCCAGATCATTCTTTACAGTACTTACCATGTACATGTACCATATGTTCTATTTGGGGATAGACCATGATACTAGTATGTCACTTTGTGGGTTAAGTTTATAGAATTGGTGCAGTTGCACACTGCATCACTGCCTAACTCATTGCAAATGGAGGTCTCTTAATACATTTACATGTGTATAGTTTCTCAGTGCAATTTGGCTTTTTGGATGAAAACCAAAACTCGATAAGTCCATACAATAGGGACAATTTGATTGAAATTTAAAGCAGAAATATAGATTGGAGCAATTCATAGGGTCACATAACCATTACCGCAATTATGTACATTATTACATGTACCTCAATCATATTTATGATGATTCAATGACAGTGCATTAGACCGAGTGGTCATTACTAGTAGTCCGATGGGTTCGATTGTCAAGAAGTTCAATAGTTTGAGGGTTCAATAGTCCAAATGTTCAATGGTAACCGCGTTGAGAGTATCAATTACTGTACCGTAGTACAAAGTTATTTACTTGACACATAACATGTATTGTCGATATACATGTACACAATGATATGGGAGGCCAAATTCACATTTAATAGTGAATTGCGCTTAAGCGCAATTGATTGCGCTTAAGTGCAATCAATTGCGCTTAAGCGCAAATACCACATATTGTGCTTAAGCGCAATAAGGGCATTTACGCTTAAGCGCAATTAATTAACCTACCCATAAACTATTAGCATGACCTGGTGTATCACCTAGCAACACAAGATGAGCATTGGGCTAATTTTGACCTGTACTCAACAGTCAAACTATGAGTATGTGTTCAACAAGGAGAATCCCCTAATTACATATTATCAGCATCCCTCTATCCAAAGAATTGATGTCGCCTTCCCGGAACTCTAGTAATGTTTTGTATGATATTTTTAATGTATTTTTGCACAGATTTTAGCCTTTACTATGTTAATATCCTATACATTCATGCGGTGTCACTGCATGAGGGCTTTCTTACCTCATACAGTAATGCTTTATTTAATCGACTTCTTAACCACAGCAGAATTATGGGTAACTTTTCAGGATTTAGTCGGAAATATGCCTTGTTGCCATTCATCGAAAAGCTCTCGAGAGCTTTCCGATGAATGGCAACAAGCCATGTTTCCAACTAAATCCTGAAAAGTTATCCATAATTCTGCTGTGGTTAAGGAGTCGATTAATTAGAGCATTACTGTATGGTTTACTTATTGACTTAAATCAGGGGGAAAAAAACCCTATTTTCATATTATCAGCATCCCTGTCCAAAAAATGGTGTGTAATTACTGGAGCTTTGGTGTCTCAGTCCTGAAGCTCTAGTTTTTCTTATTAAATCAGCAGCTCTTGCACAAATCTATAGTATTTCCACGATCATATTGTGTGAATGTGGTGTCACCGAGGGCTTGCTTCCCTCATATGGTGTGCCTGTATACTTGATAATTGAAGAAAATCAATGTCGCCCCGACTAATACAGAAAGTAATGCTATTGCAAGTAGCCCCAACTAATATATACCGAAGATAATATAATGCTATCACGAATCGCTCCAACTAAAACAGAAGGTGATACTATTGCGAGTCAGCCATTTTGATAAAGAAGTTGGGCTAGCTCCCTACCCATCCAAACCAATGAAACCAAGAAGTGACATGTCAATAGGAGTTAATGCTAAGTTATGGAGAAAACTATTTATTCACCAGGGGTGTTTTGTTACATATAACCATGAATTGCTCTTAAGCGCAATTGATTGCGCTTAAGCACAATTAAATATTAAATGTGAATTTGGCCTCCCATACAATGAATGTTTTATCCAATTGATATTTTATGAATACATCTACTCACAAGCCCCTGGATAAAAATACAATAATACCAATATGGACTATACCAGTGACTGGTATACTCACTGTATAGTCTATATTGGTAATTCAGTTTTTTTCCCCAGGGGCCTGTGTATGTACATGTAGATGTACTGATGTATCAAAATGGCTGACTCGCAATAGTATCACCTTCTGTTTTAGTTGGAGCGATTCGTGATAGCATTATATTATCTTCGGTATATATTAGTTGGGGCTACTTGCAATAGCATTACTTTCTGTATTAGTTGGGGCGACATTGATTTTCTTCAATTTTCAAGTATACAGGCACACCATATGAGGGAAGCAAGCCCTCGGTGACACCACATTCACACAATATGATCATGGAAATACTATAGATTTGTGCAAGAGCTGCTGATTTAATAAGAAAAACTAGAGCTTCAGGACTGAGACACCAAAGCTCCAGTAATTACACACCATTTTTTGGACAGGGATGCTGATAATATGAAAATAGGGTTTTTTCCCCCTGATTTAAGTCAATAAGTAAACCATACAGTAATGCTCTAATTAATCGACTCCTTAACCACAGCAGAATTATGGATAACTTTTCAAGATTTAGTCGGAAATATGGCTTGTTGCCATTCATCGGAAAGCTCTCGAGAGCTTTCGATGAATGGCAACAAGCCATATTTCTGACTAAATCCTAAAACGTTACCCATAATTCTGCTGTGGTTAAGAAGTCGATTAAATAGAGCATTACTGTATGAGGTAAGAAAGCTCTCATGCAGTGACACGCATGCATGTATAGGATAAAGGCTAAAAGGATATAAGGCTAAAATATGTGCAAAAATACATTAAAAACATCATACAAAACATTACTAGAGTTTCGGGAAGGCCACTTCAATTCTTTGGATAGAGGGATGCTGATAATATGCAATTAGGGGATTATCCTTGTTGAACACATACTCACAGTTTGACTGTTGAGTACAGGTCAAAATTAGCCCAATGCTCATCTTGTGTTGCTAGGTGATACACCAGGTCATGCTAATAGTTTATGGGTAGGTTAGATAGTAGTCACAATTACGCTTAAGTGCAATTAATTACGCTTAAGCGTAAATGCCCTATTTGCGCTTAAGCACAATATGTGGTATTTGCGCTTAAGCACAATATGTGGTATTTGCGCAATTGATTGTGCTTAAGCGCAATTATTTGCGCTTAAGCGCAATTCATTATTAAATGTGAATTTGGCCTCCCATAGCTTTGGGGAAGATATTTTGTGTATAATTGGGTGTCTACTACATGTATGTTACCTAATTGTACATGTAACTGTCACTATAAACTGGGCATGAAGATTACAACTTGGGAGACTATTATTATTGCGGCCTCATTGCAAATGGGGACCTCTTGGACGGTACATGTGTATACTAGTAGTTCTTCGTTGCAATTTGGATGAAAACAAAAAATCAGTGTCGATACAATTGGAACAATTAAAGGACATTTACTAGTAAAGCAGAAAAATTACTTGGACCAATTCCTGAGGTCACATAACCATTAACTCAATCATGTACAGTGCATTAGTCAGAGTGTTCATTACTAGTACATGTACCGTAGTTCGATGGGTTCGATTGTCAGGAAGTTCAATAGTTTGAGGGTTCAAATGGTCCAAGGTTCAATTGATGGTACATAGGTTTGAAAGAATCGATTGTGTTTTACAACACATTAATTTAGTCAGTTACATGTATATACATGTACATGTATGGTAATAGTATTACCCTCATACAAAATAAATTACCCGAGACATAACATATATTACCCATGAAAATATACACAAATTAATGCAATATTTATGCAATTTATAGTTTACGAACTTTACGCATACATGTACTGATGCTTTGGGGGAGATAATTAGACCTAACATGACTCTCGCTATAAACTGGGCATGAAGATTACAAATTTTGAGACAATGTACACTCTATAATAACCAAACACTCAGGTTATCAGACTCTCGGACTATTGCACAGTACTCATGATTTCCGCTTGGATCTCACATATTTGAAAATAAAAAACATTGTTAGGTGAATCAGATACATGTACTTGTACAGGTACATGTACTTGTAAATGAAGTAAATTGAAAACATTGATGCACAATTTTCAGGTGGCATGCATGATTCATACCCTTCTGCTAATTTGGTAGTCAGGATTCATTTGCGCAGTTTAACCGGTATTCAGGATTCAACAAAAAGGCTGGTTCGCAGCTTTTCTAGCACAAAATTAATTTTGTTTTACTATTTTCCAGCCCAAATGACATTTATGATGTAATTGTCCCCCGAAAATTTCAGGGGACTATTAAAATAGCCGGTGTCCGTCCGTCCGTCTGTCCGGAAATGGTTCCAGATGATAACTTTAGTTTCGGTTATTAGATCAAAAGCAAATTTGGTATGTGTGTTTATCAGACCAAAATAAAGATCAAGTTCGAATATGGGTTTGCTCTGCCCATTTTTGCGAGAGTTATGGCCCTTTTTTACTTAGAATTTTGTAATATTCTGGTTTCCGGATGATAACTTCAGTTTGTGTGATCATATCTGAAACAAATGTGGTATGTAAGTTTATCAGACCAAAATACAGGTCAAGTTCGAATATGGGTGTGCTCCGCCCATTTTTGCAAGAGTTATGGCCCTTTTTTACTTAGAATTTTTTAATTTTCTGGTTTCCGGATGATAACTTCAGTTTGTGTGATCATATCTGAACCAAATTTGGTATGTGAGTTTATCAGCCCTATTAACTGGTCAAGTTCGAATATGGGTTTACCCATATTTGCGAGAGTTATGGTCCTTTTTCGATTTAGAATCGTGTTAATTTCTGGTTTCCGGATCATAATTTTAGTTTGTGTGATCATATCTGAATCAAATTTAGTATGATAGTTTATTATTCACCATTTCATGGGACACTGGTTGGATTGTTCTGAAATGAATTATCAGATTTAGGGTCCTTGATATTTTTTTCAGACAAGCTGATGCCCCAATGAAGCCACTTTTTCGGGGAACACTGCGGCCGGACGTCCTTTTATTCAATCTATTATCTATAGGTATGTAGAAGTTATGGATACAACTTCAGCAAATACTAGTACATGTATATGAAAACTATATTATTAGTGTAATATTAGTTTTCATTCAATATTTCCTTACTTGTAACTGGTACGCATGATTCAACCTTTTACATTAACTGGTATTGGGGCCAGGGAGGTGGGGGTGGTGACACCTTCCATACTGGTGTATTCAATTGTGAGTGGCCTTTATGAGGGTGTTACCCCTCCTATCACCCATGAATACTGAATACCAGTTCACAGTTTTCTCACATTTGCTGAAATAGTATCCAAAACATCAACATATCAAGAGGTATTCGACTGAATTAGATAAAAATATATCACTTGGGTCTGTTTAGGCTGGAAAATATAATTTTCTGCTACCGGTATTATATCTGCATACTAGCCTTTTTGCTGAATCATGAATGCCGGTTATATTACTGTGTGAAATCCTGGTACCAGATAACATTGGGTATGTATATAGCATACCACCTGAAAATGGCCTGAATATCACATGCCAAAGCGGGGTGGGGGTGTGTGTGACACCCTCATTGATCATAGTCTGTATTCTACAGGGTATGTTAACTGTTTCGAGTTGGTGCAATTAATGTGATTGTTTAATCTCTACCATCTGAAATCTATTTTTTATAGCATATTTTGCTATCTGATCAATTGCTACTGATATAAAAAAGGATAAAGATGGTGTGTCTCTTTTCCAAATGTTCTGCTTACATGTACATTTGGGGGTTTATGAGTCAAATAATAATAGACAACATGTCCTTCTAACACTAAGAAATAATGTGTTCTTATGAACCAGGACAAAATATGACTATTTCTGGAGCATTACAGCACACTATTACAAATATATATTTGTAAGCAGTGAGATAATGACAGGAAACATGTCCTTAGACTAAAAAATAATTTTTTGGTGTGTATTTCACATCACAGCTCATGTGTATACTCACATTAGTTTATGTCATTCAAAGGGAGAAACCCATTTAGAAAGTTTAAATGAGACAAAACTACCTCACTGTAGATGTAGTTGCAAGGTAAAACATGTACATGTATACTGGTAAATGACATTGGAACTAAAATAATGATTTTTGTGTCCACCGGTATGTCATGTACCGGTATACATTGCAACTACATGTACATGTAACTTGCCTAACATACCATATACATGTATGCAGAGGGAATTTGCAAGTGTTTTTTAATCAAAAATTTAACCCAACTCTTGTTGTCAGTAAGTTTTAACCCATGCAGTTTAATGAGTTTATATATTTATGTATTACATGTGTTTCTATACATGTATTTTATCTTTAGTTATTTTGTTGTCCTTGAATAAACTTGTATTGCTGCACAATCAGTTTCCTTAATGTTCTATTATACTAAAACAACTCCATTGATAACAATACCCCTGCATCCCATCCAAATCTACTTCATTGACATCCTCATCATTTCACTTTGGATCCCCACCCAGGTGTACCTTGGTGTTATTCACCCAGGTATTCCTTGGTGTTTCCTACCCATGTGTACCTTGGTGTTTCCCACCCAGTTGTACATTGGTGTTTTCTTACCCAGGTGTACCTTGGTGTTTTCTTACCCAGGTGTACCTTGGTGTTTTCCTGCCCAGGTGTACCTTGGTGTTTCCTTACCTGGGTGTACCTTGGTGTTTTCTAACCAGGTGCATCTCAGTGGGGAAATCCACCTGGGTAAGAAAACACCAAGGTACACCGGCGTAAGAACACACCAAGGTACATCTGGGTTGGAAACATCAAGGTACACCTGGGTGGGGAACACTCAGGTAGGAAACATCAGGGTTCACCTGGGTGAATAACACCATGGTACACCTGGGTGGGGGAAACACCTGGGTGAATAACACCATGGTACACCTGGGTGGGGGAAACACCCAGGTAGGAAACACCAGGGTACACCTGGGTGGGAAACACCCAGGTAGGGTAAACCTGGGTGTGGTCACCTGGATAAATACACCCAGGTTTATCCATACCAGGGTTTTTTGTCCAGTTTCAGGTTGGTAAATCATGGTAAAACCCAGGTTTCAGGGGGTCTTGATGGTTGGTGGATATCTTGGTAGATAGATTTACCTGGGTTTCGGCCCAAAAAACCTGGGTGGATTTACCCAGGTACATTTTTATATGGGTTCAGTCTAGAGGTGATCAAGATAACGCATGTACTAATTACGAATTATGCACCCCAGGATCAGGCCTAATAGCCTATATATTCACAAACCATGGTTCTATATACACTGTATGAGAACATTCAGATATTTGAACCTGAAAATTGCATATGATATATCCTAACATCTAGTGGTCCAACTCCAGACAAACACACACGGCTACGGACAAGAGACCAGGACCATAGTTGCTCGGCTCGGTGTGAAAACATTTTGAAAATTAAACGAGAACATCTCAAATCCTTGCATCTAGACTGGCCTCAAGCTTTCCTAGTGTTGGAAATTTCAAACCTCATACTCGCCCTTAGGCTGGGGAAATTCTCCAACTGATGACCATTTCGGTCCACAATTTTGACTTGCTTTCGTAAACTAATTAGCAGTTTTTGATTGGCCACGTGGGAGGGACAATGACACATTGTCCATGACACAAATTTGAATAAGAAAATCGCAAAATCCTAGCATCTGAACTAGCCTCAAGCCTTCCTAGAGTTGGAAATTTCAAACCTGACATCCCCACTTATGTTGGAAAATGTCTAACTGATGACAATTCCAATGAGCAAATGTAGGAAAATATTGTTTCCTTAAAGTAACTTGCAAATTTTGACTTGCCATGGAAGAGGGAGCAGGACACAAGCTTTCCAATTGTTGGAAATTTCACACCTGACACCCCATAAGGTTGGAAATTTTCCAACTGATGGCCATTTCTGTCAAAAATATTGACCAAAAGTAGGAACATATGCAAATATTAGTCCAAAAACAATAAATTCCGCCAACAAATTGTTTGAAAATCAAACTACAAGAACATTTTCAACCTAGTGTAACGTTGGTGTGAAATTCTAACTAATGTTGTGTCAGGTATGAAATTTCCAACTGTTGAAAATATTGACCAAAAGTTGGGAGGTTTGAGAACCCCCCCCCCCCCCCTCCGCAAATCTGTCCCTGTTCACACCCCGCTTTAAGCCGATATTCAGGATGCATGTACCCTGTCTTAAGTGGTATACATGGCTTCAAATAATAGGCTGATACGCGAATTTGATGGCGACAACTTTTGATATTTGATGGCTTATATGCTGGGCCATTTTAGCCCTTTTTGTCCTTGCTCGGGTTTCCTTATGTTATGCAGGCGCTATACGTTGCCCTTGGCATAGAGTATACTATATAGCTGTCAGGACCTTTATCTGTAATGTGGTGCAGTTTGTTCGAATACTATTCAGAAAATGGATGACAATGGATGGTTTTGAAGTGTGAAATATACATGTATGTCCTTCATCACACATTTTCTTAACTGTATGGAATTAAGTATCCACCCCACTGTTAACTGGCGTTCAGTATTCAACCCATTTGTTAACTGGGATGCAGTATTCACCCCTATGTTAACTGGCATTCAGTTTGGACCACTTCTGTCAGCTGGCATTCAGTATTCAGCACATCTGTTAACTGATATTCAGTATTCACCCCATCTGTTAACTATCAAATAGTATTCACCACATATCTTAACTGGCATTTAGTATTCACCCCTTCTGTTAACTTGCAATCAGTATTCACCCCATCTGTTAACTGGCATTCAGTATATTTACCCCTTCTGTTAACTGGCATCCCGCACACAATCTGTTAACTGACATTCAGTATTCACCCCTTCTGTTAACTGGCATCCCGTACACAATATGTTAACTGGAATTCAGTATTCACCCCCTATGTTAACTGGCATTTAGTATATTCACCTTTCTGTTAACTGGCATCCCGTATACAATCTGTTAACTGGAATTCAGTATTCACCCCCTATGTTAACTGGCATTCAGTATTCACCACTTATGTTAACTGGCATCCAGTATTCACCTCTTCTGTTAACTTACATTCAGTATTAACCACTTCCGTTAACTGATATTCAGTATTCACCCCTCCTGTTAACTGACTTTTAGAATTCACCCTTATGTTAACTGGCATTCAGCTTTCACCCATACTGTTGACTGGTATTCATGATTCAGGGGAAAGTAAATTAAATTGATATCAAATTATTACCTTTGATTTTGAGATAACCTGTTATAACATTAACGTTTACAGAAGATATCTTCGACACCAATTACTTATCTTTCTATATACATGTATTATCGATATTAGATCGTTGTTATTACCGGGAGTTCATTGAAAATGACGTATTGTCTCCCTTTAATTCCGACAACGAATCGTTAGGATGATACGTTAAAGACATGTTATGTACTTGTTCGGGTGCGTGAAACTGATAAGTTAGTATTCAGGTGCTATGCCAACTGGAGGAATGTATCATTCTACTAACATCACCGAAAACATAAAGCAAATCGACCGTACCATTCCATAGAAAACATTGTCTGAACTATGCTAAATTGTAAATATTTACTACTGGAATCGGGACGCTTCTATCGGCGATAAACTATCGAAAACGATTTCGCCATCGACATTCACTGAATTTAATTAATATATAAGAATGACGGTGCATGTGTGTTGTCAATATAGATAACATAATATATATATATAAATAACAACTTTGAACAAGAGTATTCTCCATTTATATTTGATCACCCTACCGGAATGTTTCACATCACTTTAACGAAAACCATATGTTCCAGAATATGAACGGAAACAGTGGGTTATTAACGAGAGTTTGTTGTTAATATATTTGTCATGTGGAAATATACATTAGTTCACGACATATGTTCCTCGACATTACGCGATAACATCTTGTTTAGTTGTTGTGGAAATGACCACGTATAATTCTTCGATTTGTCATGCGAGAATAGAGGATATCATTAGAACCACATGGTACACTTCACTCTCAATAAATCCCCAGCGGCACTCCTCAAGTCACCAATTCTGTTTCAGAGTTCCAAAGAAGATTCCTGCAGGTGAGTGAAGTTTTTTGTTTTAATGTAGGGACACTTTTATCAAAGTTTTTTTCAAGTAAGCACATAATTATTGTCAATGACAACAGTGTTAGTTCTTTATGAAAAAGGGCATAACTCCGTCAAAAATCACCAGACCATGACCAACTTCTAACTTTTCTAACAACTTAGGGGTGCAAATGATTTCTAGGGTTTAGGACTGTTTTAGTCTACAATGTAGGGCGTGCAGTTATAAACTCCATGACACTTGCACCATGTAATTGGGACCCGGAGTAAGTTGTGATCTGAGAGTACAGTACACGTGGTACGTAATTATTATATTAGTTACATTGAAAGGCAAGCATTCTCCTAAAAATCAACCTAATTTGAACGTGGCGACAGGGAGGTTGTTGGTCACCCCCAATTTGGTAACATTTTTCCAACGGTTGCATGGAAATGTCATGTCTGACACAACATTAATTGCAAATTTTACACAACTATTGGTTGAAATTGTTCTCATTGTTTGATTTTCCGCCCAGTGGTCCTGTCGCGACCCTGTATACTAGGCGGGTGTAAATGAGCCCCCATGCTAAGTGGTCGTGACGCGACCCTGTAGGTTAGGCGGGTGTATATACAGGAGCACCAATGTTAAGAGTTTATGCTAATTTTGCTATAATGCTGCTGTGTCCTGCTGATACAAATATGAGGATGTTTGGAGAGAGAAAGTTAAAATGCCGATATTTTTCTGAAATGATTATTGTCGCCATCTTTGGCTAATCCGAGGGATTTAAGGACAACCCAGTGTATGTATGGAACACTAAATACCATACGAATCAAATATTTAAATATGGCTGCTCTGGTTGCTGAAAAACGGTCGTAAGGGTCAGCCTGATGCTAAAATTATCCTACGTGCAGACTGAAAACGTCATCAGTTGGAAAGTTGGATCAAGTTGGAAAATACCCAGCCAGTAGCGTTCCCCTATTAGTTGCGACCAAGAAAGTTTTGCTTTAGTAGAAAGGTTGAATATTTAGTTTTCTTTTGGTAATTATGTTGGACACCCTCCTCAATCGCACATGTGCGTCATACAAAGCCAGGTTGTTGTTTTTTTTACCAAACCTCCAATATTGTTCATTTTCTGTAATTTTCTTGACCTTATTATTCGTTGGAATATTATCAACTATATTGGGGCGTTATATTACACATTTCCAACAGTTGAACAGTTTGGGGTACCAGTTGAACAATTCCAACCAATGAGTGACTGCAATTTGTTTCGTGGATGTCATTTGAAATTATAATTTAGGTCGCCGACCCCGTCGCCATGTCACGCCCTCAGTTTACATAATTAATTAATTCGAGTACTAGGAAACTGTGTTCATACTATCTTATATTTTAGCAAACTTATTTTTCTGTACACAAAACAAAACCTTTGCCCATATTAAACTCAATAATGAGTCAAAATGTACGTGCACTGAGATAATACTGAGACCATATAGTTATATAATCTTTACTCAGTGCGAATTATTCTTATTTCCATAATCCATACACGCAGTACGGCAGTATCACGCATCACCTCCATTGTTAAGGTAAGCATGTTTTTAGTTTTATCTAAACCGATTCAGGAGAATCACGAACAATGTTACATGTATATAACCAGACCTGACAGGCTGGCAGATCATGTCTCCAACTATTATATTGGATTGTTCAATGTGGAAACTGCCTTTAAGTGGATTCGATGTTAGACGCATGCTCCATACATAACATTTCGCAAAACTGATTCAAAACAGTGTTACAACGTTATCCGGTTTAAAATTATTTTGTGTTGGTGAGATCTGGAGATTATTTATTTTCTGAATAGTTGCTGACAGTCAAGTCAAATTAACTGCATGGTAAATGCTGAAGTGGTTGGGTACCACAACCAAAGGTAGAACAAGTTAAAACCAATTTTCAGATATATTGTTAAAATATATAGTTTTCACGAAAATAGTAAAATATAACGGAATCACTGGCGGCTATGGTCAATCAGTGAAGTTTACCAGAAATTAATAATTTTAGCAAATTGAGTACTGTGGCTTAATCCTATCATACCGTATATCTTCTTGAAAGGAAAGAAAGAAATGGTGGTTAATTTGGATTTTCCTGCCATTAGGAGCTGAAAATGCATATCTATTTGATGAAAAATCGCCCATTTCACGAAAATAATTTATTTCAAACATCATCATTCATATGAATATTGCAATACTGTCAAATGTGTTAATCCATTATTATGGTGTAGACAATCATATTATGCAGAACAAAGTTGACAGAAATTGTGAATTGTTTGGATGTGATAGTTATGCTCTCAATATTAACCGAGTATGTGGATAAAGGGTAGTTATATGAGGAAATATACAAAGTTGGTTTCCGATAGACCGTGTAACTTTACAAAACGTGGCTGCATGTTAAATATGAAAAAGAATGTGACTTTTCTATGTTTTGAGAACACCCTATTCCCCGTTTAAAGTATTGAATACACCACGAACTGAACATGTCTGACAAATACGAAGGCGACTTTTCTATATTTTGAGGACCCCCACTACCCAATTTGAAGTTTCAAAATCACCACGAACTGAAATTATACGTTCTGAATATTAATTGAGAGGTGCGCAAATGGTATATAGTTACATCAGGAATACCCATGTTGTCTACGGATGGGTCGGTTTTCTAAAGCCTGGGACACTTGCAAACAATAAGGCGAACTTTCACTGTGGTGTGGGACACCTATCCTAGTTGAAGTCTTGAAAGCATCACAAACTGGCGAGGTGTGCTCTTAATATCAACTGAAGTTGTAGCTAAATGGATATTATATCTGAAAAGATAAAACGTTTAATTCGGCCATCTTCATCATACAATTTGGCCAACTACATCAAGTAATCTGTCACCACATTCAGGGGTGATTGGAAGACAGACAGCCATGACTATATCACCTCTAACAATATACATGTATAGTCTATTGATATTATAATTATTTGTAATTGTACTTTCAATGTGTGTATATTGTAAATAAAATTATCATATCCAACGTGTATATGGATGGGTTGGTTCCCGAACACTTGGGGCTCTTTAAAAAAAACGGCTTAAGACTGCACGATAAAGACCAATTTTCACTGTTTTTGGGGACTCCCGATCCCATTTGAAGTCCTGAACACACCACGGACCGAATGGATAATTATGCTACCATAATCAATCGACCTTGTGGCCGAGTGGCCAATATATCGATACACATACAATTGTATTGATAGGTTGGTTCCCGGTAGCCTGTGGCACTTTACAGTGAATAGCAAACTATAATATACACATGTAATACTAAAATGTTCACTGTTGGGGGACACCCTAACACATTCAAACTCTAAGTCACCACCAACTTAAAGAATATGCTCTCAATATCAATCGATGTTATTGACAAATGGTTAATCTATCAGGAAATATACAATTTATATAGATGTATTGGTTCCCGACATCTAGCTATGGACACATTACAAAAAAATCGGCAAAATTGCGATAATTTGTACACGACACCCTACCCTATCAGAATACTTAAACACATCACGAACTGGAGCGGTATGCTCTCAATGTTAACTGAGGCCATGGACAAAGGATTTTAGTTGTACCAGGAAGTATAATATTGATATCGATGAATTTGGTGCATATAGTCTTGGATACTTTACAAAAAAGCGTCTAGTAAATAAATTAATGCGAATGTTCTATGTTTTAATTGTCCATGCCATATTTAAAGTTGTGAACGCACTATATACTTAGATGTGGCCAAGTTGCTACTCCAGCAGGATGCATTTATTTCCGACAGCCTGGGAAACGGCACAAAAAGCGGCTGACCAATACATAAACATGAGTTGACTGTGTGTGCATGTGATCACAATAAGAACTATTAGGTCTTTTTGTAAAGTTGTAAAACATATGTAATTTTCAGACCAAAAACGTTAGAAGACTCTAGCCCGGGCGATCGTTGGCTGTGCTGTCCGACACGTGATCACGCTTCGTCCTATCAAAGGCAATTTCACATGTTGTGAATTATACGTATATATAATGCATTCTAAAACTAGATGAATCGTCATTTGTTTTCGAATGCTTCGTATACTTTAAGTTGGCACACCTTCACAGACGAGAACATGCTAATCTTAATAAAGCATTTTGTTACCCAATATTAGAGTTTTACTTCGTAAATCATTGGCATTTAGAATTAACTGGTTAACCCCAAATTCGCGTTCGTAACGCCACAACGAACTGCTGCCCGCACTGAATTAACTGTTGCCCGGTTTGCATTCACGGTCAGCTTTCGTGACGTCACGAGTGAACGGTTGCCCGACCCGAGCGAACTGTTGACTGGCTCCGAGCGAAGTGTTGACTGGCCCGAACAAACTGTTACATGGTTTGCAATTTCGTGACGTTTTCGGCTATTTCCGGAAATTTCCGGTTTCGTTTTTTAATCATACTGGATTTCCGCATTGTCACGCTCGAAAAACAACACAATTATTTTGAATTAATCGATGAATATGTCTCGATTTTCTGATATTTCCGAGGATGACATCAATAACTTGTTAGAGAATAGAGATGTATTTGGTAACAAAGCAATTATTTCAGGTGTCTTTTGGGAACAGGCAAAATGGTTGTCACTCGGTATCAGGAATGACTATCGAACTGTTCGATAGTCATTCTTGATACATCAGGACAACAATTTTGACTGTTCCCAAAAGACACATGAAATAATTGCTTACTGACATATACATACATGTATGACAGTTTGATAACTTCCTTAGTTATTTAGACTCTAATATACATCAACAAATTCCATTTCAGGTTCAATATGTTCGCAATACAACTAATAATTTGGGCGGCCATAATAACCGGAGGTACATGTAGCGTCACATCTGGATGTAAGTTTACATATGACATAAATACATGTATGCGCCCAGTAAATGATAGAACTCTCTTAGTTGTTCGTATAAAAGACGATAGTTTGATATGAATGGTTTGTGCTGCGCCTATGGCGGAACATTTATCAGCCAATAGGAAGCACTGTCAAGTAAAATACTATCAGACGTGTGACTGGAGGCTGAGTACATGTATTAGATAGCCCCTCGGTTGAGATTTGTGCATCCCACATCCAAGGTCTTGAGGGATAATACTACGCCCTATTGATTTTTACTGCTACTCTGATCTGGCCGTGCCAATGGAGCGATGGTGATATATCGCAGGACAACGCATTTCGGGTTTCACGCGATGCAAGTTATTTTAAGAAATTGTAGTAAGGCTGATCTCGCCGTGTCAATGGAGATATTGAACGATGAGGATATTTCTCGCAGGACAACACATTTCAGGTTTGCGCGGATGTATCTTCGCGGACGTCTCATTGTTGCAGTATATAATGTTTATGACCGCGTTAATTGCTTTCGATATTTAGGTATGAACAATGGCTGGGCCACTCTTGAAGAGTTTATTTCGGGAATACAATGCATAATATAACAGCTAACTTGGCTAATTTAGTATGTCTCAGTTTGAATGTAGTATCGGGCGTATATTTAATCATATTAGTATAGTTTTGGTCCGCATTTAGATGCGTTCTGGTGTGGTGAATGAGAGACCTGCAGTATAACGGAAGTCTGAGGTAGCGCATTCATGGAACCAATATATTTTTATATTATAATTTATATATATGCCTAATAATATGAGGGCGTTACCATTTCTGATTATGGATTTCTTGTTAATCTTGGGCTGCATCTCATTGACTAAACCACCTAGGCCCACTAATCTCGATTTCAATGTCACCGACTAAACAACCTGAGCCTATTAACCTCCAGCTTAACCCTTTAATAAGTTAAAACAAATTACTATATACATGCATGGATGACCGTATTTTTAACTTATTATTTTCTGACCATGTCCATAGGGCACTACAGTTTAGTATGCATACCTGGACGGTTATTATATCCACAGTTGGTGCCCCATGGCTCGCTTGGGTTGAGGGGCCGTGCAGCGCAAGCTGTGGTCTAGGCACACTTACCCGGACAAGAAGTTGCTCGAATACAAGTCCGAAAACGGCAACCGAGACGTGTATTGGCATGAACACAGTAGTCGATATCTGCCAAAAAGCAGCGTGTCCAGGTAAGTTTATGAGCCGTGATCACGTGTACGCTGAACAAAATGTAATTTTACAACAACTAAATTAAACCCATATGTAGAGGCAGAACACAACAGGCATCTATCTTAATCGATAATATTTTATCGAATGAGTTGCGGACGGCGGAAAAATATTTTACAAACATAATTAAGTTAAGGTCAAGATGCGCGTTTTGCATAAATCCAGGTAAAAATTGAAAGGGATTTCAACAAAAAATTTGTCTCGACGTATATATCCGCCGAAAAATCTTGATTTTTACATAGGCATATCGTCATCTGAAATTTACATATACTCTGAACATACATGTATAATAATAGACACAACAGTGGATTATATAGAATATCTACATTTGAGAGTTTAAAAATGTTATGTATAGGATATGCCCCGAGCCGTCGGGCATTCGGACAAATAATTAAACGAGGCGAAGCCGAGTTGATTTGGCCGAATGTCTGACAGCGAGGGGAATATATGTCTCAATCGACAGTTATTCCAGTAATAAATCCAGATGATTTCCTGAAAAATTAAGTTCGATTATATAGTGCAGGGGAAGTAAAATATTAAGCCAT
This sequence comes from Siphonodentalium dalli, assembly GCA_032622095.1. NCBI lineage: Eukaryota > Metazoa > Mollusca > Scaphopoda > Gadilida > Siphonodentaliidae > Siphonodentalium > Siphonodentalium dalli. Next base: position 24,248,543 of record CP136069.1, read on the forward strand.
AAACCAAACATCTATAACGGAAATGTGGGGATAATTCCATCTTACAGAACTGAGAACAAAGCTGTATGTGCATGGTGAGCACAGTTAGATTAAATGCCAAATCATTTTCAACTCTTATTAATTTTGTAAAATTAACAAAAATTAGCTTTTTGGCACATTATGGCATTCAAAATAGCACGAATAATAAATGCTAAACTAATACACAGATGTAGCGTGTATATACCGATAACACAAAGTCATTCAGGCAATTTCAGGGACAATGTAATTGCGACACGGGGTGATTGGTCTCATGCCACCCCCCGCAACCAACGATCGTCATATTTTTCAAAAGTCTCGTGTCTGAAACAACATTAAATTTAATTAGATACTTCAGGCAACAAACGGGTTAACGTTGTTTGATATTTTTGTCAACAAATATCTAGTGTGTGATTAGTTGTTTTAGACGAAAAGTCTATGTTTCCCCAATATTTGACAAATTTATGTTAGGACTGAAATCGCCATCAGTTGGACAGGTTATGTGATCGAATACCCAACAGAGAAAATTCAGTCGATCATATAGTTCATAAGACGTGTATGTATATGCGTCCACACATAGATGTGTAGTGCGACGTTCTTGCGCCCAATAGTACGGGATATAACCGCCGTACTTACGCCATAATACTGTGTACATGTATAGTCGCCTTAATATGGCGGAATTACGCCCTATTATAGTACAACGCATATATGACGTATATTCGCCACGAATACGCTTATAAATATATGGCTTTGTGTGACCCACATTATGTGAGTAGAGGGGGGATGCCCTATAGCAGAATAGTCCACAAATAGAGGTACCATGTCTTACCCACCGGAAGCTGACATAAGCTAATGATAGGTAGAGCACTCTGCTCTATATGCAGTTTCTGATATAGTCATAAAGAGTAGGAAAATAAAAGTTAGCAGAAACCCAAAAGAACACATATACATTTTGTGTTATGATTTATGTTTCATAATAAGATTTAATTTAAGCTTTGTATGATCCACGTTATGTGAACAGAAATAATCAATAAAGCGAGGTCCCCTGGTCATTTTTGTAAATTTAGTACCCACGAGGTCCCCATGTCGTTACTGTACATTTATTAACCACGAGGTCCCCAGGTCATTACTAATCATTCACTACCCACGAGGTCCCTATGTCATAACTTACATGTATTCACCAGTGAGGTCCCCGGGTCGTTACTGTACATTTACACCCTCGAGGTCCCCTGGTCACCACCGTACATTCACTTTCACGAGGTTCCAGGGTCATTATTGCACATCCACCACCCACCAGGTTCCCGGGTCATTACTGCACATCCACCACCCAAGAGGTACCAGGGTCATTACTATACAATTACCACCCATGATGTCCCCATGTCGTTACTGTACACCCACTCATCACGAGGTCCCCAGGCCAGCGCCGCCCAATTATTACCCACGAGGTCCCCATGTCGTTACTGTACATTTACTATTCACGAGGTCCCCGGGTCATTACTGCACATCCGCCACCCACCAGGCCCAAGGTATTATTGTACATTTACTACACACGGGGTCCCCGGGTCATTACTGCACATTTACCAACACGAGGTCCCCAGGTCACCACGGCACACTCACCAACCACGAGGTCCTCAAGTCATTACTTATACATTATCACCCACGAGGTCCCCAGTTAATCGCAATGTATGTGCTTCTGCTATCCAAATAAGAGATTCACCATGCCAGACCCCCGAACACCGTAAAAAGAGGTTGTATTGTTTGTGCGAGATTCAGGCGTGTCCCATAACAGCTATTAAATTCCACACACTATCACAAAAAGATTTTATTGTTTGTGCGATTTCAGAGGTTCCGTTGTTAAAGCGACACTGATTCGTGGGACAATATAAATATGTAATGTGTAATAGTACTGACTACTGGCAAATTTAGTACAATGATAATTAAGCGGCCAAAATAGGCTTTTTTGTTAATGCATACCTACGAAGTGCGAATTTGACTTATCGTACGATCTTGATAACACAGAAGCAATTAAATGTTTGGAAAAAAATTACTACGTCCGTTTCCGAAAATGTGTCTTTAATTAGAATGTTGTTATATGAAAAAAATGATTTGGCCTGAGTTCCTCAGCTGCGCTTCTGGTCTTCTAACAGATATAAATCAATCTGTTATGATATAAAGTGCGGTTTCGGGAGTAAGCGCACGACCCTAATTGGACAGACCAGTTCTCCCGTATAGACCAGGTCCCTGGTTTATACACTGAACGACAAAATACGGCATATGGATTCATTCAATATCAAATATCGTACGATTTGCCAAAAACATTTTATCGCGCGCGGTGTTAACAGTGCACTGTGTAAAAAATTTCGACGATATCGATGGGTATATACATGTAATGCAGAGCGTATTGTTTGTTAAAATGCACGTTTAAAGGCTTGTACAATAATACATACCGATATTATGACAAAAAGTTGAAATTAATATGTGAAAATATCGATTTATTTTCAATTTCTGGCCGCCAATTTAGCGGCGATACTGACTGTGAGTATCAATTGCCTAACCATAATGAATACTTCATATAAATATGCCATATCAACATGTAATGGTGGGTAGAAATCGCGAAACAATAACGCCCATCGTAAGAGAGTAAAGGAATGTAGGCTTGTTTTCAAATTTCGGTCGCCATTATGGCCGCCATCTTCGATTTGGAAAACCATTTCTTGCATGAGATGTAAGGTAATTACTTCACCTCAGTATTTCCAACTGAACTCTAAGCATGTGTGGCGTATTCTCGACAATAATGCCCAATGATGTGAATATGAGGAATTTCGGTGATTTTTCAAAATCTGTCCACCATTGTGGGCGCCATTTTGGATTTGGGGGACTTTTAATTGGATATGGTACAAGGAATGTTTTTCGCCTATATGCTCCAACTCACAATAGTAAGCAGGTGTGGAGTTGTCATGACAATAATGCTCACTGATGTTAAAATCGGCGATTTTCGGCATTTTGTTTATTTCTGGTGGCCATTTTGGGCGCCATCTTGGATTTGGGAGAATATTCCTCAACTCAGGTATAAGAGGAATCCTAGCTCAAGTACCTCCTGCACATATATATGCATGGGTGTTGTTATGATAGCAATAACATTCATTGATTCGAAACATTACATCGCGTTATTAGTGTCGATTCGGCTTTGACCTATTATACCGGCATTTGGGAAAACGTGATAGCGGACAAAAATATCCCACAATGAATGTATATTATGGTCCCCATGTGTTCGCTAAGGACCCTTCTATACGATAAATGTATAACATCAAGCAAGATGCCAAAATTTTCCCACAGAGACAAACGAAAGGTGGTGAAACGTCAGAAAAATAGCTTATTTTCACATTTCGGCGGCCATTTTGGTGTCGGATTTTATGGCTAATTTGTAAGGGTTGTATATTAGCATAACAAATCGAGCGGAAAACAAGACCGCATGTGATATCATCTTTACTATAACGGCGATCAAAGAGACCTGGTGCATATACAAAAAATGGCCGCCACGATGGACGCCATCTTGTCTGGAGTCTCTGCGGCCACTGTTTTTCCTTGTTAACAACCGAAAATAATTAGAGGAGACATTAAGACAAAAATTTAGTGGAGTGAAGTTGAGTCCTGGGGGGGGGGGTGCAGAGGTCGACCAATATCTCCTGGACTATAAACGCTCGATGTGAATTTTGAAATATCACGCGGTCGTGCACCATCATCGCGTTGTACTAACAGCAGCATAGCAAAACAGCAGGACCCACCAACATCATACCACTTCTGAAGGACCACTTGACCAGGGGTGGTACCTGTAACTTGTAACGTGTTTTGTCATTGTCATCTACAGCCACCGACTCACAAGATCATAATACACGTACATGGTCAAATCGTTTAGACGTTTTGTGTCATTACGATCTATGGGTGTTTACCGCTAGGATGATCTGGCCGTGTCAATTGAGCTATGTGGATATCTTGGGGTTGGAAATTTTCGATCTTCCCGTTCCAAAAACTACAGTCCGACAGCAAATACTCAGAAATCAAAGAGAAGACTTGTATATGAACATTTGAAGTGTAAATTAATGCACTCAGGAAATGACGTTTTCTATAAATTGAGTTATTTCCCTTGACGGTATGACGTCACAATCAGTATTGTCTTCTATTGAAAAGTGAAAATGCCACGAAAGGCCTATAGACACTTTATTTAAATGAAAGCAGAATGTTCCCTCAATGGGATAGCGACCATACTGTAGCTTGCTCTCACTCCGATAAATTTAATAGAAATTCCGACTCATTTCCGATTTTATCATAAATAGTAGACACTTTTTGACGTTAGGTACTTCGTTTGAAACATAATTATCAGTCATAGATGGCAGATAATGCGTGTATCAATAGAAAAATATATGTTTAATTAACTATAAAATTGTCTAGCCTGTAGAACGGTTCGCAAAAATTCTATATCCGTCCAAGTGTGGTTACCAACCATAATTTCGGGTATCAACGCCGCATATCTAGATGTCGCCAAACGCAGAGCTGGGATGTCAAAGATGCGAATGATATACTTCACATTTTGACCGTTTCTGCTTGAAAATATCCCAATTATCATTCGGACAGGCCGGCACTTGGATCATCTTTAGGGTGGGCTGCATGTTCAAGGGTGAAAACGTGTGTGTTTGTTTGTGTTTTATGTTATAATGTCATATTAATAGTATAGGCTACTCTGTGTTACTCGACATTATAGGCCAGAACTGTACAACGAATGGAAACATAAGGTCAGTGTAAATCATGAGTTAGCAGGGACGTGGATATAGCGTCGCTGTTGGGAGTGTTTACCTATAGTTTCTAAATGCACACCCTTCCAGTAACTGTTATTTGCACCCCCATGTCAGGTTCGAGTTTTCATCGAGTTTACAACGCGTTCTTCCGACTTTTGGATAAGACAACCCCTAAGTTTAGATTTTTTCATCTGGTGACCATATGGCCGAAATTATTTAAATTATCTAAATATGCGGGTTTTTGTCTGAAAACAATTTACACATTAAATACTTTAAAAATGTGAACCAAGTTTTGGAATTAAATTTCCGACTGAGGTTATGTCGGGCAAGACTTTTCCAAATGTTGAAAGTGTTGACCGACGTGCCGACACTGCCACATCCCTATAAGCGAATGAGTGGATGAATTACCTGACTAAGAGAACAGGACATGTGAACTTCGGATGTAGTCCAGTATGTTCGTGGATATAGAGCACGCATAACTATTTCTCTTTTCTTGCGATGATTTGTATCAGAATTATCATTGCAAATTGCTCGCTTGATTTGCACCACGTGCTATTGTATACATTTTCTTTGTTGAATGGTTTGACCGAGGTTGAGAGATACCCCCAACTAAATTAATCCTTCCACGAAGATAAATGCAGTTACGACGAATGACACGTTATACTCATCTCCAGGTCTCGCATATTTAGATAATATAAATAATTACGGCCAAATTTGTGAACAAATTGTCACAGATGAAAAGAAATCTAAACTCAGGGGTTGTCATATCCAACAGTTGGAGGAACCCGTTGAAAACTCGACGAAAACTCGAACCTAACATGGGGGTGCAAACATAAGTTACTGGAATGGGGTGCATTAATAAACTATAGGCGAACCTCCACAACAGGGACCCTCTAGCCAAATCCCTGCTAGCTCATGATTTACATTGATTTAATTTCTCCATTCGTTGCACAGTTCCGGGCCTATGATGTCGAGTAACACAGAATAGCCTTGTACTATTAATATGACATTAGAACATAAAAACAAACAAACATACACGTTTTTACCCTTGTGCATGCACCCCCACCCTACAGATGTTCCATTTGCCGGCCTGTCCGAATGATAATTGAGATATTTTCAAGCAGAAACGGTCAAAATGTGAAGTATATCAATCGCATCTTTGACATCCCAGATCTGCGTTTGGCGACATCTTGATTTGCGGCGTTGATACCCGAAATTATGGTGTGGAGCATATCGATTTTTTGCGAACTGCTGGGCAGGCTAGACAATTTTATGGTTAATTAAACATATAGTTTTCTATTGCTACACGCATTATCCGCCATCTATGGTGATAATAATGTTTTAAACGAACTACCTAACGACAAAAAGTGCCTACTATTTATAAATAAAATCGAAAATGAGTCGGAATTTCAATTAAATTTATCGGGATGAGAGCAACCTATGGTCGCTATCCAACTGAGGGAACATTCTGCTTTGCGAAATTATGTTTTGAATAGTGGATATCACCATTTAACTGGGATATATATAGATTCATCTGAGGGAAGATATGTTCATTTATCAAAACCGCAAGTATCGGGTTTGGTGATACCCTCGGGTTTGGCGATACAACGTACACGTATATATATTTCACAGTTTAGAGTAACATGTAATAATATTATGTTGTGTGTATATGTATGAATATATGTATATGCATTCAATGTGTATATATTGTGTCTGCATATGTGTGCATATAGGCCAATATAGAGCTATACTTTTATCTATATTAAGTTACTACATGCCTGAATTGCTAATGGTGGCGGGTGGTCTTAAGTACGTATGTGATGGGCCCTACCTGATTATCAGCTGCCTTGTGTTGGAAAGGTATACACTGTAAGAAATAATTTCCTATAAACGCGTGTAATTAAAAACACCTGAGAGACACACTTATAAGACAGTTGATATGTTTTAGTAAAAACACACGTGTTTTATAATTAAATCACCAGGGTTTATGTAAAAACATGTCACAGTGTTTTATAATAAACACTCCATCCAATTATGAATAAACACCAGTGTTTATATCAAAACATGTCATAGTGTTTTAAAATAAAAACTCCATCCAATTACGAATAAACACTAGTGTTTATATTAAAAACATTTTATAGCGTTTTATAATAAACACTCAACGTGTTTGTTTTCCAGACACACTTAATAAACACCATGACGTGTTTATTATTATGAAAATAAGACACCCGATGTGTTTATAAATATTTTATTCTCAAAAAGAAATTCGGGTACAAATCAACAAATTGTTCAAAATATTCTCGGAATTGTTCGTTGGTTAATAACTCGTGCTTCGGTTGGTCGTCAATTTTATAATAGGACTATATGTTCTCAAACTCTAGAACTAGGTTGTTTCGAAACTGGTTCGATGTGATCCCCATGTGCATGCAAATAACTGGTCGACGTTGAATGAAAGCTTGATTATACTTCATGTAGAATAGTGTATACATTTATTAACCTTTTACCCAACAGAAGGGCCCTGTGCCAATGCATTCTCTTATATATGCGAGTCGACCATAGGTCGCCTCGCATATATAAGAGAATGCATTGGCTTAACACATTAAAAATTATAAAATTGTTAAAGAATGTAAGAAAAAATGGTAAAAAGTGTTAAAAAAGATTTTTTTTAGGCCAATGCATTCTCTTATATATGCGGGGCGACCTATGGTCGACTCGCATATATAAGAGAATGCATTGGCACAGGGCATAACTGTAACCATCACAATGTGGTCAATGAGCCGGTTCCAATGATATCCATATTTGTATGGTTTTATTGAGACAGACCCAAGATAATTTAGGCTGTTGAAGCTTTATTTGGCCGGTTTTGGCCGGTTTGTTGGGTAAAGGGTTAATTAAAGATAGCATATGTTCGCTGAGAATGAGATTCATTTTATGTTTGTCTATAGTTATTACATTTCATTTTTGAATCCAACTTGTTCCTTAACAATTTCATGACGGGAGCTGTGCTGCTGCAGCATTAAAGATCCCGTGCCATGCATTTTCTTATTTATGCGAGTCTCTTACAGGGATCATCGCATATATATAAGATGCATTGGCTTACAAGTTCAAGGTAAATATGGGTAGGCCAATGTATTCTTTTATATATGCGAGTCTCCCATAAGGAGACTAGCATATATATACGAATGCATTGGCATTATGATTTTAGCAAAATTGCAGGAAGCTCCAGTCATGAAATTAGGGTTAAATCCACAGATATCTCAAATAACTTATGCCACGAGTTGTGGGTATCTTGTAAATCAATAATTATTTAAAGTCAGTGGTTCCTGGTAATTCAATCGTGATAATATTTAAAGTCACTTGGTTTCTTTTCATCCAATGCTGTAAATTATAAAATGTTCTGATAAATCCTGTGTATAGATCCCTATATAAGCCAGTGGTTCTTTATGTGAATTCCAATTCTGTGTATTTCCATATATCTAATCCGGTGATACGTTATAACAAGTTACACAATAGACCCTATTGTATGCCCTATATTTCTTTCTACGTGTAGAATCTATGTATATTCCGTATAATCGCACTGAATCCCATATGTGGGACCATCTCCGAGTTTTTGGAGAGAAGTGATATTTTATTCTTCTGCCTCTTTGTTTCATGTGCAATAGGACGTATCATCACATCAATTATGGAATGTCTGTGGAAAGCTTGTTTTTTCAGTTCATCACTGCATGCGCTTCATAATTTTAAATCATGGTTTCAAATCTCAGCTCATGCCGTTATAACTCGTGTGCCCACCCAGTCCTCCTTGAGGTACAATTACTGAATATATCGCCAAGTCCTTAACTTTTCCGACCCCTGTAATATTGTATGGTCATATATAATCCTGAAACAAAAATGATAAAAAAAGAGTTAATAATAATCGAGAACGCTCTTTATTTTCTATACAGCTTTTGGACGACATAAGCATGGACGCTCTTTATGAGAGGTGATCATTCGCATCGTTGCTCTAGGCTGACGAACGTGGTTAATGATACCCTGTCAGATTGGACACCATGAAACCATAATATGTACGTTTTTTGTGCATTGAAAGTCGCTTATAAAGAGCGTTCATGCTTTTGTTTACCAAAGTAGTTGATAATAGAGAGAGTTCGCAAGTTTTGTATATCATTTGTTATCCTATTACATATGGCGTATTGTGTGGATTTTTCGTGAAGCCTGTACTAAATATGTGTTTGGTTGTCAATTTAAAATATTTTTCATTTCTCTTTTGCACGGTCAGCTTAAAATTGGCTCCGGAACTTTTGTAAAATTGGTGTCAAAGCGGAGCGCGAATCTTTAAAAATTCTCTTTTAAAAGTCGAGTTCTGGCCATACAAACTTCATATTAATGGGCGCATATTTCTTTGTGCCCAAAGTGTGTGCTGAATGCTCCGTGTAACCTATGTAAACACATAATTGCAAATATGCATATAGTTAATTACCGAGTACCATTGATATTATAGGAATTAAATCTGATAAAGACGTAATTTGATCAGCATCAAATTCAAACTTATTCTCTGTTGGGGCATTGTTACCTGCATGCGGTTTTGTCGGGTGGTGTATAAGTTGAAGACATCCGTTTAGCAAATGTGTTAACAAATATGTGTCATAATTGAGTACGTGTATAATGGACATTTTGGAAAGCAAAAATTACTTTTTAAAAAAGTTCAAACATTTAAATTTGTCTTTAACATTTGATGTAAATATGACCAAAAAACAGTACAACCCAACGTGTTATGACGAAAAGATAACTTGGTAAGTGGTAACGTGAATAATCGCAATTCAGCATTTGCAATTCAACACTTTAAAAATTAAAACTCATGAGTTTTTTGTCGATCGACTCACAAACATCAAATTTAATATAAGCGGCAAATGTCCATTACTGGTGGATTTATACGTAGCTACATGTATGAACTTACTTTTTATTTTGGTTTGGAACCTGGAAACAGCTCCGGAATTTTACCGTGATTTGTATTGTTAGAAACATAATGGCAACCCGAATACAACATGATGAGTATATGTGTCGCATTACCACGACTGGTTCCTTGCAATGCCGAAAATAATGAAAGTGAATCATTGAAGCGAACATCTTGGTCCCAATCAAACCATCACGTGGTATCGGCCTGGCAGAACATTATAAACACTAGCTATCTTAAAACGTCTCTGTTAAAAAAATCGTTATGTGTTTATATACCACAAACAACAAGTGCAAATAGCCCTACATCTTTGCCTAAGTAAGCTTATTACCGCACATATATTTTAAAAGTTAAAATAAAAATGTATTTGTATTAATTTTGACTTTATGATCATGATCGGATTTTAAGCTGCAGTGATGTACTGATGAATGTTCCGAATGTAAAGTTAATTCCAGGGAGAATAGTTAATTCCAAGGAGAAAAGTTAATTCCAGGGAGAAAAGTTAATTCCAGGGAGAAAAGTTAATTCCAGGGAGAAAAGTTAATTCCAGGGAGAAAAGTTTTCTCTCTGGGAGATAAGTTATCTCCCAGGTGGAAAGTAAAAAAAGAAAGTAAAAAGGAAATATTTTAATGAATATATAACAAAAATTAAATGGCCCTAATAGACTTCCGTAGATATAGGCCTAAATCTTTGTCCAAGTAAACGCACATACATTTTTAAAGTTAAAATAGATATGTATTTGTATTAATTTTGACTTTACAATCCTGATCGGATTTTAAGCTGCAGTGCTGCACTGCTGAGTGTTACGAATGTAACCGTTTAAAACATGTCAAGTGTTTTTTATTATAAACACTAGTGATTTTATATCTTAGTTATAAACACATAATCCGTATATATAAAAACACTACCGATTTTGATAAAACACGTGACACGTTTATATATCTTATATTTTTAACAGTATATACTAGTATCTAGTTTCGAAGATTAATTTTTCGTGGGGTTTTTAATTTCGTGGTTAGCAGCAACCACGAAAACCACGAAAACCACGAAAATTGGACCCCCACGAATAAATGTACTTTTACAGTACTCAGGAAATAGCTGTCAGTAATACAACCCGCTCCCAACTTCTAAAGTATGAAGCGGACAAAAATAGACAAGCCAAGGTTTTCACAATCAAGGTTGTTTCCTTATCGCTTACATCACCACACGTGCGATCGTATTTATTTCAGTAATGTAAGTTTCATTGAACCAGTTAGTTATCGTTTTCGATGAAAGGAACAAATATGACGTCAGAATTGTGTACTTGGTCTTGTACTCTATATAGTAGTGAAAAATAACACGGGACACGTACATGCATTTCTTTAGATTTGTGATTGCAAAGTCGCTTTGCATATGTAATGTATTGTTGATTACAATATCCGGTAATGCATGGCATTTGGTATTTATAAATCTAGGTAATGCATCACATTTGTTATTTTTAATTTCGTTAATGCATCATATTTGTATTTATAAACCAAGGTAATCATACATTACATGTGGTATTTATAAATCTAGGTAATGCACCATATTTGTTATTTTTAATTTCGGTAATGCATCATATTTGGTATTTATAAATCTGTGTAATGCATCACATTAAGTTTTAACATTATTGTCAATGGAACAACTCAAGCCAATAGTGATGTTAAATCATAAATACATGCTGTTCTAAATTCTGATTTGAAACTGTACATGTGTATCAAGTGTTTGCAACATCTCTTCTCATTGACATTTCTATGATCTTCTCAAGCTTGCTGCTCGGGAGTTTATTCGCAACATACTCTGGACGGGGTGCAATATAACCTCCGATACGTTTCCACACCTAGGACATCGAATGACGCACGGGCTTGTTGTGCTGAGGAAGGGGCTCATCTGATAAGAATTAAATCCCGCCAGATGCTAAATAATCTAACAGTGTTACTCGGAGCATGGGGTCACGGAACAGGTAAGTAAGATATCAGCGGCTACTTTATAAACCTAGAGTAACATTGCGATTGGGATAATGATACCTGGATACACCCTAACTCTAGTTGGATAAGAAGTTATCCAACAGGCAATCAACAGTTGTATGCCCACAGCACATATCAACGTTGTGTGAAAAGTTGCATGACATTATTTTTGGATACACTTTTACACAACGTTGCATATATATTTACTACCAACCGTTGTATGTTAATTATACAACGTGTTGGATGAAATTTCACACAACACTCAATCAACGTTAATTGCCCATAGCACCTATCTACGTTTCTTGAACTGTTGGGTGTTGGGTAGAGTTGGATTACATTTGTTGATTGGAAAGTTTACCCAACGTTGATTGGAGAGTAAAATGGGGCAAGACGTCGTGGATAGCTTTACCGGTATAGTATACCTTTGTTATAATTATTCTTTGTACGATACACTGATTATGTAGGCTTTATGTGTTGAGTGTACGAGTGTACTACTTTAGTCAAATTAGTGCCGTCAGCAGTTGTGTAAATTTGTAAACTTCAAAATTTGGCAAATATAAATAACTATACACTCAATACTTAAAGCCTACATAATCAGTGTATCGTACAAAGCATAATAATAACAAAGGTATACTATACCGGCAAAGCTATCCACGACGTCTTGCCACATTTTCCAGTCGCTCAGGAGTTTTTTCACGAAGTCGTCCATCTTGTTTTGAAATATTTGGAGCCAAAAACTCGCATGCTAACCCGCACCGGAAACGCGCTCTTATTGGGTTACCCGGTCACGTGTCGGTTTTATCCAATGTGGTATGAAAGTAACACCACAGAAGACAGTTCAGGCAATCAGTTGTGTACATCGTACTAAACTGTTGGATAATAAGTACACAGCTAATTCGCACCCAACGAGTTGTATACAACGTTCATCCAACTAGATTTAGGGTGTATGATATGTTAGATTGGCTTAACCCTTTCAGTGCCAGGGGCCGATCTCATCGGCCCTAATTTATGGTCTGTAAAATCGGCCCTAAATTTAATTTGTTTTGGTATGCTTAAGCATGCTATGGCGAATTTAAAAACAAACTGGATAAAACCTTAGGGGCATGTTATAACTCAAAACTATCACCAAGTATTCATAGTAATAAGTTTGATGCCCATGAAAAACGTAAGATTCCCTGGCACTAATCCTACAAAATAAGTCTGTTAAAGAATATAAGAAAAAAATATTAATATTATAAAAAATAATAACAAATGATGAAAAATTGTTAGGCCAATGCATTCTCTTATATATACGAGGCGACCTATGGTCGACTCGCATATATAAGAGAATGCATTGGCACCGGGTGTATGGGTTGATACAAAAATGGGACTTGGCACTTAAAGGGTTAAAACCAAAAATGTTATAGAATAACGAGAGTGTAGGAATTCTACTTTTTTATTGAGGAAATAAATATAACAAGAAGATGAGACAGACAGACAGACACACATACGTAATGCACAAACATTAGAGTATCGATATACGTTGAGACATAATATTCTTGCACCCACTTTTCAAAGAGTTGACCGCCTTTCTGATCCTTCAATAACGGGATCAAAGTGTTCTGTATATAAGAACGGAGTGTGTAATCATAGGAGGGGCTAATTTCGAGAGTTTGAAAGGCTCTATATTTGGCGTTTTAGGCTAAGTATAGTAGTGTAGTTAGTAGAAATATTAAATGTAGCCTTAACGGAGAAAGGGTGTTACATTCCTCGTTAGTTTGGAACAGACCGTTTATAAAATGATAAGCCTGCACTTCTCCACGAATTTTAGTTAATTGGTATTCATTCCATTATATTGTTAGAATTATTCCATATATTACAATTTTTATCAACTATGCTTATGAATTTGCAACAAAAGCTGAGAACATCCCTCCCAAATAGGTAAAGAATTTTTGAAATTTGTTTTGTCAGGAACTTAGCATCATATGCTAGGTACAGGTGGGTCATCGATAATGGGGTGTCTTTTAGGAGAGGGGCCCATTTTGGTTGTTTACATGTTAGACGTCTTAGTCATTTGAGTTTCATTGCTTTGTTAAAATGTTCTATGCTGACAATTGTCAGTCATACTATGGGGTAGACATAGTTGTTTCGTTTGTACGCTGTCTAGTATCGAGTTCCAGATAAGACGGATTAAAATTGAGTTTAACGTCTTGACGAAAGCATCGTATGGGCTGGGGAGAAACATGAGTGTGTGAGTCAAATATGGAAGAATACGTGTCTTAGTGTCGTAGTCTTCAGGATGGATTTTTTTGAAGTGTGTGTCTTGGAGGCAGTATATGGAACTATCTAATTAACGTAAACGGCGGAACACATCACTACGTTTTTATCATTGGTTCAGCTAATAACGCATTATTCATTATAAGATGCGTTCAATCTAATAATATAGTAAACAAATGGAAAAAACTAAAATAGAAATTCCATTCCAGTTGACGATTGTGTCTGTAGACAGCATCAACAATCAAAACAGTGGTTTTAATATTCTTAACGCTGTCCAATGGGGCACACTACGACCCCTACCGTAAATTATAAGAGCTGTTATAGATATAGTTATATATAAAGTTGTGGTTCAAAACTGCGAACTGGGAACATTGAACACTGCTATTGTAGTTGCTGTTTGAAAAGTTACCAGAATAAGACAAAACACCTTTAAATGCATTTGGTGTTTTTTTTAATCTTAGAATAGAGTGTAGGAATTCTATACTCATAACACGTAGATCATCACCTCTAGTTAAGTTGTCTTGCTAATTTGACGGGGTGATCCTGTTTGTGTCTCATCCATGTTCCACAGATTAGCAGAAACATCCGATGTGAATCAAGTTGGCGGTATACAACAAAGATATTTTAAGTCAAATAACACGAATTTGAATTAGGGATTGGGGAAAATGTGCCAACGTATAACAGAATAAAAATACTAATATTTTGTGTACTGTCGCATATTACACAAATTGTGTATCCAACATCAGTACTATCTATACACCTCTGGCCAAGTGGTCCTGCTTATGTGCTATGATGTTGATGGGTTCTGCTGAATTGATATGATGTTGTTAGGGTAAACTGATGCTGTTAAGAAAAAGGACTGTTATTTTTAAATTTTTGTCATTTTTGTCATTTTCGCTGTGTTCGGATAATCTGATCATATGTAGGAAAAGCAATTATGTGTACGAAATATTCAAAAACATATATATACTGGACAATAGTTCAATACTGGTTGTATTAGTTGTTGCAAATCGGCTATAATCAATATGGCTGTTCGTGTCATTTTGCAAACACAAGAGCAGCCATAATTTTGTTTTTCGAAAATATATATGTTCTTGAATGTTTCATATGGAAAATGGCTTTTACTCAAATCGCTCGAATTAGGCAAACACCGCGAAAATGACAACTTTATAGCATTATTCAGGAATATTGAAAATTTCGATCCACATGAGCGACTGATATCAAACCAACTATTCCATTTCAAGATCCTGTGATATCAATTTATGGGTATGTGGTGGTTTTCCATTTAAAATAAGGGTTGGATCGAGGGTGGAGTTGTTATTATTTGCAGGAAGGTGTGTCGGTTGGGTGTGTGATCGTAATGGCAATACACATGTATTTACACCCTCATGCCATTTGTTACTCAATAATTGAAAGGCCAATAGCCCTGTGTCAGTTTTAAGGATGTCGTATCTACAAAACACTATATGTATTTATGTTTTATTATGCTCACATTAAGGCCTTATTGAAGTTGAAATTGGCCCCGGTAATCTTCCATAATTATGGAACCACAGGTTATCGACCTATTTGCAATTCATATTTGATATTCTAGATAACAAACGAATTGTAATTGTAATTGTATTGAGGTCATTAACAATACGCAGACACAGATACCAGACTTCGAAAGCATGACCCAAAAATGAACAGCTCGTCAAAATCTTATCCAACGATATTCCAAATATATGCAATTATATCTGTCATGTGATTTTCAGAATATTCTCAGCACGGGAATATAATAAGTATGTTGACATGATGACCCGTTGTAAATGCAGCTTCTCTGAATTTATACGTTACCTTCTATTAATAGCAAGTTCACGCTCCCCGAATTATACGTATTTGAAGAAATGAACATTCATACTGAGTCTGTGCCTCGATTTCTCTGATATATAATATGCTGCTAAGCTTACTACATAATATAATTTGTTGTGTTAATATGTATGCATAATGTCCTTACAATGATGTTTTGCCAATTATAACTAAACTATACCCAAGAAATGTTCTAATTCCAAATTGACTGGTTGACATACTAATCAGGTATATATTTGGACTTATTACAAGTACTATCTGATTCCTGCACAATTATCTAAGATTGATGAATATATTGGTTGATTAATTGTCCGTGTTTGCTATACTGATACAGCCATGTAAACTGAGAAAGTTTATTGGCCAAAGGTATTGGTGAAATCGTGTCTAAATATCGGGAGCAAAATAGTTTGTTCGCATGTTTGGGTGCTGTAGGTACCTTTAATTACCTCAACTCCTCCCATCCATCATTCCGAAATTGCATTGAGTATTCATTGATTACTGTCACTAGCGAATATATCAGAAAAAATAGTTGCTCTGGCTCAGAATGATGCGCCCAAACAATTTGTCATTTCTTATCGAAATGGGCACGTTACGATCGAAATGGCACATGGAGTCACCAATCAACTCGGATAAACCATGTATGTCGGTTGTAACCCACGACCTCCTCGTTTAGCCCAGACAATATACATGTATGCGTAACGTGACATGCTACATTTTAAAGTTGCATAGTCCGAATTAACACTCCCACTATTTATATGGCTTCGGGAGTAAACATAAACGCCCAGAGTGATCAGATATCGATTTTTGAAATTTGTTATTTCCCGAGATATTTACTTTTTGGCGGCCTGGCAAATATTCCTCAAGCCGACGGTCTCGGACCAAATTTCGGATGAAGGTGGATAACTCTAAAATTAATTGCCTTTGGGTGTTAGATATTTGATGACCGCCTAATTTCGTTGAACAAAATTATCAATAACAAGTTTAGGCAATTTTATACTATAGTTGACTGTTGTTAGCATTATTATTCGGGCAATTAACCGATTGTCATAACTGAAGCGGCAGTTCAAAACATTTTGTTGTTGTCGGATCGGATGATATGGGGACCATCGAATCGGATTGAGTACCTTTAACATTCCCATCTATATAGTCTCCATGATAACTACTTTACATAAATTGCATATAGATACGTGACATTTATACAGATAAACAGTAACACCACGTATGTAGATTTGTACAACGCAACATGTTTTCTTCTAACAGATTATCTGTGGATCGACGGCAAGGATTTTAATTCGGTGGACAGCTATCTGACGAGTGATCGTAATGTGCTTCAGTTTAATGAATGGTACCCCGGTAATCCCAAAGGCGGGATTTATGATTGTGTGTTAATCATGTACTACTACTCGTATCTGCTGTGGGACACCCTGTGCGACTCAGGAAACGTGAGTTATGTGTGCGAGAAGTAATAGATAGATAGATCGATAATTTATTGGCAAAAGTGCATTCATTATACAGGAGATACAAAAATAATCATAAATAGGATTTAATCGTCAAGAGCATAAGATCAGTTACTTGCCTATTTGAGGGTAAGCAAGATGTGGATATATGACAATCCACATCATGCTGACTCCCAAATGGGGTGCACTCAGCCTGGGGTTTGCATAACCTCGTTCGTGGCTGTCTTCCTGCTGACCCCATCATAATATGTATTGTGTCAACTCCGTTTATGTCAACGATTAAATGTGATAGTTAGTATATAGCAGAAATGTATATATGTTCTTCTTTGACGGACCCGAGGGAGAGTGGCATGTGGTCTCGCGGGTTTCTTAAATACAGACATTTATGTAAACCAAGGTTGCCCTCTTTTTCGAAGAAACCCGCCAAGCCAGTTGGATGAAATCCAGTTAGAACACTAGAACATTATGTTGTCGAATGTGATGGAAGAGGGTGGAGTCGTTGCACGGTGCAAACGGGTTTGAAGCGTCACACATGTACTGAGTAGCAAATCGCGATCAACAAATCTAAAACGAACTGTACATGCATTGAATTTAAGAATTATGGTGCCATCGTTAACGTACGCATTCTATTATTCAGAAAGTTCAGAAGAAATATTAAGAACGTTGTTTGTTCAGAAGGTCAATGAATTGAATGACCCACTGTTCTTAATGGGACGAAAAACAAAAAAATACACTAAACAGCTAGTACACCTTTAAGTGTACGGGCCTCTCAATAGTGGAGTATCTAGACAACTGATCTGTCGACACCACATAATACGCACACGATTTGATAGCGAAACATACATAATCGGGGTTCACGATTAGATAGCGAAACGTACATAATCGGGGTTCACGATTAGATAGCGATTGATATTCAATCGCAGTAACAGGTGCCACGCGAAGTTAGGATTACATTTCGAATTGAATATTTGAGTTAATCGGAAGCGTGATAACTCTATATAAAACGTTCCTTGACGGAATAACAGGTATTTGTATGAACGAATTTACAACACCAGAAGTGATCCACTTTGGTCCGAAATACCTCAAAGTTTCTTACTGGGTGGGTGGTCCGTTATCTCGACAATACTCATAACCTCGCGTGGCGCAGGGTTACTGCGAATGATAGCAATAACTATCTAATTGTGAATCCCGATTAAGTATCTTTTGCTATCCAATCGTGTGCGTATTGGCTGTTCTGAAACCTACTTTTAAACAAACTACTGAATGGACAGTCTGAACAATATGCTTTCTGTACAACTGAGAAACAAAATCATGAGCCAAATTGAAGGTATTGACATAGAACAGAAAGTCAAACGGGTATACATCAATTCCATTTCTGCAATGTACTTCTCCGGTAACTTCCTGAACGGACATGGCTCATATTTATGTTAACAACTGTTATGTCCACGGCAGGCAAGAGGGGTGAAATTGGGTAACAAATAAACACAATTTTCACCTTTGTATAGGCCTACTCTAAAAAAAACTTGCATATCAGTTTCCATTTTCGTTTTCAAGTTAGACAAATACTCTTTATTTTACATGTCAGTAATATATTAACATGGAACGCTCTTTAATGGGCAATTATATCAGGTAAATAAAGTCCGTTGATAAAATTAACATTTGACGTATATTATTTTATCGACCTGTTCTTATTCCCGGATTCCGATCAGGAAATAACAAAAGCCAGTATAACTTCAGGCTTCATGTAGCTGTACAAGGAGTTCGAGGGATGTAGGACAAATAGCAAAATAAGTATATGGGGGACCCATCAGCCAGTGTAGTTTGTGTTCATATGGACGACTGGTTTGATTATTTAAAAAAGCTGCGACAATTCACAAGAAATTTACATATACGTCAGCTGTATACGTAACATGATTTTCGTATTCAGTTTTTGGCTGCAGAAAAAAAAAACAAATCCATACACAGAGTTAAAAAGAAATTTCCACACAACCTGGGACCACCACTCCGCTATGTGCAATTTTTTAAATTGTGTTCCTCTTACAAATTGGGGACCCACCCCATTTTTCCATAATGTTTTCCATTTGTGCTGATTTATAGCTGCTTTTTAAAAGAAAATTACATTTGTCTGCTAACAATTGGAATATTTAGGCATCACCCTTAGCATTATTGCTGATTAATTTACAAACAATCTCTCAGTGATCACTGCAGTGATAGACTATTTGATGCAGCTATAAAGTTATTTCTCTGTTAACCGTGCAGCGAATATAATAATTTTCAGCATATTCATGCAGGTCTTAGATGATTTGCTAATTTGCACCTAAATGTTTTATTCAAATAGAATGGAACACCTTTGATAATTTCGAGCGATATATAGTAACAGTTATTGTCATAAAACCCATGGTGGCCGCCAATCTGATAGTCCTATCTTGAGTTCTTTTTAAATATAATTTCAAACTGGAATAGAATATGTATATTTTGCACATCTGCATGTATTTGGTTACCCTTATTTTGATAGATTACGGGTGCATAATTATGTAGATTCTATTCTGCTATGGAAAACTTATTGATTATACCTGGCTTTTGATCACTAAAAGTTTTACATATTAGGAAAAGATATTTTGTTGCTAAATATTGATCGAGTTAATTATAAATGATGTTATTGTCCATGTTAGGCAACGGTACAAAACATACTGGAATACATGTAGACTTAAGACCTCAGTTCAATCTAAAGCAAAGTAAAGCACCTCAGTATTGCAACATATATATATTCACCTTCCAAACAAAATGGTGTTATTTAGGCTGCTGAACAATGGAACAGTCTGAGTGTTTGTGAATAATTAGGAAAAACCCATCAGGATAAAGTTTGCAAGCACCGGAAAAATGGTGTTTTCTTGGCTCTCGACGATCCACACACACCGGCCCTGTGTACATGATTGTTCGTCAGACCCCCCCCCCCCCTCCGGGATTCATCGCCCCTGGATGTTGTCATCTGGACTTTCAAACACTATTTTTTGTAATTACTATAACTTTGTGTTATATGTCAAATACTTCTCAGTTCTATAGACGCTCTGTCGATGTGATGTCTGTTTAGATTCTCTATCATAGCCGTTTATCTAACTCCATTCATATATGAAATAGTTTATAGAAATAATACTCCAATACAAGGCAATTACTTGTAAAGACGAGAGGCCTATCACTAACAACAGGTGTTTAACCCATCCCTTGGCGATAGGAAATAGCTACGATCGGAATCATAATGTAGAGATGTGATGTTGAATTATAGAGTATACTGTTATGTACTAAAGTAGTATAGACAAATGTACATAAAAACACAAATTATTGGAATCTATGGGTCAAAAGAGAATAGTTAATATAGAATCTAAACCATAGAGCCTGTCATCACTATCATAGTGTAAACAGTTCTATTTGTATTGTTGCAAATTACCATTTCACAATAATATTGTTATTTGATACTGGAAAGGGTTAGAAGAGATGGAATGTGTTAACGGGGTTAAATCTCCTATATCTGGCCCTGTTTGATACAGTGTAAGTCCAAACAGCCACGGACCTACAGCTGATCTCCATTGGTCTAGTTAATTAGATTCACCAATTTCACCTGCTCAAGGGGTGGTTAAGACAGACCAGTAGACGTGAACAATAGTATCTAAGATGAGGAATTTGTTTATTCAAATATGTCAGAGGAGATTAAATCTGACATATCACCTGGTCTAGTAATTATCCATGCTTATTGATGTTATTTTTCTCAGAGCAAGAAAGAGATACAGTATAACTTGGTTCACTTGGAAGTGTGAATGAAACCAGTTCTGGTTCTTTTTGACAGGTCCATACATTTTTACAATTTGAATACCCACGGTACCCACCATTCAAGGACCCCTCACACCGTGTCAGATTTATCAGCTTGGTGGTTTAATATTTTAATTTAATTGTTTTTATTATAAAAGTTAAAAAAATTATTTGTTAAATTGAGCAAGGAGTTCAATATATAAAAAATTCCAATTTTTTTTTTTTAAAAGGGCCATAATTATATTAAAAAAGATCGGATTAAACCCATATTCGAACTCGATCTGTAGTTTGAGCATACGAAATTTGGTTTTTATCAAATATTTGTTTTGAGTTATTGCAGCATGCGTGAATTCTAAGTCGAAAAGGGACATAACTCCATAAAAAAGAAACTCAGATCAAACCCATATTCGAATTTTGATCTGTATTTTGGGAAACATATTTACAAAATTTGGTTCTGATCGGATATAAAATGTTTGAGTTATCGCAACATGCGTAAGTGTCTACAGATGGACAGACGGCAAACGACGAGTAGTCAATTTGGACGTCGACACTAGGTATACCATAATATAGTATATGTACATATACAAATAATTTAATAAATGGAAAATGGTATGGAAATGACCACGACCAAATCACTTGACGGAAACAAAATAATCTAACTATTCTGCTATCACGATCTGATGTCAAAGTGATGGTACATTGTGTGCACCCAAATCCGGACCAGGAACCTTCACTATATAGATGAGCCTGAGTAGTCATGATCTGTCGATCTGTCCGTCTGTCTGTTCGCGATTTTTTACCAGATTTTGGTCCGATATAACTTTGAATCAAGTTTGGTGTGGTGACCGGGGTACCCCGGCGGATTTATAACGGCATTTGTTTTTAAAATTTTGATTTAAAGAAAGTTTGGTTTTGTTAAATAGAGAAGGAGTTCAAATCTAAAACAGAATTAAAAAATTTAAATAAATAATAGTAGTTTTTCTTCAATCAAAAGTTTTAAAATATCAAAATGTGCCCCTATACGCCGCTGAATAAAGGCTCCCAAAACCTGTTTTGGCTAGTCCACAATATATAACCACAGAACTTGACCCATTAAAACATGGGAACTTTTTGATGCTTTGACCTGTTCTACTTTATAACATTGAAAAAATAATGTAGGGAATATATCTATTGTGAAAAGAAAGTTCCTTAATAATCTATTTTATAAATAGAGCATGGCTTGGGGTTGACTACGCGGGTATAGTGCCCAGTGTTTTGGGTATCGGTCATGGCGCGAACCGAAGACGTGCTCTATTTATTATATTTCACGGAACAATTCAAATTTGTAGCATGCATACTACATAACCGTATCATACCAACACCAAATGAGGGACTGTTAAAATGTCCTCATAAGACGTTAATATAAATCAAGTACAACTCGTTTTACTGAGAACAAATATGATTATCGACTTGCCAATAAACAGTTTAAGAGAAACATAATCGTCCCAAGAATGTGTTGAAATCTAGTTCAATAAACCGAAATATTTTTTATTTCGAATGCACGAAAATCCGAAACTGTACCACATTGTGAATTCAACTGACTGTTTCCACTTCGCACAGTGACGTTGTTCCTGTGAAATAACATTCCTGTTATGATTTAATTTCATTTGGACACGCCTTAGTAAATTGGTGGATACGTTTATGTATTTTTGTTCTCGAGATTGTTTCATGTGTTCAACGCCTTTCGTATACGAGTTTGGTATAGTAGTGTGCTAAATTTAGCACAATTCTATACAAGGCTCTATTTCTGGAAGAGGTGAAATATTTCACAGTATGGGGTGGTTCCAGCTCCAGCTAGATTGCATGATTGTTGTGACTTTTGTGATCCGATTATCGCAATAAATATTGAATTGATTAATCGGGATTAGCTATAATTGTCAGTGATAGAAAGAAAAACTGGATAACTTAAAGGGACATTGCTAATTCGAACCTCCAATTTTTTCTACGTAATTTGGAGCGACGGATACAGTAGGTGGATAAATAAACGAACTATTGTTATACCGGCTTCATATACTCTGAAAAACGCTTGGCCAAATTCATTTTTCAGCCATTTTCAACTTTTCGCCAGAAGTCAGACAAAGCTCTTTGTGCTACCATTTCAGGAATAGATTACCACGAAACGCTCTTTCTGTTCCATGTCATGCAAATGTCTGTTTGCTGTTTGGGATCCAAATCCGTATTCACAGTTTTATTTGTTATTACTTCAATGCTTCATTTTGGGTTACATAATGCTCGTAGAAAGGAAGTTCAGATATTTATCGACTATTTGATATACTGAGAACAATTCAAAAGCGAATAATATTATGTGTATTTCGAAGCGCAAACTGCCATGTTGCTTTAAATTACCTAAATCATGCAAACTTGAGCTGGGACCTTCACCTACTGCAGAGGTATTAACTAAGTATTATATTCTGTACATTGTTTTTCAAAACTTCAAAATGATCCCAGGATTTGAACTGGTGGAGTATGATCTCCATGGGCAGAGCCAGAGTAGAGATTCATGACATGATCTGGGGGTGCACTGGTCAATAAATAGGGTCTCCCTTCAATAGTTGTATATAATTAACAATTTGTGTGTTTTCTTGTCCGTGTGGTATTGGTGTTTGTGTGTTGAAGAACAAACATTTCCAGGTTGATGTTGAAAAATTGTAACGATGGGAAACCTTCAAGATGTGTTTGGGATTGTAAGCTAATTTAACAAAACCTATATTGCTTTTAACATTTATAAACAGAATCAATATATTGTTTTAGCAAATTCATTAACTTACGTTATTCAATATTAGGGTAGAATATTGACTTTTCCCATTTTTGTTATTTTAATCGAATTTTGTCATGGTCGGTGTGTGCAACTAACGATTCAACTGAGATGCATAACTTGGAAGAAACAGTCATGCATTTCGACAACATCTTGGATCGAAAAGCGGCAATTCTTGTTTCCATGATTTAGATTTTTTAACAGGGTGAACATAACTGAAAGGTGAACCACGAGTTATGCATACTGATGTCAGCAACGAGTTGACAGACAAAACAATTCAGCCATTTCAAAACAAGAACTTAGGTCTAAAATGGACTGTTGATATTTCTTGATTGTGCCCGAGTGCAAATTACAATGGTACCAAAGCATTGGCAAAAGTGTTCACCCATTTCGACCCAAAATTGGATTTAAGATCGACTTTTCGTATTTTCGATCAGATTTTCACAATATAGGTGGGGCTCTCGTTGGGCTTGTTTTATCGTCTTACAATTCAAAACACATCTAACCAATCACTGATGGAATATAGTATGGTTTATTTTATTGTTTGATCGAATAAGTTGTTACTCACAAAACATTGAATATATATAGCAGCATATCAGTTTTGAGAACCCATGGACATAACATTCCTATCCAGTCTATTTAGGCAGATTGTTTTCATACTCATGTCAGTTACACTGAATAATCGTTGGCTTCCCATCGAAATGGCGGTGTTAAATGTTCGCATTCAGTAATCATGTGTTCCGTGTTCACAAAAATGAATAACATAGTCTTGAGTTTAAATGCAATTGGTGCGGATTTTGAAAACAATCAACAGAAAAGAACAAAGTAATTTCTTATAAAGGACCATGAGTCCATGACACAGTAATTGTATATTGCGTTAATATAACCAATTATATTCCGAAAACGTTGTTACCCCAAATGTGCCGAAATAAGCTGTAGTATATATATATATATATATATATATATATATTGGCAGAAATGCCTCCAATTTTGCTCTGTATATTTTTTTTAATTCGCCATTTTTATTAAAACTTGAGACCAAATTGTTAGACTGTTATGGTCATCCTAGGGAGTCGGTGCTAGGTTGGAACATTCTGATAGTTCTAGTGGTACCAGTTGCAAAATTCAATTTCCAACTAAGTGGGGGGGGGGTCATAGAACTTTTCGGGCATGGACATTCTGGTCTTGTTCAATTGAGGTGCAGTTTGAAATTCTTAGCTGGGGGAAAACATATCATAATCACACTATTTGTCGTGGGTCCCACCACAAAAGATAGGGTATATAAAATAATATTAATATATGTGACAAATCATGCGAGATGAATCCAATTATCATGCATATTTTTGTCGCATGATCTGGCCAGCTTACGAAGTGGCACAAACAGTTTTCCATATGATTACAATGAATCAGACTATATGCATACTGCATAATGTTAAAATTATATCTGTCAAATACTGTGGATCCGTCTGTGGATTCACATATATCTAGCCCCCATATATTATCAGTTCTCAACTTTTCATGGAACCAGTCAACTTGGACACCAGAGTTTCAACATCATCCATGTGCGCTTCTGTTTATCCTACATGTAATATAAGTGATTGTGACATTGTGTTGATATTTAATGATATTTTGTTTGTTAATCGCTCTGAGGAGTTGTATGTATCTGACACAAAATTTGATCATAACAATAAAGGTACCTGTATGTATTATATGATTGCCTATAAAATAGCAGGAAATTACCGAAACGTAGATCTTTGTGTCTCTTAGAAAACACAGTGATATACGACTTCATTATTTCACTGTAGGTTTCGTTATATTTCATTGTGGCCTGCCGGTGGTTTACACGAGTGAAATTTTTTAAGACAAATTCAATAACCACGCATTATAGTAATTTGTCTACAAACTTATCGGTTATAACCCAAAAGCTTATTCGAAACAAGAGTTATTTCTTATAATTTAATCCGTCATTTCACAGGAGAACCACCATAAGTAGAAGGCAGAAATAAAACAAGCAAAAACTTTCCACAGAATATCACACACGCGTGAAGTTGAAACAGACACTCTTGACACTCAAGTATCGTCAGCTATTCTGCGTTTTTGATTGGCTACTCGGTACTTATCACACACTGTACATCTGTGGCATGTGCATGTGGGATTTATATATTTCGACTGTAGTGACACGGAGACGTTTTAGTTTTGATTCTGTGTTTCATTTAAGTGCACGAGTCTTTTGCTTCATCTAGGTAATTGCGCACTTGTGATTAGTAGGAATTATTCCTCAAATTGCTGTACTATTAAAAGTAGAAATGCCGTATAGCTTAGCAACTTTGAACTATAGTAAGATGCATATAATAAAAAGAATACCTACAGTGTTTTGTTTAAATACCTGAAACATCTCATTCGTGTCTGGACAGAAAGCAGCCGCTCGTGAAAATTCGTTATTTCTTTCATGAGATATTTCGGTATTCAAACAAAAACTGTAGGTATTCTCTATATAAAACATGTAAGATTATAGGTGCCTTAGTGTTATGTCTAACTAATCCTGCGTCGGGGGACCAGTGGTCCTTAATTATTCATAACAATAAAGGTACCTGTAATTAGTACATGCACGATTATAGGTACTTTAGTGTTATGGCTAATCCTTTGTCGGGGACAAGTGGTCCTTAATTAGTCATAACAATAAAGGTACTTGTATATAGTACATGTACCATTATATGTGCTTTAGTGTTATGGCTAATCCTGTATCGGGACCACTGGTCCTTAGTTAGTCTTAACAATAAAAGTACCTGTATATAGTACATGTAAGATTATAGGTGCTTCAGTGTTATGTATAATACTGTGTTGGAGACCAGTGGTCCTTAATTACAACACGGGCATCCGATGGCTCAGTTGAAAAACTTCACCAAGTATTCTCGGTCCACAACAGTTTGGGATATCGGTTGAGTTTATGCTGTTTTGGACCAGGTCCCATCCCATTACTCTTCTATAACATACTTTACACCCACAATATTGTGCTTGCGGTAAAAGGACAGAGGGCAGCCTTTCCCCAGAATGATGGTATAAACATGCTTCAATACTCAATGATAAGTGGTGATGGAAAACATTTCCGGAATGAGACTTAGAAGCAAATGCACTTCTATGACTTAATTTTGTTTATTCTTTAGAAGTGTACATTGTGTATATGCCTATAACACCCTTTGTTTTTATATCAGAACTTCAGCCTGTCCATGTATGTGAAATATACATGTTCCTGACTGAATGGTGGTATTTAATTGTATTGCACGTCCTGTTATCAGAGATCGCGGTAGATATAACAGACAAATTTAACAGGAGAGAGCTGGCAACTTTGAAGATTGAACATGAATTTACAGTATTAATGCCCTAATTAATCGACTCCCTAACCACAGCAGAATTATGGGTAACTTTTCAGGATTTAGTCGGAAATATGGCTTGTTGCCATTCACCGGAAAGCTTCTCGAGGAAAGCTTTCCAATGAATGGCAACAAGCCATATTTCCGACTAAATCCTGCAAAGATAACCATAATTCTGTTGTGGTTAGGGAGTCGATTAATTAGGGCATTAATATACATGTATAGCGTTTTGAGGACCCAGATGCCAGTTGAATGTCAAATCAACAAGATTTAGAAGTAAACCAAGCCTTCAATTTTTTTCCAGAGAATTTCAATTTGTTGCAATATCAGAAAATGCATGAAAGAATATATATAACAATCATGTCATCAATATACCTTTTTCTATTATGATAAATTATATAATATTTTGAATGGTGATTAATCACATTCAGGGTTTTGCGTGATTGCCCGTGCTCCACGTGTAAATGTATTATGTATTTACAATTATAACTTCTGTTATAGAAGAGTAACAGGATGGGACTCGGTCCAAAACAGCATCAACGCAACCGATATCTCAAGATGTTGTGGACTGAGAATACTTGGTCTATCGATAAAGTGGATAATGTATCATGGCTTCAAATAATATAAAAGCTGGATATAAGACCGATCAATGCTTATTACACACATAGGGTGCCAGATTCATGTATCTAGGGCATCATTAGTATATATTTATATATGTGTATATAGATCTCAGGCTTAGTTTACAATTTTAGCAAACGGAGAAGAAAGCACATCGGCAATATCTGTAACAATCTGCGGTAAATGGCAATTTGATTTACAATGTACACATACCAATTATATTAGAATTAGGAACGCAATTGCCAGGCGGCTTATGTTGGCTCATAATGCGCCACAAACTAAACCAACTGAGTCACGGCTCCCTGTCTGGAATATGAAGATTTTCTTTCTACAGGTCCTCCATCGATGTTTTGATTCATTCGTTGTCAATAAATGTTGTATCTCTATAAATGAGTGTTCGTTATTATTCCCTTAACATATACATGCCTAAAAAAAAGTTGTCCCCCCACCCCTAATATTTGTCAAGGATATATTCAGATCAGGTAATCAGAATGCGATGAAACTTTGGGAAGATATGACTATTCATATGGGAAGTGATTACATGCTCGAATGAACAACAGTTGCCTGCGTGGGATCTGATAATGTTGAACTTTCAGAATTCTCGGTTAATGACTGGTGGACTTCTCCTTTGTGACTTGGGGCGGGTTTGCAAATTAAATTTCTGTTTTAAGGTGGGGGTGCAGTTGGGAATTGCAAGGTGGACACCCCCACAACGATATAGTATCTAACCGCTTCCCTGATATTGGGAGTCACTTTACACAACCACTCCCTGCATTAATTGGGGTCTTAAACCATTGAATATTCAATATATCCTCCCATTCAATGCTAAAAGTATGCATTTTGAGTTAAGTGGCCCATGATCCTTTGTCGCAAATTGTCTCGCACACTACTGCTACCTGGTGGAAGGTGGTCGACATATGCTCTGATATTACGCTATGAGGGTATGGTGCTTCAGTAGAATAACTATATTGGATGGCAATCGATGACAATATAAAATATCTCGAAACTCACAAATAATAAACAGTTTTGCAGGAAATTTCAGTCCAAAAACACAAAATATCAGTGTATTTCAGAAAAAAAATCCTTATTCGAAGCAGATCAATTTATGCTCAATTTTGCCACAAATTCACACAGATAAATATTCACAAATACAACTCATTCATTTATTAGGGACACTGCTTTTGGGAGTGTTGTCTATTACAGATAAGTGGCACAAATGAAATTGATGTATTAGGTTACATACACCAAATGATTTGCATAGGCCCCAGTGTTAACAAATCCCGCTGGCCTGTAATCGCAGGAAAGGATTGACCCTGCACGAGTATTACAAATGAAAGAACGTCATTTTAGACACGAAAATGGGCCCAAAAGTACTTGTCAACGTATTGCGTCACACTGCAGCTTGACAAACGTCACACTGCCCTTAAAATGGAGGAAAACATGACACCGAAAAAACACCAACCCCTCCCATAAATTATTCGCCAATTGGACAGCCCTAACCGTTCACCTTGTGGCTATATTTGATGTTTCTCGTCAGGAAACGCTTTTGTGATTTGTTCGTGCACTTTTCATCCATGTATCATTGACCATTCAGTTGCCAGGATTTTGTTTATGCTGATCCCAGCTTGGGGTCCCAGGGGAAATCACTATACTAATTGAAATTGATGTATTATCTTACCACATCTGACTGTTGAGAACAATGTTCTTGCCACTAATTGTCCACAGGGACCAGTCCAAGCTGCAAAACAGATTATGTCCCCTCGCTATGCTATGTCTGAACGCTGCCGGCATGTGTAATTTCTTAATCAAATATCACATTTTTATTGAAGTTTTTGTCAGTTACAATTCATTCTGGATTGATCTAGACAGTTTCTCAAAATAATGCAGAATGAATTGTAACCTATAAAAGTCTCATAGATAAATTATATATTTTTTCACATTATGTGTAGGTCCAAGCAGCGGTAAGTCCTGCGTAGAGGACTGAACTCTGCATGGAGATTGGGAGAATTCAGTTATCCCTTTAGGGAGAAATGGAGAAGTTACAGAGGCGGAATTTCAATTTACTCTCTTCTCATGTTTATGTGATCCAACAAGAGCTGGGCTGTCGCCCGGTGCAGTCCCCATACATATGATGTACCGTCAGTGTGGACATACATATAACCTATATATAGCTCAGAGACTCAGGCAGACGGACCAAAAAATGGAACACTTTCTGATTAACTCTAGATAGGAAAACCAGAAAAAGACAAATGAACACTCCATTAAATGTCCTGATAGCGGTGAATATCCATACAATTTCATTAAGGTGGACGGACAACCAATGGTTGAGATATCTGCCCAGACGGACACAAACAAACCCATCATTTCCAGATAAACAAATATTGATAATTCTAGAATGGAAAATCCTAAATAAAAATGACTGAACACTCCATTAAATGTCCTCATAGTAAAGAACATCGTGCATACCCGAACGGACGACGGCCAGACAATCGGATCTATTATACCCATTATTTCCGTCGGTCATGGCGAGTATAATAAGTAATTATGCAATATGTGCTATTTTGAAAGATGCATACTGGTATAGAGGAGATAAGCAACTTCTCCCAAGGACAAAAATAGGATGAAGTGACAATTGTAAGGAGATGTCCCCAGTGGCGCCCCCTGGCTGGCCCCTACTCTACTTTGGCTATGCCCATAGATAGCTTAATCTTACCAGTTCAGAACCAGTGACAAGTTTGAATTTCTGACTGGGAAGTCTAAACATTGAAAATATAATTCATATTTAGTTTAATATCTGTTAGCTAATATGTGGTATTACACGGTATATGTAGGGCCCCGTTCGAGATTCCATGAATTAGGCAACTTTTGTGCGCCAATGTCGCATTGCTTACAATCAATGATACTGAGTTCAATGTTTATCACGTTATTTTGTAAAGTTCCCTGTCAGAAATTCAAAAGGTTTATATGTTTCGAACTGGTGAAATATGATCTCTATGGGAATAATCTGAGTAGATATTCATTGAATCTATAAAATTATCAATAGACAAATTATACATAAGTGCCCTCTCTATCCCAAATAATGGTGGACAGGAAAAAGAAAGGCATGTTTGAAATGAGATGGTTTTTTTCTGAACAAAATCACACTGGTTTACAAATGATTTATGTTCGCCGAAATCTCAATACAAATAACAACAAACGGCGACCTTCGAGACAATGATTACGATAATTACGAGGCCATATCACGCTCCGTAACCTCATGGAAATACCATACACATCAGGTTGGAGAGACTTGGTGGAAACACTATTAAAGATGAGTTCAGGGTTCCAAGGTAATTAAAGGGACTCAAAGCTTTCAAAGTGGGTTCACGCGAAATAGCATAATCCATAGAGAGCCACAGATAGACTGGTTCAGACGGCACTCCATAGTGTATGCTTCTATATGTGTGAGGTTACCCGTGGGTTCGTGTGAAATAACATAACCTATAGAGAGCCCCACATATATTGGATCAGATGACACTCCATAGTGTATGCTTATATATGTGTGAGGTTCCCCGTGGGTTCATGTGAAATAAAATAACCCATAGAGATCCCCACATAGACTGGATCAGAGGACACTTCATAGTGCATGCTTATATATGTGTGAGGTTCCCCGTGGGTTTATGTGA
Organism: Siphonodentalium dalli; assembly: GCA_032622095.1. Classification (NCBI taxonomy): domain Eukaryota; kingdom Metazoa; phylum Mollusca; class Scaphopoda; order Gadilida; family Siphonodentaliidae; genus Siphonodentalium; species Siphonodentalium dalli. The sequence continues at coordinate 24,280,097 of CP136069.1, forward strand.
AATAACATACCCCATAGAGAGCCCCACCTAGACTGAATCAGATGACACTCCATAGTGCATGCTTTCATATGCGTGAGGTTTCCCGTGGGTTCATATGAAATAACATAACCCGCAGAGAGCCCCACATAGACTGGATCAGAGGACACTCCATAGCGCATGCTTATATCTGTGTGAGGTTCCCCGTGGGTTCATGTGAAATAACATAACCCATAGAGAGCCCCACATAGACTGGATCAGATGATACTCCATAGTGCATGCTTCTATATGCGTGAGGTTCCCCGTATGTTCATGTGAAATAACATAACCCATAGAGAGCCCCACACAGACTGGATCAGATGATACTCCATAGTGCGGGCTTCTATATGTGTGAGGCTCTCCATGGGTTCATGTGAAATAACATAAAATATCTACCATCAACAAGACATGAAATAGTAGATCGACTTTGATCTTATTTTCATTAATAAATCTCCAAAAATGAGATTATTGTAAATTCACAAAAGGAAATAAGTTTGCATCTCAACGAGGCTTTCGCTTGATTTTGGATAGAGTTCGGTGCCCTCGTTGGAATGCAAACTTATTTCCTTTTGTTAATTAATGCATTGTACCACAAAATAAAGTTAACAGAAATAATTGTGATTCTGTGCTACTTGATCCCTAGGTGTGAGTCCTTTTTCAGAATTATCTCCCTTATATGAAACCAACAACTGAACTGTTTTTATTGTTAAAAAATGTCTCTCACTGACCATAACACATTTTGAAGTGACCAAGACACATTTGCAGTTTTATATATGAATGAAATTAATTGGCCATCAAAAACTCATCAATTTCATCTGATTGTCTGTGGTAATGTTATCAGTTTGACAGACATGGGTCAAGCAGCACACCATCATTTACTGCCTCATGTTGAAATCAGTCAATTAACTGAGATAATATAAGACAATTAGCCAATTGTGGTATTTAATTGCCATTACAAGAGACTCCAGGAAGACATGTGATATTTTTTTGGAAAAATTGAATCAGCTGAGGGGGGTTAAGAAGTATATAATTTTGTTGATTTCTCCAACTAGACATTTTAATTTTCATAAATATGTGAAGGGTGGACAGTGTTGTTCAAACCAATGCCAGTATCTTGAAGTCACATTCTACTTGTGCAGAAATATTCTCAAAGATGAGTTACTGTGCAGTGAAAATGAGATGCTGCTTGACATGGTTAACGTCTGAACCTCTTGCTCTGCCCATGATGAAAATTGAGACATGACAGTCAAACTATACAATGTCTAGTGACAACCATATGAAATGAGCGTGGTTTTACATCTGAAATGTTACAAGAAACAGAATGGTAGTAAATTTATTTCAACATTGAGCTGAAATTGTTGGTTTTATCAAATTGGTGAATTTGGTAGTAGGGTACATTGAAGGGCCATAAGTCAGAGACGACAAGCATGATTGAAACAAAACATATTTAATTCACATTAGTTGACACAAGGTATGAAAACGAGTCATGGTAATATGCATGTATAATGGTTTCATTAGCGATTTAGGTTACAGTGAAGTAATTGAGGGAGGGCGCCCTCCAATGGATTTCGGACCAAGATGGAAGAGAATACTAAATACACACTGCTCCCTGATTGGGTAATTGGAAAGTTTATATTTATAGACAAAAAATGAAGGAAATCATTCCTGCTTGAATTAAAAAAATTAAGAAAAAACATTGGCTTGTTGTGCTTTCATGTTTGTGCTTTCATGTTTGAAATTTTCAGTGTGAGGTGTAAAATATCAATATTTTTTTACTGCGATCCTGACGCTACTTTCAAAAACACGAAATATTAAATGTAAAAGTCATGCTCGACGATATCAGTTTTTTTTTTTAAAGTTTTCACATATGACAGTCTTTCATATAATATATGCCTTCCACACTTATGGTATACGTTGACATCAGTAGGCTATTAAACGTTAGTATGGAGGCCTATGGGAAATAATTACTTCACTGTAACCTAAAGCTCTTTTTCCAGCTAAGTATGGATTTGCCTGTAACATTTCTCTAATTTCCAGGTCAATATCAATGGCGCCAGTCCAGCGATATTAGCCATATAACACATGTTACTATATTTGTTCAAAATGATATCATCAGGTGAAGGTTGAATCTGGCCCAGCGACTAATTTTCAAGGCAAAATTAATTAAATTAATTTTTGCAATTTTAAGAGAAAAATATCTTTATTGGATAAATTTTCATATAATACTGAATACATTTTTGTGATGTGGAAAACGGGGATTTATTACATATTTCACATAGCCACATCTGATTTATTATTGACGTTTATGCATGCTTGACTTTCAGCGAGTCACACGGGTGGGGCACAATGACTCAATGGGACACCATTTCTGGCCTGTGGTAAGATCCACCTTCAGTAGATGATAGGCAATTCAAAAAGGAATGACATAATTTGCCGAATGATTATTGTTTTGGGGCTGGAGTAGATAACTAATTTAGATCAAACAAACTGATGTCATTGTGTATATTTACTGGTATGTTTGGGGCGTTTCTTATACGGTTACTGTTAATTAATCAAACGTGTATATATGCACGTTTACTGAGTTCACATTAAAAGACCATCGAACCACAAAAAATACTAGATCATGTCATGAATCTCTACACCTGATATGACCGTACTATAGACTATATTACACCAATTGCAATGTACACAAACCTGGAAACGTGTTTATGTTCTGACAGCGAAATTTATAACAATGAATCAACAAGAAGGGAATATATTTCCCTGTATTGTTAATACTTGTTCCTCAATAATCTACTTCACTGCAGGGGCGGTCCCAGCTCGAGAGTGCATGCTTGTTTGTGCTTGACTTTTGTGATATTATATCGTACTCTCATGTGTCTTATCATTGTGATGTCAATAATATTGATAGTGGAGACTTAGACTGACAATAATATTGATGGAAATTTAATTCTATTTTAATTTAATTCTATATATGTTTATATGCCAAATAATTTAATGATCGTTGAGAATTTTATAATTGCCCGGTAGGAATTACATTAGTACAAGGGACGCAAAGCATAATCAACCACAAAGTCACTTATATCTTGCAATTTCAAAGTTGGACCTTCACATTCTATGACACACATTATTAAGGAACAGATATTTCATAATTTATACTATACTGTTTTGTCATTGTTACAAACTTCCATATCGCAACAGCAAAAACTTTGTACTGGTGGAATATATTATTCTCGGCGGGCATAGATACATAGAGATTCATGGCATGGTCTAAGAAAATGCTACCAGATTAAACATGACATGACAGTTCGAACAACTTGGCCTGAAATTATTATGTTTACATACAGATTATTCCAATCCCAATGTGTCAAGTCGACAATAGCAAGTACGCAGGTCTATATTTAATAATGTTTCCACAAATAGCCACTATATATATGCTAGTCTTGCTGACCGAGCTCCCGCTTAATGCTTGAGGTTAAAACCGAGAACTCAGTGTTAAAATCATAAAATATTTAATATGTGAGAATGCCGAAACAAATCACCGTTAACTTATTGGTGTTATTAACGGTGCATTGTAATTATTATATTTAACTTGATCTGTTCATCACGGGAAACATAATTCATAGATGGAAAGTTGAAAGCATATTCTCTCACCAGTCACTACACTCTGCAGTGTGCCGAGACCAAATGGGAGATGTTCTTCTTTTCATTCACTCACCAAGTTAATTGACTCACTTTGTCAGTAACCAATTCACTGGGGTTCACATGTTTGTCACATCTGTGTGTAGACTGCTCTGTAGCTGGCTAGAATTGTATTTTTACCGAGTCACACTCACAGTGAGTGGATGAGGCTGAGCCAGAAGTCGTTGAAAACTAAATTTACTAATCTGTAATCACTAATACAATCCTAATAGTAATAGACTAGTAGTACTAGTAGCATTAGTCGTAAATGAGTAAATCAGTCAGCTCTAAAATGTCCATTTTCTGATTTCCTTGACCTGACAGTGTCGGCTATTAACAATTAAATTTAGAGAAGTAGACGGAACAATTTGCCGCTTGCAACTCTAACAAGTCCAGGTGAAAACTTACTTAAAATTTAACAGAACACGTCAAATCACCGTGGTGACCACAGACCGGTCCAACGTCCACAGTCCACTCCACTGTCTCCACTGACCATCATTTTGATTTTCATATTTTTTCAGTCACATATTCATCATTCAGTTTCTTTCCGACCGACTGAGTTTCACTTCCGCTGTTCAACCAAGTCCGGATGCTTCTCACACAATGTATGCCCAATCGATTGGCTTATACCAATAAAATTCAGCACGAGAACAACAACAACGGATAATTTCGAATATGCACTCGCCGATAACTTATTGCACCTGGGCGCACCCATTTTGTAACGAAAATTACGTCACCAATCACAACGTTGCCAGGGGACGTAATTTCAAACTGAAACGGTTCGGAATCTAACAAAGTTTGCCGAATGCTATGCGCCTATGTCAACTAAATCCACTTCAATCATTTAATTTTGAATAAGATTGATTTTGTTTTTAAAATTTAACAGTGTTACTATGGGGAAGCTGATCGAAGAAGAAAAACAAATTTGTTTTGTTAATTTGTCAAGGTTATCCCAGCATGGCGGCCACCATAAAGGCCCCATAAGTCAGAATCGCCTGGGTGTAAAAAAAAATAATTTGAGGTTGATAGTGTATAGAAATTAGTGACCTCACAACTATACTTGCGTCGCTTACGGACCGTAAAACAACCTTTGGGTTGTGATTAAAACAACCTACATTGAGTAAGTGTATAAATTATAAGTTGTTATGCACCAATTGAAGTAATTCACGTCACTATAAAATGGTGTTTTATTTTCACATTTAGAGTACAATTGAGCACATGCATACGGCTCGTCTCGAACATAAGTATGTTTGTATGTGCTTTTACAGTCGGGAGGTTCACAATTTCGCGGTTGAGGTATCTGAGTATATGGGAAGCCAGACAGATATGACAGGGTTCACAAAACTATGTTACTCACAATCAGCATCGGCCGGGACAGGGGAGCTGGTCTATTTCAACTGCACGAGTCCATTGTTGGGCCGATATGTTCGAGTGCAAATCACCGGATCACGGGAGCTAATGACTACGTGTGAAGTCGAGATATAAGGCCATGAATGCAGAACTGCTGGAAAAGTAGGTGAGCTTTGAAAATTTTAGAAGAACTTGTTTGATTATAATGTACGTTCACAGCATTGCATGACAAATGTTCATGAAAATCTTCACAAATGGCTATTAATTATAAGTATTGAGTGATGAGTTTTTGGACTTGCAGAATATGTCCTTGTATTATAATGTTATTATGCAATGTTGTGTAGAGTATGTATTTTTCTCGCACGAGTCAAGGTTGTGGTCCAATATTACTGTTCATCCCAACCTGGACGAGTACAAGAAAAACACATACTCTACACAACATTGTATAATGACATTTGTAATATCCATATGTTTATACAAATTTTGTGAATAAAACTGTTGTTTTTGGTATTTGTTGGCACTTGATTCTCTCTAATAGCATGTATTTGTGATCATAATAAAGTGAAAAGAAAAACTCAATGCGAACGTGAAACGTCTGCTAAATCCACCAGAGTATTGAGCGTGCATCACAATTTCACCGGTTCATTTGGCAAATATAGTTACTTCGTGACGTCACGGAGTCCCGATAAAAAAAGTCATATTGGAATCGATTGAGTCCAATATGACTTTTTCCGAATTATCATGCGACGGCTTTTGCCCAATCAGAAATAGTGTTTGTTAAGGGTTGGAAAATATCCCTTATACGGATATGGCAGAAATTATAATGATTAATTAATACCAGAGGTCAACTCGGAAGAGTCATATACCGTTTTGGGAAGAAAACTGTTGGCAATATGGCATGCCGAATTATTTAGCGATAATTAGCGACCAAAAAATATGTTTTGGGGAGGGGTATCTAAAATCCAGTATCTCGCAATCCTTTCAAAATATATGTTAACTTATGTCTTTCTAGATAACTGATACACCATATTGATTAACTCTTTCGGCATTATTGAAATATCCATTTGAATGATACTTTTTGGAGAAAAAAATATTTGTGTTAAAAAGAGCGATTTTTCAGGAAAACAAAATAATGTTTTGGATCCAAATGGCAGGACAATTCACATTAACCAACACTGTTTTCCTATCAAGTAGATATATGGTATGATGTAGTAATTGTATCACCAACAATGTTGGCAAATAAGTTAGGAAAAATTTACTCGTGGGTATCGTTCATCGTCGATTTGACAATAGCCACCACCGATTCAGTTATTTTTTCACTATCGTTTTCGTGAACAATATTTATTTCTTCTTTTGAAAAGTTGGTTTCAACCTGTTCTACCGTGGTAAGTGTATCTCGAAAACTAGAGCACTTTTTCGATTTGGCCGCGGCGCTATAGGTTCGGCTAAATTGCTATGATGTTGGTGGGGCTAACAAAACTCGGGCCATATATAAAAACACATTTTAGCTGATTGTTATGAAAACAACGAACAACAGAGTAAGGGCGCGTACACATGAAGCTGCAAAAAAATATCTGCAAGAAAATATCAGGTAAAATTGCACACTGATATTTTCTTGCTGTAAAGATTACGCCCGTGAGAACGCGGCGGTTTAGGGTGGATACACACATGCATGTAATGTCTGTATGTAAAATACATGTATTTTACATGGCCACACAAATAATTGACAAAATTAATCACCTACGCGCGAGAGGTCAATTCACCAGTGAGTAGTTATAAGCCATTATCAAACAAACTGCCATCAAGAAAGTTCAGGCCAGTCATAAACATGTCTTCTTTCATGGATGTCGAAATGAGTAATTCTTGTCTGATATATGTTGCTTTTTTCACGAGTTATAATTCATTTCGAAAAGTGGATTAGAGCCGGTCGATTTTATACCGCACTTGATTTGTTTCTGTCATTTCTTGGAAACAGGGTCATCCAAAACAAAAATAAAATATGCAGAATTCTTTTATAGGATGATACCGGTTTGTTGAGATTTCTCTGATAATTTGAGAGCGAGCTCATGTGATAACATTAATTCAATTGGGATTGCAAATATTCATTATAGCGCCAAAAAATAATGCAGGTACAGCGCTTGAAAAAGAGTGACAACCCCCCCCCCCCCCCCATTTATATATATGTTTCTCAAGCCAAAGGTTGAACAAGCTCCTAACTGTCACAAGCTTGAATTATAACATTTTCGACCATAATCCATGATTGGGGGAGGGGCTGGTTCTCGAAAGCTTCCAATAACTAAGGGAGTTAATTGAATGTATCAGCCGGGATTATCTGGGCAAGAATTACAATATAATGTTTTACTTAAATATTCCATAGTTGTAAATTTTGCGTATACGTGTATAACTGTATAATACAAGAGAGGAAAGGTGACGTAGTTGGGAACTCGTAGCTAGGCAACCCTTTCGCCAAATGAAGACAAACAGCAACACCACGCATTCAAATTTAAAGCTGTATAATATGTTCATAATTATATGAATAGCATAAATTGCTGCATATTAGATTAATCACTCGTAGAAAACAGACACGACAGACATGACTACGATATTTATAAAGCAAGGTGTCAGGACTCGGGGTGCTGCATGCACACCCCCCGTCGATGAAATATGCAATGGTGAATTCGGTAGCTTCTGGGATAATATAGCTCCCCGTGCATGTTGGGGCTCATAGCCCCCTGCGTTGGGGAAGAGGCCATCACTGGTATTAACATCAATAGAAGACTGACAATGATTTAAACAGAACGTCGACCATTTGAGTTATCGCGCGAATAATTATTTTAAGCGGCCTGACGACTTCGTCCCAGTCAACGGCTCTTCAGCGATTCAGAGTTTAACTCACTGTGGTCAAACACAGTCGCAATGATTGGGTTGTCAGCGGACACATGTTACACGCTGTGTATGATCCATGTAAAACGCCAAATACACGATATTTACAGAGATTACATGCATGTGTGTATCCACCCTTAGACGGCGTTGATTGAGCTCAATCAGAACAGTATTAGTCATGCTGGTTCAAGTGAATTGCATCCGGTAAATAACCTATAGTCCATTTTGGAAATTCATATAAAGCTTTGGGAAAGTTCCAACTGTTGATATGTATTACCGAAATCGGTGGGATTAGACACCCACCGACCTGTAGCAACGTTGCTGATCTCATGCATAAAGACCTTCTGCATAATGAGAAAGTGGTCACGTTATTTGGAAATTTGGAAATGTTATAATTTCATAGGGCATGTATATGTGGGGTGACAAAATGTTATTATGGTTTTGTGGCAACTCGGATGACCCCACCCCCATTGAGACCCCATATGAAGTTTTCAGAGATTGTTGCTTGGTGCAAGGGGCTGTGGTGTACAGTACGTTACGGAATTTACATGGGTGCATGTGGGGACATGAGACCCCCGCCAACTTGGAAACAATATTAGTTGGAAATTTCACACCAACAATGGTTTGAAATTGTTCTTGTAGTCTGATTATTCAACCATTAATGTATGTGGAGTTAGTGGTTTTAGACCAACATTTGCATTTTTCCTACTTTGGTCAAATTATTGGTTTGGAATTTCTTCTAGGCCCCTCCCTCCCCGGTGTCCAGTCAAAATTCAAGGTATGTGAGGTACCATATAGGAAATTCAAAGACGATGGGAGGTGTGCAAATTCAATTATGTTATCTTGGGTCTTTGGCCCGATTCAAGAGGGGTGCAGTTGGAAATCCATGGACATCCTCCGTCAGCGGAAACTCTCAAAAGATATATGTCCCCACACATATCCATATAGTAGCTGAGCGATTATGTCAAACAATCCAAAATGGAATTACGAAGTCAATTGTTGAAGCAGGCGATAATATTGATGGATCATAACTCGAGTGCGTGAACGGTTACCAGCGTGTCCCTTATAGAGATTAGTTAACGGATACCGATGACCACCAATCAAGGTGAACACATATCACCAACTGGCGATAAAATATCAGCGCTCTGCCTTCGTCGGATATTTTCCGGTATTATTTATTTGATTGGTCAAGTAAGTCACATGGGGCATACCTGATATTTTCTTGCCCGCCATGTGTACGCGCCCTAAGGGCGCGTACACATGAAGCTGCAAGAAAATATCTGCAAGAAAATATCAGGTAAAATTGCACACTGATATTTTCTTGCTGCAAAGATTACGCCCGTGAGAACGCGGCGGTTTAGACGGCGTTGATTGAGCTCAATCAGAACAGTATTAGTCATGCTGGTTCAAGTGAATTGCGTCCGGTAAATAACCTATAGTACATTTTGGCAATTCATAGCTTTGTGAAATTTCCAACTGTTGACATGTATTACCGAAGTGGGTGGGATTAGGCACCCAACAACATGTAGCAACGTAGCTGATCTCATGCATAAAGACCTTCTGCATAATGAGAAAGTGGTCACGTTATTTGGAAATCTTATAATTTCATAGTGCATGCATATGTGGGGTGACAAATGTTATTATGATTTTGTGGCAAATCGGATGACCCCACCCCCATTAAGACCCCATATGAAGTTTTCATGAGATTGTTTCTTGGTTCATGGGCCTGTTGTGTACATTACGTTACCGAACTTACATGGGTGCATGTGGGGACATGAGACCCCCGCCAACTATGGCCAAAGTTTTCACCTGTTGGAAACAATATTAGTTGAAAATTTCACACCAACAATGGTTTGAAATTGAGTCTGATTTTTCAACTATTAATGTATGTGGAATTAGTTGTTTTAGACCAACATTTGCATTTCTTCCTACTTTGGTCAAAATATTGGTTTGGAATTTCGTCTAGGCCCCTCCCTCCCCGGTGTCCAGTCAAATTTCCAGGCATGTGAGGTACCAGATGGGAAATTCAAAGACGATGGGAGGTGTGCAAATTAAATTATGTGATCTTGGGTCTTTGGCCCGGTTCAAGAGGGGGGTGCAGTTGGAAATCCATGGACATCCTCCGTCAGCGAAAACTATCAAAAGATATACGTCCCCACACATATCCATATAATAGCTAAGCGATTATGTCAAACAATCCAAAATGGAATTACGAAGGCAATTGTTGAAACAGGCGATAATATTGATGGATCATAACTCGAGTGCGTGAACGGTCACCCGCGTATCACCAATCCGGTGGAGTACCTATTGGCACGGATATCCGGTCGTCTGATAAATGTTTTGGTGTCAACAAAATGTGAGTTTATTTATGTATATGCATTTCATTTATAATTAGATCCGGTTTAATATTACGAAAATAAATCCATTCCAATATTCGTGTGTGTTGATAATCTGATATGTTTGCTTTCTTTGAATAATCTCGTTGTATTCAGTGATAACTACAGCGAAAATGGAAATAACAGTATTAATCGGCGGAGTAGACACTCAAATCCCTTAACCAATCTTCCATAATAAACAGTTATCAATTAATGTTTTACCCATAATGATAGCCAACTTCTCCCCGTTAACGCTCCATAAATGAGCGTGTCGACATGGGGTAGTTTTGTCAATTTCTTTCAACAATCAGGGGGGGGGGGTCGGAAAAATTTCCAGGCACGTACATGTATGATCATTTTAATTTGTTCCGTCCTCGGGGGACCCACCACCCAATTTCTTTCGTTTCCGGCCTTTTTTTTCCAGGCAATTTTGGACACCCACCCGTTTTTCCGTTTAAGGATTCCGGTGAGTTTTGGACACCCACCCCATAAATTTGAGAAAATTATCTATTGGCCAACCAAATAGCTGATTATTCCTGATTATACTACATTATCATAGTTTATTGCGCGATATTTTAATAGAACAGTACATAATGAAGATAAAGTTACTATTGAAATTTATCATATAAGTGTCATTAATAGAAATGTGTCAACATAATCACATTTCTAGGGATAGGCAGAGTGCCAAAGTGTTTATTAACATTCATTTTCATAATATATAGTCACATGATCTAGTCACATTTGAGTATTCTACAGACTACATGGTACAACACATTTCAGATTATTTGATATTTTGATATTTGCTATGTGATATATTACTTGAACCAAATTGTGTATCAAAACATGTGGAAATACAACTGTTCATTCCAGTTCATCCTAATTTGAGGAATAATGCTAATACCAAACATAACCATGATATAACCGCATGACTCTTATTGGGGCATCTCAGAAACCAGAACTGAGAAAACATGCTATAACATGTAATGGCAGGCTGGTAGCCATTGCCTGAAGTAATAGCTTCGTAATCATTGGGAATAACATATGGATGGATAGCCCAATCTCACTTCTTTTTGCTCACGATATCAGTAACGATGACATCTTTGTTACTGTGATTAACATTACAAGCTGATCCACGTTAACTTGGAAAACAATTTGAAATTTTTCAAGCTGGCCCGGCTGCACTTCAATTTATATGTTAAGATTTTATGTTTTACGTTGTCAAAAGTCTATTTTATTCCATTATTTATTATATCTTTATTTCCATGTCACATATGGTCAAGTGTGCTTTCATTTTATTGCTTATTTTCAGCTGAGTTCTACATAGTTATTCTTATTTTGTTGTATCAGTAGATGGAATCCTGATTAAATTTTATGTTTCCATTTCCAATACCTGTATAGCGCAGTTTCTTATTCTATCAAGTTGAATTTGGGTTATTTTGTTGGCCATTGTGAAATTGATCCAACTTCTTATAACCTCTATATATAGTATAGCATTGCTATTAACTATGTATGAGCTGTTTCTGTTCAAAACACATCAAAATAAGACTCAATAGCAGAAATGGAGAAAACAAAATTGGCACATGGAAAAAACTGCTTTTCGGAGCCGAGAGACACACACCCACCCCATCATACGTGCCTGGAAATTTTTCCGACCCCACCCCCTGCAACAATCGGAAATTGTATTCATCACACAACGATAGTTGGAAACGTTATGTACACTAAGTATATAATAGATTCCAATTGTTTCCATTGTTTGATTTTCCAAACAGTAATTAAGGGGGTATGTTGTTTTCAGAAGAACGACAGAATATTTATTTTATAAATTTTGTCTGAAATGGCCATCAGTTGAACATATTACAACCTTAGTTTGGAAAATGTCCAAGAGTTGATGAGTTTGAAATGCCAGTTGGAAATTTCCAACCAAGGTTGATGTAATGGTATGTCAACTCTATGGATTTGGTCTGGCTGTTTGTGGATGGCTGCAGTTGGAAATTCCCCCCAACTGTGATCTGACAGCCACGTCCTCTGACCCATAAGTGTGTTAGTAGTATGCAAACAATACCCAGGTTTTTACAACAAACGAAATTGGAAGACATTGCTTTATTGTGAACACTTAATTCGTTGTCTTCTGTCTATGGTTTGTATTGCCAGTGTTGTACTTGTAAACCATGCCACATTCACAACTGAATGTGGTCCCACTGTGTGCGGAAATTCTCAGTCTAGTAATAACTAGATCAAGGTTTCCTTACAGTCAAATAAGTTGAAAGTAATGAAAATTAGGTCTGGTTTTAATAAGACTGGGCAATTCTGTGAACTTTTAAACTGTCTGCGTCAGAGTAACACGGCGTACATTCTGAGGATGAGCAGCCAGAGTTTCCACCGAATGCTTTTGCATGACGTTGCGGGTACTCTTTAGCGGTAAACGTTTTCCCGCGCGACTTACTTTTAAATGAACATGAGCCACTTTGTCTATTCACGTGTGTCTGGAACGCCGTATTCTTGTAAAATTATTGTGTTCTTAGTGACAAACCCCTGACCAGACAAATGTGCGGAGCTTCTGTCACCATTTATTAATCAATATATTGTTGTTGTAGTTGTTGTTTTTGTTGAAATGTTACCCGGAAAGAGAAACAAAAAGACTTTTAAATCAGGAAAACACTTTGGACGTTTGCAAAATATCCGCACCAGTGGGTACTTCAACCGCGACTATAGGTCACAAGAAATTACACCGATTTGTTGATACTCATAAAATTATCGACAGCAATTATTCAAATCCATAATTTGGCGTTTTGTATGATTCTAACACACGACAAGGACATGTTCCTGCCAAAAGTAATACACATCTTTCCGAATAGCTTCAGGATGACACGGTTGTGATTATATCAATATTTAGTCAGAATTATTTCCTCAGACTGTAAAATTTTCCAAATAATCCTTTCAAATCATTAGAAAAGTCACGATTTAAATGGGTCAGAGAATTTCTATCAACGAGCGATAATCCATATGTATAATATGTGGTTAACTGTTTTTCTGGGATATCGATTTGCAGTCATTTTGGCGATGTTAGCGTACGTATATCTTCTTCCATCGCACGGGATAGGCTTGACCGGATCCTCGATCGGCGGTACGATCACCGGGTTGGTATTACGCGGGTGACCGGTGTGGTGTCCCTTATAGAGAATAGTTAACGGACACCGATGGCCACCAATCAAGGTGAACACATATCACCAACTGGCGATAAAATATCAGCGCGCTGCCTTAGTCGGATATTTTCCGGTATTATTTATTTCATTGGTCAAGTAAGTCACATGGGGCATACCTGATATTTTCTTGCCCGCCATGTGTACGCGCCCTAAAACAGGTAAGATGTGAATTTCACGGGCTTGTTTTAATGAAGAACGCGGCGCTCACACCGTTCAACGATTGGCGAATTTTAAGCCAATTCAGACGTAACTATTAAAAGTACTAAATCCGATTCGATGGCCCCCATATCATCCTATTCCAACAACATTTTGTAAAATGCCGCTTTAGTTATCAGAATCGATTAATTGCCCAAAGAAAATGCTAACCAATCAACTATAGTATACAATTGCCCAAAAGTGTTATTTATCAACATTTTGTTTAACGAAATCTGGCCGGATTGTCAAATATCTAGCACACAAACACCACTTGATTTTAGAGTTATCCATCTTCAACCGCAATTTGGTATGAGATCGTCGGTTTGTCGAATATTTGCCGGCTACCACAAATTACATATCTGGGGGAAACAACAAATTTCAAAAATCTATATATGATCACCCTGAGCTTTGATGTGTGTGTTACCCGACTCGAATCACATATGTTTTACCCACGAAGCCGAATAAATATTAATTTGGGAGCGTCAATTCGGATCATGCATCTTTAAATGCACAATTGCTACCGCGTATTACATGCGCACCGAGATCAATGTATTTCCTTTAAGTAACCTATAATTTGTTCGAAATATGTGGGGATGGTAATATGTTACACTTTACATATTATGCTTTCTGATACTGCATGCAGCGTTTTTCATCGTATACATGTATGGATAGAGGATAGTGACAAGTTGAGTCACGGATTGCATGTTGTGTTTTTCCAGCGCTGTACAGAATATACGGAAATTTCAGAGTGGTCAGTGGAGTCACGGGTGTCAATGTCGTCAGCAGTATCAGACAGTGCGCAGTATTGTGCTCATCCCAGCCAGGATGCAAGCGATACAACGTCCGCATCGACGCAGATCCAAACTCTGGCAGATGTGAGATGATCGGGGAACACCAGGGAGTGCGCAGTATTGTGCTCATCCCAGCCAGGATGCAAGCGATACAACTTCCGGATCGACGCAGAACCAAACTCTGGCAGCTGTGAGATGATCGGGGAGCAACAGAGTCCAATGGAGACAACTGTTGGATGGGTTCACGCTGAGAAATCAGGAATTATAGACAGAATGGAGGCCGACAAGTGTGTCTTAAAAGAACAAAGACATTCGAAATGGGTTCAAGAAAAATAGCATAAACGCCTGTAAAACTATCATATCCTAGCAACTATAAAGTACTTTATTGTAATAATACATCGACGTATTTGGCATTATTAACTATTCTCTGATCACAAGTCTCAGTATGTCAAGACCATTGTTTTACACACTACTATTGAAGTGCCATTGCCGACCAAAGTCCAGTTATATAGTCAAAGAAGAAACCGAAGTTTATTCAAAACTTTGACTGCAAACATATGAAAAGGTCAAAACTGTAAAGCAGTTAAGTCATTGATTATAACTGCGAATGACATATGTAACAAATCGCGACTACTCGTAATTGCGTATTAGTGACTATAGACTAACAACATACAAGCCAGCAAAGGCAACAAACAAACCCAATTTTAAACAAATACAAACTTATGACTAAGGCCAACACGAAGAATACCTTTGTTTATGGTAACCCGCCGCCCCTACTCAAAACCTGCCATTTTATCGTTTTTCAAAAATTTCCTCCGACTTCATTTTATTTTTTTGTAATTAGGAATTCGCGACTACGGAATTAGCTCAAACAAGTAAACCATTTCCTTGCAAATATCGTCAATTCACGAAAAACGGAAGTGCCGCCAATGTTGTTGTAGTATATTCATATTCCCTTGTCATTGTTCGGCAAACCTCGCCGATTTCTCGAAAGCGGAAACCAGAAAACACGCGATACTTGTGCCGGATTATGTATTAACTAGCAAATCGAAAGTAACCGGATATTTTGCCGATTGCACATTGCGATTGAATGTGGTGGAAACACTTCCGTGTGCGGATAGATCCTGCGTTTTAGCTATTAAACTTCACAAATGCCTTCATATGAATCAGAATAGATACATCATGGCGCCTGCCAACTATATCAGACATGTTGTCGTGCATGAACCGGTACCACACGGATTCTGAACAGACAGAAAAGGACATATAGTAATAAAATGTCAGATTAAAAATAATTCTGACACTTTTGAAATCGACCCAAAGCTCAACATTCCATTATTATAGTTTATCCACCTCTCACCGCATCCACCCTGAAAATTATAAGCCTGACGTAACATGAGTCTGTATGTACCCATGCAGTAGGAGTGGTATGTACCTGGTAGAACTTAATTTTTTACTAGTAGAACTATTTCTCATTAAATGTTCATTAGTTCTACAGAAAGCCGGACCCGACGAATCAACATATTCTGTGTCGCAATGATCCGAATGCAACAGTCATATGGTAACCAATGCACATATATTGTTCTTGGTGCTTACTTTGTTTTACAGGTGTGAATGCCACCACCGCTTTGCATATTGATTAATATAACCGGCCGTCAGATTTATGTCCGATCCGACGATTTGACGAATCGATCCGAGTCCGAATCCGAAAGCCTCAAGTGAATCCGAATCCGAAGGGTTTGAAAATCAGATCGGATTCGGATCCTAGGATCCGACGCAGTACAACTCTACATCAAAGCCAGTTAGAACAATTCATGAGTGGATTAATGTAAAGAATGTCATTCGACTATGATTAGTTCCCCATACCTCATCAACAGCAGAGGAATGTACTGGTAGGCCTACAGTTTTGAAGATTTTTTTCTCTTAATTTGTCCTGTGATTCACTGAAATAATTTTCATGTCTCATATTGTGAACTGTCGAATAATGATACACAATCAGTGAATCACAGGACAAATTAAGGAAAAAATAATAATTTTCATGTCTCATTTATATTGTGAACTGTTGTATGACTCATACATTCACTGATTGTGTATCATTATTCGACAGTTCACAATATGAGACATGAAAATTATTTCATGGCCTCATCAGGCCTTATATATTTTTTTTTAGATACTAGTATGAGATTGGGCCAAAGTGACCCTAATTAATTTAAGTGCCACCGCACACGCTACGATTACAATCGAAAGTGGGGAAAATCACAGGTGGAGAGACGCTACGGTATGCAGCTACGATTTTATCCACATAATCAATCACATGATAGCAAAATGTTAAATCACATTATCCGCATTATGCCATTATATACATAAACAGCTCTCTTCTTCTTGTCTGCATAGCAGATGGCTGATATGTGGTATAGGCCTGCACATCTATATGCACCAATGTGGCCTCGTTTTTGTAAGCCCAAGAAGTTTGTGAACTTTGCGGCATTTTTGAATTTTTTCTTTTCGTGGTATTTACAACATGACCTGTGCGACAATGGTCATGTGACAGCTATGATCGCACGCGTTGACAAGGTCACGCCACGATTTTCCTGGTGAAAATCAAACAGCACTTGATCGCTACGATTTGGGCCATTTTGGCTGCGATATTGTCGAGGGCATGTGTATTGGATGCTCCACCTGAGATTTTCCCAACGATTTTATCAACCAGATGTGACTGGCCCACCTATTTATTTCAATTTGAAATGCCAATGCCATATTTTCTCTAAAAATTTAAATAAATGGAGAAACGTTGATATTTATAGTTATACTACAATGTTAGATTGTTAGTCTACAAGTATAGAAAATGGTCACACACAATTTTATATCTATACTAGCCTAAATGTTTCTCAAAAGTGGGCCAAATTAGTCATCCCGTTCTATGGTACCACTAGTCTTGACTCTTGTCCGATCATACCGGCACCGATGTCCACGTGAGTTGTGACATTGAAACACAGAAGTTGGAATCACTGACTGTTATGCTATTTTTTTTTGATTTTTTTGGAGTTCTAGGTATATAGTATTGTCCTAGAACTCCAAACAAATAGCATAACAGTCAGTGATTCCAACTTCTGTGCATTGGAAGTTGGAGTTGACTAAATTATAGTTTATACATGTACTTACCAATAAATGCATCTACCAGTTTCCAAATCGTTGTCGCTTAGCCATTTGATGACGCTGTCAGTTTTCCATGCCGACACCAATGGTATGTCTTAAAATTCTGTCTCAGCATCCATTAATTTAAATTTATAGGCTAACAAGCGAAAATTCCGAGAAAAAAAAATGCCGGCAAAAAAGAAGTCTGCAAAATACGCGCCACCTATCCGTCTCAAGGAACGTAACTCCAGTCAGCACATAATGGTTTTTCGCGGGCAATCTGTGTAAAATATTGGAATTTGGCGATGGCAACGATATAATTTCGGTTCTTCAGCGTGAAGGTATTTCATAATTGTGAGAGGGTATGGTGGAACTGCGATAATGTGGAGAAAGTCGTTTTCTAACTCGACTTAATTTTTGACACACGGTGACCCAAGAGGATCATCGGACTGAAAATAATTGGTAGTAGTACTTCCCTCCTGATTCTCTGTGTATATTTGCCAGTGGACTAGTCTGGCAATTTCGAAGAGTATAATCATTATCTTGGTATGATAGGGTCTACAATAGAGGATTCCGGAACCAATTTTTGTAAAAACTCTCCACGCATCTCAGATGTTAATTATTTTTGGATCTTCCTCTGACTCATTCACATTCATCAGCGCTGATCATTGCACCGTACGTGTCTCTTGGCTTGGCCATTGCGATTGTACAGACAATACAGACGCCGCCATATCATCTATGTCTATATGTTATGACTATATGACTTCAGACCACTTTCCGCTATTTGTGGAGTTTATGTTCTCAAACTTGATGAAAACCAACAGCAATGCGAAAGTAATTCCCGACGTATCTAAGATAAAGTGGAGAAATGCTACATCCTCTCAAACCGATCAGTTCCGTTGCACCAATTAACCGACACTTGTCCGTTTGAAGTGGGAGTCGTCTATTCGGGAGGAAGTAGAGTTGAGGGTCCGAGCGGGACTTATGATAACCCTGCAGTGACATTCAGCTGTATTAACCCGTTCACGACAGGAGCTGCGCTGGTGCAGAAGAACCGATCCCGAGCCAGTGCATTCTATTATAAAGATATAAGAGAATGCACTGGCTTACAAGGTCAATGTAGAGATTGTTAGGCCAATGTAATCTCTGATGTAGGTCAGACTCCCTATATATGGGATACTCGCATATATAAGACAATGCATTCGCACAGGGTTTTCGCATACTTTCAGTAACGGAAGAGTTAAGGGTAATAGTACTAACATATTTGCATTCGCAAAAGACAACTCTCTTCAAACAAATTCCGTATAACCTCATACAGTTACAGGTGCACATGATCTCATAATGGTAAACAGTTATGCAAATTTCATAACTTATCCAAGAAGCGAACGAATCAAATCTTGGACCAAAATTATGTATGTTGCAACATATTTTAAATAACAAATTGGGGCAGTTATATTAAAATAAGTCCGACTGCCTCATACATGTCATTGCTGGTGCACAGGTTCCCATGTTGGCAATTATATGTGACGAAGTTCAAAACAATTATTAAAAAAGTACAAATTCTGACAAAAATGTACATGTATCTTGCTAGCAAAGCCGAGATCAAAACCAGTGGCACAAGTTTCCGTATATAGTGGAACATGTCTGTCCAAATGTTCGAAACATTTGACCAGGAAATGAAGGAGAATATGTTCGATCAATAGTAACCCCTTCATGACGGGACTGCCGGATTTTTTTGCGAAAACCCTGTGCCAACGCATTCTCTTAGGTATGCGAGTATCCCATATATATAGGGAGCCTCGCATATATAAGAGAATGCATTTGCCTAACATTATTTACCTTGATCTTGTAAGCCATAGCATTCTCGTATATATGAGGCTCCCGTTGGAAGACTCGCATATATAATAGAATGCAATGGCACATGAACTTTAATGCTGCACCAGCGCAGCTTCCGTCATGAATGGGTCATACAATGGGGATGACAACAGAGGGACGCGGGTAAAAGTTCCGGACACGTGGGCGGTTTTTTATTTTTCATTTTGACATACGCACCACCCTCATTTAAAAAACTGTTTGCCGTTGTATTTTCAGAGACCCACCCCCTTTATCGAAGATTTGTGACAAACATTTACTCGGTAACATAACCCTTCAATGTCTGTTTTCGTTATTGATAATCTGCAAAGCTTTGGTGACACGCTCAACGAAATGTTTTTATTTTTTTAAATGCAATTTAAAATGCTCAAAAAAGTGTTTTGGTTTATGTGTTTAATTTTGTATCAACTTGTTCGATATACATACAGACCCACCATACTTTTCCTACCGGTCCTGACTACTAACCAGTGTTCACGCTGGACCGAAAAAAACTTTAGCCAAAAGTTTAGCCAAATGGAAATTCTATTAGCCAAATGAAAAAAACTTTAGCCAAATGTTTTTTGTAAAATTAAAAAAAACTTTGGCCAAATTAAATCATCGTTTTCTGGTCGGTTCACAATTGATGACTAAAACGTAAAATCTAACAGACACAGGTAAAATACACAATAAGTTAAATATTTTTTATGAACTAGAAGTATTTTTATATATATCATTTATTAAAAATTTATTAATCTTTATGTGAAAGAGTGATTTGAGGGGGGGGGGGGGGGTAACCCGGGATTGTCCTTCTTAATGTTATTATTTTTTTGTTTTATATCAACATTTTTTTTTAAATCATTAAATATTTATCCTTGCGAAAATATCTAAGTGACATCTGGAAACTAATAACTTAATATTGTTACGCCATTATCAAATTACAATCTGTCATAAAAGCATGCATATTATTTTGACTGTATCGGTATTGACGACAAATAGCCACAACATATCTGTAGTGATTCACATTTGGCTGATTAAGCTATTGTCTTACACTTGGTGCTCATAAATCTCGACCGTCATAAATAAAATGTCATCATAAACATGCATTGTGCGAGAGTCCCGTGAGTGACCAGACAGACAATGGGGGATTAGGGGATTAAATGTAAAATAATAACCTTTTGCTGTTTCGTGCAGAGTGACGTAATCTTTCTCCAGATTAAAACAGCCTGTTACGAACAAATTGCTTATATACCAGCGTCAATGCACACTTTACAAAATATTGCTTTCTTCACTTTGTCATGATTCAACCACGGTCGGTTTAATGTCCATGCGTCTTTGAATGTCCGTCTTGTGAAAACTAAAGATGATTGCATATCACTGTGTGATCGCTTGGTTGATAGAGTTGTCGATCGGGTTTCCCTTTGTACTGTCCGCGATCGGGTTTCTCTTTGTACAGTCGGCAATATATTCCCACTTTCGATATTTTCGGACTAGATCGTTCATATCACAGATTTGAAAACCCACTTGCCAAAATTTATGTTAGATTTGGAAATAAAAATATGTTTACTGTACACTAATTGTTAGAGCTTACCTTTTGCTGTTACGGAACGATATTTCATAAGTACGAAAATAATGAAATACTTTCGTCACCTAACTTCGTCTTGAATGTCGATCTATTGAGCGCTTTTATTAATTAGCTTTCTGACTCCATGCTTTCAGTCTCCATTTGGGGTAAAAAAAAGTTTAGCCAAAAGTTTAGCCAAATGAAATTTTTATTAGCCAAATTCGAAAAAGATTAGCCATTGGCTAATTTGGCTACCGACAGCGTGAACACTGCTACTAACCTGGAATTATAAACATTTGAAATCGAGAAATGTACTGATGTCATAGTGGTTGCACATTTTAAACAGTTCTTAATGCCCTGAATTGTCTTAACCAAATCGTCAAGTCACGCAAAACACATCCTCTGAGTACAATATTTTGAAATGTAGCTGTTGACTAATATACATGTAGATGTATACATGGACACATCCTATGCTTTGAGAACCCATGTGTGGCCAAGTTATGTGCATGGTGGGGGACATCATAAATAGATATGCAGAAGAACATCAAACAAATGAGTTGACATTATTCAATACAAGCAGTGGCAGGCAATATTGTTTAGTTTTCAGTGGGTCACAATCTGGAAGTTATGAATTATATACACCCAGTAGAGGGGTTCATATCGACCGATACTGTTCACTCACGTTTATCTTGGATCATTTTATTCTGAAAGAACCACGAATATAGTAGACTTATCCGTTATACTGTGTTATGGCTCGGGCCACAATGAAAACACATTTTAAAGAGCGTACATCTGGTAAGTCGCGAGTTGGTTTATTCGTGCTATTTTCCGCCCATGATGAAATTATAATTAGTCGTTATAAGTGGATGCTGGCGCTCAAGCGCTGTCATTTTCAGTACGTTGTGTACTCAAAATGAGGCGATTCTACCCCGATTATGGCCCTAAAACTAATCATATTATAAGCCCACAACGAGCTGAGTTTCGAGAGAACAGGCTGTCAAAATAATTGACCGAAAGATGTAGGAAAACAAGCTGTGTCAAAGTTCGCCGCAACGAATGATGACAACTAAATGGAGTGGAAGGTCCGCTAAATGTGGTAGGGTTCTGGATT
The DNA here is from genome assembly GCA_032622095.1 of Siphonodentalium dalli. Lineage (NCBI taxonomy): Eukaryota > Metazoa > Mollusca > Scaphopoda > Gadilida > Siphonodentaliidae > Siphonodentalium > Siphonodentalium dalli. The sequence continues at coordinate 24,302,245 of CP136069.1, forward strand.
TAGAAGAATCTTTGTTCCGAACGTTATTTATTTGAAACGTTTTTTGTTCCGAAGGTTCTTTATTCCCAAATATTCCGAAAGTATTTAGGAAATTGTACACATTGTTGAGAAAATCCAGTAGACAATAATTCCACTTTATATATGACCTGAAACTATGGGACTACTGTCATTTTTTTTTTATTCTCTAACATTAAATTCCCATAACCGAAAGTGATCAGCTTGTACTTATGGGCCCATTCATGAAAAGTTTTGATTATTTAGAAGGTGTAGTGTCACGATATTTTAGCTTTTTGTCAAGCATTCAAAATATTTACCACCATAAAGAGCGTCATGCTTCCGTCGTTCAGTATCGGGAATGTTAAAGGTACATAATCCGATTCGATGTTCCCTGTATCATCAGACCCCAACAACAACTACACCATTTCTTCAAAAGACATTTCAGTTATCAGAATCTATCAATTATTAATTATTAGTCCGCCGTTACTCACACGTGTCGCCGTTACAGGTTTGACCAGCGTAATTAATCTGGGGCATTGCATTTATAAATGTCCCACCCGATATATACAAAAAAAGGGTGACAAATAATGTGTTGCTTACGAGACCACTATAATGTAAATCTAATTTAATAAATTGACATCATTGATATATTGATATTCCGGCTCCGTATTCTCTGAAAAGTACTTCCTGGTCACAACCATTTAACAACCGTTTTTCAATTCTTCGCACATATGTGAAACAAAACGCTCTTTATTTATGCCGACTACCATATCACAAATAGGCTAACACGGAACGCTATTTTCTGTTCCATGCCGTGCAAATTTATATTTTTATTTGGGACCAAACATCGTGTTGAAAGTTGTATAATGCTCGTAGGAAGGTAGTAAATATAGAATACACACGTAGTGTTTCTGAATACCAAATTTACACCACGAGTGGGATTGATGATTTACCACACGAGCTTTAGCGAGTGTGGTAAATCATCAATCCCACGAGTGGTGTAAATTTGGTATTCAGAAACACTACGTGTGTATTTTGTTTATACCATGACCGGTACAGGAGCAAAAAATGCTATGAAATCGAAATAAACCCACTTAAATTGAGATGATTCTGTCGCACCATTCACAATCATCCCCGTTGTGTTCCCCACACTTGGCCATACATCGACGTACACTATCACAGCTGATCAAGCGTATTGATACATTGAATTAGGTCAACATTCAATTGTACGAATATGGTATCATTGTAGCCAATTGACAATAAACTGTAATGAAACCGCCATAAATAAACAACATGAATATATATGGGAATACGAATTTAATGAATATAAATATAACACATTGCGGGAACTTTTTTTCTCCGCCGTACAGTGAACAGGAAACCACGAAAGTCATTTTGAAATCCACCGTTTGTTGTTCGAGTTTTTTACGTCTATTTCTTGAAATATATGTTCAATTTGTTGATCTGGATGTGATTTCCACGGAATTAACTGTTCGTTTTTATCGTGAGTATAATATTCAATTGAATCGAAAGTATCAAATTGTTTTCATCGCGAGGCGCTACATTTTAAAAATAGAGTCATTTTGATCGAGGTCACGGAAGGTTAATGAAAGGTCAACTCGGATGTAGTTCTACTATGGGTATAAACTTTAACCATTGAAATGCCATTCAAACGTGTTACCCACAGTAGAAACGTGTTACCCACGGTCGGACTCCTGTTCACACACAGTAGGATGTACAGCACAAATATATGATATAGCATGTTTGTACACAGTACAATAGGGAGTCATGGTATAAAAGTATTTATGGACCTATCACGATACCGGGAAATTTCAAAAGCGAATGTTATTACGTGTCTTTCGGAGCGTAAACCGCCAAGTGGCTTTAAAACAACGTCATTGACATCATATGGAAATCACGGAGTCCCGTTAGGAGCATAAGAAATAGGCTTAAGAATAATCTTATACGAGATTTATATTGAGAACGATATGTTATATTTTGAGGCCAATGAATACATGGATTATCTTTATCATACATGTTTTTCGCACGCCCGACCATGGCAAAATGGAAAACCCAATAAAACTGTCGTTTATGAAAGTGGCTATCCGACAATCAAAACCTCCAACCCAATGGCTCATAATTATGTTCGACCAAAATATTGTCGGGTACAAAGAACGTATAAATGTTGTCATATCGGATGAGGCACCTTTAAGTGTGTTCCATTCGGCTGGATAGTCGGGGCCGCTCGTTCTGATAAAAAAAAGTTATTATACAATGCTTTGAACAGCATGTATGTTTCTTGTACGAGTCCAGGTTGTGGTGAAAAGTCCAATTATGACTTTTCACCACAACATGGACGAGTACAAGAAAACACAATCGGTACACTGCACTGCATAATAACATTTATATTATCCATCTATCCAAAGTACTTCGTGACGTCACCCGGAGTCCCGATATCTGTCATAAAAAGTCACATTGGACTCGATTCTACTTTCGGGACTCCTGTGATGTCAGGTTTCATATCATTGACACTTTCAGAGTCCAGTATGACCTTTTCCCTGATTATCATGTGACGCCTTTTGCCCAATCAGAAATAGTGTTAGTAAAGGGATGGATAATAATATTGGATATCAGTGTAATTCGTACGATACCGTGGGTGCAAAAATAAATACGACACATTTAAGTATGAATAATATATATATTAGAAATAACACATATATAACTTGTAATCTCTCCGCATGTTTTTGTATGATTCTCTTGACCATTTCAGAAATGTTTATGACGGTAGTCGTGAGTTCTATTGACATTATAGATAGTTTTCTGGACACTTTTCGCATAATGAACTACTACTGATAAGAATTACGATTAGCTAAGTAGTCGCAAATATAATGGACACTCCAAAAACCTTGTCATAGAATTGACGACTATGAGTCCGTTTGTAGTAAAATAGTATCGTTCAAACATCTTGTCACTCACAGTAAGGTGATATGATTATGTTTGCCGTGATTGTTCTATACTTATATTTATACTGTTATCAGGTTCTAGTCGGTGATTGTGTGCATGCAACTCTCGCGTATCCGTAATCGTAACTACGGAAATGGTAAAATGACAACTGATAGAAATAACACGAATTCGAGTGAGGTAATACATGCACCCTAATCGAGTGAGGTAATACATGCACCCTAATCGAGTGAGGTAATACATGCACCCTAATCGAGTGAGGTAATACATGCACCCTAATCGAGTGAGGTAATACATGCACCCTAATCGAGTGAGGTAATACATGCACCCTAATCGAGTGAGGTAATACATGCACCCTAATCGAGTGAGGTAATACATGCACCCTAATCGAGTGAGGTAATACATGCACCCTAATCGTAATTCAATCAGTAGTAGTTCAGTATGCGCAATGTGTCTGTTGTTTCCTCTCCGCTCGATGTGTGATATCCGATATCAAGCAAGTCATGAGTACTGTCCCAGTGTAAAGACTTCAAGAGGTGAGCTCTGAATAAGATTTAAAGTATTAGTTATTAGCCCGACATGGTCAAAAAAGGTATAGTTTATAGTTAAATTGACTCAACAAAATATTCGCAGTGGGTACATGTGAAAAATCCATATAATAGTGTAAAACACCCCTATCAAAAAGAAAGTGAAAACATTGATAAACATTGTCCTTTTGTTCACAATTAATTAACAAGTGCACAATATATAGCGAGATGTTGCATGTTGAAACAGATGCTTGGTATTTTGTTTCAATAAGTCTATAATTTTCACGTTCTGATGTAGTCATTTTAGTTGAAAGCGATAGTGCTGTTCGGACTAAGCGTATGGTGCAAACGACAATTTGTTTTTATGTGTAACCGTTGATGATTTATATAACACAGGTTTCAATGCACGACATAATTATTGTATAATGCATTGTATCATTTATAATGGAATAAGACTATGCGGTATTTATGTTTCACGTTTTAAATAATAATAATAATAATCTGTGGTTTTACAGACTTGTAGTTATTTCGCATGTTCCCATTTCGAATGTGTTGATTGTCTTTAACCCTTTACCCAACAAACCGGCCAAAACCAGCCAAATAAAGCTTCAACAGCCTAAAATATCTTCGGTCTGTCTCAATAGAACCATACAAATATGGATATCATTGGAACCGGCTCATTGACCACATTGTGACCACACAGTTATGCCCTGTGCCAATGCATTCTCTTATATATGCGAGTCGACCATAGGTCGCCTCGCATATATAAGAGAATGCATTGGCCTAAAAAATCTTTTTTAAACACTTTTTACCATGTTTTATTACATTCTTTAACAATTTTATAATTTGTAATGTGTTAAGCCAATGCATTCTCTTATATATGCGAGTCGACCATAGGTCGCCTCGCATATATAAGAGAATGCATTGGCACAGGGCCGTTCTGTTGGGTAAAGGGTTAACACGACAGTTGTGGCCGTCGTTCGTATTATAAAACGATGTTGTGGTGCACATGCACTATGCGGATGGTTGAGAATATACGGAGAGATTACATCTGCTGAAACCATATCAGATATCCAGGTTACCCGATACTTATTTCACATATGAAACCCCAGTCGGATGCACAATTGCCGTCTCCATAGAAGTAGTTCGTATCGTGCACGTACACACAGTCCCCGCCGTTTGGCTCCCCGGATCCCCAATTGGTCCACATTGAGCTCCCGTCCGAGTGAACCCATGTCCCCTCGACGTCAGCGTCACTCCCGTCTACCAAGTGATATGTGGATGCTAAAGAGAATATAATGCGACGCTAACTGAATGAGGTTGTAATAGGAGCAGCACACTCGGTTTCATTCACGGTTTATGAATTTAATGAGACATAGAATTATAGAATAGATGGATTTGTACATCAAACGTCGCACTCGAGATGCAACAAACTATAACATTCTAAAGGAGTGGGTAATATCACTTCCGTACATCAAGTAACTTTGAACTACAAAAGAAAAACGAAGGCGACGTTAACATGATGACGTAGCATCGGGAGCAGTGCGCACTGTTCCATTCATTGTTTATGAATTTGATGATAAATACAATGGACTGGTTTAGTTCAGACTACGTCACACGTCCTAGTTGTGTGGACCAGTAAGTCATTACATCCTAGATGTGTGGCAGAAAAATCGATGAATGGTAGCTGAGCTATACTCTGTTGATAACCTATATATAGAGAGATAGCCCGATCATACTGGAGGGGGGGGGGGCGGTATCCGCATTAAATTTCCGATTCCATCTTCTTTGAAGACCAACTCCCAGGTTCGTCGAATTATATTTGCATCCAGCCAACTGGTGCCTCAAGAATTCCGAACCGCATGTTGAAAAATTTACAACTGACGGTCATTTCAGAGCAACATTAAATTTAGCATGTTGCATATTAAACTGCTAATGGCAATTTACTGAAATATCATGGGGCTAACAGCTATTTGTATGGAAATATCTCCATTTATTCTTAATGTGCAGGCATGTATGTACATTTATTTTTAAGAAGGCGCCCCATTCGTGAATTTCCAACAGATCTCAATTTCAAACTATAAATTTGAAGGAAAAAGTCATTAACCCTTATAACCAATGTATGCTATAATACAATAGTAAACAACAACTCTTTACCCTCACACTATGAGCGATATTTCCAACTATGTAATAAATGGTTTTTAAAAACACAAAATTTGTTTAGGTAGGTCGACAAAACGATTAGAAGGAAATATTTTCAAATACCACAATGAATTATCTAGACTATGAAACCAACTAGGGTATGCGCTCAATCTACCATATGAAATCATGGTTGTCTACGTACAAATAAATAAAACATTTTTCATTGCATATTTTAGTTTTTTTGGCAGCCATGTTCAGAACTATTTCTTAAAGGAAAAATCACAATAAAACTACATAATGTCTGACAAGATGAATCCGCATTGAACCAAAACCTCGACAAAACATACTTAAATAAACAAATAGGACGCGAAACAAACATCGGCTTCTATAAGGCATGCGATGTCGTTTCACTTAACTATGCATTGATTGTCCGCGTAAATAAATAGTCCTAGATAAATAAAGTCCCTTTGGCCTATTTTATGGTATATATTTAATGACATAACTTTTCAAACTCTTCATTCATTATAGTTTGGTGGAAAAATATTGGCAGCCATAGTATTTTGAGACGTAGTGTACAGAATGTAATCAGATGACAAACCGGAAGTTAAAAGTCACCTGGCACTATTTCCTGTTATTAAACGAACGTTTAATATCACAATTTATAGAATGGGTTTATTGAATGGAATAATGGTAGGATCGTGTAATAAATAGAGATACAATTTAATTATAGGAGAATTATAATCTCAAAGATAACACTGAAATTGTGAAATACAGTTTCGAAAGACAATCATGTGCTACAATCTTATATGACGATTGACATTCAGAGCCTCTATACTAAATGTAATTCATCTTTCCGTGCACAAGGATCTGGAAATCTTTAGTTATCATGCTATGTTATATTGCCAATAAGTGTATGAATTGAAATTGAGTTAAAATATATAGTAAATAAGGAAGATGTTCGAATTCCAAGATGAAGTTGATATTACAAGTAAATTGAAAATAAAATAGGTATATCTATATGTGTTCCGTCTTACAATTTTGGGATAAAGTTGAAATTACAAATTAAAGAATATGCACAGGGGAGGTCAGAGGTAGCCAGGGGCGTGGCAACAGGGGTGGTGTTGGCATGTCTTACTCCCACCACCACATTTGGCCAGAATAGTCAGTAGTTTGATATATCTTGCTTGACACAACATTATTAACTGTTGGACCCCCCCCAGAGGCTCAGACCTTGCAAAAGTATGTCAAATTAGTCCTAATCATTTTCTATTCCAATCAGTATGTCATGTGAGAATGCTTGTTTTTAAATGAAAAATCAAATATGTTCCTACCTCTTGTCATTTATCTGTACCGAGACCGTTGACAGACATGTAGGTTGTACATAGGTGTACCGATTGAGGTAAACCAGTTGGAACGATCGACGTACATGTATATATCAGTCTGAAACGTCACCTAAAGGGAGACAGAGAGGGTGACCATGGAATTCCTTGTACTTGAACATTTCGATTAGGTTCAATGGAGGGGATGTAGCCAATTACATCAATTAACACACAGTCTTACACATCTGCTCGCATCCTACCACACTCTCGTTGTGTTTATTATAATTAGTGTAATACTTACTACCACTACCTAGATGCCCATGCAGCTCCTGCAGCATGGCTGCGTTCTTGATCTGGATGAGACGTCCGCCCAAACGTTTGCATATCTGCATGGCTTCAGAGGGGGACTTTATATCTCCACTGACGTAAATACAGACGCCTGATTCAGCCAGACTAACTGTACCGATCCCGGTGCACGCTGTAACAAGACGGGCAATGTGCAGTATAAATGATGTGCCTCTTGTCGGTGAGTTTGTGGGTTGTTCATAAGAAACACTTCATAAACGTGTAACGAAAACAGCAATGTTGTGACAAAGAACATTCGCATGCTTGTTACAAATACACTCATGTTGTATTTCCTGTAAGTTTAGCAGGGAGGGCCACAAACAATGACGAGAAGAAGAACCATGATGTCCTCTGTCTGTATGTGTATGTATTGCATGATAGCAGTCGTATACGTCGTGCGCATCATTTTTCTTCTTCATTGTAATATATTGGGGTATGAGGTATGATCGAGGTTATAACATGTAACTGATTCAGCTTCATAACACAAGTGATGTTTCTCTCATAAACCCAATACAATACGCAATTCAGTTATTGTATTTTTGTGTGAAAATTATTAGTTATTTTAATTTTAGCAGTTCGTGGAACCGAATGGGGCTACAAAAAAACATAACATGTTTAAACTCTCAAATGTACATATTCTATAGAATCCACTGTTGTGTGTTATATTATATGTTCAGATTATATGCAAATTTCAGATGTCGATATGCCTACACACTTAGAAATAACAAGCCGTATAGGTACTAAGGTAGTGCCAATATGTCTGTTAGTACCAGACCAACAGGTATCGAGAAGAATTATTTTCTATATATTGATATAATACCACATCATGTTGGTACTGGCCACTCTCGGAACCTAAAAGTTACCCACGTGATGGCATCACGTGATAATCCATTTGGTACTAGCCGATCTCGGAACCCAAGTGTTACCCACGTGATCAGTGTTCACGCTGTCGGTAGCCAAATTAGCCAATGGCTAATCTTTTTCGAATTTGGCTAATAAAAATTTCATTTGGCTAAACTTTTGGCTAAACTTTTTTTTACCCCAAATGGAGACTGAAAGCATGGAGTCAGAAAGCTAATTAATAAAAGCGCTCAATAGATCGACATTCAAGACGAAGTTAGGTGACGAAAGTATTTCATTATTTTCGTACTTATGAAATATCGTTCCGTAACAGCAAAAGGTAAGCTCTAACAATTAGTGTACAGTAAACATATTTTTATTTCCAAATCTAACATAAATTTTGGCAAGTGGGTTTTCAAATCTGTGATATGAACGATCTAGTCCGAAAATATCGAAAGTGGGAATATATTGCCGACTGTACAAAGAGAAACCCGATCGCGGACAGTACAAAGGGAAACCCGATCGACAACTCTATCAACCAAGCGATCACACAGTGATATGCAATCATCTTTAGTTTTCACAAGACGGACATTCAAAGACGCATGGACATTAAACCGACCGTGGTTGAATCATGACAAAGTGAAGAAAGCAATATTTTGTAAAGTGTGCATTGACGCTGGTATATAAGCAATTTGTTCGTAACAGGCTGTTTTAATCTGGAGAAAGATTACGTCACTCTGCACGAAACAGCAAAAGGTTATTATTTTACATTTAATCCCCTAATCCCCCATTGTCTGTCTGGTCACTCACGGGACTCTCGCACAATGCATGTTTATGATGACATTTTATTTATGACGGTCGAGATTTATGAGCACCAAGTGTAAGACAATAGCTTAATCAGCCAAATGTGAATCACTACAGATATGTTGTGGCTATTTGTCGTCAATACCGATACAGTCAAAATAATATGCATGCTTTTATGACAGATTGTAATTTGATAATGGCGTAACAATATTAAGTTATTAGTTTCCAGATGTCACTTAGATATTTTCGCAAGGATAAATATTTAATGATTTAAAAAAAAATGTTGATATAAAACAAAAAAATAATAACATTAAGAAGGACAATCCCGGGTTACCCCCCCCCCCTCAAATCACTCTTTCACATAAAGATTAATAAATTTTTAATAAATGATATATATAAAAATACTTCTAGTTCATAAAAAATATTTAACTTATTGTGTATTTTACCTGTGTCTGTTAGATTTTACGTTTTAGTCATCAATTGTGAACCGACCAGAAAACGATGATTTAATTTGGCCAAAGTTTTTTTTAATTTTACAAAAAACATTTGGCTAAAGTTTTTTTCATTTGGCTAATAGAATTTCCATTTGGCTAAACTTTTGGCTAAAGTTTTTTTCGGTCCAGCGTGAACACTGCACGTGATGGCATCACGTGATAATTCATTTGGTACTAGCCGATCTCAATAAAATGGCGGCGTCCAGCCACTTCAAGTTGAGGCGATTGAGTTTTTTTTACAGTATATAAACATGGACGAAGAGACAAACAAACATCAGACTTAGACATGTTATGTTGGCATCGGACTCGGCTTACATGTTGTAGCGTATGCCAGTTTAGGTACGTTGTTCGCTCGCTGGGTGGATTTAAGATTAGGGAAGTAACTTCTCTGAAATTCATCAGCATAATTTGTGTGAAATTGGACCTAACTGGCTTCTGAATAACCTGGAATATTGTCAGCACTGTGTGGATTATGTTTGTACATGGACGGGACAAGATGATTTATAACCTCCGAAAAAATAACGGGCGCTAACATTATTGATATTCTCCTCTGCAGTCTGAAGAAAGCAGCAATTATCGGTGAACTGAGACAGACCAAATTCAAAAGTCATTGAGTGCAGTGGGGTTACATTTTACATGCACACCAGTATTGTGAATTACAAAAGACAGATACTTAAGTTTCACAACACTATAAACCACTGGTGACTATGATTACGAGACATCCAACTCTGTAGAAATTAGTCGGAGTTATGACGTCACAGATCAGTCATGACTCATGAGTCAGTAACAAGTTTGATGGCTACAACGTACAAGTGCCTGTGCAAAGGATGATGGATCATATTCTTCAATTTTCATCGAAACGTGATTTGAGAACCATGTCGCCATGACATGTCCCAGTTACGGAGTCTGCTATTCTTTTGATCGAAACGCCTGTGATGCTGTGATATTGTTCTGATATATTTATGGAATGGTGGATAATCTCGGAGATACGGATCCAATTCTGGGACACACGTTATAACTGAATCAATCGCAAGCTTTTAGTAACGTACTACAGCTATGCTCTAATTAATCATCCCCCTTTAACAAGGTTGTAGGGCGTTAATGACACCGGTTATACCATACCGCCGTTCAACCATGGTCAAGTGGTTGATATGTGGCAGCCGCAGATAATCTTTATACAGTCTTATTAATAATATTTTGCGACCACTGTACTCCGCACTAATTTGTCACATGGCCACCTTGTAAACACCCAGTCCAGCTTTTCATCAGCGCCATGCACCATATTAACTAAACACAAAACAATATTTCAATTATTAATTTGTTTACGGTTTAATTTACATACAAAGTTGGTCACTGACCGTTCGCAACTACCAAGGCAGCGTCAAGCCATGCCAGAAATATACACTATGTGGTGGTTATAATGCTGACTTTCAAACGGTTCAAATGTCGGCCACGGTAGGATTAATCAATGTTAATAGTATCAACAACGTGGTAATATCGGTGGCCAATGTCGTTAAGGGGGGACAATTAGAGCTTAGTTGTATACATACATGAACATGTAGACCATTCCAATGTCCAGATGCTTCATGTTCTTATCAAGACATGTCTGGCTACTAGTATCATTCTGAGCAATTCGGCCATTTCCGTTTTGCTAGGAAATAACCTCATCCATAACTGGAAACCATATTTGCAAAATTCTACATTATATGGCTCTGGTGATCAGGCAATGACATTGACATGTTGACGCATAGATGCGAATGGAGAATAATGTATTAACTATGGCTTTACCAAACTTTATCATATATTAAATACATTAAACTCTCTTTGTGTTACATGTATCTTAGTATTTGTTCATTTACTGATACAGCACATTGGAAGTGTACGATAAGCAAAACACTGAACACCATGGCAATTTTTTTGGGAGAGTGATAATAATTCTGGTAACCCATTCAACATCTCCTTGTAGCGAGGACTAATGAGCGCTATAGCGTTATTTTGCAAACAACAGTTTTAATTAACCAATGTTAATGGTCTCCCCATTTTTGAGTATTTTGCTTATCGCACACTATTTACAAAGGTTTGGGAGTTATCGCAAAGATTTGCTCCCCTGGCTGTGAAAGACCGATCGGTCTATTTTAGCACGACCGGGCAATTATAGATTGATAGGTTGTTCACTCAGACCTGTTTAAGATGTCTGATTTATAATGTTCACAGAAACCCATTATCACCAAAAAGCCTTTGCGACAAATCTCAGACATCTTTGCGATCAATCGCAAAATATAATCGCCCAGTACGTAGTCTGAGAGTTATCGTAAAGATGTTTGAGATTTATCGTAAAGGTTTTTGTGTTATCGCAAAGGTGTTTGTTATTTATCGCAAAGGTTTGCTCCCTCATCACTCATGCATCTGGCTGTGAATGTCTGATCGGTCTATTTTAGTCCGACCGGGCATAGATTGATAGGTTGTTCACTCAGACCTGTTTAAGATGTGTGATTTATAATATTCACAGAAGCCCATTAGCGCCAAAAAACCTTTGCGACAAATCTCAAACATCTTTGCGATAAATCAAAATATTTATTCACACAGTACGTAGTCTGAGATTTATCGTAAATATGTTTGAGATTTATCGTAATGGTTTGCGTGTTATCGCAAAGGTGTTTGTGATTTTTCGCAAAGTTTTGCTGCTCTCACCATTCATATATCTGGCTGTGAATGACTGATCGGTCTATTTTAGCCCGACCGTTCAATTATAAATTGATAGGTTATTCACTGAGACCTGTTTAAGATGGCTGATTTATAATGTTTACACACAAATTAAGAACTTTTTAGCACCAAAAAAGTTTACCACAAATCTCAAACATGTTTGCGATAAATCGCAAAATATAATTACCCAGTACGCAGTCTGAGAGTCATCGTAAAGATGTTTGAGTTTTATCGTAAAGGTTTGCGAGTTATCGCAAAGGTGTTTGTAATTTTTCGCAAAGTTGTTTTGTGATTTATCGCGAAGGTTTGCTCGCCTTATCACACATGCATGCTGGCTGTCAAAGAACGATCGGTCTATTTTAGCCCAACCATGCTATTATATATCGGTTGGTGGTTTACCCAGACCTGTTGAAGATGTCGGATTATATTTATATTTATACGGTTCAAGTCCATTAATGCCAATGCATGAAAATATATCTGCGATAAATCACAAACCATTGCGATTAATCGCAAACCTTTTGTAATCAATCGTAAACCATTACACTAAATCGCATATATTTATTGCAAAGTAGTTTGCGATTCGCAAAGGTTTGCGATTTATCGCAAGGTAGTTTTTTATTTATCGGGCTATTCTAGATCGATTGGTGTTTCATCCAGACCTGTTGCAAGATGTTTGATTTATAATGTTTACTTTAATATTATTGCACACAAATTAAGAAATTATTTTTGGACATTCAGAACAATTTTACTCCACATGCAGGGTACAGGGAATCCTGAAATCTAGATATTAAACTTTGAATTAAGTACAAAATCACGATCAAGGTTCTATACTGATAAAAGTAATTTATGTATAATTCGGATTATTTCATTATCACTATGAAATGGAGTCAATGTGGTTTTGTACTTTATTCAATGTTTTATCGCCATAGCTTCATTTGGAATCTAACATGCCACATTGTTAAATTTGCCGTCGGCCATGTTTCATAATTTCGAGTGCTTGGTATATGGGCAGGTTCTCCGCTTAGTACCTATATGTTTTGTTTTCTGGAGTACCACATTGCTAGGTACTATGCATAGTACTAAATACTTCAGAGAACCTGTCTTTATATTCGGTACTTCATATAATATAATGGGTGTGTCAAGAAAGTGTGTATTTCTTGGCACTTCATATCGTGTGCGTCATGACTTCGGTGACATAAAGGCAGAGTGGGTAGTATATGCACAATGCCCGGATAGAACCTAAATATTTAGTAGGTAATCCAGAGTACCAAACATTTTGGTATTCTAGAGTACCTAAACTTTTGGTACTCCAGAGTACCACTTTTGGTACTCCAGAGTACCTAAATTTTTGGTACTCCAGAGTACCACTTTTGGTACTCCAGAGTACCAAACAGTAATCAATCCCCCTGTGACAAAGCTTAGTACCTACGTAGGTACTCTGAAGTACCTATTTTTTAAGAGTGTATGTAAAAATCAACATTTTTCGGCGGATATATACGTCCAGACAAATTCTTTGTTGAAAATCCCTTTTTATCGTTACCTGGATTTATGCAAAACGCACATCTTGACCTTAACTTAATTATGTTTGTAAAATATTTTTCCGCCGTCCGCAACTCATTCCAAAAAATATTCTCGACTAAGATGCGTGTTGTGTTCTGCCTCTATACATGTGTATATGTGTTTAATTTAGTTGTTGTAAAATTACATTGTGTTCAGCATACACGTGATCACGGCTCATAAACTTACCTTGACACGCTGCTTTTTGGCAGATATCGACTTCTCTTTTCAAGCCAATACACGTCTCGGTTGCCGTTTGCGGATTTGCATTCGAGCAAGTTCTTGTCCGAATAAGTGTGCCCAGACCACAATTTACGCTGCAAGGCCCCTCACTCCAAGCGAGCCATGGGGCACCATCTGTGGATATAATAACCGTCTAGGTATGCATACTAAACTGTAATTTCAATGACATTAGCCGTTTCTTTAGTGAATACTCATTGACGAGTAGTGCCATATGGACATGGTCAGAAAATAATAAGTTAAAAAAACGGTCATCCATGCATGTATATAGTAATTTGTTTTAACTTATTAAAGGGTTATGATAGAGGTTAGTAGGCACAGGTTGTTTAGTCGGTGACATTGAAATCGAGATTAGTGGGCCTATGTGGTTTAGTCAATGAGATGCAGCCCAAGATTAACAAGAAAACCATTATCAGAAATGGTAACGCCCTCAAGATCATATTATTAGGCATATATCTAAATTATAATATAAAAATATATTGGTTCCATGAATGCACCACCTCAGAATTCCGTTAAAACAACTATTTCTTAAATTATTACAACTACGGCTTACTACTGCAGGTTTCTCATTCACCACACCAGAAAGCATATAAATGCGGAACAAAAATCTACTAATATGATTAAATATACGCCCGATACTACATTCCAACTGAGACATACTTCATCAGCCAAGTTAGCTGTTATAGTATGCATTGTGTTCTCGAAATAAAATCTTCAAGAGTGGCCCAGCCATTGTTCATACCTAAATATCGAAAGCAATTAACGCGGTCATAAACATTACATACTGCAACAATGAGACATCTCCGAAGATAAATCCGCGCAAACCCGAAATGTGTTGTCCTGCGAGAAATATCCTCATCGCTCAATATCTCCATTGCCAACCCGAAATGCGTTGTCCTGCGATATATCGCCATCGCTCCATTGGCACGGCCAGATCAGAGTAGCAGTAAAAATATATAGGGCGTAGTATTATCCATCATGACCTTGGATGTGGGATGGACAAATCTCAACCGGGGGGGGGGGCTAGCTAATACATGCACTCAGCCTCCAGTCGCACGTCTGATAGTATTTTACTTGGCAGTGCTTCATATCGGCTGATAAATGTTCCGCCATAGGCGCGGCGCAAACCATTCATATCAAACTATCGTCTTTTATACGAACAACTAAGAGAGTTCTATCATTTACTAGGCGCATACATGTACATGTATTTATGCCATATGTCAACTTACATCCAGATACTCCGGTTATTATGGCCGCCCAAATTATTAGTTGTACTGCGAACATACTGAACCTGGAATGGAATTTGTTGATGTATAGTAAAGTCTAAATAACTTAGGAAGTATTCAAACTGTCAAACATGCATGTATATGCCAGCATGCTTTATTAAGGTTAGCATGTTCTCGTCCGCGAAGGTGTGCCAACTTAAATTACGAAGCATTCGAAAAAAATTGACGATTCATCTAGTTTTAGAATGCATTCTATATATGTATAGTAATGTGAAATTGACTTTAATATTACGAAGCATAATCACGTGTCGGACATTAAATTTGACCATTGTCCGGCAAGCCAACTATGCCCGGGCTACAGTCCTCGAACTATTAACCGACCGCGGTTGGCGCATTGTGACATATATATAACACTCATTTTCAGCCTCGGGTGGAATAACGATATTTTCCCTCGATACAGGTTGTCTCCCGGGGATCTTGTCACGTCATGCGTGCTGTTCAGAGGACACCGCCTCTTGAAAATAATTATCGCAATTCCACCCCAGAGAGTCAATATGTGTATATTCCAAAATTATTTGTTTTAAGACATATTCACCTGCAATTTCCAAATATAAAAAACACAACAATTCCGAACAAATACATGCAAAACAATGCTAGAAACAGATTATAGTGTTCATAAAGTAATCGAGAACACGATACTCGTGTACCCGTATCAGGTCTGATCTACATCCTAAATTCAATGATAATAGTTATGTTAATCTAAATAGTAGACTTAAATAATTTTGAAAATCGCTCTTTTTCACGGAAATATATATATTTGTATCATTCAAACGAATATCGCAATAATAACTATTGAATCCATATGGTGCATTATTTATCCAAGAAAGAAGTTGACTGATATCTTGGACGGTTTACGAGATATTATATTTTAGCTACATGTATCCCTCCCGCAAAAACGTTTTTGGTCGGAAAATTATGTATGTTTTACAATTTTACAAAAAGACCTAATAGTTATTATTGTGATCACATGCACGCACAGTCAAATCATGTTTATGTATTGGCCAGCCGCTTTTTGTGCCGTTTCCCAGGCTGTAGGAAATAAATGCATCCTGCTAGAGTAACAATTTGGCCACATCTCAGTTAGTAGTGCGTTCACAAATTTAAATATGGCATGGACCATGAAAATATAGAACATTTGCAATTATTTATTTTCCAGCCACTTTGTTGTAAAGTATCAAAGACTTTATTCACCAAATTCATCGATATCAATGTTATACTTCCTGGTACAACTAAAATCCTTTGTCCATGGCCTCAGTTCACATTGAGAGCATACCGCTCCAGTTCGTGATGTGTTTAAGTATTCAGATAGGGTAGGGTGTCGTATATAAATTATCGCAGTTTTGCCGATTTTTTTGTAAAGTGTCCCTAGCTAGATGTCGGGAACCAATACATCTACATAAATTGTATATTTCCTGATAATAACATCGATTGATATTGAGAGCATATTCTTTAAGTTGGTGGTGACTTAGAGTTTGAATGTGTTAGGGTGTCCCCCAACAGTGAACATTTTAGTATTATATTATAGTTTGCTATTCACTGTATGGTGCCACAGGCTAGCGGGAACCAACCTATCAATACAAATTGTATGTGTATTGATATAATGGCCACTCGGCCACAAGGTCGATTGATTATGGTAGCATAATTATCCATTCGGTCCGTGGTGTGTTCAAGACTTCAAATGGGAACGGGAGTCTCCAAAAAACAGTGAAAATTGGTCTTTATCGTGCAGTCTTAAGTCGGTTTTTTTTGTAAAGTGCCCCAAGTGTTCGGGAACAAACACATCCATATAAACGTTGGATAGGATAATTTTATTTACAATATACACACATGGAACGTACAATTACAAACAATTATAATATTCATAGACTATACATGTATATTGTTAGAGGTGAGATAATCATGACTATCTGTCTTCCAATCACCCCTGAATGTGGTGACAGATTGATGTAGATGGCCGAATTGTATGATGAAGATGGCCGAATTAAACGTTTTATCTTTCCTGATATAATATCCATTTAGCCTCAACTTCAGTTGATATTAAGAGCACACCTCGTCAGTTTGTGATGCGTTCAATACTTCAAATAGGATAGGTGTGGCCCAAAACAGTGAACATTCGGCTTATTATTTGCCAGTGTCCCAGGCTTTAGAAAACCGACCAATCCTTAGACAACATGTGTATTCCTGATGTAACTATATACCATTTGCGCATCCCCTCAATTAATATTCAGAGCATAAATTTCAGTTCGTGGTGTTTTTAAAACTTCAAATTAGGTAGTGGGGGTCCTAAAAATATATAAAAGTCGCCTTTCGTGTTTGTCAGACATGTTCAGTCCGTGGTGTATTCAATACTTTAAATGGGGAATAGGGTGTCCTCAAAACATAGAAAAGTCACATTTTTTCATATTTAACATGCAGCCACGTTTTGTAAAGTTACACAGTCTATCGGGAACCAACTTTGTCTATTTCCTCATATAACCTCACTTCAAGCTTTCCAACTGTTTAGAAATTTCCAACCTGACATCCACCTATAAGATTTGAAAATTTCAGACCAACCAACCAAAAGAAAGAAATTTATGCTACTGTTGGTCTAAAAAGAACAAATACCCCACTGGTTGGAAAGTCAAACAATGAGAACAATTTCAACCAATAGTTGTGTAAAATTTGCAATTAATGTTGTGTCAGACATGACATTTCCATGTAACCGTTGGAAAAATGTTACCAAATTGGGGGTGACCAACAACCTGCCTGTCGCTACGTTCAAATTAGGTTGATTTTTAGGAGAATGTTTGCCTTTCAATGTAACTAATATAATAATTACGTACTACGCATACTGTACTGTACTGTACTGCACGCCCTACATTGTAGACTAAAACAGTCCTAAACCCTTGAAATCATTTGCACCCCCAAGTTGTTAGATAAGTTGGAAGTTGGTCATGGTCCGGTAATTTTTAACGGAGTTAGGCCATTTTTCATAAAGAACTAACGCTTTTGTCATTGACAATATGTGCTTACTTGAAAAAAAACTTTGATAAAAGTGTCCCTACATTAAAAAAACAGAATTTGAAATCAAACTTCACTCACCTGCAGGAATCTTCTTTGGAACTCTGAAACAGGATTGGTGACTTGAGGAGTGCCGCTGGGGATTTATTGAGAGTGAAGTGTACCATGTGGTTCTAATGAGATCCTCTATTCTCGCATGACAAATCGAAGAATTATACGTGGTCATTTCCACAACAACTAAACAAGATGTTATCGCGTAATGTCGAGGAACATATGTCGTGAACTAATGTATATTTCCACATGAAAAATATATTAACAACAAAATCTCATTAATAACGCACTGTTTCCGTTCATATTCTGGAACATATGGTTTTCGTTAAAGTGATGTGAAACATTCCGGTAGGGTGATCAAATATAAATGGAGAATAATCTTGTTCAAAGTATTTATTTATATATATGTTATCTATATTGACAACACACATGCACCGTCATTCTTATATATTAATTAAATTCAGTGAATGTCGATGGCGAAATTGTATTTGATAGTTTATCGCCGATAGAAGCGTCCCGATTCCAGTAGTAAATATTTACAATTTAGCATAGTTCAGACAATGTTTTCTATGGAATGGTACGGTCGATTTGCTTTATGTTTTCGGTGATGTTAGTAGAATGATTCATTCCTCCAGTTGGCATAGCACCTGAATACTAACTTATCAGTTTCACGCACCCGAACAAGTACATAACATGTCTTTAACGTATCATCCTAACGATTCGTTGTCGGAATTAAAGGGAGACAATACGTCATTTTCAATGAACTCCCGGTAATAACAACGATCTAATATCGATAATACATGTATATAGAAAGATAAGTAATTTGTGTCGAAGGTATAAAGCTGAATGCCAGTTAACAGAAGGGTGAATACTAAAAGTCAGTTAACAGGAGGGTGAATACTGAATATCATTTAACAGAAGTGGTGAATACTGAATGTCAGATAACAGATGGGGTGAATACTGAATTCCAGTTAACAGATTGTATACGGATGCCAGCTAACAGAAGTGGTGAATACTGAATGTCAGTCGTCAGAAGAGGTGAATACTGATTGCCAGTTAACAGAGGGGTGAATACTGAATTCCAGTTAACAGATTGTGTACGGGATGCCAGTTAACAGAATGGGTGAATATACTGAATGCCAGTTAACAGATGGGGTGAATACTGAATTCCAGTTAACAGAAGGGGTGAATACTGAATGTCAGTTAACAGAGGGGGTGCATACTGAATGTCAGTTAACAGATTGTGTACGGGATGTCAGTTAACAGAAGGGGTGAACATATTGAATATATTGAATGCTAGTTAACAGAGGGGGTGAATACTGAATATCTGTTAACAGAGGTGCTGAATACTGAATGCCAGCTAACAGAAGTGGTCCAAACTGAATGCCAGTTAACATATGTGGTGAATACTGCATCCCAGTTAACAAATGGGTTGAATACTGAACGCCAGTTAACAGAGGGCGTGAATATTTAATTCCATACAGAATAGAAAATGTGTGATGAAGGACATACATGTAGATTTCACACTTCAAAACCATCTATTTTCATCCATTTTCTGAATAGTAATCGACCAAGCTGCACCACATTACAGAAAAAGGTCCTGACAGCTATATATTATAATCTATGCCAAGAACAACATATAGCGCCTGCATAACAGAAGGAGACCCGAGCAAGGACAAACATGGCTAAAATGGCCCAGCATATAAGTCATCAAATATCAAAATTTGTCGCCATTAAATTCGCTTATCAGCCTATTATTTGAAGCCATGTATACCACTTAAGACAGGGTATACGCATCCTGATTATCGGCTTAAGGCGGGGTGTGAGCAGGGACAGGTTTGCGGGGGGTCTCACCCCTCCTAACTTTGGTCCAAAATTTTCAACAGTTGGAAATTTCATACCTGACACAACATTAGTTAGAAATTTCACACCAACACTAGGTTTAAAATGTTCTTGTAGTTTGATTTTCAAACAATTTGTTGGGGGAATTTATTGTTTTTGGACCAATATTGGCATATTTTCCTACTTTTGGTCAAAATTTTGAACAGAAATGGCCATCAGTTGGAATTTTCTAACCTTAGGGGGTGTCATTTTGAAATTTCCAACACTTGGAAAGCTTGTGTCCTGCTCCCTCCCCTGTGGCCAGTCAAAATCTGCAAGTTAATTTAAGGAAACAATATTTTCATACATTTGGTTATTGGAATTGTCATCAGTTAGAAATTTTCTAACATAAGTGGGGATGTCAGGTTTGAAATTTCCAACTCTAGGAAGGCTTGAGGCTAGTCTAGATGCTAGGATTTTGCGATTTTCTCATTCAAATTTGTGTCATGGTCATGTGTTATGGTCTCTCCCACGTGGCCAATAAAAAACTGTTAATTAGTTTACGAAAGCAATATTTTACTACATTTGGTCAAAATTGTGGACTGAAATGGTCACCAGTTGGAGAATTTCCCAGCCTAAGTGTGAGTATGAGGTTTGAAATTTCCAACAGTAGGAAAGCTTGAGGCCAGTCTAGATGCTAGGATTTGCGATTTTCTCGTTTAATTTTCAAAATATTCTCATACGGAGCCGAACAACTATCGTCCTGGTATCTTGTCCGTAGCCGTGTGTGTTTGTCTGGAGTTGGACCACTAGATGTTAGGATATATCATATGCAATTTTCAGGTTCAAATATCTGAATGTTCTCATACAGTGTATATAGAACCATGGTTTGTGAATATATAGGCCATTAGGCTGCAACTGGAATTATGCCCGCGTACCCCCTGAAAATAGATTGAATCCGAAATAAAAGTTTAACGTCGGCACATCACAAACAACTACACATTCACACTTGGTATGTTCATCATAAACCAAATTTCGATAAAAGTGTTCGATTGTTAAGGTTATGTGCATCATTGCGCACTCGATTGGTTCACGCGGAACACATCGTTAATGACTACATTATAGTCACCCCTGTTAAGTAGTCCTGCTAATTTGCTATGATGTTGTTTGGCCACGATTAACTGCTATGATTCTGGTGAGGGGAAACTGATGTTGTGAAGATAGTGTATGGTTAATTTATCTAAAGTTGTCATTTTCGCGGTGTTTGGCTAATAACGAATCTAGGAGAAGTCGTTTTGTGTACAAAACATTAAAAACATATATGTTATGAACTATTTTAATAATAGGTTGTTGACTGCTGCAAACCGCTATTCATAAGCACCAGCGCAACCGTTTTTATATTTATTTCAAAGTATATCTGTTCTTGAATGTTTCATATTGACGCTGACTTTTCTTCGAAACAGGTCCATTTCTTAACAGCATCAGTTTGCACTACCAGCATCGTATCAATTTAGCAGGACCCTCCAACGCCATAGCACACCAACAGGACCACTAAACCATGGTGATATTAGTGACATTTGCACTGGTTTTGCTCGCACAAACATACATGTATCTGAGTGTTCAACAAGTCCAATAACTAACAAGGTGCTATTAATATACCACACACCAGCCACATGCATGCATGAAGGGTGCATGAATTACTGTCACTTTACTGTTCAATATACTTGTCCACCTCAGATCCATATACCAATCTTTAATGAAACCGGTTAGCATTCGTTCAGGTTATCGCGCTGACGGTCTTAAAAGTTTTTTTAAATATAATTGACAAACAAAGGACCATAACTTAGGTAAAAATAATTGAACATTGCTGGTTTTCAAACTCTATCGAATATATATGGTGGAAGATATTTATACCAACCTGTAATTGGTAGATATTTCGTTTTAAAAAATATGGCTTGTCTCGGATTTCATATTTCAATCAATCTGCCCTATATCCCTCAGCTAAGTGCATAATTCGTAATTAGTACATGCGTTATCTTGATCACCTCTAGACTAAAGCTATCGAATTTGAACAATTTTCGATGAAACAGATGGCCACCGACAACCTTCTTGGTTGATTTTTATAAATTAGTCATTGGCGTTCTCTATATATGCAGCATCTTTCATTTGTTTGATCCCAAATAGCATTTGCATGTTTGTGTAACTTTTCACAACCAGAGAGGAAGTAAAGACAACTTCAAGAAAACATACAGTTCCATTTTAAATGTGTCTTTCCGTGTTGATAAAATGTGGTCAACCACCCTTATCGTCCATTTTATCACACAGTTAACACTAAATAAACCATCTCAAATTGAATATCAGAATTATATTCTAATTAACATACTACTAAAGTTCCGGTTTTGCCATCGATATAATTGTTCTAAGCTCTTACGTCACTCTGCGTGCCGGTACTACACGTGTGTCTTACTGAAAATATGAGGCCGGTTTTATGGCTAATTGTGTGATAAATATATGTATTAAATGTATAATACTTTCCAAATATACGTGACTAAATCTTGTAAAATAGTTAACTGGCGATCTGGTGCATCTTTTTTGTCTTGTATCATATCACTGGTGCTCGTCAAGGGGACGAACGTGCCGAACGCTCCTGTGCTAATCATATGAGTGATTTTGTTTTTCACTTGGCTGACTGTGGATTTAATCATCAGCTAAGTCTGCCACGTGCTGAGCGGCAATCAATCTGCTCATTATGTTCTATGGAGTATACACACTTAGAAATAACAAGCCGTATAGGTACTAAGGTAGTGCCAATATGTATGTTAGTACCAGACCAACAGGTATCGAGAAGAATTTGGTTCTATATATTGATATAATTCCACATCATATTGGTACTAGCCACTCTCGGAACCTAAAAGTTAACCACGTGATGGCATCACGTGATAATTCATTTGGTACTAGTCGATCTCGGAACCCAAGTGTTACCCACGTGATGGCATCACGTGATAATTCATTTGGTACTAGCCGATCTTGATAAAATGGCGGCGTCCAGCCACTTCAAGTTGAGGCGATTGAGTTTTTTTACAGTATATAAACATGGACGAAGAGACAAACAAACATCAGACTTAGACATTTTATGTTGGAATCGCACTCGGACTCGGCTTACGTGCTGTAGCGTATGCCAGTTTAGGTACGTTGTTCGCTGGCTGGGTGGATTTAAGATTAGGGAAGTAACTTCTCTGAAAATCATCAACATATTTTTTGTGTGTGAAATTGGACCTAACTGGCTTCTCAATAACCTGGAATATTGTCAGCACTGTGTGGATTATGTTTGTACATGGACGGGACAAGATGATATATAACCTCCGAAAAAATAACGGGCGCTAACATTATTGATATTCTCCTCTGCAAGAGTCTGAAGAAAGCAGCAATTTTCGGTGAACTGAGACAGACCAAATTCAAAAGTCATTGAGTGCAGTGGGGTTACATGTTACATGCACAACAGTATTGTGAATTACAAAAGACAGATACTTAAGTGTCACTACATTATAAACCGCCCAATTAACTCACAAGAGTCAACCACTGGTGACTATGATTACGAGACATCCAATTCTGTAGAAATTAGTCGGAGTTATGACGTCACAGATCAGTCATGACTCATGAGTCAGTAACAAGTTTGATGGCTACAACGTACAAGTACCTGTGCAAAGGACGATGGGTCATATTCTTAAATTTTCATCGAAAAGTGATTTTATATTTATTCACACAGTACGTAGTCTGAGATTTATCGTAAATGTGTTTGAGATTTATCGTAATGGTTTGCGTGTTATCGCAAAGGTGTTTGTGATTTTTTGCAAAGTTTTGCTGCTCTCACCATTCATGCATCTGGCTGTGAATGACTGATCGGTCTATTTTAGCCTGACCGTTCAATTATAAATTGATAGGTTGTTCACTGAGACCTGTTTAAGATGGCTGATTTATAATGTTTACACACAAAATAAGAAATTTTTAGCACCAAAAAAGATTGCCACAAATCAAATCACCCAGTACGCAGTCTGAGAGTCATCGTAAAGATGTTTGAGATTTATCGTAAAGGTTTGCAAGTTATCGCAAAGGTGTTTGTAATTTTTCGCAAAGTTGTTTTGTGATTTATCGCGAAGGTTTGCTCGCCTTATCCCACATGCATGCTGGCTGTCAAAGAACCATCGGTCTATTTTAGCCCAACCATGCTATTATATATCGGTTGGTGGTTTACCCAGACCTGTTGAAGATGTCGGATTATATTTATATTTATACGGTTAAAGTCCATTAATGCCAATGCATGAAAATATATCAGCGATAAATCACAAACCATTGCGATTAATCGCAAACCTTTTGTAATCAATCGAAAACCATTACACTAAATCGCATATATTTATTGCAAAGTAGTTTGCGATTCGCAAAGGTTTGCGATTTATCGCAAGGTAGTTTTTTATTTATCGGGCTATTCTAGATTGATTGGTGTTTCATCCAGACCTGTTTCAAGATGTTTGATTTATAATGTTTACTTTAATATTATTGCACACAAATTAAGAAATTATTTTTGGACATTCAGAACAATTTTACTCCACATGCAGGGAACAGGGAATCCTGAAAACTAGATATTAAACTTTGAATTAAGTACAAAATCACGATCAAGATTCTATACTAATAAAAGTAATTTATGTATAATTCGGATTATTTCATTATCACTATGAAATGGAGTCAATGTGGTTTTGTACTTTATTCAATGTTTAAACACCATAGCTTCATTTGGAATCTAACATGCCAAATTGTTAAATTTGCCGTCGGCCATGTTTCGTAATTTCGAGTGCTTGGTATCTGGGCAGGTTCTCTGCTTAGTACCTATATGTTTGGTTCTCTTGAGTACCATATTGCTAGGTACTTTGCATAGTACCTAAATACTTCAGAGTACCTGTCTTTATATTCGGTACTTCATATAATATAATGGGTGTGTCAAGAAAGCGTGTAGTTATTGGCACTTCATATCGTGTTCGTCATGACTTCGGTGACATAAAGGCACAGTGGGTATTATATGCACAATGCCCGGATAGAACCTAAATATTTAGTAGGTAATCCAGAGTACCAAACATTTTGGTACTCTAGAGTACCTAAACTGTTGGTACTCCAGATTACCAAACAGTTGGTACTCCCCCTGGGACAAAGCGTAGTACCTACGTAGGTACTCTGAAGTACCTATTTTTTAAAGTGTGTTCACTCCAATGCGGGCCGATTGCATGTGATTTTGTGCTATATCAATTCGCTCCAGTGGAACCCTCTACTGGTCGCGGCTTGGCAGATCCAATCGGATTACACCGGTGGGGACAGGCCAGAAAGACAAAACGACAAATATCAAGACCGATAAGAAAAAGAAGACGACCCCGTCTAGATGCCACAGGGACGCCGACATGAGGGTGAAGTGTAGACAGCGGAGACCGAGATACGCCCAGTCTTCCCCACTTGGCCTCCGGGCAACAATACCGGCCAGTCGTCGGAAATAGGGACGCCGATGCCTCCATAGCCAATGAAAGCAGGGACGCCGACGTCACCTGGACGTTGCTGCCACCGACTTCGAAGTGGAGATGGACATACTACCACCTAAGACACCGGAAAACAACCACCGTCCGGTGTTTTCCACCAGCAGCAGATGCTCCACCTACCCCATCTCGACGGCGGAGTTGGCAGATATTGTGATTAGTACTTTGGCATAAATCCAAGGATATCATAGCTGAAGGTAAAAACTGATAACAACACTCGGGTCGAAGCAACAAGCTTGCGACCACCACCACAACCAACAACAACAGACGAAAGAAAGACAAAGAAAGCAAAGCATAAGACACGAAAAATCAAGTCTAGATAATTGTTTCATCGTCATTGTTATGTATATGCCATACCATTTCATAACCCCAAAACCACACCAACGTGGGTTGTAGGGAAGGGGAACACCCCTTCCAAATCTTCCGGGGCCACCCCAAATCCCTAGAAAATAAAACTGCCATCACCATGTGAGTACGACATAACATGGTGCCGCTGTCAGTGGCCAAATGGTGCATAGTGCTCGCTATTAGTGGGTTATCGTGAATCACTCTCCCAATAATATCGCTACGGTGTTGAGTATTTTGCATATGGCACACTTGTTACATACTGTATAAATCAGCGTATATACCAGCCAAACATGTGTTGCAGACATACAATCTCGTTACCTTTTGTCATAGATATTACGACGTATTCGGCTGATGTGTGATGTATGAGCATCACGTGTCATCGGGAACAGATGGACAGGAGAAAACAAAAGCGTAGAAACCATCACATATGTATTGTTCCAACACGTCGCGCGATGTTTATATGCACTAGGTATATACTGTATAATAATGCATAATCCATGGGCTGAACAATACACATTTATTAAGTACTGGGGATGCATGAAAGGTCCTACCAGCCCATGGATTAATATGATGTCAGATTAATATGTTATTTCAGCACGTTATTTCTTATCTAGTGGTTACTGTATCATCTTACCCATGGTTGATCAAGTTGAAACGACAATCTTAAAGCAACATATATGATTCACAACATTGACAGTAACATATGTTTAGAATACGTGTACATAAATCATACAATATAACAGACACATTAGTATACAATATACATGTAGAATACAATATATATATATTATATACATGTGTCGACTCTCTATCTGTCCGTCATAGAAATTAACGTGGGATCATCTAGAGGACTCCAAAGATGTCTAACATGAATAAATTTTTAAGAGGACGATAACGGTGCAAGTTAATACTAAAGGAAAATGGAAGGGGCACCGAATTCAATAAAAAAGTTTTTGTCGCCGAATTCCAACAAACTTATATATAGTCAACAACGTGATATAGGGGAGTTAAACCCCAGTCACACCGAGCGTTCGCATGCCTCTCGTTCGAAAAATGGGGAAACGAAGTTACTTGCGAGCAGAACGTGTAAGAAACGCAGTTAAACGCACTTGAACGTAGTTGAACGAACACCTAAAAATCGTGCGAGTTGAAACTTCAAACTGTTTCAAAGTATTGCTCGTTCTGGAAAAAATAATCCATACGAGCAAAACGTAAAAGTAACGTATCATGAAAGAGTCTTAAACGAGATATAAACGAGAAACAACGAAATGCAACGAGCCATGCGTGACTTGAACGAGTAATGATTTGTCGGTACGTTTGTGTTTCGTATGTATTGAGTATTGCACGTTTTGACTCATTCAAGTACGTTCATATTTCGTTCATATTTCTGTTTTTACACTCGTTCTGACTGCTGTCAAAGAATCTCGCATTACTCGTATTAAATGCGTATGTGTCGTTTTTATTTCGTTCCTATTTCGTTGGTGTCTCGCATGGTACGAATGAACTGTGTTTTGTGTTTTTTTACTCGCTCAGAGTCTCGCAGGTATCTCGCATAGCTCGCATGTATTTCGCATGTGTCTCGCATGAGTCTCGCATCAATCTCGCACAGTGGGGTCGTTTCTTTTGGCTCGCAGCCTTCGTTAGACTCTCATTGGCTACGCTTGGATCACGTGTTTCTGTCGTTCGAATCTGGCATGTATAAATACAAATACGTTTCCCGTTATTTCATATTGTATTTGAAATTCAACAGCAGATTTCTTTTTGATAGTTTACATTCTGTATTAACATCTCTGGATACTATGGGTCCAAAGAAGACCACCAAAACCGCAAAACACACCACCAAGAGAGCCCCCAAGGCCAAACGCCAGAAGGAGGTGGTTGAACAAGAAGAATCCACCATGGAGGTTGATGTCAGTACCAGCCCAGCTCCAGCAGCTGACACCAGCAGGATCCAACCTTCTCCTCCTGTCGAGGGCCAAGACGGCAGTAAGGGTGACGAAGAAGATATAACCCCGGGACAGCCCCAAGAGCCAACCCAGCCAACAGACACTTCCAATAAAGGTAGGTTTTTGTAATTGTTTACTTTTTTATTATGTGTACTAATCAATTTTTCGGAAATATTAATTTTTTATTTAATTTTCACTTATAGTATTCACATTTATCTGTATTTAGGCAAAGGCAAGGGCAAGAAGCGTGCTGTCCCTGTGCACCTGTCAGAGGAACAAGAGGAGCAGCTCATAGTATGGTTAGAGGACCACCCCATGCTTTGGAATTCTGGCAGCAAAGCATTCAAGAACAAGGAGGAGAAAGCTGCCCTTTGGGAGTTGAAGGGAGCAGAATTGGGGATCAGTGGTAAGTTCAATTCAGTTGTATTGAAAAATACTTTACATATCGATGATAACGTTTATTTCTTTTTTGTCAAACACACAAAAAAAATGATGAATTATCTATTATTTTCTTTAGGAGATGATGTCCAAAGATGGTACAAGAATATACGATCACAGTTTGGGAAATTAACCAACCTCCCCTCAGGGTCAGGCGCCCAAGTCCTTACAGAACGTCAGGAGTGGGTAGTACAGAAATGCCGCTTTATGTCTGGGAAGATCGGGCGAATAACTAAGAGACAAGGTTGCAAAGTAAGTATATAAGTTATATTGTTAAAAAATAAAAAATAAAATAAAATATGACCTGCCGTACTAGTAAAATTGTCAATATTGAGATATTTGTAAGCAAATCTTAAAATATTTAAGATTTTCAAATAATTGTTATAGAAGTATACTTTTAGAAATATATATATATAAAATATAAATATAAATATAGATATAAATATAAATATAATATAAATATAAATATAAATATAGAAATAATTTTTATAGAAGTACAGTAATGCAGGACTGTACAATTGAATAGAAAGTAATTGATACTTATCATATTTTATAATTATAATATAATTTGTATTTCCAGCTCAAATACAGCTACCAGGAAAGGAAGAGTGTTGGGTCTCAACAAGGCACGAGCGGCACCTCAACCAGCACGCAACCCACCAAAGCCACCCAGGAGAGTGTAGCTACTCAAGACTCTCCATTCAGTCAACTGAGCGACAGCGATGGGGAAGGGGAGGATATGGAAGCCAGTCAACCACCCACACAACCCCCCAACCCACAAACTGGGGCTGATGATGACACCCAACCAAAACCAGGAACAAAGAGGCAAAGACGTTCCGCAATCCAGGACAAAAAAGATGAGGAACTCGCCCGAACTCTCATGAGAAACGTGCAAAAATCGCAGCAACTTCAGGGGCGGCTAAGTACAATGCTGGAGACCTTAACGAAGCAAGCCCAGTCACCACGCCTCGCATTTGGGAATTACATCACCAGCCAACTTGAAAGCATCGACCAGTCTTTCTGGCTTGCGTATCAAAATGAAGCCTTCCAACTCCTCGATAAATACATGCGTAAATCACAGAATATTGCAAATTTCACCACACCGAGGACATCACTCTTTCAGCCCATATCAACAGCACAACAGAGCAGCCGCAGACAGCTATCACCACCTGTCCGTCCACAAAGCTGCGATGCTATGATAGAATTACAAACACCAGTAAGCTGGGGAGATGATGGAGCGCCACAGGGACCCACCGCCACACCTGTCCTCCACACACCCGAAGTGCACATGTCAAATATATCTGGGGTCTCGAGTTTTTTGTATAACCAAGCAATAGTGACCACCGCCAGTAGTGTTGCAGAGTCAACAGTCCCAACCACAGTAGGACAGTCATCTTCGTCATATTACCAGGAATACCCCTCTCAAAATAGTGTGTCAGTACAACAACTTGAAACACCTCAACCAAGTGTGCCTACTTGTGTGCCATCTTCTTCTTTTACTGGAATGCTGAATGAGGATACTATTATCGTGTCAACTACCTCAACAAATACAAGTAATCAGTATAGTCAGTCATTCATGTGAAGTCGTGAAATGTTTGAAAGAAACCTCATCAACTAAGCTGCTTATGAAGTCAATTATCATCTCAATGACAATAAGAATGTTGACATGTATAACACGTAGAATAAAACGAAATGTTGAAATTAAAGTTTATAATTGAATTGAAATTGAAAATGTCATTGACTTGTATTCTCAAAGTAAACTCAACTGATTTGAAAATGAAATCCCAAATACAATCTAAAATATATTTTTTTTATTTTTCGAACGAGATTTAGTCGCCCAAGTCCTTACATAACATCCACTCTCCACTATACCAGCCAAATACAAGTTCAATTTTGAGAAACAAAAAATTAACCCTTTGAATCCGACAGACCGGTTTAACGGTCTGCTGACTTGTTGTACCACTGACGTAGTGTTCACAAACAAACAAGTGAGTTTGAAGGGTGGAGCAATTAATATATTCCAGCTACCGCCAAAGGGCGGTAGCTTGAAGATACTAATTGTTGTACCCTTCCAACTCACAATGGACTGCTGCATTTTATGTTATCGATAGGTGAATGGATATACCATATCAGAGATGCAGGGGTCAAAGGGTTAAATAGGTAATCATATTTTAATTCGAAAACCAACAAAATCAATTTATTTAAACATTCACTACAAACTTATTTAATACTGACAAAAGACAAACTGAAGACTTTTTCTGTTTCAGTTTAATAACAATTCACTTTATACACAATACTGGTACAGTGTTCACTGAAGTAAGTTCTACTAGTTCTAGCTCTTTCAGTCAAATAACAATACAGTTCAATTGTTTAAAACCATTTGATTCTGCCATGGAACTGAACCTGCTGGAGAATTGTAGTAATGTTTCAAAAGCAGTCTCTGAACCTTTGCATGCTTGTTGGCTGTGTTTCCACGTAGTGTTACGGTTATATCATCCAAATTGGCCCCACGCCTCCAAGCCCCGGGAATCACATTATGGTCGGCATCCTCTCTGTCTATCAGGTCAGTGTGCAGAGCTGGGTATCTCAACCTGATAATGTTGTGCAGCACACAGCAGGCCATGGTAATAAGTGCCACAGTTTCATGATCTTGTAACATTGTAGTCAGGAGACAGCGAAATCTGCTCACCAGTATACCAAATGCATTTTCTACTACCCTTCGGGCCCGAGAAATCCTGTAGTTGTATAGTCGTTCTTCACAAGTCAGGTTGCGATGTCCAAAAGGCTTCATCATTCTCTTTGATAATCCAAAGGCATCATCCCCAATCAAGAAAAAAGTAATGTCCACATTATCTCCTGGAAGTGCCTGATCTGGTGGAAGACCAATAGAGTTGTTTTCCAAAGCTTCCTTGATGTCAGAGTGGTTGTAAATCTGGGCATCAGAACAGGCTCCATTGGCACCAGCATCTAGCCAAATGAATTTGTAGTCAGCATCAACTATAGCCAACAACAGGATTGAATGATATCTCTTGTAGTTGAAGAAGTGGGATCCAGCATTGTTTGGTTTTCTTATTGCCACATGTTTACCATCTATAGCCCCAATGGTATTCTCACAGTTCCATCTGGTTGAAAATAGTTCTGCAACTTGCCTCCATTGCTGTGGGGTATGAGGGGTGGAGATGACATCATCTTTATATTCATCACAGATTGCCTGGCAGACTTCTTTCACAACACCAGATATAGTATTGTGGGCTACACGGAATGCATACATCAGACTGTGGTAACTCTGGCCTGAGGCAAGGTACCTGAGTGTCATGGCAATCATCTGCCCTGGCTCCAGTGGTTTTATGTAGTTGTTACCAGCTCTTTGGATCCTGGGCCCCACTCTGTGCACCAGTTCATTAAAAAATGCAGGATCAATTCGGATGTAATTCTTATAACCAGCTGGATCTTCAGTTTCTAACTCTGCCATGAGCTTCTCATACTGGCCATGTTGTACACGTCTTTGCAGCCAGGGCCTCACCCACACAGTTCTGTCCCTCCTTCTTCTTCTTCTTCGTCTTTGCTGGATCAAGTTATGGACTCCAGCAGCATTCTGTAAATCATTGGCATTTAATTGAAGTGCTGCATTCATTAGCTGAAGCTGTTGAAGTTGATGAATATTTGCCATTTTATTTAAAAATTTTAGAAAAAAGAAGGAACAATATCTCTGGCTATGTAGAAAATCGGAATACAAATGATGCAAATCTGCTGCCCAGCAGCTATATATATATATATATGGATCCAGAGAACGAGATGAAGCGAAACACAAACGAGACAAAAAACGAGGGCAACGTGCAGAGCGAGAGAACAGCGAGTTAGAAACGCAACGAACGTACAGAACGAGTTACACGAGAAACGAACGTATCACGAGCGAGACAAGAAACGAGTATAAACGTAATAAACGAGACAAACGTAACAAAAACGTAACAAAAACGTGATTCAAACGTGACACAAACGTAATAAAACGATAAAAACGAAATACATACGAGATACGACCGAAATACAAACGAGCCAAACGTATCTACCAAAACGAGACTGCAACTGACTATAAACGTAATAACAACCAGACGAACGTAATTCGTAAGTGATACAAACGTAATTACACGTGACAGAAACGTGAAAGCGGACAAAATTGCTACATTTCACCCGAAACGAGCCAAAACGTGCATTTCTGTAAAATTTCACCAATTTTCACAAACGAGCGCCAACGAGCAAAACGTACTTTTGGTGTGACTGGGGCTTTATAGACCCACGGTCCGATTTGACACACAATTTTACAACAAAATAAACCCTCAGCCAACCTTCAGCTTATCGTGAAAAGAAAAACATAAATTGCTCTCAATCGGATCACATATACCTCGTGAAATTCACAAATTCATACGAAAGTAATGGGTCAAAAACGAACACAAAAGCACTTAATCGAAAACGCTCTTCAATGTCTACGTAATTTGTGCGCTCTTTATAAGAAGTGATCATTCTATTTTTGCTAGACTGACAAAAATTCAAAAAGAGTTAAAACTTCACTTTTGAAAGTCGATATCTGGCCACGAAAAAACATGGTTGAGAAATAGAATCATATTGCTTTTCTCGTGTGAATATATTCTGAAAAGATATCCAAAAAAATGAGGTCTTAGGCCAAAAAATAAGAAAAAACATCTGTGTTTCCTGTTACCCGACCGATCTGCCGAAATTGACCCGGTTTGAATTTTTTTTTAAATTTTCAAACCAAAAAAGAAAAAGTAAAATGGTTTAATGCTAAATATATATTAACCATTCATTTTTTCAAAGTGGTGAAATGTGTGTAAGTGATCCTGACTGATGGACAAAACCAAAACCACAGATGTTCTAGATACCAAATTTCCGGTTACCGCCATTCCTAATTTGAACCAAATATTTACCATATCAATATCATTTCCCATTGCAAGCTCTTTATCAATAATGAGTAGAACCTGGTGTGAAATTCACTACAATGAGGGCTACGAGCAAACTTTACCCATCACAATACAAACCGTGCTTAACACCATTCATACATGGCACCATAGTTCGAAGAAGAGTGTGACTCGCCACACAGTAGAATTTCAACCAGGCTATGCTCACAATTCAATCCATGAACTGGATAATTTTACAAGCTCACCCCTGCTACGGTTGGTGGCCCGGTATAATGTCAGTCCATGCCTAAGCTAAAATAGCTTTGCTTTTTAACGAAATTCGAAAAAAATAGATGACTCCCAACTTGTGGTAATCCAAAAAGTCCATGTGAAGTTTAGTGACGATGACTTGATGAGACAAGGATGTTGTCTGTAGCGTGTAACGAAGTATTTATTCACACAAAGAGTAAAATCCAAAATGGCTGCATGCGGCCATCTTTTCAAAGGAAATTCAGAAATTGTGTATGTCTCCCGTCTAGTAGTCACTCAAAAGGTCCTTATGAAGTTTGGTGATGATCATATCAGGGATGTGGTCTGTAGGTGATGCCAATTGATTTAGTCATATAAACAGTAAAATCCAAGATAAAAACAAATATTTTTAATACTTAACATGACTGTAAAGTTTTAAAACAAATTGCAATTATCTAATAAATACAGACTGCAGGGGATGCCGATAGATTAAAATTTGAAATCCAAGATGGCGGCTGGCAGCCATGTATTATAAATAATTTCAGAAATAATCGATGGCTCCCATCTAGAGACACCTCGAAGATCCATATGAAGTTTGGTGATGATCGGATGTGGTCTTTTGTGTGTACATGAATAAAATACAAGATGGCTGTCAGCGGCCATGTTGTTAATCGAAAATCGTTCAAATTCAATAACTCCCATCTTGAGGTAATCCCAAACATACCTGTAAATGTTCAAAATATGTCGCCAATAACTGTCGGCTGCATGGTGTGCCAATGGGATTCAAATTTGAAATCCAATATAGCCGCTGGCATCCATGTTTTTTAACAGAATTCGGAACAAATGGTTAGGTTCCATCAAGGTCACCGTCACCCCGAATATCCATACCGGTATGAAGTTTGGTGATAATGGGATGAGAGATGTGACCTAGCTGTAGGGTGCGCTAAATGATTTAGTCATCATACAAAGAGTAAAATCCAGGATGACAGTTGGCAGCCATTTTATTCCCCAGACGTTCAGAAAAAATGGCAATCTCCCATTTAGAGGTCACTCCGAGAATCCATATTAAATTTGGTGACGATTAGTGCTGTGCGGTTTTGAAATTTTGAATCGGTTTTGTTTTGGTTTTGTCAAAAAAAACATGATATTGGTTTGGTTATATTTATAACCACATTAGAACACTAATGAAAAAATATTATATAGTACTTGTATTAGTACCATGGAACCCAAATTCATGTACCAAAATCATATCACGATATGTTATGTTTGAATGAATACGCAGGAGACATTCACCGTTACCCACTCCAATGTACTGCCACAGTCAGATGACTGCAGCATTTGTGTTGAAATGTAGCTACCTGTCCTTGATCTCAGCTAGTTTCTTATGCAAAACTATGACTAATTACGCAACTTGTTTTCCAATTTTAAAAACACAAACAACAGCGGTTGTGCAGTTATTTTGCATGTCCGTTATTATGCAATGTGACGAATTAATCCTTCCATGACTGGGACTTCCTGAAATTGCGCGAAAACCTGTGCCAATGTATTATCTTATATATTCGAGTCTCCTATAGGGACCCTCGCATATAACAGAATACATTACCTAACAATACTTACCTTGAACTTATAAGCCAGTTCATTCTACCTGTAGTATATATGTTAGCTACCACTATAAAACTGATTGACTTGAAAAATGGGGTGATACCCCGGTAATGACCATGGTATTACGGGTAGTATACGGTATCCACAGCGGTATCGAAACGGTCACTGCGGTGGAGTTACGGTACTGTTTGGTGATGATACCGTGGACTAATAGCGGGTCATCAAACCAACAGTTCAAGAAAATAATACGCACAAGCGGATCTTGTTAAAGATACGGTAAGCATTGGGGTGGGTATTGCTGTTAAAATAGTCACATCCGTTAAACCGCCATAAACAAATAATATTATACTATAAACAAATTTAGTTCTTATACAAATCATAAATATCGCGTAAATTGCTGCATGTTATTGTTATGTTAGTACTCTGTGTTATGTAACAAATACCATGTTATGTAAACAAACAGTAGTTACAGTACGTAAAGAGTACGCAATAAGCAAAAAACTCAGCACCGATGAGACCACCACTACCTGAACTTTTGTCAGAAATGCCACAAACAAAGTTGTTTACAACATACCCGTATAGCTATCGCTCATCTTCACCTCTCAAAATTTCGGTGTTGAATGGGTCACCATGAATCACTCTCCTAAACAATCGCCATGGTGTAATTGGTGTTGAGTATTTTGCTTGTCGCTCACTATTTACGTGATGTATATAATAAACAAAATGATCATAATTCTATACTATTAGTATATTATTGGGTAAATTTTCATAGTTTGGTAAAGTTCTTTTATTTCTAAATTATAATCTATTACGAAGGCCATACATGCCTTTAAGTTATACAGATATAAGGAGAATCACTGCATTTTTGTTAATGCCTGCATTATGGGGCAACTGCGGTACATGCAGTGTTGAAACAGTAACCATACCGCGGTGTTGGAGGTTACCGCGGTATAATACCGCGATATTACCGGGGTGACATCACGTTAGAGGTGGTCAATTACTTTAAGTATACCGGTAGGCTCCCTATGTGAGACTAGCATACATGTATGAATAAGAGAATGCACAGGCACAGGATATTTAACGCTACACCAGAGCAGCTCCTATTATGAAAGGTTTAACTAATTACATGTACATTGTATCTATTAACTAATTCGCATGATACATGTATGTATTGACTGTATGTTAAGTAAAGTTAGTATGCTTAAAATATTCCTGCCATCGAGCGTCTTTTGGAAATTTGGTCATATCACTGATCTCGTATCAGCGACCTGCGCACACCCAAACATGGACAATACAAGGAAAACAACTGAAATGTCATGATTGTCATGGCTTTGTGGCTACTGACTATTTTGGATAAATATAATAATAACAAATATTATGCGCCACGCAATGCTGCATAGTGCAGATATAATTGCCATAAAAAGGAACTGACCGACTCGAGCCGACTTCAACGTACCTGCATTGCTACATGAGTTCAGCTGGCGCATGTGCAACGATAGACGCTTGTAAGGTTTTTGATCTAACCAAAGACAAATTGGAAAGCGAACTCAATTGCAATTAAATACAATAATATAGGTAGCTATACTTTTTTTCAAGAAATCTGAACGCGACATACATGTGCATGTAGTCGAGCATATCAATCTGCGTTACTAGTCAAATCTACTTAGGAAGTTTTAATACAGCTATACTTAAAGTAACTGACCACCTTTAACATGATGTCACCCCGGTATACTGCGATATTTTACCGTGGTAACTTCCAACACCGTGGTGAGGTTACCGCTTCAACACTGCGTGTACCTCGGTTGCACCACGATGCATGCGGTCCAGGTTCGCAGGCATCAAATGCAGTGATTATAGCTGTGGAACTTAAAGGCATAGATGGCCTTCGTTATCTACTATATATGTTGGGACTGCCGACGGATTTCGACGATATTTGACACATAGGGGTACTTTTGTCCGAGGAGTGTTTTGGACGTGTCAAATCGTGACCCCGACCTGACCTTGACCTTCAAAATGGTCAATTCACGGTCAAATCGCGTCTTTCGAACGGATTTTTACGAAATTTGATTCCTGGTGGTACCTTTGTCCGGGGAGTGTTTTGGACGTGTCAAATCGTGACCCCGACCTGAACTTGACCTTCAAAATGGTCAATTCATGGTCAAATCGCGCCTTTCGAACGGATAACGACGAAATTTGATACTTATTGGTACTTTTGTCCGGGGAGTGTTTTGTACGGGTCAAATCGTGACCCCGACCTGACCTTGACCTTCAAAATGGTCAATTCAAGGTCAAATTGCGCCTTTCGATGGGATTTCGACAAAATTTGATACCTATGGGTACTTTTATCATGGGAGTGTTTTGGGCGTGTCAAATCGTAAATTCAAGGTCAAATCGCGCATTTGGACGGATTTCGATGTTAGATCCACGGAGGTTTTCAAGCCCGAATGAAAGCAGAGGGGAAACATTCCCGACGAATTCGGGTCACCCTGCTAGTCTAATATATATTTTGGGACTTCTGTCTGTCTGTTTGTTTGTTAGCAATGGCCGGGATAACTGCCGGACGGATTTCCACGAAATTGATACATACGGGTATTTTTGTCCGCGGGGTGTTTTGGACGGGTCAAATTATGACCCCGACCTGACTTTGACCTTCAAAATTGTCATTCAAGGTCAAATCGCGCCTTTCGAATGGATTTCGACGAAATTTGATACCTAGGGAAACTTTTGTCAGGTGAGCGTTTTGGACGGGTCAAATCGTGATCCCGACTGACATTGACCTTCGAAATGGTTAATTCAAGGTCAAATCGCGCCTTTCGACGGATTTCGATGTTAGATCCACGGAGGTTTTCAAAAACAGCTATTTGCAAATTGGTATCTGAAGTCCCGATGAAAGCAGAGGGGAAACAGCCCGGACGAAGTCGGTTGACCCTGCTAGTCTATTATATATTTTGGAACTTCTGTTTGTCTGTGCGTGTTATAAACTCGAAAACAGCTCGACCGATCCGAATCAAATTTGATACATAGTCACGTAGGCCAACTTTGATCCCGGGAACAATATGGGCGGGTCAAATTCCATGTGATACCGTGTCATTGATCTCGCTCATATACGCTCATATAGGCATGTTTCTGGACCTCGACCGATCCGACTAAAAATTGGTATGTAGTGCTACTTTGATCCCGGGAACAATATAGGCGGGTCCGATTAAACGTGCGACCTTGTCCTTGACCTCGCTCATATAGGTATGTTTCTGGACTGATCGAACAATAGTTTGTATTCCGCCCCGACGGAGGCGATCACAAAGAAATTCCTAAATAGCCCGGAAGAAGTCGG
Source organism: Siphonodentalium dalli (assembly GCA_032622095.1). Lineage (NCBI taxonomy): Eukaryota > Metazoa > Mollusca > Scaphopoda > Gadilida > Siphonodentaliidae > Siphonodentalium > Siphonodentalium dalli. The sequence continues at coordinate 24,340,729 of CP136069.1, forward strand.
GCACATCAGCTAGTAGGTTATAATTTAGAAATAACAGTTACCAAATTATGAAAATTTCCCCAAGAATATACTAATACTATAATAGAATAATAATCATATGAATGTGTTATTATCCACAAAACACACTTTGTGTGAGTCGAGTGTTTGTTTATATATAGCACGTAAATAGTGAGTGATGAGCAAAACACTCAACACCATGGCGATTGTTTAGGAGAGTGATGCACGGTGACACTTCAACACCGAAATCTTGAGAGGTGGAAATTAGCGATAGCTATGCCAGTATGTTGTAAAAAACATATTGGTGGCATTTCTGACAAAAGTTCAGTTGGTGATGGTCTCATCGGTGCTGAGTGTTTTGCTTATTGGGTACTCTTTACGTACTGTAACAACTTTGTGGCATTTCTAACAAAAGTTCAATTAGTGGGGCTCTCCTCGGTGCTGAGTGTTTTGCTTATGACATACTCTTTAGGTACTGTTTGTTTGCATAACATGGCATTTGCTTACATAACACAGCATGCTAACATGACAACAACATGCTGCAATTTAAGCGATATTTATGATTGGTATAAGAACACAATTTGTCTAGATTATAATATTATTTCTGTTTATGGCGGTTTTAACGGATGTGACTATTTTAACAATTATGACGACCCACTAATAGACCGTGGCGATGGGGGTTGATGGGGTGTCTCACCCCCCAACTTTGGTCAAAATGTTCAACAGTTGTAAGTTTCATACCTACCGTTACCACAATATCAGTTGGACATTTCACACCAGGTTGAAAATGTTCTTCTAATTTGATTTTCAAACAATTTATATGGGGAATTTATTGTTTTTGGAGTAATATTTGCATATTTCCCTACTTTTGGTCAACATTTTTGACTGAAATGGCCATCAGTTCGAAATGTTCCAACCTTAGGGGGGTGTCAGGTTGGAAATTTCCAACACTTTGAAACCTTATGTCCTGGTCCCTCCTCCGGTCAAAACCTGCTAGTTAATTTAAGAGAACAATGATTCCCACATTTGGTCAACATGGCCATTGGAATTGTCATGAGTTGGAAGATTTCCAACTTCAGTGGGGGTGTCAGGTTTGAAAATTCCCACTCTAGGAAGGCTTGAGGCTAGTCTAGATGCTTGGATTTTGCGATTTTCTTGATCAGATTTCAAATATTTCGCACACCGGCCCGAACCATGGTCGGCCCGAACCATGGTCGGCCCGGTGTGGCATGGTCCCCCATCCTGGTCAATACAAAACTGATAATTAGTTCAAAATAACAATATTTTACTACATTTGGTAACAATTATGGACTGAAATGTCATCAGTTGGAGATTTTTTCCAACCTAAGGGTATGAGGTTTGAAATTTCCAGCACTAGGAATACTTGAGGCCAGTCTAGATGCTAGGATTTTGCGATATTTTTTGTTTAGTTTTCAAAATGCTCTCACATCGGGCCGAACAACCATGGTCGACCCGCTGTGTCCTGGTCACTTGTCCATAGCCGTGTGCATTGTCTGGTGTTGGACCACTACATGTAGATATTAGGATTTATGGAATGTTCAGGTTCAGATATCTGAATGTTCTGATACCGGGTATATATAACCATGGTTTATGAAAATATACATGGAATTATGCAAAACTTGTGTTTTTGGTCGGATTCAATGGGGAGGGGTGCAGTTGGAATTTCCCGAAGTGGACACATCCCAACGGAAACTCTCTAGTCACGTCCCTGACCAAACCGTACAGTAACCCCACCGCAGTGACAATTTTGATACCGCTGTGGACACCGTATTCTACCATGGTCATTACCGTGGTATCACGTCGTTTTTAAAGCCAATTACTTTGCTAATAGTGGTAACCCTGTGTGGAACCCCACAACCACGGGGATGTTTGTATGCCAACAATAAACAATAAAATGGTAATCTTCCATATATAGGTCACCTCGAGGATCCATATTAAGATTGGTGACACTCGGATGAGGGTTGTGGCCTGTAGGGTGTGCCAAAGAATTTAGTGATGCAAAGGTAAAATACAAGATGCCTGCCAGTGGCCATGTTTTTCACCGAAAATCGTTCAAATTCAATAGTTCCCATCTAGAGGTGATTCCAAACATACATGTACCTGTAAATTTTCAAAATATTTCACTAATAATTGTGGGCTTTATGGTGTGCCGATTGATTCAAATTTGAAATCCAATATGACCGCTGGTGGCCATGTTTATTCAACAGAATTCGGAAAAAATTGTTAGCTCCCATCAAGATGTCACGCCGAAGATCCATCTGAAGTTTGGTGACGATCAGATGAGAGATCTTACATGCACAGTGCAGCGGCCAAATCGAAAAAGAGCTCTAGTTTTCGAGATAACCCCACCCAAGGTAGAACAAGTTAAAATCAAATTTTATTGAAGAACAAATATATATTGTTCACGAAACGATAGTGAAAAATAACGGAATTGGTGGTGGCTATTGTCAAAAGGACGATGAACGATGCCCACCAGTGTCTTTTTCCAGAAATTAACGATTTTGGTCAAGCGATTCCTGTAGCTATGTCGATAAACTAAAATTTTAGGGTCAACCTAGAATAAATTTGGACTAAGTTGGTTTCTATTCCATTTTGAAGAGGAATATCTATATCTGTATTTGCGAATGTCTGTCTGTCTGTGTTCTATATAAATTCACAGGGGACCATCTAGATGGCACCAAAGGAGTCTACTAGGGGTAACTTTTTACGAGAAAGATAATGGTGAGGGTTAAGATTTTCTAAAGTGACGCCGTTGTTGTCAGGGGCAGAAAAGGGGGAGGGGCAGACAAAACAATTATCGCCGACAAGAGTGGCGCCGTTCGAGTGAGGGATGCACGGAAGGGGAGAGGGGCACCAACATTGATACACTAAGTTTAGCGCCGAGGGACCATCTAGATGGCACCAAACGGTCTACTAGGGGTAACTTTTTACGAGAAAGATAATGGTGCGGGTTCGAATTTTCTAAAGTGACGCCGTTGTGAGGGGCAGAAAAGGGGGAGAGGTAGAAAAAGAAATTTGCCGCTGTTTGCACTAAACTTTTATATAATCATTCCCATGATATGAGGAATCTAATGGTGTTGTTTAAATATGTCAAACGTGGCGCCTTTCGCGTCAGGTGTGCACGGAAGGGGGGAGGGGCACCAAAATTGATCAAATTTATTTTAGCGCCGATTTCCACCAAATTGATATATATTCTTCTCCATGACACAAGGCATCTAATTGTGCGTCCCAAAATTGCTGTTGTTTGGATGAAAGATTGTGGGAGGTGCACTCAATTTTATAAGCATGGGTTTAGTCGCCGATTCCCACCACACTTATACAATATCATCCCCATGGCATGAGGAGTCTAATGGTGTGGCTTAAATATGTCAAAAGTGGCGTCATTCGAGTCAGGGTTGAACTGAAAGACAGAGGGGCACCAAAATTGATACGCAATAATTTTAGCGCCAATTTCCACCAAAGTGATACTCATTCTTATCCATAATACGAGGAGTCTGATCGTATGATTTAAAGACGCCATGTTGGTGCTGTTTGGGTGAGAGATGGGGGTTAGTGGGCACTAAAGTTGATCAAAATTGGTTTACCAAACTTATCAATAATCATCTTTGATGATATCAGGAGTCTAATTGTGTGGTTTAAGGATGTCACAAGCTGTCACAAGTGGGATAATTCGAGTCAGGATGCATAGAGGGTGAGAGGAACACAATATGTTTAGCGCTGATTTCCACCAGATTGATACATATTCTCCGTGATACGAGAAACCTAATCGTGTGGTTTAGATACGCCAAATTGGTGCCGTTTGGATGAGAGATATGGGGGCCATACATTTGATACGAATTTGTATACTCGCCAATTTTATACAAAAACTTATACAAAATCATCCACACGGTATGAGGTGTCTAATGGGGTGGCTTAAAGCTGTCAAGAGTGGCGTCACTCGAGTCAGGGGTGCACTGAAAGGGAGAGGGACACCAACATTGATAAAAATAATTTTAGCGCCAATTTCCACCAAATTGATACACATTATTATCCATAAAACGAGGAATCAAATCATGTGATTTAAAGACGCAAATATAGATATAGATTGGTGCTGTGTGGTTTAAATAAGCCAAATTGGTACCGTTTGGTGAGAGATATTGGGCCCTAAATTTGATACGAATTTGTATACTCGCCAATGTTCAACAACTGTATATATATTCATCTCCATAGTGAGTCTAAGTTTGGGGTTTAATTATGTCAAATGTGGCGCCGCTTGAGTCCGAAATAGGGACGAGCGGGTCACCACAACTGATCCCCGTGAGTTTTTACCCTTATATACGAAATTTGAGCTCGATCCGACCAGCCGTTTTCGATTCTATGAAGTACCAAATATCCAAATATAACCTAAAGCCATTTGTGTCATCTTCTCGGAAGCCATAAAGCGCAGAATGTAGCATGGCGGAGATGTTTGGTGTGTTCGATAACTCAATTTCCTTTTTGGATTACAAGATGGCTTACTAACCCCAAGATGGCTGCCAATACGGTGGTCAGATTAAATTGTGAAACATGTCATGTTTCACTTTTATCGCCGTCATTGCCACCATCGTCTTATGTATCACACAACCCATATTATTATATTCATTGTATCATGTTACTCCGGGACACATGATGCGCAATTCTATTTAAAATTGTCACCAGAATGGTCCCCATTATTGACGAATCTTGCATTCATGAGCATTTGTGCTCAAGTAATCCGTGTCCCTTGAAATAGGTGGCAATTTGAGCGAGGTATTGACAGATGAACAGGATTGCTTAAAACTAAATTAAAATTGAGTCAGGAGGTACAATAGTGTTACTTTAGTGCTCGAATGTGTCGATCGAAACATATATTTCAGACAATACCTTAGCAGTCCATCAACGGTCGTTGTGTTAATTTCGCAATTTGGCACGTAGGTGTGCGTTCTGTGTTCCTTACACCACAGCCTGACGCCTCTCAACTTTAAGGGGGAGGGTTGATTTTTCTGCCCTTGATAACAAATAATGCGACCAATAGGGATAAGTGATATATTTCAACGTAGCTAATTGGCAGTAGTTTCCCATGGTATAAAATAATTGGTCATAACCATTTATTTCTTATTTTATAAGAAACGAAAGAAAACTCTTTGTGTGAATCGTCATATTCTTCTCACCCTAAAAATTATTTGACGTCACATGACATCATGACTGTTCCGAGATTCAATGGTTACATGTATTACCTTAATCTGGTTAAATTATCGCCCCATTCACAGATGTCAAAATTGGACGAATATCTCTTCTCAAAAGGTGTGAATATACTCTGTCAAATATGTCGGCTTTATTTAAAAAATGACCGATTGTATCAACATGTGCCTCAATAAAACCACGCGGTGCGAAATAAGTCCGCCTATCTGACAAATCCAACATACGAATTCCGAAAGTTAAGTGTTCGATAACCAAAAATGTAGGTCTCATAAATTTCCTCCCGAGGCGACACATATGTCCATAATTTGCCTTGACTATAAAGACATGATGAGATCTTTCAGCACTGTTTAATTATATTTTCGTGTCCTAGTTATGTATTCCCAGTGGCGATCATTAGCAAGTATAAACAGCTCGCGACCTGATTTCCAGGTTGTCCTAAGTGACCTTTGGGTGAAAATGAGACATTAGTATCGTTGAAAGCAGAATTTCATTGCACTTCTAATGGTGGAAACGGGAAGTTCGTATTTTCACTTCTCGCGAAGATATCAGGCATTCTTTTCTGTCGGTTGTACCTGAAATACATTTTATTTAACTTCCAGGTTGTCACATCTCATTTTAAGCATTATAGCCTTATTTCCATTTGGAACTGGAATTAATTTAATACTATTTTAGCGACATAGGACATTGTGGAATTGAAGATATGCTTTGAACAAAATAGAATTGTCACAATTGCATGTGATGGGAAAGCACATTATTCCATAATTATAGGACAACATGGAATTGAATTGGGTTGTTATTGCTAACGTATATATTTATATAATATCAGCATATGCATGAAGTATGATCGAAATCTGCATAATTATAGCAACCACCAAGGGTGCTTTTTACCTAAATACATGTGAATTATGACGTCATATAATTTTTATATAATTTTTATATAATTTTTATATATTTCTATATACCATGAGAGAAAGTACCGGGTACGTTTATTTGTGAATTTAACACGTGACTTCCGGGTGGTGACTGCGCAGAATCCAGCAGAAACTACAGGGTGCTCCGATATAACGGATGAATATGCAGACAACAACAACAACTGATCAAATTCATTCCCAGATTCTAGAATGTACCCGACTTTCAAGTTTACCCTATTCAGTTCTTTCTGAGGATTAATTACAGCCTTTTCATCTGATAAAAATCATTGGTATATCATTAGCATAATAATTAATTATCCCCCCGTCAAGCGACCGTCCTGTCAGTGTCATCCGGCTTACGGCAGTTACTTGATCGGAAATTACTTCCGTATATCCCATAGACCGATAAGGCCTTCACCTTCGCTTCATGGCAAACAATTTTCACAAATGTACGAGTGTACGTAGATTAATTAATCGCTTGATTTCCTGACAATCGACAGTTACTGAGTTAGGCTTCACTGTAAACTGTTACAGACAACAATGATCAAGATTCCAGAATCATTCAATCAACCAAAAAGTTCGAAGTTCAAAGAAAGATAAAAAATGAAAGAACGAATTCTGTGTTACGTGTAAATTGTGATACTAAAATTGTAGTATGTTTCCTAGTTACCATCTTCAACTTCAACTTAAGTTCAAGGAATTGATATCTGATGATGATTATGGTGGTGTTGTGAACACAACAGCACAATGCGTGCTCCTGGAGGCATTTTTCTCCAATCCAAGATTTTTTTAAAGGTAGGTCTGTTTGCTTTAAATTAAAAATTAAATTTTGATTATTATTTCATTTAATCATTTTTCATCATTTGACAATTTGTCGTGGTCATTCGTTGGTCATCAGTGTCACAGTCAGTGTGTTTGTCGTCAGTCGTGTTTGGTTGTCGTCTGTCGTTTTTCGTCCTTGGTAGTTTGTCGTCGTGTTTATTGTTGGTCGTTTGTTTTCATCCTTTGTTCATTTGTCATCAGTCGTGGTTTTAGTGGCAAGTACACCGCAGCCCAAATGTAGTTAGCCAGTGGAGCCGCGGTGTACAATGTAGTGCATTTCGGCCAGCAGGGTACATTATATCCCGTAGATTTGGACTAGGATTACCTAAGCACAAACCAGGCGAAAAAAAAATACATGTACTGTAGGTTACACATAATTTTGAAACCTGCAGGCCTGGGTCGATGTGTTTGTCATCAAGACATTTTTCGTCATCGATCATTCGACATCGTGTTCATCTTTGGCTGTCATCAGTAATTTTTCGTCATCGATTGTTCGACATCGTGTTAGTCGTTGGCCATTTGTTTTTCGTCATCAGTCATTTTTTGTCATCAGTCGGTATTTTTCTTCGTTGTTGTTTGTTGCCATTTGCCATCGTCATCCTCGTCATTTATCTGTCATTTGCCACCATTTGTCAGCCGATGTGTTTTTTCGTTAGCTGTTTTTCATCATCGGTCATTTGTTCATCGGTTGTTTTTCGGAAATTATGTCTGTGTGTGGGACCACTTAACTGCGGTGCGGTTAGCATTGCCACCGCGGCTGAAATGCAACTACACCGCGGCGCCACCGGCTAACTACAGTTGGGTCGTGATGTAATTGCCATTCGGCATGGTGTATTTGCCACGTTGTACTTTCATCAAACTGAAAAAAGACAATACAAACCAGAAATCTAACCATGGTGTACATGCCATTCGACCGTGAGGGTAGTTGCCTTTCGCCGCAGTGAACTTGCCGTTTGGCCGCAGTGTACTTGCCGTTCGGCTGCGGTGCTCAACTGCAGTCACAAACTCTGATCCCGGGAACTATATGGGTGGGTCCAATTTCATATGCGACTGTGTCCTTGAGTATTAAATTGATTCCTTATTAATAATTATGAATTACATTTAATATAGGAGCATGTAGAATATAAAACATAGTAACATTCACTTGTGCTTATGGATAGTGGATTAAGCAGTGTTAAACCATCAAAGAGATGCACTGGACATCGATCGTGAGTAAACAAATTCAATTTACGCTGCATTTATGAATATATTTCCGCTGTTTATTTTATCTTGATAGAAACCGCGCGCCTGGCCAAAACCCAGCGAGCAGGACTCAGCGCGCCTACATTTTCTAAAAATGAAAGTCTGCCGGTACATGTGTACATGTACATATGTACATGTAATAAGTAATAATTTAGAAATAACAGTTACCAAATTATGAAAATTTCCTGAATAATATCCTAATAGTATACATGTAGAATTATGATCATATTAAGAATGCGTTATTTTCCGCAAAACACTTTGTGTGAGCGTAGCGTTTGTATATATACAGCATGTAAATAGTGAGCGATAAGCAAAACACCGTGGCGATTGATTAGGTTGAGAGTGATTCATGGTGACCCATTCAACACCAACATATGAGATTTAGCTTATTAAATGGCTATACCGGTAATGCGGTATGTTGTAAATAAGTTCATGATTCCACTGAATTGTAGGGGCTATGAATCATTGCTGCCTTATCGTAGCGAAAATTTGATATAACCCTTTCTTTACTAAATGGATTCTCCCACCAAGTAAAAAAGAATTAATTTGAATGATCTATTATTCATTCAGAGGGGTGTGCAGGAAATGCAAGCAGATGACAACAGACTAACAGATAAGACATACATGTACATGTGTAGAAGGATATCTATTATTTGGTTGGAAATGTTCAGAAAAGTTCAACAAACGACTTTATCTGAACACTTCCCACAACATCTACTTGTCAATAAGCATTTAGTAAAGGAAGGGTTAATATATGATTCTCAATAGAACTAGAGGTGGGCGGTCCCCAAGCCTGAATTGAGTGTGGCTGACATTTGCGGAATGAGGTCCCCAGAGGGCTAGCATCACCAAATTCACCCTCTGGGAACCTCATTCAGCTTAGGCCTCTCTGTATGGGAGGCATTGTGTCAGATTCCACAGTTGAAGTTGGTGATGTTCAGCCATTAATTACTTTGATTATGCGATTTAACTTGGATTAAATTAAATTTTAATTGGAAATACCCATGATCAGTGTGTTGGTGAACTGCTTGGTCAACTTTCAAGCACCATACATCTATAAAATGGCTTTGTTGATGTCAAATGATCCAATATTCCCAATATTCAATAAATTGTGACCTACAAAACTTGAAAATATAAGGGTAAATGTAACATAACTTGCTGAATGCTGATATAAGCCCAAGTTGCCAGGAAATGATATGGGGGCCATTGGTTCATTTCTTTCACCTTTCATATGCTTCAGAACAACCAGACAGCCCCCATTTTAGGTTTACTTTAAAAAGTACCCCCAATAGTCACAAGGGGGTACCCCCCTCACTCAAACCTATCACCTCTGTCCCCCAAAATGTCCCCAAATTAGCCTAATCTAAAGGCGTGAAATAACGGTGGCATTTCTAACAAAATTTCATATACATGTATATGCAGTGGGGGTCTACTTGGTGTTGAGTGTTTTGCTTATCGCATACTCTTTACATACATGTACTGTTTGTTTACATAAGATGACGTTTGCTTACATACAATGTAACACAAAGTACTAACATAACAACATGCTGAAATTAATGTGATACATGTATTTATGATTGGTATAAGAACAAGGTTTGTTTATAATATTAATTATGTTTATGGCGGTTTTATCTGATGTGACTGTTTTAACAGCTATACCCAGCGCTAACACTTACCCAATCTTTAAAAAGATCCTCATGGACATATATCATAATTTTCTGCAACGTCTGGTGTGACAACCCGCTAATACATGTAGGGCTGTATACCGTGTATCGTAACCTAACGGCATGTATCGTAACTCCACCGCAGTGACCGTTTCCATACTGCTGTCATTGCCAATTCATTAAAAGCGACACATCACATATTCATTATTAGCTCAACGACGTCCATGTGTGCGTGTCTGTGTCCGTCAACAATTTCCTTTGGCGTGGGCTACAGGTCGTACCTTTGGTCTGATCTTTATAAAATTTGTCATGAATGTTGACATTGACATGTAGATGGGAACAAGCCATTTTGGGTCATTGGCCAAAAAACATGGCGGCTGACAGCCATCTTGGATTTCAAAATTAAATCGATTGGCGCGGTCTACATCATCATCATCATCATCATCTTTATTTGAGAACGAGTCTGTTTGACTCTTAGTCCCCGTTAATAATATAATCGTTTACAATTTCGACATCACAATAAATTGAGTAAAACTGCTTACACTGACGTGCACTATTTCAAAGTTTAATGTTCCACTATCCGATTACCTTCCAAGCGGAAATTCCCAGAAGGGTAAACTTTCTGTTTCCTTTTCAGTTCTATGCGGAGTTCACGAGCTGTGTTACCATCCACTCCCCGGCAATTGGTCTCTTATAAATTAGCTTCCTAACCTTCCTAAAGTTACTCGGCCAATATATGGGGGGCCACAACTTTCAACCATGAAGTTCTTTGTGATAATGTCGCTATAGTCAGTCATACATAGACAACAAAATAAACTTCAATCATCCCTATTTCGGCAATTTTTTCTGGTCTGTCTCTAATACAATATCAATTCCCGCGCTCTAACAATTTGAAATAATGGACCAGATTCTGCGTCGCAGTACATGTACACGTATGTGTTCATGCAAAACTCTAATTGTGTACTTTGTTATGTTATTGCGTGTTAAATCAGACAATCAATAATTATATTCCGAATGCAAGTTTTACCGGGGGCCCTTTGTGACTTATTTTTATGTGTTCGTTCGCATCGGTGAGCTGTGTCCTGCACCAGTTGAATTAAAGGTGAAAGTAATTTAGTGCGCAGATAATTATGGCAATGCTACCCCCATGCAAATTGCGACATCTAACCAGCATTTTAAACATAGCCTAAGTGGTCGACCCCATGTCGTATACATCAGATCCCAACCCACCGAGCTATGCCCCGTTCCGGACATTATACAAGACCTTGACAGGCCTCGGTGCAACTGGCCGGAAAGGGGTATCCAACATTGACCAGGCAGTTTCCAACAGTTTTTTTGCCCCACGAATACCTCAATTTCAATCACCTAGACTCACTCACAGTACAGAGTCGTGGTATTCAAATACGGTTTAGACATACATTCGACGTATGACCCATTGATGCCGCCTACGCCTGGGCGAGGTAGTATCTCCGGGTTTGTATCACAATCTTTGCTTGAGAAAGTTACCTTTGACAAAGGTCGGGGTGTCAGATGATTCAGACTTAGACGAAATTAAAACATAATTATAAAGTACAGGTATTTTGGCACTAATGCTATTTAGTTTGAAAATTGAAATCATTCGCAGAGCAAAATCGTGGGAACTAATTTTTTGCCGGAAGGGATGCGCAAATCGGTTCTGTTAACTTTCTTTCCAATAAATTGATCGGCGAAGCCAGTCGCTTATTTTTTAAAACCCTCCCTCCCTCCCTTTTTTTATGTTTTGGGAATACACTTTCGGTTGATGTTTGCCCAATTTTGGCCAACATCTACTTGTATATGAGGTTATTGTCACCCACGTGTATTGTCACCCACATTTATTGTATCGGCGTCCTGTAAATAATTATGTTTTTTTTTAAACAGGTAGCTATTAACGCATTCCAGTTGTTGTCTTTCAATCTATATAACCCTGTGGGATAAAAGAGGGATAGTCCAAAATCATATTTCAGACAAATTACTCAAAATCAGTGTCGCACTAATTCGGTACCATACATATATTTTGTGAAGGAGAATGTTTAATTATGACGGCACACGATAAGCAACACTCAATTAGCATTCAATTAGTTAAAAGTTGTTATAAAGGACCGATTGAGTTATCTATCTAACTAAATATAATCATTCCCCGTCCATTGAAAATAATAGACATTTTGCAGAAACATGAGCACAAAACAGACGTCAGTATTACAACAAAAATAACAGTCACAGTTTATTACATCGAATAAGTTTAAAATACAATGCATTGTGTGCTTTCTCTTTCAAATGGTACATACTATGGCATGTAGTTAATATCATTGATATCGGATTCGAATATCAAGTGACCCTTTAAAATTCAGAGTATACTCATAAATATATAACTAAAGTTTAATCAAACCGTAACCCAACATTAACTCAACCGAATCCGTCTAAACGTTGGTATATAGAGCTAATGACTAACCATATATAGGTTATTATACCTGAGCACCGAGGAGCAAGCGGGGGTGCAAATGGAATTATGCAAAACTTGTCTTTTGGTCTAATTCAAGGGGGGCGCAGTTGGAATTATCCAAGGTGGACACCCCCAACGGAGACCAACTAGATACGTCCCTGCCCCAAGTTCAGAGTCACATAGCGTGCACTCTCGGTCTGCGGGATTATTCATTGTCCATGTTAATTTAAACATGATCCCGATTGGTATGGTAAATTGGGAATTCTCAAATAAATTATCATCACTATCCGTCGCATATAACACGGACTATACATATACATGCACAAGTAAACTATTTATGGGAAGTCTGTCCGGCAACCCTTTCTATCCTAAATTGATTTCCCATTCAGTTATAAATATATACATAAAAGCAGTCTAATGTTCATTTGGAGGTGGGTGCAGGTAATAAAAACAGACGACAAACATAGGAAAAAACAGATATCACAATCTTGAGCAGAATACTTAATGCTTCTTATGTGTTAAATGTTCAGACATTAAGTTCATCAAACGACCATGTACGTTTTTCTCGGTCGTATGCTGAACATATTATCTGAACATTTCCTGAGGTAACAACTCGTCAATCATTATTTATAGTATTGAAAGTTAACAGTTAATGTTATTGTAGTGGTAGTCCAATAATTACTTGAACTGGTGTAAAATTTCATTGATAACTGCTCAATTGGTCGATGCCCTTGTGTGAAAAAAATATTTTCCGACATTTGTATTGCTGTGGTCGAAGTTTATAAGAATTCCCTCTTCTTGCTGCACAATGTCGCATCAGGGGTATTGGCAGATGAAGTGTATAACATATCCATCACTGACGTCATCAAGTACATAGCTGTTGGTGCCGGATGGTTTCCAGATTGATAATCCGCCCCCCACGTCCCCGTGAGGTGCACCGCCGCCCCATGGTAGATTTGTCAATCTGGTTCCATCGAAACATGCTGCTGCGCTGGCACTGGATACCCGTCCACCGAGCCGATATACGTTGTACATTGTACCGCCAATTCTGCTTTTAGTGTCGATTTCTAAGAAAGAAAAACATAACTATAAAAGGTGGGACTGTCCTAAATGGGACTAGGCATACACCCGATACTTGGCTTTATGTTAAGGGTATATGATCCATATTAATATATTTGTATTCGATAACAGAGAACAAATCTCTTCGAGTGATTCTACCTAACTCCACAATTACTGTGTCACAGATATCCGTTTGGAAACATGGATGTCGCTATAAATTGAAATAAATTTAAAAAGTGGGATAACTCCATTTAAAAGTCGTACCGACCCATAACAGCTGGTGCACAGATTATCAGCGGTAAATATATGTGGCAAGTTTCAAAATAATGGACCATGAAATAAAGAAAGTTCGGTTCAACTTATAGACAAGCCGTCAATCGAGATTAGTCACAGCTCCATCCATTAAACAGATTGTGCAACAATTGTGAACCGGGGTCCAGGAAAGATGGATTCGTCATAACATGGAAAATGATCGTAATTGAGAAAAAAAACGTATCCACATGCAATTTACGGGTGTCGGCGCTGCTAGCTTATAAATTCCGGGCGAATCAATATGTTCGTTATCTTAATTTTTATTTTCGCTGTCGATAGAATGCGGCGGTCCATTTTAGGCAAGTGCAATTATTTGGCTCGACGATATAGACACAACATAATATGCTAAATCCGTGTTACATAATTTTCAGCGAACCCGGGTAAGACTGCCATTTTTTCTATATCCTGTGTATTTTTGCTATATCCTGTGTATTTTTGCTATATCCTTTGTATTTTTGCTATATCCTGTGTATTTTTGCTATATCCTGTGTAGTTTAGTAATCAAAACTAAGAGGTGACGACAAATTCAGATCCAGTACCTGGATAGACTAATGACAGATTGTTGATAAGTTCCAGTATTGGTGCCGGGTCAGCAGTACACGCGAGGTGGTGTCCAATCGACGCACAGGTCGCCTCAGCTCCAGCTAACGTCTCGTCCATTCCGTGATAAATCGTGAAGGTAGATTCCAGGCCCCTGTCGTAAACTTGTATCAACTGCTTAGTAACAAGCACTGAAATGTGCAAGGTTATTGTTAGATCCAATCTTCTCGGTACACAACAGTTTGTCATATCGGTTTGGTTTATACTCTTTTGGACAGAGTCCCGTCCCGTTGTTCTTCTATAACGGACTTCCATTCAACAGACGTACTACAGGTAAATGCCTGAATGTGATTAATCATCTGACTTGTCCGTCATTAATCTGTCTTCAACGTGATATATCATTTATCGTGATAGAAGAGGGTATAGTGATGATATGACCATCTAATGTATAGTTTATATGCATTTTCTGATTGCGCGAGAAATCGAAATTATCTGGAAAACAAGGCTATTGTTGCTTTGACATTTAAAGGACCTCTGATGTGTACATGTTTTATATTATCATTCTTGGTAAGGCTGACTTCAATGTTCATATATATATAGTTCCATCTGACCTAATTAGAAGACATACAAGCAAGATAACTCCTGCCCACGGTTCTGGGCGTAAAGTCTGTTATATAAGGATTAACTGTCATGTGGACTGTTTTTATGGAGATGTAACCGTGAGGTAAGTGGCCATAACTTGTGTAAAACCCGAAGGGTTTTACATACAAGTTATGACCACTTACCTCACGGTTACATCTCCATAAAAATAGTCCACATGACAGTTAATCCTTATATTTATATACATTTAGCGAAAAAGCCACTTTTGTAAATGTATTTAAATCGAAAAGTGTATCGTGACAAAAACAGCCAAAAATACCCAATAGCACCCTTGGCAAACGTTAATAGGAACAATTTCTCTTCATATTGAAACCCGATGATGTATTAAGTCAATCCTGCGCGAGTCCAAATGCGCCCAAAACATTACGCGTTCGTCTTTCCAAACCCAATGACGTATCGATGGTGTTATGAGCTTGGTGTTATAAGCCGTTGCGCATTCACCGAGAAATAACTGCAACTAGCCACGTGGTCGCCGACCAATCAGATTGCTGGATTTAGTGATGACAACACTTAGTATGTAAATATAGAAGAGTAACGTGTTGGGACTCGATTCGAAACAGCATCAACCCAACCGATATACCAAGCTGTTGTGGACCGAGAAGACTCGGTTTAGGTTATTGTAAAGACCTATTTGACACCGTAAACTATTTGACACCATAAACCATTATTCGTCAAATTTCTGTACGCGAAATTAGCCCTTTATACACTAAATGGATTCTCCCAGTCAGTTAAACAGTGTACATCGGAATGTGTTATTATTCATTTAGAGGGATGTTAAGGTGTTAAAGGTTTATATAATAAGTTCGACAAACGACCTACATGTATATGGTGGTGCTTTTTCCAAAATTATGACACTTTTATTACAAATTTTCACCGAAATGTAAGAAGTATTTAAATTTTAACATCAGATACATGTCAAATTATTGTTATTTTTAAAATTGATGTGTCATTAACTCATTCATATTTCCAACTATTAAACATTTTGAAAAAAGTTTTCGCGCGAAACCAGCTCAATCCACTCGCCACGTCATTGTCTCACATTTTTCGCAAATTTGGAATTCAGTTTGATGTAATTCTTCACTGTTGATGTTTCTTGGAGATTAACATGTCGAAAGTTATTCATCGACTGGAAGATATCCACATGATGTTCCGCCCCTGGTTAAATTGTCATGCTAATTTGCAATGATGCTATTGGGTCCTGGGTCTAAAGTTGTTATTTAGCTGTGTTTGGCTAATCTTACTTGAGAAAAAGCTTGTGTGCATGTGCATGAAACATTCAAAAACATGTATATTTTAAAATAGTTTTATAATGGTTGCTAGTGTTTTTGAAAAATCGACAGGTATAGCCATGTAGATTATGACCAGTTTGTAATAACCAAAAGAGTCATTAATTAAGTGGGCATGGTTTTCAATTTTCGCACAGAAGTGAAACAAAAGCTTGTTACTTCTACCACTTCAGGAATAGACTAACAAAGAACGTTCTTTGTTGTTTCGTACCGTCCATAACTTTCTGCATTCGATCACTTGCATTAGTCTTTCTGTGACTTAACAGGCCATTTGGGCATTTTAGCGTATTTATTAACCTATGTTGAACCCTGGAACGGGACCGCGGTGTATTAAAATTTTAGCATAAATTGGATCTTCAAACCACCCATCCCTTACAATATATATGTATATGTTTCTCAATGTTTTATAAACATAATGGCTTTTATCCATTCGTTCATATTAATCACAGGTCGTGAAAATGACAACTAAGAAAAAATAACGGTACATTTTCAAAACAGCATCACTTTGCTCTTCCAACATCATAGTAATTCACCAGGACCCACCAGCATAAAAGCCAGACCACTTAACCAGGAGTGTTTATTCCTCTTCCCGAGGTGGTCATTATTTTACCGGTCATTATTTAGATAATTCACAGTTGAGCTAATAATGACTTGCAAAATAATTACCACCTCGGCGAGCTAACACCTCGGCGTCTTCGGTGGACATTCGTCGGGATAATATT
Source organism: Siphonodentalium dalli (assembly GCA_032622095.1). NCBI lineage: Eukaryota > Metazoa > Mollusca > Scaphopoda > Gadilida > Siphonodentaliidae > Siphonodentalium > Siphonodentalium dalli. Next base: position 24,357,625 of record CP136069.1, read on the forward strand.
CAAGCAACAACAATAGGTAGACGCGGAAGTAGGTACGATACGATACGATTTATTAGCTTGTGTTGTCATGAATGTAATGATATTGAAGCTATACAAAATAGAACATAATAATACATAAAATACATGACACATGCGCGGGTTGGGGGAGGGGTTGGTGTCGCTGTGCACTTTCGGTGGTAATTGTGGCGTGGTGTTATGGTAGTTCTAAATGAGGTTTCTTTTTTTAACAAAATGGGCGAAATCTAGAGTAAGGCCGCATGAAAAATATTGGGGGTGAAGTCTGTCTTTGATTGCTCTATTGAATTGCCTTGTTTCGGGGGCCCATTGATTGATCCAAAATGACGACCGTCCCAATTCGTTCAAAGTTTTACGAACGTATTGCAACCATGCATTATAGTTTGGTGGTGTAAGGGCGGGTAATATAGTTTAGTGGTAACCTATTGGTGGGCGTGTTCATACGTTTTACCAAATATGAGAGTAGTTATGTGTTTATTTTGAGCTCTATTGGGAATATTCCGATTCACCGTAAAGAAAGGAAGTGGCAGTCGGTTTTTTTAAGCCGAACATGAATTTAAGGAACCATATCTCCAGCTTTCCAAACGCTGTTATGTTTTCATGACCCCATACTTCACACCCGTGTGTAATTATCGGGACAATGTTTTTTTCGTATATGTCAAGGGTACAATAAAATGATAATTTGTGCTTTCTAACTTTACTTATAAGGGTGTCCATTGCATTTTTAGCGTCATTGCTTCTGAGGTCTCTCTCCCTTTTGAAGTTGCACGTTTTGCTGAACCAAGTACCCAGGTTTTAAGTAATATATAATTATCATAGTTTGTTACCCTTTCCACGTTTCTGGTCACGTTTGCGATCGCCTCGGCCATTTTTAAAGCGCGATACTCATCAACTCGAAACCAAATGATTCCGCACCGTGTTATATACATGTATGAGTACTTACTCGTTTTAGTGGTGGGGGTAACTGTGGTAGTCGTTGTTGTAGTCGTCGTGGTAGTCGTTGTTGTAGTCGTCGTTGTTGCGTCAGTCGTGGTAGTTAATGTGCTTGGTTGTCCTGTCGAATTTGAGCTAGGTGAAGCTACATAATATAAGCAAAGCAATGTATAAGTAAGGGGATGTCTTAACAGATAACGCATCAGACCGTGTCCGTGAAAATCACTCCCATCCCTCCGGATTGACAGTAACAATTCATGCATAATGAAAGTATGGCTGACAGCATATGGCGGCTTTCCGTTTGTCAACTTAGTTGTTGTCAATAACACAATGCCTTGACTCCTATCGGACATATAATTTCCCCACATAATGAAGTTTGTACATTAATTAAATGGGAGGATGTCTGCTAGAAGACGAAGTAAATGGTATGATGATCAAGGACCAAATTTATCGCAAACACATTGTTCGATGACATGAGCGTTGAAGTGAATGCATGGTCATGGATCGGTTTAACTGAATTTTAGAAATAGTTTTAGAACATGCCCCCACAAAACGTAGACTTTATTTATAGCATAAGTATAATTATGATATCTGTTTTGTTGGAAACTGACAGGTCAAGGAGTTGAACTTTCGCATTTGGATAGTATCATCATCATAACTTTCCAGACTGCTGAATTTGTGCCGTTGATAAGAAACTGTTCAGATAATAAGTCCAACACATGTCAGATTATCTGAATATTCCCTGAAAGAACTAACGGCGAATACGTACAAGTACCGATACTGAAAGTAACTGACAGCACGTCGTGTATTCGTTGTGATCAAGCATATTATATATAATGCAGTCACGACTTTATTATATTAACTAGCAGGGTTACCCGGCGTTGCCCAGGTTAATGCGATGAGAAAGCCTCTGTATGCTGTGGATATTTGTTGGGGATAGTGAATGCTCTTGCTTAAAAGTGTTATACGTTTTCTCATAAATTGTATATTAAAATAGCATCATAACACATGATTATTACAGTCATGGGATATAAGTAGTGGCTCACCTTGTCAATTGTCAAGTCTGTTTGTCGCGATTAATCCGTTCCAACAATAATGAAGTATGTATTTATTTACAACTGCGTATACATTAGACGTTATAATATGATACATGAACATCATAAACACATTAGTTCGATAAAAGATGATAATTGGGTTTTAAATATTGAGATGTATCAATCAATTTAGTGGGTTGGACTAAGTTCTCGAGGACACCTGGCTATCTCCATGAAGATACAGATGTTTCAAAGAAATTTCCAGGTGCTCCTCTGTTCATGGTGCTATATATTGGCTAAATATTCTCAGTTTAAACGAAATGTTGATGCGCATAAATATTAGCTACATGTGCCAGACACAGCGAGAATTTGAGTTGCTTATGTCAGTCGAGGAGTCTGTTATAAAACCCTTGTCAGATGTGCAGTATTGGGAGGATCCTGAAAAGTCTTATGCTACTAACTGCATTTTCTTGTATATCCGTAGAAACTATATTTGACTGCACACTGTGAACACTATTTTTGAACAGGCCTTCCATATCTCTTGACAAATTGTAACTTTTTGTGGAAACTGTATTGAATGGAACATACTCAATTTTGTTATAATATATATGCAATCCTCTGACGGTTCGAGGTCTATCCGTTTGCACGAATATATGTATCTCTTCAATAGAATGATAAATATACGTTTAATGCTTCTTCTATTTATCTCTTTTTGCTAGCTCATTTTGTGAATGACCTGATTGCTATTCCCATATAAATATGACAGTTAAGAAGATATAATTGTTCAAGTGACTTAAGTGGGTCACCATATGTCGGGATTGTGAAATGTGAACGTCCAAAACTACTTAATATGATATGGAGATGGCCTGGGTGACTGTATATAACTTATATGTGGATAAGGGCGAATAGCAATCTGATCAATGATAGTGCATATCCGCTCGCCATCCGCAACGCAAACGACACCAAATGTGATTTAATTCATGGTATATCATTAGAGAAAAACGTGTATGAATCCGGTGGGAATTGGTGCCAAATAAATTTGTACCAGCGTTTGCCTCTTTGGACATATTTAAACCACTCCCATTAGACTCATGGGTGCATGATATACTGGCGATGATTATATATATGTTTGTAGTTATGACCCATATCTCTCACCCAACCGACAGCAATTTGACGTCTTTAAATCACACGATGATATTCCTTGTATCATAGAGAAGAATAATATATCAAATTGGTGGAAATCTGGGCTAAAAATAGTTTATTAAATCAATAGTTGTTGCAACGTTGACTCGAACAACGCCATATTGCGAAGGTGATTATGTATTCGTTTGGTGGAAATCGGCGACAAAACTATTTCACGATATATTTTTAATTTTGCCGACCTCCCCCTTTTCTTCCCCTGACACCAACAGCGTCATTTTTGAAAAATAATTTACCCGCACCGTTATCTTCCTTGTAAACAGCTACCCCTCTTAGAACGCCTTGGTGCCATCTCGATTGTACCGCGTGAAGTTATATATAGAACGCAGACAGACAGAAAAACAGACCGACAGACAGACAAACAGCACGATTGATTTCTTCTATCATTTGAGAAGAACGTGTCTGAATTTGATGGTAATTAATACTAAAAATATTTTGTATCAGTCTTGGTGACACTCCCTCCCTATTTCAGTCTCAAGCTGCAAACACTCAGACTCATTAGAGATTAGAGATGCATATATATGAAATTGGTGAAAATTGGCGAGTATACAAATTCGTATCAAATTTAAGGTCCCCATATCTCTCACCCTTAGGGCACAACTTTGGTGTATCTAAGCGACACGATAAGATTCCTCGTATCACAGAGAAGAATATGTATCAATCTGGTGGAAATCGGCACTAAACATAATAGATATAATTTGTTGTGTCCCTGTCATCTCTATTCACCACTGACTCGAATGGCCCGACTTATGACATCCTTAAACCACACGATTACACTCCTGATATCATGGAGATGAATGTTTATAAGTTTGGTGATAATTGGCGACTAAACAATTTTTTTTAATCAAATTTGGTGCCAATCCACACCCCCATCTCTCAAATAAACAGCACCACTATGGCGTCTTTAAATCACAAGATTAGATTCCTCGTATCTTGGATAAGAACGTGTATCAATTTGGTGGAAATTGGCGCAAAAAATTGTGCATCAATTTTGGTGCCTCTGTCTCTTTCAATGCAACCCTGACTCGAATGAGGCCACATTTGACAGATATAAGCAACACCATTAGACTCCTCATACCATGGGGATGATTTTGTATAAGTGTGGTGGCAATCGGCGACTAAACCAATTATTATCAAATTTAGTGCCCACCCCTCCCAATCTCTTAACCAAAAGACAACAATTTGGCGTTGTTAAAATGCACAATTTGATTCCTTGTATAATGAAGAAGAATATATATCAATTTGGTGGAGATCGGCGCTAAAATTAGTTTTTCAATTTTGATGCCCCTCTCCCCTTCCGTGCATCCCTGACTCGAACGACGCCACTTTTAAACCACACCGTTGGTTTTTTCATATCATGGGGATGATTAAATATAAGTTTGGTGGAAATCGGCGACAGAAAAAAAATCTGCCCCTCTCCCTTCCGGGCACCCCTGACACGAACGGCGCGACTTTTGCCATATTTAGACCACACCATTAGATTCCTCATATCATGGGGATTATTATGTATAAGTTTGGTGGCAATCAGCGACAATTTTTGTTCTGCCCCTCCCCCTTTTCTGCCCCTGACAACAACGGCGTCGCTTTAGAAAATTCTAACCCCGACCATTATCTTTCTCGTAAAAAGCTACTCCTAGTAGACCCCTTTGGCATCATCTAGATGGTCCCCTGTGAATTTCTATAGAACACAGACAGACAGACAGGCAGACAGACATTCGCAAATATAGATATAGATTATAGCTACAACCAGTATTATTATTCAATCTCCATGCAAGTATGTGAGACACAAATACCGTTAAAGATGCGACCCTTTATACGACGCTAAATGTAAAGGTTGAACGTTTGTACGTTTGACCAGTATATACCCGTGCGCTGCCAAAAAAGTTTTTTTTACTTTTAGAAAAACAAACTAAAAACAATAAATATTATATTGGGAATAGAGCATTAGATTTGCTAATAGTTACAAAAATAGATTCCTTATAAAACTTCAAATTCTAATTATATGTCATTCAGAATTACTATGGTATAGTTAGATAATTATGTCGCTAATTGCTTAGCTCGTCCAAATGAGTCTTCCCATCTCAATAACTCATTACGTCTCATGTACAATGATCATAATGAAGTTTCTCTTCAGCTGATGCGTTATTGACAAGTGTGTTCGTTTCCAAGATATAAGTATGGTATAGATGCATGTACCACATTGTACTGCAATATAATATTGATAGCTATGGTTTGTTTACTAATACAGGGATTAAATTATAATAAATAACGATTTACTATAGGCGCGTTGTATAATTTTACTTCAAATTTTTCGGTTATAACTCATAATATCTTGCCTGAGAAACGACCAACCTTTGTCATACAACACTGGAGAAAAAGTTAGTCCACATGACTAACTTACGATAGTCAACATGACTAACGTATGATTGGGCCACTAGATGACTAACTTAGTTTACTAATGAGCAGAATATTAGTCACAATGTTTATGGTGATGTTATACATAAAGACTAAGGAATGGTTAGTCAACCCTTTACCCATCAGAACGGCCCTGTGCCAATGCATTCTCTTATATATGCGAGTCGACCATAGGTCGCCTCGCATATATAAGAGAATGCATTGGCTTAACATATTAAATTGATAAAATTGTCAAAGAATGTAGTAAAATATTATAAAAATTGTTAAAAAATGTAAGAAAAAATTATATAAAATTGTTAAAGAATGTAAGAAAAAATGGTAAAAAGTGTTAAAAAAAGAATTTGTTTAGGCCAATGCATTCTCTTATATATGCGAGGCGACCTATGGTCGACTCGCATATATAAGATAATGCATTGGCACAGGGCATAACTGTAACCATCACAATGTGGTCAATGAACCAGTTCCAATGGTATCCATATTTGTATGGTGTTATTGAGACAGACCGAAGATATTTTAGGCTGTTGAGGCTTTATTTGGGCGTTTTTGGCCGTTTTGTTGGGTAAGGGGTTACAACGACTAATTAGACCGTTAGACTGCAATCGTGTTCGTCAAAATAACCAGGAGTGAGTCATAATGGCTACCTTTTCTGAATCACTGAGACGGTGAACATGTAATTTGTAAATATTGTACAAATTATTTCAATACTCAAACAGATGTCATATTATCCAGAATCAGAGACCGAAATGAAAGCAGGACAACTGTCAATCCATTCTCTAAAACACAGATTTCAGTATTGGTCTATTGAGAGGTATAACAATAATTTGTGGTATAGGTCGGTTTTAATAGTTCATTTTTCCAAGATGTATGTGGTGTCATGGAATAATAACCTAATATTTTATGTGGGAGGGAAGTTTTGATATACATGACATTATACCATCCCATCACATTCGTTCAATTACAGATCCAAGAGGACTGTGAAACCACGAATCATGAACTGCAGTATACAGATGTATACCACATCTGCAACTGCTTAAGCGGATTGCGATGGACCAAAGACAGTACTTTCAGTCGTGGATCTGAAACAACCGCTGAAAGCCCAGAGTTGGCATGCAGGTTGCGAATGAAGCAGAGTTTGTTTTACGTGTACTTGATGTACCGAATCAATATATCTTCAGTGGGTTTCTAAACAGTCGTACCTGCCATTTTGGCGTGAAAGATGGAATTGCATTTTCGGAATCTACGGGTTCGAGTACTGTTCCTCAGACAAATTGTCAATATTGCAAGTATAAATGCCATGTTCGATGTTTATCGGGGAAAGTGGTGTCCTAAAATGTCGTTACAAGAGAAATTGTTTTCGAATCCGTTCCCGATAGGATAATTCTGATTGAAGAAGAATGCCAGGGGGGCTATCATCATTATCTCGAGTGACAGTCAAACGGAGCCGCGTGAATCGTCAAAAGTAACAATTCGTATAGACAAGATTTCAATTATTAACATCTGAAGTGTCGTATAACACAATCTAGTCATGTGTAGCACTCCCCAGGTTCTAACCATTAAGTTGGAATTCTCGGAAACGCGTTGATGAATTTTATTGTACAAATATTTACAATAGTCACATCAGGTGGCCACGGAGAAAAGTGTAATAACATGGTTTCTCGCTAATGCGTTCGAGTCGAGAGTCTGAGCAAGAGTGTCCGAGAGCTTGGCTCTCCTAGTATATATCCGCTGAAAAGGACAACACCCTTAGCCGCCAAATGTCGTGATCTGACTGGGACACGTGTCGCTGACATCAAACCAGATGGACAATTAATAATCCGCTTTGACAAAGCATTTAACTCTAAAAGTCAATGACCCATAAGTATAGGTCATCCACTCAGAGTTATAATTCCCAGAAGATTAGGACACCGGCATTTCAGCTAAAGACATTGAACTTTCAGCTACGATTAACCCTACTTACATACGTCGACGTCGTCTGAAAGTATTACATAACTCTCATCACCTTTTTCAAGATTTTTGTCCTAAGACAAAAAACTTGATAATTCCGTGAGTGGAGATCCAAACTATCCCATTTGGAATATACATTTAACACAATAAAACATAAGTTTTAACACATGAATGTCATAATCCGAATCGTCGATAGCAGGAATTGTTCAGAACAGGAAAATGGCACCATCCTGGAATATTAGCTTCTCATTCCGTGTTGGGAGTTAATAGTGGCCTCCCTATTAACTGCATTCGTCCTGGCTCCATTCCGAATATCCAGCGATTCCAGATCCAAACGATAGAGGCGTCGATCCCATCGTCATAGCTATGTTCAAATAATCGCCTTGTGTCGGTACGAAAATTGGAATGAATTTCAATTTGACCTTGAATTCGGGCGACATTTGACAAACGATCAATATGGTTTAATATCCAGAATTTGACTTCCTGTGGAGGGTTATATTTGCCTTGTTTCGATACGAAAGATGAATAAAGTTCAACTCGATCTTGAATTTGGGCATAAATAAAGGTTCAATACTGTCTAGTGGAAAGGACTTCATATACGTTGTGTAAGAACTGAAATGAATTATCTGGGTAATGTCAATAGCGTTACAACACGCTTATACGTGTAGAACACGATTTAAACCTTGAAATGACAATCTAACCAATTCACATTTTAATTTGGCTCCAAGATTCTACAAATACGAGCATGGTACAAAACGATCTTGCACAAATGCTCTATCAACTGAGATTTTAGAAATCTTTGGCACTGCGTGTCGAATCATGCATGTCACGTAAAAATCGCTATCCATTAACCTGGAATGCCAAACTAAACATCTCCATGTATACCAGCATGTAACTTAATGCTCTATTACATAAACGTTTTACAACATCATTAGCGCCGACAAGTTAAATCTCGTCATTTGTGTCAAAGCACAATTCCATAAACTTGGAACGCCAAATCAAATATCACGGGCCCCGTATTTGGGCATACCCGTCGAGTAATCTATAGCTTGTCAGCTAGTAACTCTAACAACTATCATGTAACACCCACACCAATTACGGACATTTTACGTAAATGTCATATATTTTATATATAGTTATTCCTTGTGAAACAACGGAATAAAATGTACAACCCCTGAGACAATTTGCTTGGCTTATTGGTTCACATAGCTAATTATATATGGGTTTTTAATACAACCTACATTACATTATTATCATGAAATGTCCCTTTCAAACCATTCAATGGTTCACTATACAACTTTTATTTTCATGACCTCCGACAACTCTTAAACGATATGCGTAAGCTAATTTTCATCCACATGTCCCTTTAACAAAAATCGATAGCTTTTCTGACCATTGCTAACGACCGTTTTTACCCCTTTAATTCAGACTACAACACAAACCCCATAATTAATTCAGCACGCATGAATAATCTTCAAAGGTCAACTCAGTCCCCTGTTCGATGGCTAGCCTCAATAATTGATGCCCTAAGGCAAGATTTTAATCTGGTGTTTTGAATAGACGAGCACTGCGGCATTCACTAATTTTGACCACAACAATTTGCATGCATCTTACAAAGGGGGTGGATTTATCTCAAAATCACCAAATCATGCACATGGACTATACGTTCCTAATATGGTCTCGTTGGTGATGTACAGCTGTTGTATAAAAAATTTCTGTGGGAACGGATATATTTCTTAATGACAAAGTTTTCAAAATAGTTATGGTTCAATTTGTGTCTTTAGTCCGTATATCTTCCATGGAATTAATAGGACTATTTTCGGATCCATTTAAATTCCGTTAAAGGTAAGTTCCTTCTTTGTTTCTATTCTATTCCGAGTATTCGGTGCCGTCGACAAACATTTTAGACACGCTGGTAGCATGTTAGTCTGGTTTATTACTTACAGACACTCTCAGAATACCCGGAACAGATTTTATTATGGCATAATCAATTTTCTAGCCATTCTTTTCGTGTATGGGCATACCATAATTGATTACTCAGTTATATTTCTGACTTTCCGACTTGTCAACTCTGATCAACTTTGGTTTGTTCGAAACTTGAACACATTAAAACCATTTTGATAATGCCTATATACAATGGCGATACATGTACAGCGATCTATCTATTTTTAAAATCGACATTTTAACCCAATCCGGGTGTGTCATAACACAAAATACCACTGACCATCCGTGTAGATATTCTTGCAAAACATTGGAATCATTTGGCTAAATTGAACATTCCCAAACCATACTTCAAACTTCAAGTGACTATAATGTCTGTAATTTAAAATTTTCCGAATTACTTCAACTAATTTCTTTTATTTAAAGATATATCTCGCTGGACGCAACCAGTTTTCTTGACAAACTGTCATAAATGACCAATGTTTTCGAATTGATAATCTGAGCACAATAAACTTAATAGTGTACGCTCAATTGACCGACAGAACAGCCTTAACAGAAATTGAACCCACAATTCGTTCAAAACCATAACTCACTAAAATCATAGTAATTAACTTGACAACATCCTAAAATCATCAGTAATTTTAATACCTATATGACCTGGATAAGGTGTGACAATTTAGTACTTGTATAACCAGAATTTCCTAGAACATTTTTGTTTAGTGACTCACATTATTCAAAAATAATTTATTCAACCTCAAACAAGTTTACCAAAGGTGCGTTAATACTATATGTAAAAGCCTTCAACTTGCTCAGAACAAACTAAATGATGTATAAAGTTCTTTTCTCAAAACCAAAACTTATATCAAACCGGACTACTTTTGCATTTTGACAAACTCCTACTATATAGACCATAATAGGCATCAAAGGCACTGTTTAAATTATTTAACAATAACCTTGTGACAGATTTCTTTGCTCTGAAAATGTTCAACCAAACTCGCTTGTTTAAAATCAAACAGACACACAACTGCGGCATATTCACTACCTCTGTATATATATGCCTCATTGAATAATTCACTGGAATCTTCACGTGTAGATTGTAAAATCAATCTTATCAATTTGGATACCATATAACGATGGACACACATTATATTCCAGCGATTATTTCCTATATAGTTGATAAATAACAACTCGACATAGAAAAACGCCAACCATAACGGTAATTTCCTAGCATACCTTGTATAGAAAAAAATCTCTAACATGCATAATTTAATAATTTACTGCGACTGATATGTGTAGAATGTGACATCAATTCTTATCCAATTCTTGGATACCATAGCCTGGACACAAAATTGTTATCCCAGTAATTAATATTATATATAGCAACATGTGTCATACATGTATTTAGACTATTCACTAATAGATCAAGAAAAAATAACCCAATCTTCATTTCAAATCGGCACAACGAATTTTGAAACAACAACTCGAAATAAGCATACTGAAGCAACAGTAGTTTCTAAGAATACCTTATATGGAAGTTTTAAACCATGATAACTCGACTCCTGAAGAGTTCAGCCAATTTACACAAAAATTAAGACTAGATATCATTTATTCTAATCGGCGCAACGATTATAGAAACAACTTGAAATAAACATATTGGCACAACAGTAGTTTCTAAGTATACTTTATATGACAAAATTGGCACAACAATTTTAAACCAAAGATAAATGACCTAATAGCTATACGGGTTGTGAACCAGTTGAACCAGCCAATGAATTGCAAATTGCCTCATATGTACCTTATATCGTTTAGTTTATATTTAGTTTCCTCCATATTTTTCTTCCGTGACCACCTGTCCAAGAATTCCGAGAAATGTCCTGCTAACTCGGCACCATCTCGGTAATGTAGCACTCTCCAGGTTCTAACCATTAAGTTGGAATTCTCGGAAACACGTTGATGAATTTTATTGTACAAATATTTACAATAGTCACATCAGGTGGCCACGGAGAAAAGTGTAATAACATGGTTTCTCGCTAATGCGTTCGAGTCGAGAGTCTGAGCAAGAGTGCCGAGAGCTTGGCTCTCCTAGTATATATCCGCTGAAAAGGACAACGCCCTTAGCCGCCAAATGTCGTGATCTGACTGGGACACGTGTCGCTTACATCAAACCAGATGGACAATTAATAATCCGCTTTTGACAAAGCATTTAACTCTAAAAGTCAATAACCCATAATTATAGGTCATCCACTCAGAGTTATAATTCCCAGAAGATTAGGACACCGGCATTTCAGCTAAAGACATTGAACTTTCAGCTACGATAAACCCTACTTACATACGTCGACGTCGTCTGAAAGTATTATACATGTTTTCTCATCAACTAGAAGATAATTAAATATGAAAGTGTATATATTATGACAACTTTGACACAAGAGTGTTATTATGCAAAGTTATCGGCAGATACCAATTCTATTTCTCCTGAACTTGATTTATCTTCTAAAAGCCCGCCTATGATATGGGTAAGGCTCATTACGGTTCAAACTGGAATACATGGTCTATATATGGGAGCCTCAACGCGATTCATATCCCAATAAATGACATACAACATACCTTCACATCCTACATCTCCACACAACACAGTCTCCTCGTCGACACCGAGGCACCTTTCGTTGTGACTCTTACATGTCCTTGCCATTACCATGGTGCCATTACCACACGACACACTGCATGGTCCGGCCGTCCATGGAGACCAATTTCCATTGTCTGTAAATAAAAAATAAAACAAAATATATGAAAATGTTAGTAATAATCGATAGTAAATATCAATGCATTTATATAACGCATGCCAGGGGTAATTAGTTCCAATGCGCTTTACATTATTATTGTCACGATCATAACGCATTGAGTATCCGTCTAATCTAATGAACGCATCAGGATTAGCACACTGACAATATCGATCGACCCACGAGCGTGTACTCTGTTAACTGGCCAATCTTCAACGACAACTGTTGTATGAGATTCCTTCTAAGGGGTTTGGAGTTCAATCGGAGTAAATTATTTGGTCAAGCTGGTGTGCAGGTCAGTCTAGTTTGACTATATATGAATTCCGCAGTGGTTCAGACTATACTCCCATGCATTATAGATGTCGTGCAGATATTAACTGATGAGACTGGCAGGATAACATAATGTGCATCCGTTCGTTTTCGTAACGCATCGAATACAACACACATTCAGAGTTGTTGACAAACTTAAGGTAGTTCGGTTCAATAGTCGTACCATATTCACGAACTTATGACTGCGCTCTGCACCTATGAACTGCAGTATGTTCCATATGTCTGCATCTGCCTAAGCGGATTACGATGGGTCAATGACACTAATTTCCTTCGCGGAATTGAAACAACCACTGAAAGCCCAGTGTTGGAATACGTATGTTGCGAGGGAAGCAGAGTTTTTTTTTTACGCGTTTTACCTGTATGCAATCAACATTCTTCGGTGGGCTTCTAAAACGTTTGCACCTGCCATTTTGGCGCGAAACATTTTATTCCATTATCGGAATCTACGGGTTTGATTACATACGTTTCTCAGATAACTTGTCATTATTTCAAGTATAAATGCCATTGTTCGATGTTTATCAGGGAAATAGATGTTCTAAAATGTCGTATCTGGGTTACCCGCGAACAATTTCGTTTATTCTAAAATGTTTATTTTTGAAAACTTTCCTGATAGGATAATTCTCATTGGATTGTTTTGAAGAAGAATGGCCGGAGGGCATATCACCCTTATCCCGAGTGACAGGGACAAACGAAGCCTCGTGAATCGTCAAAACTAACATGCCGTATAAACATGATTTCAATTATTAACTTCTATAGTGTCGTATAACACAATCAATTATGGTTTCAAATCAACTAGAAGATAATTAAATGTGAAAGTTTACATGTATCTATTATAACAACTGTGATACAAAGTGTTATTATGCAAAGATATGGGCAGGTACCAAGTCTATTTCCAGGGATAGTTAGTTTTTTGTGTCTCCTGAACAATTTGGTTTCCCTGAGGCACGACCCTTTAGAATTCCACCGACGATATGGGTAAGGCTCAACACGGTTCATTTTGGAATATACGGTCTATATATGGGATTCTCAACGCGGTTCATATCCGAATATATGACATACCTGCACATTCAACTTCTCTACACAACATAAGCTCCTCGTCGACACCGGTGCACCTTTCGTTGGGACTCTTACATGTCCGTGTCATTATTGTGGTGCCATTACCACATGACACACTGCATGGTCCGGCCGTCCACGGAGACCATTTTCCATTATCTGTAACTAAAAAAATAATATAAATGTTAGTAATAATCGAAGGTAAACATCGATTCATTTATATAACGCATTCCACAGGAATTAATTCACTTTACATTATTATTGTCACGGTTGTGGGTCATTGATTATACATCCTCGCTTAGGAAGAAGCAATCTAATGAACGCATCAGAATTAGCATACTGACATATCGATCGACCCGAGCGCGTATTCTGTTAACTGGCGGAACGTTGGCATCAGTTACACTTTAGCGTTAGCCTGATCCATCATCTGGAGCTATTATCTGACTTAAAACATGGCTGAGTCCATTTGTTTGATGCGTCACCTATTATCAGAATGGATTAACATAAAATTGGGTCAATACACCTGAGTTGTACCATGTGTTGGGCCCAATCGAATCGCTCATTGGCGCGACATCTTAACCCATTGTCATCTTTATGGACAGGCAGTACCTCATTGCGTTTTCGAGCGTTGAATGAACACGACGTATCGACAATGAGCTCCCTCTGCGGCGATAGATTTACGAATATCGTCGGGAGTTTTACCCTAACATTTCGGCATTTGTATTAAATAATTTATGCGGCATATTTCGGATTTTGCGGAGAATTTTACATTGAATGGCAAATTAGGTATGCATAATCGGAGATTTGGTGATCTTGTAGTTTGAGATCGCTGGTAATACTGAAGATCGAAGGACTACATTTACATGTAAATTACTATATATCATAGTTCATGTTTTATCATGAGGGGCGCTACAATATGCCACCCGGGAACGGAATTAGATTCGAGAACTTTTAACAGTTCAAAATGCAATGACTAATCGTGAAACAACATGCATGGAATTTGAAGTGCTACACACTCCCCTCACTCCAACCCGAGTGACGAGGCTCTATATATATAGTCTATCCCTAATTATCTCGTATTCTAGCAAACAATAAGAGCCATATTATACATGAAAGCCATTGTCTATAGATAGCCACGTGCATACATTATGGTATCATACATACGTCGAAATGTGTACAAAGCGTAAATCATAGTGATGTGTTCTTGTTTTTTTTTGTCATTCTTAACACATGGGCATGAAATAATGACGAAACTCACACGCCCGAAAGCCACGCATAATTATGCCTATTGAGCGAATTGAGCAATTCCAATGTAATTGACGCGCTCGATGTAATTACCACATAACCAGAACCAGAACTCTTGTTACTCAAAATGAAAACGGCGCTTTTTGTTGATGAATGTATACGCAGATATGATATATAGCTAACACAAGCCTGCATGACATACTGGTATAGACAACTCAAACTTGGACGAACTAGTATAGGCAAAACAAACCTGGACATAATATAGTATAGACAAAACAAACCTGGACAGCTATCCTTCAGACACGCCTCCATTTTTATAGAGATCCCTGTGCATTCTGATCCTCCGTAACTCGGGTAAGGTTTTGAGCAGGTCCTCATACTAACTCTGGAGCCACTACCACATGTAACCGAACAGTCGCTGTCCGCCCACCCTGACCAGTGTCCATTAACTAGAATAGAAGCATCGTTTGCCAGACTCAGTATTATTGTTTTCACATATAACTAGAAATATCATTATGATAATTGATGGCACAAGCATGTATACTTCTAAAATCATAAAGTGCGTTTTAAATTTTACGTTATATATATTTATAAACATTACTTCGCATGCTTGGGTTGAAGATTTCAGGCAAACATATTCCATACTTGAGAGCATGCTTCTTGTCCCACGGCATAGTGTCAGCACACCAACATATCTTTATGTGAGACCATATTGTTTCCTGAACTGGTTCTGAACTGACATGTTTTCGTAATGTTATAAACACCTAAACAAAAAAAAGTCCACCGAATATATTGGGAGGACTTTTTATAGGTGTTTAGTACGTAGCTGGTACGTTACCTGGTTGGTTAGAATATTCTGACTCGACCAGGTAGGCGGTGAGGTCACCGTGTTCTACTAAAAGATATCTCTCCGAAGTAATTGTGTCTCTTTTGACCCGTTCTTCTGTTGAACAGTTCGTGGTTGTGTGCTTGGTTGAGTTGACGTTAACCGATGGTACGTCGGATTGGCCATCCGCACTAGAGTTGGTAGTAGTGTGCATCAGTTCGCCCTGACTCATTCCGCTGTACATGATAAGGGCACATCCCAGAGAAACCAATTGCAGCAGCATCTGAAAACGTACAATAAAGCACAACTGATTCAGGTATCAAAGTGAATCCCCAGTGCATGTTTAAATAGCGACATTGAAGGAGACTTGATTGTAAATTGTAGTCCAAATAGACGCATGTAGTAGTCGTCATATATACTAGCGCTATCATGACAACCACCGACTATATGTGTGGTTAAGATTAACCGACATTGGCCTGACCTTTTCTAACAATCATCCGATTAGAAAATGTCATGCCAATTTCGGTTAATTTAACGCGAATATGGGCCCTGCACTATTAAGCTTTGGGGAGTTGTATTTGTATGAAACAAGTGACTGCCGAGTACAATCGCCTTTTTAGAGCTGTGTATGACTCGGACCACGAGGAAGATGAGTACTACAACGGCATACAACTGCAGAGTCCTTGAATTCTCAGCCTCGATTACGACTGCAAAGATACGAGCGATGATTCGTTTGTAACTGTTTTGTCTACACTTGTATATTAGTTGCTCACTTCGATGCTGTGTTTTATTCATTTATCGTTTAAATATATATTTGCATGAATGACCAATGCGTATTACGATACAAGTTGGCATTGGGATTGTATGACTCTGGCGGCCCACTTATGCATAATATTCTCTCCAAAATAGCCTCTGTAAACGCTGAACATAATTTTGGAACTCATTCTATGAAAAAGGTTATTATGGCGAACTCATCGGACGGAGACAAAGGTGCTTTTGATCACCCTACATCATCGCCAACGTTCGGCTGCCGCAATGACTCACATTTTGCTGTGTACATGCGCGTATTTAAACCTGTGGATCGGATAAATGCATATGCATGTTCGGCGCGAGACACCAATGCCAAAAAAAAACAGCCCACTTTAATACAGTGATTCGTGGAACACCCACGTTAATATATGCCTGCAACTCCCCGATCCCGAGCGCATCTTCCCGATCCCGAGCCCAACTCCCCGATCCCGAGCCCAACTCGCCGAACACGAGCCCAACACAGTACTTTTGATCACTAGTATAAGCAACCCCTAGGAAATCAAACTATTAAATAATTTGAACCATATTTTAGTTTGAAATGTCCAACTGATATTAATATTGTCGGGCATGGAATTCCAATTGTTGAATTTTGAGACCCCTTCCCTTCCTTATGTGTCGCCACGCCCCTGTGTTATAACAATAAAAACATTGCTGGTGATCCAGAATACGGTAGGCAAAAATTCCGGCGATGTTTAACTGGGAATTGCCAATTGACCCCCGCTTACCACATGTCATAGCAGACCAGAATGCCCTTGTCTCAGATATTTCCATAATTATGCAGCACTCCCCTGAACCAGACATAATTTTCCAAGTGCGGTAGATTCGATTTGCACCTCACCCTGTAGGTGGTAATTTTTCGACAGTTACTTCAATCAGTGGCGTAGCTAGAGGATCTCTGTCGAAGGGTCCATCTTGGAATTTCCAACTGCGCCCAGTTGGACCAGAACCACATTCCCAATTTCGTGAAATTCATTTGCAACGTCCTCACCATGGTTGGAATGTCACAAACCGGCACTTCGAACTCCCAAAATATTGGAAATTTCCATCATGTCGCCTCCTATGATTAGGGTATTTCCAACTGACTGCAATTGGATTCCAAATATTTAACCGAATGTGGTATTATATACCGTTTTTTAAATCACACAAAATATTGTTTGCTGAAAAACAAACTATTATAATTTTTTTAATTTATTTTTTGTCCAAAATTTGCACCAAATGTTATATCAATTATAGCATTTACAACTATATTGAAAGTATTCAGTTTGGCTAAAGTTGGTGTGGAATGTTTGATCCACCATACCCCCAATTATCCAACTACGTAAATGCCACTTCAGTCCAAGAACAAATATCTGAAAGTTGTGGAATTTCTATTCGTTTTTATAGTTTTTATACCGAAAGTAGAATATTTCCTTACTTTTGGACAACTTATTTCAAATTATATATAGGGATTGTTATATTATAATACCCAACTTCTCGAATTGTTCAGGTCCATGATGTCGGAAACTTCCAGACAATAAATGATTATGTGGGGAGTGCAAATGGAAACTATTTGACTTGAGCATTTCGGTCTGGTTCAAGGGCTGCAGTTGGACATTCTAAGATGATCACAATTACCTCCCCCATATAAACATGTAGCTACGTCCCTGTCAGGCATTCTTCTTTCAATTCTTCGCGACATTGCCGGACGTCTGTAATTAGCTTGTCTGTCATGTTTTACAGGTGGAATTGGACATCACGAGGATGCAGTTGATTGGCGAAGATAATTGGCCACACATTGAGCGACACACCGATGTCACCGAGGCATGTCGTTGCCGCGACGCTAGGTGGGATCTGACCTTTGGATGTACTTGTCCATTTCCAGAGTTGAAATTTTTAAAGTTTGAAAGAAATATTTATGATTTTTTTTAACTTTCAAGTTTAAAAAAAAACTAATATTTTTGAAAAACTTTAAATTTTATTTTATTTTTTGAAAAGTTTGAAGTTTTTAAAGTCTACAAATTTGTTTTATTTTTGGTAAACAATTTGAAGTGTTCAAAGATTATGTAATATGCCCCTTTAGTCCCCTATTACTTAACTGTCTTGGGAGAAGTCTGCACCCACACGATTTTGATGGAGATTCCACACAGATGTCTTGAAATTATTCTAAAATATGTAGAATCTGCTAACATAGCTATAGATCATATGGCCATAATAAAGAGCGTTTATTTTCCAAAATGGGCAGCATTTTCAAAATGGTACCGTTTCCAAAAACATCATACCACCGATCTCTCTGGGGATAAGTCTGTGGAAAAGAGGAATTCTTACAGAGTTCTGTGGAATAATTTTGATTGTATTCAGATTACATTGAGGTCTTCACAATGGCTTTGACTTGAATTACAAAATTGACGGTATCAACAGTACATATATAGGCAGTGCCAATTGGTGCCATAACGTTAGCACCGATGCTTAACCATCGGTTAACACATTAATGACGGGAGCTTCCTGAATTTTTTCGAAAAACCTGTGCCGATGCATTATCTTATATATGTGAGTCGACCACATGTTGGCTCGCATTTTTGTGAGAATGAATTGGCCTAACAAATTTTATATTATTTGGTTTAATTGTTAAAACATTTAAGAAAAAAATTAAAACATTGTCAAAGCATGTAAGTAATAACGATAAAAACTGATAATAATTGTTAAAGAATGTAAGAAAAATGATAAAAATTGATAAAGAATGTCATAAAAAGGATCAAACATGATAAAATTGTTTAAAAATATAAGAACAAATTATAAAAATTGTTATAGAATGTAAGACAAAATTATAAAAAATGATAACAATTGTTAAAGGATGTAATAAAAAATTATAACAATTATAACATTTGTTAAAGAATGTAAGAACAATTGATAACATACATTATCAAGAACTGTTAGGTCAATGCATTCTCTTATACATGCGAGGCGACCTATGGTCGACTTGCATATATAAGAGAATGCATTGGCACATTGTCATTAATGTTGCACCAGCGCAGCTCCCGTCATCAAATGATTACCTGCAAAATGCTAAGCATCAGTGCCAAAGTAATGACACCAATTGGCACTGCCTATCTATGTACTGTTGATATCACCAATTGTAATACCAGTCTTAGATTCAAAGCCATTTTCAAGACCTCTATGTAATCTGAATATAATCAAAATTATTCCACAGAACTCTGTAAGAATTCCTCTTCCACATAGACCTATCCACAGAGAGCTATGTGGAATAGTTTTCTTGGAATCGGTGTCATTTGTGGGGGTAAACGCTCTTTATAAGTATCATATGAGCTACAGCTATGTTAGCAGAGTCTACATATCTTAGAATAATGTCAAGATCTCTGTGTGGAATCTATATTACAATTATGTGGGTGCACAGACTTATCCCAAGACAGTTATGTAATAGGGGGGATATTAATAATCGTTGAACACTACAAATTGTTTACCAAAAATTAAACAGAAATAGTAAAGCTTTAAAAACTTCAACTTTCAAAAAATCAAAAAAATCATTAAAACTTAAATTTTTTTTTTTTTTTTTTTTCAAACTTTAAAAACTTCAAAAACTTTCAAATTCGATCACATAAATTATGATTCGCTGCATTGACACAGGGTTTTCGCAACCATTCAGGAAGCTACAGTCATGAAATGGTTACAGCGCATGTGTGTCATCAGACGATGATAGCCCAAACGTACCTCAAAATTGACCTAAAATCATTTCTGATGGGCGCCGATCCCACCAAGAGGTCTCGAAGAAACAGTTTGCGTTGAATCTGATGAAATCTGATGGCTGTAGGGCGTGTCTAACAATTTGGTCATGCAAAGAGTATTATTCAAGATGGCTGCCGATGACCATGTTATGTCGACAACCCGTCGTGTGAGAATCAGATGGTTCTATCTACCATTTATCATTTTGTTGGGTTCAATCGATGTTTAAATTTTGAGACGGGAGTTACCAATTAAATCGTGTTCAGTGTTTGTCGTCATGTTTTAAAATGTTAAAGCCAATTAAAATATACTTATATCCGAAGTCTCAGTTCTAGAAACTCGCCAGTTTTATAATAAAAGACAAAAATGTGTTTGGAGATAGGACCTTTTGCTTACAAAACCTTCGTCTCGCTTCCGGATCAGAGTGCACATGGAGATAGAACTCTCTAGCCTGAATTGTTTCTCCATTTTATGTAGGCCTATGTGGTTAAATTCGACAGCAGTTTATTCAAGAAATATGTTGTATTATCTCTCGCTGTTTGTGAGGAGATTGTGTTAGAGTATATGAGCGAGTGGTCGCTATTCTTTGCCATTTTGGGAAACGAATGGTTGTCTCTTTCAATTCCATGGGTTAGAATGCATAGGCCTGAAAAAGGGGTCGCGGAAAAAATTTACATATATAAGGCGAAAAAAATGTTTTTGCCCCTCTCGGGGACCCACCACCCCTCTACCTGCAATTTTTTCTTTTTTTCCGCCCAATTTTTGGGACCCACCCCCAAAATCTTACAAAAAACATAAAATATAAACCAAATCATAGCCTAGCAAAGAATTGTTCCGTTTCTTATTATTTATACTATTCCCAGCATTTTAATAAACCTCTAAACGGAGATAATTCTATTAGTATAAAATGTGGAAATACTGAATGCATGCACTTAAAAACATTGGGCATAATGCCATAAAACATAATAATTATGAGGTAATACATATCCTGATATCCTCAATAACTTCATATTCTTTTATATAACAATAGTATAAGCTGTTTTAGAGCCAAGGCCCAATAGTAATACTGTAGTAATAGGGGTAGAACAAATTTCATCTACCCTATTTCTGTGATATATATCTGCACATGGGTATGATGGGACCCAAGGAAAGTCACACTCACAGCAGCTCACAGTCTAAATACCTGTATGTATGTCATGTTGGTGTGCAGATTGACATATACCAATATTAGTGAAGAATTGGTAGTATTATTAACTTATTATCAGAGTATAAAGTTTAGTTTAAAGCCAGCGGAGATATCAAACGGAAACCCATTATAAGAACAAGCATCCTGGATCAGACTGTCAAGTTAAGATATGTGACTCTGAGAAAGTTCACATGAAGAGAGTTGCATAGATTACCTGTGCAGTTTGATCCAGGTTAGTATGATATATAATTAGTTTCAAGAACAAAGTTCATATTAGTCATGTTTATATTCTAGCTTTATGTTGCATATGGAATAAGTTGAGACTTTAATACCAAAAGCTACTTTTATAGTTACATTGCTCTATCCTGCTATATCCTAAATTGAATATCAAAGCAACCAATAATGAACAAGCAACTAATAATTACAATACCATATGTATTGGCAGTCAAATAACTGGAACTCCAAGATATACTACCTTACTACATGTATCTGTACAGTACATAACTGCTTAGACTTGTGAATAATAACTGTGGTTGAATTAATATCACAAAAGGCTAAGCTTTCATATTGTTATCCAAATAGTATGAACTTTTTGTATGAGTTATTTTGTTTTATAGTTTTAAACCAGTGGAATATAGTGGAATTGTTATTTTTGTTTGTATCATCAAGTTTATCTTGATAACAAATAATATCCATTATGTGGATTAAGAACAGAAGATGGTAATCATTTCATAATTATGCTTATATGCAAGCATGGTCGACTGATCGTGTCTGAGCATATAATTATGTTATAACAGTAAACAAATTTGTCAAAAGTAATTGCAAAATTCATCACAGAATTCATCAATATAAACTCAGCTTTATATTTTGTTCAAACCCTTAAAGGGATACACATGTGTGTATATATATATAGCTATAACATACACTTTGACATCCAATTGAAAGGCTATCTTGGATATGCATATTATAAATGTTTGTTCTTGTGTTTTTATGTTTGTTATCTGATTTGTTTATATATATATATAACTTCGTCCGGGCTATTCAAAAACCAAATTTCAAGTCGATAGCGCCACCCGTTTCCGAGATCTGGTCTGCGCATGCGCGAAGCTGGCGTCGCACGGGCTCGGCGACCCGATAAAATTCGTATCCGGGGCAAGTTACATTCACATACCAAATTTCAAGTCGATAGCTCCACCCGTTTCCGAGATATATAGCCCAATGTCATTTGCGGATACCTCGGCCCGTGATGAGTTAACGCGACATCGGCCGGTAAAGAGTTAACGCGCGCACGTCACGATCTGTTGATGGCGTAATATATTTACGCAATGTTTTTCGATGAGCGAAGCATGGTCATGCGTTCTTCCCGATAATTAAGGTAGAAACTTTAAACGTACACAGGCGTGTGATACATCATTGGAAAGATGAAGCGCCACAGATTCTAACCGTGCAAATTATATGACTGGCAATTTATTATTCGCGCTATATCGAATCGATTTGTGAGCACCGAACTAAAATATATTAGCGCAAAACGGCGTAAAAACAGATTTGACCTCGGCACGTGAAAAGTTGAGCTCGGATCTGAGAATTAATAGGCCTATGCCACTTCCCGACAGAAAATACCCCCACATACCAAGTTTCATCGAAATCGGCTCGGTCGTTTTCGAGTCCATCGCGATCACACACACACACACAGACACACAGATCTTCCAAAATATATAATAGATATATCTTTCATCGGTCGAAATATGGTACATTAATTTTGACATACATCAGCATACATACACCCCTAAATGGTGGTTAGTTCTGGTTAGTATGTTTTAAATAGCCTAGTGTGTCATATGGTTGATATTAACAGATTACATTGAGCACAAAAACAGTGATTTTAAGTGAAGGAAAAAAATTGCATTTTTTGTCATTTACGCATTTTTTCCGGCTCCAAATGACCCACCCACCCCCGCCCTATATATGGAATTTTTGTGCGCGACCCCCCCCCCCCCTGGTGACGCGCATAATCATTTCCCACATTTTCCAGGTTCACATGCATGCACACACCATAGAAATGAACGAACCAATAATGTATTTCTTATATTCACATATCAGAATGTTAACGAGGCAATAATTTGATATCAGTATGCCACAGAAATATCAAGGATGGTGCCATTTTCGTTCAGTTGGTCTATTTGGCTCAAATGGGGAGTGTATTATCGACTAAACAATTTCAGCGATATAACCATATAATTTATATCCGGATAGTACGGTCCAATTAAATAGTTAATGTGTAAGTAGATCCGTTGTCTGTCCTTGACGATGTGTGTGATTCTCATCGTGCTAACGCATGCCCAGGTCAATCAAGTTACATAACATATAATATTTTATTTCAATTGTAAAACCTCAAACAAAAAGGAATAGATACAAAAATAGGTTTGGAGCTATGTGTCGCCCACAGTATCAGCCAAGCCTGGGAAAAGATTAGGCGCACTCTAAACTAGCATTTATTATATTCCGAAGAAGGAGCGCATATTTTCGGTAGATAACATAATTTCCATAATAACCCATTTCACAAACAAACAAAAGCATGAAAGCCAGACTGGTTCCATCTTTTGGATTTTCGAAGGAACAACTCATTAATAACTAACGTTAACGTTGAGGTCTTTTGATAATGCTTTGGTGCACCATCTGGTAGACTGCTGGTCGCATTGATTTATTCTCCAACAACACAATATCCTAAAGATGGTTTCTCTGTTATAGTTATTACCGTGGACGGGTATATAAGACATTAGTTCCATGCATGCCCAAAAAATATGATTGATCAACGCACGAGAAAGTTCCGAGAACACAATACATATACATGTATATACGTGTTGTCTGAGATCTCGCTACACCAATTCAAATCAGAAAACAACAGCAACTACATCAATTTTTTTCAACTTCATGTCGCTGCAATTAGATATCTAAACTAAGACGGGACTGACCTTACCTGAAGTAATCTTAAGATGGAAGTTGATCAAATTTGATGTGCAACGTTTTCGACTGATAGAAATAACGAACATAATATCCTCTAATGACCTCCATTGAGAAGAAGTGGAAAATCGAACGACGAAATTAAACTTAGAAATAACCATATTTATGTGTGGCTATGTGCGAAACAATAGTTCGGCGAATAAAGTGAACCACCGTATATATTGGAACTAAAATATATGCGTGTGAAAACGAGTAACACCTTTACAACATCACGTTTGGTTCTTCATTTGAGAAAATAATGGCCGCTGATGTGATTAATTGGCTATGGTTAGAGAAGTAACCTATGTATGGTTAGAGTCGACCACCGACGAACACCCGAAAGTATTTGGTACTATATTATCTCATATAGTTATGGAGTGCTGTTCGAATACTTGAGCTACATGTATATATTGGCATGTTTACGTGTAGCTATATCCTCTTGACAAAATGTACATATTATTTACACAATTGATAGCCAAGTCTAATGTTTGAGCAATGTTACGAGAACGTATTTGTATAACATAATGTAAGCTATTCAGATAAAGTCGATGAATAAATGCTCTCTGTCATTGCGTTTAGAATCATGGTTTCACGTGCGTGCTATACAGCAATGCTTGTTTATCCCACAATTGACAAGTAAATACGGTGGCTGGTTTATCATCAGGGATTGACTTAATGATGGGTGTATGTACAGTAATTATGTTCATTTCCACACAACAATAAGACAAGCGCTCTTTATTTGCACCTTACCAGGAATACACTGGCCATGAATGAGCGCTTTTTATTTTGTGGTGCAGATATCGTGAATTATTTTGTTTCTGCTGCGATTGATTCCACATTATATGAATGGAATGAAGTATTTAATAATCCCGGCATACGAAGCCGGCATAAAGCGTATATTCAACATAAATTATTTAGATTTCCAGCGCAAGATCAGCATGTGACAAATGAGAGCACTGCTGAGTAAACTGTAAGGTTCAGGCCAGTAATGTACCTAATGTTAAAATGATCTCCAGTGTAACGCGATTCAAACTCATCGGATAAAGTGTACAGAGAAATACAGTTCGAATTGTCTCCTGCGCAACGCGATTAAAATCATGGGATAAAGTGGACCCCTATGCGTGTTATGGGGACAACGGAGGGAAGAATGATCGGTTCTGAAAATATAAACTTACCTTGTCTTGTGTTTCGGAATAAGGTATTTAGAATCTGCGCAGTCCAAGAGTCATGCGGTTCTGATACGCCCCTGGGTATTGTTGGAGTTTATAACACACAATCAATTAGTAAAAATATCAATGAGTAGGACCGGGAATCCGATACAGGGCATATAGTGTTTCTGTAGAGCTGGCGCAAACACAAATGATCAACATCAACCGAGATATGATGTCGTCTTGCAACATAAAGATTAATATGTATATTGAGATACGTGGGTATAACATAGCATAGTTCACGCGAACACCAATTCTACACCAACAAAGAATTGTCGGAGATATGTGGAGTCTTATAAAAGTATTTTCGTGCATTGCTATTAAAGGTGCATTCGGGGTTCTATACCATTTTGTTTACGAAAGTATTTGTCTCATGATTAAGCTTCGTATGTTTAACATAATATATTTGGAACAAGAAGTGCCACATAAAATACACTTGTGTCTTCGATATTTAATTGTATATCCAGTTATTTCACATATACTGTCTGATGACGTATTTGTTTTTTATACATCAACTATCATTGTGTCCCCAGACTGCCCCTTGCTGTATTACTGGCGACGTAATGGTGTCTCAGACAAAGCAATTCGCGACGAACATGAGCTGGACTTTGAAAATGTTTGTTTGTATTTGAATGTGCATGTTTGGTGACCCATAGCTCGACGATTTGATGCCACATAAAGACAATATTTCCAAGGATAATTCTACACGTTAAACCAATGTGTAATGATGACCGCCATTGGATCTTACGTCGCAGAGTTATTATCCAAGCGATTATATCCGTTGCGATTGTCGAAAAGAAGACCCGAGGGATTTTCCCCGTCCCCTATTTATAAATATGATGATGTATCTGGACTGTGTGGGCAGATCGGCTTAATTCATATAGTGTTCGAATCGGTTCACAAGCAAGTTATACCTATGTATGTCGGGTCTCAACTGTTCTCATCGTGGTAGACCTACCCGGGGATTTCCCCGTCAAGGCCATACGCCTACGATTGATCTGGGTTGGCGGAAATGAGGTATTTTGCTAAATTTCGAAATCTGGTTCAGCAATGACTGGTCGTGTAATATATTGGGCTGATCGTCCTGATGTGATTGCAGCGAAAATGACGCAGAACAATCATAAACCGAGAAAAGGTAGACCCTGGGGGTATAATCACAACTCATCTAAGATTATTATTTGTGGGACCTAAAGATTATCGACCGTATATGGTCACGCATAGCTCGTGGCAGCACCATTCACAATCATTTCCGTCCATCAACTGTCAAATTCGGTCAACCACATCAAGCATGAGACCGACTGACAAGACGAGTTCTAATAGTGTTCTTATTCTTGGCTTGACATAAGTTTGTCTGCATCGAGCTCCATGTTTTGGGGCCTGATCGACTCGGTCCAATTTATGAAAATTTTCAAATAAATCTGAAATTCTGAATTATTGACTTTAACACCGTCTACCCCATCAAATAACTCACATTGGGAATTAAATTGTAAACAAAAACAAAGGACAACTTATACTGACTGCCATATTGAATGTGCATACATGTTATATCTCCCTCACATAGTTCGTCATTTACACAATTGTAATATACATGGAATATAACATCACCAAGTGGTTCAGCACTAGTTATACTTCCATGGTGTAACCAAGGAAGTATATTGTTTTTGTAGTGGTGCCGTTTTCCGTTTATTTTGAAATACTCAGAAACTAATGGCAATAGGAACGTGAAATCTCTAGCGATTGTAGGCATCCACGGTTTACTAAGTATAATGGTATCCGAAACTCGGCCCAATGGATTTTGACGGAGTTATCGCTCTTTTTCGACTATTTTTCATTATTATTATACTCGACACTTTTACAACTCCCTAATATCTGAAAGTATAAGGAGTATCAAACTCAAATTTTGTACGTGTGTTGGGGTCAACGAGTTCTAACCTATCGACGTATCATGAATATAGTCAGCGTTTCCCCTGCGGAGTTATCTCCCTTTATCTAAAAAAATGTAATTTTATTATCTCGGAAATTATAAGGAGTAGAGCATCGAAACTTGGACCGTATGCACACCTCGATATGCCCTACTGCCCACGGGCATCAAAACTTGTGTCCGCGCTTTCCCTCAGGAGTTACCGCCCATAAATAGAGACACAATATACACCAGAATGAGTAAACCGAGGTTTTTTTTTACAGAGCTCTAAATTTTGTATTGCATATTCCGAACTGGACGAGTTATTCTAACTCGAATATACCGCCTAAACATGTTTTTACCTAGGACTTTCCGCGTTACATGGTACGTTATATATTGCAACTATGTTTCCCGCCAAATTTTTAATGATTTATATTGAACGGTTTAACCCTGGTAGCGTATAACGTTGTAACGGGTGATATATATTACTCAAATTCAAATCCTCTCTTCATGACGCAAATTCAAACGGACTTATCAAGAAGCAAGGCAAATGCATGAAATATGCTCACCGATATACTATATAGGTATGTCCGCTCTACTGTAAATGTGACCTATTGTCGCGATTTGACCTGTCCAAAATACTCCCCGGACAAAAGTTTTCCTAGGTATCAAATTTCGTCGAAATCCGTTCGTTTTACTCGATTTGACCTTGAACTGACCATTTTGAAGGTCAGTGTCAGGTCGGGGTCACGACTTGACCCGCACAAAAGACCCCCTGGATAAAAGTACCCCTAGGTATCGAATTTCGTGGAAATCCGTCTGTTTTACCCGATTTGATCTTCGATTGACCTTTTTGAAGACCAATGTCAGGTCGGGGGTCACGATTCGACTGGTCCAAAATACTCCCTGAACAAAAGTTCCCACAATTATCAGATTTCGTCAAATCCGTCCAGCAGTTTTCCCGGCCATAGCTGACAGACAAACAGACAGACAGACAGAAGTACCAAAATATATATTAAACTAGCCGATGAGCCCGACGTTGTCCGGGCTATTCAAAAAACAAATTTCAAGTCGATAGCTCTACCCGTTTCCGAGATCTGGTCTGCGCATGCGCGAAGCTGGCGTCGCACGGGCTCGGCGACCCGATAAAATTCGTATCCGGTGCAAGATACATTCACATAGCAAATTTCAAGTCGATAGCTCCACTCGTTTCCGAGATCTGGTCTGCGCATGTGCGAAGCTGGCGTCGCACAGGCTCGGCGACCCGATAACATTCGTATCCGGGCCAATATACATTCACATACCAAATTTCAAGTCGATAGCTCCACCCGTTTCCGAGATCTCGTCTGCGCATGCGCGAAGCTGGCGTCGCACGGACTCGGCGACCCGATAAAATTCGTATCCGGGGGAAGATACATTCACATAGCAAATTTCAAGTCGATAGCTCTACCCGTTTCCGAGATCTCGTCTGCGCATGCGCTGCAAGGGCGTCGCACAGGCTCGCCAATACGACAACGACCACCGCCTGGTCAAATTACACACACGTACCAAGTTTCGTCCCGATCGGTCGAGAATCGTAGATTTGTATCAATGACATACATACAAACATACAAACATACAAACATACAAACATGCAAACATACAAACATACAGAGGTCTTCAAAATATATATGAGATTTAGAAATGTCAATGCAAGTCCACCATCGGATCGTAAGGCACCAATATGCACTCGCACGAAGAGGAACACACATGTACGCATAACACTCACATGGGATGGGATGGAGTACCATGGAAGTATATCTGATTCCATAGAATCTGACCTCTAGTTGTAATGTAATTTTACAACGGAATGAGAGTCTGAAAACAGGATAGACTTCAAAAGTAAGTCAATTAATTAAATCATACACTCAATCGGACTTAACCCACGCACCTAACCTTTCCATTCTAATTCGCGATCCGTTGGGCTCACATAAATCTGAATGTTTTCGACAAGTATATGCACTGACATTTTGATATTTGCAATATCTGCCACGATACAAGCGCCGTAACTCTATTTCGTATTGGTTCGGCAGATCGAAGTTATAAACTCAAACAGGTATGCTTTATTGTCGACGTGTTTGTGTCAAGCAATCATAATGACCGTAGCCATACAGGGGGCTGGCGAATTGGAGGGCTAGCCCTCCCAAAAAACGTTTTGAAAAATTGTAATAGTAAGTCAATCGTGTGTATGCGTACTATAGCGGCGCCCCGATACTGACATATACGCATAATAAGATGATATGTTTCTAATTGTGCTGTAATCTAAAGAAAACTGCATACACTTTTATACATACTTTGTTCAGAATGGAAACTACATGTACATATTCACCCGACTATAGGTGTTCTTCTCAAAAGTCACATATAAACCACCACAGTCTGCTTATATTAGTGCAGCTATATGTGAAACGTAGACGGGTCTAAACTTGGCTAGTATAATATTAATTATATTTATGGTAGCTATTTGTTTTTTTTTTATTGTGTTTAGCCACTATAATATTTCAGCCTGTTTTCTCAAAAACCAGCACATTATCTGCTTATAATATAACTTGTATTAGGTTGATAATCTGCTTAGAATATCCTCATTTTAAGTCTATAATGTGTTGAAAATATGAGCCTTTTAGTCACATTATAAACCCATCATGAGGCGATTTTAAGCAGTTTGTGTGCCGACAATGACACAAATAAGCCCCAGCCCAAGACTTGTCAGGTATACGCTCTTTAACATGCGTTTTCTCTGTGATCCGCGCCATAAACGAAATAGCGGGCATTAATCCATTATTATTTCAAACTCAAATAATCACATTATGTACCTACTTCATATTATATGATGATAAGCCCCCTGTTTGGTCCCATATCAGGAACGATAACTCTATCCGAAGTACCTATATTCTCTGCAGTACTCCTTGGGGCAGTATATTCTCCACCCACGCATTGCGTCATTACTCTAATTACAGGTGAGACATATTTGTAGTGTTTTTTACCTGTTATCCAACTATTAGATTTAGGACACTCCTATGATCGGTATATTATATACATGTATATCACGTGGTGCTCTGGGTGGAGGTAGCTTCA
Organism: Siphonodentalium dalli; assembly: GCA_032622095.1. Taxonomy (NCBI): domain Eukaryota; kingdom Metazoa; phylum Mollusca; class Scaphopoda; order Gadilida; family Siphonodentaliidae; genus Siphonodentalium; species Siphonodentalium dalli. The sequence continues at coordinate 24,388,270 of CP136069.1, forward strand.
GTCTTGAATGTTAAAGGGACACTAGGTTCTCACTGGGGATGATTGTTAAAGTGACACAAGGCACTCACTATGGATGAATATTAAAGTAACCCATGGCACACACTGTGGGATAATGTTAAAGTGACAATCGCATTGAAAACTTCAAAAATTTCAAAATTTCAAAAATAAATAAATAAAAAAATAAAATAAAATTTCAAAAAAATTTCAACAAAAAAAAAACCAAAAAAAATCTAAAAACTTTAAAAATTAAACAAAATTCAGGATTTAGTCGGAAATATGGTTTTTTTTTGCCATTAATTGGAAAGCTCTGGGGGTTTGGTGGTGAGCGCCACCGAAAAGAGCATGTGAGCAAGGGAAAAAAGAGAAAAATAACATGACATGTGGTACATACTACAATTTATTATATTAACTATTCACAGTCACTTTCGTCCGAATTGTCATCACTTTCATCAGATGTGTCATTTGTTTCGTCCATGAACTTTTCTAGCAATGGTCTGTACTTCAATATTGACATTTTTACTGCAGCATGATCCTCAAAACCATTATTTATATATTTGTCCACTTTGTCCATGAAACTGTTGTGCAGAATCCCATTGCACAGCCACATATTCTTTATTATTGTCCAATCATAACCATTCATAAATAGCCTCATGCCTTCAGTTTTAAGATCTTTACTTTTAAGGTCCTTGTCAGCTTGTACTTTTGCCTCTTGTTCTGTCGAGCCATTTTCCATATACGTTTCCACGTTATCACTCCATGCTTCTTGGGCTTTATCTCTACTCTCATCACACAAACTTTTGAAGTATTCATCTTCATTCGATTTAATTTTCTTATTCTGACTATCATCCGTGTCCTCAGTTAATTTTCGTTTTAACTTATTTTTTTTACACCAGTTTTTTACGTGTTCCTGGACATCATGCTGATCTTCGAACAAAATCCTGCAGGCATTGCAAGGGTACGACATGTTTTCTCGAATGTCTATGTTTTGACGGGTTTCCTTATTAATTTCACCGAGCTCACCAGGTGCCCTTATGTCCTTAGTATAGCCATTATGTTGACCCTGGGGCACAATATAATTATATGTCGTGCCCTCCCGTTGACCAGGGAGTTCTCTGTGTACGCATTTAATCGCATTATGTTGATCCGGGCTATTGTTGTCATCACATTTCACCGCATTCTGTTCATCGGGGTGCTCCCTGTCCTTATGGAGATTATATTTCATGCCATTCCTTTCACCCATATGTTGGTTTGTGTCCTCTTTTAACACATTCTGTCGCAGTCGTAATGTGTCAGGGGTTGCAGCTTTTAAATCCACCAGTAGGTAACCGTACGGTTCACTCGTCGCTTCCGAAAACTCTCGCATCATACGTTGATGGCATTCAGGATACATCTGTCTTGATAATGTTGAAATTAAACCCTTGTCAATTGGGTTATTGAACAATACCAAATATTGACAATTTCGTCGTTGCGTCGGATCTTTGTTGTAGTAGAAATTCTGGTTCAAACTTATCGAAGATAAGTTCAAATGGTGACTTCCTTCGGAATGTAAATCATTAACTCTCTGGTCTTTTGACGAAGTTTGCATCAAGTCATCGAGTATAATTAGATTTTTATACCGGGGGTTGATAAGAGAATCCAAGTTTACTGGTATTCCACGTATAAAGTTGACCTGAGGGGTGACGGTATACTTTATGTCATCATATAGGGGCTGCCAATATTTATAAAACCATATTATTCTGTCAGGTGCTGGTGATATTTTTGAGGCAGACTTTTGTAGCAAGGTTTTCACGAAGTACGTCTTCCCACTAGATGTCGGTCCACTCACGCATGCCGTGAATGGATGCTTGAAAATAAAATCTTCCTGTATATTGGCCATTGGATCATCAAAGCAGGATGTTATGTCGCTTCGTTGTCGTTGTTGCTGTTGTTGTTGTTGTTGTTGTGGATGTTGTTGTTGTTGTTGTTGTGGTAGTGGTTGTTGTTGTTGTTGTGGATGTTGTTGTTGTTGTTGATGTTGTTGGTGTTGGTGTTGGTGTTGTTGTTGTTGTTGTTGTTGTAGTGGTTGTTGTTGTTGTTGTTGCTGATGATGATGCTGTAGTTGTTGTTGTGGCTGATGATGATGCTGTTGGTGTTGTTCTGAAGGCGTGTGTTTAACTTTGATATGACGCTTCAAACTATCTTGCCAAGCATAGGCACTTAAGCACTCTTCACACTTATACTTCATTTTCCTATATAATCAGTGAAATCGAACGTTCTTCTATGCACCTATATTTATATGGAACAGAAACAAGGGAAAGTGGTGGACTAGTTCATCAGTTCATTGAATATGTCGTTTGGAATATCCTTTTTAACTTTTCCAATGTTTGTCTTTTTGGCTTTTCCTCCTTTTTTCTTTTTAACTTTGATCTTCTTTGCTCTGTTTCCTTATAAGTTCTTCCGGTTTCGCTTCAGTCTTGGGTAGGTACTTCGAGTCATCGTAGGGTACATATTTTTAAAGATCAAAGTCATAATAGTGCCGAGTCCCCATTCCGGCTAAAGTTCATAGTGTACTCTGAAGTAGTAATTTTTATAGGTGCCAAATTACCATCCAAGACGTATACCCTTATAAACTGCGGGTCAGTCCTAGTAACGCGCACGTCATGACTCTTACCATATTTATAAGTTGATTTACTGCATTCGCCGGGGGGTCAGCTCAGTACATCGATAATATATTATACCAGCGAAAAGATGAGCGAATATGGTGTGGTATTATAAACTCGCCGCGTTCGTACCTCTATTTTTCGTTTAGAGTTATTGTTCTTAGGTGAAATATTGGCGCGGCGGCAGGTGGGGGGGTGAGGGGGCCGCGCTAACATTTCCCCCAGAGCTTTCCAATGAATGGCAAAAACAAAAAACCATATTTGCGAGAAAATCCTGAATTTTGTTTAATTTTTGAAGTTTTTAGAAGTGTTTTTTTTTTTTTTTTTTTTTTACTTTTTGAAATTTTTGAAGTTTTTGAAATTTTTGAACTTTTTGAAATTTGTGAAGTTTTTGAAAAATGTTGAACTTTTTGAGGTTTTTGAAGTTTTTGAAATTTTGAAGTTTTCAATGCGATTGTCACTTTAACATTATCCCACAGTGTGCGCCATGGGTTACTTTAACATTCATCCATAGTGAGTGCCTTGTGTCACTTTAACAATCATCCCCAGTGAGAACCTAGTGTCCCTTAAACATTCAAGACTGAAGCTACCTCCACCCAGAGCACCACGTGATATACATGTATATAATATACCGATCATAGGAGTGTCCTAAATCTAATAGTTGGATAACAGGTAAAAAACACTACAAATATGTCTCACCTGTAATTAGAGTAATGACGCAATGCGTGGGTGGAGAATATACTGCCCCAAGGAGTACTGCAGAGAATATAGGAACTTCGGATAGAGTTATTGTTCCTGATATGGGACCAAACAGGGGGCTTATCATCAATTATAGGTCGAATATGTGCGTACTTGCGCGAGCATATATTGAATATTTCTTTCAAAAATATCACCCGAGTTGTATAGTATTTTGTGTTGTGCCTGGGGTATGACATACCGACACACGAATCCTGTAACAATGCAATCAGGGATTATCGGAACTGAAAGCCTCCATTAATTGTGCAACATGTGTGAAAAGATAACAATGTCGGTTATATTTTATATTTATCACTGCGATGTTTAAATTGTGTGGGCACTCGACATGTACACAATGTAACTAACATTTATCCCCAGATATACTAAATTAATTGTTTCGACAATTATATGCAATTATCTCTCACGATGCAAGCGCGATAACACTATTTCATTTTGATTTGCGCGAGACATTGATTTGTGCAGAACGAAATTATAAACACGAACAGGTGTGCTTTATTGTCGACGTGTTTTGTGTCACGCAAGCATAATAACCGTAGCCGTACGAGCCGGGGGGACTGGGTTGACTCGGAAAGCTGAATCCCCCAAAATTTTTGAAATCTCAAAATTCAGGCAATTTTCTGACAAATTGGAGGTATTTTTTTGTCAAATTTGGGGCCAATTGAATGGTATGTCAGGAGGAAATGGTGGAAAATTACAGTAATTTTCACATTTCTGCCCGATTTATACATATATAAGGTTAATTGGAATCTATTTTGTTATATGTATGTGTATATACAATTAGGGTATATTCTACAAAAACTGTCACAACCATGAAAATATGTAAACAAACAGAAAATCGGGTAAAATGTATCAGCCCCTAACAATTCGGGCGGCCATGATAATGGCTCAACGTATAAATCATTCAACTGAGTTTAAATTCTTATAAGGAGGAATCATGAGACTGGATATATTAGTTATTTAGTTGTGCACGATTCCAATGAATGCAAATTGAAAAGTATTCCAGAGTTGGAGACCCCCAAAAAACATTTCAGAGGACAGGGACAGGCATTGAGAGCGACTTGGGAGAAATCTTGTCCCTAAATTAAATGTGCCATGTCTTCTTAGTTTCCCAGGGAGAAGGAGATTACTATGGTGTTGGGCTAAAATCTTACACAACCGAGTGTATATATAGTGCATGTTAGCCGCAATAACAACCCGTGACTCATGTGAATGTGCAGCGAGCATGACCTTCATTAGACAAACGACTTCTCGGGAACAAGTTAACAAGAAAACCATAGTCATAAATGGTAACACCACCAAGATCATATTATTAGCCAACAATATAAATCATAATATAACATATATTGGTTAAATGAGTGGACCGCCTCAGAATTTGGTTAAGACAACTAATTCTTCAAATTATTACAATAAACTAGGCTTATAAATTAGTGCAGGTTTCTCATTCGCCACACCAGAATGCTTCCAAATGCGGATAAAGCTAAGAGTGCATAGCACATCCATTGTTCATAGACATTGTACATATCGCGAGAATGATGCATGCTGGGAACGAAAGTATCCACAGCAAAGCCATGTGCTTACGGCCGCATGCGTTTATTATATGGGATTTATGGTGGGCCTATAAAACTAATTATGACTTGTTATCTGTCATAGTTTATCCGTGAAATTTTAAACATGGAAATATACCCCTTCCAGAATGTTCGAAAACATTTTCAGTTGCTCATCGTATTTTTATAGAAGAAATAATCCGAAATTTCAGAAAATTGTGCTAACGCTCAATGTTTTAATGTGTTACAAAACGTCTGATAACAACAGTTCTATCGGGAATATTCACACCATTTTTTCAGAGAACATAGAGTAAACATAGTCCTATCGGGATATCGTAAAGGAGTTCCGTGTATTTTGTGATTATTTAAAAACTGCCGACATTAATTTCGCTTTTTCGTGTCCCACGAAAATGAAACGTGTCTGTCCATTGATCACGCTATTTATTTGACATAGTATTTTTTTTCTGTTGTATTTGAACATTTGTTGCACATGCAGGCTGTACGATCATAATAACTTCAACCCATAAGCACCGACTGATATCCGCGCAACAGTTTGTCTCAAATAAATTGTTATCAAAACACAGGTTTATGGCCGCGGACATGAGCCGATTAAGTGTAATGTAATGTATCCATGAACTTGACTAAAAAATCGTGATTGTATCACCATTAGACATGAAAATGGGACCTTTAAACAGGCAAGTTTCATTTTCGTGGGACACGAACAAGCGAATTTATTGTCGGCAGTTTCGGCAGTCTGAGGGTTGATTAATCCCAAAATAAACGGAACTACTTTACGGTATTCCGATAGGACTATGTTTACTCTATGTTCTCTGAAAAAATAGTGTGAATATTCCAGATATAACTCTTTTTATCAGACGTTTTGTAACACCTTAAACGATTGAGCAGTTATATAGCGCAACCCGAAATGTGTTGTCTTGCAAGATATCCCACCGCTTTAGCTCAATTTACCTTCCTATAATATCCATAAACAGGATCATATATTATATACCCACGGTTTTAATTATACAATATAAAATATATTGGTTTCGCGAATGACCAATTCAGAATTCCGTTAAAATAACAATAACAACCAGCACCTATAACGAACCGGCGGCCGACTCGAACAATAACTATCAGTGTGATGCAGAAAGAAACATATCAATTAAAGTTGAAATATAAGACTTATCTTTTAAATGTTTTTATTGGTAATTGACATAGCTTGTCACAAATCAAACATCAACATTAATGGCATACTAATGTAAAGGACAATAAACGAAATTGAAATTCCCATTATAGCAGACTCGGCCTACTGGTCGCGTATAGTTCGACTTTTAAATAAATGGAATTTCCAACTCTATAAATAAAAGACCCACTGTAAATGTTAGCGCACACAGATTTCTAATATCTTGATAACAGAGTACACATTGCGGTGTGAATAATTACCAAATATCTACCAAATATATCGGAATCCAGTATTCTAACAGTGCCAGGAATTCTCCTGCAGATGGCGGTTCAATCGGTGTTGTGGAATCCTTGGACTTTATATTCAATTTTTCTATAAAATAGTGAGTTTTCAAAAGCACAACTGACTCTTGCATGTACATATAAGGACTCTACTCCATTGTTTACGTCGCCATTTTTTGGCCTACGCATTGATATTCACTATTGTAATCTCCACGCCGGCGATCATGATGTTTCCTACAACAGTAGCTACAGAGGTGTGATAAACAACACCTAAGCCGGACTGATTACTACACTTCCCTGTGACTTATCAATATGACTACAGTCGCTGTAATTGCTATTCGAAAAGGTGTGATAAACATTGATAGTCGGAGCAAACAACCACTTGCGATTTCTGTACTCTGCATGAATAGCAGGGTCTAGAGAAGAGGTTCAATCATAAGTCGACGACAGTGAACTCAGTTGATAATTGAATGGCTGATCTACATATCACCGGACGATGTTATGACAAACCAGTTTGATGCATCAATTTCTTTGCTATGTGTGACGACCATTCAACGCTAACAGAACCTTGTCTTCTGTACTGACGAGACAAGCTAGACGTTCAACACCCAAGTGTTGTGTTGATAACACGATCCTCAAATGAAATCGTATTGCCGCATATGAACAATAATTAACTGTACCACCATGAGTGAACAGGAAATCAGCACAATTGTTGGAAAAACATATACTGTTCTCAATAACACCACCCCATCTGATGAAATCACCAATGTCATTTCTGATCTTGAACATAGTTTTCTGAATGCATGCTCGAGGGCCCTAATGTCTGACGCTCCGGATAATAAGGGCATCTGCGTTGGTTTCATCAACAGCCAAGACTCGCTGAGAGCGCCACCAATACGAGCCGATGGAGACTTCAATGTAGACAGTTCTCCACAACTAAGTGGTCTTTTGAATCTACCGAAAGAAGTGTTTGAATCTGAAATAGTTCGCATAATTCCAGATCCGAAAGACCTTGATGAACTTCGGTATAAAGTGTTCTCACAAGCCAAAACTATGTGCAGTGACCTGGTTGAATATAGATCAAAGGGCCGCGTCCAAAGGGACCACGGTACCCCAGTTACCACGAAGCTCGCAAGAGATGTATATGGTTTCATTCAGTTCATAAATTGTGGCTCACTCGAGGATATCCGTGACATGATCTCAAAAACTACACAACGACTAAAGTCTGTCCAGACAAATGAATGCACACCTGAAACGTCTAATCAGCAGCGGACACAAAGCACAGTGTGTCAATGTAACTCGATCTGCCTCCAGGAAAAGCTTTGCGATGTGCTGACAGAATTAACACTCATGAAGGCAAATAATTCTAAATTGTTCGACGATATTCGTCAATCTATCAAAGCCGTGTCTGATGAGGTTTCTGTGCTGGTTGAGGACCAGTCCAGCATGCGAATGGACATAGACAGACTAACAGACGACCGGTGTGCTGGAATAACGAATCTCCGTTCCAAAGCTAAACTGTTGTCAGATGATGTAAAATCTAACAAAGATTGCAGCGAAAACCTTCAGAACGATTTAGATTCTAAGTTTTCTAAGATGTCAAAAACTATATCAAAATCCAATCTTCTCGAATCTAAAATATCACAACTCGGCAGAAAATGTAAAGACACAACAACTTCTACAAACAATTGTATCGACAAAACTGCGAGGAACATGGCACAAGCGTTTGAGCGTTACGCTCAGAGCACTTCTGACAAATACAACGACTCATGTATGTTCATTAAAGACACTATGCAGCTCGATGACCACTCACTCACACCTATGAAATCACCTACACTTTCTCTCGAAAAAGGAGGTGTGCTCAAAACTTCCAATAAAGTTTATAAACTTAACTCAGAGTCTCGTGATGAAACCAGCAGTGAAATGATTCCCAATAAATGACCAAGAATACAACACAAGCTCTATGTACATTCACACGGTGATCGCCCTAGTGTATCTGAATCTACTCAAAGTGATAAGTCGATGACCGTGACGCCAGACCGAGGACATTCAGTCGCGCCTATGCGTTCTACTCCGAAGCGCCCTGTTGATTACTCGCCATCTGTTACAACTGTTAAAACTGTGGTCTCTCCTAACAGGAATACTTACAAAGCGTCGTCCTATGATTTTGAACCGGGTGATATAAATAACGAAATGTGGCATGGTCCATTCGCCGGTGCGGTACAACCAAGTAAACAAGCTGTTGGTGATTCTGATAGACAAAACTCTTCCAATATACAGTCACATGGTAACTCTGAACCGGAATACTTACCTCACCATTCCGTTACATCTGCACCAGCCTGTGTTAATACACAAGAAAATCAGCCTCCAACCGCCGGGCAAACAGTTTCATCTATCCCGGTAATTCATCGAGGATTTCAGCAAAATATTCCATATGTATTTCGTCCGCCAATTAATGTCCACATGCCCACATTCCCGTGTGGTGTGGCGCCTCCGGTACAACCTGTACCTCCAGGTATAGGACCTGTGACTCTTCCTGGCCAGTTTATTCCATATATGACTGGAACGAATGCTCCTCCATCATATCGTCCTACCAACTTTGGTTCAAATGATGGTGATATGATTCGAGATAATGAAAACATTACAGATAGGATACACGATCCACCTCGTAAAACATTCGCTGATGCCGCCGCGGTTCTCCCAAACATCACTGAGCCTATTAGAACCATCGTTCGAAGTGGCCAGTGCTATGCAACGCACTCAGGTGACACATCACAGCCGAAAGGTCGTGTACCCATTCATAACAAGAAACAAAATCCCAAGACGTTTTTTCTGGTGTTGTCAGAAATGAAAAGAAATCGCTTCGTTTTTACCTTGGAGGCATCGACCCTAGTTCCACCAACTATGGCATCCGAACTTACCTCACGGAGAGAGGGATCATCCCGACGTACTTGAAACTGATGAAAAGTTCTCGTAAAGACACAATGTGTGCACAATTAAATGTTATTAAAGACCAAAGTTATCCGTTGCTGGATGGTGGTTTCTGGCCAGAAGGGGCTTATTGTAGGCCATGGCGTTCCGAGTCTTCTAAAACCTACCATAGGAAATACAACGGAACTTAAATTTCTTTCTTGGAATGCTACCGGGCTCAAAAACAGTTCACCATATTTGGCAGGTGTTCTCGATAGAGAGCGCTATCATGTAGTGCGTTTGTCAGAACATTGGCTGAGTGGGAACAAGCTAGACCGTATACACTCACTCAGCCCCAAGTACCGCTACATATGTAAGCCCGGACGAACAATAAAGACGTCAACTGGAGCCGCATATGTCAGGGATGGTGTAGCAATTATTGTGCGTGATGATATTTCTCACAAGTGCGTGGAGATTGTCATTGACGATGAACGCTTAGTGGGCATTCAGCGTGGACTAAGCAACGCATGTTCTGTATCAGTGATCCAACTATACCTTCCAAACGTTAATCACGGAGATGATATATTTCAAGGCTATCTTGCAATTTTAGAAAACACTTACGACAGACTTTCTTCACATGGTCCATTCATCTTTATGTGATATTTTAACGTGCACATGCAAAAGGCTGCACACACTTCAAGGGCGACCCCAATGAATGCACGGACGGACCTCTTCTCCTCATTTCTTGATCAGTGCGAACTGGTCTCGACTATGACACTCAATTTGTGTGTTGGGAGTAACTACTCCTTTTATCCTTACTGCACAGTGAACAGACGGTCACTTATAGACCACATCTTGATTCCCGAGTGCATGACGCATATGGTATCAATTATCAACGATGCTGCTCTGAACACATCAAATCACTTGCCTGTGTCGTGCTCAATCTTGCTCGATATAGAACTGACATCCAACTCGCTGGTAAACTCGCGAAAGCGTTACGCGTGGGAGCGTGTAGACATTACTGCATACAGACGACACCTTGACAGCCTCTGTCCCAGCCCATTTGCATGTGACATACCTACAAAGGAATCGATATCCTCATTTTATAATGACATTGTGAATGCTATCATCGATTCGAGTGATAACGCTGTGCCAGTGAAACGTTTCAATCCTAGTCTAAAACCTTATTGGAATTCCAATCTGGACACTATGAAATCAAACTTGAAAACACGTCACAAAAAATGGGTAACGGCAGGACGGCCGAGATTTGTGACCCCATCTTACCAGGAGTACATGCAGGCCAAGAGGGAATTCAGGAAAGCACATCGCACAGCTATACGTGATTTTGAAATGAAGCAATGTTATGACCTGGAACATAATGCAGAACACAACCAACAACTATTCTGGCGGAAACTCAATAGCAGATCAAATAACACTAATGACCTGTGTCCAGCAATGGAGTTCTGTGGTACCGTCTCTCGCGATTCTGACTCGATTCTTTCCGGCTGGCGCACATACTTCTCTAACTTGTATTCTCCGAACAACACAGCGATTCAGAATTTGATCAGACTGTAACCAGAAGTGTGGAACATTGTATATCTGGCGATAATGTCCAGGCTTCTGAACTGTGCGAACCAATATCTATAACGGAGATAACAGATGCCGTCATTTCAACAAAAACAAATAAGGCACCAGGACACGACTCGATTGTCAATGAACACTTGAAGCATGGATCAGCAGGCTTACTGGAATGCTTACGCGTCTTATTTACTGCTGTTGTACAAATCGATTTCATCCCACAAGAAATGAAATTAGGAGTCGTTATTCCATTATATAAGGGACACCCAAAGCCAGCGAGACTTCCAGACAGCTACCGAGCAATTACCCTGCTACCGGTGATCTACAAGCTTTTCGAGGCGATCATCCTGAAACGAATTCTCTCCAGTAAATATCTCAATAATTTTCCGAGTCCACTACAGAACGGTTTCCAAAAGGTGTAGGCTGCAACATGACGTCGTTTACTCCAAGAATCAATTTCTTATGCCAGAGACCATGACGCAAAGATGTTTGTTGCATTCTTGGACTCACAAAATGCATTTGATCGTGTCTGACACATGGGACTATTTTACAAATTTATAAAACTTGGATTCCCGAGTAAATTTGTGCGACTCCTCTCAAATATGCATACCGACAATGCGAGAATTGTTCTTTACAACGGAAAAACTTTCGGAACAATTTAACATTGGACAAGGAACAAGACAGGGAGTTTCTCTCGCCACTGTTTTACATCGTCTGTGTTAATGATTTGTTAATTCACTTGAGCGGTTCGCGTTTCGTCATGAACATCACCTCAGTGTCATGTGTTGCACCGACCACAGCCGATGACATAGCCCTTCTTTCTCTCACCAAGTCAGGCTTAGACAATCTTATCAACACGTGTCACGCATATAGTGTTCGATGGAGATTCCAATTCTCTTGCCCGAAGAGTCTCATTGTTGTATTCAATGAATGCAAATCTCACTACACCGTTCTGACCGACAATGGAAGATTGGAGATAGTGTCATACGAGAAGAGAATGAATGTGTCCACCTCGGTCTTCTTCAAAATAAGTTTGCAAATTCCTCATCTCGTGCCTCCTTCGTGTCATCGAAAATGAAGAAAAACTTATTCTCTGTTACCGGCAATGAACTACTAAAATGTGCAACACCTTTGACAATGTGTAATCTCCTGAAGACTGTAGTGTTGCCTAAAGCTATATACGGATGTGACGTAACGCCCCTTAACAGCAGAACGACCATCACCATCATGAAGCGATCACTGAGAACGTGCGTTAAATTTGCACAGTCACTACCCACTAAAGCTAGTACAAAACTCACTCGTGGCTTAGTTGGAATTATCCCAATTCAAATGGAAATTCATCAGCGGAAGCTATGTTTCCTCGGAAGCCTGATTCATCTCCCCACAGAAAAACAAACTCCGCTGAAACTGTTCTTGTTTAAGGCACATCTATTTAGCCTCTTCCATCGCACAGCAAGTGGTTTTGTTTCGGAGATTTTCCAAATTCTTGAGGAATATGGCCTTGTGCCCCATCTTGAAAACTTCATGCTAAATGACACTTTCCAGATCTAAAATCTTGGAAACTTATTGTTAAAAATGTTGTATAAATTAAATACGTCGAACAGTGGAGAAATTCAGTTTCTTTGGACCACAACTTGTTGATACTCGGAAAAGTCATTCAAGATCCACTATCTGGATGGACAATTTGGAAGATGCTGCAGTCCTATCCACGTGCGTCCGCAAAACTGAAAAACCTCGCTCTTCTGTTGAACAGAACAACATACTGCAATAACCTAATGTGACAGCAATGCCTATCTATGTATGAAAATGACATTCACCATGCACTACACTCGTGCACCTCGCTGTATATTTTAGCACTGAGAAATCACTTATGGGACATACTAATAAACCACCATGGAGTCCCCGTCACACTTTATCTCGACAGCCTTCCAAGATGTGAGTTTTACGCCCTACTCCTTGGTTCTGAGGACCCACGCATCACCTGGCATGTAGAACACTGTCGCGAGCAGATAATTGACACATCTGCTTCATTCCTTCTGGTGATGTCCAGGTCGATGAGAGGATCTAATAGGAGATGACTTACAAAACACAACTCCGACCATACGAGTGTGAGATGCTAATAGCTTAGCAATATACTGTTTTTTCCATATGCTTTAAAGCTCAGAATGCGTCGCCTTTGCATAACATCGTATACAGGTATAACGCAAATGTTCAATAGGTGCCTACCTGATCTTCCAAACAACATAGATTCCATTTACCATTTCTGGAAAAAATTTCACACTTGAAAATTTGTCGTTTAGTCAAGTTATCACTTATTTCGACATACCAATCACAAAGCATTCTGAGCTCCCATCACATTCAATATTCCTATTATGTTTTCTCAAAACCCACATCACTATTTATACTGTTGCCTGTGTATAATATTGTAATATATTCAATCTCTCCTTAGAAGGGGGCAATAAAGACATATATACTAATGTAAAGGACAATAAACGAAATTGAAATTCCCATTTAGCAGACTCGGCCTACTGGTCGCGTATAGTTCGACTTTTAAATAAACGGAATTTCCAACTCTATAAATAAAAGTCCCACTGTTAATGTTAGCGCCCACATATTTCTAATATCTCGATAACAGAGTACACATTGCGGTGTGAATAAAATTTCAATTGCTTGTCACAGTCGGATATTTGGCGCTGTCAATTGAGTGCAATGGTACCCCTCATAAGTTTGGCTATCAAGTGATCAATCACAAACTGAGGTGAACAATAGTTGTGGAAACCCGATGCCGTATTGCTATGTTAATATTTGGTTCCACTCAATATAATGTAAGCATATAGATTTGCTCAACACTTTAGACGAATTTCGCAGTGTTGTATGCAAAACCAAATCAACCGGTCTATTTATGTCAAAGATTATATAGCCTTGTGCTAACAATCTAGTGCTGAAATTTTTACAGATTTTGGAATGGAAGAACGCCGTACCTAATATAATTTACGGTATATACCTATCCGTATTTCAAGAAATATTCATTTTTTTCATGTTTTCTGGTTTCTTCATATCAGTTGGGTCGCATAATCGTTAAAATGCCGTTGCACCGTTGTTGTCAAACTGCCAAATCGTGAAATTGGTCGCAGAATCGTCAAAACGATTGTGCGGTGTGATATTGGAACGAATTACAACAAACGAAAATTTCAATATAGTTATTCCACCTAAAAAAAGTCTTCAAATCGATAGAGTTATCCCGCTCTTCCCACAGCGACTTTGGCAAGATATGACATTGGTATAAGCAATAGGAACCCATCAAACAGTTGTATCACTAGTTAAGGGTACGTGCATACGCTGGTAAGTTTACACTGTATGTTTTAAGGCATTTCTTCATAGAAAAGCCCATGGTGCCAGAATATCAACGGAGCGTGCATATAACGCGCATCTTATTTACCAAAAGCGAACAACATGAGGAGTAAAATGTATGTATTTCCACTTGTAACGGTGCTACTGGTATTATTATCTTTATCAACGACCAACTGCCTGTTAACCATATCGCGCGTGCAAACTTGCTAGCGTGTGAATGAACCCTAAGGGTACGGTCAGACGTTGGCAAATGGGCAGGCATTTCGTCACTGAAAAGCACATGGTGCCAGAATATTAACTGAAACGTGGATATAACACGCATCTCTACCAAAACGAACGACACGAGAAACAAAATGTATGTAGTTCCACATGTAACGGTGCTACTGGCATTTGCCTTCAAATGCATGTATGATTGATTCTTACCTGTATGATTGATTCTTACCTGTATGATTGATTCTTATCTGTATGATTGATTCTTACCTGTATGATTGATTCGTATCTGTATGATTGATTCTTACCTGTATGATTGATTCTTACCTTTATGATTGATACTTGAGAGATATAGGCATATTGCTAATTACAGGCAAATTGCGGTATCAAGTGGAACTACAGAGATTTTACGTAGTTAGCTGTGATACAGATGCAATTTAGTTGCTTGTTTCCGTTCATATTCAGGCGCCATATACCGTTTTTACGACTAAATGCCTGCAAACCATACTGCGCAAGATTGCCAGTGTATGAACTTGCCTTAATAATAACAACGAATGGAACAATAATTACAGTGGAAAATGTCATTCATGCCAAATGAATGGCAGACCGAGACATGGCCACTGTGTAAGGATAGAAGTGAATGCGATAAACCGTTTTCAGACATTAAACTCGAAACAGTTTGGGGTTGACTATTGTCGAAAAACATGGGGGACGCCGAAATAAGGGTGCAATTGGAATTCTTTCAATGTCTGAGGAGTTGAATGTTTTTGGGGCTGCCCAGTCGAAAAATGGGGACCCGGTGGAGTGGTGTAATCTGGGATAACCATACTATCTAACTAACGGGGGACGTTAGGACACGTCTCTAGGGGTTGGTCAGTGACGCCGATGGGGGGATGGGGCGTTGGCATTATCAAACAACTAGAAAATCACTTGGAATCATATGGCAGGTTGTTTGTGGTAAGTATTTGGTGACTAGTTCATCGAAATGGTCAATGTGGGGACATAAGGAAAGTTAGAATTAAAAATATAATAATTTAAATTTAACTTTAACAACGAACATCATACAGATCCTTGTGTGTTGAAAATTGCCTTTATATTTTCAGAGTCCCACCCCCTTATCGAAGATTTGTGACAAACATCTACACGATAACATAATCCTTCAATGTATCACGTATGTTTTCGTTATTTATATTGTATAATGATTTGGAGACACACTCAACTATGTGTTCTGTTTTGTATATGAGTTTAACTTTTATCAACGTGTACGATATACCCTTCTTTTCCTACTACTAACCCACAGTTATAAACATTGGACATGCAAAAATTTCATATCGAAAACGATATGTTACTTTCTGACGCCAATGAATACATGGATTATCTTGATCATACATGCTTACGCACGCCCGACCATGGCAAAATGGAAAATTCAATACAACTGTCGTTTATGAAAGTGGCTATCGGACAATCAAAACCTCCAACCGAAGGGCTCATAATTATGTTCGACCAAATTATTGTCTGGCACAAAGAACGTATAAATGTTGTCATATCGGATGATGCATCCTTAAACGTGTTCTATTGGGGTGGATAGTCGGGGCTGCTCGTTCTAATAAAACGTTATTATACAATTATCTGAACAGCATGTGTGTTTCTTGTACGAGTCCCGGTTGTGGTGAAAAGTCCAATATGACCACATCCTGTACAAGTGCAAGAAAACACAATATGTACACTACATTGCATAATGACATTAATATTATCCATCTATCCATATTACTTCGTGACGTCCCCGGAGTTCTTATATCTTTTATGCAATGTCACATTGCAAATCGATTCAACTCTCTGGACTCCTGTGATGTCATGTTTCATATCCTTGACACTTCCGAGTCCAGTATGACCCTTTTATGATTATCATTTGACGGCTTTTGCCTAATCAGAAATAGGGTTAGTAAAGGGATGGATACTAATATTGGATACCAGTGTAATTCCTACGATACCACGGGTGCATACAATAAATATACACATTTAATTATGAATAATATATATTTTAGAAATAACTCATATATAACTATGTAATCTCTCAGCATGTTTTTGTATGATTCGCTTGACCATTTAAGAAATGTTTATGACTGTAGTCGTGAGTGCTATTGACATTATAGACAGTTTTCTGGACACTGTTCGCATAATGAACTACTACTGATAAGAATTGCGATTAGTTAATATAGTAGTCGCAAATATAACGGACACTCCAAAAACCTTTTCGTAGAATTTACGACTATAAGTCCGTTTGTAGTAAAATAGTTTCGTTCAAAATTCTTGTTACTCACAGTAAGGTGATATTATTATGTTTGCCGTGACTGTTTTGTATGTACGTGGCTGCCGTTATCAGGTTGTAATCGGTAATTGTATGCATGCGAAGCTCGTGTTTTCATGTTTGGCTTCTCGCAGATGTGTAATCG
Source organism: Siphonodentalium dalli (assembly GCA_032622095.1). Lineage (NCBI taxonomy): Eukaryota > Metazoa > Mollusca > Scaphopoda > Gadilida > Siphonodentaliidae > Siphonodentalium > Siphonodentalium dalli. The sequence goes on from CP136069.1 coordinate 24,405,175, forward strand.
TTATTACGGAAATGGCAAAACAACTGATAGAAAGAACACGAATTCGGGTGACGTAATACATGCATCCTAATCGTAATTAGTAATAGGAGTTCATTATGCGAACCATGTCTGTTGTGTCCACTCCGCTCGATGTGTGTCCGATATCAACCAAGTCATGAGTACTGTCCCCGTGTAAAGACGTCAAGAGGTGAGATCTGAATGAGATTTAAAGTATTATTTATTAGCCCAACATGGTCAGAAAAGGTATAGTTTATAGTTAAATTGACTCAAAATATTCGCAGTGGGTACATGTACATGTGAAAACTTCATACAATAATGCAAAAGACCCCTATCAAAAATAACGTGAACATCTTGATATACGTTGTCTTTATGTCCATAAATAATTAACAGGTGTACAATATATAACGAGATGTTGCATGTTGAAGCATGTTCTTGGTATTTTGATTCAAAAAGTCTATAACTTTCACGTTCTGTTGCAATCATTTTATTTGAAAGCGATAGTGCTGTTCGGAGTAACCGTATAGTGCAATCGGCAATTTACATGTAGTGTAACCGTTTATGCTTATATAACACTTGTTTCAATGCATGACATGATTATTGTATAATGCATTGTGTTATTATAATGGAAATAAGAATGGAAATCAATGGGAAATATATAGTTGTAATACATGTACATGTATAATCTCTCCGAATGTTACGATAATTAATGATAAATAGATAGCTGTCATACATGTACATGCATTGTGTTATTATAATGGAAATAAGAATGGAAATCAATGGGAAATATATAGCTGCAATACATGTACATGTATAATCTCTCCGAATGTTACGATAATTAATGATAAATAGATAGCTGTCATACATGTACATGTATAATCTCTCCGGATGTTACGACAATCAATGAGAAATATATAGCTGTACTACATGTACATGTATAATCTCTCCGAATGTTGTTTGCTTGTTTCGTTCACCGCTTTACCAATGTGTTGCGATGACTCCGTAAATGTAAGCAATTATTCACCGAAAGACGCAGCCGAAACCATATTTCAAATATCCGGCGGCATCCTACATGATAGTTGAACTAATACTGGCGGATGGTTGAGCATACGGAGAGATTACATCTGCGGTAGCCATACCATATATGCAGGTTACACGGTAGTTATTTCACATATGTATTCAGAGTTATTATATGTACATGTGCTATCTTCATAGTGGTAGTGGGTACTGTTCATCAACACACAGTTCTCTGCTGTCCCGCCGTTTGGCTGCCCGGAATCCCAATTGGCCCACATTGAACTCCCATCGGAGTAAACCCAGCTCCCCTCGTGGTCAGCGTCGCTCCCGTCAATCGAGTAATACATTCCTGCAAAAGAGAATATAATGCGACGTTAACTGAGTGAAGTCGTATCCGGGGCACCACAATCGGTTTCATTCACGGTTTATGAATTTAATGAGAAATAGAATGAACGGATTTAGGATGAGACAACATTAAACTTCGCATCGAGATGCAACAAAATACAAAAGTATGAAGGAGAAGGAAATATCACCTCTATCTATCAAGTACCTATGAACTACAAAAGAAAAACAAAGGCGATGTTAACATGATGACGTAGCATCGGGAGCGGTGCGCACTGTTCCATTCAATGTTTATGAATTTGATGATAAATACAACGGACGAGTTTAGTTGAGACTGCACCAAACGTCGTAGTTGTATGGACCAGCAAGCCATTACATTATAGATGTGGCAGGGAAACGTATGAACGTGTGGTAGCTGAACATATATATAATTATATACATCCGAGCATGAGTTTCGCACGAGTGGCCGTTGCATATAATACGGACTATAATATGGCGCGTTCAAGATCTCGTAGTTATTTGGTTTACACGATATGATGTCTCCATATGGATTTGATACTCCGAGTAACACTGACATCGTATATACTACATGCATTTCAACTTTCCGAGCACATGGTCCGGAACATTTTTTTTTAGCATTTTATCTTATAATGTTAGTAAGCAGGACGTGTCGGTATAGTCCTCGTTCGTGGGGAATGAAATTTCCAATTGAAGACCAAACTCCCAGGTTCACCGAGTTCCGTTTTAACTGGTGCCTCAAGAATTCCAACCCGAACCCCATGTTGGAATATTTACAACTGGCGGCCATTTCAGAGCAACATTAAATTGAGCAGTGTAAAAATAGTCCAGGAGATGAGGGACCCTGTAGGCTGATAAATAAAAAAATCGTAGCTGGATTTCTCATGTTATGTTATATTGTCAGTAAATGTATTGAAATTGAGTTAAAATATCTAGTAAATAAGGAAGAAGTTCGAATTACAAGATGAAGTTGACATTGCATGTACATTGAAGATAAGATATCTATATCTACATATGTTCCGTCTTACAATTTTGATATAATGTTGAAATTACAAATTATAGAATATGTACGGAGGGTCAGAGATAGACAGGGGCGTGGTGACACGCGGGGTGGTGTTGTTATGTATTACTCCCACCACTACATTTGGCTAAAATTGTCAGTACAGGTAGTTGGAAATTTTATGCCTGACACAACATTATTAACCGTTGGAACCCCTAGAGGCACAGACCATGCAAAAGTATGTTGAATTAGTCCGGATCATTTTATACTCCAACCAGTATTTCATGTGAGAATGCTTGTTTTTAGACGAAAAATAAAATATGTTCCTACTTCGTGTCATTTGTTTTTTATAAATAGACAGTTGACAGACATTTAGGTTGGATATAGTTGTTACTATTGAAGTATACCAGTTGGAATGATCGATGTACATGTATATATCAATCGGAAACATCAACTAAAGGGAGAGAGAGAGCGCGCGCGACAATGAAATTCATCGGACTTTATCATTTCGATTTTGTTCAAGGGAGGGGGTGTAGCCAATTACACCCATTAACACGAGGCTTTACGCATCTGCTCGCATATTATATCAGACCATCGTTGTATTTATTATAATTAGTGTAATACTTACTACTTAGATGCCCGTGCAGCTCCTGAAACATGGATATGTTCTTTATATGAATGAGACGTCCGCCCAAACTTTTGCTTTTGCAGGGGGGTCGACGCTATCACCCTAATTAAATTATATAAACAATTCATCCGCCCAATCGTGGAATATGGGGCAATTGTCACTGCAAACTGCAATCAAACGAACTTACTTAAAATGCAGCGGGTACAAAATGCAGCGCTTAGAAAAGCCCTTTCCGAAATTCGCCAAAACCCCATTCGGGTCCTACATTTAACTGCGGACATTCCATACATAAAACAGAGGCTCCAAGAACTCGCTGACCCAGCATTAGCCAGAATTAGTGATTCCAATCTCATAACCGAACTTAATCTGAGGAAACTACTCCCCACTAAATCTCTTTTTACGCGAGGTCGATCAGGCTACACGCGAACTAACAAAAGCACATTTCAGATAAACCAGTTCCAGTAATCGTAAGCACGTTTCAGCGCCCCATCAGGTAATTATAAATTATGTTTTTAAAGGGCTCGATGAGACGTACTGCTCATCATGATATCACAATGAATTGGCCACGCCCTCTATGCTGTAGTGCAAGCCCTCAAATAAATATCACAAACCAAGGCAAGCTATCGCAAACCACTAACAAAACTGGGCATAACGAAAACAATCGACCAAAAGCGACTATACATATTAATAATCGACATCATTACTAAAACCAATCATAAAACCTATATGAGCGGGCTCACGCCCTAGATGGGGCCGTAGTATAAGCCATTGAGTAATTATTTCCTATAAAAACACTAACAAACTTTGTCTATCTCACCATAATGCTGAAAAACATAGCCATTATTACAAATCGACTAACACCAAAATTAAAACATAGGTTAGCGGGCTCCGGCCCTATATGGTTCCTTGGGCGCTGATGAATGTCCTCTGGCGGTGTAGATACCCTTTTGGTGACCGTAGTATAAGCCATCGAATAAATATCTCCTCAAACCTACTAACTAACTGCCTATCTTGTAACATTTTACAGAAACTAGCGCTCGTGTCTAACATATTCCACTCACCCGACAACACCTATCGAGACGGGGCCCTCCTTTCACACCGCCCACTGCGGCGATCGTGCGTCTTCTCATGGGTTCCACATATGCACATAGAGAGTTCCGCTGTCCCGGTACAAACCATAGGCCGCGCATCTACATGTACTCTGCTTTGGCTATAGGCGGTGGGGGAGGGTTTCCATTTCCTTCGCTTGAGCGAGGCAGTGCTAACCTTCCTCTGCTTTCCTCTGGTGGATCAGTATAGGGCCAATAATCCGTCTCAATCCACCCGCTCTCATCGTCGGTTCCCATAAAGACCATGCGAAACTATATATGGGCACACGATTATGACAAATTCTCCCTTGTTCGCTCTGGGAAGCAGGACAGGAAAACCTAACTGGACGGAGTTTTTGTATCATTACCACCATGCAGCACCGAAAACATCGCAACAGTCGAGGGGTGGGTTGCTGTCTGTGGAGTAAACATGTTCGTATCCTTCGAGAAGTATCCGATGGTGGTAATTTCCATGATCAAATAACAATCCACCATTCATTACCTGGCTACAAAGGGACCTAAAATCTTTCACTAGCTGTGTTACACCCACTCCCCGGCAATTGGTCTCTTATAAATTAGCTTCCTAACCTTTACTTACTCGGCCAATATATGTGGGGCCACAACTTTCAGCCATAAAGTTCTTTGTGATAATATCGCTATAGTCATACATGGACAACAAATCATCCCTATTTCGGCAATTTTGTTATGGTTGTCTCTTATACAATATCCATTCCCTCGCTCTAACAATTTGAAATAATGGACAAGATTTTGCGTCGCAGTACATGTACATGTATGTGTCCATGCAAAACTCTAATTGTGAACTTTGTTATGTTATTGCGTATTATATCAAACAATCAATAATTATATTCCGAATGCAAGTTTTACCGGGGGTCCTTTGTGACTTCTTTTTATGTGTTCGTTCGCATCAGTGAGCTGTGTCCTGCACCAGTTAGTGTAAAGAGTATTTTATTTCTCAAAAAGGCACATAAATACATATATAACATATGAGATAAAGGGATCTGGCAGTAAGACTAGGCTTATTAATGGCCATTTCCGCGATATAAAACTGCTTCATGTTCAATTTTGGTCTCGAGTGATGATTTGTCCGTTCCACAGACACCCGCGAGCATATCCGCGGCTGATCGCGTAGGTCCTACCCCCCGGATTACATAATTTAACTGTGAGAGCGCTCTTATTTATTTCCACTACTCTTAGGATGCGATATGTATATTTGTTAGTGATGGAACTCAGTTAAAGGTGAAAGTAATTTAGTACGCAGATAATTATGGCAGTGCTACCCCCATGCACATTGCGACATCTAACCAGCATTTTAAACATCGCATAAGTGGTCGACCCCATGTGGTATACATCAGATCCCAACCCACCGAACTATGCCCCGTTCCGGACTTTATACAAGGCCTTGACATGCCTCGGTGTAACTGGCCGGAAAGGGGCACCCAACATTGACCAGGCAGTTTCCAACAGTCCCCCCCACGAATGCCTCAATTTCAATCACCTAGACTCACACACAGTACAGAGTCGAGGCTGCGTGTTGGAAGGTTGGGCTGTGATTTACTGACGCCCAAGTCGGAGTGGAGCGCAGGTGGTATTCAAATACGGCTTAGACATACATTCGACGTATGACCCATTAACCCTTTACCCAACAAACCCGGCCACAACCGCCCAAATAAAGCTTCAACAGCCTAAATATCCTGTGCTAATGCACTCTCTTATATATGCGAGTCGACCATAGGTCGCCTCGCATATATAAGAGAATGCATTGGCCTAACAATTTTTTATCTTTTTTTTAAATAAATGTTTCTTACAATTTTTAGGACATAAAAAACATCCATTACCCTGCAGGGAGCCCCACACATATATAGAAGCATATAGAAGAGTGTCGTCTGCTCATGTTTGTCTGGGGTTCTGTATGGGTGAAATTATAAAATTGTTAAAGAATACAAGAAAAAATTATTAAAATTGTAAACAATTGTTAGGCCAATGCATTCTCTTATATATGCGAGGCGACCTATGGTCGACTCGCATATATAAGAGAATGCTGGGCACAGGGCCGTTCTGTTGGGTAAAGGGTTAATGCCGCCTACGCCTGAGCGAGGTAGTATCTCCGGAGTTGTATCAGAACCTTTGCTTGAGAAAGTTACCTTGATGATTCAGACTTTTTGGGTTATAGTTAAATTTCACTATGTTGAACACATTTCTGTTCCCAGTGTTTTGGTTTGTCGTCAAAGTCCACTAACGTTGTAGTACACATTTCTGTCCCCATGGTCGGGATGGAATTTACTGACGCCCAAATTGGATAAGTGGGCAGGTGGTATTCAAATGACATACATTCGACGTGTGACCCATTGATGCCACCTATTCTTGAGCGAGGTAGTGTATTTGGGTTTCGACGACAATCTTCGCTTGATAATGTTATCTTTGGGAAAGGTCGGGATGGCAGATGATTCAGTCTTTTTGGGTTGTAGTTAAATTTAGCTACACACGTCTGTTTCCATGCGGGCCAGCTGTCTTTTGTGGGGGTCATACGTCAGTATTTGTTTCATGAATTTTCATTAATGTCAATGATTCAGCATACATGTGCAATTGCTTGCATTCTGGGTTTTTTCCAGACACTGTCCTCCCGGCCGGGTCAACTTTTGTTTGGCGGGGCCACAGAGTACCAGAAAAAAAACGCCACTCTTTGGCTATGGCGGTTATTGTGCCTTAAAAAATTGTCACCCATATGTTTTTATTTGTTACTACTACATTTATTGTATCGGCTTCCTGAAAATAATTATTTTTATAAACAGGTTGTTATTAACGCATTCCGAGTGTTGTCATAAGAGCGACGTAGTTTATCACAAAGGGTTAACCAGATGCGTGAATTTAACCCAAAATTGTGTTCAAACGCAAACATGTTTGGTAGCGAGATCTTTCAATGGCATAGATCATTACACCATAACGCACGATCTTTCAGATAAGCAAGCTATGCACTAATGTTGCGAAGTACTTAGACGAAATTAAAACATAATTATAAAGTACAGGTATTTTGGCACTAATGCTATTTAGTTTGAAAATTGGAATCATTCGCAGAGCAAAATCGTGGGAACTAATTTTTTGCCGGAAGGGATGCGCAAAGCGGTTCTGTTAACTTTCTTTCCAATAAATTGATCGGCGAAGCCAGTCGCTTATTTTTAAAAACCCTCCCTCCCTCCCTTTTTTTTTGTATGTTTTGGGAATACACTTTCGGTTGATGTTTGCCCAATTTTGCCCAACATCTACTTGTATATGAGGTTATTGTCACCCACGTGTATTGTCACCCACATTTATTGTATCGGCGTCCTGTAAATAATTATGTTTTTTTTTAAACAGGTAGCTATTAACGCATTCCAGTTGTTGTCTTTCAATCTATATAACCCTGTGGGATAAAAGAGGGATAGTCCAAAATCATATTTCAGACAAATTACTCAAAATCAGTGTCGCACTAATTCGGTACCATACATATATTTTGTGAAGGAGAATGTTTAATTATGACGGCACACGATAAGCAACACTCAATTAGCATTCAATTAGTTAAAAGTTGTTATAAAGGACCGATTGAGTTATCTATCTAACTAAATATAATCATTCCCCGTCCATTGAAAATAATAGACATTTTGCAGAAACATGAGCACAAAACAGACGTCAGTATTACAACAAAAATAACAGTCACAGTTTATTACATCGAATAAGTTTAAAATACAATGCATTGTGTGCTTTCTCTTTCAAATGGTACATACTATGGCATGTAGTTGATATAATTGATATCGGATTCGAATATCAAGTGACCCTTTAAAATTCAGAGTATACTCATAAATATATAACTAAAGTTTAATCAAACCGTAACCCAACATTAACTCAACCGAATCCGTCTAAACGTTGGTATATAGAGCTAATGACTAACCATATATAGGTTATTATACCTGAGCACCGAGGAGCAAGCGGGGTGCAAATGGAATTATGCAAAACTTGTCTTTTGGTCTAATCCAAGGGGGGCGCAGTTGGAATGATCCAAGGTGGACACCCCCAACGGAGACCAACTAGATACGTCCCTGCCCCAAGTTCAGAGTCACATAGCGTGCACTCTCGGTCTGCGGGATTATTCATTGTCCATGTTAATTTAAACATGATCTCGATTGGTATGGTAAATTGGGAATTCTCAAATAAATTATCATCACTATCCGTCGCATATAACACGGACTATACATATACATGCACAAGTAAACTATTTATGGGAAGTCTGTCTGGCAACCCTTTCTATCCTAAATTGATTTCCCATTCAGTTATAAATATATACATTGAAGCAGTCTAATGTTCATTTGGAGGTGGGTGCAGGTAATAAAAACAGACGACAAACATAGGAAAAAACAGATATCACAATCTTGAGCAGAATACTTAATGCTTCTTATGTGTTAAATGTTCAGACATTAAGTTCATCAAACGACCATGTACGTTTTTCTCGGTCGTATGCTGAACATATTATCTGAACATTTCCTGAGGTAACAACTCGTCAATCATTATTTATAGTATTGAAAGTTAACAGTTAATGTTATTGTAGTGGTAGTCCAATAATTACTTGAACTGGTGTAAAATTTCATTGATAACTGCTCAATTGGTCGATGCCCTTGTGTGAAAAAAATATTTTTCCGACATTTGTATTGCTGTGGTCGAAGTTTATAAGAATTCCCTCTTCTTGCTGCACAATGTCGCATCAGGGGTATTGGCAGATGAAGTGTATAACATATCCATCACTGACGTCATCAAGTACATAGCTGTTGGTGCCGGATGGTTTCCAGATTGATAATCCGCCCCCACGTCCCCGTGAGGTGCACCGCCGCCCCATGGTAGATTTGTCAATCTGGTTCCATCGAAACATGCTGCTGCGCTGGCACTGGATACCCGTCCACCGAGCCGATATACGTTGTACATTGTACCGCCAATTCTGCTTTTAGTGTCGATTTCTAAGAAAGAAAAACATAACTATAAAAGGTGGGACTGTCCTAAATGGGACTAGGCATACCCCCGCTATTTGGCTTTATGTTAAGGGTATATGATCCATATTAATATATTTGTATTCGATAACAGAGAACAAATCTCTTCGAGTGATTGTACCTAACTCCACAATTGCAGTGTCACAGATATCCGTTTGGAAAATATTGTCACGATATCCGTTTGGAAAACATGGATGCCGCTATAAATTGAAATGAATTTAAAAAGTGGGATAACTCAATTGAAAAGTCGTACCGAGCCCATAACCGCAGGTGCACAGATTCTCAGTGGTAAATATATGTGCCAATTTCAAACAAATTGACCACGAAATGAAGAAAGTTCGGTTCAACTTATAGACGCGCCGTCAATCGAGATTATTCACAGCTCCATCCATTGAACAGAGTGTGTAACAATTGTAAACCGTGGTCCAGGAAAGATGGATTCGTTATAACATGGAGAAATTATCGTAATTAACAAAAAACGTATCCGCATGCATTTTACGTGTCGGCGCTGCTAGCTTATAAATTCCGAGCCAATCAAAATATGTTAGGTATCCATTTTAGGCACGTGCAATTATTTGGCTCGACGATATATAGACACCACATAATATGCTAAATCTGTGTAACATCATTTTTAGTGAACCCGGGTAAGACTGCCATTTTGCTATATCCTGTGTATTTTTGCTATATCCTGTGTATTTTTGCTATATCCTGTGTATTTTTGCTATATCCTGTGTATTTTTGCTATATCCTGTGTATTTTTGCTATATCCTGTGTATTTTAGTACTCAAAACTAAGGGGTGACGACAAATTCAGATCCAGTACCTGGATAGACTAATGACAGATTGTTGATAAGTTCCAGTATTGGTGCCGGGTCAGCAGTACACGCGAGGTGGTGTCCAATCGACGCACAGGTCGCCTCAGCTCCAGCTAACGTCTCGTCCATTCCGTGATAAAACGTCAAGATAGATTGCAGATCCCGGTCGTATACTTGTATGAACTGCTTAGTAACAAGCACTGAAATGTGCAAGGTTATTGTTAGACCCAATCTTCTCGGTACACAACAGTTTGTCATATCGGTTTGGTTTATACTCTTTTGGACAGGGTCCCGTCTCTTCTACAACGGACTTCTATTCAAGAGACGTACTACAGGTAAATGCCTGAATGTGATTAATCATCTGACATGTCCGTCATTAATCTGTCTTCAAAATGATATACCATTTATCGTGATAGAAAAGGGTATAGTGCATGATGATATGACCAACTACTGTATTGTTTATATGCATTTTCTGATTGCGCGAGAAATCGAAATTATCTGGAAAACAAGGCTATTGTTGCTTTGACATTTAAAGGACCTCTGATATGTGCATGTTTTATATTATCATTCTTGGGAAGGCTGCCTTCAATGTTTATATATATAGTTCCATCTGATCTAATTCGAAGACATACAAGCAAGACAACTCCCGCCCACGATTCTGGGCATAAAGTCTGTTATCGAAGAGTAACGTGTTTGGACTCGATTCGAAACAGCATCAACCAAAATTATATCCCAAGCTGTTGTGGACCGAGAAGACTCGAAATTAGCCTTTTATACACTAAATGGATTCTCCCAGTCAGTTAAACGGTGTACATCGGAATGTGTTATTATTCATTTAGAGGGATGTTAAGGTGTTAAAGGTTTAGATAATAAGTTCGACAAACGACCTACATATACATATATTGTTGAACTTATTCCCTGAACATTTTCTGGATAACAGGGTTTATAGGTCGAATCCATGATCCATTTTAAGAATTAATGAAATAAAAAAAGTCGAGCGTGTGTGTTTTTATACGAAATAATTTGAAATAGTCATTGTGGAAGCATAATAATTGACACTTTAGAAAACCATTACTTCGGTGCGAATTACATCGTAAGAATCCGGTAATTTATATATAAGATATAGGCTGATATTGTGGAAATTTAGGAAAAGAACGTTTAACCGAACGTCATGCACTGACTGCAATGCTACCAACGGTCTGATTATGCATGCGATCAAATAATAATAATAATAATTTATTTTATATAACCGCAAGACCACAGGTGTGCTCTAAAACGGTTTACAAAGTTAAAGATGCATTATCCGAATTAACGCTTCTAAATTACTATTTGTTTGGCTTCGGGGGTAAAACAAAATATTTGATTCGAGTCGAGGAACACACCCATCAAAGTTCAGAGTGAACAGATATCGATTTTTGAAGTTTGTTATTTCTCGAGATATGCAATAATTTATGGCCCAGAAACACGTCGTCAAAAGGGCGGTCTCAGATAAAATGGCGGATGAAGGTGGAAAACTCTAAAAGCAAGTGCAATCCGGCGAAATTTCGTGAATACTCATGGGATAATACGTCCATATTTCGTTGAATTATTTTTTATAATAACACGTTTTGGGAAATTTTATACCATATTAACCTACCTTTAATTTGAACAAACATTTGTATTCCTTGTAAACTGTTGATATTGAAGTTTTCGTGACACAACGTAAACATCGTTCTTTGATAGTTTTCGGCTTCCGATATGGCCAAAATATCACTATTGATTTACAGTTCAAAGAATGATTTTATATAGGAATCCACGGGATTAGTTACATGCATATACAATCTATATTTAGTTACATATATTAAATTTGGGCTTATGGGGCTTATGTTACTAATGGGTTGGGAGGTTTGGCCTACTTGACATAGGTGGAGGGATATTAAGTGCTTTGAATTAGTGGGGTAGGGGCAAATATTGACGGCTGGGTTTACATGTACTGTGTGATGTCTGGATTGGGTGGGGATTGGGTTTTGTGATTGTGCCAGTACGTTTTTCCTCTGTTTACCTTTTTGTCCGCATCCTAATAATGAAATCTTGTCGTTGAGTCGAGTTATCTCTGCTTCGGTCTTCTTTTTTTGCAGATTCTGTTCTATTAGTTGTTCCATTAGCGAGCTGAGTCGGAACAACTCAGTATATTGCTTGGTTATTTGATGGAGCGTTTCGTTCATAGCTGTAAATGCAAAACAACACTGAAACTTAAGTACTTGGCATATCAGTGTCAACTGTTATTGCACACATTTATCTACTGTTAACCAATTAACATATATGTTGTTTTAAACTAATTAACACCTACATTGATGAAATCTAGAAGCATATCACACCTGACATTGCAGGCAGCTCAGTCATACAGACGATACAATTATGTAACAACTATGTATCGTCATCTTATATAATATTATTTAATTGCTAGGTTATCTGTATATCAGAAACACATACCATAGGTTATATAACCTATACTGATGACTTGCCAAGAATAAGATTTCGCATGTAAAAGTCAGTTATATATATTCACACACCCCGTCTGTGTTATACTAAAGGATAAATCTCAATTGATTCGCGATGATTTTTGGAATATTGCTGTATAGCGCATTAGTACACACACGTGAATCAGTGGCACCCGCGATCTGGTGTGAAAGTGAACACTTATATATCCCCTTCTGGAGGATATCGAAATTGATTTGTTTCTATAAATCAGCGTTTAACATATAATACACACGCTTTGTGATTCTATCTTGAAACTTTGTGTTTTTGTGACCATGATCGAAACTTATATGTCATTTGTTTTAAATCAAACCGCAACCGATGATGACATAAATACGTTCTTGTGACTGTTGTATCAATAGGATTGTATTTAGGGACATGATTACGTTCAACTATTGAATGTCAATTGTTATATTAATTAGTTTACCGTCCTCTTTGCCCATGTTATGACCGATTCGCTCAACGAATTTGTCGATGCAACATGTCCCATTAAGGTCTTGCCCTGTCTCTTGCCCTTTCACCGCTATTGACATCCCGACAAGTATAAAGAGTTTCAGAAGATGATCCATGCTGCACCTGAAATGCACACAACACAATGTGTCGTATATCGCTAATGGGATAGCTCAGTAGAATGTGTCGTATATCGCTAAAGGGATAGCTCAGTACAATGTGTCGTATATCGCTAATGGGATAGCTCAGCACAATGTTTCGTATATTGCTAATGGGATAGCTCAGCACAATGTCTCGTATATCGCTAATGGTTCTCGCTATCGCAGCCCGTTTATAACGTAATAAAAACTGTTAATATGAGTTATATCGGATAAGTATATAAATTAATATAAATCCGAATTGGCTGAATAGTCCTCGGGTTGAAGTTTGGGCAGGAATTAACCAAAGTCCCTCATTTGCTCTGAATTCCACCCCTGACTCGACCGCGTCACTTAGGAAGACTTAAACTGTACTACAACACAAATACCTTGTGTGATGTCGGCGACATACTATTAGGGAATACTTAAAATGTACTACAATATAAATACCTCGTGTGACGTCGGCGATACGTTATTTCAGCAAGTTCGGTGGAGTGGAGCTCTGCGATAATAGTGCGATTAACATGGTTGATAAATTTGAGTTCTTTTCACAACTCCACCCCTGACTCCGACGGTATCACTTTGACAATTTTGAATTACATGTCCGATAAGATTCCATATACAAAGGAGATGATTATATTTTAATTTCAGTGGAAAGCAGGGACAAAAAAGTTTGTATTATACTTCCATGTTTTACATGGAAGTATATTGTTTTTGTGATTTTTGTTTTTCTCTATTATTATTATTTGCCTTCTTAACAATTTTATAATGAGCATAGCTCAGTCAATGCAAGAGTTAGAAAGCTAAAACCTTGTATGTATATATATGTATACACACTCTAGTGCTTAGGCCTATTGGGAATCATGTCCTCACTTGACTTGCAGAGTTATCTCCAGCTATGTGAAACATTGGTGTTTTCAGAACTCCGAAAATATAAGGAGTACAGCACTGAAATTTGGTCGATAGATACATCTTAATATCCACTGATTCGTACACTGTGGGGGAACTACTCCTGGCGATTTGGTTCTTTACCGAGCTTTATTTACATTCTCTACCGAGTACAGTTTGAGGGTGGCATATACTACTTTACATAAGGCAGAGAATCGAGTTATTTGCAGAGAACCGAGCGCTCGGTAGAGAATCGGAGTCCTCAGCAGAGAATCGGAATCGGAAAATAAAGTAAATTTCTGTGCGTTTCGGGATTAATTTGTCAACTATTTTTACACACACTGATGGCCAGTGACTATAATTTCACAGTAGCGCCATGAAACCCACGAAACACTGTTCTAATGCTGTTGATTTTTACGTTTTATGCCGTGATTGCTCGATAGAGAATCGGAATCGTCGCTGAAAATGCTCACGAAACTCGGTAGAGAACCAAATCTCTAGGAGTAGTTCCCCCACAGTGGAATATTTGTGAAAACTTTGTCCGTCTTTCCTCTCCAGAGTTATCTCCCATATATATGTCAACCTCGAAATCTTTCTGATCGCCTGTTCTCACATAGCAAGAACGATAGCTGGATTTAGTTTTATTATAGTGCTGGCCGTTGTCAATATACTACACAAAAATATTTTGGACAGGGTCGGACTTACCTGTTTTGGTTAGGGTGGGGGCGCAATTTTTGCAACGAATTTTTGCGACGATTTCAACCATTTTTACTACCATGTATCTATAGATCGGTTATCTTAAAATCAAAGTTAATAATTTGATATAAATTTAATTTATGGCTGAAGCCATAAATTAAATTACGAATTTCCGTGTACAAGACGTAATCAAAATTAATTGAGGGATAGTGGATTGGTAAACGCATGGCACACGTGATCGAGGAAAACATTATGTTGATACGGGTAGTAAACTCAAGCCACTCAATGACTAGTGACTATACAATAACTTAAATGATTATATGGGACTAGTATGCATATAATATAACTTTAATTTGAAACATTTGCTTGAAAACTGTACAAAAATTTCTCGACAACGACAATTTGTTTTTTCGCATTGCGACTAATTTGCCATCCGTAACATTACTTCCTACTCAATAGACTTTCAAATAATGGAAAAATGGTTACCTTATTCTACGACTCAGATCGTTCGTAAATATGTTATGCTGTTTAAAATCGATTTCACACGATGTTAGTTCACCGAACAGTTCCCGAAGACGTTCTGATGTCTCAAAGAAATGTCAAATTGTATTTATAAAGTTATTTTCCATACTTTATTTCTCCTATTTTTTTATATGAGCAAGGGAGTAGTTACATGTACCTCCGGCCAACAATCCAATTGTTTGAGAATAAATGTTAATTTTAAAACAGTCTAGGCATGTGTGCATTGATATTTCAAAGGAATGACGCTTGATCTAGTCTTCCCTAAAGCATCTTAACCCCAAACGCCTGGACTGATTGTTAACATGTTGACTACAGGACATTTAAGCTATGTCGTGTTCCTACATAAACCTTGGATTCATTTTGTTTCTATGATGGAACCAAAGCAAAGCATGCTGGTTCTCCGGGGAAATATTTGGGAACTGTTTCTTAAAGTTAGCTCGTGCACTAAAAATACAGCTGTCATGGGGGAAGGTATAGGTTTTCTATCGAGTATTAATAGTTTATCCAATGTGGTCCCAGGTGTGTTGTGATGGTTCAGCTTTAGCTAAAGTTTTTTCGAATTTCTCCATTCATCCAATTAGATTCGTTTTCCCTCACAATAACATTGAGAATATATTGTCAGCACACGTGATCACGTTTTAGTGAATATCAGTTCCAGACAATTAATATTTGGATACTTAATTTTATCTTTAAATTGAAATTATTGAGTTCGTTATTAATTCCCGGGAACGACGTATATCCTCGCATTAATGAGATAAAAGAGAAAAAGAAAAGAAACTTACCGTTGAGTATAAATGACGATGATATTCTATGGAGAATAGCAGTTGAAGGACTGTCACGTCTCTGTGTTGTTCGATAACTATTGATAATCGATTATGGATGAGCAACTAACACTCCGTATATATAGCAAGTTTGTATGTTGATTTCATTGCCAAGCTGTTTGTGTGGTATCTAAGTGTCTATATTTGCATAGAATGACGTCTTTAGAACTATGCTTCTGTAACTCGTTGTCCAATTGTCCGATCCCTATGCTACATTCAGACAGCTGTCAAAATGTCCTGGCAAGTTTTAATGAAATTCTTAATAGATGTGTTTTATTGCACAATTCTGAATAGCAAATGTTATAACGACATAACAGTTATAACTAATCGATTTTGTCATTGCACATTTGAGCAGAGAAATGGCACGAATTAGTGTACAACCAATTATATCCAGTAAAATTTATATCAAATGGCGTTAACAGTGCCAACAAATTACTGGCCATTAGCCAGCCTGCTGTTAGAATTCGGATCGCGGGTTGGACACCCCATTAAGAAAATATCCATGATAAATGCATGGCAATTAGACACGAGACTTCAAACATATCGAGCAATGGAATACATTACTGTGCAATATTGTTTTGACATTGAATCAGTTTAATGCGTTTCAATCTAATTTATTCCACCATAAACCACGCTGACAATATCACGTAACTCGTGTCCGAATTCGTTACCAGAAATATTAAAACACTCAGACACTATAAGTTATCCCTAAGGATCCCTTGACATGCCTCTTACCTCTGTACATAACTGATACTGAGTATCAATGGGGCGGGTATACTCAGTGGATACTCGCTCAGTTTGTGACCCCCTCTCACCACGGACCACATCGTTTTGTGTTCCAGTTTTGAGTGGTGTTTCCTATCATTTGAGACCATGGATTTTTATTGCACCATGCATGATGAACACTCTACTTTTTCAGCAAAAAAGCTATATCTCCAGAAACGGGTTCGTCGTGGGGTCTCCGTTCCAATGTTATATGCGGTGCCGGTTGAACCACGTAATTAAGTTGTGTTTCCTAAATCGTACCATATTATTGCATGACTCGTGCATTTCATCGTGTGTTTACAAATACAACTCGTCTCCTACTACATCTGTGGCCGATGTTAAGGATGGGGTGAGGCTCGGATGCCTCTCCGCTGGTCAAGTAGTACTGCCAATTTGCTATGATGCTGAGATCGTCCTGCTAATTTGCTATGCGGTTTGAACCCTCGCCAACCTAGTCTAGCCCAGACTGTGAAGATCTTATCCACGACCTAACTACCTCGGCTACGGGGACATCCTTAAAAGGGAACCCCTTTCACCGAGAGTTAGAAAGCGTATCAGTCTGAACATTGGTTCGAACCCACTACCCTCGAAAATTATGGAAACATGTCAATGCACGTCCTCCGAAATTGCATCTGTGACCATACGATTACTGGTACTGGCGTATATATATGTCAGAGTTATGGAGGCACGGGCTCAGTTGGCATTTGCCTAGCAACGTTTTGTCATTTTGTTTTATCAATCTTTATTACATTCTTTAACAATTTTTATAATTTTTTATCAGTTTTTCTAACATTCTCTACATTTTTTTCTTATACTCTTTTTGAATTTTATCATTTTTCTTACATTTGTTATCAATTTCTATAATTTGTTCTTACATTCTTTAACAATGTTATCATTTTTTATCATCATTTCATACATTATTTATCAAGTATAAAAACTAATATAAACTTTTTATTAGGCCAATGCATTCTCTTATATATGCGAGTCGACCACAGGGTTTCGCAAAAATTCAGGAAGCTCCCATCATGAAAGGGTTAAAAGGACACTAATAACCATTTTTTATTAAATAGTATACCCAAAACGTGTGCACTGACTGCATGCCTCGCGTACGTGCTCGCGTACGACTGGCATATCGTTACCGTAAATCAAAATATGAGACCTCCACGATGGCTATAATATGAGACCTCCACGATGACGTTCATTGCATCGGTTGTTGTTCCGATGAGGTTTTCTTGGCATAAGATAAGATATACTTATATGCACTACATATATGTCTGTCTGCATGCTGGTAATTTATGGCAAACGCTGAACTCATTTGAACTTTTGGTTACTCAATGATCATGTGGTATTATATAGTTCTTGGGAATGTTATAATTGATACGACATTAACAAAATTACCCTACATGAGTACGCCCTGGAAATAGTTTTTTCTAGTGTCGTAATCTACAGCGCACCATGCAGTGACTCACGGGTGGTAACATATATAAAGGTTTAAAATTATTGCACCAAACTTGAAGTTTGTTTTATAACCCAGCCTGTTCGTCCTTGCACGGAATCTCAAAGAACAAATCTCGCTGGCTTGTAATCGCAGGAAAGCTTTGACCCTGCACGAGTATCAAAAATTGGAGAACGTCCTTTTAGACGCACGAACATGTGCCCAAAAATACTTTTAAACGTGCTGCGCCACACTGCAGTTTTGACAAACGTCA
This sequence comes from Siphonodentalium dalli, assembly GCA_032622095.1. Taxonomy (NCBI): domain Eukaryota; kingdom Metazoa; phylum Mollusca; class Scaphopoda; order Gadilida; family Siphonodentaliidae; genus Siphonodentalium; species Siphonodentalium dalli. The sequence goes on from CP136069.1 coordinate 24,423,614, forward strand.
CACTACCCTTAAAATGGAAAAAAAGTGACATCGAAAAAAACACCACCGCCTCCCATAAATTATTCGCCAATTTGACAGCCGTAACCGTTCACCATGTGGCTATATTTGATGTTTTTCGTCGGGAAACACGTTTGTGCATTTTTTCGTGCACTTTTCATCCATGTGTCATTTTTCATTCAGCTGCCACGATTTTTGTTATGCTGATCCTAGCATGGGGGACCCAGGGAAAATCACTCTACTAATTTGTATTTGGTGTATTATAACCATTACGTCGGAATCCGTTATCATTCGCACTGTAAACACAGTTATATGATATAGACAGATATAACTATAATAGTTGAATTCAGGATGTGAGATAGCTGGTTACACCCGGTCCACTTCCTGTGATTGACATGGTTCGATAAATACTTGAAATACTGCTGTGCGGACTTTAATGTTGTGTGGCTGGAAAATGCAATAACTTCATAGAATTTACATGGTCGAGAAAAACATCCAGTCGTGACATTGGACATAAAGAGCGTTTCGCGTATTTGTATTCCTGATAAGGCATGGATAAAGAGAGTTTTCTCATTCCTGTTATATAAACTGAAATTGTTATGACTTCAGTACCATAATGTCCCTGGTGTTACTGAAGAAATAAGAGGTCGCAGACCCCATGCCCCCGAATCGAGGTCGGTTTTTTTAAAAGAATAAAGCATTCAAATTCAGGGAAAATGTTACTCAAACTAGACGATGACAAGTATCAATAGATTCGTTTGAAGAAAGACTCAACATATCATTGAGACAAAACAAATGATGTTATCGTACCAGGGGCGCATGCGATTATGAGGTCCGTCTGATGTGTGTGTGGAGTTATCCCCCTTTTTCGGCTTAGAAAGATGCATTATTTCGTCCGGGATGGTATTCCTACATTTTTTAGTCAATCTGTTTTAAACATGGCTCCGCCAGTCTGTCCATCTATGAGAGCGTCCGACTTACCTTTCCAGACAGCCCATCACGCGAAAACCCGCATATTATCTGCTTATATCTTATTTTAGGTATATAATCTGCTTAGAATTGCCAATTTTGAGTCGATAATATGATGAAAATGATAGCGTTTTAGTCACATTACCGACTCATAATAATGCGATTTTAAGCAGATTATTTGCGGACAATGACACAAATAATCAAACTCACAACTTTTCAGGTGTACGATCTTTAACATGTGTTTTCACTGTGGCCGGCGACATAAAACGAAATAACGCGTATGCTCCATTATCTGCTTATTTCAGAATCAAATAATCACATTATGTACCTACATTGTATAATCACATTATAGGTCGATTACGTGCGTATTTGCGCGAGGATGTGTTGTTCCAGAGCATTACTTGAGTGCGTAGAAGAGTTTCGCCCGGCTGCCATGGGATATCCTTAGTCCCATTGGGACAGCCAATCTGTAGGAGCAATTGAAAACAAATGGAGCTTGCAAACTTCCACCGTATCGCAGACACAATCGGCTGAATTCTGGTTTCGGCCAGGGACAATCTATGGACAAAGGCGTGCTGAGTCATTGTGGGGGAACTACTCCTGGCGATTTGGTTCTCTACCGAGCTTTATTTACATTCTCTACCGATTACAGTTTGAGGGTGGCATATACTACTTTACATAAGGCAGAGAATCGAGTTATTTGCAGAGAACCGAGCGCTCGGTAGAGAATCGGAGTCCTCAGCAGAGAATCGGAATCGGAAAATAAAAAGTAAATTTCTGTGCGTTTCGGGATTAATTTGTCAACTATTTTTACACACACTGACGGCCAGTGACTATAATTTCACAGTAGCGCCATGAAACCCACCACGAAACACTGTTCTAATGCTGTTGATTTTTACGTTTTATGCCGTGATTGCTCGATAGAGAATCGGAATCGTCGCTGAAAAAGCTCACGAAACTCGGTAGAGAACCAAATCTCTAGGAGTAGTTCCCCCACAGTGTGCTGAGCGCTGCATCGATATTGGTGTGTTGGCGTCTCCAAACCTGAACACGTGAAAGCGGCTTATCTTCGTGTTGTATAGCGGTATCTGTGTGCCGTCGCCGTTCGACAAGGATCGCGGGGCAGGGGTGGTGCGGATTTCCCACCCCCCTATGCGGATGTCATGACGTTGTCAGTTTTACGCAGAGAGTAAATTTCACCGATAAATCACTCCGATATGTGTAGAAACCACCGACTTCGGAAAGGGACCGACAAACTTGCCCCGATACACGAATCAGATTATCCTCACTTGGAGTGGATCGCCAATCCGCGCTTGTCGGCATTCGAACCATCTTCGTCAGCGCTAGACGGTAAATGGCGACATAATGCCCCGAGCATTATACCAACGGGACCACCGACGTCGTTTACAATCAATGTATAGTGTAAACTATTGTTTGTTCAGATCAAGAACCAGCTATATATTGTTCAACGTTGAGTCAAAATATTACACAGAAATTACATTCAGCTCTTGAAAACATTTCGAACCATTTGTAGAGAGGATATCAGGTGGGAATTTCCAACAACTGGAAATAGTGAGGTACCTCTTGGAAATTTTCAATTCATTTGGGGTGAGGGTGAGATGAGGGGATGACAGGTGCATTGAACTTTTGTGGACTTAAAAATTTAGAAAGATTCTGACTAATTATCGCCGTGATTGAAGTTATTGAAAATTATTTTCCTGAAAATGTAATGGTCACAACGGGAGGGGGGTGGTTATCGGAAAAAATCCAGATGGGTGCGTTGTATCACACTCCCGATAGCAGTTATTTCTATTGCCATGTAATATTTTTCCAAATCGATGTTTAAAGATAAATTATGACAATTATACACAATTTGAAATGTCAAGGCTGAAGAAACTGGAACAAATAGATCATTAATCAAGAGCAGGGGTCCCATTTAATTTAATTTAATTCAATTTAATCGGACATTTCCTTATTTTGAACCACAATTTTTCGTTTTGTCTTAATATAATTTTGAGAGCTTTTGCTGTTATATTGTATATCAAGTCAAGCAATAATTTATTCTCAAATGTTACTTTCAAAACTAGCTCCGACCTCAATTCATTTCAGAAACACGGAACGAAAGACACCCGCATCCAATGCGGATTACGTTCTGATTGCAAAACTACTATCATTCCTTATTTATCCGTGTCAACCAAACCCGATAACATATTGCGCGTAGAAATAATAGCACGAAAATCTTACTTAATCCATCTAACGGTAATATGCTTTCAAACAAAGCAAGAATGTTTTAAATAAAACTCCACTGTAAAGCCAGATAAACGCCCGAATGACTAGCAATCAAATTACAAATCTGTATCGTTACTGCGAAACCAGAAATATGTATTCTCGTCTCATGGTTCAAGTCTCGGTTTATTCAAAAATCTCAGACCAGGGGGGTACTAGGTCTCAGTTGTAGACTATTACCTATAACACACATAATTATCGATTATATTAAATTTTGTCCAGTTCATATATAATTATAATCTTTCCTCTACACGGCATGTCAATAAAACACAATTCCTATTTGGTTAACATAAAGATAAATGCTTCCAAAAAGTACATATGTTTCTGTTACCAGAACTTGTACGTTACCACGTGGTTCGAATTTTGAACAGACCGACACAGGCTTGAATGACAGTAAGGATACACACATGCATGTAATTTCTGTATATTTTACATGGCCACACCAATAATTGACAACATTAATCACCTGCGCGCGAGCGGTTCATTGTTAACAGGCCAGACAAGTGAGTAGTGATACGCGAAGTCAAACTGTCTGCCATCAGGACATTTAAGGTCAGTCCAAAACGTGTTCTCTTACTGATGCGGAAATTAGTCAAGTCTGTGTGATATCTGGCATTTTATTAATGCACTAACACCAGAAGCGACAATTCTGGTATATACAGGCTTGATATACAACATTTTCGACCATGATGCTTGTTTGGCGTGGGGTCTCGAAAGCTTCAATCGCTCAGGGACTTAGTTGAATGTATCGGTTGGAATAATCTGGGCAAGAAGGTACAATATAAAATATGTTTTACTCAAATAGCTCAGAGTTAGCCACCCCGCCTGGTAGCTTTCGGGATCATATATGTGACCCGCCATATCAAATCCAGTCGTAAGTCGGGATTTGTTTGCCCTGTGCCATTGCATTCTCTTATATATGCGAGTCGACCATAGGTCGCCTCGTATATATAAGAGAATGCATTGGCCTAACAATTTGTTATCATTTTTTTTAAATAAATGTTTCTTACAATTTTTAGGACATAAAATAAAAACACATCCATTACCTTGCAGGGAGCCCCACACATATATAGAAGCATATAGAAGAGTGTCGTCTGCTCATGTTTGTCTGGGGCTCTGTATGGGTGAAATTATAAAATTGTTAAAGAATACAAGAAAAGTTGTTTTAAATTGTAAAAAATTGTTAGGCCAATGCATTATCTTATATATGCGAGGCGACCTATGGCCGACTCGCATATATAGGATAATGCATTGGCACAGGGTAAAACAAATCCCGACTTACGACTGGATTTGATATGGCGGGTCACATATAGCCCCTGCATCGGGATATCCTGACCCACCACTGCTATAAATATCAAGAGAGGACTGGTCATTATTTAAATAGAACGTCCACCATATGGGTTATCCCACCAACAATTATTTTAAGTGGCATGGCGACTCGGTATAAGATAGCGGCTTCTCTGCATTCCGACTTAATTGGAACTTGAACTCAGTGCGGTCAACACGTCGGCAATGATTGGGTTGTCAGTGGACACATATCACACTAGCAGGGTTACCCGGCGTTGCCCAGATTAAGTGATGTGAAACCCTCTATGGATATTTGATGGGAATAGAGAATAAATTTGCTCTCAAAGTGTTACACGTATTCTCATAAATTGTATATCCAAATGGCATCACAAAACATTATTCTTACACATGGAATATAAGTAGTGGCTCACCTTGTCAGGTCGGAGCAATTATCATTTTGTTTATCGAATTTAATCCGTCCCACCAATAAAGAAGTATTTATTTATTTACAACTGCGTATACTTCAGACGTTATAGCATGAACATCATTAGTTCGAAAAAATAATAGACGAAAATTGTGTTTTACATCGACATGTATCAATCAATCAATCAACCTATAGCTAATTTATCATATCTCCATGAAGATACAGATGTTTTAAAGATATGTCCATGTGCTCCTCTGTTAGGCTAATCATTTTCAGTTTAAAATAATTGATGTTATGCATGTATAGCAGCTACATGTGCCCGACAAAGCGAGATTTTGAGTTGTTTATGTTAGGCGATGAATCTGTTTAAAAAAATGAAAGAAATCCTCTGTGTGCTGCATGCGGACCGCGTTTTCCTTTATCTCAGAAGTAACCATATTTGACTGCACACTGTGACCACTATTTTTTAACATGCCTGCTCTACATTTCCATATCTCTTGGCAATTGTAACTGTTTGTGTGGAAACTATATTGAATGGGACAGACTCAATCGTGTTCTAATATATACATGAGCCATTCTAATATGCAATCCTCTGACGATTCAAGGTCCCTCAGTTTGAATGAATATATGTATCTCATAAATAGATTGATATAAATATACTTTTAATGCTTTCTTCTATTTATCTGTGCTGCTAGATCATTATAGGAATGCCCTGATCTTCATCCCCATATAAATATGACAGTTGAGAAGATATAATTGTTCCAGTGACTTAATTCGGTCACCATTTGTCGCGATTGTGAAATTTGAATGACAAAAACTCCGTAAAAAGACATGGAGATGGCCTGGGAGATGACTATATATAACTTTGTTGGATATCGGCGACTTGAACAATCGTATACATGCTAATGAATCTCCTCTCGCCATCCATGACCCAAACGACACCAAATGTGATTTAATTCATCATATCATTAGATCTACAGAAGAACGTGCATGCATTTGGTAGAATCAGTGCTAAATATATCTTTATCAACTTTGGTGCAACTCCCCTCATGCATGACTTGAACCGCGCCACTTTTGTCACATTTAAACCTCGTCTATTAGACTCATGTATGCATTATATAATGGAGATGATTATATATAAGTTTCAGGCAATTCTTCAAGGATTGGCCATTTATAAACGGACAATCCGTACCTAAAATGTTCGTTAATTAATGGACAATCCGACCACGCGTGGCACGCGGGCTTGGGATTGTCCACTAAATGACGACATGTATAGCTAATCCTGCATGTTAGCTTCTTATTTAATATGAAGGGCAATAACTCTATAAAGAATGTTAATTTACTAAATAACGGCGATTTGTATGAGAAGAAGTGTTTTTGACGAAATAACGGAGATATTTGAAGAAGAGTTTTTGACGAAATAACGAAAATATTCGAAGAAGTGTTTTTAAAAATCTCCGTTATTTAGTAAAGGTACATTCTGTATAGAGTTATTACCCTTCAGATTTAATATGAAGCTAACATGCAGGGTTATCTATATATGTCGTGATTTCGTGGACAATCACAAGATCGCGTGTCACGCGGTGTCGGATTGTCCATTAATTAACGATCATTTAAGTATGGATTGTCCGTTTATAAGTGGACAATCTTATGCGCATTAGGTGATAAGTTTGGTGGTAATCGGCAACTAAACAAATTATTATCATAGTTATTACCTCCCTCCCCATCTGTCACCCAAACGGCGCCATTTTCGCGTCTTTAAATCACACGTTTATATTACTCGTATCACGGAGAAGAATAATATATCAATTTGGTCGAAATCTGTGCAAAAAATAGCCCCTCCCTGACACCAACAACGACACTTTAGAAAATTTTAACCCGCACCATTATCTTACTCGTAAAAAGTTACACCTGTTAGACCGCCTTGGTGCCATCTCGATTGTACCCTTAACGTTATATATAGAACAGAGACAGATATTCGAAAATATTTGATTCATTGTATCATCTAGGCACTCCTGACTCGAATGGCCCCACATTTGACATTTTTAAACCACACAATTAGACTCCTGATATCATGGAGATTATTATTTGTAAGTTTGTTGCTATTCCGCGACTAAACAAATTTTTATCAAATGTAGTGCCCACCCCACACCACCCCCATCTCTCGCTAAAGCAGCACCAATATGACGTTTTTAAAATCACACGATTAGATTCCTCATATCATGGATAAGAATGTGTATCAATTTGGTGGAAATTGGCGCTAAAAATATTGTGTATCAATTTTGGTGCCCCTTTCCCTTTCAGTGCACCCCTGACTCGAATGACCGGACGCGTGCCGCTCAGTTGACTTGAGCACGATTGTTGACAGGGTTCGCCTGGTCCTCACAGAGTACACAGGATGTATTTTATGTGGACATGCGCTTGATGCGATGGGGCTTATTAGCAACGAGGTCTCTGTCAGTTTATTTGTAGTCGCGCTTTATCATAAACATCACTATTCGAATACACACAACCTCGATTTCAAGTTATAGGATGATTAAAACATACCAGACTTTATCCATACGATATATATTTTTTTTCAAATTCAAACTTATGTCTGTAGCTCATGTGCCCCCATCGTCTCAAGTCAACATTTATACATTTAAGTATATGAATGTCGCTATGACAGTATTCCTGTGTGAATGACGTGAGTGTATCAAATAAATAGATAGTCTGTATATAGAAACGGGCACATCCACCCTGGCTTGGTCTTTATCTTTTTATTCAATGATTTGTTTCTATTTTTATTATTATTTCCAATGATCCCATGTCAACAACTAAACGTTGCGATATTCACAGTACTTAAAGGTTTCATAACATAAGTTTTGGGTGGATGTGCCTTCAATGAATACATTAATATTACATATATTATTATATAATGATGTATATACCTGTTAAATGTGCTTTTGTCATGTATTTGTATTTAAATTTGTATATCTCATATGCCATGTACATGTATTGGTTTATTGAGATCAAAGAATTGAATTGAATGACGCCATTTTTGACAGCTTTAATCCACGCCATTAGACACCTCATACCATGGGAATTAATTTGTATAAGTTTCGTGGCAATCGGTGACTAAACCAATTCTTATCAATTTAGTACCCACCCACCACCCCCCCCCCCAATCTCTCACCCAAACGACACCAATTTGGCGTCTTTAAATTACACAATAAGATTCCTTGTATCATGGAGAAGATATCAGAAGAATATGCTTCAATTTGGTGGAATTCGGGGCTAAAATTATTTTTGATTAATTTTGGTGCCCCTCGCCCCTTCTGGGCATCCCTGGCGCGAACGGAGCAACTGTTGACATATTTAAACCACACCATTAGATTCCTCATATTATGGGGATAATTATATATAAGTTTGGTGGTAATCGGCGACCAAATTTTTTTCTTCTGCCCTTCCCCCTTTTCTGCCCCTGACAACAACGGCGTCACTTTCGAACCCTCGCCATTATCTTTCTCGTAAAAAGTTACCCCTATTAGACCCATTTTGTGTCATCTAGGTGGTCCCCTGTGAATTTCTATAGAACACAGACAGACAGACAGAGAGACAGACATTCGCAAATATATATATAAATTGTCTGTATGATCCATGTAAAATGCCAAATACACGATAATTACTGAGATTGCATGCATGTGTGTATCCACCCTAAGAAGGCAAACCTTGGTTTACGTAAACCTGAGTTTCAAAAAGACAAGAATACGGACCAGTGCGGACCAATAATCCCAGCTTACTCGCTCCGAAGCATGGTAACACATCGCGATCACCGTGGTTTGGGCCTGGTCTAGACTATAGTTTACGCGAAACCTGGTCCAGACCAGAGACCAGAATTCGGCCGCATGCGGGCGACATGGAGATGAAAATGACCAAGACTTCAGAAATATATATCTGATGTGTCGACAGACTGCCATTATATGTATATGGTTACATAGATTATGCTTGCTAAGAAAAACATTTGATATTTACATACCCGGCGTGACTTGAAACATCGTCTCAAGTCATTCCGTACAGTACCATGTCTTCTCCATATGTCTGCATATGCTACTTTAGTTGCTAACTACTACAGGATGTGTGAGTTAAATGCACATCATTGTTTACAAGAATACGAACCTAATTGACCTCGCGAAGTGACAGTGTGTATTAAATGTAAACAAAAGTTACTCGTGATTACGCGCCATATTCGATGCGCATATAGCTTAAAATGGTAGTTAGATTAAAATACATCATTATTACCGTAAGATTTCACTCTTTCTGATAAAACAAATGTGACCCGCCATATAAAATGATAGGATACGATAGGATAATGTCATTCACAATACACACATAAAAAATTACAAATACAAATATGTATAGTAGACTAAATATATATGTATATTGTCAGTGGTGACATAGTCATTCCTGTCATCCCAAGTGATACTGAACTCTAATTTTGCCATTTATGGGACCATCTCATATTATACCAAACATAATGTATGCAACAAATGAATAAATGTGAGCCATGGATGAGTGCAAAATAAACTCATGTGCTCTACTTTATAGAACGATGCGAAGAACATATGAATTTTGACAAAAATGAGATGGTCCCATAAATGGCCGGATTTGGTGTTACCTACCCCTATAATCCCTTTACTTTTGAATAAACACGTGCGTGTGGTACTTTCGCCGCTGTATAAACAGACACGCTATGGTTAGTGGTCAGTGATTGATGATCAGCATGAATCCACTGATTTCTATTTGTTGTGAAAACAGGTTTGTAAAAGCAAAGATGGTATATAGATTTCTTAAGATTTTTAAGATCGACAATGGTTTTAAGAAAGGCAACAGAAAGCTAGTATCCAGTGACGTCTATATGCTTTGTTTACAAACGGACCCAGAAGATATGCATTTTTTCAGTATTTTAAATTTATTTTGTTTTAATTTATTTAAATAAATAAAAATATACCTAATTTAAAAACTTTAATTTAATTTTAATTGAGGTCCGTATGAGCCGGATGTCCGTAAAAGACAGGGCCCGCACAAGCCGGGGTCCGTATAAGCCAGGGTCCGTGTGAGCCGAATGTCCGTAAAAGCCAGGGTCCGTATCAGCCAGGGTCCGTAAGAGCCAGGGTCCGTATCAGCCGGCATTCAAAATATGCATACCACGCTAAAACTGGTAGGCTCCCAATATACGAAGTTTGGTGAACTAATTAAATCAAGTATTTTGTTCGCAAATGACATGATATTTCAACATCCTGTGTCGAATTGTTTCGCTACCTGGACATTGCCTCCTTTGTTCTGAACGAGGGTTCCATAATGGCAAGAACGAATGAAATACCATTAACATCCGCCTCATAACATGGAATAATCTGTTTTATCCAGAAATTCTTCGCTAGAATAAAAACTTCGAATTCATAGACAAATTGGTTGTTCAACGTTAATTATACACATGTAATTGTTACGAGTTAGTGCAAACAATATTTTATTTCTCAAGTAGGCACATAAATACAAATATAACATACACAAACAGACATATGAGATAAAGGGATCTTGCAGTAAGCCTAGGCTTATTCGTGACTATTTCCGCGATATAAAATTGCTTCATGATATGTTTTGGTCTCGAGTGATGAATTGTCTGCTCCACAAACACCCGCGAGCATATCCGTGGCTGATCGCTGGAGGTCAGATACCCCCCCCCCCCCGCTCTTATTTATCTTCACTACTCATTAGATGAGATATGTATATCAGTTAGTGATGGTACTCAGTTTAATCGTTTGGTTCTATCTATGAACTTTTGGAGTGACATGAAAATGACTGTATTTTCACTGTACGTTGAATTAACCGACCCATTAAGTAAAGTGTTCACATTTAATGTCATAATATGACCCACAAAACAGTTATCTCTCTCTTTTTTTGTAAATCGGACAGTGAAGTAAAAACTGTTCCGCGGTCTCCAGTTCCCCACAATCGCAGAATGGATTATTATTTAGGTGGTTACAAAACATCATATTTCAAGTTACTGCAGAAGGTTCTCAGACGACAGCGGTAGATTTGACTTGGTCTTGTAAACGTTGTATAACAATATGATGGTATGGTATTGTGATTTTTGGAAATATATCTCTTGAATTATGATACTGAGTCACAACTGTTCGCTTCTGGTGGAAAGCTATTCCATAGTTTTACGGTGGCTGGCAGGAATGAATTATAATATCTTGTCGCAAGAAAACGGGGGCACCTGAGGCCTTTTTGTCTGAAGTCGTAATATGTTTGGCTTCCAGATACTGGAGGGACAAGCGTGTATAAGTAAGGAGGCGTGTCTCGCTTAATCATTTTGAAAATTGAATAAGTTTTGCTTTTTCTCTTCTGCTCGAAAGTGTGTCCCAGCCGGTTTCTCGTAATAAAGATTCCTCACTACAGCTTCTAATTGACCAATCGCGCAGCTTCGTATTGGATGTCTTCGAGATGGCTTGAGTCCTCATCTGAACAATTATCCCACACTGAGGAAGCATATTCCATTACTGGTCGGATTTAAGATAAATATATGCGTTCGAGGGTTCTCCGGTCCAAAATGAATTTATACTTCCTCAGTGTATAAAGTCGACTTGCAGCTCGATTTTCAATATCAGTTATATGGTCATGCCAGGTACCATCCACATTAAAAGTTAGACCAAGGTGCTTATGTGTTTCAATTTCTTCAATATTCTACCCGATAATGGATCCATGTGGCACACCAGCTGAGACAATCTTCCAGCTTGAATTGAAATTTGAAACAAATACTCGCTGCTGTCTATTATCTAAGTACTTTTTCAGAAGATCGTATGTCGCGCCGATAATTCCCATACTTTTGAGTTTAAACATAAGACCGCGGTGCCGTACCTTATCAAAAGCCTTGCTAACGTCGCAGAACAGATATCTAATTTCTTTACCACTATGAAGTGAAGATATTATACAATGATAGACATCTGTTAACTGAAAGCCTGTGCTATCATTAGGGGTGAATCCTGACTGAAGATTTGTTAGGAGGTTGTTGGTCCTGAAGTATGTATTCATGTGAGAGTAGATACACTTTTCGAAAACAAATGACAAGCATTCAGATGGGAAGAATAATTTTTCAATTAGTTTATTAAAAAGAAATTCCAGTGGGCCAGCCAGCGAGGATGCACAGCGTTTCAATATTCGTGGGCTCATTTTATCTGGTCCACTAGCTTTCGCTGATTCTACACTTTTCAGTGATTTGTATATTTCATCACTCGTAACACGAAATGAATTGAGTCTGGATTCTGTTTTATAAGCAAAGGGTGGTAAGTCAAATATGTGTTCATTGGGAAGAGATGATCTCGAAGCGAAATAATTATTAAATATTTCAGCTTTCGACGCGTTATCTGTTATAATGTTGTCATTGTATTTCAGTGCTGGTATACTTCTTTTCTCGGGGCCCTTGAGTCGGTTTAGAGTCTTTCACCAGTGCGAAGATTCAGTAAGACAGTTTCCCAGTACAGCCTGGGTTTTTTTCTATTAAGTTTTGCTTGGCACTTCTTATACACGATGTCACATCGTTTCTCTTAGTCTTATATTTTGCCCATACATGGTCGTTTTTCTTTCTCTTTGCATTTGAATAAAGGCGATGTCTCTGTCTAATAAGTCTTCGAATTTGGCATGTCATCCAGGTGGGCTCATCGCATCGTATAGTAGCAATTCGGTATATGTTTTGAAGCTAATTTCGATAATTTCTCTGTAAGTGTACTTGCTATTCGTGTGTAGTTTTAGACAGATCCAATTTATAATTCCATTGTTCGAGTTCGTTGTTCATTGCAATAATGTCTGCAGCATCGTAGCTCCAGACTCTCAGTTTGATGATACGACTCGATTTCACTTTATTTAACCCTTTCAGTGCCAGGGGCCGATCTCATCGGTCCTAATTTACGGTCTATAAAATCGGTTCTAAAAATATTATTAAATTGAAAAAAAATAAAATACTTGTTTTGGGTATGCTTAAGCATGCTATAGCGAATTTAAAAATAAACTGGATAAAACCTTAGGGGCAAAACTATCACGAAGTATTCATAGTAATAATTTTGATGCCCATGAAAAACGTAAACCTACAAAAATAAGTATGTTAAAGAATATAAGAAACATTATTAAAATTGTAAAAAATTGTAAAAAATAATAACAAATGATGAAAAATTGTTAGGCCGATGCATTCTCTTATATATGCGAGGCGACCTATGGTCGACTCGCATATATAAGAGAATGCATTGGCACAGGGTATATGGGTTGATACAAAAATCGGACTTGGCACTGAAAGGGTTAAACTTAATTTTATTAGTAATGGACAGTGAAAGCGAGTCGAGTCAGCAAAAAAATGATCTAAAACTTACGAGTTCGTCGGTCAACGAGCATTTGAATCGTGTGGTTGGAAGATAACATCACAAAAGTAAAATGTCGATTAATCTTTAATGTATGCATATCAGGTAGTTTAATCTTTAATGTATGCATATCAGGTAGTTTAATCTTTAATGTATGCATATCAGGTAGTTGATTATTTATTACACGTTTGAGAGGAAATCATGTTGAAAGTGGCTTTATCACATAATTTGCCCATAAAAGCAGTTTCATAATTATCGATAAGAGACACGTTTAATATCAGCGCGTGAGATGACGTCACATCGTTCTTCAAATGACTTGCGATCGCTGCGGTTTTTATCGTTGTTTTCGGTGGATATTTCGCATTGCTTCGCGTTTATTTGATCATCTGATAAAAAGTATCTCACACTCGTCATATTTTATACGTAATTTATCAAAACTCATGTGAGATCCTCTATTTATTCAGTTTAACTGGGTTGGAATATGTTTATAAATAATGTTATAACCCGCCTGGGTGGCTGTACAAGAAACATGGGCCACGTCGCTATTCCTTGTACATATACACAAGCGGGTTTTAACCTATACATGCATGTAGTAATGATACCATGATATTACAGCCCGATTACGGGGATCGCAATAGGTTAATAAATACAACGGTGAAACTGATTGGCTCCCAATATACGACGTTTGGTGAACCAACTGACGGGACGGTAACCCGATTCGGTTAGCCTTGTAGACAATAACCATGCATTATCAGACAGCCTGTTCTCGTGACAATAAGTACAATAGGTCTTAGTTTGAGTGGGTCGTGGTTTAAGTCCATAAAGAATCTATTTGAGAATAATACGCCCTATATGGGTGTAAAATGCCGCGTTCAAACTAAGCCCGTGTAATGGTTATTTCAATATGAAATACGCTCTTATTGGTACTATTTAATGTACATTTTTTCATCGACACGACTTGCAAGATGCACGCTCTTTATAATGCGACCAGCATCGTTCAACAAAATAACGAGTGGGCTTCTTTCATAAAAGTACATGTGTAAGTCAAGTATGAATATTTTTCCATGAGGATATGTTGCATTAGAACGAAAACTATGCATTATTTGGACAATAAATATGCATCCAAGAATAGATAGAGGGAGTACCAAGGGACTGTGTTGTGTTGTAACGACTGAAAATCCATTACGCCTGGCTGGCTGTATAGGCAGATATCAACAACACGCAAATTCCCAGCCTACGTCTTCTTCAATATCCCAGCCTACGTGTTCTTCAATATCCCAGCCTACGCGTTCTTCAATATCCCAGCCTACGCGTTCTTCAATATCCCAGCCTACGCGTTCTTCATATCCCAGCCTACGTGTTCTTCAATATCCCAGCCTACGTGTTCTTCAATATCCCAGCCTACGTGTTCTCCAATATCCCAGCCTAAGTGTTCTTCGTCTCTTAGAATATCTTCCGGTATCCAAGTCCAGCGATAGTCGCGATGACAAATTGCATGTAAATGCTAACAGAAACTCTTCTAGCGCTGTTATAGACGTCGAAATCCGTACATACGTGGGGAGTTGGTGGAACGTAAGGATTCTCGAACCTCACTGGAGGCATTTCGCCGTAAGTCTGTTGAAGAAAATAAGGTTTGGGAAAATGAGTAAAGTGTAACAATTTGGAAATGGTAGCTCTCATTATTATTATAATATATTTGGCTTTGTGACGGTTAATCTTATAACCAATGGAGACAAATGGATTGAGGCACAAGTTTTTACAACTTATATGGATCCTCGCTTTCCATACCTTTTTTAACCCTGTGTCAATGCATTCTCTTATATATGCGAGTCGACCATAGGTCGCCTCGCATATATAAGAGAATGCATTGCCCTAACAATTTTTTACAATTTTAATGTTTTCTTGTATTCTTTAACAATTTTATAATTTCACCCATACAGAGCCCCAGACAAACATGAGCAGACGACACTCTTCTATATGCTTCTATATATGTGTGGGGCTCCCTGCAGGGTAATGGGTGTTACCGTATGAGTAGGTTTACTATTGCGTGTGGCACATAAACAGAACGCGAGAAATTTAAAAATCCACAAGTCAGTATATCTCTGATGTTGGATTGTCTGCTATTGTATCAAATACGACGCATATTTGTCGCTACTTGCCATTTTTCCTCCGACGTCACAGTGATAAATGTGGGGGGATGTGGCTCTCAAATCATCGAATCGTTTCCGTACATCGGGATCAGTCCAGTTGTAATCGGCTACGATTTCTCTTGTTCCCGCCGCTATCATGTCCACAGAGAAGTTATAGGTTGGCACGGATCCACATGTGGCTACCATCGATTTCGGGTAGTAATAAATGAAAGCGAGGCACATTTCTTGTCGAGTGCTCGGCCCTCCCTAGGTTCAAACAAAAACAGTTATAAGTAATAATAATAGTAAATTCCAGGTATAAATTAACGGCAAAATAACACCTTTTTAGACTCATGAGATATAGTATTATGCAAATATAATGTTCACGTTGATATACAGCGCCTGGACAAAATATTTGCACAATAATATATATCTCATGAGTCTAAAAAGGTGTTATTTTGCAGTTAATTTATACCCGGGATTTACTATTATCGTATACATAAGGCTATTTCTCAATATATCAAGAAATAATAAATAATGACCAGTCTTATATACCGCTCAACCAATTACAATTACACGCTTGTACAATATTACCCCAGTCATTTGTATACGCCAACCAATGAACCGGCTGCAGCCATTGCAGGCGCTGCTCTAGTTTGATCAGAACATGCTCTGATACTCACCAATATGGCAAGCTGACTGGTAATCGTTTAACGCATGAGTGATGCGAAGCCGACACAGTATGAGCGACCTTGCTCAATGGCACAAATTGGCGCGGGTTTTGAAACAGCGAGTAATCCGACAATTGCACGTCGCTCGAAGCGACCAAGCCACTGCTGTGTGAAGACTCAATATAGACCGGCGACGCGCTGCGAACCCATATCGATGTGTTCACAGCGAATACAAGTCCGACGCGCTAACCACTGGACCGATGAGCTCCTCAGTTATATTAACCCCTTTTTTTACTAAATGGAATATCCCATCAGTTATAACAGTATATTTTGGTATGATCTATTATACACTTGGTAGGGTGGTCAAGAAAAATAAGTAATTATTGTTTCTGTTAAATTCAGACTGTAATATATTTAAAACTGCACATAGTGTTTGGAACTTTGATTATGCAAACATTAAATACTATATATATAATCAAATAATGTAGCCCAAAGTGAATTCTAAAATTATTCTGAAGAAAAAGACTAATTTATTGTTCTTATCAGCATTGTTGTAGCAAAATAAAGCCCATTTTCGGGAAAAAAATAGTGTCAGTTTTCTTTTAGTCTGAACACTCTACTTAAAAATTATCTGAACACAGTGTATGCATTTAAATATTTTCTAATTATGTCAGGCCAGGTGACTTATTAGATGACAGACGAAAAGATAATACAATCGCAGATGGATACCTATCCACGGATGGGAAACGTCCAGATAATATAAGGGCAGATGGATACCTATCCATGGATGGGAAACGTCCAGATAATATGTTTAACACATGGCCGTTTGTTGAACTGATTATCAGGTCATTTCATGGAGGAACTACTCGTGGTTGAGTATTTAATACATAAAGAGTTGCGTATAATAATTGCAACTAAATACATTCGTTTTTTTTCTAATAATACTTCAAATTACAGTTCAAATCAGACGGACCCGACGTCCATGGTTTTGTTCTGAGTACTTGTTATACAGTCTGGTTGTGTGTATCGTTAAAACACCACCATTTTGTGTAAAGTGTATATCGTTAAAATATCACCATTATATGTATATCAACAAAATACCACACATTGTTGCCTAAGTCCGTTTAATAAATACATATGCACATACAATTTTTCATCACGCTATATTTCTATCCAGAATATTATATATTGATGGTTCATGACATGAGAGAGCGCCCCAGTCATTACAGTCTAACACAATGTTTACCCCATTTACTTATCGATGCTGTTACTTGGTGAATATTTGTCCATATATATGCCACACATTTGAATTCACACAATATTGTTCGTTGCTATTGAGTCACCACCATTGTTATTTTCTGTGAACTGTTATTACATAAACAAGAGAACATTTCTGCATCAAATACTTGAGTGAAGTACGTGTGTTGTATATGTACACATATATAATAATCAGTGGACGACACTTGATCCAGGGCCTGTCTCGATATATGTCGCTGAATGATAAATATGAACATTTCGGCTAACTACATATACTTACAATGGTTGCTAACTACATATACGTACAATTGTTACTAACTACATATACTTACAATGGTTGCTAACTACATATACGTACAATGGTTGCTAACTACATATACGTACAATGGTTAAACGTTGCTAACTACATATACGTACAATGGTTGCTAACTACATAATTATACGTACAATGGTTGCTAACTACATATACGTACAATGGTTGCTAACTACATATACGTACAATGGTTGCTGTGGTTCGTTCACTCGAATCATAAATGCACTCTGTCACAAGCTTATCGCCCTGAAAAAGTTATCATATACCCATGGCAACATTATATTTGAAGATATATAAGAAATTGATCACCATACACTATACATAGCTTATTTGCCACACTTAGTATCACAGACACAATATTTTGTTCATATAATTGCAACGTCTTTTCATTTAAAAAACATCAGTTATCTTAGAATTCGCTGACTCACGTTAGACACATTACGATGTTCAGCGTTATATCATATTATACACGAACCCTCTTAATGGGTTTGAATGAACTGCGCCGGTAATTCAGAATAGACGTAATGTCCGTATATGTGTTAATGCTTGATACAAGCAAGTAATTTGCCCGAACAGTCGGACATAGAGAACTGATACATGACCGACAATAGGTCGGCGTTGTTAGTGATGGTTCACATCTATGCGAATATATTCAGCTGAAGTGTATGATGCAGCTCACATGACATGTTCAGATGGATGATATATTTCTAAGTCGCTATGGGGTTACATCGTAATAAGGATGCACAGTGGTATCTAGTATAACACACAATCAAACACAAACCACCACTGCCAATATTCATGGTGCAACAGAGTGTGATTGTGGTAATTAAATGCTTACCATTACATTGAACATATTCGGTGTGACCTTTTCGCAGGGTTCATAATGATTACTTCTAGATCAGAATGTTCATACACAAATAAAAATGATTTTTTTTATATTATATCTGCAATATTCTCGAACCAACCTCCATGCACAAGTTTTGTCTTATTTTAGGTCTTACCGCTTGGATCGTGGTGTGGTTCCTCAGATAGCGAGTCTGTTGGAAATCAAAGTCATAGTGTTCATCTGATGACATTGGTTTGAGCTCCTGTCCGTCTCTCTCAATTCGAAGCTTCATTCCACGGGCAAGAACATGGGCATGGAGACCAACAGCAAACACCATCAGTGTGTCATTTTCCAACGACTGTACAATGCAATATTGGTATATTTTAAACAGGAATACCTCATTTTGTCGTTGCTAGCGGTGTGTGATTCATTTCAATACTTTTAACATTTAATTAACAAGACATACGGTCACCTTGCCATAACTTATATCAGATGTTTGATATAATTCCTTGTAAAAATAACATGTACCATCAACCAGTTGTTCAGTTTGTAAGTGGTTGTGTGATGAGACATCTGCCTGATGCGCTCGTCGTTTGTAAAAAGCTAGCACCACCTCAATATACAATAGCATTATCCATCCCTTAACTAACACCCTATATAATAGCTAGCGCCACCTCAATATACAACAGCATTACCCATCCCTTAACTAACACCATATATAATAGCTAGCGCCACCTCAATAAACAACAGCATTACCCATCCCTTAACTAACACCATATATAATAGCTAGCGCCACCTCAATAAACAACAGCATTGTCCATCCCTTAACTAACACCATATATAATAGCTAGTGCCACCTCAATATACAACAGCATTATCCATCCCTTAACTAACACTATATCTAATAGCTAGCACCACCTCAATATACAACATCATTGTCCATCCCTTAACTAACACCATATATACTAGCTAGCACCCCCTCAATATACAATAGCATTGTCCATCCCTTAATTAACACTATATCTAATAGCTAGCGCCACCTCAATATACAATAGCATTATCCATCCCTTAACTAACACCATATGCAATAGCTAGCGCCACCTCAATATACAATAGCATTGTCCATCCCATAACTAACACCATATATAATAGCTAGCGCCACCTCAATATACAATACCATTATCCATCCCTTAACTAACACCATATATAATAGCTAGCGCCACCTCAATATACAATACCATTATCCACCCCTTAACTAACACCATATATAATAGCTAGCGCCACCTCAATATACAACACCATTATCCATCCCTTAACTAACACTATATCTAATAGCTAGCACCACCTCAATATACAATAGCATTATCCACCCTTTAACTAACACCATATATAATAGCTAGCGCCACCTCAATATACAATAGCATTATCCATCCCTTAACTAACACCATATATAATAGCTAGCGCCACCTCAATATACAACACCATTATCCATCCCTTAACTGTCACCATATATAATAGCTAGCGCCACCTCAATATACAACACCATTATCCATCCCTTAACTAACACCATATATAATAGCTAGCGCCACCTCAATATACAATAGCATTGTCCATCCCTTAACTAACACTATATCTAATAGCTAGCACCACATCAATTACAATAGCATTATCCACCCCTTAACTAACACTATATCTAATAGCTAGCACCCCCTCAATATACAATAGCATTGTCCATCCCTTAACTAACACTATATCTAATAGCTAGCTCCCCCTCAATATACAACATCATTATCCATCCCTTAACTGTCACCATATATAATAGCTAGCGCCACCTCAATATACAACACCATTATCCATCCCTTAACTAACACCATATATAATAGCTAGCGCCACCTCAATATACAATAGCATTGTCCATCCCTTAACTAACACTATATCTAATAGCTAGCACCACCTCAATATACAATAGCATTATCCACCCCTTAACTAACACTATATCTAATAGCTAGCACCCCCTCAATATACAATAGCATTATCCATCCCTTAACTGACACTATATATAATAGCTAGCGCCACCTCAATATACAACACCATTATCCATCCCTTAACTAACACTATATATAATAGCTAGCTCCCCCTCAATATACAATAGCATTATCCATCCCTTAACTAACACCATATATAATAGCTAGCGCCACCTCAATATACAACACCATTATCCATCCCTTAACTAACACTATATCTAATAGCTAGCACCACCTCAATATACAATAGCATTATCCACCCCTTAACTAACACCATATATAATTGCTAGCGCCACCTCAATATACAATAGCATTATCCATCTCTTAACTAACACCCTATATAATAGCTAGCGCCACCTCAATATACAACACCATTATCCATCCCTTAACTAACACCATATATAATAGCTAGCGCCACCTCAATATACAACACCATTATCCATCCCTTAACTAACACCATATATAATAGCAAGCGCCACCTCAATATACAACACCATTATCCATCCCTTAACTAACACCATATATAATAGCTAGCGCCACCTCAATATACAATAGCATTGTCCATCCCTTAACTAACACTATATCTAATAGCTAGCACCACCTCAATATACAATAGCATTATCCACCCCTTAACTAACACTATATATAATAGCTAGCACCCCCTCAATATACAATAGCATTGTCCATCCCTTAACTAACACTATATCTAATAGCTAGCACCACCTCAATATACAATAGCATTGTCCATCCCTTAACTAACACTATATCTAATAGCTAGCACCACCTCAATATACAATAGCATTATCCATCCCTTAACTAACACCATAAATAATAGCTAGCGCCACCTCAATATACAACACCATTATCCATCCCTTAACTAACACCATATATAATAGCTAGCGCCACCTCAATATACAATAGCATTATCCATCCCTTAACTAACACTATATATAATAGCTAGCGCCACCTCAATATACAATATCATTATCCATCCCTTAACTAACGCCATATATAATAGCTAGCGCCACCTCAATATACAATATCATTATCCATCCCTTAACTAACACCATATATAATAGCTAGCGCCACCTCAATATACAACACCATTATCCATCCCTTAACTAACACTATATCTAATAGCTAGCACCACCTCAATATACAATAGCATTATCCACCCCTTAACTAACACTATATCTAATAGCTAGCACCACCTCAATATACAATAGCATTATGCACCCCTTAACTAACACTATATATAATAGCTAGCGCCACCTCAATTTACAATAGCATTATCCATCCCTTAACTAACACTATATCTAATAGCTAGCGCCACCTCAATATACAATAGCATTATCCACCCCTTAACTAACACTATATATAATAGCTAGCGCCACCTCAATATACAACACCATTATCCATCCCTTAACTAACACCATATATAATAGCTAGCGCCACCTCAATATACAATAGCATTATCAATCCCTTAACTAACACTATATATAATAGCTAGCGCCACCTCAATATACAACAGCATTATCCATCCCTTAACTAACACTATATCTAATTGATCAAAACCAGTCTGGGAAACAGTCATATTGGACTTCCGAAAATCAGATTGGACTCGAATCGACCCCAATGTGACTTGTATACAAATTATCGGGCCTGGATGACGTCATATGGATAATAAAAATGTCATTTTACAATGTTGTGTTTTCTTGTACTCGTCTAGGTTGTGGTTTTAAAGTCATATTGGACTCGACGCAACACTATATGACTTTTCACCACAACCTGTGTTCGTACAAGAAAAACACATAATGTACACAACATTGTATAATAACTTTATAATACAATATACAGTAATGAAATTCTAGCATTTATCGCTTCTTGTTCTATACTATCCATCTCCCTCTGTAGTACATATCTTTACATCTATTTCTTGTCAAAGGAGATGATACATGTAGATATAAGCAACTGCTCGCTGTCAGATTATCAACCAATTTAATCTTTTCTCTGAATTACATTTCTGTAAACAACGTCATGTCGAACGACTTTTCAAACATGTGTACCCTTCTGCACATTTTCGAAACCTGTGTACCCTTCAGCACTTTCCAGGTGAGATTGGCCCCTTCAGCATTACTAATTACTGGCATGGACGCGTTCTGACAATATGATGCTCGTATATATGGCAACAAACCTCTAAACATCGTGGACTGCATGCTCCGTGTGTATGGAAAGCGGGTTCGTGGGGAGGAATGATAAATATCTCATTGAATTCTGCCCCGGCTTGAATACACGCGGCATCGTACTCCCTCAAGTTAGAAGTGTAGACTATCTGCAGACCAGAACTGTCAATAACACCTGCAGGAAAATGTACCGGTTAGACCATCCACCCCCATGGTAACGAGATACGAGTATGATATTCAGAATAAATATTTATTACATGATCCTACCCTTATTCCATTAAATAAACCCATTCTATAAATTGTGATAGTTTACAAACGTTCGTTAATAACAGGAAATAGTGCCAGGTGACCTTTGACTTCCGGTTTGTCGTCTGATTACATTCCGTGCGCTACGTCTCAAAATACTATGGCTTCCAATATGCTTTCCAACAAGTTATAATGTATGAAGAGTTTGAAAAGTTATGACATTAAATTTAAATACACGCCATTAAATACACCAATGAGTCTTTATTTACCTGGGACTATTTATTTGCGGGGCAAACAACGCATAGTTACGTGAAACGTCATCGCATGCCTTATAGAAGTTATATATATTAGTTTTCAGGTCCCATCTGTTGATTTACGTATATTTTGTCGAGGTTTTGGATAATGTAATAAATAGAATCTACAACTCGATCCAGTTTACAGCGGAATTTACAAAACTCGTCAAGTAAATTAGGTCTGGATCTCGCCAAAGGCTCGGTCGAGGCCTAATTTACTGGACAGTAAAATTTGTAAATTCCGCTATAGACTGGGGACTCGTTGTAGATCCACTACAGGCTTTCTAACTTATGTGATCTGTTATGAATGCAAGTAAAATGTATTGGTTGGACCGAATGGACCCATTCCGTATTGACCAGATATAGTAGTCTGAGAATATATACGTTCCCGGGGGAGAGGCACGTAAACGTTTGCGCATTGTCCACAATCTATAACTTTTTAGAATAATAGATACGCAAAATGCTAGGCCAGCTTGTTCTCCAGAACACTCGCATATTATCTGCTAATAATAGAACTTGTTGGTAGATAATCTGCTTAGAATCGCCTCATTGAGCCGATACTGTTCTGAAAAGCGTGTGAGCGTGTTAGTCATATTATCGACTCATAACGAGGCGATTATAAGCAGAGTATGTGCGGACAATGACACAAATAAGCCAACTCACGACTGTTCATGTGTACGCTCTTTGACATGTGTTTCACTGTGGCCCGCTCCATAAAACGAATTACGAGTATGACTCCATTATCTGCTTATTTCATAATCAAATAATCACACTATGTACCAACATGTATTTCAAATTATAGGTCGATTATATGTGCGTATTTGTGTGAGTATATGTTGTGTTTGGAATAAACAGGGACCACGTTAAACTTTCACAACTTTTCGATTGCTGATTTCTTGAGTTTGTATGAATGTCGACCACGGTGATATGCACGTGATTGTTGTGCAATCTGATCTGTAAAACTGCGACATGAAACGATGTCAAAATCGTCATGGTGTTCTCTAACTAAAAGCCTTCAGTCAGTCGCAATAGGCCCCCGTCGCCGTTCTTTAATCAAGTATCCAATCGGGAGTAGATACATGTCAGTGTACCTGTCTGGTGCGAACAAGTTATTATATATTGCCTCCTGCTTAAATGACAGGTAATGACAGTGGTGTTATCACGGACGCGATACTAATTGTGTTATGATAATTAATTGGATCCGCGTAATGCGTTATACATGTACGTGTATAGCGTTTTACCAGCATGCTTATCGAAATGACATGTGTGTGTACTCATACCTGATCTTCGTTGTTGGTTATTGTAGTGCGTTTCAAGGGTGAAGTATGTTGAATCGGACCCACCAAATTCAACTCCGGCATTGTCTGGGTAGTTGAATGGCTGGAAAAAACAATATTCGTCACATAATAATAATAAATGAATTCATATAGCGCAAAATATATGAGAATATGGGAATTACCAATTTATTACTAAGCTACTCATAAACCATCCGATATCCCAAGATGTTGGGGCCGAGAATACTTAGTCTAAGCTACTCATTATCGCCAAGTCTCACATTATGACGTTCTATCCGATATGAAAGCAAAAGATACCACCCGTACATTTTCGATACAAGAAACTCATTAGATCGTATCCATGATCCGATCAGTACGAGACTTCGACGGTTAGATTCCGACTTTCCAAAGAGGAGGTTTTAAAATTTTGGAAGTTGTGCAAATTCCTCTGCTTGGCCGCTTGTGATAAAGAGCGTCCATGTGGTAGACAATGAAGAGCGTTAACTCGTATTCAGACGGAAAACTGACTGATACTTTTGTGGATTATCACGATGCCTTTGCCTTACGAATGTTGATGATTGTAAGTATGTTTCAATTTTTTCTACTGGCTGTTAAGATAAAACTTGGTGGAGGAAATGTTGACTAATTTGGTGTCAAAACGGACCAGCCACAGAAGGCGTTGGTTCTAGGTTATCAATCCTCAACAATATACTAATAGTACAATGATAGTATGAATGTGATATTAACCACAAAATAAAACATGATTTATCATACACTTAAATTGCAAAACAAATGTACAATGTATACATTGTATTCAAATGTATAATAAACAAGAAACAATTATAATAAAGAACAAGCTGTATGTTCTGGGTATGCTATTAAGATGACATAATATTGCGTAATATTACGCACGATTTGCAATACAATCGTAGCAAAATCGTAGTTGGTGTGTGACGTAATAATTTAGTTAATAATGTTAGATCATGCGCGCGCAATTTACTACGTATGATTTACAATACAATCGTAGTAACATCCTTATTAATTGGTATGTGACGCAATTATATATGTTATGAGAAAATACGACGGATGACGTAACATACATTAGCTGCAGTTTGAACAGACAACGTGTAGCATATGGTCGATTAAAATGAGACGGCTTATTCCGAGCGTTTGTTTATATACAAACTATATAAACATAAATTTTCATTTGTTTAATTAACACAGCGTTCGATATTGACAATAGCATGCTATTTACGCGAATACTATGATTGGTATAAAAACAAGATATGTCTATATTTTAATAATTTAATTATAAGCTGTCAATCCACGGAATACTAAAAAACATTGGTTGTCACACATTTTATGATTCTTTCTGTTTATGGTAGTTTTAACGAATGTGACTATATTAACAACAATACCCACAACGAACGCATCCGGCATCTTTTAAACGTGATAATATCCTGTTTCCCTCGCGTTTCATGAATGACAATAGCAATTTAAAACGCATACACGTCTGCATCGCAAACTATTTTTTCCGAAATTCGTTAAAATACATGGCCGCTACTGTCATCTGTGATTTTAAATTTGAATCCATCGGCACACACTGCAGTCCACATTTATTTGAGAATTGTTATGAACATTTACAGTTATGTTTATGAAAACCATTAGATGGAAGCTATCGAATTTGAACAACTTTCGATGAAAAAAATGGGCACCGGCAGCCATACTGGAATTAACTTTTCACATAACTAAATACTTAGGCACACCCTACATAACATCCCTCATTCGATCGTCACAATGTACACATGTTCCTTTTTGGTGACCGCTAGTTGTGAGCCATAATTATTTTTAACTCATATTCGATAAACCGTATAAAACCGTAAGGGACGTAATTCCACTTAATATACTTTCTTCTAACCTTCATTGCAAGACACGTGTGCCCGAACGTCATGTCACATCTCCAGTGAGAGTTTTTTACTGGACATATTAATTGCTGTAATTTGTACAAAACGAATACAGATTGAAAAAAAATCGATTATATATCAGTGGTAAATAAATTGTACGTACCGTGCCACCAACAGCCCATGCCATATAAATTGTCTGACATTTCAATAATTTCTCGCCCCATCTTTCACTTGTCAAATTCGCTACGCTGAATGGCTTCTCACATACGTGAAGTATGTGATGGTGCACTAGATCTTCATTCCCTTTCGTGATGACAGCTTCAAACTAGAACGAAAACAGTTCAATGGCGCCCCACGATCGCTACTTAAAGGCACTTCAATTATGCCCGAAGTTCGGAGGGTCACTATTCCACTTTGATTGCACGGAAATAATTATGTGTACGTTTTTAGGTAGTATTGCAGAGTGTCATTATACTGTATGTATATTGTGGGCGACAACACGCGGTCACCAGAAAACCCTGTGCCAATGCATTCTCTTATATATGCAAGTCGCCCATAGGTCGCCTCGCATATATAAGAGAATGCACTAGCCTAACAAATTTTATATTTTTTTTCATAATTTTTAAAGAATGTAAGAATTTCACTCGTAACAATATCGCAGGGAATGAACGGTCTTCCGACTAAAATCGTTGTGCAATGTTTTGCGCCAGCTTTATTATCAATAATATTACTAATATATGCCTTTATAACTAACAATAATATGATGATCAATCGCTCCTTCATAACAACATTTAAACAAATTGAATGCTAATCGAGATGCTTATCGTTTGCGGTCATGATTAGCCATTCTCCTGCAGCCTTCTGGACAAAATATAAAAAAATATATGTATGATACCGAATTAGTGCGACACTGATATTGAATAATTTGTGTGAAATATGATTTTGGATTATCCCTCTTGAATCAATTTCACAGAACGTTAATGGTCACATACCACTCCAATAGTGGAATACGACTATACACGTGGAATTCAGGATGTGACTGACCTGACACATGGGGTGCAATCAGATATTCGGAGTTAAACACTCACAATAACCACCCTGAAAACATTCTCGAACTCACCCTGTATAGACCCATGATAGAACACACAAGAAGTGTGGTTACTATATATTGTTATTTACCAGCTTCTGGCTTCACCACATGTATATACAGTGTTGCTTGTCGAGAATATGTTAGAGTAAACATGTATTAAGCTAAACTGAGCTTATCCAATTCTTTACTAAATGGATTTTCCCATTCAATTATGCAAGAATACACTGGAATAAGCTATTATTCATGTGGGTGGATGTTCGGGAAATGCATAAGCAAACGACATGTAATACAAGTGCAGAAGGATTTATATAGAAACCCTGTACCAATGCATTCTCTTATATGTGCGAGTCGACCATAGGTCGCCTCGCATATATAAGAGAATGCACTGGCCTAACAAATTTTATAGTTTTTTTCATAATTTTTAAAGAATGTAAGAATTTTTTGTTTTGGACTTGTTCGGATGCATGAAACTGATAAGTTAGTATGCATGGCACTAATGTAGCATTCTACTAGCGTCGCCGAAATATCAGACATATCGACCGTACCTTTCCATAGAAAACATCGCCTGAACTACGTTCAATTGTAAATATTTACTTCTTGATTCGGGACGCAACTATCGGCGATAAACGAACGAAAACGATTTCGCCATCGCGAATCACTGCATTTAATTAATATATACGAATGGCGGTGTGTGTTGTAAATTTGGATACAATATTTGTAAAAAATAACTACTTTGAGCAAGATTATTCTCCATTCAATATTTGATCACCTTACAGGAGTGTTTCACATCACTTTAATTGGCGGGAGATATTCAGATAATTAGTTTAAATAACGACCTGTCGTTTGCTCATCTTATTATCTGAACATTTATCCAGGGAACTACTCGTCAACAATAATTTAGTGTAGACAGGGTTAAGGGATCGGAGCGCATACCACCATGGACCAGTCTAGAAGGCGACTTGGGAGACAGGAACCAGTCTGGAAGGCGACTTGGGAGACAGTGGCCAGTCTGGAAGGCGACTTGGGAGACAGTGACCAGTCTAGAAGGCGACTTGGGAGACAGGGACCAGTCTAGAAGGCGACTTGGGAGACAGGGACCAGTCTAGAAGGCGACTTGGGAGACATCTTCTCCCTGCAATGTGTCAATCCTCCATATTGTGTCACAGGGAGAAGTGACTTCTCTCTCATATACCAGTATTCATATGTCCCAAGAGCATATTTAAAGTATATTTACTTATTATAATGGTGTTCTTACTAACTATATTTTATAAATGGGTTCTTGTGTTGCATGATGCTTATTGGATCATAGAAGGGTGATGTTGGGGTGTAAATTGAACTTCATACATTGTTACTTCTCCCTGATAACAGTCCACTTCTCCCTAATAACCAAACATGGAGAAGTGACTTCTCCCAATTTGAAACCTCTAAGCTGGTCCCTGCTTACTATTATATCATATCTGATTAGAAATGCTCCCGTTGTTGTACCGTCATATGATACATGTTGTACCTACCCTGATGGCGTGTTGTTTTGGGCCTACATGTAGGTCTGGTATTATATAATATGCGTATTGGCACGTTGTTGTTGTACCGTCTTGGTATACCTGGTGTACCTACCCTGATGGCGTGTTGCTTTGGGCCTACGTGTAGGTCTGGTATTATATAATATGGGTATTGGTACGTTGTTGTACCGGCTTGGTATACATGTTGTACCTACCCTGATGGCGTGTTGGTTTTGGGCCTAGGTCTGGTATTATAATATATATATATATATATATATATATATATATATATATATATATATATTGGTACGTTGTTGTTGTACCGTCTTAGTATACATGTTGTACCTACCATGATGGCGTGTTGCTTTAGACCTATGTCTGGTATTATATACGTTGTTGTTGTACCGTATTGGTATACAAGTTGTACCTACCCTGATGGCGTGTTGCTTTGGACCTAGGTCTGGTATTATATAATATGTGTATTGGTACGTTGTTGTTGATTCTGGCACTGGGAACTAAAAGGAACAGACGTGAGAGTACATTCGTAAATGCTAATCTGCTAACAAAATACATGAGATGCCTAAAACTCGTGTATTTTACACGCCAGTTTATCCACCAGATATATCCGTCGATAACGCACGGGTGAAGTAATCAATGACCAGGGTCCTACTCTTCGGCTCCAAATAAAAGTGCATGGGGGAATTCCATTGAAAGTTAATAAACCAGCAGACCCAAATAATTATGTAGGGCGGATTCCATTGAAAGTTAATAAACCAGCAGACCCAAATAATAGTGCAGGGGGAACTCTGAGCTAAACGTTCACATGTATGCCATGTACATGCATAAAGTTATACCGGTAAGCTCACCATATTTTGATATCAGAATCATATAGAAATCTTAAGTTTGTGCTAATTGCAGTTTTCATAGCCTCAAAATTAATAAACGTGCAGACCCAAATAATCACTGTGCAGGGGGGAAATTAGCCAAGATAATAATAAACGTGCATGTATGTTTATTTGGAGCCCAAGAGTACGGGAGTAATAGAGTCTCTAGTCCAAAGTGGCTTTGATTTTTATTTTGTGTAAAACTTATATAAACGTTTGTCTGACGGGATAAATTAGTAAAAGAGCTGTGGAAATTCACAATGCACATTAAAAAATCCACATGATCTCGATCACTCGTAAGCGTAATAACTCCTACAACAAATATCGAGATCATCCACTGCATGAGGTCCAGACAGCAGCTATCCGAACGTATGGTACAACTGTTTAGAGATTGCAATAGTGACGCAGGTACCTGGTTCTGTGCAATAGTGACGCAGGTACCTGGTTCTGTGCAATGGTGACGCATGTACCTGGTTATGTACAATAGTGACGCATGTGCCTGGTTATGTGCAATAGTGGCGCATATACATGGTTATATGCAATGGTGACTTTGTGTGACCCACATTATGTGAGTAAAGGGGGGATGCCCTATAGCAGAAGAGTCCACAATTAGAGGTACCATGTCTTACCCACCGGAAGCTGACATAAGCTAATTATAGGTAGAGGACTCTGCTGTATAGGCAGTTTCTGATATAGTCATAAAGAGTAGGAAAATAAAAGATAGCAGAAACCCAGAGAACACGTACAAATTTCGTGTTATGATTTATATTTCATAATAATATTTAATTTAATCATTGTATGATCAAAGTTATGTGAAAAAGAAATAATCAAAAAAGCGATGCCCCCTGGTCATTTCTGTAAATTTAGTACCCGTGAGGTCTCCATGTCGTTACTGTACATTTATTACCCACGAGTTTCCCAGTCCGGATCCCCCGTCTTTGTAAGATAATTGCGCTTAACATGTATATGCATATGTAAACCATAATATTTATATACTTATTAAAAGATACCAACACTGAAAAAAATTTATTATCGAATTATCCACACACTATCGTGACAGGTTATTTCGTTTAATTGATCAAGGGAGGTCCCGTTGTTTGATCATCGGCAACCATAATTCCGTATTAAAATTAAATAATAGATAAACAAATCCTCATGCAAAAAGCAGCCCAGTCCAAAGGACAAACATGCAGCAAGCATCCACACATCACACGACAACATGTCCATCCTACACTTGTCATGATAATTGATATATAGGGCTGTTGTTAGTAAGTAATTAAATTACAAACCTATACATATGACATGGTGAACGCTCTTTAATATTATGTAGAGTATATAACAGTTGTGTATTGATATGGTACATCGGTTGGAATTGTGTTCAAAGTTCCCATGCATACAAATTGTTATCGTGATAGCCGACAAAAACATGGGCCATCCCACATATATACAGGTATACAATCAACCATCCATAAGGTAAATGGTTTGTTGGTTAACGGGTCCTGTTTCTAAAGTGGTGTTGACATGTGGAGCTATGTAAACATGTCATATTTACTGTGTTTGAGTGTTTATTTTTTGAGTGTTTATTTTTTGACTTATCGTACTAGCTTGATAACACAGAAGGAATCAATTGTTTGGAAAATGTTTACTAAGTCCGTTCCGAAATCATATTTTTGTACCGAAAGTTGGTCCTATAAAAAAAAATGTTTGGCCACAGCAGCTCATCAGGTACACCTCTGGTCTATAACAGATATAAAGCAATCTGTTATTTCATATATGGTTTCGGGAGTTGTGCACCTTTACTCACATAATGTGTGTCACACAAAGCTACAATAGTGACGCAGGTACCTGGTTATATGCAATGGTGATGCAGGTACCTGACTATGTGCAATAGTGGCGCATGTACCTGGTTCTGTGCAATGGTGATGCAGGTACCTGACTATGTGCAATAGTGGCGCAGGTACCTGGTTATGTGCAATAGTGACGCATGTACCTGGTTATGTGCAATAGTGGCGCATGTACCTGGTTCTGTGCAATGGTGATGCAGGTACCTTACTATGTGCAATAGTGGCGCAGGTACCTGGTTATGTGCAATAGTGACGCATGTACCTGGTTATGTGCAATAGTGACGCATGTACCTGGTTATGTGCAATAGTGGCGCATGTACCTGGTTCTGTGCAATGGTGATGCAGGTACCTGACTATGTGCAATAGTGGCGCAGGTACCTGGTTATGTGCAATAGTGGCGCAGGTACCTGGTTCTGTGCAATGGTGACGCAGGTACCTGGTTCTGTACAATAGTGACGCATGTACCTGGTTCTGTGCAATGGTGATGCAGGTACCTGGTTATGTGCAATAGTGACGCAGGTACCTGGTTATGGTGTCTGCATTGTCTTGTTGTTCGTGTGTCCGCGATGACCCATTTGTTGTGATCGTTTGATCTGATTAAAGGATTACTTTAACTAAATCCGGTCATTTATAGGACCATCTCCTAGTATACTCAACATAATATATGCAACAAATGGATTAATTTGTGACCGTGCTTAGTGAAAAATACACTCATATTCTATATGAACCATGTAAAACAACATGGGAATTATAATGAAATTGAGTTTACAGTCATTTTCATTATAATTACTATGTTATTTGAATCGTTCATAGAGCACATGGGTCTATTTTTGCACTAATCCATGGCTCAAATTCATTAATTTGCATATATTCTGTTGAGTGTAATACGGGATGGTCAAATAAATGGTCGGATTTAGTGTACAGTACCCCTTTAAGATGACACTGGGGTGATAAGTTTTTCCAACCTCACATAAATATCAGTTCCTAACAACTGGAAATTTGAAAGGCTTGATTCCACTAATTTTATAAAAACAAGTTAGTATTATTATATAAATATTGCACGGCTTGTATGTGACTATGCCAAAATAGTGGTCCGAGGGGAGGAATAGTAACCGAGCGGAGGCGAGGGGACTATTCCTCCAACGAGGACCACTATTCATGCTGTTACACATCCCACATTTAATGTATGTCCTTTCGTCATACAAAGATTTTAGATTTCCAGTGTGAATTTTGTTGTCTCTTTATTTTTGCTGCATGGTCAAATTTCCTTCAATAAATGCCTTCCTTCTAACTGTGCAAATCTTAAATTTTCTTCTTCATGAGTTATTGTTAACATTTCAACTTATTTCGAAAGCAATGGAAAGCAGGCATCTCGTAGTTGTTAAACCCTGCCGTCAGATCAAAACAATACTTTTTTACCGGTGTTTTTATCAATTTGCTTAGGATAATTTATTGTGCTCTAGTTGTCGATTACAAAGACATTTCGGTCCAAAAAAAAATGAAAATTTGCAGCAAGGCGGAGATGGCTTTCAAATGATCTCCCCGGAATAGTGGTCATGCTAAAATAGATTTATGGATTTTCCAAGCAATAGATGGTGTGCTAAAATGATCCCGTGTCGATAATAGTGAATGTCAAGCAACCAATCACAAGCGCGGATGAGACTTAGATTGTCACGTGAGATAAAATATTCATAAATATCAAAGTAGCTATAAATATATATACGACACCCGGACACTGATATGGTCTTGGAACTATTACCCGTCTGCTAACGTGGCGGATGGTGCGAGGCGAGAATTGTATCAATTACAATAAAACACATATTGACTGTTTTTGCGTTAGACTGCGAGAGCTATCCCCCGACTATGTCTCCAGAACAACAATCATGCACATGCAGATTTATTGACCATAGCCTGTGTCAATTGTCATGTTTGCTGTTCAAAACACATCTAAGAGAGAAAATATTCCCTCGCTCCTGCGCCCCCAGGTTACACTGGAGTAAATAGGGTTCAGAGTGACATCTAGCGGATATATAGGAGAGAATAAAATAGACACTGGGCCCTGATTGGTCAATAGCCTTGTGTGCTTTTTGCATACAAAAATCGTCACACCTCTTCCCTATGATTTCCCATAGGTACAATAGCCAATGGCTGCGGACACACGTACCACAGTTGCGATGGCATAGTAGGTGTGACAATTTATTATATTGCAATTTGGTGATAATTGGTCGTCATATTTATGTGCCATAGTTAGTCATGTCGCCCGCTGAGTTTCCGCACAATGAGTCGACTCGACCAATTAACCCATGGCGTTTCACCAAGGCTGATCTCTACTCATTACGTTTTGCTAGATTGTATTCATGTACGATATATATAATTGCACGATCGATCATCCAGAATTGTGTTTGACCTTGGCAATCCCTCATTCACTAACATATCATGCATGTAGTACGCTTTGTTGGTATGATCTCAATTCATGTTTATCCACTTATATTAATGTCATGCGTATTAAGACGGTTCCCCAATTGCGTGTTTTTATTTTCGACGTTTAGTTCTCCGCATAATTCCGCTAACATTATCACGTGGGCCAATGAAGCTGTGTCGGAACTGTTGGAGGTAATGCAGCTGCGAGAAAGTATCTGGGATAAACAAAGCGAACTATACAAGGACCAAAAACAAGAAAAATACTGAATATAACGAACTTTGGAGGACTCATTGTGCGAATATGCAGCGGGCGACATTGCTACCTATGGCATATTAATTATGACAACCAATTGTCACCAAACTCCGCCATAATAAATTGTCACACTTACTATGCCATCGCTACTGTGATACGTGTGTCCGCAGCCATTGACACAGGAATTAAATCTTTGTAGTGAAGTTTGAATTTTTTGGTGTGGTCTAAAATATGACAGTATTTTTTTATGCGGTTCTGACATTAGTTACGAAAACACAAGATTTAAAGGCGAATTCGTACTAGACGGACATGACTTTTTTGCGTAAAAGTTTTCCCAAATGTCAATTTTTAAAGATTTATTTTGCCAACAGTATACGCTAAAACGTTAACACTGAGGCCTATGGAAAACATTTACACCAGTGTAACCCCCATATGCCGACGAAGTCAGCATCAAATATATCGTCAGTTGTATATACTCTACCCGCACAGCTGTCAAATCGAAATACTTCAATTCTTTCGTGTCTTCTATTGGATCAAGTGGTGGATCGAGAATGTATATCTGGGCGGAACCTCTGTTGGTCATGTGATATGATAACCCCGTGTCGCCATCCGGTTCATCGTCCGAAAACGCCCAAATCACATAAGCCAGGTCTTCCTGGAGAGTAAACGATATATAATGCATTATATGTACTGGCTTAAACAGAGAGCAACTTGTTTGCATGATATTCACAACTTTATAAAAATGCACTAAAATTACCTAAGAATATCGTATTGTTCTTTACTCCAAAAAATAGTGAAATCCCACATGTGACAAACTGTACCGTTATTTTTCTAAAATTATCGTATTCTCTGCAAGCCTGAGTTTAGTGTGCCTGTCATTTGCAAAATGAGCTCCACAGAGGGTGAATTTAGTATCGCTGTCCCGCATGACGTGCTAGCATCACCGAATTAACCCTATGTGGACCTCATTCTGCTTAGGCCTCATCTCTCATATTTAAGTTTCTAAATGGTGAATATTGTGATGTACACCCATTGCGAACCTCAATTATGCAATGTGTCGTCTGACAATTTGGGGATATAGAGAAACTAAACTAAAAAAGAAATAGAATATGTGTGAAGAAGATTCTATAGAAATTTGTTAATAAATAAACTTTCAAGAGAAGATGAGGCCTAAGCAGAATGAGGTCCCCAGAGGGTGAATTTAGTGATGCTAGATCGTTATGCGGGATAGCGTCACTAAATTCCCCCTCTGAGGACCTCATTCTGCAAATGGCAGGGACACTAAACTCAGACTTGATTCGCAGTATGTTGCTAATCCGAATAATTCGAGGGTCTCCAATGAACCATTAAATATACACAATCGGAATTAACGATCCTAAATTACTATTTCTTTGGCTTCGGGGGTAAAACCTATTTGATTCGAGTCGAGGAACCATCTGTTATTTTACACCACCTGGAACATAATTTTGGCGGCCTAGCAAATATTCGACGAGCCGACTGACATATTCTCAATACCAAATTGCGGTGAACAAAATATTGGTATGTAACACATTTTGGAAAATTTCCCAAGTCTGAGTGCGGTAAACCTGACCGATGTATAAGCTCGACTGCCCAAGAGTGCGATGACCTCATCTATATATATTTACATACTAAGTGTTGTCATCACTAAATCCAGCATTCTGATTGGTCGGCGCCCACGTGGCTAGTTGCAGTTATTTCTCGGTGAATGCGTAACGCATCATAACACCAAGCTAATAACACCATCGATACGTCATTAGGTTTGGAAAGACGAACGCGTAATGTTTTGGGCGCATTTGGACTCGCGCAGGATTGACTTAATACATCATCGGGTTTCAACATGAAGAGAAATTGTTCCTATTAACTTTTGCCAAGGGTGCTATTGGGTATTTTGGGCTGATCTTGTCACGATACACTTTTCGATTTAAATATATTTACAAAAGTGGCTTTTTCGCTAAATGTATATAAATATAAGGATTAACTGTCATGTGGACTATTTTTATGGAGATGTAACGGTGAGGTAAGTGGACATAACTTGTATGTAAAACCCTTCGGGTTTTACACAAGTTATGTCCACTTACCTCACCGTTACATCTCCATAAAAACAGTCCACATGACAGTTAATCCTTATAACAGATGGATTCTCATGTGAACATTTGGTATCACCTAAACGTATAGGCGTGCAGTATTGACACGATCGGCGAACCATACCGTTATTGACACGATCGGCGAACCATACCGTTATTGACACGATCGGCGAACCATACCGTTATTGACACGATCGGCGAACCATACCGTTATTGATATATCGTCCTCATCGCAGGCTTCCATATTTCTTATGGACTTGAGTATCGTTATCCCGTCCTCCTCTCTACCGAGGATGAGGTGCCAGCTTTGGTAGTGGTCGATTCGAGGTTCGAAATGTCCCGTAGCATGACGGTCCTGTGAAAAGATGAGAGTGTTGCGAGACACATATATAAAATACATATTTTTCATTTATTTAATGAGTCATCTTTACCAGGTTACACTTCTATCAGGGGAACTTTCATATATTAAAATCTTATCTTATCTTATGTTATATATAGAGGATCCCACATGAGTTTCTATTTTATACGGAATTTATCAACCGAGTTCACTAAATTCGATTTGAGCCGAGGTTTACCGAGGCTCAAATAGAATTTAGAGGACGAGGTTGATAAATTACGTATAAAATAGGACGAGTGTGAGATACCTTTTATCACATGATCAAATAAACCCGAAGCAACGCGAAATATTCATCGAAAACAACTTGCGATCGCTGTAGTTTATGATTGTTGTTTTCGATGAATATTTCGCGTTGCTTCGGGTTTATTTGATCATGTGATAAAAGGTATCTCACACTCGTCCTATTTTATACGTAATTTATCAACCTCGTCCTCTAAATTCTATTTGAGCCTCGGTAAACCTCGGCTCAAATCGAATTTAGTGAACTCGGTTGATAAATTCCGTATAAAATAGAAACTCATGTGAGATCCTCTATATATTAAAATCTTTTCTTATCTTATCTTATATATACATATATTAAAATATTATCTTATCTTATTTTATATATACATATATTAAAATCTTATCTTATCTTATTTTATCTTATCTTATATATACATATATTAAATCTTATCTTATCTTATGTTATATATACATATATTCCTTGTTTGAGCTTCATCGCAATTACGGCTGAAGTACAAATAAGTTGCAAAGAGCAAACAATGTGGGATGCTTCATAATAATTAAACTGAAGTAAAACATATTTTTGCTTTCGCAAATGGATCATATGAAGCGTATAATTCATTTGTACTGAACGCAAATAATTAAACACTGGGGTTCGACGGGGTCACCTCTTTGTGGTCTTTAACAATGTTGGCTCCGACTCGTTTCTGATGTTGGTTACTTTCGGCCATTCTATCATGGAAAACCTACCCCGTCTAATAGAAAATTGTTATGCTGCGTATTAAATAGTAATGGTTTTGTCCCATTTGGTCGGGGTGAGTAGACGGATATTTATATAACCTATCATTAAAACGACGATTGAGATAAGCGTCTCGTTGTGTCCCTATGCTGAGGCGATCAGGCAGATTTGGCCTTGGATTTGGTAATTTCCAACTTCGGCATCAGTTTTAAAATGAACAGAGTCGGAATAAACCATGATATTTACGATAACTGTAATATGCCATCACCAGACTGTCGGCGTCTCGATATCATCAGTCGTTTTTATTTAATGATGCATTTATTAAATGCACAAGGCCTCCGATTCGTATTTGTTTGTTCAACGGCTCCGACTCGTATAAGTGACCCGCCATATCAAATCCAGTCGTAATTTGTTTTACCCTGTGCCAATGCATTCTCTTATATATGCGAGTCGACCATAGGTCGCCTCGCATATATAAGAGAATGCATTGACCTAACAATTTTTTATCATTTTTTTTTAATAAATGTTTCTTACATTTTTTAGGACATAAAATAAAAAACATCCATTACCCTGCAGGGAGCCCCACACATATATAGAAGCATATAGAAGAGTGTCGTCTGCTCATGTTTGTCTGGGGTTCTGTATGGGTAAAATTATAAAATTGTTAAAGAATACAAGAAAACATTATTAAAAT
Source organism: Siphonodentalium dalli (assembly GCA_032622095.1). Classification (NCBI taxonomy): domain Eukaryota; kingdom Metazoa; phylum Mollusca; class Scaphopoda; order Gadilida; family Siphonodentaliidae; genus Siphonodentalium; species Siphonodentalium dalli. The sequence goes on from CP136069.1 coordinate 24,462,235, forward strand.
TGTAAAAAATTGTTAGGCCAATGCATTATCTTATATATGCTAGGCGACCTATGGTCGACTCGAATATATAAGAGAATGCATTGGCACAATGTAAAAAAAATCCCGACTTACGACTGGATTTGATATGGCGGGTCACATATGTCGAAAAGTGATTGGCGCCTACTCGTTTGCATAAGAAGCTGGCAAAATTTGGAAAGCTATAAGCACTCTCGGGAAAGAATGTGCGCTAATAAATATACGTTACAAGCATGGCGACCGTTTTATAAGCGCCAGAAGGGCGCGCGTGGTGTGTTTTTTTTCGTGGACAAAACTAACGCCAAGTTTATATAGATTGTTTGGGTGACCAACAAAGTGCATTTTATATTTTAGATTAGAGGGAGTATTGAGTAATTGGACATTGGTTTTATGGGTAACCATTAGGTGATAACTGGGTGTCTGACCATGTAACACATCATGTAGGGGTAGCGAAAATCACAGCTAGCATCCCGGGATAACAGTAAAAAGTCATAATGAAATGCTGGCTGACGGCTCGAAGGCTTTTTGATATGCCAAATTAGGATAAGATGAAAGAAAAATGGCCTGAATCCAATTAGTCATATACATTTAACCACAAAGTGAAGTTGGTGTCAAATGTATGGATAACAAGAAAAAGAAGAGGGAATCTGCAAAGCATATGGAAATAGGGGGGGGGGGGTAAAAAAATATAAGGGAACAGTTATCCATTTTTGTGCAGATGTACCTGATTCCTCGTTCACTTGTCATAAATTTAGGATGGAAAGCAGTGGCCCAGAGCGGTTTTACTAAATTTGGAAATTAATTTTGAACCACTTAGTAATGGCTAAGCACGAATACAAATGACTATCCTCTCGCTGATTCAACGGAAGTTTGACTTTAATACTGATTTAAAATTAATACGAATTTTTGCAAGAATCGATTTTCTTTTGTGCACTATTCCCAGTTATCGGATCTGTTTTTTCCATGCATTCGAAACCGAAATTATAATACCACAATCAAACCTCGGCCAAAATGTAAGTCAGACCATGAGGTCCGGTTACGGACTTTTATCTACAGTAAATATATTTTAGTTGTTGCCTGTGCTGGAAGAAGGTATGTCATGGATTACATTTTTTATTAGTAATGCTTACCTCTGCTGACCAATAATTTGTTTGAATAATCGGGTGTGCATAATTGGTCAGTCAAAGCATGCGCCGCGAATAATATTATACAATGCATATATAGGTTTACTGTAATCACGGCAGACCTATGAGTATATATGAGCGAGGTCAAGGACCCGATCGCACGTGAAACTGGACCCGCATATTGTTCCCAGTATTAAAGTAGGCCTACATACCAAATTTGAGTCGGATCTATCGAGCAGTTTTCGAGTCTATAAGACACATACACACACACAGACAGACAGACATAAGTTCCAAAATATATAGTAGATATAGGCGGAGGTGGCCTCATACAATATTTGACTTACATGTAGGTACAGTTTATTAACCCTTTACCCAACAAAACGGCCAAAACCGGCCAAATAAAGCTCCAACAGCCTAAAATATCTTCGGTCAGTCTCAATAGAACCATACAAATATGGATATCATTGTAACCGGCTCCTTGACCACATTGTGATAGTTACAGTTATGCCCTGTGCCAATGCATTCTCTTATATATGCGAGTCGACCATAGGTCGCCTCGCATATATAAGAGAATGCATTGGCCTAAAACAAATATTTTTTAACACTTTTTACCATTTTTTCTTACATTCTTTAACAATTTTATAATTTTTAATGTGTTAAGCCAATGCATTCTCTTATATATGCGAGGCGACCTATGAACTATCTTGAATTTCATAAAATACTTACGTGAAAATAGGTCTCACCATCGGCCTTGACCCATCCGATTGCGATGTCGCCCGGGCTCATATCCCCATTATGGGATAGCCCTATCCCAACCCAACCCGTGGTGGCCACGTGAGTCTCAAACGTTATATGAGTATCGTTAAAATCCCAGTATAACACGTATTGTCCGAACAGTAACACGTGTTCATTTGGATAGTCCTGTGTTGGTTGCGTTCCATTTAGGCCAACGGTGTCAGTTTGATGTAGAAACGTTAAAAATGCAACAGCAACAACAATAAACATGGTGTTGCGCTATCTGAGCAAGTTCAAATGCACCGCATCACACATACATATCCGCAAGCTGGACAAATTAAGTTAGCCAAATACACGTATGGGTACGCATTCGTGGCAATCGGATTAAGTGGTCGCGTGGTGTGTATAGTTTGCCCATGTATATTTATGCTCCTCTCTATCAGCTTAGTTCTGATGCATGCAAATTTATTCATGGTCATCGCTCTAAATATCTAGTTTTATTCATTATTTATTATGTGCTAATTGCGCAAGCATAAGTATGGCGTTGAAATATGTATAATGGTCGTGTCCAACATCCACTGAATTTACAATCTCCTTGACGGTACGCTCAGACAAATTTACCAGGCATTCTTTAGCTACAATACGCCAGAAACCAAATGAAAAATGCTTATGAAATGCATCTGTACCACAGCTAACTTCATGCTCAGTAAAACCTATGCAATGCTACTGGTAACGATGCTATCGAAATTTGCTTGTAAATAACATGTAAATATATCACAAGAATTTCTCCCCTATTGCTCGCAATATATCTCAACGATCTGCAAGATTTTCTTAACGAAGAAGGGGTTGATGGTTTGTCAAAAACATCAATTGACTTGAAAAATAACTTGGATGTCTATGTGAGACTTTTTGTTAGCCGAAAAACCCATGAAACTTCAGAATGCTCTTAATGCTTTTCAAAGATACAGTAATGCCCTAAGTAAACGACCCCTTAACCACAGCAGAATTATGGGTAACTTTTCAGGATTTAGTCGGAAATATGGCTTGTTGCCATTCATCGGAAAGCTCTCCCCGAGAGCTTTCGGTGAATGGCAACAAGCCATATTTCCGACTAAGTCCTGAAAAGTTACCCATAATTCTGCTGTGGTTAAGGGGTCGATTACTTAGGGCATTACTGTATTCCCAAACGAGGGAACTGACAGTTAATGTCCACAAAACTAAGATTATGCTGATTTCAAAACGCAGGCTACCGAAAGGTTGGACATTCTATAATGACGTATATAACTTGAATGTGTGAAGTACTTTAGCTAACTTGGAATCATACACACTAAATCAGGCTCATTCTCTTTGGCTAAAAGACTCTAGCGGATAAGGCCACGATAGCAAAGTATGCGATAATATCAAAGTATAGAACTCACTGTCTCTCAGTTAAAAATCAAGTTGATATGTTTGATGCCCAAGTTACTCCTATATTGACGTAGTGTTGTGGGGTGTGGGGATATGAAAATAACGATATTTTTGAAAATATACACAAAACGTTCTTGAAATATGTACTTCATTTGAAAACATCTACTCCCGATTATATGATATACGGTGAAAGTGGCCGTTTCCCCCTTAATTTCACTATATATTTGCGTATTATCAAGTATTGGCTGCAAGTGAGGAACATTAGATACTGTAAGATTATGTACTTGTTGGCATTGCAGCTCAGTGAAAATACATTCGGGTGGATGGAGAAAGTGAAGACAGTGGGTTCTTTTTTACATCGACACACGTTTACGTTCGGAAGAAATAATCACACATGTTAAATGTAGTCTCAATTGTCAATATAGGGCCGTTTGGAAATCAGCTATAGACAAATCCAGTAGAGGTAATATATACCATATTTTTAAACCCATATCTGTTTCGAAATGTATTTGGACTGCCTTAGCAACAAAAACAAAATTACATTGTGCCAATTCCGAAGATGTAGTCATAGACTGCCCATAGAGAAAGGAAGATGGAATGACACTAATTTAATGGAACGAACATGTCCGTTGTGTAATAATTATAAGCTTGGCGATGAACTTAATTACTTGTTCGAATGCAACCACTTTATGAATGCTAAAAATCGTTTTCTCCCGGCTAAATATATCAGAAAGAAACATACGACCATCGATATTCTTGACGAATTATTTAATATGACCGATATGGCATCCCTCCGCCGATTATGTTCCTTCATTAGGGACATTAACCGTTATTTTTAGCTTTATTGACAATTACGTTAGGTGATGATGACTGTTGTTGTTGTTGTTGCTGCTGCTGCGGCTGCTGTTGTCGTCGTTTTTGGTGGTGGTGGTCTTGTTGTTGTTGTTGTTGTTGATAAATTATAAGACGATGGCAAACATGACGATGATTGTGGTAATGTTGATTCTAAGACGATAACACTGGTGGAGGACGATGTGTTGTTGATGTTGATGTTCGCGATGTCGATGCACATAATGACAGTGTTGACGATGATGAAAATGATGAAAATGATTAATGAAATGATGATGATGACGATGACGACGTTGTACAATGTTGCTGATGCTGATATTGTGATGATGAACGAATAGACGCAGAGCGGGAGATCGCTGTACATATCGTGTACATAAAATTACCTTCGTTCTATCATTCTTTTGTATATACACTGTTTTCTCAATATCCTGTAATGGGTGCCTTCTGTCATTCTTTTGTACATACACTGTTTTCTCAATATCCTGTAATGGGTGTATGGATCATAGAATAAATCACATATCTTCCGCGCTCTGCCAGTCACATATATCTGTGTTACTTCATGATAGAATATGGGAATCCACCACCGATCATTATGGTGTGTGCAGCCACCTATTGCTAAGCTCACACCGGATGAGCAACGCATTGCGTTAATTCCAGGGAACACTACTGTATGCACGGATCCAGCTGTTCTCCAGTTCTGTACAGCATTTATCATCGACACAGCTATGTTCCTATTTTATATATGTAAACTTGTTAGAGGGACATAACATATGATTGATTTCATCAAACTGTTTATATGCTGTATATAGTTCTTGTATCTTAATTGTTAACATATCACTCCCCATGGTGGAGGCATTACAGATATCACTGTATGGTTTATTCTTGCGGGACATTTATATTTTATTTACAGGAAAATTGCATACAATGTGATGCTTGAGATATGTACAATAAACTTCAATGTACATTCAAAGTCGATATCCAATAATTTTACTCTTTCATCACGTTTAATGTCAGCGTCACCAATTTTGAACACGGGATTTAGTGAAAAAAGATCCAGTTCCTATTGCAGTATCTTGGAATTTATCAGATTTGGCTTACATTCCGTTAGATTAAAGGGGTAATAAATCGGGCCATTTATGGGACCATCTCCTTTTATACTCATTTACCATATGAACTTAACAAACAACAGGGTAATTATGATGAAATTGAATTTCTTATTGGAGTCATAAATTCATTTTCATTTCAATTACCACGTTTTTTGCATCGTTCACAGATCACATGAGTGTATTTTTGCACTAATCCGTGGCTCAAATTCATTCATTTGTTACATATATTCTGAACGGAGATGGTCTCATAAATGGCCGGATTTAGTGTACAGTAACCCTTCAAGAGGGAGACGCACGTTCTGAGTAAATCCAGCCAAAAATGCCAAGATATTGTCAACAAAGAATTTCTCTGGATCTATCTTGCAAAACAATCGTGAATTTTACGTATCATCATCTTCATTGTATATAGAATCTGAGCAATTATTAAAGGGGACAGTACCCTAAATCCATTAGTAGGAACAGGATTTGCGTGCCCGCCCGAAGGGCGGCACGAGGACGGTGTGGGCTCACCCGGAGGTCGCCCTTACGCCCTGTCTTGTGTTTTCTTGGTTTTGTGAATACCAGTCTAGGCCTTGGCTTCAGGAGGGTCAGGTGAGGTTGGGTTCTTAGCTACTGTTGGAAGTTTTTTCTTTTTCTTTTTCTTTTTCTTGCTTTCTTTTCGTTTCTTTTTAGATGGTGGAGCACAGGATGGTGATGTATGTGAGGGCTCGTCTTCATTTGAGGAGTTTTCGGTGTCGCCGAAAAATTCCCGTAACATTTGTTCGGTCTCCTCTATTTCTTCGGTTGTGCGTGGAGACTTAACTTCGTCTTCCCAGTCTGAGTCTGAGTAGCTTCCTCTCACGGATCCGGCGGTTTCTTCTTTGCTTGAGGTCGAAGGCTCCGACTCGGGATATTCCGGAGTCTTCGGAACGAAGTCAGAGGGGTCCTCGTCTTCGTTTTCAGTATCCACGTCTGGCTGTGATGGTGGTGGTGATGGTGGTGGTGGTGATTCCATCCCCTGGGCAGACTGGGCCGGGATCTCAGCTGTATGGGCGGTGTCGACTGGTGAGATTTCCGTCGATTTTTTCGCTTTCCATGCTGCGAGTCTCTTGGCATCTCTCTTTTTCATTGATGGTGTTTTCTTCTTTTTCTTGTTCATCTGTTGTCTTGGTTTCCGTGCTGATCTGGTATTTTCCTGTCCGGTAGGAAGCCCTGAAAAGGGCTTTACCGGGCCGGACTGAAAATCCAGAATCAGCTGGTATCCGCCTTTGTGAGCGTGGAATGACCAGCTCAAGCAAGGCGTGACATGCAGGGCTTCCAGCATGCTGGTGACACTAATTGGGATTAGCGGTGGCGAGTTCATCCTGAGAGGTGGCGATCCAAGCTGATGAGATCAAATCCATTTATGGGACAATCTCCTTTTATACTCAACAGAATATATGCAAAAAACGAATGAATTTGAGCCATGGATTATTGAAAAATACACTGATGTGCTCTATGAACGATGCAAATAACATGGTAATTATAATGAAAATGAGTTTATGACCTGACCTGACCTTGACCTTCAAAATGATCAATTCAAGGTCAAATCGGGTAAAACCGGATGGATTTCGACGGGTACTTTTGTCGGGTACTTTTATCCGGGCAGTGTTTTCGACGGGTCAAATCGTGACCCCACCTTACCTTGACCTTCAAAATGGACAATACAAGGTCAAATCGCGCAATTCGCCGAAAAGCAGAGGGGAAACAGCCCGGACGAAGTCGGGTCCACCAGCTAGTATATTTATATACGTAGTTCTCAAAATATATAGTAGGTTAACACCCCCCTAATTTCGACGAACTACACGAGCATTGACCATTGATAATGAAATAGGACGCGAAATATCAGAAAGCGTTGAAGCCGTATCAAAAACTGTGTGCCACACTGCCATCCCTTGCTTCTGGTTGCGAACCGAGTTTCTTATTTCGGATTCAGAAATATGAAAATGGTCCCAGATGTTTGTTCGGCCATATATATATACCAAGTATTTAAATGTGATCACCTTAACGAGCCATCTGATGACACGGAATAACTCAACATACGTGTGTCGAACAGACACAGATTTAGCATATATATACACCAAGCGCCAGTAACGATTAATCAACTCCGATGTTCCTGTCGCAATGCCTCGGTGTTGACCGTGCATTATAAAAGGATACGAATTAAATGATTACCGTTTTATTTATGTGTGCATTTCTGTATCTAACCGTTTACACTTTTGTGCGTGTAAAAATGTACACAGATCTACACCAATGTAAACGCACCGTAATGCTGTTTCCACGACACCTGGTATTAAAAACTTCGTTTGTTACAGTTTAAAATTAACTCTAGAATATTGTCAACTAGTATATTTCTTAAAATGTTAAACAGTAAGACCTGCTGAGGAAATGGTAATGAGAACATCAGCCGTATATTCTGGAACTGCACATGAGTACAGCTACAGAAGAGCGTTCAAATAACCTCATCCGATGACCTGCATTTGGAATTATTGCTCTCTTTGTGCACAGGCCAGTTCTCCCATTTGTCAACTTTAATTGATCGATTAAATCAGTATATTTAACGACATATTCTACTGTCCCAAAGTTAATACATTTTAATGTTTCATAAATTAAGTGCTGCAACTGGGTTATGCATGCTCCACGCGACGTACCCGATGAACGTTCTTTATAATGTGTTTTACTGCGGCCCGCGCCATTCAACGGAATAACATGTATAAGTCATATACGAGCTTATTTCAGAATACAATAAATTCGACATGACCCTATGTGAATATTTATGTCCTACATGGACCCATGTCCGGAAACCCGTCTAACGATTATCTCTTTAAATAATAATAACCCAGCAGAGAGCCCCACACATATATAGAAGCATGTGTACTGAGTGTCGTCTGCTCATGTTTGTCTGGGGCTCTGAATGGGTGTAATTTTAAATTTTTTTAAAGAATATAAGAAAAAATATTAAAATTATAAAAAATTGTAAAAAATAATAACAAATGATGAAAAATTGTTAGGCCAATGCATTCTCTTATATATGCGAGGCGACAAATGCATTGGCACAGGGTATTACTCTATAATATTCATGTAAATAAACGGACTAAGCTTGGACCGTTTAAAGATGGATTATCTCTTTAAATAACAAATTTGAAATAGTTGCATGGGTACAAAATAATAAATACGAATCGATGACCCATGTCCGGAAACGCATATGAACCTAAATGGGACACGATCAAAACAGTCGTATATATATGAGCTTATTTCGATTCAAAATAAGCCCATATATAGGCATGATTGAATATACTTTTTTCTTCGACACGACGAACGCTATTTATAATGTCTTTTACTGCGGCCCACGCCATTCAATGGAATAAAGTGTGTAAGTCCTATACGAGCTTATTTCAGAATCAAATAAGTTCCATATGAACCTACGTGAATAGTTAGGTCCTATATGAACCTACGTGAATAGTTAGATCCTATATGAACCTACGTGAATAGTTAGGTCATATATGAACCTACGTGAATAGTTGGGTCATATGTGAACTTATGTGAATATTTAGGTCATATATGAACCTATGTGAATATTTAGGTCCTATATGAACCTATGTGTGAGTAGCTATGTCCTATATGAACCTACGTGGATAGTTAGGTCCTATATGAACCTACGTGAATAGTTAGGTCATATATGAACCTATGTGAATAGTTAGGTCCTATATGAACCTACGTGAATTGTTAGGTCCTATATGAACCTACGTGAATAGTTAGGTCATATATGAACCTACGTGAATAGTTAGGTCCTATATGAACCTACGTGAATAGTTAGGTCCTATATGAACCTACGTGAATAGTTAGGTCATATATGAACCTACGTGAATAGTTAGGTCCTATATGAACCTACGTGAATAGTTAGGTCATATATGAACCTACGTGAATAGTTAGGTCCTATATGAACCTACGTGAATTGTTAGGTCCTATATGCATCTACGTGAATAGTTAGGTCCTATATGAAGCTACGTCAATAGTTAGGTCCTATATGAACATACGTGAATAGTTAGGTCCTATATGAACCTACGTGAATAGTTAGGTCATATATGAACCTACGTGAATAGTTAGGTCCTATATGAACCTACGTGAATAGTTAGGTCATATATGAACCTACGTGAATAGTTAGGTCCTATATGAACCTACGTGAATTGTTAGGTCCTATATGAACCTACGTGAATAGTTAGGTCCAATATGAACATACGTGAATAGTTAGGTCATATATATGAACATACGTGAATAGTTAGGTCCAATATGAACCTACGTCAATAGTTAGGTCCTATGTGCATCTACGTGAATAGTTAGGTCCTATATGAAGCTACGTCAATAGTTAGGTCCTATATGAACATACGTGAATAGTTAGGTCCTATATGAACCTACGTGAATAGTTAGGTCCTACGTGAACCTACGTGAATAGTTAGGTCCTATATGAACCTACGTGAATAGTTAGGTCCTATATGAACCTACGTGAATAGTTAGGTCCTATATGAACCTACGTGAATAGTTAGGTCCTATATGAATCTACGTGAATAGTTAGGTCCTACGTGAATCTACGTGAATAGTTAGGTCCTATATGAACCTACGTGAATAGTTAGGTCCTATATGAACCTACGTGAATAGTTAGGTCCTATATGAACCTACGTGAATAGTTAGGTCATATATGAACCTACGTGAATAGTTAGGTCCTATATGAACCTACGTGAATAGTTAGGTCCTATATGAACCTACGTGAATAGTTAGGTCCTACATGAACCTACGCGAATAGTTAGGTCCTATATGAACCTACGCGAATAGTTAGGTCCTATATGAACCTACGTGAATAGTTAGGTCCTATATGAACCTACGTGAATAGTTAGGTCCTATATGAACCTACGTGAATAGTTAGGTCCTATATGAACCTACGTGAATAGTTAGGTCCTATATGAACCTATATGAACCTATATGAACCTATATGAACCTATATGAACATATATGAACCTATATGAACCTATATGAACCTATATGAACCTATATTAACCTATTTGCTCGAGGATATGTTACTATATGAGCTTATTTAGAATTGAAATTAGCTTATATACGACTGTTTCGGTCGTGTCCCATTTTAAGTTCATCTCGCTTAATTTAGATTCAAATAATCCCTATTTGGGCCTATTTCGTGTGTTTTAAATAAGTTCTATATGACTTTATTTACGGGAGACCTGGCTGTTATACCAGAGCCTGACACCTCGTAGTTTGTTGGGGGATGTTTGATTGTACTGCCTTTGAGAAAAAATAATGCTACCTACAGTGATAATTGATATACTAAAATGTAGCCGACAGTAGTTTTCCATGGTATAATACAATTTGCATAACCGTCATACTTTATGTTTTGTAAGAAAAGAAAGACAACGCTTTCAGGTAGCATAGAGACGACACATTTAATCGGATATAACTTATTTAATGTAGCGCAGAGATGGCAAATTTCATCGGACGAAACATATTCCAGGTAGCGCAGAGATGCCACATTCAAACATTGATTGTGATGGAAAATCATTCAGATATATGAAGCTGCATCCCCAAATTAATGGATTGAATGGAAAGCTGGAGAATTTATCTAGTGTAAGTATTGGTCTATTTTTCATGACAAAATTAACATAATTATTGAACATTTTTTGACAATAAACAGGTCAGGCACATCCTGAATTCCACTATTATAGTGATATTTTACTATAACATATTCAAGTTTCCTTTATTTGCGTCGGGAATAGAAGACTGCGCATACCAGTGCACAGCCAAATGTCACTCCTAACAATATCGCTGCGAATGAAAAGTCTTCCGACAAAATTCGTTGTGCAATCTTTTAATATTATACTATTACTAATATATCCTGTTCTAAATGACAATGACAGGATGACTCAATCACTTCATAACAATATTTCAAATAATTGCATGCTAATTTTGTTGCTTATTTGGGTGCCGTCGTAATTAATCATTGTCCAGGACAAACTATATGCATGACACCGAATTAGTGCGACCTGATTTTGAATAATATTTTTTGTGAAATATGATTTTGGATTATCCCTCTTTTATCAAATTAACAAAACGGCAATGGTCAGATACCACTATAATAGTGGAATTCAGAGTGTGCCTGACCTGATAAAGAACACCTACTCGTTTCAAAAAGAAACAAAAATCAATGTTCACAATACCAAAGTGAATCTATTTTAACTAATAAACCTGTTCTTGTGATTTTCATAACGATTCAAATGTAGATTGATTTAACATAGTTTAAACATATATGTTTTCTGCCAAACAAAATTTGTCATTTGCGTGTAATTCTGAGGTAGGAGTGATATCCCTATAAGATCATGTATAGTTATTAAAACAATGGCTAGTACATGTATCATACACGGAACGCAGTTCGGTGGCATCAAGACTTTTAAATTTCCAATTGTGAGAAATAGAGGATATACAACTCGTCCCCAGTTTATAGCGGAATTTACAAAACGAGTCCAGTAAATTAGGTATGGACCGAGCCTTTGGCGAGTTTCAGACCTAATTTACTGGACGAGTTTTGTAAATTCCGCTATAAACTGGGCACGGGTTGTAGATTATATTTATGACATGATCCAAAACGTCAACAAAACATACTTAAATCAACAAATAGGACGCGAAACTAAGATCGGCTTCTATAAGGCATGCTATGACGTTTCACTAAACTATTCGTTGTTTGTCCGCGTAAAGAAATAGTCCCAGATAAATAAAGACTCTTTGGCGTATTTAAAAGCGTATATTTAATGACATCACTTTTCAAACTCTTCCTTCATTATAGTTTGTTGGAAAAATATTGGACTTAAGACGTAGCGCACGGAATGTAAATAGAGGATAATCCGGAAAGCAAAGGTCACCTGACACTATTTCCTGTTATTAAACGAACGTTTAATATCACACTTTATGGAATGGGTTTATTGAATGGAATAAGAGAAGGATCATATAATAAACCCCTATAAGAACATGTATAGTTATTAACCATTTACCCAACAGAACGGCCCTGTGCCAATGCATTCTCTTATATATGCGAGTCGACCATAGGTCGCCTCGCATATATAAGAGAATGCATTGGCTTAACACATTAAAAATTATAAAATTGTTAAAGAATGTAAGAAAAAAATGGTAAAAAGTGTTTAAAAAAGGCCAATGCATTCTCTTATATATGCGAGGCGACCTATGGTCGACTCGCATATATAAGAGAATGCATTGGCACATGGCATAACTGTAACTATCACAATGTAGTCAAGGAGCCGGTTCCAATGATATCCATATTTTTATGGTTCTATTGAGATAGACCGAAGATATTTTAGGCTGTTGAAGCTTTATTTGGCCGGTTTTGGCCGGTTTGTTGGGTAAAGGGTTAAAACAATGGCTAGTACATGTATACACGGAATGCAGTTCGGTGGCATCAAGACTGGGAGAGGGGGTACCCATAAGTGAGTCAACACTTGTCCTCCAATCCCATTGTCTGTATAAAAATGTATGTGTTATATATCATGTGTTATATAAATTATACTAATACATATGTTTAAACTAAAATCAAGACTTTTAAATTTCCAATTGTGAGAAACTGGTTTATGTGATGTTGCAAATTTGGCCACCTTAACTGCCATGTCTGCATTTATTGTCCACCATTAGTGTGTTCATCATATTAGTGTCCACCATTAGTGTCCGCCATTAGTGTCCATCATTAGTGTATTCATCATAGTAGTGTCCATCATTAGTGTCCGCCATTAGTGTCTTTGACATATACCCGCTTTCCCGCGTCTTCAGTTTACGTTTTGGAGTTTGTAATTCCCGCTTGACATGACTATTTTGAGATGTTTGTAGTCTCCTTCCTGAGGGTATCCAGTTTCCCAGTCTGTGAAGGGAATGACCTTTCCGTTGAAATAGTATGTATTGTTGGAGAACACATTTTCTCCTGCGACGTACACGTCAGGTGCTGTTGATAAACAAAAGAACACTGAGTGACACTGTACAATCACCATGTCATGTAGCGGCGTTTATTATAGTGACAACGACGTTTAATAAAGTTTTTCAGTGATAACGGCGTTTGTTGTAATGACATGTAATTGCTTATTAAGACGCGTAAATAAGTCAATAAGTGTGTAAAGTTTGATGTAATTCTTTATGTTTAATTATTTATGTTTTCAAGAAAATGCTATTCTTCGAGAATGTCCTTAGTTTTATAGCAAATGTGATGGCAGCAAATTTGCCAGCACATTATGCCCTTTAATTACAGATATTTTTTAACTCGTTTGGGACGTGATTCTTTTGAAAAAACATTACTCACAAACAGAAATGCTTACTTTTATATAATTTTTAGAGCAATTTATGCGTTTATTCAGTGTTGGGTCAGACCATTTGCCATGGCAGAATTCTCCGCGTGACATCTCATATCTCACTTATGTGGTGATATTGGTTTACGAAATATCAATGGGAGATTTGGGGAAGACAAAATCACTGAAAAATTAACTTCGAGCGATCGCAGTGTTATTGACTACATGATTGGAAACGTCGGTCTGCTTAACTCTATAACAAACTTCACTGAGAGTTAATCAATTTTCATCTTTATTTAGCTATGTCCATTGTGGACTACATCTTGAGCTGGAACTTAAACTCCGATCGGTGGAAAATAAGAAAGATAAATACCACGATCCCGACCCAAAAGAAGATGGTGTAAAAATAAAGAACTGGAACACAGAAAAATGGCCAGAATTCAAATTAAATATCGATGAAGCGAAAATAAATACAATTTTAAATCGGATCGAATATCTATCATGTAAACAAGTCTTAGATAACGCTGACTTAGATAATCCTTGTTGTGATGTATAAACGTCTTACTAACTGCTGCCACTAAAACGTTGGGTGTAAAACAACAAAAGAAGCGAACTAATCATAGACGCTATAAAGCATGGTTCGATAAAAAATGTCTAACTGCAAGCAAATAATATCATAAATGAAAAGCCGCATATAACCGTATTAGAACGTTATAAAATAAACAACTACCAAACGATATCGTAAACTTGTGGATGAAAAAATTAAAAATCATGATGTTACTAATATAGAGGGGCTCCGAGAGATGAATAAGACATCCGGGAAAAATTTCTGGAAGGAACTCGATAGACTTAGCGATTCAGGCGATAGACGAAAGACCTGTCCAGTACCTTTAAGTTTATTCGCTGATCACTTTAAAGAATTTCAGGATACTGAAAATACTTACGATAATGAGTTTGAAAGCTATGAAGAAACACCAGATATGCCAAATACATCTACTTCTTATCTTAATTCAGCAATAACGAACGACGATGTACGTGCCGCTGTGTAATACCAAGGCACCTGGATACGACAAAATCTTAAACGAGTATATCAAGTATTCTCTAGACTCAATGTTACCACTATACACCCGATTTTTCAACTTCATTCTTAATTTAGGGTATTTCCCCACGGAACGGGCTATAGGAATGATTCAATCAATTTACAAAAAAACTGGCAACCCTAAAAGTCCCGACTCGTACCGCGGAATAACGTTATTAAGTTGTCAGTCCAAAGTCTTCACTGCGATTTTGAACAAACGGCTAACTGCTTACTCAGAAGAAGAAGACTTAGTTGGTAAATTTCAAACAGGTTTTAGGAAGGGACACTCTACGATTGATAATATCTTTGTTCTACATAACGTTATTAACCTGTATTTGTCTGCAGGACGCAAGCTTTATTGTGCACTAATTGAATTTCGTAAAGCGTTCGACCTAGTCGACAGAGGTCGACTCTGGCATGAGATGACTGACTTTGGAATTACTGGAAAAAATTTGAAACTTACTAAAAACATGTACAGTAAAATAAATATTTGTGTCAAGGATAATGGCACCCATACCGATTTCTTCGCAGTACCATAGGTCTTTTTCATGGAGAAATCATGTCGCCGATTTTATTCTCCCTATATATCAGTGATCTCACTAAATTCATGGACGATTGAGTTACAAAAAACCTAGGTTATCTAGATGAACTGTTCGTGAACAATGTTGGTGTTTATATTAAACTTCTCTGTCTATTTTATGCTGATGACACAGCCTTGTTCGAGGAATTCGAGGACGATATGAATCGCGCGCTACAAGCATTCGCAGACTATGCTGAGAGCTGGATACTCACGGTTAATGCAAACAAAACAAAAATGACGATTTTTTTGTAAGAAATGGCCAAAGTATAGGCCAATATTCACCTTCAAAGGAATAGAATTATATGTTGTCAAAGAATTTGTATATCTTGGTGTAAAATTTTTCTATACGGGCAGATGTTGTAGCTCTATTAAGCGTTCCGTTGAAGTAGCCACAAGGGCTATGTATGGCCTACTGAATAGGTTGCGAACATTTTGTCTTCCACCAGATTTATCCTCAAAGCTTTTTGATAGTATGATTATACCAATATTGTTATATGGTAGTGAGGTATGGTGTATTAAGAAAGTACACAGTATGGAATCCCTACATATGAAATTCTGTAAGATAATACTCGGAATGAAATCTAGTACACCCAATTATATGATATATGGGGAACTAGGTAGACACCCCTTAATCATAGAAATAAAATGTAAAATTCTTTCTTACTGGTCAAAATTGGTATCCAGTGAAGGGTCAGAACTGGCAAAAAACATGTGTCTTCTTGTTAAACTTATATACGATGCAAATCCAAATAAGGCAGGTGACTTTAAATGGCTTGGTTTGGTTGAGAAAACTCTATGCGAGTTGAATTTAAAGGCTAACTGGGAAATGCAGTCGTCACTAACTCAAGCGGAGATTCGCAATGTTAAATCACTCTTGATAGAGCAGTACTGGCTCAAACTGTTTAATGATATATCAACGTCAGATTCGTCTAGGGCAGTACTTTACAGTAAAATGAAATCACATTCTGACATCTGTAAATATTATTGTATTTACCTAAACATCTTTGGCAACAGCTGATCAAGATAAGGACGGCTAACCACAGGCTACCAATTGAAATGAAAAGGTGGAGGAAAATTGACCAAAACAATTGTCCTGCGTGCAATTCCGAAGTGGGTGACGAATACCACTTGTTCCTTATCTGTGATCAATACAATGATATACGTGAACGTTATATTCCGAAATACTATTGGGAGAATCCCACTAGAGAGAAACTACATGGCTTATTATCAATAAATATTTCGCGCTTAAAGCAGGTAGCCATTTATCTTAAGATAGCTTTCAAGGACATGAATAAATATAAATAAACAGTAGAGTAATAACTTTGTCCATATTAGAGACAGATATACACACTAACACATATTATGTAATGCGGAGGGCAGCTGAGATTAGTTATACACATGTACTATTTTTGTGTTGGTTTATAAAGGTATTCATTTTAAATTATGGCATGTATTGCGTTGTATGTCATTACAGCATATATATGTGTGTAAGTTACACATTATGTAAAATGTAGACCGGCCATCCACACTCATTGTAAATATTATGTATATATGTTTTGCATTGTTCTACCTTAAATGGTAGATTACGCAATAAAGCATTCATTCATTCATTCAGTGATCATCCGTAGTCTATAAATCTTCTAGAAATTGTAGGTTGATACCACCAGATTGCAACCGGTTGCCATAGCAACATATTTTTTGGAAATTTATGCCTTTGGGGGCTGTAATTTCGCTATAATTATGTCGATATGTTTACAACATTTTGAACCAAATATAAATGATTTCCAACGTTAATCTAGGAATATTTTGCCAACATCTGGAACTAGCCTCGCTCGAAAATCACCCAACACCGATAGAGGGTGCCATTCAAAATTGCCAACAAAGTCCCAATTTCTAACGTTAAACTGCTTACTTTTATATCATTTGATAGAAATGTATGCGTTAATTTAATGCTGTGTCTGACCATTTGTCATGGCAGAACTCGCACGTGACAACTCATAACTATAGGGCCTATATGGGTGATCATCCGTAGTCTATAAATGTTCCATATAGATTTGGTAGATACCACCAAATTCCGACCGGTTGACATGGCAACGGATTTTCGGAAAGTTATGGGTTTGGGGGCTGTATGCGACATTTTGAATCAGATGTAATTAATTTTCAAAGAAGTGGGATCCAGGAATATACTTAAATTGCACCCGCTTCTGAAGCGGTCAAGATTGACCTGCCATGATGATTGCCAACCGTATCTACGTATCTACGGCTTAGGCTCCTGAGCGCCGCCATTTGGAACAATGACGTCACGAATCACGGAACGCGAGCACCACATGACGCCAAAAATAGGTTACATCTTCCTGGACCCTTACTGAGTGATCGGCCTATATTGAATACACGTAACTATGGGCAAAACATTTAATTATAAAAGAATCATTCGCTGATAACAAGTGCATGAAGTGGGAAACGGATATATATATATGACAGATTTTCTTCAACGCTATTGCTTACACGCGTTGCTTGTCGTTGGGCCGCTAACTATAAACATGTAGCTTTGACGCCATTTTTCCACAAAGTGCATCTCCATATCAATACCAGAGTTACAGAATTTGTCAGTACTTGTGGCTAAGGGTGTCTATTATCTGAACTAATACCTGTGTACTGTCCAAATAATACCAGCAACGTTTGTATGTCGTCTGCCATAGCTCTGCTCTCGATGAGAATCAATGTGGCTCCCTCCGCAGCGCAGGCTGATTTTTGGGTCGCAGCATTCTCCGCAATTGCGTTGTACTTAAGACAGAGATCGTTTCCACCAAGTCGAACTATGTTGTATCCCAATAAAACCGGGCAGTCTGTGGAGTAAAACACATATACATCTGACCAGTGAAACACTAACGTAACCTTTTACACTTTTTTCACACACAAAAGAGGCAGAAAATCAAAAAAGATAGTCAATCTATTTGTAAGTTTGGTGAAATTATAGCAAAATGCGCTTCTGTTGTTATAATTTAACTAGCTGATGTGCCCGACTTCGTCCGGGCTATTTAGAAAACTATTGACAATAAGAGATTGATCTACTAATTCAAAGTGACAACGTTGAACAATACTGAGCGAAACATGTTGGAAAGTATTAGGAGAAAGAAAAACACTGTTATTCGCTCGGTCCAGAAACATGCCTTTGTGCGCGTATATGAGCGAGGTCAAGGACACTGTCGCGAGTTAAATTTGACCCTCTCATATTGTTTCCGGCAACAATCTAGGCGTACATATCAAATTCTAAGCAAAAACACAAACTTTAATGTAAATTATTGTGTTTAGCTTGCGTTACAGTAACCGTTAAATCTTTTAGATGGATTATTTTTTATACCTTTAAATATATTTAACAACATTATAAGTTATTATGGTGGATTGACGGTAACATGGTGTAACATTGACGGCTGGAACATACGCTCCAAGCCGTCAATGTCACACCATGTTACCGTCAATCCACCACAATAACGTGTATGTTCTGCCGACAGTCCTGGTCATTCTTAGAAATTTAACATTTATTCCGAATAATTATCACCAGAAAATGTCAAAATCTCCTATCGCTCTCGCCATAACGTTGTTCAACGCAAATGACGTCATGAAAAAAGCAGGCCAGCGAGAGATGATGAAACGGTTGTCTTGGTTTCCCCTATGTTGACGGCTCGAGACGTAAACATACGCGGTTTCTTACTGGAGGCGGAACATACATGTTGATTACCAATACGTATTTTCACTTCAAGTTGGTTATCCGATATGTTGCTTTCGTCGTAGCATAGCTTGGAGTTGTACAGTCATTTCCTGGCCACGATCGTATTATTTGTTGTCACTATATGCATTCCAGTTCTCTAATTACACACAAACTAGTAAAATTGGATGAGGAGTAAGGCGTTCTGGTATCGCCGATGATGGATATTCTGGTATCGCCGATGATGGATATTGTCGAAAAACCTACTTACCAAGGCCGGATAATGAGCATTTTAAAAACCGTCTCGTCTATCCCTGGCTCATCGGATTATGCCCACCCAATTATCAATGCACCTTGGCAGCTTGGGTGGCTCAGTGGACTTTGAGCGTTACCAACTGAAAAGCGCCGTCTGATCGGCTCTTGGATGATATAATAGCTGAAGTTCACCAACTATCCTTCAAGATCTAGCTCACTCCGAGAAGCAAACCTATTTCTTTCTATATCAGAACATTCTTCTCATTCCTGGAGTCAGGTCAACCCGTTCCGAAAAAAACAGAGCTTTAGCTAACCATGCAGTCTCTTTGAAAAGCCGACGAAAATCCTAACGGATGTACGTCACTAGATCTCGCTATTAAAATTGGTTTCTGTAATGCAGGGATTCGCTCCATTTCATTTGAGAGTGGCGCAGACTATGCGCCATTTCATTGGTTAATGGCATAACATATCACATCACGCCCCGTGTGGGCCCGGGATAGAATAGCTCTACCGCCGACTGCGAGGGTTAAGATCCCTCAATGTGGCACCCTTTTTGTCGTGGGGTGCATCCCGTGAGGTGTGGTGTGGGAATCCTGGAGGTACTAGGGTGGCCGTATCACGTGAGTCATCGACATGCGGTTATGACTTAGTTCATGGTCCTCTTTGGTCCTACATATCTTCAAGACAGGCGGTTGAGTTGAGTCGGCTCAATCGATCGGCTGGTCACGACTCTCACGGTTCTGGTTTTTTTCACGTATGATGTTTCTGTTCTCTCCTGTCTCTTTTGTATTAGCTCTGATGAATGTTGAGTGTTGATCACTGTAATGGCTTTGATCCAAATGTGAAACCATCTTCTATCTTTGTCATTGACAAAGCATTGCTGGACAACTGAGATCTGTTAAACCAACCAGGACTGGGCCAATAAGTGGCTCTTTCTTGATTGAATGCTCAAAGAAAGTTCAATCTGATGCTCTGCTTAACAACTATTGCACAAACAACAGTGTTGGTTACTCCCCACAAAAATATGAATAGTACCAGAGCTGTGATGCGGACCTATTGGTAGATGAATCAGACATATTGGCGGAATCGGCAGAAGTTAGTAGATTTACAAAGACTGTTTTTGGACTTCGAGTTCCTCTGCATAGTTATCTTCTGACCGTCAATCGGTGCGAACATCCACCGATATTGAAGGTTGGATACATGAAGGTAGATATAAGTGCCTATGTTCCAAATCCATTACGATTTTTTAAATGCCAGGGCTATGGTCATGGTCAGGAACATTGTAAAAATAAAGAAACCATTTGTGCCCGGTGTTCTGTTTCTGGTCATGATCATAAGGATTGTACAAATCCTAAAAAAAATTCGAACTGTCAAGGTTCACCTTGAATGGCCCGTTTGTTGTTTTCACAAAAGTATTTCTATATATTTTGATATTCTGTTTTATTTGTATTTGCACAATGGTCGGTTCCTTAATGGCTGCGATCTCAATCGAACACTCTCGCTCTGATTTGTGTGTTTTTATTTGTATATATGTTGTTTCGTTTTAGTATAATTCACTGTCATTTCTAATCACTGTTGCTTCACTCGATTTTGATAATCTGTTTCTTCTCATCGTGATATGGCTTTTTCACTAAAACGACGTTAAACCCTAATCAATCAATCAATAAAATAAACAATTACTTCTGATTACTTACTTATTTTATTACTAGGGGCCCACTTGTTATTGATAACATCGGGATAATAATACTAACCCTGTCTCATAGGGACCGGAGACGATGTGGTTGTTATATCTGGGGTGGTTGTAGTCCGTAGCCGTGTGGTTGCCGTTGTTCTTGTCGCGGCTGTGGATGTGGTTGTTATATATGGGGTGATTGTGGTCGGTAGCTTTGTGGTTGTCGTTGTGAATGTGGTTGACTCAGTTGTAGATGTGCTGGTTTATGTGGTAGTTGGGTGTGTCGTGGTAGTATACCCTGAAGTAGTTGTAGTTTTGGAGCTGAAATGTACTTGAGTAGTGCATGTTAGCAGTGTGGTGATGGTATGCCGAGGTGACGTGGTTACAAGTGTTGTTGTGGTATGATATGGGGTAGCGGTCGTTGGCAGTGCTGTAGTGGTAATCCCTTCTGTATTGGTAGATGATATTTTGTTTTAAATCATACTTCCTCCTCGACTGTACTCATTGTAATTATAGCGGCTTCCAGTAAAATGTGTCATACTATTTACGTACATGTACGTCGATATTGGCTAGAGTCAATTCACAACACCAATCTTTATTATGTTTTTATAATGACCATGAATTTATAATGAAAATGAATTTATGACTCCAGTCATCAATTCACTTTCATTATAATTACCATGGTTTTTTTTTGCATCGTGCATAGAGCACGTTGCATATATTCTGTTGAGTATAAAGGAGATGGTCCCACAAATAGCTGAATTTAATCAGCTACATGTATATGTACATGTCTTTCAACAACCAACAAGGTTTCCACTACATGCACTTATCCATGCTCTGTGCTCATTTATTCCGAACACTAGAGGTACGCATATTTAAACAAATTAAAATTCCAGGTGAGCATATTGACAAACTTATGTCAAAAGCGATGATTTAGGTCCCATACATAACCGACGTCTCTGGCCCCACGATGATTCAGGTTCAATAAATGTCGGACGCTTTTACTATTAATATAGATCACGATTTAATGAATATATGGATTCAAATAGCAATGCTCGTCTAGCGAAATAGTGACACGGTATCACGTGACAATACGTGCCACGGTATCACGTGTCTTGTACTCACCAAAAGGTCCGTTACTTTCATTCAAGCCGCTTTCTCCGCCGTATGATATCGTATCTCTTCGTGCCTGAGTAGTGACTGTGACAATCGTCACCATGGTTACACCAACGGCAGCACATATCGCAATCTTTAGTGCGACTGCCTTGTTGATCGTCTTCATGGATGGCATTCTTGGTTTTTCTCACTTTGCAAAATAAAAACAAATCAGAGGACAATCTCATAATAATTTTGCCTGAACCGGGCCCATGCTGACTCAGATCATGACTCATATTCGGACCCTCCCTGTTACGGATCATGCATGGTACGGATCTTGACTGATACGGACATTAGCTGACACGGACCCTGATTGCTTTGGATCTTGTCCGCTGATACGGACCCTGACCGATACGGACCCTGGATGATACGGATCCTGACTGATACAGATATTATCATGACCGATGTAACATCAGTGGGAAATTTCCGACTGAAGATACGTTGAACTTGTTCTGACAGTGTTTGAATATTTTTATTGATTAAAATTGCATAAACATTATTATAAACATTAGTTATATTGCCCTCTCTCTCTTTTGCACACTCATTCAAAACAACTCACAGAAACCACTCATGCCGTCATCCACTCATCGTCTCTTTCACTACCGATGACGTTGTAATATATGTTTTATAGGTTAACCAATACAGGTAAGTGGGTGCCTGACAAGGTGACACATCTGTCCGGGTCAACGAAAATCACACCTAGCCCTCCGGAATGACAATAACAAGTCAGATTGGAGCACTGGCTGACGGATCTTACGGCCTTTTCGTTTGTCAACATAAGTAGAGTGAAAGAAGTAATGGCTTACAACCTATCCGTCACATAATTTCCCCACATAATGAAGGTGGTGCACAAATGTATGGATGTCAAAAGAAAGGGGAGGTTGTCTGCTATAGGCATATTAAAGAAGATTCGAGGCTAAATGTGATGATGACCAAGGTCACAATTTCTCGCAGAATTTTGAAATTATTTTAGAACTTACCCCACAAAAACAAGATTATTTAATGCCAAAGGTAGAATTACTAAATTTTTGAAAAATACTCCCAATGAGTTAAAAAGATGCCAAAATGTTTTGATAAGACCATCATCAGTTGCATATTGCTGACTATATATGCCATGCTAAGCGCATGTCACATCACGTTTCGACTCGTTTGCACACTCATTCAAAACAACTCACAGAAGCCACTCATGCCGCCATACACTCATCGTCTCGTTCACTACCGATGACGTTGTAATATATGGTGTACTTTATTCGATCATTGCTCAAATTGAAATCATGTAGTAATAGTGATGTTTAATTACAATATAATCTTTTAATTAATATCGAATTTCAGTGGATCATCTAACTGTCGGTGTAACACGGCACCACATATTGATAGTGTTTTTCTGAGAGAAATACAGGTTCAATCGTGGGGTGGTGGTGTATCTAACCCACTATCTTGATATCAGTTTGTCATACAATATTAGGATCTAGAGTTTTCTTCAGAGTTTCTCTTGCTCAGACAGTTTGTGTTAATATTATTTTGTGTAAAATTCCGAGTCCTTTTGTGAATAACGGTTCGTTACTAATGTGTCATGTGCTTCGTATGGTGAGAGCTCTCCGATGAATGGCAACAAGCCATATTTTCGACTAAATCCTGAAAAGTTACCCATAATTCTGCTGTGATTATGGAGTCGATTAATTAGAGCATTACTGTAGTCTGCAATTTGCTACTGATGATGGTCTTACCAAAACATGTTGGCATCTATTCAATTGTTTGGGAGTAATTCCCAAAAGTATCTAATTTCTAATTTTGGCGTAAAATAAAATATTGTTTTTGTTGGGTACGTTTTTAAATATTTTCAAAATTCCAGTAAATCGCTCCAGGATCAAGCTTTCATCTCAACATTCATGTCATTCAAACGACGAGCAATTTGTCCGCGATAAATTGGGACCCAGGTCATCATTTTATTTAGCATCGAACCTTCTTGCACATGCCTAGCAGACATCCTCCCCGTTCTGTTGACATCCATACATTTATGTATACCACCTTCATTATGTGGGGAAATTATATGATGGATAGGTTGTAAGCCGTTAAGATCTTTCAATTTACGTATGTTGACAAACGGAAAGGCTGCATGGTCCGTTAAGATCTTTCAATTTACGTACGTTGACAAACGGAAAGGCCGCATGGTTCGTTATCCATTGTAATTTTCGTTGACCCGAACAGATGGTCCATTCTGACTTGTTACTGTCATTCCGTAGAGCTAGGTGTAATTTTCGTTGACCCGAACAGATGTGTCACCTTGTCAGACAACCACTTACCTGTATTGGTTAACCTGTACAACTAGTATTCTGTGTAATATTCCTAGTTCTTTTGTGAATATCCACTTTGCGGATTAGAACCATTATTTCATGGATATAGTTATGGGGAAATTTTCGAAATCAGAGATAACTGTTATTTTGAACTGTCTTAATTGTGCTACAAAGACAAATTTTAAACCAAACTAGCGGCTTTTCGAATTCCCGGTGGGAAATTCGAATACTTCCATATAATTAAAGGTTTGAATGATTCTCATTTTACATGTATTGCGCTTCACCACTATCTATTTCTTCTTCTCTCTCCCTATTTCTCGCGTTGGTGCTACTTTTATGTTTTGATTTTTATGGTGTACACCTGTGTGTTTGTTTTCACTGTCATCTGTAGTTGACCAAAGTCGCAGGTACTGTGTTTCTCTGGTACTTTGTGCACAAGTACTTTTCCCAGTGAATGTTTGAAGTCACGTTATGTCTGGGAAAATTCAATTTACATGACTATATAGTAGCATGTGATTGCCCCTATACTTCTGAACTATGAGACTGCTTCAATAATTCAATAGCATTAGGTATTCTGTACACGTACCAAGAAGATGGACACCTCTGCCAAATTACAGACATTGTAATTTGTATCACAATGCAGACAAGACAATTGAGTGCACAAATAGTCATACTATTTTTCTTGATATAAACGGTAAATATTGTTCCATGCTAACATACAAGACATGATTAAGTTAGTGGTACGTACGTTTTACGATATAATTATAGCGTCGCCATGAGTAAACTGTTCGCGCCAAAACTCAGGAAATGGCACTCAAATGGCGCGTTGATACTCATCCAACTTCCACTCATCAAAAACTTGTTATCTCCATGTTTGATTTTTGGAGTATTTTTTCACCTTTCATTTTCGGTGAAATTTACATATTTGGACCCACCCGAATGTGAGCTCTCCGTTGGGCAGGTTGCTTATATCGTAGAATGCTCAAAGTTTGGGATATTGTCTACGGTATATCAAAATACCTGCTCCTGCATTAGCTCGCTCTTTCATTTGCCCGTTCCGATTTGGCGGGGAAAATTGGTTAGTGATACAGCACTTAACTATTCTCATTTACCTTATAAAGCCTCGCCACGAGTAAACCTTCGGCTTTAGGGCGATTGAAACAGACATGACTAAGTTGCGCCTGGACACTAGCTATCACATCCACTTATCAAATTTTGTTTATCTTGATGTTTGATTTATTGACAAATTTCCCCCCTTTGATTTCCGTTGGAATTTGCCAAAAGTTTGAACCCACCTGAAACTGGGTCGCTTTTGGGCATGATACTTTAATAGTAGAGTGGTCAAACTTTGGATTCGTACCTACAGGATACCACCGTATCTGCTACTCCATTAAACTTGCTTAATAATTAGACCACTTGGATTTGGCGCTATAAATAGAACATTTATTGTCCCGATCGTAGGTCGGTAACGGTCGGACCAAAAAACTAGCAAATGATATATTCTGATCCGCATCACTCTTCCCATTCGGACCATGCACTAAAAAATTGACAGCGCTGGACTTGTTTTTGTTTTTGTTTTTGTTTTGGTGCTAAATCTGCCGTTTACATCCGCCACCCGTCTGCCTGGTCCCACCATCCGGTCTGGTCTCACAACCCTGGCATGGTCCCACCGCTTTTCCGGGCTTGGTCTCACCCTCTCCTGTGCTCCAGCTCCTCCAACAGCCATTTGCCTCCATTAGGGAGAGTAATTTATTATTTTGGACATTCAGGGGTCGGTAACTCTGTCAATTTTCAACCGATTTACAAATGTTTCACGGCATCGTTATCGGTGTAAAATGTAGACTATGACATGTAAGTTTGATCGCAATCGAAGAGACTTTATTTTTCACGACTTTGAACACCCGTCCCCCACTCCCCGGGTAATATCGGACAACGTCCATTTTGTGAAACTGAACTACATTTAAGTTACTCTGTATCATAAAATTTGTCCGGTTCCGCTGCCTCAATGCGTTCCAGATATACTCTACAATTGTCGATAAATGTGAGAGGCCGGTTTAAGGGCCATAACTCCTCAACTGCCGATTCCCGTGGGAGTTGTACAGACACTGAAAATTTCAGCATTCTACATTTAGCGGTTCCTGAGATTAGGCGTACCAAACTATGTAAGAAAAATAATAATAATAAGAATAATAATAATAATAGAGAAAAATGGAGAAACGTAAAATGGCGATAACTCTGCAAAGAAAAGGTGTAACGAAATTCTGAGGCGTACATTTTAAGTACCTCTTAGTTGCCTACTTTTCCAAGAAATTTCGCGTTCCTAGTGCCATTATTTCTCTCGGTATGTCCAATTAAACGGTAAAACGCCTCAACAGAAATACAATATACTCCCATATTAAAATATGGAAGTATAATTACCCAACAAATTAAAACATTGTCGATCATTTCGAATATCGTTCTCTGCAGTATTGACGCGGGACTCGAAAAGAACTAAAATACCGAAACACCGTTAAATTCCGCTGTGAGGAAAACTCAATATCAAAGATGGCATCAAATAGCTGGAAAGTATAAAGAAATCTTTAAATATTTTGTAGGATAGTTATCATAAATTCCACTAGCAACATAAATCACATATTGCAATCAGTGTGTTTTGGAATGTGTGTAACATAGCACAATATATTGAAATGGCTACAACAATGACTGCTAAACCATAGCATAGCATAGCCATGTTAGGAGGCAATGAAACAACCATTATTTGTTTCAAGGGAGAATGTAGGCCAATATCAATAAATTATCGACAAAACAGCGATCTACTATCGATAATAGATAGAACAATAATTAATTTGAGTCGAAGATTTCTTCTGTAAACGTTCAGGTTAACAGGCTATCTAAAAATCAAATTTAATGAATAATATAGATTCAAATTATGGCTGCAGCCATATAAAATAAGTTACGAATTCCCATGTACAAGAAGTAATGGAATTGATAGAGACTAGCGGATTGGGCAACGAGTGGCGGCATACATCGTGCAAGACATTACGTTGGTACGGGGAGTGAACTCAAGACACTCACATCACTGTATGTCATTGAAGACCCTGTGCCAATGCATTCTCTTATATATGCGAGTCGACCATAGGTCGCCTCGCATATATAAGAGAATGCGTTGGCCTAACAATATTTATAAATTTTTTCTTACATTCTATAACAATTTTTATCATTTATTCTTATATTCAATAACAATTTTATAACTTTTTATCAATTTTTCTTACATGGCTGAAAGGGTCACTCTCACCAAAAAAGTGCTGAAGGGTACACAGGTTTTCAAAATGTGCTGAAGGGTACAAATGTTTTTGAAATCTCATTCTAAATTACTTTTAGTTTTCGTGTCTGCCATGATTTCTGTGAGAGAATAATTGTATATGTTCCATGAATAATTGTATATGTTCCAAGGACAAATAAACTGTTCTGAAAATGAACGGTTGGTGGACGCCAGACTTTCAAGAACACAGCTAAACTAATTATAAGTGTTTTCTTTTATTTTCACCGCCAAACATAGCTGTTTCTGTTTATCTGTATCCAACCACATTTCGCTGCAATAAAAGATGCATAGGTTCCACCTACTATAAATTCGTGCCAATAACCAAACCTGTGTACCCTTCAGTACATTTTCAAAACACGTGCCCCCTTCAGCATTGTTTTGGTGAGAGTGACCACTTCAGCCTGACTTTAAACAAAATTAATGAGTATATGGGACTATTATGCATATAATATAACATTTATTTGATAAATTATTTTGCCTTAAATTGTGCAAACATATCTCGACGACGGGCGTTCTATTTTTGCATTCCGGCTTGTCTGTCATCTGTAATATTACTGCGCACTCAGTAGACAGTAAAATAATGGAAATATGTGGACCTTGTTCTAAGAAGCAAAGAATATTGAAATCAACAACAACATTTGAGTACAGTACTGCAGTGCCCCTTTAACATATTTCTTACTACACAAAGCACCAAACGGTCACGTCGAGTGATTTATCCCGTTCATGATGAGATCAGTGCTGGTGCAGCATTAAAGACCATGTGCCTGTACATTATCTTATATGTGCGAGTCTCCCATATGGAGCCATGAATAGATGTATATACACAGTGCGTCTATCGCGAATTAACATGACCCCATAATTCACCACTTCACGGGGTGTATCAGGTCAATCGCGGCCACTATTTGGATTGCGATTGGAAGAATCGCGGGTCGATAAATAGTGGGATTCATCGCGGACTGGTCCATCGCGGAGCCCGCGAAACTGCAGAATTATGTTAATCTAATGACATAACACTGTCTGGAGCGGATATCCACTATTAGATCGCGCGCCCGCGATGGAGACTATATTGACTACCATAATTGTGCAGATATATTTGTACAGTATTGACGAGAGCGAGTGCGTAGTTGTTTGGACATGTATAGTACCTTGAATTGTCATATTATTTAGTGCTAGTTGTATATAGATACCAACGCCAGACACACGAAGGCATAATTGTCCTGTCGATGACAATATACATGTACAAGTCGCACCATCGTTGTATTGGCATAGGCGTACATACCGGAGGGCGGTGGAGACAACATAAAATACAGTTCAAATATGCCAGTTTCTCAAGTTAACATGCCAGTTTCTCAAGTTAATCCATATTAACACATATGTAGAATCGACCATGAGCTATGAGGATAAGAGACACCCTGTAAACATTTTCAATTTCCAATATTTAAACGGGTTCCGTATGATCAACAACTAATATATACGATTTGAGCCGAGTTAAAGCCACGTGGCGGTTTGCGCTCCAAAATAGGCAAAATATTATTCGCTTTTGAATTTTTCTCAGTATCGAAATAGGTCGATACATATCTCAAAGACGCATTGACGTAATGAAAAATACACATGTGAACAAGGTTGTCAGGTACCAAACACAAAACTGCCATTTGCACAGCGTGGAACGGAAAAGAGCGTTCCGTGGTAGTCCATTCCTGAAGCAGTAAATGAATAAAGAGAGTTTTGTGACTTTGGCCAGTGTTTTTCGGAGCATATGAAGCTGACATCTTTTTATCAAGCTTACATTGTATCACGCTGCATATCTGTCGGTATCATAAATACTTCTATAATGCATGTGGAGAATGTCTGCACTCCGTTATATAATCACAATTTGTGTACGTTGGCGACAGGACCCCTTGTGTAATATCGGCGTGTTTGATGATGGGGAATGTCAGTGTAAATATGTGCTGATCTGCAATAAAATATCGCCGCTTCGAGGAAAAGTTTGCTGCACGATTTCTAGCTTGAATTCCAATAACACACACTTGGTCATATACAGGGACGTGGTTTCTGTTTGGGTGGGGCGTCAAACGTGATAAATACACGATATACTGATATATCGGCTTCATATGCTGGAAAAAATTCACAGCTATTTTTCAGCTGTTTTCAATGTTACCACCGAAGTGAAAGAAACTCTCATTACTTCTACCACCACATGAATAGACTAACAAGGGATGCTCTTTATTGTTACATGCCGTCCATAAATTTATATATATATATATGTATATATATACATAGGAAGAATCATCAGTCATATTGTTTAGATTTGCTAAGTGTCTGCAGTGTTTGCTGTATATGTGAGGATTCGAATTTGTACCCCGTGCTCTCGAGGTTAGGACATAAAGGCCATACTGTATATAGCAGGTGGAACTCTCTGTGAAAGATAACATGAATATGAATTTGTTAAACATTTATTTATATATATTAATTATATATATTTCCAATGAATCAAATGACACATACATAACATATACATGATGTGCTGTAGTAGATTTCAAAATTCCCAGAAATTTACAAAATCAATATACATGGTCCCGAATGTACGTCATAAAATTTGCGTCAATTGCAATCATCTTAACGTTAGTTATTGTGCTTTATTCGGATATCCACAATACTTTTACATGTTGGCTTCACGAGTTACATTAATTATAAAGATAAATATATTAATGGCTGGGGGCGTCTCCATATTTTGTGAGTTTCGACATGGAGATGTCTCCATATTGTTTCGAGTTATGGATAATTGTAAAACACTACTTTTCACGATGATTCGGAAATTATCATTAATTTATTAATACAAGCAAAATCTATTATGTAAACGCGTTGGATTAAAGAGTTTTTGATGACGTTCATTCAGAGTCCAGATTTAGTACATGAGGAAAATATAATAGCTTAATTCGGTCGTTTCAAATGTATATGTCTCATATACCAGATTCTTCCAGCAAAGTATATGCATATGCAGTGTCGTTTATCATGCTATTTGCAACTTGCGGATTCGAAATGGCTTCTGGAGCATGCTGGTTATTCGTTTTAGGTTTTGCATATTTCGCCGCAATATGGCCGCTGGCGACCATTTTTTCCTATGAAATTCAAAAAATATTTGATAGCTCTCATCTGATAGATCAATATCAAGATAAATATGAAGTTTGGTGATGATCGGATGAGTGAAGTGGACTGTGGTCTGTGCGAAACGGTTTAGTAATGCTTAAAAAGATTCTTACCTTAATATTTTTATGTTCACTTTATAAACTTCACTGAGTCATCTTTGTCATGTATTGAATTTGATATCTGTTGTTAACAGTTTATAAATCATGTATGTCTCATGTTTGTTATTTTAATTTATGTGTTTATTATCATTAAATAAAGTTGCATTCCTTAAAAAGATTCTTACCTTAATGTTTTTATGTTCACTTTACAAACTTCACTGAGTCATCTTTTGTCATGTATTGTATTTGATATCTTTTGTTAACAGTTTATAAATTATGTATGTCTCGTGTTCGTTATTATATTGTATGTGTTTATTATCATTAAATAAAGTTATCAGTTAAAATAAATGTATTCACGTCCTCAATTATTATTTCACAAAAAAGCTCAAATACCCCAAAACACAATAGTTTAGAGTCGCCAATTAGTTAATCCGATTACTTATAACACTAAGCACATAAGCTGCTTAACCTTTTAAATGGGGCCGACCGTTTACACTTTATAGAATGAAAGAACGAAAAGTTTAATAAAATCAACAAATTTTTGAATTTAAGAACAATTCAAACGTTAATGTTGTCCATGTCATAACCCGAACATATGTACTATATTTCAGCCTTGTCCATGTATAAACAAAGAAGATAATGCGACATCAAGTCCGCTCACACCTTTTATTTTGGAGCCGGTCGCATACACTGTATAGTGTGTTTCAGAACGAAAAAAAATGAATAAAATCAACAAATTTGTAAATTTAAAAACAATTCAAACGTTGTTGTATTCTATGTCCCAGCCCGGACATATACACCAAATTTCAATAATATTCATTTGATTTGACCCATCCGAAACACTCCTGGGACAAAAGTAACGGTAGGTATCAAATTTCGTTGAAATCCTTCCGTTTTACCAGATTTGATATTGAATTGCTCTTTTTGAATGTCAAAGTCAGGTCGGGATCAATATTTGACCCGTCCAAAATACTCCCTGGAAATAATTTCCCCTAGGTATCAAATTTCGTCAAATCTGACCGGCAGTTTTCCCGGCCATAGCTAATAGACAAACAGACAGACAAATGTCCAAAATATATATTAGACTAGCTGATGTACTCGACTTCGTTCGGGCTATTTAGGGATTTTTTTTGTGATCGCCTCCTTCTGGACAGTACCTAGTATATAAGGCGCCTGGCCAAACTATTGTTCAATTGGTCCAGAAACATGTATATATCAGCACGTTCGAGGACATGGTCCCACGTGAAATTGGACCCGTCCATATTGCTCCCGGGATCGAAGTAGTCCTACACACAAATGTTTAGTCGGATCGGTCAAGGTCCAGAAACATGCCTATGAGCGAGGTCAAGTTGACACGTTAAATACCAAATCCGAGTCGGATCGGTCGAGCAGTGTTAGAGTCTATAACACATACACACATGCATTCATACATATACACATACATACAGACAGGTGTTCCAAAATGTATAATCGATAGCTACAACAATTCTATGGTAGATAGTTCACGGGCGACCTGATGCATGCATCTTAGTTTTCTTGTTCCCACTTGCCCGGAAGTGTTGAGTACCGTCGCGAG
Source organism: Siphonodentalium dalli (assembly GCA_032622095.1). Lineage (NCBI taxonomy): Eukaryota > Metazoa > Mollusca > Scaphopoda > Gadilida > Siphonodentaliidae > Siphonodentalium > Siphonodentalium dalli. The sequence continues at coordinate 24,494,714 of CP136069.1, forward strand.
GTTGTTGTTTCAGTCGCAAGTCGCAACCTTTCCCCTATCGCGGTTATATTTACAAACTCACGACTCAACATTGATATGTTATCACTCAGTTTGTTCACTATGAACTGTGGTCAGTAACCATTATGATATATAAGATGAAATATTTCTCATGTTATATCATCTTTATTTCACCACGGCTAATGCGCAAGTAAATGTTCATTACATTCCAAATGGTAGAGGCGGTAAATATCTTATATTTGATAGTTATAAGTTCAGCATAAAGTCCCGTAGAAATGAACGAATTCACTGGCGCTGCTGCAAGAAAAAGTGTGGTGCCACCGTTAACTCGGTGAACGACTTAATCACAACAACCAGTGGGCAACACGACCATAAAGCAGAAACTTATATGTGACTCTAAGCCAATTACTTCCATATACCAGGAAGAAATATCGAGTAAGTATGTAATAGAATATTTAATAGTAAATATATATGTGACCTTAATTTTAGTATATATGCAACTATAAAACGCTCTTTATCAAATATATTTACATAACCTAGAAATAATAATTATATGAGACAAACGCTATTTAAGTATGATGAGACAGAGCATAGTATTTAATATTTAATATTCTTAATCGTTGCAGATCTGAGAAGCGACGAGACAGACCCTGCTATCATAGCCAAAGTACCAACATTTTACAGTATCAAGTCTTGTGCCTCGAGTTCTAACATTCCGCGACAGAACGAGTGCCGTATCGACAAACCCATTTACACATCGTGTCGTTCTGTGTTTATTACACGCTTCGCGTCCTACATGTAAGAGAATGCACTGGCTTACAAGATCAAGGTAAATATTGTTAGCCAATGCATTCTCTTATATATGTGGGCGACACGCGTCTATAAGAGAATGCATTGGCACAGGGTTTTCGCTAACAATCAGGAAGCAGCAGCATGAAAGGGTTAACTGTCCATTTTTGTCATATTGGTGTCACCCATTATTTGTGTATTTCACAGAGGTATTGTCTCGCCGCGGCTCCGGTCCCGGTTGTAGATTTGTATTTCCCGCTTGACTTATTTATTTTGAGATGTTTGTAAGATACAGGTCCGGGGAATCCTGGTTCCCAGTCTGTGAAGGGAATGACGTTTCCGTTGAAGTAGTATGTCTTGTTAGAGTACACATCTTCTCCTGCGACGTACATAATTTCTGTGGAGAAAAAGATCAAAAAATCAATAAGGCCGCCATTTCGTCACACAAAAAAAATAATTATACAGAGTACAATGCGAATCTTAATCGCGAATCCTTTATCGTATGAGTTGCAGATGGCGCAAGGATATATTTCGGGCTACGTAGTGAAGACACACAAACATTGACCGCGCTACTATCAAAGAAACCCGGTCAACGGAGAGAGAGAGAGCGTGGGGGTCGGTTAAGACTTTTGGAAAATTCCACCGAAACACAAAGGGGGACTAATTCAGTGTGAATGAAACATCGATATAGAACATTGTCGACAGGTGCATTCTATGAATGGCATCCAAGCGCATCAAAATGGCGTCTTTTTTAATCGCTCTCAAGCGGACGGTTTAGCCATGGCGAGGCTTTTTAACGTAAATAGCTGACTAGCTGTAGTCGAGTGCTGTATAACTAAGCTACTTTTAGCGTCGAATGCCAACGAGCGGATGAAAACAAATTGTCATTTCGTCACAGAAAACCACATATAGTTTATTATGATCAGCATACAATGTCAACTATGTGCCATCTGCAACGAGTTCGATAACATATTCGAGATTATGATGCGCGTTATGTTCTGTATTTATTCTACACGATTTTGTCAGATTAGTTTAATCCACGACTGTCACCTTCATTGGTACTATGGCTTTAATTTTTATACTGCGGACGCGACGTAATTATTCATGCACACACACGTGTAACTTATAATGTGACTGCTTTATTAACGAACCAAAGCCGGACGCTTTGGGTCGTTTCTAGACTATATCTGATTTTGTGACGTCACCAATTATTATCTAATACGACACTGCTTTTTTGAATTTTTGCGAGCACTTTTGTCGCACAGTAGATCGCTGGGCTTAAAGCATTAATGTCGTAATCTGAAATAAACGAGCGCGTCTTTCAAATGCCGGCGTTCCAAAATGAGGGGAGTTACTATCGGAATTATGCACAGTGAAGTTCATTCGTAGCCGCGGTTTACATTTTCTTCAGAACATAATTATAACGTATTATGGACTGTCACATATTTTCAACGGAGTGGCCTAAAATATAAATGTCGATTGCAATGGGGAAATCTCAATCACTCTGGCTGGGCTGGGGACAATACTGGAACCGAAATCGAAATTCGTGATGCAAGCAAACGTTATTATATCGCGTTTAAATTATCCTAATATTACATAGTACATACGTGAATCTGATAATCCTCAGATATCCTTCTATTTTCATGAATCGACAAGAAACACATACTTATGAACAAAGCTGAAGATACATTCAGGTTATCGCAAATTCGGTCGATGGTGAAAGCTACATGATGACGTTGTTCGTCGAGTTTCAATGAAATCGACATGACATTTTAATGAATGAAATGAACATGATGAAATCGACAAGCTTTTTTGTATAGTACACATCTCAATCGAATTGCGCACACATGCAACGTGTATAATGGTTAATTTCAGTAAAATACTCCCCTCTAGACAACAACCAACAGTCTTGACTTGTGAATACTTTCAGTTTGATGTTGGTAGTTTATATTCTATAATAATTTGTTCAAAAGGAATGGCTTTTAAAAGTTTTTTATTTAGGTTTTAAGACTTGAGTCGGTGAGCTCATAGTCTGTTTACACTGTGAATATCTGATTTCTCACATGCCTTGATGTATGATATGATTGACATAATCTATACACGAAATTGCTATAGAACCCACCCTGTCGATGAACCCTTGTTGCATGTCTGGAGTGTAATATATCATAATCACACCACGATATAAGGCCAAGTTAATCTTATTTGATGGGGATACGCATATATGAAGTTATTGTATTGGATTAAAAAGACACAGATATATCCTAGATTATGTGTGTGTTTTAGCTATGGTTTGTTAATTACGCTAGCGTATGGTCATATTATTACCTAACTCGTGTGGTCATTTCGTCAAAACGCACACGGTCATTCCGTTTAGTTTCAGTGTTGTTGACAGGCTATAATACAAAAATGAACCATCCAATCTTCTGCTAACCGAATAAGCTACCAACCATATACAGGCAATGGGAGAATGTGATTTACATATTTACATATACGAAAATGTGATGAAGCCAATTTAGCTTGTTGGCTATATCAGTGTGGATCGCTTGTCCGTTGTGCTAGACGTTGTCCCATTATCGATAAACTACTAGTAGTAGGTATATACAGGTTTGGCGCCATAAACTTAGAAACTCGAAACTTTTCCCGCCAAGTGCATCGCCATAGCAATACCATAGAAAAATTTAAAAATTTACAAATACGGGTCTGTATATTATCTGAACTGTTACCTATGTCGTGTCCAATTGATACCAGCAACGTTTGTAGATCATCTAGCATATCTCGACTCTCGATTAGAATAAGCGTGGCTCCCTCCGCCGCGCAGGTGGTTTTTTGCGTCGCAGCATTCAGGATCGGAGAGTCAACATACTTCAGGCAGTGATCTTTTCCATCAAGCCGATAAAAGTTGTATCCCGACGAAAACGGACAATCTGTAAAGTAACACACGCACATTGTATGCATCTAGATGACCAGTGAAATTTTGAAGAAGAAAAAATCAATATATTTTTATAATCAGCAGATCGCTATGTAACATTCACACGATTTTCGTGTGTCCGCAGCCAATATAAGGTTCGGACAAATCCGGCTGCAAACGAAAAATAAGACTGTGTTGCGGTGTTTTATTCATTGGTTATTAGCCCTTTTCATCACGTGTAGCTAGGAGGTATTATCCACTTGCTTTCCACGACAAGGGTGATCGATGTTATGATTGTAAAATAAATAAGGCTAATTGTGCTCAATCCACGCTGCTCTATAACAAATCGTCGCATCAGAACTATAAGGTCGTAACTCTATTTTGGCGGGAAATGAGTATTTGATATCATTCGAATCGTGAGAAAAAATCCAATCCGATGGGCCAAACTGTTCTTGCATTGGATGGCAAATATTCTCACAAACCAGTGATACAAATGTCGTATCTCCAGCGATCTTCACAATTATTCGTGCTATAAGGTATTTTGTCCAACAGCAGCCAATCGGATGCTTCAGGTTGTCCACGTGACTTCTGTTTTGTGTTTGTAAATTCTCAAATGTGTGCTTTATAGTCGTATCTCCATGTTAGTCACATGATCAATTGGTGATTTATGATTTAAATTTTGTGTTTGTGATTGTTCCACAAATTTCTGTACGATGATGCGCATGAGTGAATATTCATTATGTAGAATAGGCACATTTTAGTTAATAGACACATGCGATTGCCACCATATTTAGCTTAATCTGTATTTATTAACTTCCTTATAGCACGGAAACCAATCGTCGTTGGCGTACGCAAAAGGTCGTACCTCCAAACAAGGTATTGCTTTTTTACAAGAATCGAGGGATTAAACAGAAAACATATGTGGTTCAATGGACAGCTAATGCCAGTTTTCATTGGGATAAATACAACAGTACGTCATGCTTTGTCAACATTATGAGAAATGTTGTCTGAAAACTTCAACCTTCACTTTCTCGGAATGTTGAAAATGTGAGTTACGATCTTACAGTTCTGATGCGACGAAATGTTAATTATGATTTGTGGTATATTTACAAATGTTAATTATGATTTGTGTTATATTTACCAATGTTAATTATGATTTGTGGTATATTTACCAATGTTGATTATGATTTGTGGTATATTTACAAATGTTAATTAAGATTTGTGGTATATTTACGAATGTTAATTATGATTTGTGGTATATTTACCAATATTAATTATGATTTGTGGTATATTTACCAATTTTAATTATGATTTGTGGTATATTTACCAATATTAATTATGATTTGTGGTATATTTACCAATTTTAATTATGATTTGTGGTATATTTACCAATGTTAATTATGATTTGTGGCATATTTACCAATGCTAATTATGATTTGTTGTATATTTACCAATGTTAATTATGATTTGTGGTATATTTACCAATGTCAATTATGGTTTGTGGTATATTTACGAATGTTAATTATGATTTGTGGTATATTTACCAATGTTAATTATGATTTGTGGTATATTTACCAATGTTAATTATGATTTGTGGTATATTTACCAATGTTAATTATGATTTGTGGTATATTTACCAATGTTAATTATGATTTGTGGTATATTTACCAATGTTAATTATAATTTGTGGTATATTTACCAATGTTAATTATTATTTGTGGTATATTTACCAATGTTAATTATGATTTGTGGCATATTTACCAATGTTAATTATGATTTGTGGCATATTTACCAATGTTAATTATGAATTGTGGTATATTTACTTGAATATTAAACGTGTCGATTGCTGTGCCATATTTCGGTAAGAATAACGTATATTTACCACTGTATATATCGTCATGATAATAATACCTAACAAGCGCCCGGTGTTTATTAACTTAATCCTCCCATGATAATCTGAGATCATTTGCATCACATTTTGTATCATCTGAGAAATTAAACGAAGTATATTTTCACAGCCGGCGGGCACGTAGTTCATTAATTAACGCAGGTTATTATATATCAGCAGAAACAGAGCACAGCATATTAATTGATAGAAGCGTTTCCAGACAGTTATCTTCGATTCATATTTATTATACCAGGACACTACATGAAACTTATTGTAGGAATTGATAGATAATCTTTAATGAACATTTAGTCACAATGAATATTACTGTATGTTATTGTTAAAAAATAAATAATTCGGGGACGGCCCAACACTAAGCGTGCCTTTAATGCCCAGTTTGGTTTTGTGCACTAAATGAAGATACATCAGGTTCGTCGGCTGTTCCGCATTATACATGTGCACACTTTAAAAAAGAATTGATTCCAATCATATGTTAACTTCAATACGCATATATTGTTATTGGAAAGAAATGTTGTGCGACTTCCATTCGGAAAATAACCACTTATGTATAAAGGCGCCATCATAAATCACCGCTGACAATACACATATGTTTAAAAAAAAGCGCATTATATTTGTCAGAATAAAAAGGTTATAGCACCATTGGTTGACATTTCGGAATATTATTTATGTACGTTTCGTAGTCAGGGTTCGCTCTGCCTATTGCCAAATTAGCAAATTGCTACAAAACAAATTAAATGGCTCCAAAATAATCCCGATTGGCAACAAAAAGTGGCACCTAGCTTGTTGACATTTGGCAATTTGTACCCATCGGGCATATAATACAAAAAATATTAAGCTTACAGTCAATCGGTCGGAAACAAAACACACATTGATATCCGGTCGCGGCATAGCTAATTGGGTCCTAATTAAAAGCTTATAATACATTCGCGGCTTATGTCAGATCAACTTATTTTATCGCTGTGGTGAAAGGGTTTCGAATTACTACTCGATAATAAAACTAAGCACGGCTATTGACTCAAATTTGACAAACATTAGCCAAACAAAGGGCTTCATTGAGTCTACATCGTTAGGTAGCTGTGTATTGATAGTAGGTGTTAGATAAATTACCATAAATATGTCATTCGTAACTGAGTTTTCACAAACTGTGACATACAACAAATATGAATCGTAAGCGCAAGTTAGATTTTAGCAACAATGCATCAGACGAAAGTTACTGATTTCTTCGGACATTCAGATAATACCGATAGTCCAAACACAGTGGTTGATTTAATATCGACGTGTGCTACACCACCTAAACCGAGCAACATATTAGTGTCAACTGTCACGAGAACGCCACAAAAAGTTGCAAGTTCGCCAAAACGAAAATTCCGAAATGAGTTGAAAATATCTCGCGAATGGCTATCATTCGATGGAGACAAAAATGTTATGTTCTGTTCTACATGCCGCGCTGCGAATGTTAACAACATGTTCGTAACTGGTTGTAGTATCCTGAAGAAAGATCTTATTCTGAAACACGAGCTAACCAAAGGTATGCATACTATGTTTATAATTGTATTTAAATATCACGCTATGTACAACGGGGAGTAACTCTATCATTCATTTCTGTCATTTTCACACCAATTGTATTCGATACGTCACAAGTACGGCATTGCCGGAAATTGCCGAGGATATCCGATTGTTTAAAATGGGATGTAACTCTACCATTTATGTTCATCATTATTGTTAATCGGAACTTCTCGGGTTTACTCGGATCGTCCGAAAATCTTCGATATTAATTTTGACAAAGTGACACATATAGAGTAGTGGCAGGTTGCGCGGAAACACTTTATTGTGTTCCGGTCTCCACAGTTGATTGTGAGAGGGCGTTCTCGTATCAGAACATGATTAAGACGAGATTGAGAAATAGACTGTCAGTGCCTCACTTAAATGTTCTTATGAAAATTGCCATTGAAGGACCTTTAATGTCAGAATTTGACTTTGGCAAGGCATTTCATAAATGGTCAGAAATGAAATCACGAAGAATTTTCAACAATTGATATATATATATTACTATTAGTGTTGTAATGTTGTTTCTCTGAACTGTTATGATTACTTTGTATTTCTTGTTAATTGTTGCACATCATTGATAAAATAAATATATACATATAATAGGTAATTTGCTTGTTTGTGTTTTTTTTTCAAAAGTGGCTCCAAAAAATATTGGTTGGAAAGAAAGTGGCAACAGAAAGTATAAAGTGGCTCTAAACATAATGCAAATGGCAACATTGTTGGCACCTGGAATTTTTGGGCCAGCACGAACCCTGTTCGTAGTATAGTACAGTGCACTTGTGTGAAGAGTAACGTATAAGTACAACTGAATCGTTGTTCATTGTCGATCACATGCTAAAGGCATGTGATTAGTGTTATTAAATGAGTGTAAGAGTGTAAGCTGTGGTCGGGCTTACTGAGGGAGATAATGTTCTGGATTTGACGGTCTGGTCTCGCAAGGCTCAGTGGTTCACGTATCAAATATTAATTTTAATTAAATGAATATGTTGATATTTCAAATAAATGGAATTCACGTATATTTCTTTGTACCACGGACATGAAAAGGATTCTGCCACTTAGTTAAAATAACAAAAACATTTTCGTCGTGAATTTGCTTAGCCAAAGGCGTAATGTGTGTTTGACGGCGGTTGCTCGTCGGTTTATTAGTTCAATTCGCGACAGCAAACAAAGACATTTCGATCCATTGTTAAGCCTGCAGATAGCGTGTTTGTCATTTGCCTAATGAGGTCCCCAGAGGATGAATTTAGTGACGCTATCCCGCATAGCGGGCTAGCATCACTAAATTCAACCTCTGGTGACCTCATTCTGCTTAGGCCTCATCTTCTGGGAAGTATCTATGGTATCAAATAAAAATTGTTTTTAGTTACGTTTTCCCATCTGGGAAGTTTCTATATCCCCTAATTTGCAGAAGATAAAATCCATAATTGAGGCGCCCAATGGGTGAACATCACCAACTTCAACTGGGAAACTTCAAATTGATCTAGGTCTGCCATAGCAGTTGAGGGGCTAAGCAGAATGAGGTCCCCAGAGGGTGAATTTAGTGATGCTAGCCCGCTATGCTGGATAGCGTCACTAAATTCACCCTCTGTGGACCTCATTCTGCAAATGGCAGACACCCTATTTGCAGGCTTGGCCATTGTAAAGCTGAAGCTTTCCCCATTTTTTGTCGTCAGAATGGGGAGGGATTCGAATAGGACAATTGTGAATTTGTTTTATGTATATTAATTCCACACTGAGTTGTGCAGTCGAATGCTGGTGGTTTCGAATGCCTGCTTACAAATTATAATCCAACGACAATACAGGCGCACCGTTTATTAAACGTGATGTGAATAATTTGCATATTAAAGTAATATAATTATAGAGACGCGATCGAAACTAGGATTTATTTCAAACAATAGTTAATGGGAGGTCTTTAATCACGAATGCCCATTTCGGGGAAACGGTATAATAATCATTGTCAGATAGAATAGTATTTGTTGAAATTCAAAGTGGACATTTAAAGTGATCATGCCGACTATATTTCGGGTAGATAATCCGCTATAATATAATTTTATAACCCAAACATTTAATGGGTTGTACACGTCATGTGCCAATGAGCTGGACATCAACAAAATGGTACACTCGTTATCATGCTAACGTGTAATGATATGACTCCTATTTTGAGCAAATCATTTGCATGTAATTGGTAGATATTTATTTCCACTTGCAAATCAGGCAAATTGCAATTTGCAAGATGGTCCTTCTGCAATTTGCCGTACACCAGATAATTATTTATTTGGCAATAATTTTAACAAGCTGCCGCAAAACTCATGTTTGGTGCTCTATAAGACATTATGGACATTTCGTGAGACGTGTGATTGGCAATATTCAAACATTCATTTGTTTTAATTACAAGATATTATGTATTTATCAGACCGTGTTGCAGACGATCCGTGGAATCCCACATAATAAGCGTGATTAGTCAAGACGTACTTTATCTCCGGGATTTATAAATAGTAGATTTTGGAACTATAATATACTAGTCAATTATTGGAAGTGATTTGATGTTCCTAACTTGTCTTCTTCGTGTTTACATATAATCAGCATTATGTGAACAATATCGAAATTTAATGTAAACTAATGACAAATTCCTGCGCACTGTCCGATGTCGGATATACACGGTGGGAATGGTACGTGAAAAAGTGGTTGACGACAGTCTACTGAACATGCATAGTTTGGATCAGCTTGGAACAGGCAACTTCTCGAAGAAATATCCCAAGAGGAGGACTTTTTTCGGTGTCAAACAAACGCTTGACATTCATGCAACCGAGGTTACAGTACGTATATCACGAATTCACATGAAAACATCACGTTTCAATCGCGCCCGTTATTAAACGCGATTCGCCCAATAGTGGCCGCGAAGTGGGGTCCACAAAACGCGCTTCTCCGTTATTTCCACTATCTGAGAAAAGTCGACATTTCAATTCTGATCAATGGTATTCACTATAGTCTTCATCACGGGCGCGCGATCTAATAGTGGACATCCGCTCCACACAGTGTTATGTCATTAGATTAACATAATTCTGCAGTTTCTCGGGCTCCGCGAAACTCCAGCCCGCGATGAATCCCATGCACTATTTATCGACCCGCGATGCTTCCAATCGCAATCCAATAGTGGCCGCGATTGACCTGATACACCCCGCGAAGTGGTGAATGATGGGGTCATGTTAATTCGCGATGGTCGCTCTGTACGTTGCCTTGTACATGTACATTAAAATCCATGTATGTTCAAATTACAGATACGTATAGCTGCCTGTTTACGTTTTATGGTTTATGGCAATTATGCCAAAGGGGATGTCAGGAATGATAACTTATTGGCAAGGTCCGCAAGCACCACACCGACACACCGAGCAGGCAGATAAAAACCCGCGTGATGCATCGACTGGTAACCGGAAGGCGTGAACCGACGGCTATCTAAAAGTCAACAAAAACAGTTTGGATAGTAGAACGGTTGATTATTCATCGGTTATGTGAAGTTTTAATTATGCGATAATAGTATAAGGCATATACATGTATATATTGAGTATACAGAGAAGTTACACACCCATAGTTACACAAATATAGATAAAGGTCATCGTAGCATGCATTGGATGAGTATATATACCTGTAGTTCCCGATAAATATAGTTAAAGGTCATCGTAGTGTGCATTGGATGAGAATATATACATGTAGCTCCCGATAAATATAGTTAAAAATCGTAGTATATTAGATATGGATATTGTTTGCAAATTCCCAAATATATGTTTATGACGTATATTACCACATTTCCATCCATAGTTATGATGCATAGTAACCCTCCCCATTTGTGTATGATGTATACGACGCACATCTTACAGATACGTATAGCTGCCTGTTTACGTTGTGACGCTAGGATGGGTGTGGGTCGTTACGGTGCGATATCGCATGAAATAAGGATCTACAAAGTTCATATTTTCAAGGAAGAAAAAAGGAAGACCATGACCAAATTTCCGGGATGTAGCCGCATGTTTTAACCTGGCGGGGCTAGGAGTGGTACAAACAGTTCTTGCATCTTATTCATTTCAACAATAGCGTTACACTGTAAAACGAGAGAACACCTAGCCCGAACAGTAAAGTGGATATAATAGCAGAACATTACTCTCCTGGCTAGAACACAAGCGTTCTCAATTGGAACACCACTGTTTTGAATAGAACACACGTGTTCTCTGTAAGAATACATGTGTCTTCATGCTGATCATGTTTTGTGAGAACACACTTTCATTATCTTTGTTCATTTATTGATATATTTTGTTAAATACAATTCAACGAAAAATGCGATATATTTAACACAATGCTCATTTATAATTTATTAAATTTGGAGCAACTTTTAAAATTTAGTTTTAGAGTTATACAGTATGTAATAGCTAACGAGTAAGTACTTTGATGTAAAATCAAAGTTTATATTATGCAGTCGACCGAAGTATAATTTTTTATTTCATGTTTAGGAAAATCATATAGTTTTGTCATTTTTTTCCTCTGAAATAATAAGCGGTGTTCCATCGATTCCATTCCTGAATTAGAATGTTGCCCACACGTGAGTGAAGTGACTACATTGCCATTAACATTTGAGTTAGAAAAGAGACTCCAGAACTAAATGGTGAACTGTTACTTTTTCAAAACTAATATTCATCGATACAATTGAAGCCATATTCACGTAATTTAAACTACTGGGCAGTTGTAAGATGCTAAGCCAACACGGATAAGATAAGACCTTTAATTTATTACTGTCCTTTAAGAATAAAACGAATAAAACATATATACATAAATATGTCATGATGTCCTGGGGTACCACCTGGGCTCAGTAAATATTAACTTGTCAATTTAAACTCCACAATTCACACGAACTATCTCTGGTCTGGCTGCCAATCCACTCGAATCATGTTAAATTCACTAAATTGGTATAAACCCGTAGTTCGAACAAGAACAAAGAAAATATGTTTGCCAAATTTTATAATTATATATGTAACTAGCCGATGAGCCCGACGTTGTCCGGGCTATTCAAAAACCAAATTTCAAGTCGATAGCTCCGCCCGTTTCCGATATCTGGTCTGCGCATGCGCGAAGTTGGGGTCGCACGGGCTCGGCGACCCGATAAAATTCGTATCCGGGGCAAGATACATTCACATACCAAATTTCAAGTCGATAGCTCCACCCGTTTCCGAGATCTGGTTTGCGCATGCGCGAAGCTGGCGTCGCACGGGCTCGGCGACCCGATAAAATTCGTATCCGGGGCAAGATACATTCACATACCAAATTTCAAGTCGATAGCTCCACCCGTTTCCGAGATCTCGTCTGCGCGAAGCGGGCGTCGCATTGGGTCGGCGACCCGATAAAATTCGTATCCGGGGCAAGATACATTCACATAGCAAATTTCAAGTCGATAGCTCCACCCGTGTCCGAGATCTCGTCTGCGCATGTACGACGCGGGCGCCGCACGGGCTCGCCAATACGACAACCTCGACCGCCTGGTCAAACTACACACACGTACCAAGTTTCGTCCCGATCGGTCGAGAATCGTAGATTTGTATAAATGACAGACAAACAAACATACAGACAAACAGAGGTCTTCAAAATATATATGAGATTGGTTCGAATCAATAACAAAAATAAAGTTTGACTGGCGAAACGAAATAAGAGGCATTCGTAATGCAGTGTACACAGTATGGCGAAATACCATATACTCACAGAAAAATATTTCCCAAACTTCGCCACTGATGTCCGCTGTAGCATCAAGGGTACATGTGGCGCTGTCACCATCAAAACTAAAGGTTTTACACTCCGCCTCTTCGCAGTAACCACCACATTCTGGTAAGGAACGTGCAGTGACGTATCGCGGACTCCGTCCCCAATCGGATGGCGCGCTGGTAAGTGTGTATTGTACGCGGTAAGCGTCAGAGAACCACAATAACAAGCATGAACTAGAATGCACTCAGAGAGATGCCAACGTGCGCAAAAATGTAATAAACAATAATTTTAAAAATAATTTCACTGTATTTTACTTAATTTATTTAATTTAATGTTAGCAAAAAAAGACAATTACCATTTCTCATTTCATCACAGATAAAAGGCAAATTACTATATTAATCATTTAAGTAATTAAAACCAATTCCATGTTGCCGAAAGGATGACACTTTAATATCGAATACATTTTTTTCAGCGGCATTTTTTTCATTTTCATTTTCCGATAGTCAAAGTTGACCAAAGGAGCAACTGATGCGTTTGTGTTTTGTGTTACGTCATTCGTCGAATTACGAAATCGCGTTTTGAATGTCTCTCTTTTCCCGCACGATAAAAAGAGGTCTTCGCACGAACCAAAAATGATAAAACTTCCCAATTATAAGTAAAAATAACCTATGTAGGTCTATGTAGGTCCCGAAGGAGTGTATAGACTCTTTGATGTAGGGTTCTGATGGAGAAAATGTAGGTCGATCTATTATTGTCATAACTCTGACGTATTTTGACCTGGGAGAAAAAATCGAAATCGAGGCTCACTATGAGTATGTCAGTTTTAAGTATAGAAACAGGGAATCCCGACAAATGGCGATATCGGCGACAAACAAATAATCGAAAACAACACATAAAATAAACATATAAAAAACGCGGCACAGTAACAATGTCAGAACGCCACGAGGTTTTACGTCGTTTTTGGTGACGTCATGGCGTGAAACGGAGTAGGGTGACACCAAGCTACCAAGCTACGAATCTGTCTGATCGTCATACTGTTGCGCGAGCGCACGTAAATAACACAAGGGACTCCAAAGAAATACATCGACGTTCTCTGGATATTATCAGTTTCTCATGCTGATGATTAAGGTCTCGCACCAACAGGAACCGAGGAAGAACTGATGTCATTTCGAATCTACATGACTACTGTAAGGCCAAAATCAATAACGTCCATTGTTTTATGGCTTTTGTTCTCTAGGGCGTGAAACTTCTTCAATTAACGACAAAAACAATCATTGACCGATGGGTGCGTTGTGAATAATTTAAATGAAGAAACTCGTTGTTTGTGTGAAGCATTTACGTTAATGTGTCCTTGTATACAACGCATCTCATACAATTGATACCACCGCAACAAACACACAAATAAACGACTGATGAACTAGGAGCGAGAAGGAAAATCGCCATGACATTGTAGACTAAGACTAACATGTGAAATCCAAGATGGCTGTGGTGGCCACATGTTCCAATGAAATTTGGGGGGGGTGGGTGGAATCAACAGCTGCCATATATACATCACACCGAATAGGGTGTGCCGACGAATTTAGCCATGTAAATTAATAGTGAAATCCTAGATGGCTCCCGGCGGTTATTTTTCCATTAACAGTTTGTTATTTTTGTATTAAAAATTGTTATTTTTTTATTGACAGTTGGTTATTTTTCCATTAACGGTTGGTTATTTTTCTATTAACAGCTGGTTATTTTTCCATTAACAGTTTGTTATTTTTGTATTAATAGTTTGTTATTTTTTTATTAACAGTTGGTTATTTTCCCATTAACGGTTGGTTATTTTTCCATTAACAGTTTGTTATTTTTGTATTAATAGTTTGTTATTTTTTTTATTAACAGTTGGTTATTTTCCCATTAACAGTTGGTTATTTTTCCATTAACAGTTGGTTATTTTTCCATTAACAGTTGGTTATTTTCCCATTAACGGTTGGTTATTTTTCCATTAACAGTTGGTTATTTTTCCATTAACAGTTGGTTATTTTCCCATTAACAGTTGGTTATTTTTCCATTATTTTTCCATTAACAGTTGGTTATTTTTCCATTAACAGTTGGTTATTTTCCCATTAACAGTTGGTTATTTTTCCATTAACAGTTGGTTATTTTTCCATTAACAGTTGGTTATTTTCCCATTAACAGTTGGTTATTTTTCCATTAGCAGTTGGTTATTTTTCCATTAACAGTTGGTTATTTTTCCATTAACAGTTGGTTATTTTTACATTAACTATACCTTAAACGCGGTGATCAAATCGTCAGCGCGTGTGCAATCTAACTGTACCTTAAACGCGGTGATCATATCAACATTGCAGTTCGAATGTGTTGGTTACAACCTAGCATATAATGACTTGACATTTCAGCAGTTTATTGCTGGTGAATTGGAGACAATCATGAGGCCCGGCATTACACAATTAGAAAGCAATGGTCGATTGAAACTGCTTAAAAAGATTGTGTATTATTACACAATATATGATTGGAAAGCTCTTCTAAATTTCTACGGAGACTGGCTCCGTCGGTTGGAGCTAGGTATCAATACTTGGGCAGATGATTCTTCTACCATTGAAACTCCGATTCTCGCAAAGCATGTTAGAAGCAAACCTAAATTGTTCCCCACATCGTCTGTCAAGATATCTGCACCGAGTGAAAGAGAGAGTTCTGCCACTCATGGTTCATGATTCTGTTCTATGTTTGTTTAATAGAACCAAGTGCACCATGCAAGCACCACACAAGGCGACGGTGAGGGGTCAAGTTAGGACTGTCGAGCATTTTTTGCGCGATATGCTGGCAAGTTAAGCGAGAAAAGGCATTTCATGCCGAGGCATCACCTGTATGTCCCTACAAAGTAGCATGACTAGCTCATCAACCGATTATTGTTCCTACCAAACTAGAATTGAATCCTCTTGCTCAAATATTTTATCCAGCATATATGAAATGCATTGACAGTAATTTTTTTGATACATCAGAATCTAGTGTTGTCTCTGCCAGTCATGATACAGTTAACAAGCATGACGGGGAGAGCGAATATCATGGTTCATCTATTACATGTGACAATATTGTCAATACGCATGGTGATATTCATGTGATTTATAAAGGGACTGCATGTCTGAATTGATCAATGCTCGGGAGCATCAATATATTGGGGACTGCATGTCTGAATTGATCAATGCTCGGGACCATCAATTTATTGATAAATCCATGAGGGTCGAGGAGCAAAGTTCCGTTAAACATACTGTTTTAAATATTAAAGTGGAACCAAGCTCATTGAGTTCTCAGGGGGAGATCGATAAACTATTGAAGGTACATCAAGATATCATAGATTCAGGGAAATATAATTTTCAGGGTTGGAGAATCCCAGTGGCAGCAAATTCAAACATTGACAATATTAAACAAATGCTAGTGGGATATGATGATAAAGAAGTGTCTCAGTTCTTAGAGTTTGGGTTTCCATTGGGTTTTTATGGCTCAAGGGATTTCAGTCAGTCTAATTTTAATATAAAAAATCACAGGGGTGCAAGAGATTATCCTCATTACATGAGAGATTATATTAGAAAAGAATTGCAACACAAGGCTGTCTTAGGTCCATTGTCAGAAAAAGCTTTCAATGTAAACATTCGGATTAACCCGCTGAATACAGTTCCAAAAGGAAATACCTCAGAAAGGCGGGTTATATTGGATCTGAGAAAGGACAATTTTGTAAACTCTACAAGAAGGATTTGCACCGAGCATACAGGCAGTTTTTTATAGATCCGGGTGATATAAATATGGTGGCTTACAAAATAGATGGGAAATTGTACTGTGATTTGGTACTTAGTATGGGTTTAAGGTCTGCGGCATTCATATGCCAAAGAGTAACAAATGCTGTTGCATTTACACTGAGAATGGAGAATTGCCCTATAATCAACTATTTAGATGACCTTGCAGGGGCTGAAGTTCCAGAGTATGCTGAGACCGCATTCCTAACTTTGTCAAAAATTCTAGACAAATGGGGATTGAAAGAGTCCAGCTCCAAGTCATGTAGCCCAGCAACCAAGATGGTGTTTCTTGGTGTCTTATTTGACACCGAGAGACTCACTCTTGAAATTACTGCAGACCAGTTGGTGGAAATAAGGAAAATTGTCAGAAACTGGATTGGAAAAAGTAGTGCCACTCTTAAAGAGGTCCAATCCCTTCTGGGGAAACTGCATTTTGTGGCAAGCTGCGCACGCCCGGGCAGAATATTTGTGTCAAGAATTTTGTTGTGGCTCAGAACATTCAAAGCTAATAAAAAATTTACTCTCGGCATCCCAGATTATGTCAGAATGGATTTAGAGTGGTGGAACAAATTTCTTCCTATTTATAACGGCGTTTCCATGATGCCTCGGGAAAACTGGTCGCAGGCAGATAAGATTGTAGCATCAGATGCCACGCTAACGGCATGTGGTGGGCTCTGTGGCAACGAGTTTTTCCATGAGCAATTTCCTGCTCACATCATGAAAAAGTCACTCCATATCAATGAACTTGAGATGTTCACGATAGTGATTTGTTTGAAATTGTGGGGCAAAGAGTTAACTGGGAGAAGAATTCTTTTTAAATGTGATAATGCTACGTCAGTGGCTGTGGTTAATAAAGGGGCAACCAAGAATAAATTTTTGCAATCATGTCTCAGAGAAATCTGTTATATAGCCTCTTTGTGGCTATTTGAAGTCCGCACCGAGCATATAGCCGGCAGTGATAATAGGCTCCCAGATAATCTGAGCAGATGGTACGAAAATCCTCATCACCAAAGGGAATTTCATAGGGCTACCAAAGATAATGTGATGAAGAAATTAAGTTAAAAAAGGAAATTTTCTCCTTTTTGCATGATTGGTGATTTTCTTTCTAGGCCTAGAGTTTAAGCAGTTGAAGAAAGACACACAGAAGTCAGTCATTAATGAATTTTCCGAAGGTACAAACAGAAACCATCAAATTCAGTGGAAGTCATACTTTCTGTTGTGTGAATACTTCATAATTGAAGCACTTCCGGCTAAGAAAGAAACATTACAATATTATATACAGTTTCTCAGCCGATCATTTAAATCAACTGATTCTATTAGAAATTACTTGAGTGGAGTAAAGGCCTTGCATATTAAGCTAGGGTTCAATTCTGAGCAATTTGAAGCTCATCAAATTAAGCTCACCTTGAGGGGACTGTCTAGACTTAACCCTCATTCAATCAAACAAGCTGAGCCTATTTCACCAGCCATTTTATTAGAAATATCAAAACACTTTGATCACAACAACCCCAAAGACGCTACATTCTGGTCAATGTTTCTAATGGCATTCTTTTTAATGCTCAGAAAGTCTAATTTAGTTCCAGAGTCTGATTCTAAGTTTGATTCGGGTCATCAGCTTACTAGGGGAGATATCTTGCAGTCAGAAGGAGTTCTGTTAGTTGTTATTAAATGGTCAAATACTATTCAATTTGGACAAAAAACATTAAGAATGCCAGTGCTATCTATCCCAGGCTCCAGATTGTGCCCAGTGGCAGCTTATAGAAATATGATAAATATAGTACCGGGGGAAGTCACCAATCCTGAATTCATGCATTTGGAAGTTCACCGACCAGTCACCTATCAACAATTTCAAGCATTTCTTAAAAAGGTGATAAGAAAGACTGGTAGAGATCCAGTGCTCTATTCAACCCATGGATTTAGGAGAGGGGGCACTTGGTCCTTTCAGGCACAAGTGCCGGGTGAATTGATTCAGTTGATGGGTGACTGGTCAAGTGATGCTTATAAGAGATATTTAAGTTATACAGTACGAGACAAATTTTTAATAGCTAAGCAAATGAGGGATCATATTATTACGGGTCTTTGAATAAGTAACTCCACTTTATGTTTTTTCCAGTTAAACGACAGTGGAATGCTCTTTTGGTGTCTGACTCCATATGCAAGCATGTTAGAGGTATTCGTACTCTTGAAGTTATGAGATTTCGAGGAATCAACATAAAGAGACTAGCCAATTTGATCCAAAGCAAGAAGTTGAATGGTAAACCTTTAAATTCATACACTCATATCAGCTATCATGTTGGCACTAACAACATTGAGTCGAAATCAGAGGATAACATTAGTAAAGCCTTCTCGACCGTTATTGCTCGAACTCGGGAAGCAAGCCCTGCAAAGTTAATTATGTCCGCAATTATTCCGCGGCCAAGGGATATAGACATATTTGGTGAGAAGGTTATTAATGTAAATAAGAAGTTATCAGAAATGTGCGTGGAAAGAAAAATGCAATTCATAAGAACTTATAGAGTCTTTAACACCAAAGGAGCACCAAAGTCAGAACTGTATTGTGAAGATAACCTTCACCTAAATGATGAAGGAACAGGACGAATTAGGTCCCTACTAATGCAAGTCGTTAACCGATTAGTATTATCAAAGTTAGTTCATTTTCAATTTAACTTTTTGAATCTCTAATAGTAAAGTTGGAGTAGGATTGGTCTTAAGTGAAGGCGTCATTCTGAACAAGACATATGTTAGGATTGGATCGTGCATTTCATTCTTTAGAAGACATGACTTTAATAGTGGCAAGGCGACTGTTGGTCATTTGAGGATAGAGAACACATACTCGGTTCCAACCTCAACTTGAGTTCCATTGAAGGTCTCGCACATTCTATAATTCAAAGTATATGTCTTTATTTCTATTCTTCTATTTTGGCGGCCTTCGGCTTGGCGGGTAGTATCAGATAACTAATCTAACCGTATCTAGTTTTACAATAGACTGATTCAGTTTTCTAACTATACCTGACACATAGATATAATCATTATTTATTAGATAGGCATCAGTTGGGAAGTAATTAGTCCTGTTCTATAATATTAATGTATGTGTCATATGCATGTATTGTATCGTACATGTCTGTCTGCATGTTCAAGCTCAAACACAGGCCTCTGACTCAAGATCTGTACCACAAACCTTTACAAGTAAGTATATCTGAATTCAGCTTGAACCCTTTTATATTTAAAGATAAACTAGGTCGATTGGATCGATAATTAAAGTACAAATATATATATGAGTGGTGGTATAGATTTTGTGTTAGGGGCCTTTGATCATTTCATTCATTTTCACACTCTTATTCGCCTCGACATTTTATTTTGTTGTCATCAGTCATCTATTTGTTATATATGTTTGCATGTGTGTTGTTTAGG
Source organism: Siphonodentalium dalli (assembly GCA_032622095.1). Lineage (NCBI taxonomy): Eukaryota > Metazoa > Mollusca > Scaphopoda > Gadilida > Siphonodentaliidae > Siphonodentalium > Siphonodentalium dalli. Next base: position 24,514,806 of record CP136069.1, read on the forward strand.
GCCCTGAGCCTGAAGTGTATTATCTATATCTGGTTGGTTCATCCGCAATAAATCATTAAGTGATAGCTGCCTTTATCTGAACCCTACCCTGGTCATTGGCCTTATTTGTTTACAAATGAACTAATGCCCAGGGTTCATTAGTTCAGGGGTCATGAATCTACTCACTGGAAGCTCACCGATTTCATTGGTCGATTCGAACAAGGAGTGAACAATATTTCCGCTCCAATATTTCTATTCCGTCTCACTTTTGTTCTAACCAGCTAGAGATACATATCTAAATTTGATTTGAAGTAGTCTATTATAATTGCTACAATTTTGCCGCCCACCCACCCATATAGAATATGGTAGTAAACATTTATTACCATATTGAATTTCTCTATAATATTTATAAAATACATTAAGTTAGCGGGTAGTATCAGATAACTAATCTAACCTTATCTAATTTTACAATAGACTGATTCAGTTTTCTAACTATACCTGACACATAGATATAATCATTATTTATTAGATAGGCATCAGTAGGGAAGTAATTAGTCCTGTTCTATAATATTAATGTATGTGTCATATGCATGTATTGTATCGTACATGTCTGTCTGCATGTTCAAGCTCAAACACAGGCCTCTGACTCAAGATCTGTACCACAAACCTTTACAAGTAAGTATATCTGAATTCAGCTTGAACCCTTTTATATTTAAAGATACACTAGGTCGATTGGATCGATAATTAAAGTACAAATATATATATGAGTGGTGGCATAGATTTTGTGTTAGGGCCCTTTGATAATTTCATTCATTTTCACACTCTTATTCACCTCGACATTTTATTTTGTTGTCATCAGTCATCAATTTGTTATATATGTTTGCATGTTTGTTGTTTAGGGCCCTGAGGCCTGAAGTGTATTATCTCTGTCTGGTTGGTTCATCCGCAATAAATCATTAAGTGATAGCTGCCTTTATTTGAACCCTACCCTGGTCATTAAACACCCGAATGCGTCACGGCTAAAGGAACAATACCAGAAACTCGGAGGATACCAATCTTCTTTTTACCATCGATTTACATATAAATAAATAACTCAGAGTTTCTCTGCGTGATCATTTTCAACCTTTGCTCGTTTCCAGGAAATTTGGATCAATTTGGTGAAGTTTTTGTCAATGGAGAAGATACCATCGCACCAGTGCATCGGGCCATTGTAAACCATTTACCCAACAGAACGGCCCTGTGCCAATGCATTCTCTTATATATGCGAGTCGACCATAGGTCGCCTCGCATATATAAGAGAATGCATTGGCTCAACACATATTAAAAATGATAAAATTTTTTTTAGACCAGTGCATTCTCTTATATATGCGATGCGACCTCGACCTCGACTCGCATATATAAGAGAATGCATTGGCACAGGGCATAACTGTAACCATTCCAATGTGGTCAATGAACCGGTTCCAATGATATCCATATTTGTATGGTGTTATTGAGACAGACCGAAGATATTTTAGGCTGTTGAAGCTTTATTTGGGCGTTTTTGGCCGTTTTGTTGGGTAAAGGGTTAAAGCCTGAGTGATCGATATTACAGATGTTTGCGGTCTTTTAGGATATATAAATGGAGTCTAAGGGTACGTTCCTACGCTGGCAAGTTTGCACGGTATGTTATTGTGGGCATTTTGGCATAGAAAACCTATGGAATACTATTAGGGCCACTTCCTAATGGCGCTTTCGGCGCGCGCCGAAAGCGACAAAAAGTGCGCCATTAGTAAACGCGCCGAAAGCGCCGAAAGCGACAAAAAGTGCGTCGAAAACGACAAAAAGTGCGCTGTTACGGCGCACTTTTTGTCGCTTTGGGCGCTTTCGTCGCGCGCCGAAACATACACTAATGGCGCACTTTTTGTCGCTTCCGGCGCGCGCCATTAGGGAGTGGACCTAATAGTATGCCTAATGGCGCTTTCGGCGCGCGCCGAAAGCGACAAAAAGTGCGCCATTAGTAACGCGACGAAAGCGACAAAATGTGCGCCGTTACGAAACATGCGCTAATATCGCACATTTTGTCGCTTTCGACAAAAAGTGCGCCGAAAGCGACAAATAGTGCGTCGTAACGGCGCATATTTTGTCGCTCTCGGCGCTTTCGGCGCTTTCGGCGCGTTACTAATGGCGCACTTTTTGTCGCTTTCGGCGCGCGCCGAAAGCGCCATTAGGAAGTGGCCCTAATAGGATTCAATAAAAACCACATGGTGCCAGAATATGAACGGAAACATCAACATAACCAAAGCGAAAGAAATGAGAAGTAAAATTTATGTAGTTCCACTTCTAACGGTGCTACTGGAATTTGCCTTTAAATACCTGTATGATTTATTCTTGCGAGATAATTACATGCTATTTACAGGCAAATAATTCCGGTAGCATCGCTACATGCAGGTGGAACTACAGAGATGTTACTTCGTACGTAGTTAGCTGTGGTACAGGTGCACTTTGTGTGCATGTTTCCGTTCATATTCTGGCGCCATATCGTTCTCTACGACAAAATGCCTGCAAACCATACCGTGCAAACTTGCCAGTGTATGAACTTGCCCTAACTGTATACTTGTATAGCGGCTTGGGTGGTCAAATTTTACTTAGTAATGTTCATTTTTGTTAAATTCAGGCCCGTTTCCGTGGATCAAATCAGGTTGATATATTTGACTCTTAGGCAGGGGTTGGGTCGTGTTTACACCCCCGCACAACTAAATATGTCACAATGTTCACCACTAAAGACGATCGCCCCAGCAGTCCGAACGAGATGGTTCTATCATTACCACGCAGAAGAGACCTTTAATAACAAACGGGAGAGTGGGTACTCACAAGTGAGTCAGCACTTGTCCTCCAATCCCATTGTGTGTATAAAAATGAATGTGTCATTTCCTATGTGTTATTGAATTAGACAAATAAATATGTTTTTACCCCTTTCAGTGCCAAGTCCGATTTTTGTACCAACCCATATTTCCTTGATCATTATTTTTCAAATGTATTGATTACTAGCAGGGTTACCCGGCGTTGCCCAGGTTAATGTATGCTGTGTATATTTGTTGGGAATAGAGAATGCTCTTGCTTAAAGTGTTATACGTTTTCTCATAAATTGTATATTCAAATAGCATCACAAAACATGATTATTACAGTCATGGAATATAAGTAGTGGCTCACCTTGTCAATTGTCATTCTGTTTATCACGATTAATCTGTTCCACCAATAATGAAGTATTTATTTATTTACAACTGCGTATACATTAGACGTTATAATATGATACATGAACATCATAAACACATTAGTTCGATAAAAGATGATAATTGGGTTTTACATATTGAGATGTATCAATCAATCTAGTGGGTTGGACAAGATCTCGAGGACACCTGGCTATCATATCTCCATGAAGATACAGATGTTTCAAAGAAATTTCCAGGTGCTCCTCTGTTCATGGTGCTATATATTGGCTAAATATTCTTAGTTTAAACGAAATGTTGCTGCGCAGATATATCAGCTACATGTGACAGGCACAGAGCGAGATTTTGAGTTGTTTATGTCAGTCGATGAGTCTGTTCTAAAACCCTTGTCAGATGTCAGTATTGGTAGGATCCTGAAAAGTCTTGTGCTACTAACTGCATTTTCTTGTATATCAGAAGAAACTATATTTGACTGCACTCTGTGACCACTATTTTTGAACAGGCCTTCCATATCTCTTGACAAATTGTAACTTGTTGTGGAAACTGTATTGAATGGAACAGACTAAATTTTGTTATTATATATATGCAATCCTCTGACGGTTCGATGTCTCTCAGTTTGCACGAATATATGTATCTCTTCAATAGAATGATAAATATACGTTTAATGATTCTTCTAGTTATCTCTTTTTGCTAGCTCATTGTGTGAATGCCTTGATTGCCATTCCCATAACAATATGACTGTTAAGAAGATATAATTGATCAAGTGACTTATGTGGGTCACCATATGTCGGGATTGTGAAATGTGAACGCCCAACTACTTAAAATGATATGGAGATGGCCTGGTGACTGTATATAACTTATATGTGGATATCGGCGAATAGCAATCTTATCAATGATAGTGCATATCCGCTCGCCATCCGTGACGCAAACGACACCAAATGTGATTTAATTCATGGTATATCATTAGAGAAAAACGTGTATGAATTTGGTGGAATTTGGTTTATTAAATCAATTGTTGATGCAACGCTGACTCGAACAACGGCATATTGCGAAGGTGATTATGTATTCGTTTGGTGGAAATCAGCGACAAAACTATTTCACCGTATTTTTAAAATTTCCCCTCCCACCAACAGCGTCATTTTAGAAAATTTTAACCCGCACCATTGTCTTCCTTGTAAAAAGTTACCCCTCTTAGAACGCATTGGTGCCATCTCGATTGTACCGTGTGAAGTTATATATAGAATGCACACAGACAGACACAAAGACAGACATACAGCACGATTTTATTTCTTGCATCATTTGAGAAGAACGTGTCTGAATTTGATGGTAATTGGTACAAAACATATTTTGTATCAGTTTTGGTGACCCTCCCGTCCCTATTTCGGACTCAAGCTGCACACACTAAGACTCATTAGATGATTAGAGATTAGAGATGCATATATATGAAATTGGTGAAAATTGGCGATAATACAAATTCGTATCAAATTTAAGTCCCCATATCTCTCACCCATAGGGCACCAATTTGGTGTATCTAAACTACACGAAAAGATTCCTCGTATCACGGAGAAGAATATGTATCAATCTGGTGGAAATCGGCACTAAACATATAGATATAATTTTGTGTGTCCCTCTCATCTCTATACACCACTGACTTGAATGGCCCCACTTGTGACACCCTTAAACCACACGATTACACTCCTGATATCATGGAGATGATTGTTTATAAGTTTGGTGATAATCGGCGACTAAACAATTTTTTTATCAAATTTGGTGCCAATCCCTCCCCTCTCCATCTCTCATCCAAACAGCACCACTATGGCGTCTTTAAATCACGATTAGATTCCTCGTATCATGGATAAGAACGTGAATCAATTTGGTGGAAATTGGCGCTAAAAAAATAATGCATCAATTTTGGTGCCCCTGTTCCTTTCAATGCAACCCTGACTCGAATGAGGCCACATTTGACAGATAAAAGCCACACCATTAGACTCCTCATACCATGGGGATGATTTTCTATAAGTGTGGTGGCAATCGGCGACTTATTATCACATTTAGTACCCACCCCCTCCCAATCTCTCATCCAAAAACAACAATTTGGCGTTGTTAAATCTCACAATTAGATTCCTTGTATCATGAAGAAGAATATATATCAATTTGGTGGAAATGGTCGCTAAAATTAGTTTTATCAATTTTGGTGCTCCTCTCCCTTTCCGTTCATCCCTGACTCAAACGACGCCACTTTTGACATATTTAAACCACACCGTTGGATTCTTCATATCATGGGGATGATTATATGTAAGTTTCGTGGCAATCGGCGACAGAAAAAAATCTGCCCCCCCCCTTTCCGGGCACCTCTGACGCGAACGGCGCGACTTTTGCCATATTTAAACCACGCCATTAGATTCCTCATATTATGGGGATGATTATATATAAGTTTGGTGGCAATCGGCGACAAATTTTTTTTCTGCCCCTCCCCCTTTTCTGCCCCTGACAACAACGGCGTCACTTTAGAAAATTCTAACCCCAACCATTATCTTTCTCGTAAAAAGCTACTCCTAGTAGACCCATTTGGCATCATCTAGATGGCCCCCTGTGCATTTCTATAGAACACAGACAGACAGACAGACAAACAGACAGACATTCGCAAATATAGATATAGATAATAATGGGATACATTGATGGAAAGAGCTCTTAGAGCTTTTTCCATCAAATTATCACATTATTATAATCAATAAATTTGAAATAATATGTATAAGGTGGCCCGCCCACCACGCCATCCCACCACCCATAGTATATTATGCGCCGCAGGCGCCCCTAGATCATTAGAGTATTTACTCGAGGAAGCAGACTGAACCCAACTCACATAGTATCTTATGCGCCACAGGCGCTGGAGACTAATGCTACTGCCCACATAAATAATATGACTTATTATGATGTAGATCATACAACAAAGCTCTACTCTGGCTACGACCATAATTGCCCATAATATTCCACCATTCCAAAACCTGGGAACGTTTTGATTTTCTGCATGACGGGAAATTTATAAAATTTAAAAGAAAGCAACTCATGTAATGTATTTCTTTATTAAAACCTGTCTTTCTGGTTTCCCACTTCCAACAGTTCAGATTGCCTTCTGGTGTGTACTCATCAGCAAATTGCCTTTACTATACTGACCTCTTGGTCGAGGATTGACTAAATTATGGAGCATTTATTCAGCGTCAGAGGGGCCCATTTGTGCCGTAGACGTCTGTGACAAATTTGCGCACATTTTGATCATTTGAATATTGTAATTAATTTTTTTTTTTATTTAAAACAAATCAAAATTGATTTTAATTTTAATTTTGTTTCTTGTTATTCTTAGATTAAACTCCTTACTCAATTTAACAACACAATTTTTTCATTTTTTTAAATTAAATTTTTCTAATGTTTAAATCAGAATTTTGACAACCTAACGCCGTTATACCATCCGCCTGGTTACCCCCATTCCTATACTTTCTTATACAGATATACATGTAAATACAAACAAAAGTTGTCGTTCGGGTAAATCACAAACAATGTGATTAACAGCGCGTGTTGCTTTTCAAGTTTAGGCGTGAATGACGTCATTAATTTTTACAATACCATGAAACAGAATTTCGACGCGATGAAAATCCGGACAAGAAAAATGGGTTAAAAATCACGTGACTTCCGCCCCGCTTTTGCATAGCATCCTGGGAACAATAATATCAAATTGTGAAATCACGGAATCGGAAGTGGACCAAGTGGGATGGTTATGAAATTACCAACTTCAGTTTTTCCGAACAATTCCTATGTTATGTAGGCTTATGAATTAGTTTCATTTTGACCATTTTCGTTGGTTAGCTGACCGAAAACCAGCGAAGACGTCATGACAAGGTCCATGACGTCATTTACGTCAGTTGGTTTTGTGGGCCAGGATCCAGACACATTTGGTCTTTACCGGAAACACCGATTTCACATCACTAGACTAAACGCAATTATATATACAAAATGGCCAAAGGACATTTTTTATACAATATGCACACAATAAATATGGGATCCCTCCCTACAAACGTGTTGTTTGTTTGTTTGGTTTTCATTGTTCCTTTGCTGTCTGTTCTTCTTTTAAAACTAGTGAGTGCATATAAGATTATATTCTTCATCATGTTTTCAAATGTCATTTTGACTATCAGTTTGAATTTTTGACCATGCAATGAGCTAATTCAGCTGCCTTCCACAATATATACACTTAAATGTAATTAAGAGACTTCTCTAAAGACCATTTTCTAGAACAATACAGACTGGATTCAAACGAGAGATGTTTTCTAGTGACAAGGGCTAGCTAGCTAGCGCACGAAACTGTTCGCGCGTAAGATTTCCCCAGTGATATTTTGGGATATAGCGCCCATGTAAACATTTATATTTGTCATATATAAACGTGGGAAGTTGCTAGCTTTAGTTTGGCATGGATGTGTATAAGTTGTTTTAACGAGATACGTGGTGGCAGGTTGGTTGTACTGTAGTGTTCCGCAGAATCCGCCCCTTCAACTTTGGTGAAAGTATTCAACATTTTGAAATCCCATGACTGACACAGCAACAGTTGGAAACTACGTATATAGATGGAAATTGTTGTGATAGTTTGATGTATTTGTGTGGTTGTTCCACTACGTGTCACGTGCGATCATATTAGCATAGAATGGCCTATAACTGCAAACGAACTAACATACCAACCAACAATACTGCAAATAGCATAGAAGGGCAATGACTCCAAACGAACTAACGTACTAACCAACAATACTGCAAATAGCATAGAAGGACACTCACTCCAAACGAACTAACGTACTAACCAACAATACTGCAAATAGCATAGAAGGACCTATAAATTCAACCGAACTAACGTACTAACCAACAATACTGCAAATAGCATAGAATGGCCTATAAATACAAACGAACTAGCGTACAAACCAACAATACTGCAAATAGCATAGAAGAACCTACATGTATAACTCCAAACGAACTGACAAACGAACTGAAAAGATCACAAAATGATAAGCGCAGCGGTGTGGATGGAATTTCGTAAGAGTTTTGAACATTTTTCTGTCAAAACTTATAGCAAACATCAGTTATATTTATCACGTAACGTTCTTTTCTGTTCACCTGTTTTAAATCTTCTCGGTGTCTGCCTGAACGCAGTGAAGTGCCAATACAAATTTATATCTCGGACTACGAGGTATCGTATACATGTAGAAGGAAATACAAATACGCAAGCTGTTGCTTCATCACTTAAGTTAGTAGCCTGATAAACTTACCATCACACAAACACAAGTTTTACACAACCCATTGAAATTCAACGCTTGTACAACCTATTTGCATCTGGATTTATCACAGATTTACCACCTATATCGAGAGCCTGCCGACTTGATTCTGTCTTGGATATTAATTTAGACCTTGTGTATTTCCAAACCAAACTATACGTGGAAAATTGTTCTATATATATCATCATGGACGTCAGTCTCGAATGATTCTGACCTGAGCGTGTCCAGGTAGTATGTATCATGTATGGAATCGATTGCGTTCACAACCTACATTATGATAACAAAAACATGAAATTTGTATCCAGAAGACAGCAAACCAAAACCATCTTACCTGTTTTCAGTGTTGACGTGAACATTCGATAACGACCTTGACCCTACTGGCGGATTCGTCACCTCCGGTTTAAACCTCCCAGTTTAAACCTGGTTTAAAGCTACATTGGTGGTCCAGCCAAACCAGGTCGTTCAGTTGCCAGCTAATTGACAACTCTATTCGGTGATATGATCCTGCAATCAAACTACCCTGTTACGAATCGGACAAAAAGACAGGCCGATATAATGCTTAATGACACGCCATAAATTATCGAGAACTCGTGCGCGCTCATTGGATTTATTAATTGAGATCGAGTATCGCTCATGGACCACTAATCTGTCTCATTCTGGGGTTAAATCAATCTTACAGATGGCACGTCTCTCAACACGAGTTTCACGCGCTGTTAATCACTTTGTTTGTGATAGATTTACCCGAACGACAACTTTTGTTTGTATTTACATGTATATCTGTATATGAAAGTACAGGAATGGGCGTAACCAGGCGGATGGTATAACGGCGTTAGGTTGTCAAAATTATGATTTAAACATTAGAAAAATTTAATTTAAAAAAATGAAAAAATTGTGTTGTTAAATTGAGTAAGGAGTTTAATCTAAGATTAACAAGAAACAAAATTTAAATTTAATACAATTTTGATTTGTTTTAAATAAAAAAATTTTTTAATTACAATATTCAAATGATCAAAATGTGCGCAAATATGTCACAGACGTCTATGGCACACACAAATGGGCCCCTCTGACGCTGAATAAATGCTCCATAATTTAGTCAAACCTGGACCAAGAGGTCAGTAAAGTAAAGGCAATTTGCTGATGAGTACACACCAGAAGGCAATCTGAACTGTTGGAAGTGGAAAACCAGAAAGACAGGTTTTAATAAAGAAATACATTACATGCGTTGCTTTCTTTTCAATTTTATAAATTTCCCGTCATGCAGAAAATCAAAACGTTCCCAGGTTTTGGAATGGTGGAATATTATGGGCAATTATGGTCGTAGCCAGAGTAGAGCTTTGTTGTATGATCTACATCATAATAAGTCATCAAATTTGAACCATACAGCAATATAGTTTTATGCAAACTATGTGTATAGCATATCCGGTCATGTAGTAACATCGTTTGTTGTCAAAATTAAAACGTTGAATCCTTCGAATGATTTACTAGAAAACACATGTATTTGTGACTACCACAAGCCAAGAAAAGCGACAAGATAGCTGCTGAAATTATATTGAAGGAACACCACTATATGAACGCATAGTTGATGGCTTTCAGGCACCAGCACGGAGACAGATGGAGCCTTGACAGTCACATACCTCTATAAACATTTTAATGGTCTTTAGTAATACAGTTAGGTGTTCCTGTGGATGTATGGTGATATTTATGATCGAAGACCAATAACACATAGTCTTACGTGTAGCTTTCTTCTTCGATAGGAATGGCAAGCTAATGAACATGTTAAGCAGAATGTGATTGTTGAAGTTACACATTCTATGTTTTTTACTACCACTGATATCACCATTTTCATGTGTATAATAACCCTCTCTATGCTAAATACGCATGGTCTAGACGAGTAGGAAATGTTCAGATAATAAGTTCAGCATACGGACATAAATCGTTTCGAGCTTATTATCTGAACATTTAACCCTGTACCCAACAAACCGGCCAAAACCGGCCAAATAAAGCTCCAACAGCCTAAAATATCTTCGGTCTGTCTCAATAGAACCATACAAATATGGATATCATTGGAACCGGCTCCTTGACCACATTGTGATAGTTACAGTTATGCCCTGTGCCAATGCATTCTCTTATATATGCGAGTCGACCATAGGTCGCCTTTCATATATAAGAGAATGCATTGGCCTAAAAAATCTTTTTTTAACACTTTTTACCATTTTTTCTTACATTCTTTAACAATTTTAAAGCCAATGCATTCTCTTATATATGCGAGGCGACCTATGGTCGACTCGCATATATAAGAGAATGCATTGGCACAGGGCCGTTATGTTGGGTAAAGGGTTAACACCATATAATACAAATCCGTCTCCACATGTATTATCTCTTGACGGCTTATTTTTTCATCACATCCAGATGAACAAAAAAGGTTTTTCGATGTATACCTTATAACTGAAAGGGGGTGTCCATTTGGTAAAGAAAGAAACAAGCTCATTATTTCTGGGTTTGTTTATAAAGTTAGCATACAATGTTGTGTCACATTGCAAGACAGTATGTTGGTATGGGGAGAGAACTCAAGACACTCATATCACTGGCTGCCATTGAAGACACTGTGCCAATGCATTTTCTTATATATGCGAGTCGACCATAGGTCGCCTCGCATATATAAGAGAATGCGTTGGCCAAACAATATGTTTAATTTGTTTTTACATTCTATAACAATTTTTATCATTTATTCTTATATTCAATAACAATTTTATAATTTGTTATCAGTTATTCGATGTATACTTTATAAATGAAATGAGGTGTCCATTTGGTAAAGAAAGAAACAAGCTCTTTATTTCTGGATTTGTTTTTCAATATTATAAAGTTAGCATACAATGTTGTGTACAGTATGTGTTTTTCTTGTACGAGTCCAGGTTGTGATGGAAGGTCACATTGCAAGACATTATGTTGGTACGGGAGTGAACTCAAGACACACATATCACTGTCTGTGGCTGAATGGGTCACTCTCACCAAAAAAGTGCTCAAGTGTAGCCAGGTTTTGAAAATGTGCTCAAGGGTACACAGGTTTTGAAATCTCATTCTAAATAACGTTTACTGTTCGTGTCTGCCATGATTTCTGTGAGAGAATAATTGTATATGTTCCAAGGAAAAATAAACTGTTCTGAAAATGAACGGCTGGTGGACGCCAGACTTCAAGAACACAGTTAAATCAATTATAAGTAGGGTTTTTTTATTTTCACCGCCAACATTAGCTGTTTCTGTTTATCTGTATCCAACCACATTTTGCTGACAATTAAATATGCATGGATTCCACCTGCTATAAATGTGTGCCGATCACAAAACCTGTGTACCCGTCAGCTCATTTTCAAAACCTGTGCACCCATTAGCACTTGTATTGATGAGAGTGACCCCTTCAGCCTGACTTTAAACAAAATTAATGAGTATCTGGGACTATTATGCATACAATATAACATTTATTTGGTACATTATTTTGCCTGAATTGTGCAAACATATCTCGACGATGGGCGTTCTATTTTTGCATTCCGGCTTATCTGTTATCTGCAACATTACTGCGCACTCAGTAGACAGTACAATAATGGAAATCTGGGGAGCTTCTACGTAGCCGATAATATAGAAATCAACATTTGAGTTCAGTACTGCAGTGTCCCTTTAAGATATTTCTTATTACACAATGTACCATACGGTTATATCGAGTGATTTAACCCGTTCACGACGAGGGCAGCGCTGGTGCAGCATTAAAGACCCTGTGCCAGTGCATTCTCTTAAAAATGCGAGTCTCCCATTGGGAATATATAAGAGAATGCACTAGCTTACAATATCAAGGTAAATATTGTTAGCCAATGCCTTATCTTATATATGTGGGGGGGAACTCGCATCTATAAGATAATGCACTGGCACAGGGTTTTCACCAAAAAATCAGGAAGCAACAGCATGAAAGGGTTAACTGTCCTTTGTCGTCATATTGGTGTCATCCATTATTAGTGTATTTCACAGAGGTATGGTATCACCGCGAGTCCGGTCCCAGCTTTAAGTTGACTGCTTGACATCTCCATTCTGACATGTATGTAGATTATTTGTCCAGGGAATCCTGGTGCCCAGTCAGTGAAGGGAATGACTTTTCCATTGGAGTAGTATGTCTTGTTAGAGTACACGTCTTCTCCCGCGACGAACAGAGCTGCTGTGGAGAAAAATATCAATAAGGACGTCATTTCGTCACAGAATATAATTATATATTATGGATTATCATGGATAAGAGACCACTATCCAAATTATCAATCCTTTCATGACGGGAGCTGCGCTGGCGAAACATTGAAGACCCTGTGGCAATGGATTCTCTTATATATGCGAGTCGACCATAGGTCGCCTCGCATATATAAGAGAATGCATTGGCCTAACATTTTTTATAATTTTTTCTTACATTCTATAACAATTTTTATATTTTTTTCTTACATTCTATAACAATTTTTATCATTTATTCTTATATTCAATAACAATTTTACCATTTTTTATCAATTTTTCTTACATTCTTTAACAATTATTTATTATGATTGATTATTTTTTTCTTACATTCTTTATAAATTTTTATCATTTTTTGTTATATTCTTTAATAATTGTTGTTTTTTATCATTATTTCTTACATTCTTTAACATTTTGTTTATCATTTTTTTTCATTGTTCTTACATTCTTTAACAAATATAAAAAATAATATAAAATTGGTTAAGCCAATATCGTTTCAGAATATAATTATACAGAGTACAATGCGAATCTCAATCGCGAATCCTTTATCGTATGTTGCAGATGGCGCAAGGATATATTACGCGATATGATTGGCATAAAATGTTAACTATGTACCATTCGCAACGAATTCGATAAACAAATTCCAGATCATGGTGCACGTTATGTTCTGTATTTATTATACACGATTTGGTCAAATAAGTTTAATCCATTGTTGTCACCTTCATTTGTAATATGACTAGAATTTGAATACTGTGGGTCGCGACAGGTAATTATCCATGAACACACACGTGTAACGTGTAATGTGACTGTTGTTGTTATTACCTGACTCGTGTGTTCATTCCGCTGAGTTTCAGTGTTGTTGCCATGGTATAATACAAAAATCGTCTGCTAACCGAATGAACTACCAACATTATACAGGCAGTGGGAGAATGTGAGTTACATATGCGAAAAGGTGATGAAGCCAATTGATCTTGTTGGCGATATCAGTGTGGATCTCTTTTTTTTTTTTTTTGGATCGCTTGTCTGTTGTGCTAGACGTTGTCCCGATATCGAAAAACTAGTAGGTATATATATAGGTTTGTCACCATAAACTTAGTAACTCGAAACTTTTCCCGCCAAGAACATCACCCTAGCAATACCATAGAAACACGCGTTAAAATTTACAAATACGGGTCTGTATATTATCTTAACTGTTACCTGGGCTGTGGCCAAATGAGAGAAGCAACGTTTGTAGATCGTTCACCATATCTCGACTCTCGATTAGAATCAGCGTGGCTCCCTCCGCCGCGCAGGCGGACTTTTGGTTCGCAGCATTCAGGGTTGGAGAGGCAACATACTTCAGGCAGTGATCTTTTCCATCAAGCCGATAAAAGTTGTATCCCGATGAAAACGGACAATCTGTAAAGTAGCACACGAACATTGTATGCATCTGACCAGCGATTGTTTTATTATGAAAACAATATTTAGCAGATTCACACGACTTGTGTTGGCTATAATAGTTAACTCTGCCTAACATCCCCAAGCGTGTGAGATATTCGACTGCGTAGCTCTTAACGAGCATACAGATGTGACACAGAAAGAATTGTATAGGATATACTCTCTGCAAACTACTGTGTAGGTAGAATGTCATTGGCACTGGACACATGGTGTGTACCTCCAATATATATACAGTATTGTATACATGTGTATACACATGTTGTGTATGTTTTTCTATATTTACACCTTTTTGTGTAAACACTTGAACAGATATGTGTATCGAGGACAAGACATGCGCACTCAGGCTGATAAAGTGCGTCGATCGATCACGTTTTCTTGTGGCAGCCATATTGGTGTGTTGGTGTTGATCACAGTTTCGACTACAATAAGGACCAAGACCACTGAATTTGAGCCGTTATACAAGAAGAATATTTTTAGTAAAGGTGAGAATATTTATGCAAACATACGAAGAACGTAATTAGATACTTCGTAGAGAATGTTGATTGAAGGTAAATTCGACGAAACGGTAGGCTAATGCGTTAGTCCTGGAATTTACACTCGACTCATCATCAATTGGTAATGTTATTTTATACTAGTAGTTGGAACTAATAACTATATATCCAAATTTCAAAAGTTATTTAGTCTGGTATGGAAGCCGGGATCCGGTAAAGGTATCGAACAAATGTGTCCGGAAATTACCTTTCCCTGCGACCGGAAACCTTGACCTTTCTATTTCTGCCGTAAAAATTCGCATAATTTCGTGTTCGATAACACGTATACATACTGCAGTTTCTGCAGTACTATTCCTTAAATTATACTCAGTTCTCAACAATGTGAAGTATGCCTACATATTCATTTTTTTAAATGAAAAAAACTCCCAACAGGCTGTCACTCACTGACTGTTCACTGGCAACCTGCACGCACAGGCATTCTGAAACTTTCAGTGAAAGTTCTGTCGAGTTCTGAACTGTGAACAGTGACTGAGTGAGTGAGTGATAAATAATTAAAATACATTTATATTATTTATTAATATCTGCCTATAAGTGAACATTCAGACGACCATGATACAATCGTAACTGACAGCTGACTGACGTAAGTGGAGGACTCGTGGCCCGACGAGATCATGATTGCGAGGTTGACATCATGTTGTTGTACATGATGATATCGTACTAGTACTCGTACCCGCTGGACTGTCGGACAAAACAATTGTCCATTGGCACCACGTTGTATTTGCCATTCGGCCATGGAGTCGAGAGTTTGTAACTGTAGCAGTTGAGCACTGCGGCCGAACGGCAAGTGAAAACCGCGGCCGAACGGCAAGTGAACTGCGGCCGAACGGCTAGTACACCACGGTCGACCGGCAAGTATATACACTGCGGCCGAATGGCAAGTGCACCATGGCCGAAAGGCAACTACAATGGAGCCGAATGGCATGTACATGTACAACATGGTTATATTTCTAGTTTGTATCGTCTTTTTTCAGTTTAATGAACGTACACCGTGGCAACTACATGTACACCATGGCCGAATGGCAAGTACACTGCGGCCCAACTGTAGTTAGTAGGTGGAGCATCGGTGTAGAAGGTTTTGGATTTTGGGCGCGGTGGCAACGCTATATAACCACACCACGGTTATTAAAGTAGTGCAGACTTGTTTTGTCCAGCTGAGTAGGTTGCTTGTATAGCATGTGATTGAATACCCTGCGATCTTTCCAGCCACAATTTTTATGTACACACGACTGCGATTGTGATTTTGACATGAGCATGCGCAGTCTAACTATCGGTTAATTTCTACGACATATATCCTTCCACTTATGATTGAATCATGGTTGTCTGAAAGCTCACTAAGTAGATAATATTATTTCATTTCCAATTTCCAACAACACCTAATTTCGAATTAATGGAATATGCACAAGTCATCAAAAGCCAAAATTAGTTTTTGAACCTTTTATAGCTCGAACAAGTTATCACAGACCACAGTTGTTGGAAACTTGTGTTCAAGTGTTGAAACCTCGAAATAATAAATATCTCCACCTCTACTTATAATACTGTCAATAGCAAGCCCACGGGTAGCCATGGGGCTTCGTACCCTTTGAACGAACTGCCCTTTTTACTGCAAGTGCCCGGTGGTGGTGATCGCCAATCAGGTGAACATGTCATGTGTAGCATTTGCTGAGCGGCAATTACCGAAAGGGACCTCTCTTCGAACGAATGATGTATATACGTACCAGTATATAAATATAGTCACATATACTTAATGCAGACTTAGTCTCGACAGAGACTGGTGTGTCGAGACTGGTGCACACAAATTCAATAAATACAAATGTATAGACTGCCAACCCATGTCGGTATAAAGCTGCTATTACAGACATGCGGCTGATGCATGAGGCTAGATGGGTTTATATATATAGGCGCAACGTTTCAAATCATATATATTATATAAATCACTGGGGTTGTGGCTGAAGCAGTTAAGCACATTTTTAAATCGAATGGGTTTAACTGCATCAGCCACAACCTCAGTTGTCGCACGCGTCAGTCGCAGGTTTGTGAAAACAGGAATTCGACTTGCATAAAGTAGCCTGACAGAATCACTGGATATGAAGACCAATGTATACAGCAAAAGGGTATCGTGTAAAGTATATCCTTCGAATGTCCGGCGAATATCATATCCGCCTATAGCCGGGGCAGAGACTGGTAATGCTACAATTAACCTATGTCCATCAACCTTGGTCAAAATTTTCAACTGTTCTAAATATCGTTGAATTCCAGACATGTACATTTATAGTCGGAAATTTCACAAGAAACAATAGGTTGAAATCTTTATGTAGATTGATTATCAAACAATCTATTAGTGTGGAATAATTTGTGTTAGACCAACAGGTCAGGTCTGAAGTTTCTAAAACCTTGAGGCTACTCAATAGAAGCTATAGGATTTTGCAATTTGTATGTTCAAATTTCAAATGTTCTCACATGGCCCAGTGAATGCTGTGTCACCGATCACACAAGGACGGAGTTGTATTAATAATAATAACATGCATATGAGCGTTATGTTTTATTAACAGCCCTTGGACCTATTTGTGGTCCTTGACTGTCGGGACATTATTTAATGCCCTCCAAAATTATTATTATACCCCCCCCCCTGCAAGTTGTTGGGGGTTATACTGAAAACATCTTAGCCCTCCGTCTGTCCATGGACACAAATTTGTGCAGAGTTTTTCTCAGTCATTTTTAATCATTTTCCATGAAACTTGGCACAGACAGCAACCACAATGATAACCTGTGCACCTGTGATTATGAGGTGTGTCAAATTGTTTTTAGTTATCCCCCTTTTTGACTTAAAGGTACTCAATCCGATCAGAGGGTCCCCATCTCAACAGATTCCAACAACAACAAAATTTTATCAAAGGTCACTTTAGTTATCAGAATCAAATAATTATCCAAAAATAATGCTAACGACTGTGAACTATCGTATATAATTGCCCAAAATCTGTTGTATAGCAACATTTTGTTCAATGGAATTTAGTATCGAGAGTATGTCGGTCGGCTTTTTCGGGAAACTTCTGGGACAGAAAGTATTCCTGATAATGAAAAATAATAGATTTCTAAAATCGGTATCTAATAAATCTGAGCTTTGATGGGTGGCTTCCTCGACTCAAATCAAATATTTTTTACCCCCGAAGCCATTGGAATAGTACTTGAGGAGTTTTATCCGATTGAGTACCTTTAAGAAAATTTTCAATAGATTATACAGGGGTATTACTTTGAGCTATTGTTCCTATAATTTTTGGTCAATTGTTTCAAAACTTTCACAGACATTTAGTACCATGGGAAACTACATTATTCCTACATTTTTTGTTAAATTTTTTTAAATGGCACAGATATTTATTACCATGGGAATCTGTGCACCTGCGATTTTAAAGTCGGTCAGAGTGCACTTGCACTTTACTTGCTACCAAAGCTCATATACAGCGAATACTCTTTTTTATTTTATCTTCTTTTTTTCCCGTGTTATGCAGGGGGGGGGGGGGGTCGGAAAAAAAATTCAGGCACGTATGGCATTTTTTCCCTTTCGATCATTTTTTGTACCCACCCACCCCCACCGCCAAATTTTTTTCAGTTTTCGGCAGTT
The DNA here is from genome assembly GCA_032622095.1 of Siphonodentalium dalli. NCBI lineage: Eukaryota > Metazoa > Mollusca > Scaphopoda > Gadilida > Siphonodentaliidae > Siphonodentalium > Siphonodentalium dalli. Next base: position 24,533,164 of record CP136069.1, read on the forward strand.
TTTTCCGACCATTTTTTGACACCCACCCCCCCTTTTAACACTAAAACAGAGATTTGCGGGGGGGAAATTCACTGTAAACAGCTGTATATGAATTTCTGTGCATACTATTTATCATGGATGTTAACATGGACATGTAAATAGGAATGAGTCATTTTGAGGTCATTCGTCCAAAAAAACATGGCTGCCAGCGGCCATCTTGGATTTCAAAATTTGCAACAAAATACAACACGATAACTGCCTGCAGTCAGTTTACAGTTAGAATTACATTATTTATCTCATTCAACGTGGGTTTGAAGCCCAACTCATTGCCAAAACACTAAAAAACAAGCAGGGGAATTTTTTTTTTTAGTTGCGGAAAAAATTGCTTGTTGGTGGCTTTGACTACCCACCCACCCCGGCATACGTGCCTGAATTTTTTTTTTCACCCCCCCCCCCCTGGTTTTATGCAGAACATAACTCAACTGAGTTGAGTCGCTATGGATGCTTGCAAAAAAAATGGCCAAGATAAGTTCATCATAAGTTATTGTCGTTAAAGAGACTGTTCAGCAGACATTCTACTAGTACTTATGTTCCAATTCACAATTTTAACCGGCTCCAACTTGATTGGTTTGGTTTATTAGGGTTTATCGTCGTGCTAGCCGCTAGGCCACACATGACGTTGTCAATTGTACTGGTGGAGGAAAGACCACGCAGAGGCTTGATTTCACCAAGAAATCGTCCCACTGCATGTAGAAACCACCGACCCCCAGAAAGCAACTGACAAACTTGCCCAGATACACGATTCCAGTCACCCTTCCTATGACGGGGTTCGAACCAGCTTCGTCAGCGATGGACGGCCTGTGACGGTGAAAATCTACCTGGCACTCTACCAATTCGACCACTGGGGGCCCCTGCTCCCACTTGAAAACAAATTTGACATCTTGTCTGATATAATACAACATGTGTTGGATATTTTAGGAGGTGGGTGTGGGGAAGGGTGGCTTTATACATTTCAAATTCAAGGTGCATCCCTCCCCAATGGAGACCTCCATCTACGTCCCTGATGAATGTTGGTGAAGTACATATGTTATTTTATAATCCTGGAAGTTATTGCTGTGACCAATTTTCAGATGTCATGTATGTATACAATTGCAATTAAATAACTAGTCTGAGTAATAGCTTTTCTAATGAAAACAATATTGTAATAAGTGTTTACTAATTTTTGCAGATAACCTCAGCTTATCGTAAGAATGAGTGATGTGCTCCTCTGCTGCCAATAATTCTGGAATTTGTGAGAGGACAAAACATTTCCAATGGCAGTCTGTGTCTGTGAGTAAAATATAATGATGTTACTTTGCATTATCAACTAATCTTTTAATTTTGAGGGGCATTGGGGCTACATGATCTGACTCACTTGTATCACAACCTACATGCACATGTACAGTCGGTCAGGATGCTGAAATCAATCATCCAGATGAACTACTCTCATAATGAGGGGGTGCTTACGACTCTACAGCAATGCCATCGATGTGTGCTTCTTACGGAACACTCATTTTAGCACTGCGAAGCTCAACAGGGATATTATATAGATATATTCTTCGCTGATGTTGAATCGAATATGAATCATATACTCATGCAGCAGCATGTTTAATTGAATATGATTTCTTTAATATTTGCAGGATCCTAAAATTAAGTTACCCCTAGTGTCATCGAGAATCTTTTATCAAATGAGTTGCAGAAGGTGCATGGATATATTTTTGCGACAGCAAAACTCGAGCAGAATGTAATTATGCACTGTCCACCATGATTTTGATAAAATATTTGAGATTATGGTACAAGTTGTGAAACTTGTGTTCTGTATTTATTCTACACCATTGTGTCAATCCATGAGTCAGCTACCTTTATTTAAGTCTGATGGATAACTGGTTATGATCGGGACATCACCTGAAGCTGATTGTTGACATACTATATGTACAGGTCTATAATAGCTGTTTGTCACATTTCTTGGAAACAACATCAATAAAAATAATTCCGGCTTCTATTCCATTAGAGGCATACAATAATAGGTATTCAATGGTGATATTTGGTTGAATAGTCAATAGGTGTGGAATAAAGCTTTATTTTATTTTACCTCTAATTACACAGCTGCAATATTTTGGTCTATTTCGTAAATTCAGTTACATTGTTGGTATAATTTTTCAGCTTGTCCACGATAGTGCAATCCTGATGTCATTGAGACTCGCAACATATTTGACATCATGCATGACAGCCTATCCAATACCAGAGAATTAATTTATTTCTTGCCATGTTCAATATATAACTAACTTGCCTAGATAGTGGACAAATATTATTACTTGATTAAATATTGGTGTGTAGTAAATACAAAACCAAACCACACCTGCACTTGGAGTAGGCAAACAATTGTGCACTTATCTGTTATGTTAAAGTGTTATGCTGCAAGATGCAACTTGACACTGGCCACTCATGTAATATTTCACGAAACTTGAGCCCCAACAAATTGGTGCAATAACGTTCACCGCATTGACAGTCTGTATACTAACTATACTCACATGTTTTTTTAATATTTGGAGTGATTATTTATTTTACTTCATTGTATAATAATTATATAAAGCATTTCATGTATAATTTAGCGTGCAAGTTCTCAATTTGATTCAATGGACCCCATATATTCAGGTTCCAACAACAACATATTTTGAAATGCTGCTTCAGTTATATGCTCAAAATGTGTTATTTATCAACATGTTGTTCAATGAAAATTTTGCCTCATTATCAACACAAAGCTACGGTACTTGATTTTAGAGTTATCATCTTCATCCGCAATTTGGTCCAAGACCATTGGCCCGTTGACTTTTTCCCAGGCCAATATTAAGTCTCGATGGTGAAAAATAATAGATTTAACAATGAATATGTAATAACTCTTAGCTTTGGTGGGTGGGTTCATCGACTCAAATCAAATATCCTCCACCCGAATCAAAATATATAGTAATTGAGCCTTATTGAGGGGCATCTAATCGGATGATGCATACTTAATATTGATTATATTTAAACAGTTTACAGCTCGTGTTTGTTCTGAGCAAGAACTATTTCTAAAAATAGTGACAAATATATGTCCCACAGGGCAACTTGATAGTCACATTATATAAGAAAATCAATATTAATTGATAGTAGTGTTCCCAGGTAGGTGTTTTTGATTCATTTCTCTTATGTTATACCGAGAAAACTATATACTTGTTGTGGGAACAGATAATTCATCTTTAAATTGAAGCCTGGAAATCATAGAGTGTGTCATTTCATGTTTGGGAAATATGATAAACATTGGTACAAGTGACCTAGATAGCTGGAACCTGATTTGTGGATTTTCATCAACAAGTGGGGGGAGGTATGTCTGAAAATGGTTGGTTAAATGTTAAAGGTACTCAATCCGATTAGACCCTCATAAATGACTATTTCTTTGGCTTCTGAGGTAAAAAAAATAATTGATTCGAGTCGAGTAACCTACCCATCAACCCTCAGAGTGATCAGATATAATTTTTTGAAGTTTTGTTATCTGTTGTTTCTGGCCCAGAACATGCCGTCAAAAGGAAGTTCTCAGTGCTTCATTTTAGAGTTATCCATCTTCGTCCATTAGAATAAATGTTTATGTTGCAATTATAATACACATCTCGAGAAAATTACAAATAAAAAAAAAATCAATATCTGATCATTCTGAGCTTTGATGGATGGGTTCCTCGACTCAAATTAATTATTTTTTACCCCTGAAGCCGAAGAAATAGTAATTTAGGGGTGCTTAATCAGAATGAGTACCTTTAAGATCCATGCTATAATAGATTTTGTTCAGTTCAAACCATGACATACATAAAAAATAATTTAAAATTCTGACTTCATATATTTATTTTTTCAGGATGACTACAGAATCAGATATAAAATGTGCTATATCAGGAAGTAGAGGTCTACCATACAGTAATGATATGTTACTACTTGTAGCTTCAAAATGCCATGAGTTGAATTTCTCATTCAAGGTGGATGACAAACAGTATTTATGGACCAGTTCTCAAATGTGTGACAATCTTCAGCCGTGTAATATCATACACATGCTTTGTAAATTACCATGTAATATGTTATTGTGGAGGAGGATGGATGATAAGTCACATTATTGTAATTGATGATCTGACAATCTTCAACTAAGGAATTTTCTGTTCTCTGTTCATTAAAATCATGGTAAAAGAAGCCTTGATTTTGGCTAACTACAGGATTGGAGCAGTGGTCGTACTATTATTCCTCTAATTTATTAACTGACTGAAACAGCTGAAGTGGACTATCTAATAACATTTCTCCAGTGAACATGTCTGCTTGTGCCTCAACTGTTACTGTAGTGTCAACCAGAGTTTGAAGGCTCCTGCAGCACATGAAATATGAATTTTCAGCTTCATTTGTTGGATATATAGTTATATACCATTAAAATAAAGTTCATGTAAAATAATTATACTCTTTGAGAATAAACTTTCCTCTATCAAAGTAATGGTGGTAACATTGTATTGAAAAAACGATGTCAGTTTAATATAATATGGGTTTATTTATCTACTGAAATATGATAAGTCAGTGGGGTGTACAATTAAATAACATCAAAGAGACCATATATAATCTTGGTGTTTGGTGTGATGACACCTTATCAGTGTTCTGTGTATTCTGCTTCTGAATTGTAATGTAAGCATTGATACTGAATCTTAATTGCCATGATACACCATGAAAGTAATAGAGAAGTGATTCCTGTTCAATGACTGGTGGTATTCTAACTACCGTATATGTAACGCAACAGAAATTGCTGGTCCCACTTTTACTTGTAACTTCTTTCGTAAATTTTAACAGTACTTATCTGACAGTGCTGTCTCGTCAAAAGTTCAAAACAGATAAAAACGATAAATTTAATATATGCTCAGTTTTCGAAAAATCCTCATGTCATTGATGCGGGAGAGGTGGCTTAGAATCATTCCAAAGATCCTCATGCCCTGTCAATTGAAGAGGTGACTTCGATGCTGACTCCAGAATAAGAGCAATTATTAAAATACATGTAACATGCATGTAACTCTATTCATAATAGCATTGTTTGTATTGTCATTGTCATTTTATTGTACCGGTATATATGAATTTCAATGCTAACTTTCTCTGAAGTTAGTTCCATTCCACAAATCCGTTATACATGTATATGATAACTAATGGGTTGATACTTTTTGGAGAGTGTTGTGTCCTCTTGTCAAAACTTATCAAAATGATATTTTCATGCTCGCTCAGTTTTTGAAAAATCCTCTTGTCATTGACAAGGGAGAGGTGACTTGGAGTCATTCTAAAGATCCTCATACCCTGTCAATTGAAGAGGTGACTTCGATGCCTTATCGTGGATGCAAGCAATTAAAATATAAACTTGACTGCATCTAACTTTTCCGGTTCAATATAATTGTTTAATTGCCAATTTATTTTACAGGCAAAAGACAATGCCAACTATGGGTGATGTTCGATCAATTAAGCGTACTGGATGTATATCTAATAGCACATTCCTCGGGATTTTATTCTGGGTAACATTTTTCTGACAATGCTGTGTTTTCTCAACAAAATTTATCAATATGATACTTTCATTCTCAGTTTTTGAAAGATCTTCATGTCATTGACATGGGAGAGGTGGCTTGGAATCAATCCGAAGATCCTCGTGCCCTGTCAATTGAAGAAGTGGCTTCAAAAACTGAGAATGAAAGTATCATATTGATAAATTTTGTTGAGAAAACACAGCATTGTCAGAAAAATGTTACCCAGAATAAAATCCCGAGGAATGTGCTATTAGATATACATCCAGTACGCTTAATTGATCGAACATCACCCATAGTTGGCATTGTCATTTGCCTGTAAAATAAATTGGCAATTAAACAATTATATTGAACCGGAAAAGTTAGATAAATAGTGAGTTAAACTTTTCTTGCCCATTTCATTGTCATTGCAAATTTATTATACCAGTACATGTAAATGTCAATGTAATATGAGGTCCATTCAGCATATATAACATATGATAGCATGTTTTTCATGATTTGTTTTGGCTAATAGTTATCGCTTTCAATATCAAACATTCTTACTGTGATGGCCTAAATTCAGTGGCCTCAACCATGCGATTCTGATTCGACATTACAGTTGCTACATCACCCAAAAATGTCCCAATATTTACAAAAAGAATGCATGTAAATTTATTACACATAAAGTGTTTAGATTAGTTGGTACACAGTGTGTGTACCAAATATGCACAATACTGGGTACTATATACTACAAAATTGTGTAGGTTGTTACACGGATGTGTATAAATAAAGTACATACTACTGTGTACTATGTACACACATGTGTATAAATAAAGTACACACTAACTGTGTATTATCTGTGTACTACTGTGTAGTAACTGTCTACCAACTGTTTACTACACATAAGTGTATAGCGACTACACATACATGTGTGTATAGAGCTACACATATTGTGTGTACCAAAAATTGCTCTACAGTTTCTACACATAATTGTTGGAGAGCAGATGTTACACATATGTGTGTACAAAGTGTGTAGCGTTTCTACACAGTGTTTTTTAGAGAGTAGGTGCTGCTTATCCATAAACACTCGATAACTCAATTTAATCATGAAACTGCCGCCGTTTTTTTATTTTGTTCACATATCTGTTATATATTTGTTACTTCTTTTTCGAATATAAAAGATAAACTAACGGCCACCTGCTTGTGACATTCATGTAATAAGCACCTCATTCATGTTTATTTGTGTTTGTAAATACTGATGTATATAATATACTCTCTAATATCTCTCGCTGAATATGTTCGCAATACATCAACATTGATGATGTATCAATGCTGAGCTGAACAATTCAACAAACACCGATAAATGTTTAGTGATCTGAGATCTAAAACGCACTCTATTTAATACACACCGTTATTTTTTCTCGATTCACCAATAATTTCGTGAAGAGATTATATGAATAAAGAACGCGTAGAATTTTGTTGGGTAATTTTCAGCGCATTCGGAAACAATCAGACTTAAACGTCAGACGATAGTGTATGGCAAATTGAAAATGACAATATATCTATTGTGTAGCACAGTATATATCGGCATGATCGTAACACATAATATGCGCCCCGTTTGTTTTAACTTACAGTGATGTGATACCAGAAATGGTGAATAATCTTGTTCAAAGTAGAAAATTCTAAAAATATTATGTCCTAATTGACAACAAGCACAGTCATTCTTATATATTAATTAAATACAGTGAAAATCTACGGCGAAATCCTTTTCGTTAATTGATCGCAGATAGTTGCGTCCCGAATCGAGATGTAAATATTTACAATTGTGCGTAGTTCAGACGATGTTTTCTATGAAGTGGTAAGGTCTATTTGTTTCGGCGATTTTACTAGAATGATACATTCCTCCAGTTGGTTGGCATAGCGCCTGAATAACAACTTATTAGTTTCACGCACCCGAATAAGTTTACCTATAATATGTCTTTAATCCCCCATGATAATATGAGATCATTATAAAATGTATTACATTTGCATCACATGTTTTATTATCTGAGAAATTAAACAAAGTATATGTTCACAGCCGGCGGGCACACCGTGGGTCCCACGAGAGCATATAAGTGTCAATTATCTCTTCAAATGTTGTTAATTATAAACACGATTTATTAGAATTCGTCGATTTGAGGTTTCACATCAAAGTATCGAAAGCGCATTTGTCGTTCATCGCCGCCCTGACGTGATTTCGAAGTTCATATGTTGTTTATTAACGCATACTACAATGTATCAACAGAAACAGATCAGATGACAATAACCGAATTTATATACATTTATGTGTATATATACATCAATTGGGACAATGTTTCGTTACTATCTTTGAATTTTTTAAATAGAGTTATCTCACATGAAACCCCTATAATATCATAGAAAAATCCATTACATATTTTCTTATCTGTCACTAGTGGCTAATAGCTAATATATAGTCCAAGCGGTTTTCACCGTCATTGTATACCTGCGCGCGAGACGTAGTTTTGATTTCATACCAAAAGATAGCTGTGAATTACTATTGAACACTGATCGTTTGTTTTGATTACAATTATATTATTGTCGAATGTTACCAATAAATAACACAATAGACGTCAAAAAAGACGAAACTAAAAAGTACTATATTTCGTTGCGGGTGTAGCGTGAAGCGTCTGAGCCAACACAATACTTGTATACAGTTTGCGTGTTTTCTACAGAGCTGATGTTGTTAAAAGGCATAAAGGTTTAGTTTTTTTTTCATGTGATATACAGAATCTTCAACTCGTTATGTTGGGATATAAGATTTTATGAAACTCGTTTGATAAATTTGATTCAAATTTGGACATAACATCTTATAACGCACACCGTAAAATGTCACAAATTGTTTGTTTGTATATTCTACCAGAAATTTCGAAATAAAATCAATATTAATTGATATAACCATTCCGGACAGTGATCTTCGATTCATAGTTATCATACCAAGGAAACTAACTATGTGAAACGTATTATAGAGATTTATAGACATCGTCAATCTCACAGTTAGTAAAACTGTATGTTTATGGCTGAAAAGGAAATGAGTTTGGGACTAAAAATCAAGATATATCAGGTTCGTCGGCTGTTCTGCATTTTTGTATACATGTGCAAAATTAATAAAGAATTGATTCCAATCATCTGTTAGTGTAATATAAAAGAAATAGACCGTAACTTCAATACGCATGTATGATTTTTGGAAACAACTGCTGTGCAACTTCCATTCGGAAAATAACGCACTTCTGAATAAGACGCCATAATCAACCACCGCTGACAATACATGTATGTTTAACAAAAACAAGAATTATATCTGTCAGAATAAAAAGGTTACCGTTGGATATAGTTCCACTGGTTGTCATTTCGGAATCCATTTATTCCACAGGTCCCCTGGTGCGACACCACCACTACAAGTATATATACTAATACTGTGATTTATTCCACGGTCTCGCCGATGGGTTGTTAGCTGAGTTATCGGTTCAATTCGCGACAGAATACAAAGACATTTCGCGTCATTGTTAAGCTGAAGCTTTCGATAATTTAACCGCCAGAATGGGAAGTCGGGCACATCAGCTAGTAAATAATATTTATCTTTGATGTGAAACACAAATGACATTACATAATATTGACTAACCAAATATTCCAATTGTATACGGCTTCTAAAAATTGTTAAACCTTACAAGTCCAATGTACAAGTACAATTACAATGTTATCTAAAAATATGTTGTACATGTAACTACAGATTTGGGATCCTCAATACGTGTTCCAGTTTGTTTAAAGGGGTACTGTACGCCAAATGATGTTGTTGGTTTCTATAGTCTCCGAGTCAGAGAATAAGGTAACAATTTTTTCATTATTTGAAAGTATGTTGAGTACGAAGTAGTGTTACGGATGACAAATTTACCGGAATGCAAAAATACAAGTTGTCGAGTAATTTTTGTACAGTTTTCAACCAAATGAATCAAATAAAAGTTATATTATAGGCATACTAGTCCAATATAATCATTTAAGTTATTGTATCGTCGCTAGTCAGTGAGTGACTTGAGTGTTCTCCCCGTATCATTATAATATTTTAAGCAATCGTGTGCGATCGGTTTAACATCCAGTATCCCTCAATTACTTTATTTTGATTACGGAAATTCGTAATTTAATTGACGCCATTTTATGGCTCCAGTCATAAATTAAATTTATATCAAATTATTAACTTTTAAATTATTAAATTTTAAGATAGCATATTAACCTGAGCGTTTACAGAATACATCTTCGACTCAAATTACTTATGTTTCTATATATTATCGATATTAGATCGTTGTTGTCACCGGAAATTTAATGCAAATGGCGTACAGTACCCCTTTAAGTTTGCAGCTGTCCATTCATATCTTTGTAGGTCTATAAATGAATTATTATAAGTAGAACATGGCTGTTGTCAAGAGAGTGTTTTAATACGAGTCATGGTCATAGGGCCACTGTCTCAGCTATAGTGCGAAATCGTATATTGGAACAAATCATCATCAATGTTTGGGGAGTAAGTCGCCACGATTTTTACCACATAATAACACGTGTGATCTATGTGAAACGACATAGCATGACATCCACTGTGACCCATATAACAGGTAAGTGTTCTGACAAGAAACATGTTGTATGTAGAGAACACACTCGTTCTGCTCAGAACATATCCGACGCATCCGTAATTTAGACAGTATACTAAGTATGGCGTATATATACTCACTGTGAAAGAACTCCCAAACTTCGCCACTGATGTCCGCTGTAGCATCGATGGTACATGTGGCGCTGTCACCATCAAAACTAAAGGTTTTACACTCCGCCTCTTCGCAGTAACCACCACATTCTGGTAAGGAACGTGCAGTGACGTATTGCGGACTCCGTCCCCAATCGGATGGCGCACTGGTAAGTGTGTATTGTACGCTGTAAGCCCCGTCAAAGAACCACCATAACAAGTAGGAAATAACACCCGGGGCTTGTACGAAATACATCGAGACGCTGTCTTCGGCGTTCTCTGGATATTATCAGATTCTGATGCTGTACCATTTCGGCTTTACATGGCTCCCGGGGAGCAAAATCAATGACGCCCATTGTTTGATGGCTTTTGTTCTCTAGGGCATGAAACTTCTTCAATTAACGACACAAACAATCATATTGACCGATGGGCGCGTTGTGAATAATTTAAATGAACATACTCGTTGCTTGTTTGAAACATTAAGGTTAATGTGTGCGTGTATACAATGCAGCTCATACAATTGATACCACCGCAACAAACAAACAAACAAATAAACGACTGATGAACTAGGGGCGAAAATGAAAATTGCAATGACATTGTAGACTAGCATGTGGAATCCAAGATGAATGTGGTGGCCACATCTTTCAACGAAATTTGGGGGGGCGGCGGAATCAACAGCTGTCATCTGGATATCACACCGAATAGGGTGTGCTGACAAATTTAGTGATGCAAAAACTGTGCCCTGTGCCAATGCATTCTCTTATATATGCGAGTCGACCATAGGTCGCCTCGCATATATAAGAGAATGCATTGGCTTAACATATTAAAAATTATAAAATTGTTAAAGAATGTAAGAAAAAATGGTAAAAAGTGTTAAAAAAAGATTTTTTTTAGGCCAATGCATTCTCTTATATATGCGAGGCGACCTATGGTCGACTCGCATATATAAGAGAATGCATTGGCACAGGGCACAGTTTTTGCATCAATAGTGAAATCCTAAATGGCTCCCGATGGTTATGTTTTCATTGAAAATAATGGTTCACAATCAATAGCTCCCATCTGAGGTGATCCCAAACATGCCTGTTTATTTTCAAACATCTACTAGAAAAATGTGGGCTGCAAGGTGTGCCGATGGGATCAAATGTGAAATAAAAAATGGCTGCTGCTGGCCATGTTTTAAACACATTTCGGAAAACATTTATGGCTCCCCGAAGTAACGCCAGAGATATGGCGACAGGGGGTCGGACCACCTCCAACTTTGCCAAAAATGGCAACAGTTGGAAACGCCATCCACGACACAGCCACAATCGGACATTGCAGACCAACATCAGGCTGAAATTGTTCTGTTAGTTCCATTTTTCAACTTGTTTTCAGACCGAAAGTCAGATAATTCAATGCCTCTTTTCAGTAAATATTTCCAGCTGAAATGGCTATCAGTTGGAATTTTCTCGACCAGAAGTCGAATTATCAATGTGCTACTGTTGGTGTCAACACAGGGGGATGGGTTGAATAATTTCGCGTTCCAAAAGGAGTTGGTGCAGTTGATCTCCCTATAATTGCTTTCTCGGGGAATCGATTGGTTGAGGAAGAAAACTATATCGAATAGCTCGGCGTTATACTAACACTCACTCTAAAAACGCGGTGATCAAATCGTCAGCGCGTGTGCAATGTAAATATACCTTAAGATATGCGATGCACGTAAATCTGACATCGGACACGAGTCTGTGACAAATATCCATGTCTGCATGAGCCCTATCTCCCAGAATATTACTGGGATAACTTTTCGCGTGAAAACATCCTTATCTTCGCCTCAATGGATCAATTGTCTTACCCCGAAATTCTAATGTATGCATTCGGAAGCAAGTCGCTGCGCGGATTTGATCCCTCAACTATTCCAAACGAAAATAATTTATTGCGAGTGAATACTCGCATAGAAATATATATGCATGTATAGTGATGATCTTTAATGGAGTCTATAGTTCAAAACTTGAAAGGAAACGATATAATAAACACCACTTGCACTGTCTCAAGTGCTCAAGTCCCAGGCATGTTCAAAGGCCAAAGCTAGGCATTTCCCGGAGACATATATATAGCATGGTACTGTGCCATATATTTACTATATGTATGTAACACTATATATTATTAGTGCATATTATAGTATATCAATATAACAATGAATGATAACATCACATTTCTGTATAATATATATCTCTCGTCTGAAACAAATCTGTATTTATTTAAAATTGCCTTTAGGGATGCCTCTTAATGACAGCTAAGTGTATGGTAGATATTATTGAGCAAATATTGTTCCGGTATCGGTACAGGTTGCTATGTATATATATACAAACAATGATGTAATGTATGAAAACACATATGTAAACACCGAGATATTGTTTAGTTATCCACGTAAGTCAGACGCAGTATCTATATCTATATTTGCGAATGTCTGTCTGTCTGTCTGTCTGTCTGTCTGTCTGTCTGTGTTCTATATAAATTCACAGGGGACCATCTAGATGATACCAATGGGGTCTACTAGGAGTATCTTTTTACGAGAAAGATAATGGTCGGGGTTAGAATTTTCTAAAGTGACGCCGTTGTTGTCAGGGGCAGAAAAGGGGGTGGGGCAGAAACAAAATTTGTCGCCGATTTCCACCAAACTTATATATAATCATCCCCATAATATGAGGAATCTAATGGTGTGGTTTAAATATGGAAAATGTGGCGTCGTTCGCATCAGGGGTGCCCGGAAGGGGAGGGGCAGAATTGTTTTCTGTCGCTGATTGCCACGAAACTTAGATATAATCATTCCCATGATATGAAGAATCCAACGGTGTGGTTTAAATATGTCAAAAGTGGCGTCGTTCGAGTCAGGGATGCACGGAAGGGGAGAGGGTCACCAAAATTGATAAAACTAATTTTAGCGCAGATTTCCACCAAATTGATATATATTCTTCTTCGTGATACAAGGAATCTAATTGTGCGATTTAACAACGCCAAATTGTTGTCGTTTGGATGAGAGATTGGGAGGGGGTGGGCACTAAATTTGATAATAATTGGTTTAGTAGCCGATTGCCACCACACTTATACAAAACCATCCCCATGGTATGAGGAGTCTAATGTTGTGGCTTATATCTGTCAAATGTGGCCTCATTCGAGTCATGGGTGTATTGAAAGGGACAGGGGCACCAAAATTGATGCAATTTTTTTAGCGCCAATTTCCACCAATTTGATACACGTTCTTATCCATGATACGAGGAATCTAATCGTGTGATTTAAAGACGCCATTGTGGTGCCCTTTGGTGAGATATGGGGAGGGATTGACACCAAATTTGATAAAAAAAATTGTTTAGTCGCGTCGCCGATTATCACCAAACTTATAAACAATCATCTCCATGATATCAGGAGTGTAATTGTGTGATTTAAGGATGTCACAGGTGGGGCCATTCGAGTTACTATAGTAGTGGTGTATAGAGATGAGAGGAACACAAAAAATTGTATCTATATGTTTAGTGCCGATTTCCACCAGATTGAAACATATTCTTCTCCGTGATACGAGGAATCTTATCGTGTGGTTTAGATACACCACATTGGTGCCCTATGCCCTGTCTGTCTGTCTGTCTGTCTGTGTTCTATAGAAATTCACAGGGGACCATCTAGATGATACCAATGGGGTCTACTAGGAGTATCTTTTTACGAGAAAGATAATGGTCGGGGTTAGAATTTTCTAAAGTGACGCCGTTGTTGTCAGGGGCAGAAAAGGGGGTGGGGCAGAAACAAAATTTGTCGCCGATTTCCACCAAACTTATATATAATCATTCCCATAATATGAGGAATCTAATGGTGTGGTTTAAATATGGAAAATGTGGCGTCGTTCGCATCAGGGGTGCCCGGAAGGGGAGGGGCAGAATTGTTTTCTGTCGCTGATTGCCACGAAACTTAGATATAATCATTCCCATGATATGAAGAATCCAACGGTGTGGTTTAAATATGTCAAAAGTGGCGTCGTTCGAGTCAGGGATGCACGGAAGGGGAGAGGGTCACCAAAATTGATAAAACTAATTTTAGCGCAGATTTCCACCAAATTGATATATATTCTTCTTCGTGATACAAGGAATCTAATTGTGCGATTTAACAACGCCAAATTGTTGTCGTTTGGATGAGAGATTGGGAGGGGGTGGGCACTAAATTTGATAATAATTGGTTTAGTAGCCGATTGCCACCACACTTATACAAAACCATCCCCATGGTATGAGGAGTCTAATGTTGTGGCTTATATCTGTCAAATGTGGCCTCATTCGAGTCATGGGTGTATTGAAAGGGACAGGGGCACCAAAATTGATGCAATTTTTTTAGCGCCAATTTCCACCAATTTGACACACGTTCTTATCCATGATACGAGGAATCTAATCGTGTGATTTAAAGACGCCATTGTGGTGCCCTTTGGTGAGATATGGGGAGGGATTGACACCAAATTTGATAAAAAAAATTGTTTAGTCGCGTCGCCGATTATCACCAAACTTATAAACAATCATCTCCATGATATCAGGAGTGTAATTGTGTGATTTAAGGATGTCACAGGTGGGGCCATTCGAGTTACTATAGTAGTGGTGTATAGAGATGAGAGGAACACAAAAAATTGTATCTATATGTTTAGTGCCGATTTCCACCAGATTGAAACATATTCTTCTCCGTGATACGAGGAATCTTATCATGTGGTTTAGATACACCACATTGGTGCCCTATGGGTGAGAGATATGGGGACCTTAAATTTTATACGAATTTGAATACTCGCCAATTTTCACCACATCAATTTGGTGACACCAATTTCATATATATGCATCTCTAATCTCTAATGAGTCTTAATGTGTGCACCTTGAGTCCGAAATATGGACGGGAGGGTCACCAAAACTGATACAAAATATTTTTAGTACCAATTACCATCAAATTCAGACACGTTCTTCTCAAATGATACAAGAAATCAAATTGTGCTATCTGTCTGTCTTTCTGTCTGTCTGTGTGTGTTCTATATATAACTTCATGCGGTACAATTGAGATGGCACCAAGGCATTCTAAGAGGGGTAACTTTTTACAAGGAAGATACTGGTGCGGGTTTAAATTTTCTAAAACGACGAAAATATGGTGAAATAGTTTTGTCGCTGATTTCCACCAAACGAATACATCACCTCTGCAATATGGCGTTGTTCGAGTCAGCGTTGCATCAACAATTGATTTAATAAACTATTTTTAGCCCAGATTTCCACCAAATTGATATATTATTCTTCTCTATGATACGAGGAATATCATCGTGTGATTTAAAGACGCCAAATTGCTGTCGTTTGGGTGAGAGATGTGGGGTCATAACTATTCTCAGAATTTGTTTAGTTTCTGATCACCACCAAACATATATATAATCATCGCCAGTATATCATGCATCCATGCGTCTAATGGGCGTGGTTTAAATATGTCAAAAGAGGCAAAATCTGATACAAATATATTTGGCACTAATTTCCAACAAATTCATACACGTTTTTCTCTAATGATATACCATGAATTAAATCACATTTGGTGTCGTTTGCGTCACGGATGGCGAGCGAATATGCACTATCATTGATAAGATTGCTATTCGCTGATATCCACATATCAGTTATATATAGTCACCCAGGCCATCTCCATATCGTTTTAAGGAGATTTGGGCTTTCACATTTCACAATCCCGACAAATGGTAACCCACTTAAGTCACTTGAACAATTATATCTTCTTAACTGTCATATTAATATGGGGATGGCAATCAGGGCATTCACACAATGAGCTAGCAAAAAGAGATACATAGAAGAAGCATTAAACGTATATTTATCATTATATTGAAGAGATATATATTTGTGCAAACTGAGAGACCTCGAACCGTCAGAGGATTGCATATATATTATAAAAAAATTGAGGCTGTTCCATTCAATACAGTTTCCACAAAAAAGTTACAATTTATCAAGAGATACGGAAGGCCTGTTCAAAAATAGTGGTCACAGTGTGCAGTCATATATAGTTTCTTCTGATATACAAGAAAATACAGTAAGTAGCACATGACTTTTCAGGATCCTCAAAATACTGACATCTGACAAGGGTTTTAGAACAGACCCATCGACTGACATAAACAACTCAAAATCTCGCTCTGTATCTGGCAAATGTAGCTGATATACGTGCGCAGCAACATTTCGTTTAAACTGAGAATATTTAGCCAATATATAGCACCATGAACAGAGAAGCACCTGGAGATATGATAGCCAGGTGTCCTCGAGATCTTAGTCCAACCCACTAGATTGATTGAGACATCTCAATATGTAAAACCCAATTTTCATCTTTTATTTATGCGAACTAATGTGTTTATGATGTTCATGTATCATATTATAACGTCTGGTGTATACGCAGTTGTAAATAAATAAATACTTCATTATTGGTGGAACGGATTAATCGCGCTAAACAGAAAGACAATTGACAAGGTGGGCCACTACTTATATATTCCATGACTGTAATAATCATGTTTTGTGATGCTAATTGAATATACAATTTATGAGAAAACGTATAACACTTTAAGCAAGAGTATTCTCTATTCCCAACAAATATCCACAGCATACAGATGGTTTCACATCGCATTAACCTGGGCAATGCCGGGTAACCCTGCTAGTACAATATATATACATAAAATTACATAATAAAAAGACAATAATTTAACTTGGCTTCACGTATAAATGTATGTTATCACAACATATTTCTGGGAAAGAAGCTATTACTCTACTGTACATATACATGTATATAACAAAATTACTATACTATGTATATAGACATGATTATATAACAACATGTACGGCGATTGCAATTACACAAGTCATATATTTTCACAAGATAATTTGTGGCATGTCCAATCAACTTCAATGTCTCTGAGAGCACATAATAAATTTTCGCAGTATGTTGGCATTACATATATTATGTAGAGATGTGATGTTATCGCGAGGAATGGTGACAAATTTCCATTAATATCAATATGGTTGGAAATGATTCCTCGGTATAGAGCTTGAATATTGCTGATGAAAATGTCATCGAAGTTCAATATCTTCATAGCCTCTGACATACAATTCCACGATACCGAGTCAGAAGCCTTTTCAAAATCAAGGAGTAGTAATAGACCGGTATATTTTGTATTTCGTCTCTTAGTAATACACGTAATACAATTTTGAGGCGAGTAGCAGGAATTCCTGACAATATTTTGTAGCCACCATTAAGAAGGGCTATCGGCCTCCAGTTGGTTAAGAACTGTCGTTGCTTATTTTCTTTTGATATAAGAGTGACAACGCCATTTTTTTTCTGCGTAACAGACAAATCACCTCTGATTAAATCATAGTTCAAAGAGTGCACTAACTATTTAACAAATTGCACCAAAACCTTTTTATAACATACCCTGAGACGCCAGAGGAGCCAAGACTGCTAATTGTCAATTTTTTAAGTCTAATTCTTCGGCATTTAATACCGGTTGATCTGTGTGTGCATGTCAGAAATCTGAAAGCTAATTAATGTCTCCATCTAAAACGTTCAGGTTGTAGAAAAATTATTCAAATAACTCGCAGTGCATTTCTCTACTCTTGATTTGTACAATTTCTCCCATATTTGCATGCTTCATTCAGAATATCCCCTTATTTTTCTAAGACTCAAAATTCAGAGCCAGTCTCAGATAGCCGCAGGCTGCCAGTGCCTGGAGTGCCACGAAAATTCGAAATTATATCACTGATTGACGGGTTTGTTCAGCTTCAGTCAAACTCAAAGCCAGGTAAGTAATTTGTTAATATGTTTCTGAGGTTCATTCTTGAAAAAAAAACATTTCAAATTGTCATTATTATTATTATAGTCAACCATACAATAGGGTGACTTTGATCCACTTAAAGTTGGCTAAATAAAATTATTTAATATATATATATATAGAATACACCCACAGTAGCCAAATACCAAATTTTCACCACCAGTGGAATTGTAGTTTTAACCACGATCCGTTTGGCGAGTGGTTAAAACCACAATACCACGAGTGGTGAAAATTTTGTACTCTCGGCTACTATGGGTGTATTTTATTTATACCATACTTATTTTTTTTTATTTTTGCGCTAATCAACTAATCCGCTGTTTACGTTTAATGTGTGTCCTCACCGAGAGACACAAACACGACGCTATAAGGAATGTGCGTCACGCGTTATGATGCAAACATTTACGTTATGACGTCAGCCTGTTTCTGAGCGATCGGTCACTTGGAATTACCATTCATATGTTTACTAGTTCATATAACATTAGCAAACTACATTTGATTTAAATGCAGGCAAATTTCCTCATATCTAATTGATATCATGACAACTTCCAATTTTAAATGAATGTGAAATTTGAACTATTTTGTTAACTACGATTTAGTTCTACTATGGGTATGATACACGTTTAACACGTGAAATTACGTTTGAACATTTACACCCACAGTAAAAATTTATACCCACAGTAGAAGCTGTATACCTACAGTACGTGACAGCAGGGTGTAATCGCTCCTTTGTGCGCATA
Source organism: Siphonodentalium dalli (assembly GCA_032622095.1). NCBI lineage: Eukaryota > Metazoa > Mollusca > Scaphopoda > Gadilida > Siphonodentaliidae > Siphonodentalium > Siphonodentalium dalli. The sequence continues at coordinate 24,552,082 of CP136069.1, forward strand.
TATTTTTCGAACAATGTTCTGCGTTTAACGCTATATTGACCATTCACATTAGAACAATGCAACCCAACTTGTATTAATTATACTGTAAGCAGTTTAATTAAACACCCGAATGCGTCGCGGCTAAAGGAACAATACGAGAAACTCGGAGGATACCAATCTTCTTTTTACCATCGATTTTCATATAAATAAATAACTCAGAGTTTCTCTGAATAATAATTTTCCACCTCTGCTCGTTTTCAGGAAATTTGGATCAATTTGGTGAAGTTTTTGTCAATGGAGAAGATACCATCGCACCAGTGCATCGGGCCATCGCTAAAGCATGTGTGATCAATATTACAGATGTTTGCCGCCTTTTAGGATATATAAATGGAGGCTAAGGGTACGTTCATACGCTGGCAAGTTTGCATGGTATGTTATTGTTAGCATTTTGTCATAGAAAACCACATGGTGCCAGAATATGAACGGAAACATCCACATAACATGCATCTTTACCAAAGCTAACGACATGAGAAGTAAATTTATGTAGTTCCACTTCTAACGGTGCTACTGGAATTTGCCTTCAAATACCTGTATGATTTATTCTTGCGAGATAATTACATGCTATTTACATGCAAATCCAGGTAGCATCGATACAGGTGGAACTACAGAGATTTTACTTCGCACGTAGTTAGCTGTGGTACAGGTGCACTTTGTGTGCATGTTTCCGTTCATATTCTGGCGCCATATCGTTCTCTGCGACAAAATGCCTGCAAACCATGCCGTGCAAACTTGCCAGTGTATGAACCTGCCCTAACTGTATACTTGTATAGCGGCTTGGACAGTCAAATTTTACTTAGTAATGTTCACTTTTGTTAAATTCAGGCCCGTTTCCGTGGATCAAATCAGGTTGATATATTTGACTCTTAGGCAGGGGTTGGGGCGTGTTTACACCCCCGCACAACTTAATATGTCAAAATGTTCAATGAAATGTCCATGTCCGACATAACGGAACCCACTAAAGACGACCGCACCGCCCCCAGGAGTTCGAACGAGATGGTTCTTGCATTACCACGCAGAAGAGACCTTTAATAACAGACGAGAGAGGGGGTACTCATAAGTGAGTCAGCACTTATCATCCAATCCCATTGTATGTATAAAATTGTATGTGTCATTTCATATGTGTTATTGAATTAGACAAATAAACATGTTTTTACCCCTTTCAGTGCCAAGTCCGATTTTTGTATCAAACCATATTTCTTTGATAATTTTTCAAATTTATTGATTATAATAATGGGATACATTGATGGAAAGAGCTCTTAGAGCTCTTTCCATCAATGTATCACATTATTATAATTAATACATTTGAAAAATAATCAAGGAAATATGGGTTTAAAGAAAAACGGATTTGGCACTGAAAGGGTTAAACTAATAGATATGTATATACCAAAGTTACATTCCCCAACTCCGCAGCTTGAGCCGGACCGCCATTGTTAACCTCTAATAGACCGGCCCCCAGATGAGGGTAGTGTCACACGAAAGGGTAGAAATTTTGACGCTATCTCCAATTATCCTTGCCCCATGGTGGTTCCAAAACACTGAGGTATCCAGGGCGGAGCAGGTGGAAAATATATTTTTTTGACCTTTTTGGTGTTTTTGACCTGCAAATTTCAGTATAATCAGGAATACCAATAAAATAAGACAAATGTTAAAATAAATGTACTTGAATATCATATACTTATTCTATCTGGGTTGCTTAACATTTATAATGTGCAAAAAGTAATATTATCCAACAATTTTTGTGAAAAATTCACGAAAATGCCCAAAAAATGCATAAATTGAAGTGCTTTTTCAAAACAGTTTTCCAGATGATTTCCTATAAAATTTTCATTTTTTGGTATAAAGCTCTCAGTGGTGCATCACAAATTTCAGCATTATATACCTGATTTACTAATATCAACTTCAGCAGCAATGATTTACAATAAGCCGAGATATTTCCAAAAACTTAACCCACCCCCCTAAAACTGATTTTCTATCTGAAAATACCTGTCAAGTCAGAATAGCCCGTTTTCGTTCCATTTTGTTAACCAATTCAGAGTCTTATCATATATCATGGAATTAGCATGTATAAGAGGAAGTTTATGTTATGGTAGAGTCTATTTTTGTTTCAATTTTGATTTTGTTGGGGTAAATTAGCTAAAATTTTGATTATTTTTAAGTGAAAAATTTCTGAAAAATTCCCATGACTTTTTTGTCAGTTTTACGGATACAGCTGCACAACATGCACCACAATGAGCATAAATTCTTCCCCAATATCAGACATGAAATGCTATAATCATGTACCAGACCAGAATTAAGAAATAAAGTAAAACTTAACCCTACCCCAAGATAGTGTTCTCAATGCTTTCAATTTTATGCTATACAAAACTCGAAAGGTCGTTCATACTAGTTGATAGAATTCATATCATAAATTGCAATAGTTCTGCCCACGGATTATGCAATCTCATCTTCACTATCACTGTCAATTTCATCAAATGTGATGGTAACAGTCAATATAATTTCTGTGCAACATCTTACAACTCAGGCTGCCTATCAGCCGTCCATCCATGAAGTGCTACACCGGGAGTGGTTGATTTGGCAACGGTTGCAAGTCTCCACTGTTTTGCTATCATGTTGGCTCATTTTGAGTGTAGAATTAAAGATTCCTCACATGATGGAAGTGCAGAAAGATCAAGTACATTCTACTGATTCTCGAACTTCTGCTGGAACATTATCCACCTAGCTTGATTCACTTTTCTTTAAAGTTGAACATAAGGCACATGCAAACTCCTCGAGTGTAGTAAACGTGTCACTGTTCAAAATCCAATTCGTTCCAAAATAAGCTATGACTTCCATATATTTTGATAATCTTTCCAGCGTAGGAATGTGAAGGAATGGAACCCAATAAGTGCATTCTCCTGTATATTTGAAATATCGATATCACTGACTTGATATCACCTGCCCATTAGCATAAAAATTGATTAACTATTATCAGGGGGGAAATCATTTAACGTTTCCCCCAGCGTGCATAAACGCCATCAAGATGGAGAACTCTCTGAAATGACCTCTCTATCGATTATTATATCGTTGAGTTATTGTGGAAAGCAAATTTGCAACCCAAGGTACACATGTACAATCAACCCAGTAACATACAGTCACTCCATATATACACATAAACACAATACAAATGTCAAGATAGTCACTCACTCTATACACATACACCTAACCCATGACCATATAATCACTCCCTGTATACCTATTCGCCACTTTCCTGATCATACGTCAATCCTCGTATACCTATTCATCTCACCATTGGCCATACGGTCACTCCCTGTGTACATATTCGCCATGGACAAAATAGCCATTCAAGATAAACATATACACCTCATCTATGACCATAGAGTCACTCCATGTATACATATGCATCTCACCATTGGTCATATAGCCACTTGCTTTATATACGTATCCCTCACCCATGACCATATATATCCACACTCGTATATACCTGTACAATCCACACATGCTCATGCAGGCGCACTAGGTATACACATACACCTGACCCATGACCATATAGCCACCCCTGTATACCTATTCAACACATGCATGATCATACAGTCAATCATTGTATACCTATTCACCTAACCATTGGTCATACATCACTCGCTGTATACATGTTAACCAAACCCATGGCAAAATAGCCACGCAAGATATACATATACCCCAACCATGACCATAGAATGACCACAGGTAAACATAGGCACCTCACTAATGGTGATATAGCCACTCACTTTATACACATACCTCTCCATCACCATACAGCCACTCTTGTGTATACCCGAATACCATACACATGACCATACAGCCACACCAGGTAAACTCCTACACCTGACCCATGACCATATAGTCACTCCCTGTATACCTATTCACCACATTCATGATCATACAGTCACTCATTGTATACCTGTTCACATCACCATTGGTCACTCCCTGAAAACATATTCACCTCACTATTTGCCATAGAGTCACCCACTATACATATTTGCCATGTCAATAGCCATATAGCCACTCGATATATACATATACACATCCACACATGACCATCAGTTACACATACACACATTATGACTACTGCCATTCCATGTACACCTATACGCATTACACATAGCTGCACATCTATGTATCCATTCAGCCCACCATGATCATACAGACAACACATTACCTGTGACAATACAGCCACACAAGGCACACCTGTACATGCCACCCATGACCATACAGTCACTCCATATATACATAAAAACACATATGACAATGTAAGTACATGTACTCTCGTTATTTACATAAACCACAACAATGTCCATTGAGCCACATTGTGTACACCTGTACTGGGTAGTCATAACCATACAGTCACTCCATGTATACCTATTCACCTCACACATGACCATACACTCACTCCTTGCATACCTATACATCTCACCATGGCCACCCCATTCATGACCATATAGCTAACCATGTACAGCTATTCGCATCATTCATGACCATACAATAACTCCCATTATACATATTCACCTCACCTATGACCACACGGTAACTCCCTGGTTGCCATGTTGACCTCCACCCTGTATCATGTTGATCAATTCTCGGGGGGGGGGGGGGGGGGGAATAAGGCAACTTTAAAATTAATTTGTTATGCCCCATAAGGAAATGGGACAACCAGAATAGAACATTTTGTTGTCAGTTGATTAGCTAACATGTAAAATAACGAAGTGAGCCACAATTTGCTACATTTTCGGAAACGCAGAGGATATATATGAAAAATGGTTGCCATTTTGAGTTATTTGGTTTATAAACACATTAGTATGACACATTTAAGGTAGATCCAAACAATAAACACCTTTCATACCAAACATAGATACATTTTACTTGAATTTTTTTTTACATTATTTATATCAAGTTTGTGAGAGACAAATCCAATACTTCTGGTAATGTCAGTGGTGACAATAGTAAAACTTAACTAAGGTGCATCAGACATGTTAGTGTTCAATCTATAGAAGGCAGAATAGCCAATTTTATACATCAACCACAACTTCTAAGCGATTGCGGGACAAGCTGGGTCAATATCTACCATTTCCACATTTTGGCAGCCAAATATACAGAAGAATGCAGTTGTTGGGTTCCATTCCTTCACATATAATAATTACCATTCATAGTTGTTCCGAAAAGGAAAAAAACACTTCTGGAAGTTGCTGGAAAGACCATCAAGATATATGGAAGTCATGGCTTATTTAGGAACGAATTGGGATTTGGGCAGTGACACACTTAATGCAATCAAGGAGTTAACATGTGCCTTATACATGTCTGGTCCAAATTCGAGTAAAGTGAATTAAGCTAGGTGGGTAAAGTTCCAGCAGAAGTTCGAGAATCAGCAAAAGGTACTTGATCTTTCTGCACTTCCACCATGTGAGGAATCTTTAATTATACACTCAAAACAAGCCAAAATGATAGCAAAACAGTGGACACTTGCAATCATTGCAAAATCAACCACTCCCGGTGTAGCACTTCATAGATGGACGGTCGATAGGCAGTCTGAGTTGTTTGAACCATTCTTTCTCGTAAGATGTTGCGCAGACATTCTATTGACTGATACCATCACATTTGATGAAATTGACAGTGATAGTGAAGATGAGATTACATAATCCGTGGGCAGAACTATTGCGATTTATGATATGAATTCTATCAACTTGTATGAACGACCTTTCGAGTTTTGTATAGCATAAAATTGAAAGCTTTGAGAATACTATCTTGGGGTAGGGATAAGTTTTACTTTATTTCTTAATTCTGGTCTGGTACATGATTATAGCATTTCATGTCTGATATTGGGGAAGAATTTATGCTTATTGTGGTGCATGTTGTGCAGCTGTATCCATAAAGCTGACAAAGTCATGGGAATTTTTCAAACATTTTTCACTTAAAAATAATCAAGATTTTAGCTAATTTACCCCAAAAAAATCAAATGTTTAAACAAAATAGACTCTATCATAACACAAACCTCACCAGATACATACTAATTCCATGATATATGATAAGACTCTGAATTGGTTAAAAAAAAGGAATGAAAACGGGCTATTCTGACTTAATAGGTATTTTCAGATAGAAAATCAGTTTTAGGGGGGTGGGTTAAGTTTTTGGAAATATCTCGGCTTCTTGGATATCATTGCTTGTGATGTTGATATTAATAAATCAGGTATATAATGCTGAAAATTTTGATGCGCCAATGAGAGCTTTATACCAAAAAATGAAAAATTTATAGGAAATCTTCTGGAAAACTGTTTTGAAAAAGCACTGCAATTTATGCATTTTTTTGGCATTTTCGTGAATTTTTCACAAAAATTGTTGGAAAATATAACGTTTTGCACATCATAAATGTTAAGCAACCCAGATAGAATAAGTATCTGATATTCAAGTATATTTTATTCAACATATGTCTTACTTTATTGGTTTTCCTGATTATACTGAAATTTGCAGATCAAAAACACAAAAAAGGTCAAAAAAATATATTTTCCACCTGCTCCGCCCTGGATACCTCAGTGTTTTGGAACCCCCATGGGGCAAGGATAATTGGAGATAGCGTCAAAATTTCTACCCTTTCGTGTGACACTACCCTCATCTGGGGGCCGGTCTATAACTTATATACGTCATAATTACAAGTTATTGACAATCTACATCGAAATTATGCCTAAAATATATTATTTTCACAGACTTGAACATTGAGTAGTATATCTTCTGTAGATAGAGTAGTACAATACAATAGTGTAAAATAGACTATTCTGGAACCTTGTCTAATGTTCTAATCAAGAATCCATAAAATCAGTGGGTGTTCTGGGTGGATGTATGATTTTTATCAGTGATTGGTATACTCCACGTCATTCCGGTTGAAAATAGAATGAAAAAGTAAACAAATTTAAACGCCTGACACCCGCCCCTATTACATTTTATGTATTTTTGCCCTATAACAAAATTCGAAAATCTCTAATCTGGAAATGAATTTGAATCAAGTTTCATTTCCCATTCCTACTATTCAAAAAACATGTGATCACTGTTTTGAGTCATTTTGAGTTATTTGAGTTACCTTTTTACCCCGCCTGACGTGAAGCATCAAGTAAGGTAAAGTCCTCACGTTTCGTCCCGCATTAGTGGGTGGTGACGAGGTACCTTGGGTGACCAGCACTCGGGGTTGCTTATTAGGTAGGGGCCGCTGGGCATATTGGGGGGCAATTAGGGGCCATGGACTGTTCAGCAGGGAGCCTCCATGTGAAATCCCTTGATATTGGGTCTAGATTTAGAGCATCCATTATGGCCTCGAGTTTCAGTTCTGTTCACGATATAGTGATTTTTATGGGTGTCAGGGCATTTCAAAGATTAACGCTGAACCCTATGGACATTTTATTAAACGACTTCTTGTCCAGAACAATTTGACCAATCTGGTTCTTAAGGTTGAACCGATAGCAAAACCATAACCGCGACAATGCCGGTTGTTTGAATACATAATCGGTCGATTGTCGATGCCGATGTATGTCTTCAGTATGTCTTGTTTCAGTATGCCGATGTATGTCTTCAGTATGTATGATTCAGTATGTCATCTTTGATTATTGGCAAAACTGTCAATTGATGAGGCACTTCGTTAACGGTTAGTCCGGCAGTCATTTGAAGAAATTATTCCTAAGTCTAATACACCAAACGGTGAACACATCCTCGCAATACACACCTGTATCACCTGAACCTTTGTACCTTTATCACGATTGTCCCAACCTGGGTACCTTTATCGCAGTTTTCTTCTTATTCTGCCAATCAATCAATCGTACAGAAACAACAAATGTTGTCAACGGTTGATTGATTGATTGTTTATGTGCAAGGCCAACATTTAACCTGGAACATAGCCAAACATATACATATATACAAACAATATATACAAGCGATGTATACGTTAAAAATTATCATATGATATTTGCATAACAAATTCACCATAATATTATAACTGGACACATCACGTACAATCCATTAACAACTACATTGCATAATTATGAAATTTCCAAGTTAGAGATGTGTGATATTAGATAGATTTTAATATACGTTTTCATCTATATCTAATAGTATCTTAACCCTTTACCCAACAGAACGGCCCTGTGCCAATGCATTCTCTTATATATGCGAGTCGACCATAGGTCGCCTCGCATATATAAGTGAATGCATTGGCTTAACACATATTAAAAATGATAAAATTTTCAAAGAATGTAGAAAATATTATAAAAAAATGTAAAAAAATGTAAGAAAAAATTATAAAATTGTTAAAGAATGGTAACTTGAGTTTGCGAATTTTGTAATAAACCATACATTGCCTTACTAACAGTATTTGTGGTACTCTTTATAGACTGACAAAATCTCCTACTGTAGAAAAATTGAATCCCAAGGTATATGAATTATTTTACAATTTGTATTTCCTGCCCTCTGTACGTGAAAATAGGACATTTTGATGGTAACTTGTTCGAAGATGATTCCGTTGGTCTTATCAATGATCACATCAAGTGTCCAAGCTTCAGCATAACTAGCGAACGCTAAAAGTTTGCTATTCATATTTTTTCCTCTGAATCTGATAACATTTCAGTGCCATCGGCATATAATAGGCACAACATATGGATGTAACATCATAATTGCTAAAAATCTTTTTCGTCTAGGAAATTCAGATTTTCTATTGCACAATCACTCTTAAAACACTGCAAATCGTTCAAAAAGAGGGAAAATAACAAAGGTAACATTGTTTCACTTTGAAATAAACCAACCTTGCTCGCGGAATAGTCTCACTGAAAGTTACAATTGTTCAAGCATAATTTAATATTCGTATACATGCTTCGTAATACACGAAAAATCTTACCATTTTTATATGATTTCAACAGTTTGGATTTAGGATCAGGTTAAAAAGTAGAACGTATATGGGTATCATCTCATTTACTGAAGATTTAATATATTTGTTAATCATTTGATCAATACTACCGGCCTTGCAATGTTTCACCTTCCTTCTGACACTAACATTTCGTCCTCGGATATGTGGTTATTTAGATATGACTCGTCGTTCTCGTGGAACTCTATCGGCCGAATTATTCTCTCTGTTCTGGACAAGGCTTCGCGTGAACTATAGGCTAGACCAATCACGGTGATCGCGATGTGTTACCATGCTTCGGAGCGAGTAAGTTGGGATTATTGGTCCGCACTGGTCCGTATTTTCGTCTTTTTGAAACTCAGGTTTACGTAAACCAAGGTTTGCCTTCTTATTGTCATTCAAGCCTGTGTCGGTATGTTCATAATTCGAACCATGTGGTAACGTACAAGCGCTGGTAACAGAAAGATATGTATTTTTTGGAAGCATTTATCTTTATGTTAACCAAATAGGAATTTGCCGTTAGATGGATTAAGTCAGATTTTCGTGCTATTATTTCTACGCACAATATGTTATCGATGGGTGTGGTTGACACGGATAAATAGGGAATGGTAGTAGTTTTGCAATCGGAACGTTATCCGCATTGGATGCGGGTGTCTTTCGTTCCGTGTTTCTGAAATTAATTGAGGTCGGAGCTAGTTTTGAAAGTACTAATTCGTCATTTGAGAATAAATTATTGCTGGACTGAATATACAATATAACAGCAAAAACTCTCAAAATTATATTAAGACAAAACGAAACATTGTTGGTTCAAAATAAGGAATTGTCCGATTAAATTTAATTTAATTAAATTAAATGGGACCCCTGCTCTTGATTAATGATCTATTTGGTCCAGTTTCTTAAGCCTTGATATTTGAAATTGGTTTATTTGTCATAATTTATCTTTAAACATGGATTTTGAAAACAATTACATGGCAATGGAAATATCGCTATCGGGGGTGTGATACAACGCACCCATTTTGATTTTTTTCCGATAATACCAGGGGGGTCTGCAATTTTTTTCCAAACACTAGGCGGGGGTGGTGGGTTCAGCAGCCCGACTTATACATTTTATCCTGGCCCTGTAATTTTTTTCCTAGAATTTTTTATCTTCAAAATAATGGGACAAAATGTTTTAAGAATGCTTCTATTATGTAATATGTATGCACTCTTGGTAGTGGCGTTTGAGTTCACCATCAGTTAATTATGAGGGATGTCACCTAGGGGTAATAACAAGTTCAGCTTGCTAAATGTTTTCATCAATGATCTATCAATGCACATTGACATGGAAAGGCTCAGATTAAAATAGTTCTATTAAAAATCATTTATTCAACATGATATAAATGAAAACATAACACAATAATAGATCCTTCAAATAAATGTAAACTCTCCACTGAACTCTTCAAATAAATATAGACCATTCAAAAAACCATAATAAAATAAAACAAAAGTGTTAAAACAAACTTTGACCGATTGCAACGATATTCGGTATATGGGTCTAGAATCACCTCTATTTATGAAAAATATGGCCGCTGGTAGTGATATTGGGATTTACTCTTTGCGTCACTAAATCCTTTCATAACACACTCCGCAGAGCTTATCCCTCATCCTATCATCACCAACCTTCATATGGATCTTCGGTGTGACCTCTCGATGGGTGCCTACCATTTTTTCCCGAATTTTGTAAGAAAAAAAAGGGCTGCCAGCGGCCATCTTGAATTTTACTCTTCGTAAGACCAAATCCTTTAGCACACCTTGCAGGTCACACATTTCTCACCCAATCGTCACCAAACTTCATATGGATCTTCTAGATGGGAGCCTCCATTTTTTACCCAAATTTTGTTTTAAACAAACATGGCCACCAGCAGCCATCTTGGATTTCAAATGTCAATCCATCAGCATACCATACAGCCAACATTTATTGGAGAATTATTTTGAAACTGTACAGTCTTGTTGGTAAATAAAAAGTAGGAATGCTTCTATAACCATGATACGGAGCATTCATCGGATAGGATCAGGAAAACTGAGTAAGATGGTCATTTGAAGCAGTTTGGAGGGGTGGGTCCCTATCTTTCTAAATTTTCAACTTATTGCAAATTCCCAAGTCCGCGAAATTACATTGAACCTGTCACCCCCTCACCCAATGAATTGAACATTTCCAACAGGTACCTCACTATTTCCAGTTGTTGGAAATTCCCACTTGATATCCCTTATAATAATGGTTCGAAATGTTTTCAAGAGCTGAATGTAATTTCTGTGTAATATTTTGACTCAAAGTTGAACAATATATAGTTCTTGATCTGAACAAACCATATTTTACACTAAACATTGATTGTAAAGGACGCCTGTGGTCCCGTCGGTAGAATGTTCGGGGCATTATGCCGCCATTTGCCGTCTAGCGCTGACGAAGCTGGCTCGAATGCCGACAAGCGCGGATTCGCGATCCACTCTAAGTGAGGATAATCTGATTCGTGTATCTGGGCAAGTTTGTCGGTCCATTTCCGGGATCGGTGGTTTCTCCACACATGCAGCGGAGTGATTTCTCGGTGAAATTTACTCTCTGTGTAGACTTTCCTCCACCCGTAAAACTGACGTCGTGACATCCGCATAGGGGTGAGAATTCCGCACCACCCCTGCCCCGTGATCCCTGTCGAACGGCGACGGCATACAGATACCGCTATACAACACGGAGATAAGCCGCTTTCACGTGCTCATGTTTGGTGACACCAACACACCAATTTCGATGCAGCGCGCAGCACGCTTTTGTCCATAGATTGTCGTTGATTGTTCAATAATGCGCCGATCCCAGCTTGGGCCAGGTGGTTTCGCGAGACCAAGTCCTGACATGGAACACCGTGATTATTAGGGCATATATTAGGGTTTTTTTTATTAACGTCTTAAAATATTCTCTGAAGGATTCAACATTAATTTTCGTTTGTCTCTTTGAGCGAAAATCAGTGCACATTGAGTCGAGTTTCGCCCAAAAAGACTTCCCCGAATCCCTGAGCTCGGCTATTTCAGACTCACGAGATTGTTTAATTTGTCTATCGATGACTTATCTATAGTTTCCACCACGGGGAACTTGTAGCAAAAACATATTGAAATATATACCTCATATACTACCACAGGGGGAGTCTCTAATTCGGTACCGAATAGCGCCGAACGACGTCAACGTTGAATTTCTGACTCACTGCACCGATTTTGGTCGGATAAACGGTATTGTCGCGTAAATTGCTACTTCCAAAAGTGATATAAACCCTCCTTACCATGTAAAGTGCTGTAGAATGCCGATATAAACCTGTTTTATACGTTCAAGTGTTAGAAATCTTTCTAATGTGACCATACACATGGGACGATTCACCACTCATTCGCAGGAGTTTGTCAGAATGATAGTAAATACAAAATATAAGAGATATATAGATATATATAGATATATATAGATATATAAGTAATAAATAGAGAATAGGATTGCAACTAGGGGATTAGCGAATGACGTCATTTTTGTTTGTTTTTTTGTATCACGAAAATTAGAAACATGAAAAAACGTTTCGCTCGTGGCGCTCTCCATATTCATTGTTATTATGACTGTTATACATCAACGTGACCGCTGTGATTTACATTTAGCATGGCATTGGCAATATCACCTTATGTTCTCTTTATATCACCGCAACGTCAGGTTTCATTTTCGAACCGTCCGCTGAGTTCACCGACGCACGCCCATGCTCATCCGTTGTAATTATTTGGCGGTGTCCCGCAAAATTGTACACATAATAAAAGGGCCGAATAATCTGTCCGAATATTACCAGGGCATTTTAATGTTATTAACGTTGTAGCTATTCAATATGTGATTTCCTTTTTAAATTGTTGACTTCTGTGTTATCACATCTATTTCATTATGAAAAAAATATGACTTAAACAAAACTATTTGTGCATATAATTCTATACGCAACTATTTCCGTCTGTGACAACTGACAAATAAAAACCAGTACCGGTATTCGACTGTTTTTTATATGTCTGTTGCAATCATACACCTACTTCCTATGTTCAAATCAGACATTTAAGTGCAATGACGTTTATTTGAGTTTTAATTATTTTTACCGCTGTGTACAGTTTTAACGACACACGTTTTAAAATATGTTTCTCCGTATATAATGTCCTTGTTGTGCACCAATTGATTGGGATTTTTTTTTTTTAACCTTTTATAGAAGTTGAATGATACAGACAATATTACTTTATTTATGTTATATGTATAACCATTGACGTATGTGTTAAATTAGATGAAAAAAATCCCCCATTTCTAAGTGAAATGAAGGTCCGTTATTACCGAGTAACAAAATATGTCAGTTCTGAAAAAAAAATCTCTCATCGTCGTTGAGGTTCAACGACCAACATGACCTGCTGACCTCACGAACTTCGACATGACGCAGCTCATCCTGTTTGCATGACCCCTCTTTGTATATGATTGTCACCCGCCATGTTGAAGTGGGTGTCACTCACCACGTTGATCCGCTCACACGCCATTTTCTGACTTAAAGATTGCTATCCAAAATGGACAGAATTCGCTTGAAAGATTCGTTAAATGTTACATTGTGGTAAGTTATATAACAATGTGCTACATATCTGTCTGTCCATATTCTTTAAAATCTAATATTACGTTATATGAGCTTTGAAATAATATCGACAGACATTACGTAATATCCGAATTCTTCCAAAACAAAAGTCTTTCCATTGTGTACCCACATTGATGACACATAGCTATTAAAAACCATCGTTTTAAAATTTACTCCGGTTTGGGTTAACTTTGAATACTCTTCGTTTTCGCGAATGTGTCACATGATAACATCATCTTCAAGCTGTTATAAGGAGTATTCCCTATTTCTCAATGTTATGACACTGCTTAACCATATTGTACGAAATCATAAACATATCTCTATATGGTGTTTTATGCATAATCATTTATTGCACCGTATGACCAATTATCGATATATATGCGACAAAGATGCACGTGTACATACTGCCATTCTGATTCTCTCACGTGACAATTTAACATGGAACCAACCGATTGCTATATAGGTAGCTGAAAGGTCGCATACACAGTCTGTTGTAAGTACCTAATTTGACACGTGTACATAGTATGCCTCGTTACCTATAAGAAATTTAAGAAATGTTTATAGCAGGGTATGTGTAATCACAAAAAGCTACAATCTTGTCATTCCATATTCTAGTCATTGCATAGAGTAGTTTATAAACATTGTTGGAAAGTCATAAATTCTGTATTTGAGCAAATATTGACAATTGTAGTTCACACATTTCAATAAGTTATCATTATAGCGCTCGTTATAGAATTTTTTTTTATTTTCTCAGGTTGCTTTCAATTGGCTAATGTACTTATTCCCAACTGTTAAACTTGTGTTGCAAATAGTGTGTGGAATAGCCACAAAAGCACTGGACCTTTGATATAAAACAGAAGTGCTGGTGTTGCCAATGATATCATTGCTTTAAGATTTTGCGTCACTGCGTCGAGCCGGTAATGAACGTGCGTCCTGCTAATAGTGAGGCAGAATTTAGAGTCTAGGTGCCTTAGTTCTTCCGGTCTCGTTCTGATAATTGGGGCTATATATATATATATATATATATATATATATATATATATATATATATATATATATATATAGGTAACATAGTGTAGCCGTGTAGGTCTGATTGATAGTTTGGTTGAAATAAATGGTAACACGTTTAAAACCTATTAAATAAATATTTACTTTGGATATGCATGTCAATGAATGTCTATGCGTTTCCATCAAGTTTCTGGAAACTAACTCCAACGTTGATTGTCAGGAAAATCGGGTGGGGGAAATCATATTGACAAAATCTCAACAATCATGGAACTTTTTACATATACAATGTATAACACTTTCGTTAAATCTCGTAAAATAGTTCATGGGAGATCTGGTGCATGCATCTTCTTCTTTTCTTGTGTGTTATTGGCAGGTGGTACACAATTGTCTTTGTGATTTCAGAATTAATAAAACGTGTTATTCGGAAATAAATTACTTGGTAATACAACACTGTTATATCGGGATGAAAAAACGAGCAACAGTGTCACTAACATATTCAAGATTTAGGTCGAAATATTCGGACCACTGCTGCAAACGACTGCGTACACTTCCGGATACAGTTTTACAGGGCACCGCCCGAACCATCGCGTCGCAGAGGGCAGCCAACGCTTCGATAATGAAACTTGCCGTTGCGGAGATATGAAGAGAAAATAGGTGATATAGTTAATGCGAAGTTAAATTTCAGCCACATACGGTCATTTTGATGTATAATAGTCATAATAGCAATCTGTATGAAGATCGCTACAATCGATAAAGTTTTGGCTTTCCATTTTAGAGGCTAAAAATTTATAAATAAAAATTTGTAGGTCAAAGCACTAATCCCCTTGATTCATTCCTATACTCTTATTACTATTTATTATTACTACTATTTATTATTATTTGTATATATGTATTATTATTATTATTTATTATCATTCTGACAAACTCCTGTGATTCATCGTGGCAATATAATGCCCTCTTTCTGATTGGTCGATATTCACGTGGCTTTGTTTACGCAATGACGGGACACACTAATAGTTGTAGTCCGAGCCCGAGCCCGAGCCCGAGTCCAGTAAAATGTGTAGTTGGGATTTTCAATTTCGTTTATTGTGGTTAATATAATTGCAATAGTGATGAATTTTGGTTTGTGGCAAGTTATGACAATTACAAATACAAAAAACTAAAACGATAATTTGTAAGTCTTATATTTCAAATTTTTCGTTCTCCAGCACACTAAAAGTTGTAGTTGGAATCAGCCGAGCCGGCCGCCGAGTCGCTAATTAGCTGTTAATTGCTATTGTTAGGAATATGTTGGCGGCTCAAATCAATGGATTTATGAGTTAAGACAAGAGTGTTTGCAACTTATAGTGAAATATAATCAAAGTACTGTTTACACAGTTACTTGTTGTTACAAGTGAGATCATATCACGCACAGTCGGAATGTGTTTTTTTTTAAAGATGAATACTTATAACTGAATACTTACCACAGAGTGTGTGTCATCATACCCAGCGTCCAGCAGCAAACGAACTCCGTCGACTGTGGTATATTCTCTTTAGCGTTTTTGGTAGAATTTTGTACAACCCAGAAAACTGGTAACTCTTCTTTTATAAATGTTAAATTACGCCAACACCTTTTAGATTGTTTGGAACAGAAATGCTTCTCCACATTTCCTTCAAGGAAGAAGCAAATGAAACTCAGTAAGTACTAATATCACGTTTTATTTCAGGTGTTTTTAATGTTTTTCAAGTTTATAATTTCAGGTGCAGTTCATGGCGAAGAAGATGGAAGTCAAGATAAAAAACGGCTCTTTTCAGGGCCACACACTTTCTCCTAAACAGTAATCTTTAAAATCGCTAAACCTTCATTATGTTGCTTAACAAAAAGTCATTTGATCTTCTTGTGACCCACCACTGACTTAAGCCAATCAGCCGCCTAACAATAGCAATTAACAGCTAATTAGCGACTCGGCGGCCGGCTCGGCTGATTCCAACTATAACTTTTAGTGTGCTGGCGAACGAAAAATGTCGATAAAAGTTGAAATATAAGACTTACAAATTATCTTTTTAGTTTTTTTTATTTGTAATTGGCATAACTTACCACAAACCAAAATTCATCACTATTGGAATTATATTAACGACAATAAACGAAATTGAAAATCCCAACTACACATTTTATTGGGCTCGGACTCGGACTACAACTATTTAGTGTGTCCCCGATATAACCGTCCGAAAAAATATATTGTGTTTTTCGACCAATGTGAAAGAGTCACATTTGCCAATATCGTGTGCGTATCACAAGTATAACGTACTCTGATAACAACTTATCGCCAAATTCATGCTTCAAACATTTTTAACATATCATCTTCGACTTGTTTTATTTTATCTTTATGAAAAGAAATAACAAATGCGGTCATAAATATTTATAACGACAAATAGAATCAAATTGGTCATTTTCTTGGTACAGGCAAGCAAGGTACGAATATTTGTGAAATCTGAGTACGAACGTCGGAGTGTTCCCCTATGGTATTCCAATAATCACCAACAGTGGAGTGCATGTTCATGGTTTGGTTTGAAGAAATTTTCTCACTTCAAAGTATACAAAAGTTGTTTTTAGACATTCCACTGCATTTGACAGTGTAAGGAGGTTTTTATTCACTTTTGAAAGAAGAAAAACAAGCGACAATGCCGTTTACGCGGCCATAATCGGTTCGGTGAGTCAGAAATGCAACAAATTTCGGGAATGGGAAACCGAACATTGTCTGACCTTGTCATATATATATATATATATACTAGCAGATTAGCCCGCCACTAGCGGCATTGGTCCCATGGCTTTGGCCGATCCATTAATTTTAGTTTTTCAAGGTAACCCCGTACAGGCTTAAGGTACATCGGGCGGAAAGAACTGACCCGATGAAAAATTGTTGAGCCCGACGTTGTCCTGGCTACTCAAAAACCAAATTTCAAGTCGATAGCTCCACCCGTTTCCGAGATCTGGTCTGCGCATGCGCGAATCTGGCGTCGCACGGGCTCGGCGACCCGATAAAATTCGTATCCGGGGCAAGATACATTCACATACCAAATATCAAGTCGATAGCTCCACCCGTTTCCGATATCTCGTCTGCGCATGCGCTGCACGGGCGTCGCACGGGCTCGCCAACACGACAGCGACAACCACCTGGCCAAACTACACTCACGTACCAAGTTTCGTCCCGATCGGTCGAGGTGTTGGTATCTGATGCAATAGATAGTCAATAGTCCCCGCAAAGTTAATCCCGTCGTGAACCCCAACCTCGCAAAGAGCGGACAGTCAATTAATCCCGTCGTGAACCCCTATCACCAACGCGACGTAAACATGTATTGCGTTCTAAAAATAGGAAAGCACTTGTTCCCGTATATCTCTGCATAATAAATTTCGAGCGATAACGTTTGCGTAAATACGAAATTGTGAGTGTTGGTTTGTAACCGGGATTTCTGAGAAGCATTATGCCGATAACTACCCCCCTAAGCCCTGACCTAAGTGTCATACATACTATAACAATGATGTTGTAAGATTACTATGGCATCCAATAAATCTCCCCGCATAGGACACCACTCAATGTTCCCGTATATCTCTCTGCAGATGCTAATAACGTTGAATGGTAAACAGACGCTCTTTATAGCGATGCGTCAAAAACAAACGCTCATTTTGATTAACCCCCGCCCTGCCTTTGCGGTGATTTGGGAGTGGATAAAGGGTGCTCAGAGCTTCTCCAAAACGCGACAAATACGGTGTTCGTGGGTTTTTACCCTTAGATGGGAAGTTTGAACTCAATCGAGCCAGCCGTTTTCGATTCTATAAAGTACATATATATATACGGAAGTCTCAAAACATATAGAATAGACTAGCAGGTTAGCCCGCCACTGGCGGCATTCGTCTCATGGCTTTGTTTCAGAAACATGACATTTTTTTTAATTTAACCAAATTTCAAGTCGATAGCTCCACCCGTTTCCGAGATCTGGTTTGCGCATGCGCGAAGCTTGCGTCGCATGGGCTCGGCGACCCGATAAAATTCGTATCCGGGGCAAGATACATTCACATAGCAAATTTCAAGTCGATAGCTCCACCCGTTTCCGAGATCTCGTCTGCGCACGCACTGCACGGGCGTCGCAAGGGCTCGGCGACCCGATAAAATTTGTATCCGGGGCAAGATACATTCACATAGCAAATTTCAAGTCGATAGCTCCACCCGTTTCCGAGATAACGCATTCTTTGTTTTTCAATGAGTTAATTCATGGTACCCGTCCTCACCGTCCTAAACTTCAGAGCGGACAGTCAATTAATCCCGTCGTGAAATCCCTCTGCATAATATTTCGAGCTCTTAGATCAATTCTGCCTTTTTAGTCGAGATAATTGCATTTCGTCCGCATCCGTATTTCGGACGCATGGGGTCAGTCGTTTAGCCACGTCCATTGGAATCCGCATCGGACGCATGGGGTCAGTCGTTTAGCCACGTCCATTGAAATAAAGAGCGTTGATTGTTAAAACCTCCGTATAAGGTCAATATAAAGATCGTTGATGTCTTAACCACCGCAAAGAGCGTTGATTGTTAAAACCTCCGTATAAGGTCAATATAAAGATCGTTGATGTCTTAACCACGCCAGTGCCGTATTTTTGTGACAGAGATTGGAGAGCGGGTGCTCTGAGCTTCTCCAAAACGCGACCACGGTCGTGTCGGTGCGATTATACACTTACATATGAAATTTGAGCTCAATCTGTACACGCGTTTTGGATTCTATGAAGTACCCACACATATACACACACATATATATAAATATATATACGGAAGTCTCAAATTATATAGTAGACTAGCAGGTTAGCCCGCCACTGGCGGCATTCGTCCCATGGCTTTGTTTCAGAAACATGACATTTTTGTAATTATTATGTTGTTGTTTTTTTTTTTGAATATGAATTTAATGTTTTTTAAATTTAATATATTTTGTTTCTGACTAGTTTTTTTATTGTTAATTATTTTTAATTTTAAATTGTTTTAATTAAATTGTAAATTGTTTTAATTAATTTTTTTGTTTCTGGCGGAAAAATTTACCCGTAGAAATCCCCCCTTCCTAGGAACGACAGACAACGCATTCTTTGTTTCGTGAAATCTCTCTACGATAACATTACATTGAATTTAAAACAAACGCTTCCCGTCGGGAAATCTGTCTTCGGGTCGTTGTTGTTGGCATCACGGCTCCCCGAAAACTCTCACATTGCCGAAAACGTGTATTTAGTATTATCGTTGTTGTTGATATTTACGGCTTGGGGGCTAATTTCTTATTTAGCAAGTTTGAGCTCAATCGGTTAGAGTCTATAAAGGACACACTCATATATATGACACTTCCCGTAGGTAGCAAGTTTGAGATCAATCGGCATTCCCTGGAATTTCCCGTAGATTGGCAGATTCCAGTAGCTTTATAACGGTATATCTGGGGAGAAATCTGATGCTATATTCGTGATTATCTGGGATGATTTCGGTATATATAGTGTAAAAACAAAGCGCGCCATCCGTGCTCGCAGGAAATAAATTTCGAGCGATAACGTTTGCGTTCCCGTATAACTCTGCAGATGCGAATAACGTTGAATGGGAAACAGACGCTCTTTATAGAGATGCGTCAAAAACAAACGCTCATTAAATAATCACTTGATTAACCCGCGCCGTGCCTTTGCGGTGATTTGAGATTGGAGAACGGGTGCTCTGAGCTTCTCTAAACCGCGACCACGGTCGTGTCGGTGGGATTTGACACTTACATAGGAAGTTTGAGCTCAATCTTTACACGCGTTTTGGATTCTATGAAGTACCCACATATATACATATATATATACGGAGTTTTCAAAATATATAGTATAGAAGACTAGCATGTTAGCCCGCCACTGGCGGCATTCGTCCCATGGCTTGGTTCGAAAAAGCAATTGCAACAGGTTCCGAGACATGTGTACCCAATTTCGTCAGAAACATGACATTTTTTAAATTATTTTGTTTTTTTATTTTTTAATATGAATTTAATGTTTTTTAAATTTCATATATATTTTTTCTGAATTGTTTTTTTATTTTTAAATTTTTTTAATTGTAAATTGTTTTAATTATTTTTTTTGTTTCTGGCGGAAAAATTTACCCGTAGAAATCCCCCCTTCCTAGGAACGACAGACAACGCTCGAGCGATAACATTGCATTGAATTGAAAACAAACGCTTCCCGTCGTGAAATGTCTGAATAATATTTCGAGTGACAGGCTACAGACTCCAGTCATACAGATAAGTAGATAGCGAAAACGACGCTCTTTATATAGACACTGCGGAAAAGGAACGCTCTTTATATATCAACGCTATTAACTCCGAAGTGCCTATTGCGGTGAATTGGGATTGGAGAAACGGTGCTCTGAGCTTCTCCAAAACGGCCGTGTCGGTGGGATTTTACACTTACATACGAAATTTTAGCTCAATCTGTACACGCGTTTTGGATTCCATGAAGTACACATATACACACATATATACGGAAGTCTCAAATTATATAGTAGACTAGCAGGTTAGCCCGCCGCTGGCGGCATTCGTCCCATGGCTTTGTTTCAGAAACATGACATTTTTGTAATTATTTTGTTTTTATTTAATTTAATATATTTTGTTTCTGAATTGTTTTTTTATTGTTAATTTTTTTTAATTTTAAATTGTTTTAATTAAATTGTAAATTGTTTTAATTAATTTTTTTGTTTCTGGCTCAATATGTACACGCGTTTTGGATTCTATGAAGTACCCACACACCCACACACACACATATATACGAAGTCTCAAAATATATAGTATAGACTAGCAGGTTAGCCCGCCACTGGCGGCATTCGTCCCATGGCTTTGTTCGAAAAAGCAATTGCAACAGGTTCCGAGACACTTGTGCTGCATTTGTACCAAATTTCGTCAGAAACATGACATTGTTTTTATTTATTTTTGTTTTTTATTTTTTAATATGAATTTAATGTTTTTTAAATTTAATATATTTTTTTTCTGAATTGTTTTTTTATTTTTTATTTTTTTTATTTTAAATTGTTTTAATTAAATTTTTTGTTTCTGGCAGAAACATTTACCCGTAGAAATCCCCCCTTCCTAGGAACGACAGACAACGCTCGAGCGATAACATTGCATTGAATTGAAAACAAACGCTTCCCGTCGTGAAATGTCTCTGCATAATATTTCGAGCGACAGGCTACAGACTCCCGTCATACAGATAAGTAGATAGCGAAAACGACGCTCTTTATATAGACACTGCGGAAAACGAAGGCTCTTTATATATCAACGTTATTAACCCCGAAGTGCCGATTGCGGTGATTTGGGATTGGAGAAACGGTGCTCTGAGCTTCTCCAAAACGCGACCACGGCCGTCTCGGTGGTATTTTACACTTACATACGAAATTTGAGCTCAATCTGTACACGCGTTTTGGATTCCATGTACTTTTTACCCGTGGAAACCCCCCCCCCTTCATAGGAACGACAGACAACGCTCGAGCGATAACATTGTATTGAATTGAAATCAAACGCTTCCCGTCGTGAAATGTCTGCATAATATTTCGAGCGACAGGCTACAGACTCCCGTCATACAGATAAGTAGATAGCGAAAACGACGCTCTTTATATAGACACTGCGGAAAACGAAGGCTCTTTATATATCAACGCTATTAACCCCGAAGTGCCGATTGCGGTAATTTGGGATTGGAGAAACGGTGCTCTGAGCTTCTCCAAAACGCGACCACGGCCGTGTCGGTGGGATTTTACACTTACATACGAAATTTGAGCTCAATCTGTACACGCGTTTTGGATTCCATGAAGTACACATATACACACATATATACGGAAGTCTCAAATTATATAGTAGACTAGCAGGGTAGCCCGCCACCGGCGGCTTGTCCGAAACATTGTTTATATTTTTTTTTAATTTTTAGCTCCACGCGTTTCAATAAGAAAAAATTGTACCCGGTAGCTCCACCCGTTTCCGAGATCTGGTCTGCGCATGCGCGAAGCTGGCTTCGCACGGGCTCGGCGACCCGATCAAATTTGTACCCGGCCCAAGATACATTCACATAGCAAATTTCAAGTCGATAGCTCCACCCGTTTCCGATATCTCGTCTGCGCATGCGCTGCACGGGCGTCGCATGGCCTCGGCGACCCGATAAAATTTGTACCCGGCGCAAGATACATTCACATTGCAATTTTCAAGTCGATAGCTCCACCCGTTTCCGAGATCTGCCTTTTTAATCGAGATAAATGCATTTCGTACCCGTCCTAATGTACTATTTCGAGCGATAACAATTGTCAGACTCCCATCGTCAACCTCAACACGAAGTAAACAAGTGTTTCGAGCGATAACATTGCATTGAAGTCAGACTCCCATCGTGGACCCCCAAGACGACGTAAACACGTGTTTGTTCCCGTATAACTCTGGAGACTCTGACTTCATATATATATATAATGACGTTATTAACCCCGGCCGTGCCGTTTGAGCTGATTTTAATGACTGGGAGTGGAGTACGGGTGCTCGGAGCTTCTGGAAAACGCGTGGACGACATCGTACGTGATATTTTACCTCTAGATGGGAAGTTTGAGCTCAATCTGTCCAGCCGTTGTACTATTTCGAGCGATAACAATTGTCAGACTCCCATCGTGAACCTCAACACGAAGTAAACACGTGTTTCGAGCGATAACATTGCATTGAAGTCAGACTCCCATCGTGGACCCCCAAGACGACGTAAACACGTGTTTGTTCCGGTATAACTCTGGAGACTCTGACTTCATATATATATATAATGACGTTATTAACCCCGGCCGTGCCGTTTGAGCTGATTTTGATGAATGAGATTGGAGAACGGGTGCTCTGAGCTTTTCTAAACTGCGACCACGGTCGTGTCGGTGGGATTTGACACTTACATAGGAAGTTTGATCTCAATCTGTACACGCGTTTTGGATTCTATGAAGTACACACACACACACACATACACACATATATACGAAGTCTCAAAATATATAGTATAGACTAGCAGGTTAGCCCGCCACCGGCGGCTTGTCCGAAACATTACATTTTTATATATATTTTTTAAATTTTTAGCTCCACGCGTTTCAATAAGAAATATTTGTACCCGGTAGCTCCACCAGTTTCCGAGATCTGGTCTGCGCATGAAAATTTGTACCCGGTGCAAGATACATTCAAATGCCAAATTTCAAGTCGATAGCTCCACCCGTTTCCGAGATCTCGTCTGCGCATGCGCTGCACGGGCGTCGCACGGGCTCGCCAATACGACAACGACCACCGCCTGGTCAAACTACACACACGTACCAAGTTTCGTCCCGATCGGTCGAGAATCGTTGATTTGTATGAAGTACAACACACACACAAACATAAATATATAAGAGAGATATGTAAATTAGATAGATTGTATCCAAATATATAGGAGAGATATGTAAATGATCTACACACCATTACTGGTGTTTGTCAAAGTTTAGTGGGGTATATCAATACTCATTCACGATCATATCATTGAGGTCCGGAGGGTGTGGGCTATCTCTCGAATACAAGGAGTTCTCAAAATATATAGAAGAGAAGACTAGCAGGTTAGCCCGCCACTGGCGGCATTCGTCCCATGGCTTTGTTCGAAAAAGCAATTGCAACAGGTTCCGAGACACTTGTGCTGCATTTAGTCAGAAACATGACAATTTTAATTTAATTTTTTGTTTTTCAATAAGTTAATTATTTTGTTTTTCAATGAGTTAAATTGAATTTTTTGTTTTTAAATTTTACCCGATTTTTTAAGGAGTTAATTGTGCCTATTTAATTTTGTTTTTCAATTTTACCCGATTGGTTTTTGGTTTTTCAATGAACCCGTCCACGACACTTCCCGTATTTAGCAAGTTTGAGCTCAATCGTTTCGAGTCTATAAAGGACACACACACATATATATGACTCTTCCCGTAGGTAGCAAGTTTGAGCTCAATCGGCATTCCCTGGAATTTCCCAGTCAATATTTAGCAAGTTTGAGCTCAATCGGTTCGCGCCTATAAAGGACACACTCATATATATGACACTTCCCGTAGGTAGCAAGTTTGAGCTCAATCGGCATTCCCTGGAATTTCCCAGTCAACAACGCGGCGTAATTTTGGTACATATATAGAGACCAATTGTCCATCGGCTGTCATGTGTAGTAAAGATGTCTTATAAGCCGACATTGCCGTGGGGATGCCCGTTCCTACACGCGTTTTCGATTCTATGAAGTACCCACATATATACACACACACACACATATATATATATATATATATATATATATATATAGCTATATATATATATATATATATATATATATATATATATATATATATATACGGGAGTCTCAAATTATATAGTAGATTGGCAGATTCCAGTAGCTTTATAACGGTATATCTGGGGAGAAATCTGATGCTATATTCGTGATTATCTGGGATGATTTCGGTATATATACCAAGGTATATACTGTAAAAACAAAGCGCGCCATCCTTGCTCGCAGGGAATAAATTTCGAGCGATAACGTTTGCGTAAATACGAAATTGTGAGTGTTGGTTTGTAACCGGGATTTCTGAGAAGCATTATGCCTATAACTACCCCCCCCCCCTAAACCCTAACCTAAGTGTCATACATACTAACAATGATGTTGTAAGAGCTCCAATAAATCTCCCCGCATAGGCAAGCACTCAATGTTCCCGTATAACTCTGCAGATTCCAATAACGTTGAATGGGAAACAGACGCTCTTTATAGAGATGCGTAAAAAACAAACGCTCATTAAATAATCACTTGATTAACCCACGCCGTGCCTTTGCGGTGATTTGAGATTGGAGAACGGGTGCTATGATCTTCTCTAAACAGCGACCACGGTCGTGTCAGTGGATTTTACACTTACATAGGACGTTTGATCTCAATCTGTACACGCGTTTTGAATTCTATGAAGTACACACACACACACACACACATATATATACGAAGTCTCAAAATATATAGTATAGACTAGCAGGTTAGCCCGCCACTGGCGGCATTCGTCCCATGGCTTTGTTCGAAAAAGCAATTGCAACAGGTTCCGAGACACTTGTGCTGCATTTGTACCAAATTTCGTCAGAAACATGACATTGTTTTTATTTATTTTTGTTTTTTATTTTTTAATATGAATTTAATGTTTTTTAAATTTAATATATTTGTTTTTCTGAATTGTTTTTTTATTTTTTATTTTTTTTATTTTAAATTGTTTTAATTAAATTTTTTGTTTCTGGCAGAAACATTTACCCGTAGAAATCCCCCCTTCCTAGGAACGACAGACAACGCTCGAGCGATAACATTGCATTGAATTGAAAACAAACGCTTCCCGTCGTGAAATGTCTCTGCATAATATTTCGAGCGACAGGCTACAGACTCCCGTCATACAGATAAGTAGATAGCGAAAACGACGCTCTTTATATAGACACTGCGGAAAACGAAGGCTCTTTATATATCAACGCTATTAACCCCGAAGTGCCGATTGCGGTGATTTGGGATTGGAGAAACGGTGCTCTGAGCTTCTCCAAAACGCGACCACGGCCGTGTCGGTGGGATTTTACACTTACATACGAAATTTGAGCTCAATCTGTACACGCGTTTTGGATTCCATGAAGTACACATATACACACATATATACGGAAGTCTCAAATTATATAGTAGACTAGCAGGTTAGCCCGCCACCGGCGGCTTGTCCGAAACATGACATTTTTTAAATATTTTTTTTTTATTTTTAGCTCCACGCGTTTCAATAAGAAAATTTTTACCCGGTAGCTCCACCCGTTTCCGAGATCTGGTCTGCGCATGCGCGATGCTGGCGTCGCACGGACTCGGCGATCCGATAAAATTTGTACCCGGCTCAAGATACATTCACATAGCAAATTTCAAGTCGATAGCTCCACCCGTTTCCGAGATCTCGTCTGCGCATGCGCTGCACGGGTGTCGCACGGGCTCGGCGACCCGATAAAATTTGTACCGGCGCCAGATACATTCACATACCAAATTTCAAGTCGATAGCTCCACCCGTTTCCGATATCTCGTCTGCGCATGCGCTGCACGGACGTCGCACGGGCTCGCCAATACGACAGCGACGACCACCTGGTCAAACTACACTCACGTACCAAGTTTCGTCCCGATCGGTCGAGGTGTCGGTATCTGATGCAAAAGACGAAATTGTGAGTGTTGGTCAATAGTCCCCGCCGTGAACCTCATCGTCGCAAAGAGCGGACAGTCAATTAACCCCGTTGTGAACCTCAATCACCAACGCGACGTAAACATGTGTTGCGTTCTAAAAATAGGAAAGCACTTTCTCTCTGCATAATTCTGCAGATGCTAATAACGTTGCTCCCCGTAGGTAGCAATATCGTTGTTGTTGATATTTACGGCTTGGGGGCTATTTTCTTATTTAGCAAGTTTGAGCTCAATCGGTTCGAGTCTATAAAGGACACACTCATATATATGACACTTCCCGTGGGTAGCAAGTTTGAGCTCAATCGGCATTCCCTGGAATTTCCCGTAGATTGGCAGATTCCAGTAGCTTTATAACGGTATATCTGGGGAGAAATCTGATGCTATATTCGTGATTATCTGGGATGATTTCGGTATATAGTTATATACTGTAAAAACAAAGCGCGACATCGGTGCTCGCAGGGTTGGTCAGAAACAAATGTTTTTTAAATTTAATGTATGTTCCGTATATCTCTCTGCAGATGCAAATAACGTTGAATGGCAAACAGACGCTCTTTATAGAGATGCGTCAAAAACAAACGCTCATTAAATATTCACTTGATTAACCCACGCCGTGCCTTTGCGGTGATTTGAGATTGGAGAACGGGTGCTCTGAGCTTCTCTAAACTGCGACCACGGTCGTCGTGTCGGTGGGATTTGACACTTACATAGGAAGTTTGAGCTCAATCTTTACACGCGTTTTGGATTCTATGAAGTACAATACATACATATATACGAAGTCTCAAAATATATAGTATAGACTAGCAGGTTAGCCCGCCACTGGCGGCATTCGTCCCATGGCTTTGTTCGAAAAAGCAATTGCAACAGGTTCCGAGACACTTGTGCTGCATTTGTACCAAATTTCGTCAGAAACATGACATTGTTTTTATTTATTTTTGTTTTTTATTTTTTAATATGAATTTAATGTTTTTTAAATTTAATATATTTTTTTTCAAAATTGTTTTTTTATTTTTTATTTTTTTTATTTTAAATTGTTTTAATTAATTTTTTTGTTTCTGGCGGAAACATTTACCCGTAGAAATCCCCCCTTCCTAGGAACGACAGACAACGCTCGAGCGATAAAATTGCATTGAATTGAAAACAAACGCTTCCCGTCGTGAAATGTCTCTGCATAATATTTCGAGCGACAGGCTACAGACTCCCGTCATACAGATAAGTAGATAGCGAAAACGACGCTCTTTATATAGACACTGCGGAAAACGAAGGCTCTTTATATATCAACGCTATTAACCCCGAAGTGCCGATTGCGGTGATTTTGGGATTGGACTAGCCGATGAGCCCGACGTTGTCCGGGATATTCAAAAACCAAATTTCAAGTCGATAGCTTCACCTGTTTCCGAGATCTGGTCTGCGCATGCGCGAAGCTGGCGTCGCACGGGCTCGGCGACCCGATAAAATTCGTATCCGGGGCAAGATACATTCACATAGCAAATTTCAAGTCGATAGCTCCACCCGTTTCCGAGATCTCGTCTGCGCATGCGCGAAACTGGCGTCGCACGGGCTCGGCGACCCGATAAAATTCGTATCCGGGGCAAGGTACATTCACATACCAAATTTCAAGTCGATAGCTCCACCCGTTTCCGATATCTCTTCTGCGCATGCCCTGCACGGGCGTCGCATGGGCTCGCCAATACGACAACGACCACCGCCTGGTCAAACTACACACACGTACCAAGTTTCGTCCCGATCGGTCGAGAATCGTAGATTTGTATTAATGACAAACATACAGACAGACAAACAGACAGAGGTCTTCAAAATATATATGAGACTAGCCGATGAGCCCGACGTTGTCCGGGCTATTCAAAAACCAAATTTCAAGTCGAATTTTGCTATGTGAATGTATCTTGCCCCGGATACGAATTTTATCGGGTCGCCGAGCCCGTGCGACGCCTGCTTCGCGCATGCGCAGACCAGATCTCGGAAACGGGTGGAGCTATCGACTTGAAATTTGGTTTTTGAATAGCCCAGACAACGTCGGGCTCATCGGCTAGTCTCATATATATTTTTGAAGACCTCTGTTTGTCTGTCTGTCTGTCTGTCTGTATGTATGTCTGTCTATGTCATTTATACAAATCTACGATTCTCGACCGATCGGGACGAAACTTGGTACGTGTGTGTAGTTTGACCGGACGGTCGACGTTGTCGAATTGGCGAGCCCGTGTGGCGCCCACTTCGCGCATGCGCAGACGAGATCTCGGAAACGGGCGGAGCTATCGACTTGAAATTTGCTATGTCAATGTATCTTTCCCCGGATACGAACTTTATCGGGTCGCCGAGCACGTGCGACGCCAGCTTCGCGCATGCGCAGACGAGATCTCGGAAACGGATGGAGCTATCGACTTGAAATTTGGTATGTGAATGTAACTTGCCCCGGATACGAATTTTATCGGGACGCCGAGCCCATGCGACGCCAGCTTCGCGCATGCGCAGACCAGATCTCGGAAACGGGTGGAGCTATCGACTTGAAATTTGGTTTTTGAATAGCCCGGACAACGTCGGGCTCATCGGTTAGTCTCATATATATATTTTGAATACCTCTGTTTGTCTGTCTGTCTGTCTGTATGTCTGTCTATGTCATTTATACAAATCTACAATTCTCGACCGATCGGGACGAAACTTGGTACGTGTGTGTAGTTTGACCAGGCGGTCGACGTTGTCGTATTGACGAGCCCGTGTGGCGCCCACTTCGCGCATGCGCCCACTTCGCGCATGCGCAGAAGAGATCTCGGAAACGGTTGGAGCTATCGACTTGAAATTTGCTATGTAAATGTATCTTGCCCCGGATACGAATTTTATCGGGTCGCCGAGCACGTGCGACGCCAGCTTCGCGCATGCGCAGACCAGATCTCGGAAACGGGTGGAGCTATCGACTTGGAATTTGCTATGTGAATGTATCTTGCCCCGGATACGAATTTTATCGGGTCGCCGAGCCCGTGCGACGCCAGCTTCGCGCATGCTCAGACCAGATCTCGGAAACGGGTGGAGCTATCGACTTGAAATTTGGTTTTTAAATAGCCCGGACAACGTCGGGCTCATCGGCTAGTATAATATATTTTAGTTAGATATTCCAGACTTGGAAATTTGGCCTATAGCACAATAGGTGAAATGTGATGTAGTTGGAAAATCGAAGCTAGACAAACCAGTTTCCGAATGGATACCTATATATAGCAACATCGCCGTCTGCATCACCTGACTGTAAAATTTAAAGTTTTAATAATATGTTCATATATAAATAGCAAAATGGCCTTCGATGCTGATTATTCACCTGTAGCAATATTTGTCTAAAATGTGTATAAATATAATGATATCTCAATTATTTGCAGCTGTCCAAGAAATATTTAACCTCATTGCAAGTTGTCGATGAACAGATATATTACAATTAGTGAACACCGCCAGAGTCGTATATTATCTAGATAGCAACATGCAATAAATATATGACGATAAAACTATGGAATCATATAAACATTTTCCCCGTTGTGGCTCCAAGAATGCAACATAATTCAAACTATATATTTATTTTCAATGGAAGGGGAATAACTCTGAGTTATTCCCCTTACATTGAAAATAATACACTTTGCACCACAATTCAGATGGATCTTGAGCACATAACACACGTCGGATCTCAACAAAAACATGTTCACAGTTTATTATACTGATTCTATAGAATATTTAATATCATTTTAGCTTATAATCACCGATGAGTTAAAACAAACTTTAACAGACTAGAAAACAACAGGAATTTGAAATATCAAGACAAAATGTTAAAATGTGTATAAATAATATCACAAATTTACTTGAAAATCAGTATTTGGACCCAGCAATATGATATATTTGAAAAAAGTGTGGATGGATCAATATGCTATATATACAAATAGGTGGATGAATATACAAATATATACATATGTCCAAATTAAATAAAAAAATTAATTTAAAGATGCATTATCTCTTCTTATAACAATTTTGAAATAGTATCGTGGATATCAAATAATAAATATGAGTTGAATACCCTTGTCCGAAAACGCTTCTACCAATTGATTTTGTTTCGAATATTTTATTATAAAATGGTTGATTGAAAGGTACATATAATTGTTACTACTTTTAGAACAGACCATTCAGGCGATATCATATAGCGATAGAGATTATTAGAGTGGTCCCATTGCTGCGCTCCGAAAGTCAAATGGCATAGGTTGATCGTGTGTAATGTTTTATTCGATAGTTTATTTGTGACAAAATTACACACAAAAATATTTCTGGTCACCTTTAACAGTAATCACTATTGGTCGTTAGCTGAACACTCACACATGTTTATACCAGAAAATATTCGAAATATAACCAATATTAATTGATAGAAGCGTTTCCGGATAAGGGTCGTCGATTCATATCTAATATGTTATACCCCGGTATCTATATAACATGTGTTTACAAAGAGATCGACCGTCAGTAATATCACAACATATCAATAAAAAAAACTTTCTCAGGAATAAGGCCGACTATAATGAACTCCTTAACTCAGTGTAGATGTACCAGAAAATTTCAATCTGTATAACCCTTGTTATTGAAAATAAATATTTCTGCCAATAAACTTTTTTGCACACATTATTAACAAACAATTTCCCGTGCAAATTTTATTTCCCGTCAATGTGTTCTAAATATATTTAGGGGTGATCTAGTAAGCCTTAAGAAAGTTAAAAGCTAAATACCTCAAAAATATCCGGACACAGAAATGTTACAAATTGTTTCTGATATTCATAAATGACATTACTGAAGGGATGACAAGTTCAATTAAGATATTTGCGGATGATACAAAGTTATATAGAAGCATGAAGACAACAGAGGACGAAAACTTACTTCAAGAAGATCTAAATAGGCTGTCAAAGTGGTCGGACAAGTGACTGTTAAGATTCAACTCTACAAAATACAAAGTGATGCACCTGGGAAAACAAAGCACAAATACAGGAACAACCTACACAGTATCAGAGGGAGATAAACACAATATCATAGAAGAAACACTGGAAGAAAAAGATCTAGGAGTGACATGCGATAATAGAATGAAATTTGACAAACACATTGCAACAACCGTGAATAAGGCCAACCAGAAACTTGGAATTCTTAAAAGAACATTCAGATTTATGGATAAACAGATGTTTACCACACTATACAAAGCATTTATCAGACCAAGCTGGAATACGGGACATCTATATGGTCGCCTCACTATAAAAAATACATAACAATGATAGAAAGGTTGCAGAGAAGATCAACTAAAATGGTGGATAGGATAAAAAATCAGGAATATGAAGAAAGAATCAAAGAACTAGGATTACCAACTTTAGAATATCGAAGAGAGAGAACCGATATGATTCAAATGTACAAGATAATACAGAAGAAGGATGAAGTCAAGCTGAACACGATTAAGTTATACACATATACTGGAGGAAGCAAAACAAGAGGTCACAGTAAGAAGATTAGGAAGAAAGGATATAACACCACTTTATGCAAGAACAGCCAGAAGTAAAAACAATTGGAACAGTCTCCCTGAACATCTGGGGTGCTATTCACCTGGTGGGTTTATAATATAGTCCAGGTAGTTTTACGAGGCGACGCTCAAAGCGAAGCTTTCGGTGGACATATCGATGGGAAGACATCGCCGCGCGGTATAGGATTATCCAATCAAGGTGATTGGCGTCAATCATAGATTGACCACCGGTCACATAAACATAACAGTACACGTTTGGTTCATTTCAACAATGAGCAACCAAGGAAAATGACGTGGGGGCAAAATATACCACCGACGACATGGGGGGGGGGGTCTACAAAAAAATCCGTATATAGGGCCGGGTGGGTGGGTGGTCCAGAGGCCGAAACAATCGTGCTTGTAATTTTTTTCCAAAATGGGGTTTTTTCAACATTCAACAGATTTAGCAGCATTCTGGATTTCACAGGATCCCGTTCCACTTCACAGTGGAAAACCGTAATTGAGTAAAAAAAAATTATATATTACCCAGTTGTATTACCCGAATAAAAGTAATAAAATAAAAAAAACTGTATCACAAATACTACATGGTGAATAATCAATGATGACTAGATATCGTTTACCCGATTGTTGCATAACACGAAAAATGAAAAGGGTATCTCATAAATTTCTAATGTCTGAAATACTGTCTCGTTCTGGCATGCAATCAAATTCATTCCTTCTGGTTATTTCTCATCTTGAATGATTGCAAATAATGTTAATTTGCAACACTTATCCAAATAAAACTGAATCGGTTATGATGAATGACCGTTACTGTTTACTGTTCAGACAATCCCAATTGAAGGTGATGCTATTCTCCTTGAATTTACGAACTTCATCTTGAAGCTTAAATACTGCTCAACAAGACTAAACTAAAATACTAATTGTATACTGTTATCGCTTACAAATAGATGAACTGAAATAATGTGATGCATTCAGATGCATTGAGAAATGACATTCTTCAATGTCTTCAAAGTTAAAACTAAAATCAAGAATAGCATCTGACTGAGACTATACTGCAGACTCTAGTGCACATATATACATACACTTGGTTGAGTTATAATAATGCAAAATGTGTTTACGAATGGAACCAGGTTGGTAGCTCTGGTATGCATCAACAGGCGAAACATGTGATATGCAGTAATATCTGCATACATCCTTCCCCTATCACCATACCAAACCACTTCAAAATTCGACAACTTATATTGCAAAAACTTTGTACGGACTGAATTTCATAAACAGGGCCCATGGATAACTCTGGTATGCATTGGTGCTCACAATCCGTGATATTATGCATATTCGTTCCACATTTCTAGTCTGTCACATGTCAAAGAGCATCAAAATATGACAACCGACTCTTGAGTTATGATGCAAAATGTTTGTACGGACGGACGCACGGACGACTAGAGACGTGAACTATATACCCGCCGACTAATATCGGGGGTATAATAACCATATATCTATGTGTATACCTAACCAAAACAATTCCCCTCCTCACCCACTCCGGTGGATAAGACTAAAGAGTTCGTTGATCATGCATAAATAATTGTAGAACCCCTGACCTGTTTACCACTATTTACACTGGCCAGTGTTCTCTGTCAGACTAAACACGCTCGATATATTAAGGCTTTAATACGGTCTAGGACAATTTGTGACATACAGTGTACCTACACAATGCTTTATTATTGTTGTTAGATACTTGAAACACCAGAAAACACCTGGGAATACAGATTATTTTTCGTTTTTTCTTACCTGTGCTTTACCGATTAAGGATGTTATTGCTTGAGTCTTAATTTTACACAGTTTGCACCAAAAAAAGGATAGTGGAATGGGATTGAAAGGCAGTTAACACAGTTATTGAAGAAAAACTCTGAAATTTTGATAAAAACATGAGAAAGGGGGTGGGTCCCTAACATTTGGAGGAACAAATTTGCACAAATGGGGTGGTGGGTCCATCGGGGTCGGAAAACAACTTTTTGGGCCCTATATGTGCAAATTGTTTTCCAGACCCCCCCCCCTCCAACTGCCGATGAGCGTAACACTTTTTTGGACATTGTGGAGAGATGAATCAAAATATTAAGGAACAAAGAAACCGGCACCATTCATCAGCGCCGGAAAAATGATGCATGGAAAGAAATTTCTTTGGAAATGACAGGGAAATATCCAAACAGAACCAAAACACAAACAAAAATCTTCTGAAACGTTATCTTCTTGGCTCTTCATTTTCAGACTGTGCTAATTAAAAACCCTCAATAATATCATTGAAACTCATTCTGCAGATATATAAACGCAAGCATGAGTCTCCACATAATTATACCCAAACATTATACCGCAAAACATGCCGATTGTGGGCAGTGTTCATGAATCAGTCGTGAGATGGCGTCAATTGACAAGTGACAACTCTAATAGATTGGATCAATCACACCATCGACAGCGTGTGTCGTTTGCGCTAATGCAAAGATACCTTGGCGTTCAGCCGCTACCAATTAAACTACCTGGTTTATAAAATAATCTCGCATGGTGAACGGCACCCCTGGAGTCGGCCGGTTCGGTTAATGATTTTAAATCGATTTTAAATTACCAGTGGCGAGGCAAGCTAAACTAATTCTGCTATGTATTCTGACTTGAGCGCTCTGTAAATGGAGCAAATATATGTTATATTACAACAATTGGCCAATACAAGCGAAAGCTTATAATAGGCCCGAAGAACACAGGTAAAACACACAGGTAAAAGAAGTACATGAAAAAATACCTTAAGAATTAACTAAGATTCATGATAGTGAAAAAAAATGAATCGGATTAATTTGTGGACGATACTACATTAACCAATTGTTTAGTATAATAGTTCTGAAGAGGAAGCATTTACAATCTCTATCGTCGTTCTTCAATGTATAATATTTGTCAGCTTCAATTTTATGTACATGTAACATGCATATCTATAGATTATAGTAACTACAATGTATTGTGCCAGTCAGCGACATCCTCCGACGCAACAATCCCAGCTTCCTCTATGCCACATTTTCCTGGCACAAAATAATCATAAATAATCATAAAGTTCCGGCATTCACATCGACATCATTGCGCTAAGCTATTACGTCACTGTGCTTGCTGATAGTATACGTGTGTCTTACTAAAAACTATGAGCCCGGTTTAGGGGCTAATTATGTGATAAAATGATTTATAACAATTTGGTCAAACAAGACTTTGTCCGCACTACACTGTGTAGTAGTCCAGGAGATCGGGAGGTAGTGTTGCTAATATTGACGGACAAGCTGCGACCATGTTATTTTTAATGTTTTAGGTATGGTAATAAAGAACAATTATGATAGCAAGAACAAATTTGTAGCCTACTTTGTTTTTTTTCGATTTTTTGGACATTTTTCTACGTTTTTAGCCCAAATTTTTCCATTTTTTTTCAATTTGTAACCATTTCATTTTAGTATGATTTTGGTGATTAAGTTGAATAGTAATTGTGTTAATAATGTTAAATAACTAATCGTGCTAAACAAAATTGAAGATTTTTTTTTGTTTTTTTTATTATTATTTTTTTATTTTGTATGCAAAATCGTCCAAATTGCAACCATTTTATCTTAGTATAATTTTAATGGTTAAATTCGCCATTAATTATTTTAATAGTGTTAAATAATTTACAACTTGTCTTCTACAATGTTTTTAAATGGATTTAAGAAGGTTTCTACTTGTTTTCTAAGTTGAGGGGGGTCTAATTCAAATCCAATTAAACATTGTACTGTTCAAAATTAGATCAACTTCTTAAGGCGTATGGTAGATATACGTAACTAGTTTTCAAAACTTATACATATGCCTTTCTATCATGTGCGTTATGCACGCGAGTCGGATTTTACAAATTAAATTATGATGAAAAACAATGAATTTTGGGTGTGATCACAGTTGTGGTCATAATATTCCCATTAGAGAGTGGATGGACATGGGGCATGCGACACTGTGCACCACTGTGCAGTATATATGTATATGACAAGCATGACATGATACATTAGTATCTTTCTACTAAACTGTGCTTCCAGAGTTATCAGGAATAGAGTATCGGTGTTATTTCATACCAAATAAATTTTAAAACGGGGTATGTGGGTTAAAGGACCACTGGGAGATAATAGGATGTGCAATGACTCCTATATTTCTATTGTATCACAGTAAAGTTGTTTTTGTAAAATTGGCGCGGTTTACACGATCAAAGTTCGATTTTCTTTACAATATGTTACAAGCAACTAATTATATAGAGTTACGCTTCTTGAATTTGTGTAGGGAAACTCGAGTCAGCATAACAACAACATCTGGCTGCTGATTGGTTGATTATCATTGAGGGAAATATGGAAGGGGTCTGGATATTAGCTCTGTCGAAATCTGGCGAAAAATGTGACCTTGCATCATTAACCTCAAATCTGTGGCGGTTTTTCATCCTATGTACTGAAGCTTCGTGACATGTGAGAACTCCAAGAATATACCTCATCGGGACATCAAATGGCATCAAACGTTGAATGGTCACCAGAAATCTCGATATCAGTCATTTCAGACCATAATTAGCATAGCATTATATATTAACCCATCGAGAAATACGTCAACATGACACACTATATTACACCCACTCATATATAACTGCGTCCTCCCTGACACAGGCTGCATATACAAAGTTTATCCATGTCTACTTAATGAGAGTATACAGTTCTGTCAAAATCGGGCGAACAATTTGGTCTATAAATACCGCAGTGTGACACAGTTAAGATAGACCAAAACAATAAACACTTTCAACCCAAAGATAGTTACATTTTAATTGAAAAAATAGTCCAAACATGAAAAGTTAATTTTTGCCGATATTTAAGTCAAGTTTTTGAGAGAAAAGTCCAATATTTTTGGTGATGTCAGTGGTGACAATAGTAACAATTAACCATGGTACATCAGACATGTTAGTATTCAATAGCGTGTTAATAACGAAACTTTCATTGTGCGAGTCATAATAACGACAAAAACCGCGAATTTTGATAATTGTTTGGGTTCTCTCCTGATCGAGTCGGTTCTCTCCACATTTAATCGTTCTATACGGGTAAAACTATGGCAGAATAGCCAATTTTGTACATCATCAACATCTTGTAATCGATTGCAGGACATGCTGGGGCAATATTTACCATTTTCCATATTTTGGCGGCCATTTTGGCAGCCATTTTGAGACAAAGTAAGAATTTTGGGTCCGTTGAGTTGGAATAGTCATAGGTAATCATATGCATCACTTACATTACAAAGTTATGTTCATTTCATGTTAAAATATGACTAGAATCCCAATTGTGATTTTTTTTGTGAAATTTTATACCGCATTCTGTAAATTCGTATTTTTGAGGGAACGGAAGGGGTTAGGACCCCAAAAAGTGCATATTGAATTGCCCCAATGATCAGTTAATATACAAAATACAAAATAAAGTCACATTACTCAACCAGTTCCAAACAGCATGAATCGATCTAGAAGATGTTTGTAAAAAAAAAGAAGTAATATTTTCAACTTCCGGCGGCCATTTTGGTGGCCATCTTGGATGGTGAGTTTCAATTTTGCCCCAAAAAAGTGACATTATATCTTACCGTCACGAAAATATATACATTTGTATACATTTTACAAGATTTTTACCGCTATAATTTGCATAAAACTGACTTGGAGTCTGGTCTGAAAAACAGCGGCCATGATGGACGTCATTTTATCTGGAGTCTATATGGCCACTTTTTTTTCTTGTTGACATTGCTTAAAAGTTGAAGGACATAATAAGGAACAAAATGAGTGGGGAGAAGTTAAGTCCCAAGGGGTGCAAGGGTACCAATATTAGCTCCCGGAATACTAGTAGTACTATGACGTCGCCGGAAAATTCTTCTATTTTCGGTCGTCGGGTAGGTCAATAAAAACATGTTTTTCGCCAATTAAGCTACAAATTCACCACTGCTATCATGGATTTTCGTAATCTACATATATTTTACTACAAAATTAGACTGGATAGCACTTGTCCGTCAAAATGAGCAACATTTGTTATTTCTTGGGGTCGATCTCCTGGACTATAGGAACTGTTACATCGGAAATCCTTCTATCGCCGGTTTGTGATGGTTCTTGGCTGATTTGTGACGGTTCCTGATTATCGAAATTATATATTTTTACGACTTTTTGACAGTTAAAACGCAATTTTGATGCATCTAGGTGATAATTCGATTAGATAGTTTCGATCCCATCACAATCTGTGGCACCAATGAGCGTGTTAATAACGAAACTTTCATTGTGCGAGTCATAATAACGACAAAAACCACGAATTTTGATAATTGTTTGGGTTCTCTCCTGATCGAGTCGGTTCTCTCCACATTTAATCGTTCTATACGGGTAAAACTATGGCTAATATTTGCCATGGTACATGGTTCAAACTGCCAATTTTGTGAAAGTATACAAAGATGTGCTATAAGTTATACTGTATAATAGTGTACTATTGTTGACTCCTTATTGGGAGGAATAAATTTTGTATTTTGTTTTACTTTGTATCACAGTGACAATTGTTATTGACCTTAAACCTTAAAGTTCATATTCAGTACAACACAAATATATGTTGCTGGAAATTATGACGCACATATACACAAAACACAGTTTTTAATTGGACCATATTTCACAACATGCAGCAATGGTTACCATATATAGGCTTAGGTTTCAGAAGTCAGAATAATTCTGAACGTTGCCATCATCAGATGTCATGGTAACCTGTCCTATGGTATGATTGATCATGTATCCATATTCTGAGTACTGTTGCTGTTTGAGCCAGCCTGGGTACCGCTCAGTCTCGTGGTTCCACTCCCCTAATGACTGACTGCTACAATCTGATTGGACGCTCTGTCTCCTATATATTCGTCTTGGGGTGAATTCTTCTGCGTTGGCTAAGCACCCATCCTTCTCGTAGTCTTTGATCAAGGTTCCCCAATCTTTGTCTGACCTCAGAAGGTTTTTGTTTCCTAAACGTATAAAAATAGAGTATGTGCTAATGCCGTTGTTTCAACGCTCGATGAATTTCAGTACATCGTATATACTGAGCCCAGGGTAATCTGTCTAAGCAACAACACTAGCTACATTATTTTATTTAGAATTTATCCATTAAAAACTTACCAATTTCATAGCAAAACTGCCATCTTATGAGGTGTTACATTCATTCCATTGATGATTCTGATAT
The DNA here is from genome assembly GCA_032622095.1 of Siphonodentalium dalli. Classification (NCBI taxonomy): domain Eukaryota; kingdom Metazoa; phylum Mollusca; class Scaphopoda; order Gadilida; family Siphonodentaliidae; genus Siphonodentalium; species Siphonodentalium dalli. Next base: position 24,591,701 of record CP136069.1, read on the forward strand.
GTTTATGAGTCCAAGTAAGTTAACAATTTCTTTAATAAATTAATGGATTCGCCAACCCACTTACGAATGGTATAGTATCCATCTGGAGGGTGTTTATAGAATATACACAGACGGCAGACTGACGAAAAGATAATATAAATGCCGAAGGATTCCTATTGATTCGTGGGAAATTTTCAGATAATAATTTCAACAAGAAGATATATGGCTGTCTGTTGAACTTATAATCTGAACATTTCCTAAGGGAACTACTCATCAATAAGTATTGAGTACATACAGGGTTAAGTATGGTCTATAGCTGTATAGCATGACCAAACTGCAGAATGGAATAGGTCTTTATTACCTTGAGTATCTCCTTGTTGTCACGGTTTAACCCTTTCATGATGAGAGCTACGCTGGTACAACATTAAAGACCCTGTGCCAGTACACTCTCTTATATATGCGAGTCTCCCATAGGGAGCCTCACATATATAAGAGAATGCACTGGCTTACAAGGTCAAGGTAAATATCGTTAGGACGAGCATTCTCTTATTTATGCGAGGCTCCCCGTGGGAGACTCGCATATATAAAAAACAAATGCAATGTCACAGGGTTTTCGATAAATTTCAGGAAGCTCCAGTCATGGAAGGGTTAAATATGCTTTGGATCGAAAACGTTTGTATCAATTTCAGTGAATTATGAGTAAGAAGATGTGCAGAATTGCAAAGATATCATTCAGTATAAGTTAGCGTTTACCTTGTGACGAGCACGTTGTGTATGTTAACCCTTTCATGGCGGGAGCCGCGCTGATGCAGCATTAAATACCCAGTGCCGGTGCATTGTCTTATATATGTGAATCTCCCATTGCGTCTCGCATATACAAGAGAATGCATTGGCATATGGTTTTTGCAAAAATTCAGGAAGCTCCAGTAATGAAAGGGTTAAGCTTGCATTAAAATTGGAATATAAGCAACGCAACTCAATATGGACCCAGTCATAGTTACCTATCATGATAAGTCCTTTCTTCGCTCGGGTTAGAGCCACATTTATTTGGTTCTTATCGCATATAAAACCAAGGTTCTGCTTACACCATCCCAGAGTCGGGCGTGGCTCAATCTTGTAGACTGGCTGAGATCGGTCTGTGCTGAATATGACATAGTCCCACTCACCGCCTATGAATGGATGAATATTATTAGTAAGCTAAATATTTCATTAATATTTTATAGTACCAAGAGTGGATTCCAATTATCTGGTGCAGGTCAGTTCCCAGTTGATCAACGGGGTCAGTTCATGATAGTCCAGTGCATTTATGGTTTTACCCGGATCAAATTGAAACACCATTTTATTTGCATAAATAAGTACATTAACAACATATAAACAACATATTAAAACTCAACAAGAATCTAGAAATTTTCGGGAAATTGGTGAATTTTGTGAAATAAATGTAGAATAAGTTGGTAAAATCATCAATTCATAGATTTTCTGCGATGCATATAAAAAATTTAAATTCACATTTCCTTCCAATTCCAGGGGAATTTGGTAGGTCTTACTTTCCTGATTACAGAACAGAAAATATTTTGCTATTTTTTTTTAGAGTTGTTTGCCTTCAAAAACGGGAGTTTATCTGTTTTTGGAGAATAAATTTCTCAGAATGAACCAATTTCAATATGTTATCGTCAAATATTGAGAAAAAAACAGAGAAAATGGAAGAGCTTGTTCGCTGTTTTGTATTTTTTTTCTCCTAGTTTGTTAACAAACAATGATCGCCCCACTTGTTTGAGTTGATACCCATCAAACATGATGTAATTAAAGATGCTCTTGTAAAAATTGCCGAATTAATGTTCAGCTTACCAGACGAAAGAAAAAATAACATCATTTACAATCACCATCATTCGTAAAGCACAAGCATCGCAAAAATACACGAAAAAGACCATCATTCGTAAAGCACAAGCATCGCGAAAATACACGAAAAACATTCATACGTTTACAAACACCATCATTCGTAAAGCACAAGCATCGCGAAAATACACGAAAAACATTCATACGTTTACGTTGAAATGAAGTATAAAAGCTCATAATAGATGACGCACTTTATCAGTTACCGCTCTTAGGCGAAGGATGCAATTTTCAACACGTATTAAAACTTCCTCTTTTGAATATCGATATATGTCCATCATAGTGTCCTATTAATGGGCTCATGCTGAACATCAATACTTCACAGTAATGGTATTAATATTTACTTGTATTGAAAACGTACAACTAATGGGTTAAGGTCTATTGGATGTGGTGACAATAGGTGACAAAAAAAAATAGGCAACCTGATAATTGGACAGACATGGACATAACAGGAACCCCAAAATAAGCCACTGGGGTTTATGACACATACTATAATCAGCCCTGAAGTGAAAAAACGGACTGCTCATGTCGAAAGTAACCTTTGAAAGGCATTTATAAATCTTGAAAAAATATATTTCAAAAAATAAATAAAAATAGAAACCTACTTGATGCACAGACAAAAAATTATTGCTGTATACATGAACATGTGACGCAGGGCAAGTGCTTGTTTTTCCAGTCTGACCATGATCAGGTAATAAGAACGAAAAATATCAATGTTGACGCCAGTCGCCGTGCCCCGTTGAAAAATGGCGTCCGACAAGAGGTAACACGAATACGAGGTAACGTGAAGGTATAATTATGGATTTCAGCTTGACAAACATAACGATCGGAATAGAAAAGATAATTTATGTTAGGACAGAAACACGGACTACAGTTGTATGGCGATTAGATAATGCGATCGAGATGTTCTTCTTGCGGTACTGAAAATGTATCATTTGACATTTTTGATGTCAACAAGATGCGGAAGAACACGAATCAAAACATCAGGAACGCGCTAAAAACTAGAAGTTTATCGATTGTGTGAAAAGAATATTGACATAATGAAAAACTAGTTACAATTTAGAAATGATAGACAATTATGGCATTTGAATAAAGTCCAGCATTATTTGGAACTTACTAAATTTTTTCGGACGTAAAATGTCCAAATTTTTATAGCCAATGAAAATCACTTCCGGTTTCAACAAACTACTTCTGCAAAAATTGTAAACTTGTCGTAAAAATGTCTTTAAATTGTGTTGAATCACTCGATTACTCATCCGATCTCATGGTATATATTGGAAAGTAACATATTTAACACGAAGAAGGCATAGTCGAAGCTGATGCCTGTTTGAAGTTGCCGATCGAGGAAAGAGAATAGACGACCACGGCGTACATTATACTACATGCTCTCAAGTGTTTTGAATTGTCAGCAAAAAGGTATATCTCCGATATCGAGAATTTCATAACAGCAAGAACTCAACCGATTCAAGCTATTCCCGGCTCATCAGTATATTTGAGGGTTTTAGTTTAAGTTTATTTTCATAATTTGAGTAATGATATGTCTTTGCTAGCTCAATGTCACTAAGTTATCAGGTTCTATCACATGTAGAAAGCTGTATGCATTGGCTGGGATGCATCATTTTCCGTAAAAATGTATGGAATGGCAGGTGTGACAAAATCAAGAAGGGAGCACCTGTCATGAAAACTGTGGACTTTTGGTTTTCCATTAGAATTGGAATTATGTATGTCTCAAACGTAAAATAATTTTTTTTTTTAAAGAATTGTCAGTATATATCTATGCATTATATAAGTCTGTTGAATAAATGTGTCTCAATTAAAAATAAAATATGAGCTGAAAATGACAAATGGTATTTCTTCTTGACCAATCAAAGGCATGGAATACGTTACTCTAGCCAATGAAATACATGCTTGGCACATTGACCCTTTCCATGTGCTTAAACTGCCAGAATCAGTGTGTTTACAAAATCTCCATTGATTGATGTCGGAAAATAGAAATAATAATAATTTAAATTTACCTGCTGTAAGTCTTCGTGGATACTAGTACCAAATGTTGCTAGTGATTGATAAATAATTATAATTGTTGCTGTATATATACCATATAAATTCCTCTGATTATGTTCTAATATAGATTTGCCGTATTTACAAATGTCTTTGAGTAAAATAAACAAATCTGTTTCAAAGTTGAGTGATGCTGCTAAGAATTTCGAATTAAGTTGTAAATATAAAGTGTTTGTTGTGTCAGATAGTAAGGGTCGATATCTGAAAAATGAGGTGCAAGAAATTGACATTGTTAAGATAAAGTTTGTTTTCGAAACTGGAGCCAAGGTTGATAATAATTATAAAGGACTGGCATCAAGGATTGTTGATAACATTTTGAACTGTCCACCATCTTGTATTCCGATTGTATTTATTTGGTTAGGCACTTGTGACCTTTCGCTGATTACAAGACCGGACAATCATCTATTCCTTCCACAAAATAGTGACAAGAAAATAGAGAAGAGCATAATCAAACAAATTCAATTGAAAGAGAGACTGAAAGAATGTAACCCTCATTGTAAAGTTGTGTTTTTGGAATGTCCGTATATTTCTGCTGATACTTGGAATGCATCTAGGACACGGCATCTGAATTCTAACATTGATGGTGATTTGGTTACCATTGTTGACAAATTTAACTCCGATTTACATACATTGAATTTAACTCCTGTGCCGAAATTTAATGCCGATTTAATGTATACAGCTATTGTCTCTGGAAATCGGGCTACAAAAGTGAATTATAGTTTTTTAACAGACGGCGTTCATCCTTCCACTGTGCTTTCAAGACTGTGGTTATTGAGAATCTATGCATTATGCCACAGACTAACACAATAATGAAACTCAACAGACACCAGGTTTAGGGGATTGCTCTGTCGCCAGGTGTGAATATCTGTGTAAGTCTGCTGGTTGATTTATCTCATTATTTACATGTATTTGGATTGATGTGACTTGCATATTCACTTTTGACTTGTTGATTGTTTGATTAATCCTTGAATAGATATCATGGGTAGCAAGAAAAAAGTTAGTAAAATTTTCAATAAGCCTCGTCGTCTTAAACGGTTGAAGAAGTTGCAATGTTCGTATGTATTTGAATCAGAATGTCAAGGTTTTGATCCAACCAAAAAATTTGAAATAATATCCAATGACCTGTCGGATGAAAGCTGCACACTGACAATTAAATTGAAACCCCCAATTGAAAAGCCTTCTGGATATCGAATAATTGATTTAGATTGTCTTGAGGATCATATCACCCTTTTGTTAAATCACTGTAGAGAGTGCTTCGCACAAAACAATAACCCGTGTGTCAACATTATTGAAGAATGTCAGAAACATGGTCTCGCGAGTGTTTTAAAATTTCAGTGTGGTGGTTGTGGAGATGTGTTTCTGTTCAGGACTTCAAAAAAGGTTGAAATTCCTGGCCCTGAATCTACATGTAAGGCAAAAACATTTTATGATGTGAATGTCAGAGGTGTGTGGGGCACCTTGTCAACTGGTGGTGGTGCGATTGAGCAGAGTGAACGGATGGGCATATTAAATATGCCTGGATTATCCAGTAATGCTTTTGGTAGAATTGAAAATGCTCTTCAACAACAATGGCATGAGGTCCTCCTTGAAGACATCCTCCAAAATGGCATTGAAGAGAGAAATTTAGCAAAAGAGCGGGGAGAGTTCCATCAAGGTGTACCAGCTATTACAGTCATTTGTGATGGTGGCTGGTCCAAACGGTCGCACAAGCATTCATACAATGCATCTGGTGGTGTAGCAATAATAATTGGTGCAGCCACTCGTAAACTTTTGTATGTTGGTGTCCGCAATAAATATTGCTCTGTGTGTGCAGCTGCAGCAAAAAATAACATTGAACCAGCTGATCATACGTGTTTTAAGAATTGGACAAAGTCCAGTCAAGCCATGGAATCTGATATAATTGTTGAGGGCTTTTTGTGTGCTGAGAAAATGCATGGTGTGAGGTATTTAAGAATTATTGGTGATGGTGATAGTAGTGCTTTTGCGAGAATTAGAGAGGAAGTTAAAGATTGGGGTAAAGACGTACAAAAGTTGGAATGTGCCAATCATGCCTGTAAATGTTTACGTGGAAAACTTGAAAATCTTGTGTCAGACAACCCATCTTATAAAGGTCAAAATAATTTGACAAATTTGATGAGAATGAAAATTGTTGCTAGTGTGCGAAAAACAATAAAGAAATGGTCAGAGATGTATCTTGAGAGCAATAAGAAGGATTGTGTCCAGTCATTAGGGAAAGCTATCAGGAATGCTGCTAAACATGTGTTTGGGGATCATTCCAACTGTTCTGATGTGAGTTGCACTCGGAAATCCCAATCTGATAGACCTGCTAGTACTGGTACATGTACTACTAGCAATGATACTAGTACAGGAAATATAAAGGATGTTTCATCAGATGATCCATGTCAGGCTGTTGTTGCTGCTCAAGTTGAATTCTGGAATCAGATAGATGTTGTATCAGATGATGGGGTGGAATATGATGGTTATGCAGCCCTTAAAAATAAAAACCTAATGAATGACCTCCATAAACTTCTTGATCATTTGGCCTCAAAATCTGCAGCCCTTATCCAGAATAGCACCACCAACCTTGCTGAAAACTGGATGATGATTAGAACAAAGTTTGATGGAGGAAAGATGTTCAACAGGACTAATCGGGGTTCTTGGCATACGAGATGCTATGGTGCTGGCTTGAGGAAGAATTTGGGTGTTAAATGGGGCCCAGTCACGTGGGAAAAGATTTTTGGAACAGATGCTGGTTTCCATTTTGACAAAGAATATGAAAAGCGAGAAAAACATCTAAAACGCAGCTTTAAGAGCCAGAACCAGCCCAAGGTGCAGGAAAACAGGAGAAAAAGGAAATTTGCTGCTGCCAAAGATGGTACCACGAAGAAAGCGAGATTGGAGTATGGGCCTGAGGCATTGGAGGTTTTGGATGATATTGAAGAGGTTGAACTTTCTCAGTGTTGTGAAGATTTTGTGAAAAAACATATTAATATCTCTCCTGAATCTATGTCATCAATTGAGAGGAATACTAAGGCTCAGTCTGCTAGTGGTCTTTGGGCAGAAGAACGTCGGATAAGGTTGACTTCATCAAATTTGGAGAAATTGCCAAGAGAAATACATCATTGAAGGTTGAGCTTTTTGCAAAGAGGTTGCTTTATTCAACATTTCATGGCAACAGGATTACTCGAAAAGGTCTAATTTTGGAGAAGTCAGCAACACAAGAATACATTAACCAACACAAATTACTTAATGACATTTGCTCAGTTGAATCAATGGGTCTTTCTATTTCTTCTGCTTTTCCACACTTGGCAGCAAGTACAGATGGTCTTGTAGTTAGTTCCTCTAGAGGCAAAGGACTCTTAGAGATCAAGCATGTTTTGTTGACCAAGCAGAAAAGTTTTCAGGAAGCATGTTCTTCAGTCAGCAATTTCCCTCTTGAATTTATTGATGGTAAATTCAATCTGAAAAGAAATCACAATTTTTTTATCAAATTCAAGGGCAGTTAAACATTTTTAATCTTCCATGGCTTGATCTTGTTGTTAGGAGGATAAATCCTTATGAAATATTTATAGAACATATTCAGAGGGATGGGGAATTTTGGCTTAATAAAATGGTTCCAAAATTGAATGCATTCTATCAAAAAGTTATTTTGCCTGAACTCTCAAATCCAAGGTATGGCAAAGTACCTGAAATCAGGGAACCAGGAAGTTGGGTATAATACATTAATAATACTATTAAGAGGTAGATGCTTCATGACAAAAACTGTAGATGGAATTAACATTTTGAACATTCATTCTGGAATTCATAAATAAAATTTTGTCAAAAAAATATTCATGAGTCACAGCAGAATACAACTTTACTAGTATTTATATGATTTGAATTCCATTTACATATATGGGCAGCAGGTAGCTTTAACACTATAGCACATGCTATGGGATGATACTTGTAGATACCGATATTGTGTCTTTGGTTTAATTTAACATCAATTATTTTATTCTCCGTGATTTAGTGAAACTGTCATGCAATTTGACATGAAGCCTCTTCCTTTCTTTCAATAGAATGTTTTTATAAATGTTAATTTATGGATTCTCTTCCGGAACTGAATACGAATAGTTCAAAACATTTCATTGAATTCTTCCGCTTACATGTAGTAGTAGCACTCATTATGGTTTGATAATGTATTTATATATCCATCGAGGAACGTCCACTGTTGATCTAAATGTTTTACTTCAAGTTGGTTTTCTCGTACACCAAATATCAGATAAATACTTTTAACTATCAGCTGGTACATGTATTTAGTCAGTTCAGACACTGTTATATTTTTCATTATGATATATCATTACTGTCTCAATAAATGGATATGGTTATGAATTTGCAAAGACACATGTAGCTATCCAACCTTGTGCTATACATTGTGATTGTTAATTGAACAGCTGATAACCAACATGTGTTATAATATACTTACGATTCATATATATTTCAGTTTGAAGATAACAAAGTGAAAGTCCCCATTCTCAGACGAAGATCATCAAGAAGGCCTGATCAATCACCTGAACCAGAGGCATCTCCTGCACCCACTGTCTCCACTCTGTCATCTTGTTCCAATCAAGCAAGTACTTCATCTGGAAGAACTAGAATCCAGCACTTTCTGAATCGTAATATATCACACGAGTGGGTTGATGACACTGGTGCATTGACATGGTATCAGGGCAGAGTATTGTCGCTAGTCAGTGGTGTGGATGGCCGGGAAGGAGCTATCTATGAGATCTATTATGATGAGCATGAAGACGTGTTTGAGGTAGACCATCTTGTGGAAGACTACAGGTCCAACTCTGTCAGATTTATTGATCTTTAAAGGTGAGATTGTGTTCTTTCTTCTTAGCATCTTAGTTTAACCTTTAATTTTTATTTATGCAACATGAATCCTTGCTGATTCATCATTACCTTCTTACCATCAGATAGACTGTTGTCTTTAATTATCTTGTTTGAACTTAACTTGTCACTTTATGGATATTATTTGATTTAATTATCCAATAATAATAATTAATCTGCACTTCACCTTTCTGCTATATAGTGATACTGGCAGAATTATTGTTGAGATATCAGCATGTTCATCTCAAGTAGAACAACACTATATCTTTATCTAACGGTATATCATAAGTTTTTAAGTTTTTTTCCATTTGGCTTATATGTAATTATAACATTTATATTTCATTCTGATTTTTTCAGATCTGCTGCTGATGCTGCATGCTTATTTATTTAAATTATTGATTAACACATCATGGTGTTTAAAATTACTGCCAAAGCTACTGATGTCACAGTGCCACAGATACCATTATACCAGGTAACTATTAATATTCATTTTAAGCCCACGTTGCTAAAAAAAAGAAGTGTGTCAACTGTTAGTTGGCATGTGTATTGTCCATATTTCATCTTCAATAAGTCCCTAGCATAGCCAGATCACCAGTCGAGTCAGATGGTATATTATCTACATACAGTTCATTTGTTCATCATCAGTTCCTTTAATGCCAGAGTGGCATGCACTCTATCATTAAACTCATAATTAACATTCAAATGAATAATTTCAGGTAATTATGACACACTTGCTGCTAATCCAGTGCAAACTGCTTTGAAGAATCATTACTATATTGTGCTTCCATACTTTCTACATGCTCATGTAGTTCCAGCAATGTGAATTTTGCTAAAAGTAAACAATGATAAACATCTTATTTCAGCCTGTTTCATTATATTTTGTCTGCTGTACTATAGCGCATGCCCTGATATAGATTCAGCCTTTTATAATGGTACTTTCCTTCTCAAATTCCAGGATTCTACCAATTAGAAATCTGTCTTTGAATATTTGTTGCATATTTTCGGACACATTCACATCAAAAGTCACCAAAGTGGAAAATAAGGTTAGTTATTTAGTCATACTATGTCCAATTGTTGTATACACTTGCTGCTGTTAGAAATATGTGCCAAAAATACCCCTAGTGGTCCTATATTGCATGTACTAATTTTTGTTTTGTCACCTATTGTCACCACATCCAATATACCTCAATAGTAACAGATCGGCAGGGAATATTTAAAGTACTAACAAATTATTGCGGAATCTGTTATGCCCTACATGTATATTTATTGCGGAATCTGTTATGCCCTACATGTATATTTATTGCGGAATCTGTTATGCCCTACATGTATATTTATTGCGGAATCTGTTATGCCCTACATGTATATTTATTGCGGAATCTGTTATGCCCTACATGTATATTTATTGCGAAATCTGTTGTGCCCTACATGTATATATGTTATGCCATACATGTATATTTATTGCGGAATCTGTTATGCCCTACATGTATATTTATTGCGGAATCTGTTATGCCCTACATGTATATTTATTGCGGAATCTGTTATGCCCTACATGTATATTTATTGCGGAATCTGTTGAGCGCCCTACATGTATATTTATTGCGGAATCTGTTGAGCGCCCTACATGTATATTTATTGCGGAATTTGGTATGCCCTACATGTATATTTATTGCGGAATCTGTTATGCCCTACATGTATATTTATTGCGGAATCTGTTATGCCCTACATGTATAATCTGTTATGCCCTACATGTATAATCTGTTGTGCCCTACATGTATAATCTGTTATGCCCTACATGTATAATCTGTTGTGCCCTACATGTATAATCTGTTATGCCCTACATGTATAATCTGTTATGCCCTACATGTATAATCTGTTGTGCCCTACATGTATAATCTGTTGTGCCCTACATGTATAATCTGTTATGCCCTACATGTATAATCTGTTATGCCCTACATGTATAATCTGTTATGCCCTACATGTATAATCTGTTGTGCCCTACATGTATAATCTGTTATGCCCTACATGTATAATCTGTTATGCCCTACATGTATAATCTGTTATGCCCTACATGTATAATCTGTTGTGCCCTACATGTATAATCTGTTATGCCCTACATGTATAATCTGTTATGCCCTACATGTATAATCTGTTATGCCCTACATGTATAATCTGTTATGCCCTACATGTATAATCTGTTATGCCCTACATGTATAATCTGTTATGCCCTACATGTATAATCTGTTGTGCCATACATGTATAATCTGTTGTGCCCTACATGTATAATATGTTGTGCCCTACATGTATAATCTGTTGTGCCCTACATGTATAATCTGTTATGCCCTACATGTATAATCTGTTGTGCCCTACATGTATAATCTGTTGTGCCCTACATGTATAATCTGTTATGCCCTACATGTATAATCTGTTGTGCCCTACATGTATAATCTGTTATGCCCTACATGTATAATCTGTTATGCCCTACATGTATAATCTGTTGTGCCCTACGTGTATAATCTGTTGTGCTCTACATGTATAATCTGTTATGCCCTACATGTATAATCTGTTGTGCCCTACATGTATAATCTGTTATGCCCTACATGTATAATCTGTTATGCCCTACAAGTATAATCTGTTGTGCCCTACATGTATAATCTGTTATGCCCTACATGTATAATCTGTTATGCCCTACATGTATATTTGGGAGGCTCCCCATTCGTAAAATTTCAAAACATCTCAACTTCAAACTATTAGTTTGAAGGAAACATTATTATCTTTAAAAACAAATGTATACTATAGTACTATAAGAACACAAAATATGAGAGATGCGTTGTAATTATGTAAACAAAAAAGTGGTTTCTTTAAAATAAAAACAACAATTTTCAAGGAGAGTCATTTGAGAGTTTGATAGGGAATCTTTGCAATATATTGCAGAATACGCGCTCAGTTTACTATCTGCATGAGATCATGAACGCCTGCAAGAAAATAAATAAAACATTGTTCAATGCATATTTTTGTTTCTCGGCGGCCATTTGCAGAACTAACTATTTTTGTTTGGAGGAAAAGTCACCATAAAACAACATAATGTCTGATTAGTTTAATCATTATTGAGTGTTTACGTCTGTCAGATTCAAAGTGGTTGAATAATAGTTATGTTGTATTTTTTTTTTATTTTTTTTTTTGGTCCTTCACACAACAAAGAATATTTCTGCAAATGGTCACACAAAATATTAAATATTAAATGAAAATTGTTTTATTTATTTTCTCGCAGACATTCATGTTTTCAGATTGTAAACTGAGCGCAAACCCTCGTTGTGCCCATAAGCTAGATAATGCAATGCGTTGCTGCAACTATTTCCTGTCACCAAGCCTTGAAATAGTGTGTCTGTCATTTGCAGAATAAGGTCCCCAGAGGGTGAATTTAGTGATTCTACCCCGCATAGCGGGCTAGCATCACCAAATTCACCCTCTGTGAACCTCATTCTGCTGAGATGTAAGCAGAATGAGGTCCCCAGAGGGTGAATTTGTTTATGCTAGCCCGTTATGCGGGATAGCATCACTAAATTCACCCTATGGGGACCTCATTCTGCAAATGACAGACACACTATTTCAAGGCTTGCCTGTCACGCTCTCCAATGACCAGCCTTGAACATTTTTTATTTTTTTATTTTGTTTATAACACCTTTTTTTTACATGATTAGAATGTATCTCTCATATTGTGAGGGTGAAAATGTGTTTATAGTACTATAACTTACATTGGTTATGGGGGATAATAACTTTACCCTTCAAATTGATAGCTGGAAATTGAGTTTTTTTGAAAATTCATGAAAAGGATAGGATAGGAAATTTTATTTCAATATACACATATTAATGCATGATACATTTGACAAATATTATATTGTATATTCGAGGGGGTGGCAGAGTTAGGCTAGACTGTCTTACTGCCACCCCCTCAAAGATGAAATTATTTTACGATAGGTGGTCAAGATTCATTGTACAATGCACGGCTAAATAATTATGTATCACCCAATGGTTGCATTTAACTGGATTATATGCATGGAGGGTATACGTCTAGATAAATCGCTTATTGGTTACTCGATGGTTTGTCTCTTTCGTGTCAGTGGGATGTTCCTTGAAAGTCGAGTAGGAATGTACTGAGTGAGGTTGTGGATTGCGATATAGGGGAAGTCACTCTATTGGCGAGCTACCACACAGTCGGGACATCTTTGATTGTTGCATTTAATTGTTGCAGTATATTTTTAATGCAATCGGCATGTAAACGCCATTTGAATGTGTGTCTGGTTTGGTATGATGTAAATTCGTTATCTAAGTTGTTCCATATAGTTGGATAAGAATGGAATGGTAGTTGTTGGGACCAAGATGTTCTTGGGTTTTTTTTAAATAGAGGGTGCTTTGCCGGGTGTCTGGTCCGGTTTTGCGTTTCGTAAATGTGTCGGTGAATGATTCTATTAAGCGCATATAGTACCAATCATGCATGACAACAACCGCTTGTATAGTTGTGGATGTCGTAGATTTTGAGTATATTTTCTTTTTTTAAAAGAGGTTCTGTGTGGCTTCTATATTTCTTATTACATAAAACTCGTATCGCGCGTTTTTGTCCCCATATTTGAAAACCGTAGACAAGATGGCTTTGTATTAGAGCATAATATAATGTTTTAAGTGCGCTACCATGAAAGAAGTGTTTAACTTTATTGATGTGGTATATGGCATTCACCATTTTAGAACAAACAGAGGACACATGTTTTTTGAAAGTCAGGTTTTCACCTATATGGATTCCTAAGAATTTTGTGGAGGATTCATGCTCAAGATTTCCTATCTTGTTTAGTTCCGTATTATTTAAGTAAACCTTTATAAAGTTCCATTTGTCATCGTTGTTCTCTGGGTGTATTAGCATATAGTTGCCTTTTTAGTATTGATCACTAACTTATTGCTACCGCTAACTTATTGCCTCCTCAAATAGATAAAGTTGTGATCAATAACTAAGGACTCAGAAGGCGTTTATGCAATTCAGTAAAATATTAATTGTAAACGATTATTAAGGGTACGTTCATACGCTTGAACAATTACACTGCAAACTGCAAAAATGCCATGCCCGATGGTCGTTTTGTTAGCTGGCATATTTGCCGGCTGTCGGCCATCTCGTGCTCCGTCGTTGCTGGCTGTCAACAATCAACGATGATTTATGATAACGGCGAGTACCTCTTTGCCGTGTGACCACAAAACAAGGTCACTAACAACAATTGCTAGTGTGCTTGATGTCGGGGAAGGGCATTGGTAGAAAAGTTTGTTCTCAGCCGCAGCGTCATACATACTTAATTATACATACGTCTCCGTTATACGCGAGGAATCTCATGACGTCGTCGATATATAAAGAGTCCCGAAAATGGTACTTCTCACAAGTTAGAAATGTGGGAACTAGCGCTAAGGGAGCTCCGTGAATTCCGTGACTAGTTCCCAGTTCCCAGTTCTCAAAATATAATAATAATCGTTACTAAATCGCCTATGTATGCATAACCACAGCAGCTATGTGGCCATCCTTTTGGATTCTTCTTGTGCCACCAATGGTCCATCTATAAATCACAAAAAGGTCACATACCACTGTCCAGCTGCTGTTCAAAACTTGGGCGTAAGTCGTGTGTGGGGTCAAAATAATGAAAAAAAGGTCAGTTTTCGTTGCTAAATCAACTGCGTAGGCATATCCATAGCAGCCACGTGGCTATCCTTTTGGATTCTTCTTGTGCCACCACTATTCCATCTACAAATCACAAATTGGTTCACATACCCCTGTCCAGCTGTTCGAAAATTTGGCGTAAGTAGTGCGTGGGGTCAAAATAATGAAAAAAGGTAAATTTTCGTTGCTAAATCGCCTGCGTAGGCATAACCATAGCAGCCACGGGGATATCCTTGTGGATTCTTCTTGTGTCAGTACGCGAAAGTCGTGCTTGGGGTAAAAATAAGACATTTTGCGTTGCTAAATTCCTTATGTATTCATAACCACAACAGCCACGGGCTATCCTGCTGGATTCTTCTTGTGCCACAACTAGTCCCTTCATAAATCACAAATCAAGTCACATACGCCTGTCCAGCTTTTCATAAATTGATCGTAAGTTGTGCGTGGGGTCAAAATAATGAAAAAAGGTCAATGTTCGTTGCTAAATCGCCTGCGTAGGCATAGCCATACCAACCACGGGGCTATCCTTTTGGATTCTTCTTGTGCCGCCAATAGTCCATCTATAAATCACAAATCAAGTTATATACGCCTGTCCAGCTGTTCATAAATTGGGCGTAAGTCGTTCGTGGTGTCAAAATAATGAAAAAAGGTGATTTTTCGTTGCTAAATCGCCTGCGTAGGCATAACCATAGCAGCCACGGGGCTATTCTTGTGGTTTCTTCTTGTGCCACCACTAGTCCATCTAGAAATCACAAAACAAGTCACATACACCCGTTCAGTTGTTCAAATATTGGGCGAAAGTCGTGCGTGGGGTAAATATAGGAAATTGTTCGTTGCTAAATTCCTTATGTATGCATAACCACAGCAGCCAGGGAGCTATCCTTGTGGATTCTTATTGTGCCACCGCTAGTCCATTTAGAAATCACAAACTAGGTCACATACGCCCGTCCAGCTGTTAAAAAATTTGGCGTAAGTTGTGATTGGGTTCTAAATAATAAAAATAAGGTAATTTTTCGTGGCTAAATCCAGCCTGTTCTCCTGATAACTAACTATTGTTTAGGTAGATAATCTTCTTAGTATCGCCTTAATTTGAGTCTATATTATGCTGAAATAATAACATTTTAGTCACATTATCGACTCATTATCAGGCCATTCTAAGCAGATTATGTGCTGAAAATGACACAAATTAGCCAACCCACGACATTTCAGGTGTAAGCTTATTAACATTTGTTTTCACTGTGGCTCGCGCTATAGCAGAAAATGACGACTATGACTCCATTATCTGCTTATTTCAGAATCAAGTAATCACTTTATGTAGCTATTTAAAATTATAGGTCGATTATGTGAGTCTTTTTGTGAATATATGTTGCTAAATCGCATGCGTTGGCATAACCATAGCAGTCACGAGGCTATCCTTGTGGATTCGATATACACCGGCACTAATCCATCTGAAAATCACAAAACAGGTCACATAGACCTGTCCAGCTGCTCAAACAATAGGCGTAAGCTGTGTGGGGTAAAACATGTCAATTTCCGTTGCTAAATTCCCTATGTATGTATAAACCACAGCAGCAACGGGGCTATCCTTGTGGATTCTTCTTGTTCCGCCATTAGTCTATCTATAAATTGCAAACCAAGTCACAAACGGACGTCCAGCTGTTCAAAATTGGGTGAAAGTCGTGCGTGGGGTCAAAATAATGAAAAAAGGTAATTTTTCGTTTCTAAATCGCCTGCGTATGAATAACAATAGCAGTCACGGGGCTATCCTTGTGGATTCTTCTTGTGCCACCACTGGTCCATCTATAAATGACAAACTAGTTCACATACCCTGTCCAGCTGTTCAAAAATTGGGCGTAAGTCGTGCGTGGAGTCAAAATAATGACAAAAAAGTCATTTTTCGCTGCTAAATCGCATGGGTAGGCATAACCATAACAGCCACGGGGCTATCCTTGTGGATTATTCTTGTGCCACCACCATTCCATCTATAAATCACAAATAAAGTCACATACGCCTGTCCATCTGTTCAAAAATTAGGCGTAAGTCGTGCGTATAGTCAAAATAATAATAAAAAGGTAATTTTTTCGTTGCTAAATCGTCTGCGTAGGTATAACCATAGCAGTCACGGGGCTATACTTGTGGATTCTTCTTGTGCGACCATTAGTCCATCTATAAATCACAAACTGGTTCACATACCCCTGTCCATCTGTTCACAAATTGGGCGTAAGTCGTGCGTGGGGTCAAAATAATGAAAATAAGGTAATTTTTCGTTGCTAAATCCAGCCTGTTCTCCTGAAAACAAACACGTTTATATGCTTAGACTAACTATGTTTTAGGTAGATAATCTTCTTAGTATCGCCTTAATTTGAGTCAATAATATGCTGAAAGAATAATAGTTTAGTCACATTATCGACTCATAATCAGGCCATTCTAAGCAGATTATGCATGTGCTGAAAGTTACTTTTCAGGTGTAAGCTTATTAACATGTGGTTTCACGGTGGCTCGCGCCATAGCAGAAAATGACGACTATGACTCCATTATCTGCTTATTTCAGAATCAAATAATTACTTTATGTATCTATTTAAAATTATAGGTTGATTATGTGCGTCTTTGTGTAAATATATGTTGCTAAATCGCCTGCTTTGTCATCACCATAGCAGTCAAGAGGCTATCCTTGTGGATTCGATTTATACCGCCTCTAATCCATCTGAAAATCACAAAAAAGGTCACATAGACCTGTCCAGCTGCTCAAACAATGGACGTAAGTTGTGTGTGGGGTAAAACATGTCAATTTTCGTTGCTAAATTCCCAATGTAGCAATGGGGCTATCCTTGTGGATTCTTCTTGTTCCACAATTAGTTTATCTAGACATCGCAAACCAAGTCACAAACGCACGTCCAGCTGTTCAAAAATTGGGCGAAAGTCGTGCGTGGGGTCAATATAATGAAAAAAAGGTAATTTTTCGTTGCTAAATCGCCTGCGTAGGCATAACCATAACAGCCACGGGGCTATCCTTTTGGATTCTTCTTGTGCCACCACTATTCCATCTATAAATCAAAAAATGGTTGACATACCCCTGTCCAGCTGTTCGTAAATTGGGCGTAAGTCGTGCTTGGGGTCAAAATAATTTTAAAAAGGTCATTTTTTATTGCTAAATCGCCTGCGTAGGCATAACCATAGCAGCCACATGGTTATCCGTGTGGGTTCTTCTTGTGCCACCACTAGTCCATCTAGAAATAACAAATCATGTCAGATACACCTGTCCAGCTGTTCAAAAATTGGGGTAAAAATAATCAAAAAAAGTGGCGATCTCACATTCCAAGTGGCATTATTTTGACTGGCCTAAGAATTCCAACACGCACTGTGTTCGTAATATGTTGTAAACGGCTCAGCGAGATCAGCAATCACGTAAAAAACCGCTGTCGTGCATGACCGCTACTAACGCTGATTTGTTGACAACAGTTTACTGGCAGAAATGTATCAGTTTTGGCAATTTTGCAACTGGCATTTTTGCAGTTTGCAGTGCAATATTGCCAACATATGAACGTACCCTAAATGGGGCGACTCGACTTCATTCGACGTAAGTGAGAGAATATATTAAACTTAACTACTCACCTTGACTGGAGACAACAGTCTGCACCTGGGTATTTTTAAAATTATTTTTCTTGAGCGCTTCACGTATCTCATGGCACTGAGCATTGTATTGTGACAGTACCATAACCAGGGAAGGTTTCTTACCCTCCTTATCGATTATATCCTTATATAATCTCACCTACAAATATAAAGTCAGCAATCGTGTGACCAGTCTAGATGCTTCAAATTAACCCTTCCACGACTGGATGTTACAGAAATTTGCGAAAACCCTGAGCCAATGCATTCTCTTGTGTATGCGAGTCTCCCTTAGGGAACCTCGCATATATAAGAGAATGCATTGGCCTAACAATATTTACATTGACATTGTAAGGTAGCGGACTGGCATTCAAAAAGGTAACACAATCAAGCCTGAATTAAACTTTTCCTCAACCACGAAAATGACATTTGGAACGTATTCCTTATTCCTTATTCTCAAAAATGTATCTTTCTTTGGTTAGCAAGGCTTTTGATAAGGTATGGCACCGCGGTCTTATGTTTAAACTCAAAAGTATGGGAATTATCGGCGCGACATACGATCTTCTGGAAAAGTACTTAGATAATAGACAGCAGCGAGTATTTGTTTCAAATTCCAATTCAAGCTTGAAGAGTGTCTCAGCTGGTGTGCCCCAGGTATCCATACTTGGCCCTCTTCTATTTTTAGTCTACATTAACGACATCGTAGAAAATGTGATGAGTAATATAATGCTTTTTGCTGACGATACGTCTCTATATCTTTCGATCGAAGACCCCATATTGGCCGCCGAAGTTATTAACAACGACATCAGGTTGTTATACGAGTGGTCGCAAAAATGGCAAGTTAAATTAAATCCCATCAAAACAGAGTCACTTCTGATATCATGGAAAACCAACGCTATCGACCACACACCGCTTCAGATGTCTGGGCACAATATTGAAGAAATTGAAACACATAAGCACCTAGGTCTAACTTTTAATGGGGATGGTACCTGGCATGATCATATAACTGATATTGAAAATCTAGCTGCAAGTCGACTTTATATACTGAGGAAGTATAAATTCATTTTGGACAGGAGAACCCTCCTCGAACGTATATACTTATCTTACATCCGCCCAGTAATGGAATATGCTTCCTCAGTATGGGATAATTGTACAGATGATGATTCAGGCCATCTAGAAGACATCCAATACGAAGCCGCGCGATTGGTCACAGGGGCAACTAGAAGCTGTAGTAAGGAATCTTTATTACGGGAAACCGACTGGACACACTTTCGAGCAGAAGAGAAAAAACAAAACTTATTCAATTTTTTCAAAATGATTAAGCGAGACACGCCTCCTTACTTATATACGCTTGTCCCTTCGGTATCTGGAAGCCAAACCAATTACGATTTCAGACAAAAAGGCCTCAGGTGCCCCCGTTTTTTTGCGACAAGATATGAAAAATCATTCCTGCCAGCCACCGTAAAACTATGGAATAGCCTTCCACCTGAAGCGAAAAGTTGTGACACAGTATCAGAATTCAAGAGATATATCTCCAAAAATCACAATAGCATACCACCATATTATTATACAACGTTTACAAGACCAAGTCAAATCTATCACTGTCGTCTTAGGAACCTACTGCAGTAACTTGAAATATGATCTGTTTTGTAACCACCGAAATAATAATCCATTCTGCGATTGTGGGGAACTAGAGACCGCCGAACATTTTTTACTTCACTGTCCAATTTACAAAAAAGAGAGAGATAACTGTTTTGTGGGTCCTATTATGACACTAAATGTGAACACTTTACTTAATGGGTCGGTTAATTCAACGCACAGTGAAAATACAGTCGTTTTCATGTCACTCCAAAAGTTCATAGATAGAACCAAACGATTTAACTGAGTTCCATCACTAACAGATATACATATCTCATCCAAAGAGTAGTGAAAATAAATAAGAGCGCTCTCACAGTTAAATTATGTAATCCGGGGGGGAGGGTGGTCGGACCCGCGGCGATCAGCCGCGGATATGCTCGCGGGTGTCTGTGGAACGGACAATTCATCAATCGAGACCAAAATATATCATGAAGAAATTTTATATCGCGGAAATGGCCACGAATAAGCCTAGGCTTACTGCCAGATCCCTTTATCTCATATGAATGTTTGTGTATGTTATATATGTATTTATGTGCCTTTTGAGAAATAAAATATTGTTTACACTAACGCAAAACTCACCTTGTCATTCGCCACCTCGACTGTACGCGTAGTACACAAATGTTGTAAGTCTAGTTGGACACTAATTCCGCAAGACATATCCAGTCGATTTTATGGGACAAAATAATGGTGTATGCATTTCCACCAATTTCACTAATTCCCAAGAGCCTACAGCATATCGGTCAATTTCAATACAAGCTTATATCAGTATAGTTCCTTTATGCACCAAACATGTTTTGTTTCCAATGATAAGGATTGTTCGGTCAACCATCCACTGCAACTATCATTGTACGAGAACGTGTTGACATTTCAGGGCAATGCCATTCACCCACAAGCGGCCACAATGAACATGACTTCATGAAGCCTACACACGTTTCTTAGAATAGCTACTGCCATGGGTTGGCGTCCGTCGACCACCACCTCACCCATCAACCCTCATCCAATCGTCACCAAACTGCATATTGATCCTCTGGTAAATTATATATTATTTTTTTCACATTGTTTTTATTAAACAACATGGCCGCCATTGGCCACTGGCGGCCATCTCGGATGTCGCATTTGAATCGATCCGAACTCCAATCAGCCCACAATAATTAGTGAAATGTGTTTGAAAATGTACATGCATTCTTGCAATCACCTCTAGGTGGGAGCTATTTAATTTGAACTGTTACTGATCGAAAACATGACTGCCGACGGACAGCCATCTTCGATTTTACTATAAGCATGAATAAATCATTTGACACACCCACTGGCCACATCACTCGTCCGATCGTTCCCAAACTGCATACGGACATTCTTTGCAGGACAAAATCCTTCGCCACACCCTACATGTAACTCGCGTGATAATAAACGAGATATAGTCTCCGGGCGGTGGGCCGATAATGAACGAAGCTTCTCATTATCGGCCCGCTGTTTTGGTAACAATACGCTGTTTGGAACGCCCCGAAAAACATAATCAATGACCTAGATAACCCCCTATAAAGTGGTAATAATGCCAAATAATAGTGATCGTTGGAATTTTCTCCAAAATTAATAATCGTGCTGGCACCATTATTGGGACCCATAATTTAGTCGCATGTCGAGGGTTAATGACTTTATATTCTAGCATATCGTACAATAAAAATGTGGCATAGTCTACTCCAGTGAACATAATTTCCAGTACGCGAATGTGCATATTTATGAATGGTCGATATTATGATATATATATTATCTCGTCGATTGTCTTATAATAATATAATTATTTTGCTAGTCATTAAGTAATAGAACTCCGCAAGTTCTGGACGGCATGGAACAATAAAGAGCGTCCCTTGTTAGTCTATTCCTGCGGTGGTAGAAGTAAAGAGCGTTTGTTTCACTTCGGTGGTAACATTGAAAACAGCTGAAAAAATAGCTGTGAAGTATTTTTCCAGAATATGGAGCCGCTATATCAATATATCGTGTATGTATCATGTTTGACACCCAAACCAAACAGAAACCACGTCCCTGTATATGACCAAGTGGGTGTTATTGGAATTCAAGCTAGAAATCGTTTAGCAAACTTTTCCTCGAAGTGGCGATATTTACAAGGACATTCATCATCATCAAACACGCCGATATTACACAAGGGCGCCTGTCATCAACGTACGCACATTGTGATTATATAACGGAGTGCAGACCTTCTCCACATGCATTATATAAGTATTTATATGATAGCGACATATATGCAGCGTGATACAATGTAAGCTTGATAAAAAACATGTCGCCATATAACTGTTTAAAGTGAAGGATATTACTGAGCTGAGTGCCTGAGGCCAAATAATCGCCCAAAGCGATAGTGGGTGATTATCTGTGTCTCACTTCAGAGACTGTACATTCTAAATCTATCAGTTGATGTAGTTAAACGGACATGGCTCATTCGAACCTCCAAATAGTTTTGGTACGTAATTTGGAGCGACGGATAAGATAGGTTGATATAAACGAACTATTGGTATACCAGCTTCATATGCTCCGAAAAACACTGGCCAAAGTCACAAAACGCTCTTTATTCATTTACTGCTGCCATATCAGGAATGGACTACAACGGAACGCTCTTTTCTTTTCCATGCTGTGCAAATGGCAGTTTTGTGTTTGGTACCCAACCACCTTGTTCACAGATGTATTTTCCATTACTTCAATGCGTCTTTTTGGGTAACATAATGTTCATAGAAAGGTAATTCAGATATGTATCGACCTATTTCGATACTGAGAAAAAATTCAAAAGCGAATAATATTTTTGCCTATTTTGGAGCGCAAATCGCCACGTGACTTTAACTCAAATCGTATCTATTAGCTGTTAAGCATACGGACCCCGTTTCAATATTGAAAATTGAATATGTGTACATGGTGTCTGTTATCCTCATAGCTCATGGTCAATTCTACATATGTGTTAATATGGATTAACTTGAGAAACTGGCATGTTAACTTGAGAAACTGGAATATTTAAACTGTATTCTATGATTATATATTATGTATATGAGTTACCCCTGTTGTCTCCACCCGGTACTTACGCCTATGCCAATACAACGATGGTGCGATTTGTCTATTGTCATCGACAGGATAATTATGCCTTTGTTTGTCTGGCGTTGATATCCATATACAACTAGCACTAAATAATATGACAATTCATGGTATTATACATGTCCAAACAACATAACTACACACTCGCTCTCATCAATACTGTAAAAATATATCTGCACAATTCTGGTTGTCAATACAGTCTCCATCGCGGGCGCGCGATCTAATAGTTGATATCCGCTCCAGACAGTGTTATGTCATTAGATTAACATAATTCTGCCGTTTCGCGGGCTCCGCGATGGACCAGCCCGCGATGAATCCCACTATGTATCGACCCGCGATGCTTCCAATCGCAATCCAATAGTGGCCGCGATTGACCTGATACACCCCGCGAAGTGGTGAATGATGGGGTCATGTTAATTCGCGATGGACGCACTGTACATACCAAATATCTCACCCGGTCGTCATCAAACTTCATATAGACATTCCGGGTGACCTCTAGATGGCAGCCATCAATTGTTTTCCGAAATTCGTAAACAGCAAGGACGCCATCAATCATCTTGAAGTTCAAATTTGAATCCATCGGCACACCGCTTTGGTGACATCTCGATGTCAGATATCATATGTTTCTAAATTACACTGAACAACATGGCCACCGGCGGTCATCTTAGATTATAATCTCTGCCTGACTAAATTCTTTGGCATACCATGCACACGACATTTTTATCTGATTCATCCCAAACTGCGTGCGATTTTTTGGGGTGACCTGTGGATGTGATCTCTCGCATGTTTTCCTAATTTCGTTGAGATGGCGGCCACTGGCCATTTTTGAATTCATATTTAATTCCGTTGGCACACCAAGCGTCCCACATTTATTGGATAAACGTTTGGAAAAATAATATGCATGTTTACAGGGTTCGCGCTGGCACTTGGGCAAAAATAATTAACATTTGGCAAAAAACAATTCATTTGGCAAAACTTTTGGCAAGTAACTTTTTAATTCCTCAATAAAGTTGAAAAATATCGGTCAATCAATACCATTCATTTTAGAAACTATTACAATATAATTATATTATTGGTGGTTTATATTGTTTCAGAAAAGTTAACACCTCCATTAAGACCATTATTATCGATGGGTGGATGGATTACCAGTATTTAGTGTGGTGGTGGTGTTATAGCTATATAGCTATTCCTCTTTACTTGTGATATTCCCTTCTGATGAAGCAACTCTTCTACCATTTTAATGTTCGGTAATTGGTTTATTGTTGTATGATAAACCACAATAGAACTGCGAGTATAATTATTAATTAACTGCTTTCCTACCGATATCAAACGTCGTTCAAACTGCGAGTGTCGAAACATAAAACTCAATCAAAATTGCAGAAAATGATACTATCAGTGATAACATTTGGCAAATTCTAATATAATTTGGCAAACAATATTTTCATTTGGCAAAAGTAAATTTCGGTCCAGTGCGGACCATGTATGTTTAGGATCACATCTTGATGGAGCTATAGCATTTGAATGATTGCCGATTAATATCATGGGCGCTGGCAGCTATCTTTTGCTCTTTGCATCACTATAGCATTCGTCACACCATATACTAATCAAATTTACCAACTGCAAAAATAATTATTATGTAGCAAAATATATTTTCTTTTGTCAAACATTTTGGAAAGCAAATGACTAATTCTTTAAGACAATCGAACTATTGGTCGCTCAGTATTATTTCTATTTAATAAATGTTGGAATTGAAGTGTTGTGAGGGAAATGTGTTCATGTAAATAGTTGGTTTCTCGAAGAGGGACACTCTTGAACCAGAGGAAAAATGTAATATAATATGACGTATATAATGGAAGAACGTTATACGGAAGTATCATGGGACCACAATATCAGACTAAATCTTTGGAGTGAAACTTTGAAGTAAGCCCAATTCTGAACCATTTTATGAAACAAAATTCGTATATTTTGACACAATTGTCTAAATAAAATATATTCATCCGAAGAATACAATCCCGCCCTAATCACACTGCGATTGTAGTGGCTACCACGCGGCATCTCGGGTTCAAATGGAGCATCCTGTTGTTTCGGTAAATCAAAAAGTATAATGGAAGTCGTAACGAAACGAAACAGAAAGGACGGCAAGTTAGTGCGAGGTTGGAATATCAATTTCAGGTGAATACGTCAGGTGAGTTAATTTGTTCATATAATAGGAAAACATCTAAATTATTTTTGTCTTCTTGCTGTATGTGTACTGCGTATGAGTATTCTTGGAAAAGGTACGATTGTCGGGACGCGCGAGTGATTAATTAACCGACTTGGATGTATTGTAATGTAATATTCTATTCTATTATAACGGCTATCACAGCAAATTTACTATGGTAGTGTCGAGTGAAATTTGCTTGAGTTACGTGCGTTTAAATCTGCACGTCACCCGTTCGATATGCGAATGACAGAACGCATATAATTTGCCGAAAATATACGGTAGTCCGAGTTTACTCACCTTGTTCTCCGGTATTTCTGTTGTAGAGAACGATTCGATGTATATCGAGGGCAGCACCGAGATCGACGTACCACCACGGTAGTTGACACAGTTTGCCTGAATGAACACTCGAGCCATCACCTTGGTCAAACCAGTTCTTGCGTCCATCGACGCCGTTGTCAGCGGTCGTGGCGGAAAGCAATGCACACGTCATGAATGCTTGTTTTCCATATGCTACGTTATCTGTATGCGTGTAAAGGACAACACCTGTTAGCTTACAAAATATTGTTTGGCACTCTGTTTAATACGCCTGGAATAAGTTAATTTTTTTAAATTAGGTAAATGGGATTAGACTAGAGAAGACATAAATCTTTCCTGTCCGCCTTTGTCCTGGTTGGAACAACTTGATGTAAGCAGTATTTATTCCATATAATTCAATATGTACGATAGATAATATGACGTATGCATATTAGTTGTACGGAGATGATCCGACATCAATCACAATACTTTGTATGTGAACGGCCAAATGATAAAAAGGGTAATATTTAAGGAGTGTAATGCACATTCGTACAAAAGGGATTGCTATATAGTCGGAAAGCTCATGGAATATTTTGATGGGAGAAAAGTGTCAAAAACTGCACGTTCTCACACCAAATCACAAACGACATATAATACATGCAGTCTATGCTTTTGATATTGCAAGATATAAGAACAATACTGAAAAATATCATACATATCGAACAGGTTTCATACATTTTTGGAAATCATATATGACGTGATCCCACATTAGATTATGTTGTGGTGGACCGAAAGTGATGCAATTCATGTTTCCATGGCAACAGACTAATATAGTGGTATTTGTGTTTTCCTTTAACGAGTAATATTTTCTGGAAATAAATGTTTTCTGTTCATTCGCACAGATAAGACAGCCATGGTACATTCGATTTTAAAAAATGGGTATAGCCGTTGCCATCAGCAGTGCTTTGAATAGAGCATTAAACATTTGACGATCGCATATTCCGTTCACTTCAAATATCCTCATGGATGTTTTATTCGTCATACAGCCTATCGGACGTTGTATTGCATAGCTTCACATTATCAGTGCATTGTTGTAGCTGTATGACTATGGCGGCAACAATCGAAACAAGGACACAAACATACCATTATCCACGTATAGTCTGGTCGATAAAAGGTTTGACCTAGAATCAATTTGGACTAAGTTGGTTTGTATACCATTTTGAAGAGGAATATATCCTCTATAACATATACAAATCCGCTAAAATCCGCTTTGAGCATTTTCTGTAATTCAAGATGGCGTCCAAGATGGCTGCCATTTCCCTTACGTAAGTTTGATGCAATTATAGTGAGAACAACTTGTCATATGTATACACAGGTATATATTGCTATGAAGCAACGACATAAGTCACATAACGCCACATTTTTATGCCACAATTGGAACCCTCCATCCAAGATGGCCGTCAAAAATGGCGGCCGGAAGTGGACATTTTTACGTTTTTGCTACTAATATATTTAAGATAAGTGTCTACTGTTTGGAACTTGTAGAAAATAGTGATTTTATTTTGTATTTAGCATGTTAACTGATATTTGAAGCAAAGAAATGTGCCATTCATGGCCACCCGACCCCTTCCGACCACTCAAAGAATAGATTATACAGAACGCGGTATAACATATCACAAAATATCAACATTGGAATTATAGTCATATTTTATCAATAATTTGGAAGAACTGTGAAACGTAAGTGACGATTTCTATGTTTTATGGATATTTCAACTCAATGGTACAAAAAATGTCACTTTGGCTCGAAATGGCTGCCAAAATGGCGGCCAAATATGGCAAATGTTCAATATTGTCCCAGCGTGCCATGCAACTGATTACACGTTATGCTTCATTCACACAATTGACCATTTTATGTTTTATTTACATTGATTACTAACATTTCTGATGCATCGTGGTTAATTTTTACTATTTTAACCACTGAAATTACCAGAATTATTCGATTTTTTTCTCTCACAAACTTGACATCAAAATCGGCCATAAAAGATGTTCAGGTTTGAACCATTTTTTAAATATAAATGGAACTATCTTTGGTATCAAATGTGATTGTTGTTTTGATCTGTCTTAAATGTGTCACACTGTTGTGTTTTAGACAAAATTACGCAAGGTGGCTTGCAAAATGGCAACCAAATTTGGTAAAATGTTGATTTGTCACATATATTCAGAACATTATTCTCTGCTGTCCCGAAAAGGTAGCACATTGTGAATCACTTGGTTATTAAACATGCCACTTAGTCAACTAAATGTTCTAGGGATGCAGTATGGATTTTTGCCGAAAACTTCATTTGGGAATATGTCCATGTTTTTGAACGGACATGGGCAGAACGTTGGAATGGAACTGAGTGGGATCATGTTGTGTGGCTATTCTG
This sequence comes from Siphonodentalium dalli, assembly GCA_032622095.1. NCBI lineage: Eukaryota > Metazoa > Mollusca > Scaphopoda > Gadilida > Siphonodentaliidae > Siphonodentalium > Siphonodentalium dalli. Next base: position 24,619,452 of record CP136069.1, read on the forward strand.
GTCCATTAGCATAAACATTGATCAACTTAATACAGTGTGTATGTCCGTTGACTGTATGGCCATAGGTGAGGTGGGTAGGTAGGTAGGTAGGGATGTGAATTGTTATACAATATGTGACTATATGGTCATGGATGGATGTCCATGTTGAGATGTATAGGTATATAAGGAGTAGTTGTGTGGTCATGCGTGCGGTGAACATGTATACAGAGAGTGGCTATCTGGTCACGGAAGTGGTATATGGGTATAACGAGAGTAGCTACATTGTCCACCTATGTTTTGTTTACGTATATATGGAGTAGCTGTATCGGCATGATGGGTGTAAATGTATACATGTGTTGGCTGCATGGTAATATATGGTGTGTATGGATAAATATGGAGTGGTTGTGTGGTTATGGGCAAGGTGTATTTGTGTACATGTAATGACTGCAAGTTCTTTGCTATTGAAGAGTATATGCATACATTGAGTACATTGGTGGTCATTGGCTGGGCTGTATATAGAGAGGAACCTCATGGTCATGGTCGGGATGTATATGTGTATCGTTCGTGGCTGTATTGACATTGGTGTCTGTACATTGAGTAGCTGAATACTCATGGTTGTATAAGTATACTGAAGTAGTTGAACTGTTATGGTTGAGCTGTATTTGCAAGACTGGAGTGTACGAATGGCCGTATGTGCGGGGTATTGGTATATTTAGAAGGATTGTATGGCCATTGATGAGGTATATATATATATAACTATTTTTTACAAACATAGGGCGATCAGTTAGCTCAACATTACATACCCATCTTACGTCGACCTCATCATAACTCTGTAGTATTAATATGTTGTGTTCTTGGTATATATGTTATGGGCTTAAACGAAATATCAAAGGGGGCATGCCATTTTCATTTGAATTTACAAGATATACATATCTTACCTGGTCGCGCTAATTTTTACATCGCATTAAATCAAATGGAGTGACCTCATATATATATATATATATATATATATATATATATATACACCTGGAGTGAATCTATCATCATGGGTGGGGTGTATATAGAAGATCTCCAACGATTTTATGAAACTAGTTTGATATATTTGATTCACAACGAGTCGTAGACGAGTTGTGAATGAAATTTATCAAAAGAGTTTCATAAAATCTTATATCCCAACATAACCAGTTGAAGATCTTGTATACCGCATGTTAAAAGCTAGAGCTAGAGCTTTCTAACAAATCAAAATCCTTAACAGAAGCTTTAAAATGCACACATTTCCATTCTTGGCTGAGACACTTCACAACCGAATACGACAGTATTGCGCACTCGAGCTGCTGACGGAAAATAGAGTCCCCCAATTTGCCTCTTTGTTTTTGTGTCTATTTTGGTTAGTGCAACAAAGTTGGACAAGTTACTTGTTGGTGGGCTGCCAAGTTGGCGTGAAGCCCGCGCTTATTCGCCGCCAGTGAGATAATATATAATGGCTTTTTTAATGATATAGTAGGGGTTTCATGTGATATATGTATATCTTGAGTGACTATATTGCCATGGTGTGGCCAATATGTATATAGACAGTGCCAGTATGGCAGAACTAATGGTTTATATTGTACACTATATATAAATGGAGTCACTCTATGATTTTGGGTTGGGTGTGTATGTATATTTTGAGTGGCTATATGACCATGGGTGTCGCAAATACATTTACAAGGGAGTAACTGTGTGACCACTGGGGAGGCAAATATGTATACAATAAGTGATGTAAGATCATCGATGTGGCGAATATGTATAACATGAGTGACTATATGGTCATGGGTGGGATGTATATGTATATCTTGAGTGGCTATATGGCCATGCATGTGGCAAATATATATACATAGAATGACTGTATGACCAATAGTGGGGCGAATATGCATACAAGATGATACTGTACGTTCAGGAATGTAGTGAATATGTATAGATGTCGTGTTTATATGGTCATGATTGAGGTGTAGGGGTATACCTGGTGTGTCTGCATATCTTCTCACGGATATATGGCCATGTGAAATATTGGGTGTATGGGTATACCCAAGTGTGGCTGTATGGTAATGGGTGAGGTGTATGTGTATAAAGCGCATTTATGTAGTGTTCATGTATATGGAGTGACTGCATGGTCATGTGTAAGTTGTACTGTTGTAACTTTGGGTGACTATTGTTTTCCTATCGCTATAATTCAAGTATTTGTTAATCGATAGAGAGGTAATATCAGAGTATTCTCAATCTTAATGGCAGTTTATATGCAATATAAAGGACACGGGTTTCCTGACAATATTTCATAAGTTAATCAACTTTGATGCCAATGGGCCAGAGTAGCCATATAATATGATCCCTCTCAGTTCAGTTTCAACGTTCTGCCCATTTCCGTTCAAAACATGGTCAGAATACAAAAACAAATGTTCGGTAAAATCCATAATGCATCCCTTGAAATTATTGTGTCATGCCTCATAAGTTACCGGGACAACCAGGGTATAACACTTAGTTGTCAATTGATTAAGCAGCATGTTTAATAACCAAGTGAGTCACAACAGCAGAGAATAATATTCGGAATACATATGACATATCAGCTTTTTACCAAATTTGGTTGCCATTTTGCAAGCCATCTTGAGTAATTTTGTCTCAAACACCTCAGTACGACACAATTAAGACAGACCAAATATAAAGCACCTTTGATACCAAAGACAGATAGTTCCATTTTACTTGAAAAAAATGGTCCAGATCTGAAAAGTTATTCTGATTTTGATGCCAAGTTTGTGATAGAAAAATCCCATAATTCTGGTAATTTCAGTAGTTAAAATTGTAAAAATTACCAAGGTGCATCATAATTGTTAGTATTCAATGTATATAAAACAGAATGGTAATTTTGTTTCATCAATCACAACTTATAAGCGGTTGCATGGCACGCTGGTGCAATATCTACCATTTGCAATATTTTGTCCGCCATGACTGACAGTCATTTTGGTACCATCGAGTTGGAATAACCATAGGAAATAGAACGCATTACATACATTGCACAGTTCTTCCAATGTATTGATGAAATATAACTAGAATCCCAATGGTGATATTTTGCGAAATATTATACGGCGTTCTGTAAAATCGAATTTTTGAGTGATCGCATGGGGTGGGGACCTCATGAATGAAATACTCCATTGCCGCAATGGTCAGTGAACTTGCTAAATACAAAATAAACAATTTTAAATCTTAAAAATATCAGTAAAAAAATTACCATTGTCCACTTCCGGCCGCCTTTTTGGCGGCCATCTTGGGCGGGGAGTTTCAATTTTGGCATAAAATGTGACGTTAAGTATAACTGTTGATTTGTTTAATCAATGTAATCCTATTGTTCCAACATAAGTGTTTTAGGAGGAACGTTCAAATGATAATACACATTAAACACTAATTGTGTTCATTGTTGTTTACTATTTGTGCTTAAAAAATACCTTTACAATGGACAAAAGCATCCAAAAACAGTCCAACATGGCATTAATTCGAAAATATTCAATACTATGGATTCATAAGCCATAAGTTATCTTTTTGGCTCAACAGCGTTTAGCAATTCCATCACAGTGTATTTAACCTAGTAAATTTAGCAATTTCGCATTTCTGGATCCTTTTTAATTTTTAGTATGTTGTTTATAATGGGTTAATATACTTATTCCTGCTAAGAAACATTAGTTTGAGGTTTGGCAGTTTTTTCTCATAACAATTAAAACTTGCTGCATATGTTGGAAGTTATTAACCCGAGGGGAGGGGTGATAATGAAACATTTCTGGTCTGGTTCAAGGGGTACGCAGTTAAGAGACCAGTGATGAGAACATACACAAAAACTGTTCAAATAGACCAAACAGTGTCCCATGAAATATAAGTACCCGGGCCACACCAACCCAGTCTGACATGTCCATGTGACCTTGCTTGGAACATACACATTATTTTATAAAATAGAGCCGAATGTGTCCCATGCAATATAAGTACGTACACCTAATCCCATGTCGCCTCGTCCCTATGTGTGACCAGTTTGAGAGCCAGCTCATGCAATTTTAAAACAGACCCGACAGTGTTCCAAATAATATGAGTATACGTGCACCGCGTCCCTGTTACCAGTATTGATAACGTACACATGAAATGTCCATATAAACCGACATTGTGCCATGCAATATGTATGTACATCCAAACCCTCTGTCGCCGCGTCCCTACACGTGATACGTGAGGAGAACATGCACACATAGTGTTCACCGCGTCCCTACATGTAACCAGTCGTGAAAACATGCACGTTACGTGTTCAAACAGACACAAAAGTGTCCCGGCGCACTATAGGTAGGCACACCCAACCCCCTGTATCGCCATGCCCACACAAGGCTGGGTATATATTAAATTTAACTTGCGCACAAGGAATGGCCACTAAAATCATCCTAATTTGACGCCACGCGCCGGTTCGGGTTGTTCGCTTCATTGGCGGCGAACATATAATCGGCGATGATGACATATCGAGGGTTAATTGCCAGGATATGTTGGGCTATATTCCTTATTATTTCGCGAATGTTTTGTCGCCCCCTTCCGTGCGTGGGTGGGTTTAATGTAAACCCATCCCAATGTTTTGGCCACTAAAATCACCCCAGACGGCCCATAGGTCCTGGCTTGTTTGCTTCATCGTGACAAACATCGCGGTATCGCCATTTCGAGTGATAATTGCCTGCCATGGCTTTGGTGGGCGATTCCCACTTATTTATATGCGAATATAGTCGATGGTAGTTCCGCTACATATATGTGTGGAGTTATTAGTGGTACGATGGCGACATGGGGTCTGGACAATCTGCATGGGCATAACTAACCTTAAAGCCCAACTGAAGCAGATAAAGGATGAGATATCCGACTTTACTGAGAATCGGGACACTCTTACAAAATTCATGGACAATAAAATGAAGTCTCTCTACAAAATGTGTGTAAAGTCAGATTCCCTCAACCAACGATTGAACGCTAATTCACAGAAATGTGCCTGACGTTGACAACGTAGAAAAGCATATGTGTTCCGTATTCGAACTGTTTGCTGCTAACACGATGGGGAAATTTCAAGATCTCTGCAATTATGTCAACTCGAATGTCAAAGTGCCGTCCGGGGCACATATCAGCAACTCATGGATATGTGTTGATCCCGCAGGAAAGTCGAAAACTGCAAGCCAGCCGTCTAATAGCGAAGACAAACATGCGTCACTGGACGCATTCTTCCAACGCTTAGTCGCTGATACAGGCTCCAGTCCATGCGGTCCAACAGGCCAATCATCGCCTGGTACCAAATCATGTCAACCCAAAGGAGACAACGGCTCATTGGTTACTGTTGATGAGTACATTCACCAATTCAATGGGCGTTCCTAACTACCTTCAACACCATAGCGGACTTCTCAAGTTTCTGCCACAAACGAAACTGTGTTTCGCTATCGAGTGAACAGAATGAGAAGACGTCCGATATCCAAACCGGAAACAACGACTACAAGGAAATAGTGAACGCTCACCTACAATCGCCGGCTAAGCCCGTCATCTAGATCAGCAGCACCTCGTGAAAGAAATTCGCTCCTCACGAAGATAACATTTCGTCTACATCAGTTATAAGTGGACAAACAGCTCACAGGCAGCGAATAAATGAGCCCATTACAAATAACGCCACTGCAGATGAATCATATGGGGGTAGCAGGAAGACAGCCCGATAGGGCTAGGCTACCCCCGACAATATACTGCTTTACCTTATTATGTATTTCTGCCATTGTATAATTCATGTATATTGTAAATAAATTATCCTATCCTATCCTATGGTATCGAAGACCTCCCTGAACGTGAAATAGAAATTAACGATGACTCTGATGGTGTCATGGGTGTCGTAAGACAGAACTACAAGCGGACAAATAAATTTTATCTGGGGAAAATTTCACCAAGGTCTACCGATGAAAGCGTTCGAACCTATCTACAAAAGAGGGACGTTATTCCGACTTTTGTCAGACTATTTCGCAGTTCTATCAGGGGAACTCATCCCGCAAGAGTGATAGTCCACTCCGCAGATGCTGAAACACTCATGCCAAACGGATTCCTTCCTATGGGGGGTCACATGGCGACAATGGAGACGGACTCCACCACAAGTTCCTCACAGATCATAGTCATGGACCAATTGCTTAATAGTCTTACATGGAACGCCAGTGGCGTCATCTCCAACAGCGACAATCTGTGTGAAATACTAAATTCTGGACAATACGGAGTAATTGGTCTTTCAGAACATTGGCTCAGCAAAAACAATCTCCATACCCTGAACTTAATCTGCGGTGATTATGTTCCGTTTTCTAAACCCGGGAGAGAGATTCGCACTCAAACGGGTGGATGCTTCACTCGGGATGGCGTAGCCCTGCTTGTACAACGTAACTTGATCAAAGCTGTATCTCAATTAACATCGAAAATCAACGTTTCATTGTCATCCAGATGATGTTTAACGCTGGATTCAGCCCAACCATAATACTGGCATATCTACCTAGTACAAGTCATAGTGACGCTTAATTCGAGGATTTACTGGCGTCGCTTGAGAATGTCGCAAACTTCTACGCAGATAACGGACACGTCATTCTCATTGGTGATTTTAATGTGCATTATGGTGACTCCCGATCCGACAATCCAGCATCTGGCAATTCCGCCCGCAGGAAGTTGTTCTCAGATTTCCTCGAAAGACTAAAATCTATTCCAACGACGTTATCAGAGAAATGTGAAGGTGGACGATTCTCGTTCTTTCCTCGACTCTCGTTGTAATTCGGTCGGTTCACCAACTTTAATTGACCACATTGTGATTCCAACATAATTCAAGGATCTCCTCATTCGATGCCAGATATTAAGTGACTCTTATAAGAACACGTCTTGTCGTGTACTGGTAACATGTTCGCTTACAATTCGAAAACGTTCCCACAAAGCGACTGAATTAGAACAACACAGAAAGATACTTTTCAACTGGAAGCGCATCGATATAAGCAAATATCACTCGTTTATAAACTCACATTGTCACGTACTTAACAGCTCAATGTTGTGCGTAGAAGACCTGTCTCGCCTATATCATGATATTGTAAGACTTCTGTTAGACGCAGCTGAGGTCGCAGCTGGCCGCAAGAAATTCGTTAAACATGCCAAACCATTTTGGAATGAAGAGCTGAGTCTCCTTCTTCGTAAACATTCGACAACAATTGATTCAAGCTGGGAAGTCACACTCGACATCATCAGCGACGTACATGAGGTACAAAAATGCGAAGCGAAGCTTTCGCCGTGAGCTACGCCGCGAAACTTCTGTGCACAAGAAACAGCTATCTGACAATCTTGAACATTTTGCAGTCTGTGACCAAACTTCTTAATTCTGAAAACAGCAAAAAACCGTCCGCATCGGAAATGGAATTCGACGATAAAATAGTACGTGATGTGCTCTCGGGATGGAGGGACTACTTCTCTCATCTATACTCCACACCAGGATCCGACTTTCGAATATTATATAGAATGCCAGTTGAGTAATATTCTTAGGCCTGACCACCATGATTACTTCTCGCCGTTCTTGAGCCAATCTATTTCCGCATCGGAAATCAGCACGGTTATTCGTCACCTCAACAGAAACAAAGCTGGGGGAATAGACAACATAGTGAACGAACACTTGATTCACTCTCCCGAATCACTCCGTGATCTGTTGTGCACCTTCTACAGTGGTATTCTGTGCATAGAAAGCATACCACGAGACATGAAGACCGGACTCATTTTACCTTTCTTCAAGGGCAACCCGAAACCTCGGCATGTGCCCGACAGTTACCGTGCGATCACATTATTGCCGGTATTGTACAAACTGTTCGAGGAAATTCTTATTAACCGCGTTATTTCTAGTTCAGTGACATCGGGATTCCCTAACGGCTTCCAAAAGAACATGAGTTGTTTGATGACGTCTTTCATAATGCAAGAATCAGTGTCATATGCATCGGACATTGGGTCTCGAGCTTTTGTATGCTACCTGGATTCACAAAAGCCGTTTGACCGAGTCTGGCACTCGGGACTCATGGTCAAAATCCATGAATTAGGTATACGAGGGAAACTGTTACGCATTTTCCGCGACATGCATGCAGACTGTAGCAGCAGTGTTGTATGCAACGGACATATTTCCAACCCTATTCAAATCTCACAAGGAACCCGGCAGGGTGTCGTGGGCTCCCCTATTTTTCTACCTGACGTACGTGAATGGACTGCTTCAACAACTCGCCAACACACCAGAAGGACTCTCTATTCACAATACAACATGCGCCATCCCAACAACAGCAGACGACATCGCTCTTATATATCTCACTAAAGTTGGACTTGACAAAATGCTCACCATGTGTGATGAATATAGTGTGAAGTGGAGTTTTAATTTTTCCAAGTCAAAGAGCAAAGTCGTTGTATTTAACGAAACTGAAAGACAGCACGACTTGTCAAGAATCTGGAAACTAGGTTAGCGAATGTACACACCTAGGCATTACTCAAGGAAAATTCGATATATCCACGATACGCTCAAATCAGACTTCGCGCAAACTAAGGAGCAAATACTTCGGACTATAGCTGGCAAACGGATTCTTCAGTCATGTTCTCCGTCGATGCTATCTAAGCTTTTGATAAGAATTGTTATTCATCGAGCCATGTACGACTCTGAATTGTTTCCTATGGACAAAACATCTGCACTACTCACTATGGAGAGATAGTATCGGACATGTATCAAGCATAGCCAATCATTGCCGACTAGATCCCCAACTCATCTCGCTTTAGGACTCCTCGGATTGATGCCGATTGAAAGATAAATTCACATCAGAAAACTCCGCTTTCTTTGGAAACTAATCCACTTGCCGATCGGACATCAAATTCCACTCCGGATATTTCTATTTAAAACATACCAGTATCTTCTATTTGGTAGGATATCCTCTGGTTTTGTCGCTGACATCTTTCCAATCTTGGAAAAATACGACCTAAGACATTTCCTTGCTGATTTCCTTGATAACGGAATATTCCCTCCTGATAGTATCTGGAAAAGACACATTAGCGAGGCCGTTGAAGAAAACTATTGTGAAGAGTGATTCAAATTTGTCAGTAACTCTACAAGCCTGTCTCTGTTGGTACAGTGTCACCCATTTCCACTGAACACCTGGAACATTTGGGAATTGATGAGCAGAAACCGATCGCACGCAGTGGCACTAAAACACCTGGCTATCCTCCTCAATAAAACTACGTTTGACAATAATGTTCTGTGTTGTGCGTGTGGCTCGAGGTACAGCAATGAGTTAATGTACGTGCTTTGGACATGTAACTCAGATGTGATTACCCAGATGCGTTATAAATTACTGGTCTTTATAATTAACAAATACGGTATTCCAATGTACATATTCCTGGACAATCTGTCACTTCAAAAGTTGATGGCGGTTATCCTCGGTGGTTCCGCTGTGTATACTTCAGAGGAGTTGCCACCAGAAATTGACAATGTTATAATTGATACAGCATATTTTCTGCTATTCTCTAGCAGAATCGTAAAGCCAGTGAATAACACTTGATTAACTAATCGTATGAGCATCGACTCAATGCATAATATATGTATATCTTAATCACAATGTCATGAACTACACTCTCTCCCAATAGGAGTTAATAAAGATATAATAACAGCTTCGGTGGTTTTGAGTCACGGCACCCTGTCAATATATTTGGGCTGGTATTCTGCTGGATTAATACGATTCAATATGATAACAAAGAAAAGTAATATTAATTTCGGGCTAACATTTACTCCATGATGTCCATGCGAAATTTCTTGACACGGGGTATACTCAGTTTCGCGTATTTATATATCCCCTATCGGGGAAATGATACAAAATTTGCGGTGAAGTGCGACTATCTCTTTAAAGTGCGTTAATTTCACAATAGGCTGCTGATTAAGTACTCAATTTGTTGATGGGAGGGGATACGTGTATATAATTCCGTATTTGTGACAAAGTTCAGTATAAACCTACATAGTGGACACGAATCCAATATGTCGTATTTACGACTCAGTCTACCCATTTCGTGGATAAACTAATGGTAGGCCTGCATCATGGCAATTGTAAACACATTGCAGGACGGTACAATATGACCGGCGGGTGAGTTTTCAGATGAACAAAACACATTCTTATACACCGCCATGTAATGTTTCTCCTGAAAACTACAGAAGCTCAGATATAATTCCAGTAACAGGTTCTCCATTGTATACAACGCGTTGGTAATTTACCACGAAGGCTATTGTTTCGGTTAAAAGTTACCCACGACTGGCATAACGGCGTGTAACATATGTAAATGCTATGCTATGGGTATGCACATTTCATGTGGGGAAACGTTGTGTGGTTTTACGGTGCCAAAGCATCGCGTTCGTATTGAGGTATCGGCCCATCCTGTAGCAGAACAGAGAAGAAAGACAAGCGACACGATCACGGTGCAACCGCCGATATTCATTACTGGCTTCAAAGCATTATCTTACAGGTTGGACACATTCTATAATCATATAGTCTCCCAATGCGTTGGCTTCGTGTTAATAAAATCTTAGTTTCCAGTGATATTTTATCACGGTTGGGGTAATCGTAATCAATAATCATAATCAAAGTAATCGATTACATAATTTGGAGTAATCGCCTGTAATTGGAATACGAATAAATATGTACATGTAACAACATCAGTTTACATGTAGGTATGTGTTGATTTAGGGTGTGTTCCGGTCAGCACTTCCTGATACCAATATGTACGTATGCATTTGTCAATATAATCACACACCCTCTACACTCACACACTTAGCGCCCGTAAGAATATGTACAAATCGCAATACAATTTCACGAATGTTTCCCATGTTTGTCAAGCAATAGCTGAAGCATCCACTTCTTAAGGAGGCACCCCATTCGTGAATTTTCTAACACATCTCTATTTCAAACAATCACTTTGAAGGGAAAAATCATTATCCTTTATAACCAATGTATGATCAAGTATATAACAACACGTGTTTACCCTCACAATATGAGATATATGCTCAATTTATAAAAAACAGTGGTTTTAAAATATAATTTTGTTTATGTATGTCGATAGACAGATTGACAGGATATTTTTCCAAAAAAGCACTGCATTATCTAGACTATAAGCCCAACTAGAGTACGCGCTCAGTCTACCATCTAAAATCATGGCTGTCTGCGAGATAATAAATACAAGAGTTTTCATAAAACTATTATTCAACCACGTTTCAATAATATGACAGATTTAATACTCAATATTGGTTAATCTTTTCAGACATTATTTTGTTTTATGGCCATTGTTCCTAACAAAATAGTTTTGTAAAATTATTTTAATGGCTGACAAAAAACTAAAATATGCAATGAAAAATATTGTATTTATTTTCTCGCAGACAGTCATGATATCAGATGGTAGAGCGAGCACTTACCCTGGTTGGGTTCATAGTCTAGATAATTCACTGTGTTTTTAATATATTTGCTGTCAAACTTGTTTACTTTTACTTTAAACATATTTTAATGTATTTAGAAACAAAATATACATAGGGATCAGGGCACAAGTTACAAAACTTACAAACTTGCCCCTCTCCTAATACAATCATGGAACATACATAAAAATACATAGCAGATATAGCAAACTGTTTATAAAGAAGAGTGCAGAGTGTGTGTGCTGCGGATGTCGGGTTTCCATCTGTATTCCAATCTCGGTTATGAAGAAAACGCTAGAACTCAGTGAGTTGAAAGATGAATAGCGAAATTTACCATACATGGGTTTGTTCAAAACGCTCTGTTTTGGCTATAAAAGATTGAGTAATGCGAAAAAGAGTAGTGTTCTTTTGATTTGATATACCTTTTACCCCATATAAGAAATGATTTGCTTCTAATGATTGAAAGCCATTAATACTTAAATTTCGGTAAAAGTCAATTCTCTGATCTACAAATAAAGGGCAAACATGAAAATAGTGATTGGCGTCTTCAATGTCTAAGTTACAGGGGCATATAGGCGAATCTGATATGTGATTATCAAACATATCCGAACGGAGATCACTACACTGATTCCGAATTTTACAGTGTATTGTATTAATTTTCCTTTTTCCTGTATAAAAATAAGAGGGTGGTTTTATTATTGGATCTATAATCCCTAAATTGGCTTTGAAATCGGAAATAGAGGTTGCATTGATTACATACACAGGTAATTTATTCCATTCCAGAACAACAGATGGGAGAAATGACTGTTTAAAATGCTCAGTGTTAGCGAAATAGGAATAACATTTATTTGGAAATCTAAGATTATAATCCGATCGTTCTCTGGAGCGTGCCGGTAGGAGACATGTCAGATACAAAGGGGCGTCTTCATTGATAATTCTGTAAATTGCTTGCAAATGGCGATGTTGCCTACGCCTGTGTAGTGTCCGCCAACCTACCTCAAGCCATAACTTGTTAAGTGACACTGAACGATTTAGGCCGGTTACGATTCTAGCGGCGTCTTTATGTATTCGGTCGAGTTTTTCCAATAAGTAATCGGGTGCTGAATCCCATACGACGTCAGCATAATCCAAAATAGGAAGGATATACGCATTGTAAATTTTTTCGAGTGTCTTTCTATCGAGATCGTTTTTAAATTTCCTCAATTGTGATAGTCTAGAGGCAGCTTTGTTTGCTGTGTATTCTATTTGTTTGTTCCATTTTAAGTTAGATTGAAATTCAAGGCCAATGTGCTTATGCGATTCGTTAAATGAAATAGTTTCGTCCTGGAATATTAAATCTGGGGAATTATCTTGAGGCACGAATGAGAAGGATATTGCCTTGGTTTTCTTGGGATTGAAAGAAACTAACCAGTTGTCTGCCCATAGACTGACCATTTTGAGGTCCTCATTTAGTTCTGATTGTAGGATGTTAAGATTGAAGTGAGAAGCTGTGAGACATGTGTCATCAGCATACATTCTAACAGTTGATGTGAGGTTATCTGGTATGTCATTAATGTATATTAAAAATAGGAAAGGCCCAAGGATCGATCCTTGGGGAACACCCGCTGTGATGGTTTCAAAATCAGAATAAGTGTTATTGATTCGGACCCTTTGCTTCCTGTTAGTGAGATAGTCCTCCAGCCATTTAGAAAGCGACCCTGTTATCCCATACGCGGTAGTTTTGGCAATCAACCCTCTGTGCCAGACTCTCTCGAAGGCTTTAGAGATATCACAAAATACTGAACAAGTGTATAAGCCTTTGTCGAGTGTCTGACACAGCTGGTGATAAAGATCAATCATTTGGAATGTAGTGCTGTGTTTCGGAACGAAACCCGACTGATTTTGAAATAGGAGTTTATTCTCATCGAAAAAGGACGAGATTCTCTTTAGAACTAACTTTTCAAGAATTTTACCCAGGCATGGTAGAAGGGAAATTGGTCGGTAATTAGCGCTATCTGCGGAATCTCCATTTTTAAAGATAGGAATCACATTGGCTTTCTTCCACTGTGATGGGAACTTTCCCGTTTGTAGAGATTTTTTAAAAATTAAGAAAAGAGGGTGGGCTATAGCGTTAGCCGTGCCGTGGAGCATTTTTGGACTAACTCCGTCATAGCCATAGGCTTTGTTCGTTTTAAGTGATCTGATCGCAGATATGACATCATCGACTGAAAATTTAAGTTCTGATAATTCTTTATTGCATCGTGAACTGAAATCAGGTAGTTTGTGATCTTTCTGGTCAATCGTGGAATTTGAAAGGAATTTTGTATTCAGGCACTCGGCTTTTCCCAAATCGTCTGAGACAAAAGATACACCATTGACTTTAATATCTCCATCCGTAGAATAAATAGGTGGTATTTTTGTTATCTTCTTTTTGTTCAAAAGAACGTTGATGAGATGCCAGAATTCACGGGGCGAAGAACTGTCATTTACCCTATCTTCGATATTGTTTTCAAATTTGGCTTTCGCATACTTTTTCATGTTGTTGACTTTGTTCCTCGATTTTTTGTATTTTGTCCAATTATTTTCAGTGCCAGACTTGATGGCGACCGATCGCAATCTATCTCGACGTCGAATCTCACGTCGGATGTCGCTATTGAACCAAATTTTGTCTTTCGATCTTATCGTAACTGTAGTTTGTGGTATAGTGATTCGCATTATTTCAAAGAATTTATCATAGAAAATTTGCACTACCCTATCAATGTCGTTTTCAGGCTGGAGGAGATCGTCCCAATTTATATCATTTATTAAAATTTCCGCCTTTTGGAAGTCGCCGCGATTATAGTTCCATATTTTCCTTTGGAAGGAAGGGGATGACAGTTGATCAAATGAGATGGTCGCATAAACACCTAAGTGGTCCGAAATTTCTAAGTCAAGGATGTCGGCATCCCTCACTTGAATGTCAGGGCTTATAATGATGGGGTCCAGAAGCGTCGCGGATGTAGCAGTGATTCTGGTCGGGGATGTAATCAAATTTCTGAGTGAAAAATAGTCCGTGATATTTTTAAGTTTGGACGAGGGATCTAGATAATTTGAATTAAAATCCCTAAGTAGTATTACTTTATGGGAAATATCTAACGCTTCAAAAATGGATTCCTCGAAGAGGGTCCAATAGTTTGGGGCACAGAAGTCCTCTGATCGGTATGATAGACATAAGAGAAATTTTGTAAGTTTACTGCGTATTTCAAACCACATTACAGACGTGTCAAATTCGAGACTTTCGATGCGCTTGTATAATAAGTTATCGTCGAAGTATACACAAATACCACCACCATGACAATCCCGATCGGCTCGGACAGGAGGGGTGAATCCTTCAATAAGAATATTTTCAGATGGGTATGAGGGGTCCAGATGAGTTTCGGTAAAGCATAATATATCATAATCAGATATTATGTGATTTATTTTGTGGATTTTATTCCGAATGCTTCTTATATTTTGTTGGAAAATGGTCAAAGTGTCGGGATGGTTTTCAGTTATTAATGTCTGGTCTAGTACAGGGCCCGGATTGACATGGACTGAACCTGAAATTATAAGAAGCGCTGTAATTAAAACCAGGATCAACGGTAGCCTAATACTTGATCCACGGAATGATTTCAATATGAGAAAGCTGCATGTAACATGTTTTATTTTCTGCGACGGGGCTTTCTTCTTTGAATCAAAAATTCCCGTCACTATACGATGCTGCTCGGCAGAGATACCCATTTATGGGATGTTCATGACCGAAAAGCATCGTACCGTGACGGAACTGAAGTTAATTTGGAAGACAGATGAAAAGTAATCCACAGCTCGGTCAGGGTTATTTCTAAAAGTGTGTTGTGTATGATTCAAGAGATATTTCAAAACTAATGAGTGAAACTGATTTAGAAATAAGAGAGAAATATGAGAAAAACATGGAGAAAACATGAGGAAAAGATGATATGAAACTATTGTAGGCTTACATGGTGAATAAGTTGATATTAATAAGAAAGATGAAATGACTAATATATACAAGTAAGCCATATGGTTTTATAATGTTCTGAGTTTTACCGATGCGGTAAAGTTTACACGGGCTCCGGGGGTAAGATATCAATAGTAGGATATCCCAGCGGTATAGTCCGTTAATGGCACATTTAGGTACGGTATCTCGCCCCAGGAGTCCATGTATATATTCTGATATATAAGGTGAGATAAGGTTTGAAATTACTGCATTAAATTCGAAGCGTTCGCTGCCTGTTACTAGTTAATGAATTTTGGTGCGGACGGTCTTCCGTACATTTCGTATGATCAGAAAAGGTCAAAAGGTTAAAGCCTGTCTCGCCCGGGTGGATGTACTGGAGTTTCACACGGTTTGAATCAAACTTTGATAATAACATGCATTCCTTTTGTTCTTAGAGTAATATTCGTTTCAAAAGTATCATCATGTCGGATGCAAAGTCACTTAGCTACCATTTGTAACGTGAAATGCTTTAACTGTTGATAAATAGGCCAGGAAAGAATGTTTATATTAGAAATGGCAAAAATTGTGGCGCTGTCTAGTCAGGTGTCGACGAAATTGTTGTCAGTACAGCTGCGTTCAGAAGCAATTGGTTTTTCCCAAGGCATTGAACAGTTTGAATCTAGATTGAATTTATGGGTGAGTTAATTACATACCGCTATAGCCAATCTTTAACACATCATTTATATAATACTGAAAAACAGTATTGATCAAGTTAAACTTAAAGATTAAGGACAAGGTACTCACTCCTATCAGCCAAAGGAGCATTCATATATCATTTTCAGTATATTTTGAGATCATGGCACTACTAGTGGAAGTCTAAGTTTATTATGAGGCCTAATAGGCCTATGTAGCCTAACTTGTATAGTTAGTCAATGCCTTATAATAAGAGGGTGTAACTCAAATGATCATTATCATTTATCATTTTGGGGAATAAGTCACAATGATGAAAAATTCCTTTAGTTGATCAGAAGTGCGTGCCTCTAGTCCCCAACCACAAATGGCACCATGTCCCAGACACAACTATGCCGTACAACTAAAAAGGCCATATCAATATGTAAAATGCTTTCACAAGTTTCTTTATATGTCTTCACCTATTCTAAAAATAGTAAAATCTCCTGTCCCAGGTCAAAAGACTTTCCAAATTGCATATCTCCCTCATACAGCATATACATGCTGTTCTTAGGTATGTTTTTATTTTCTAAAAACCATATATATCTAAAAAAAATAGATTCAGGGAAGAGATATAATTATCAAACAGTATACTGTAGTCTTTACAGACATACCTGGTCTACAGGCTTGTACTTAGGCAGTTAATATCCTGGCAGTGTGTTTCTGTTTAGAAGAGGAAAGTAGCACCAAATGTTTGTGGGGTACTATCAGATGGAAGTAATGAAATAATGAACTATGATGATTTCAACAATGAACAGTATGAACAGGGATTAACCAGTATGATATTATTATATATCTATTAGAACATAAATTAATAGCATGGGGGTGTGGTGGGGTGGATAATTTATCAATTTCAATTCATCGCGAGACTTGAAGGTCTATAACTGTCATTTACAGATTATGAAGTTAGGCTTTATTCGGCCACATTACATGTATAAATGCGGTCTTAAATTTAATTTATTTATGTTGAATATGAAAACAAAAGAAATTTTTTTTTTTTTTTTTTTTTTTTCTTTCTTGGCCTTATTTAGCTGGCACTTTAATGCCGTATCTGCGCAGTTTCGCCATAAAAGGGCCAATCAAATGGTGTTTATTGTTTATGAACCAAATAAATTAAATGTGATATTCCATGTAAAATTCAGGATGTTCAAAAATTTGAGGATGAAAACCAGGTTCGGGATTTCAGAGGGGAAAAAGAACATGAGTAAATATATCTTAATGTCATTAACATTACTCAGTCAAATTAAAGGTACACTGTCCAATTTGATTCTATGGTCCCTGGTTCATCGTAAACCAACAACGGCAGAATTTCTTCAGAATCAAGATACAAAAAATATTATCAGAGTCGATTAATTAATACCAGAAAAAATAATGTTAACCGATGTCAACTAAAGTATAAAATTTCAGTATATTTGAGAATTTTGTTCAACACAATTTGATGTGAGGATTACATTGGTCACCCGTCATCTGCAGGCTAGTGGCAAACAAATAGCAGATCACAAAATTTACATCAAATATATTTTACCCCCGAAGCTAAAGAGTGAAAAAAAGGGGCGTTAGTTCAGACTGTGTATCTTTAACTGGAGGATGTAGAAAAAAGCATTATTTATTTATTTATTAAATAATTAATTATTTTTTAAATAAAATAAATAAACCGCATACATCCTTAGGTGTAAATAATGACCAGAAACTCTCATTGAACACATAGAAGATTATATTTGTTAAGGTTGAATTATTATTAATGAAATGAGTTCATTGTTATTTGTAGAGATACATTAATATTGTAAAACTGTAAGACAGCTAGTACTTGCCTTGAGACAAGCAAGTATCGGTAGATAGTGGGGTTTTGGAAAATATATCCAACAAATGGGGGGAATTTACTTTATAGATACATTAATATTGTAAAACTGTAAGACAGCTAGTACTTGCCTTGAGACAAGCAAGTATTGGTAGATAGTGGGGTTTTGGAAAATATATCCAACAAATGGGGGGAAATTACTTTATAGGGAAGTGTATGGTATAAATACACATATATATATATACATATATAATATGTGTTAGATGCGTCAGATTAACCTGTACTATAGGTTTCTACAAAAAGTGGATAGGGTCTGAAAGGTATATACAAAGTATATGAAATTGTGTTATTATGAATTTTCACAGTTTAAACATTTAAGCGAGAGCTTTCGCTTCTTCGATTGTGTTCAACTTGAGTTTCTTTCCATTTGGTGTCGCCTTGGCAAAAACCCGCCCGTCAAAAGTCCAGTAAGAATCAATCTTTTTGTTCTTTTTTAGAACAGATAGTTCTCGGACTATTGCTTGGCGGGTCTCTGTCAGGGCTTCGGTTATTATGATAATACTGACCCCCTTTAGGGCTTTCTTAGACATATAAACTTCATATTTTGTAACCCAGAGGTTGAACCTCACAATGATTTGCACAGTTTTTATTGTTCTTTTCTTAGGAGCTGACTGGTTGTTTTCATCTGTAGCATGTCTTGGGTTCCTATTCTTGATTGGATTAGTTGGTTGCCTATCTGTTGTCTTTATACTGCCTAGGGGGTGTGCTCGACTGATGTCTCTTCGACTGAGTTGAATGTTAAGTTTTTCTTTGCATATTCTCATTATAAGCCCTATCCAATCAAAATGCACAAAGTCACCAATAGTAATGTCATTTGGGATCTCAACATTGTGAAAAATAAGACAATTTCTGCGGCTGTATTGCTCTGCTCCTTCGAATAGATCAAAACTGTATTCTTTAGCTTTGGTGAATTTTGTTTCAATAAGTTCAATAATTTCTTCAGGCACACTTTCACTTTGGTCGTTGATTAATTGTTTATTTTCTCTTGTTTTTGTTTTGAGTTGGATATTTTCTGATTTTAGTGTCTGAATTTCTGTTTTTAGTGAGTCTAATTCGTTTTTCATTTCTTTCATTTGACCTTTTACATCTGTAATCTCCTGCCTGGTGTCCTTGATATTGTTTTTTACAGCTTCATCAATTTTGATGTCTAGATTTGCCAGTAGTGAAGTAATGGTGGATGTTAAATTCCTATTCACAGCCTCAAATTCTTCTTTAATTGTTTTGCTGAGTTGCTCTTTAATTGTGTTATTTATCAACTCTTCTGTTTGTTCATCCAATGAACACTTTCTACGGTTCGTTCGGCTGGGCGATGTGTCATCAATAAACCTCTTTCTTGAAGTCCCCTTCTTCAGATCCACTAGCCTTAAGTTCAAATTTTGGAGGGATGGGGAGTTAGTTGGTGAAGTCAAAGGCGTGTGCACCGGGGTTACTGTTTGACTAGAAGAGATTTCAAATTGTTCTTTGGCCACCGAGTTTATCACTTCCATGACAGAGTCAGGATCATCTTGATTTATTTTATCAGGTGAACTCTGAAGTTTGGTCGAGCTTTTAGTAGAACATTTACTAATATCCCCGTTAGGTGGGAGATCATCACAGTTGGTTAAGCTATCTGTCAGATTCTGTTTTAGGACTTGTGGAGTTTGGTCCGCCATTGTTGTTTACAGGTGTTTCTGTTACTAAATATAGCTTCAGCTCGAAAATTGTTGTAGTTTTTTTAGGTTAACTTTTTAAAGTCTATCATTTAATAAAAATCAGCGATTAAATTGAGAAAAATCTCCACAATTCAATGGCCGGGGTCTTTAGCAAGTAGATTCTCTTCATAAATTTATATTCCGGCCGCTAACATTCAGACCAGCATCGGTAAATACTCAGACCTCCCAGGCTGTGTGTTGACTCTCCGCCATCTTGGATATGAGTTATGTTATGTTATGTTATCGACCTCCATGAACAAATTGTTATAGTACTATGGCATACATTGTTTGTAAGGGATAATGATTTCTTCCTCCAAATTGATAGTTAAGTTGAGCGCACATTCAAAACCAACACAACTTCGCATATTATGTGAATGTATACGAGCCCTAAGTACACTGCTTTGTTTACCGCTGATCCATCCACCCCCATCCAACTAATAACCATTTACTAGATCATTCATGCATGTGTCACCAACGACAGTGTCTTGATTCAAGATTATTAATATAATACCTCTTATATCATATATATGTATTTTAAATTAGTGAATAAATATTTAGATTTAGTCGGGTTTTCCAATCAGCTGTATTCACGCCTGTTGGCTTATAGTTGTGCGCGATTTTATGTTGGGTTCATTTGTGTTGCAATATCAATTATTTCTTTTAATAGTGGAACAAATCATAGATATATTTCAGTTTCAGTTAATCTATTGGTATATGGTTAGTAGTATGGGAGGCTTGTTGCCTGCACATCTAAAAATAGATTTTTTGGCGGGTAAAATTGTTTGTACTAAAATATTCCCAAAAAAAAAAATTAAAAACCCAAAACTTCCAAAATTTCAAAAATTTCAAAAACTTCAAAATTTTCAAAAATTTCAAAAATTTCAAAAAATTCAAAAATTTCAAAAACTTCAAAAATTTCAAAAATTTCAAAAATTTCAAAAACTTCAAAATTTTTAATATAATGAAGATGACGAGCAACCAATTTTCGACTGGCCTGAGGCATTACGTTATGGAATGAATAACAACAGTGGATCAGAATGCATACATATAGTACGTCACTTGGACATTTTATCAGTTTATCACGTGATCACTAAATGTGGCAATCGGGTATCCACCGATGCCTGCAATGTATTATTTATAATAATTGGACTCATTGATCTCACGTAAATAATACTCTTAGTTGTTCCAATAAAATAGTTATCAAATTCGATCACCAATAGATTTGACTGTGGAATATAATGACCTTTAACTTATTTATCGATCTAAAGGGACACTCATTATGAATGAATGTTAACAATACAAGCGCACGAATGAAGAGCGTTGAACATATACGAAGTTACTACACGAATGAATTGAACCTTGAAATTTATATTTCACGTCTTACCAACAACAGCTACAGACATAATCATAGTGTTATACTGTCTTGCATGTACACACGCTATGACATCATTAAAGGCGGACAATCCACTCACGGTGTGACAACAGATACAGATATAGGCATAGTGTTATACAGTCTTCTATGTACCCACGCTATGACACCATTAAAGTACATTGGATGTTAGGTCTATGACTCTTGAGTATGCACCAATCAATGCGCAAATGAGCCAAAAAAATGAGCAAATGAGCAAAAAAATGAGCAAATGAGCAAGAAAATGAGCAAATGAGCAATAAAAATGAGCAAATGAGCAAAAAAATGAGCAAATGAGCAAAACAATTAGCAAATGAGCAAGAAAATGAGCAAATGAGCAATAAAAATGAGCAAATGAGCAGAAAATGAGCAAATGAGCAATAAAAATGAGCAAATGAGCAAAAAAATGAGCAAATGAGCAAAATGAGCAAAAAATGAGCAAATGAGCAAAAAAATGAGCAATTGAGCAAGAAAATGAGCAATAAAAATGAGCAAATGAGCAAGAAAATGAGCAAATGAGCAATGCAAATGAGCAAGAAAATGAGCAAATGAGCAAAAAAATGAGCAAATGAGCAAGAAAATGAGCAAAACAAATGAGCAAATGAGCAAGAAAATGAGCAAATGAGCAAGAAAATGAGCAAATGAGCAATAAAAATGACCAAAAACATGAGCAAATGAGCAAAAAAATGAGCAAATGAGCAAGAAAATGAGCAAAATGAGCAAATGAGCAATACAAATGAGCAAATGAGCAAGAGGTGAGCAAGTGAGCAAGTGATCATGTCGATAATAAAAAGCAGCATTTTATAGATCGAAAAGAAATTTTGTCAGAATATTGTCATCAACTCAATCAAGATCTCAACGAAACGCATTATTGACATCGATGACTATCATGGTGCATTGGCATTCATGGCCAGACAAATTTAATTCGTGTGTCTACAATACAACCTACCTATCCAAATGTCAATGCAATTATGAGTGATTTCAATATGAGCACTCTATTATATAGATATGTGTAACCTGGTGACATGATGAAATCGATTGTGATACAAAGCTAAAGTACCGCCCCATAGGGCAGATACATAGCTAAAGTACCGCTCATAGAGCAGAAACTAAAATACCGCTCTAACGTTGTCTGAATCTACAGCCCCTTCATTATTATATCCGTGTTTGGTCAGTTTGACCATTTTCTTCATGATCATGTTATGTATGGGTGATGTTTTCGTAGCGTGTGTACATATAAGACTGTATAACACTATGTCTATGTCTGTATGTGTTGGAACATTTAAGAAAGATGTGAAATATAAATGTCAAGACTCAGTTCATTCGTGTAGTAATTTCGTATCAGTTAAACGCTCTTCATTCGTATGAGTAATTACCAACAGGTAAGTTGCACTATTTTTTGAAAGCAATCAAGATGGCGTACCTCGGTGTGACATTTTCATTAAATTACAATAACCATCGGCTGTGTTGTGTGTGCATGCATGTGGTCAACTAACCCAGAGTGACTTAATTCACAATGAAGTAGACTGCTGCAGATGCGATATGTATTGTTTATCCAGAGCTTAAGTGTGTAAACATTAAGACGAATTAATTAACGAATTTAGACTTCTTTTGAAGACAAAATAGACTTTTTCAAAGATAATCAGAAGTCGGTATATCATACATGTACATACACTCATGTATGCATTTTCGTGCTGTATTAATACGTTCTTGTTTATGTATTTTCAATATATTGGCTTATACCCTCATGCATTTAGCCATAAAGGCCTATGTTTTATCATTTTATGGAGTTATCTCTTTCTATCATGCCGTAAGTCCTCGTTGCGAGTCAAGATAGACTACACGTCATGTCACAAATATGCTTTTTTTTGGCAATACTCACATGAAAAAATAACACGTGGAACTTATAATTTCAATTAACCGTCGACTGAATCGTATTCGAGGACTTACTTGAAACATATATACCCGCCGAATACAACACATCATTAAAATAATATGTACTTCATATTACGGTTAGCTCTTGTAACAATGCACGGACTATACATATTCATACTTGCATTTTTAATTCATTCTGAAGTGGAGGGCATATATATCATTCATTCCATTATAGGTCATATCCATGGCTACACATAACGTAAATCTGAGTGAGGTTCGGGATTCTGATGAATATAACTTTACAATGAAATGGAACGAAACGGAACAGGAACATGACGATTATTTTAATTCTGCTATTAATACCTGCAATGAATGTGCATACATTTCACCATCACATGCTATAGATCAACCAAATAAAAAATCTAAATTTTCAATATTCAGCCTCAACTGTCGAAGCATTAACGCGAAATTCGATTCATTGTGTAATCTTCTGTGCGACTTAAAGTCGAATAACAATTCATTCGACGTTATAGCTTTAACGGAAACATTCAAAATACGGCAAGCATCACACTTTCAAATCCCGGGATATCACCCTATGGAATTCAAGTGTAGAGATGATGACGATGATGGTAGAGGTGGTGTATGCCTTTACATAAAAGAATCAATCCACTATAAAAATCGACCCGACCTTAGTGAATTTATTCCACACGTGATAGAAACAATATTCGTGGAAATTAACCCAGGAAAAAATGACTCTCGGATAATCGGCTGCGTTTACAGACCAAATACCGCACCAAAGGCCAACATTGATCAATTTTTGAAAAAATTTGACGATATTCTAGAAAAAATTAATAACCACAAATCATATATATCAGGAGACTTTAATATTGACCTCCTCAATTTCAACTCGCATACAAAAACGAATGATTTCATAAATAACATTTTCACAAGAGGATTCGTGCCAAGGATAACTAAACCCACTCGAATGACTGATCATTCAGCAACTCTTATCGATAATATATATACCAATAATCTACAAGGCGAATGTAAATCTGGTATAATCACATGCGATGTATCCGATCACTTCGGCATATTTTATTCAGAATCTAACCAAAAGAGACAAAACAGCCCCAATAATAACGAAACTATCACTAATCAAAGAAGTTTTAGTCCTGATAACATAATTAGATTCAAAAATCTTTTAAAATCTTGTACCTTTGACTCCGTTACATCTTGTAGAAGTGTCGACCAAGCATATGAAATCTTCTTAGATATCTATATGAATGCATATGAACTAGCTTTCCCCATCAAAAGTCGACATATACCCAAAAAATTCATAAAACGCGAACCTTGGATGACATCTGGATTGATTAAGTCTAGTATTGTTAAGAACCAGCTATATTTACGCAAATTGAATAAACCCACGGAAACGAACGTAAATAAATATTTGAGTTATCGTACCTTATATAATAAACTAATCAGAAGGAGTAAACATATATACTATACAAATATTCTAGAAGTAAATAAAAATAACTTAAAGAAAACATGGGAAATACTTAAGGGTGCATTGAAGATAAATGGAAACACAAATAATAGACCAAAGACCTTTACTGAAAACGGAATAGAACTTGAAAATTCGAAACTCATATCGGAAAAGTTCAATGACTTTTTTTCCAAAATTGGGCGGGAAACTAGCCAACTCAATGAAAATGAAAATGACTCTCATTTTACAGATTTTCTTCATAACCGCAAACCAGACGACATCAATTTCAAAATAATTCCGACCTCTATACAGGAGATCATCCTCACATGTTTCTCTATGACTGGGAAAGTATCAAGGGATTTCAATGGTCTATCAACTAAACTTATCAAGGAAACAATTGAGGTGATAGCCCCAGCATTATTGCATATTTTCAACTTGTCCTTAGAGCATGGAATAGTCCCTAACAAAATGAAAATTTCTAAAGTAGTCCCGATCCCAAAAAATAATATCTCTCATGAAATTTCCAACTACAGACCTATCAGCATTCTTCCAGCTATCTCTAAACTTCTCGAAAAAATAATGCATAAACGATTATTAGACTTCTTAAATGAACAAAACATACTCTATAAACACCAATACGGCTTCCGTCCTAATCATTCAACCTTCCATCCTGTATTACACCTCCTCGATCAAGTTGTCTCAAATAATGACAAAATGACAAGAGATTCCACTTTAGCTCTATTTCTCGACCTCTCAAAAGCATTTGACACGATAAATCACGATATTTTACTCCATAAACTAGATCACTATGGTATACGAGGCACAGCATACTCATGGTTTCAGAGCTATCTGCAAAATAGAAGGCAATATGTTGAACTCAATGGTATTAAATCTAAATTAACGGAAGTGACGTGTGGAGTGCCCCAGGGATCAATTCTGGGACCGATAATTTTCTTAATATACGTTAACGATATGTCAAATTCGACAACCATGGATATCTTATCATACGCGGACGATACGACTCTAGTAACTGGTGGAAAAGATGGCATCCTTGTAGAAAGTTATGTGAATAATGAGTTACGCAACATATTTGCTTGGTGCTGTAGCAATAAGTTAGTGATCAATACTAAAAAAAGCAACTATATGCTAATACACCCAGAGAACAATGATGACAAATGGAACTTTATAAAGGTTTACTTAAATAATACAGAACTAAACAAGGTAGGAAATCTTGAGCACGAATCCTCCACAAAATTCTTAGGAATCCATATAGATGAAAACCTGACTTTCAAAAAACATGTGTCCTCTGTTTGTTCTAAAATGGTGAATGCCATATACCACATCAATAAAGTTAAACACTTCTTTCCTGGTAGCGCACTTAAAACATTATATTATGCTCTAATACAAAGCCATCTCGTTTACGGTATTCAAATATGGGGACATGTCCCTGCGGTCAAAAAAATTTTCATGCTTCAAAAACGCGCGATGCGAGTTTTATGTAATAAGAAATATAGAAGCCACACAGAACCTCTCTTTAAAAAAGAAAATATACTCAAAATCTACGACATCCACAAAGTACAAGCGGCTGTTTTCATGCATGATTGGTATCATATGCGCTTAATAGAATCATTCACCGACATGTTTACCAAACGCAAAACCGGACCAGAAACCCGGCAAAAGCACCCACTATTTTAAAAAAAACCAAGAACATCTTGGTCCCAACAACTACCATTCCATTCTTTTCCAACTATATGGAACAATTTAGATAACGAATTTACATCATACCAATCCAGACACACATTCAAACGGCGTTTACATGCCGATGGCATTAAAAAATATGCTGCAACAATTAAATGCAACAATCAAAGATGTCCCGACTGTGTGGTAGCTCGTCAATAAGTGACTTCCCCAATATCGCAATCATCAACCTCACTCAGCATATTCCTACTCGACTTACAAGGAACATCCCACTGACAAGAAAGAGACAAACCATCGAGTAACCAATAAGCGATTTATCTAGACGTATACCCTCCATGTATATAATCCAGTTAAATGCAACCACTGTGTGAAACATAATTATATAGCCGTGCATTGTACAAGAAATCTTGACCGCATATCGTAACATCTTTTCTTCTTTAAGGGGATGGCAGTAAGACAGTCTAGTCTGACTATGCCACCCCCTCGAATATACAATATAATATTTGTCAAATGTATTATTCATTAATATGTGTATATTGAAATAAAATATCCTATCCTATCCTATCCTAAACATCACATTTTGCTCGTCACGCTACGGCGGCGGTTGTTGTTGTTGTTGTTGTTATTGTTGTTGTTCCTCTTTCTCAAAAGTTACGAACGATTAATAGAATACCAGCATCGAATGAAAACATCACCCATACATAACATGATCATGAAGAAAATGGTCAAACTGACCAAACACGGATATAATAATGAAGGGGCTGTAGATTCAGACAACGTTAGAGCGGTATTTTAGCTTCTGCTCTATGAGCGGTACTTTAGCTATGTATCTGCCCTATGGGGCGGTACTTTAGCTTTGTATCACAATCGATTTCATCAAGTCACCAGGTTACACATATCTATATAATAGAGTGCTCATATTGAAATCACTCATAATTGCATTGACATTTGGATAGGTAGGTTGTATTCTAGACACACGAATTAAATTTGTCTGGCCATGAATGCCAATGCACCATGATAGTCATCGATGTCAATAATGCGTTTCGTTGAGATCTTGATTGAGTTGATGACAATATTCTGACAAAATTTCTTTTCGATCTATAAAATGCTGCTTTTTATTATCGACATGACCACTTGCTCACTTGCTCACCTCTTGCTCATTTGCTCATTTGCTCATTTGTATTGCTCATTTGCTCATTTTCTTGCTCATTTTGCTCATTTTCTTGCTCATTTGCTCATTTTTTTGCTCATTTGCTCATGTTTTTGCTCATTTTTATTGCTCACTTGCTCATTTTTTTGCTCATTTGCTCATTTTCTTGCTCATTTGCTCATTTGTTTTGCTCATTTGCTCATTTTTTTGCTCATTTTGCTTATTTTCTTGCTCATTTACTCATTTTTTTGCTTATTTGTTTGCTCATTTGCTCATTTTCTTGCTCATTTGCTCATTTTTTTGCTCATTTGCTCATTGTTTTTCTCATTTGCTCATTTTTATTGCTCATTTGCTCATTTTCTTGCTCATTTGCTATTTTTTTTGATAATTTGCTAAATTTTTTGCTCATTTTGCTCATTTTCTTGCTCATTTGCTCATTTGCTCATTTTTTTGCTCATTTGCTCATTTTTATTGCTCATTTGCTCATTTTCTTGCTCATTTGCTCATTTTCTTGCTCATTTGCTCATTTTTTTTGCTCATTTGCTCATTGATTGGTGCATACTCAAGAGTCATAGACCTAACATCCAATGTACTTTAATGGTGTCATAGCGTGGGTACATAGAAGACTGTATAACACTATGCCTATGTCTGTATCTGTTGTCACACCGTGAGTGGATTGTCCGCCTTTAATGATGTCATAGCGTGTGTACATGCAAGACAGTATAACACTATGATTATGTCTGTAGCTGTTGTTGGTAAGATGTGAAATATAAATTTCAAGGTTCGATTCATTCGTGTAGTAATTTCGTATATGTTCAACGCTCTTCATTCGTGCGCTTGTATTGTTAACATTTATTCATAATGAGTGTCCCTTTAGATCGATAAATAAGTTAAAGGTCATTATATTCCACAGTCAAATCTATTGGTGATCGAATTTGATAACTATTTTATTGGAACAACTAAGAGTATTATTTACGTGAGATCAATGAGTCCAATTATTATAATTAATACATTGCAGGCATCGGTGGATACCCGATTGCCACATTTAGTGATCACGTGATAAACTGATAAAATGTCCAAGTGACGTACTATATGTATGCATTCTGATCCACTGTTGTTATTCATTCCATAACGTAATGCCTCAGGCCAGTCGAAAATTGGTTGCTCGTCATCTTCATTATATTGAATTTTTTGAAGTTTTGGACATTTTTGAAATACATCGTAGCATTAAAGAAGAACGTTCATGGAAAAATTTATTTAGCACTAATTTCCACCAATTCCATGATGGAATTGGTGGAAATTAGTGCTAAATAATTTTTTATCAGTTTTGGTTCAACTCCCTTCCTCATGCACGACTTAAACGGCGCCACGATTGACATATTTAAACCACGTCCATTAGACTCACGCATGCATGATATAATGGAGAAAATTTTAACCTGCACCATTATCTTCCTCGTAAAAAGTTACCCCTGTTGGAACGCCTTGGTGCCATCTCGATTGTACCCCGTGAAGTTATATGTTAAACACATACAGACATACATATATTTGCAAATATATCTAGGCACCAAATGTGGCGTGTTTAACACGCACGATTTGATTCATCGTATCATTTGAGAAGAACGTATATGAATTTGATGTTAATTGGCACTAAACATATTTTTATCACTTTTGGTGACCCGCCCGTCCCTATTTTGGAATCAAGCGGCGCCAATTTGGACATCATTAAACCACACACTTAAAACTCATTATGGAGATGACTATATATAATATTGGTGAAAAATTGGCGAGTATACAAATTCGTATCAAATTTAGGGCCCCCATATCTCTTACCCAAACGGCACCAATTTGGCGTATTTGAACCACGGGATTAGATTCGTCTAATCACGGAGAATAATATGTATCAGTCTGGTGGAAATCGGCGCTAAACATATTGTTTATCAATTTGTGTGTCTCTCTCACCCTATGTGGACCTCTGACTCGAATGGCACCACTTGTGACATTTTTAAACCACACACTCAGACTCTTGATATCATGGATATAATGATGATGATGATGATGATGATGATGATTGTTTATTTATATAATATTTACAAGCTTATGACAATGGTGATAATAAACAAACAAAAATGATTTTATACAGGAGCGACATGGCCCAGATGGGCCGTCTTCCTGTCGCCCCTACCAATACAAACATGAGGTGGCAACTAATGAAGTGAAATGATAATGAAAATGATAGAATGTAGTTCATAATAGACAAACAAGGTATCCAAACCACTTATGGGATGCATCTACATGTATGTTTTAATACATATGTATTGGTTGTTTGCATGGGCTTATAATAAATATGTCACTAACGATGGGGTATTGTGTGGGCTGTTTTAATTCTTCATTGGTTAAGAAAATAATGGCTTCCGATTATCAAATGCATCGTTGTTGCTGAAATAGGTATTTGTTTCAGGTTATCGAGGAATTCATATATCGATATGTAGGAAGCAGTTTATCGTTTCGTCCCGCCAAAATGTTAAGGTGAACATACCAGACTGCATTACAGTTACTACAATGATGGGGGAATTAGTGGTCAACGCTATATTAAGCCACTTTACAGTCTTTACAAAATGAGTTGTTGCATTTAACTTTTGTTGCATATTTCAATTATTTTTTAAATCTATTTCGAAATCTGATATTTTTCAGATTTTTATCCAATAAGTTCCATATGCACGGAAACGCGTGTTTGGGTAGTATAGAAGTAAATGTCGTTCTCGGGGTTAATGCTTTCAAATTGCCAGCTTGTCGAGTATTAGCAGTTGTATATTCAAACGAATTATCAAATGATTTCGGAAGGTTTCCTTTTGTCCAATCAAATACAAAAGTGGCCAATTGTGACCGATACATGTCATAAAATTTTAGAATCTTTTCTTTGCGAAATATTGGCTCTGTGTGGCTTCTATACGTTCTGTTTGCCATGATACTGATGGATTTTTTCTGTTGTTTGAAGAGAGTATTTCCAGTGTCAGCATGACCCCAAATTTGCAACCCATATATGAGATGACTGTGGATTGGAGAAAAGTATAAAGTTTTCAAACATTTTTTGGGAAGTATACGTTTAACCTTATTGATGCAGTACATTGCATTGGATATCCGTGTTTTTACCATTGATATGTGATATTTGAAGGTGATATTTTCATCAATATTAATTCCGAGGAATTTCATACATTGTTCCGGTCTAACGTTTCCAATTCGTGTTAGTGGCTCGCTGTTCAGTTTTACTTTAAGAATATTCCATTTAAAGTCAATATTAGTTGGATGTAGTAACATGTACTTACTTTTTGTTGTATTAATAACCAATTTATTGCTACAGCACCAATTGTGAACTTTTTTCAATTCTGAATTAACTTGTTTTTCAATTTGGCGGTGGTCATTTCCAGAAATATGGAGGGTTGTGTCGTCTGCAAATGAAAGTATGCTCAAACACGTGCTATTTGGCATATCGTTGACGTATATTAGAAAAAGTAGCGGTCCTAAAATCATCCCTGAGGCACCCCACAGCTAATATTGAGCATATTTGATTTTTCATGTTCGATTTCAACATATTGCTGTCTACCCTCTAAGTAACTCGTGAACCATTTCTTGGTTATGCCCCTGATACCATAATGGTCAAGATTATGTAGGAGTATGTCATGACTGATTGTGTCAAAAGCCTTTGAAAGGTCAATAAAGATTGCTAATGTAAAGTCTCGTGTCTTTTTTGTCGTTATTTTCGGCAATATTATGTAATAAATGAAGTAATGGGTGGGTGGTTGAGTGGTTTGCTCTAAATCCAAATTGGTTTTCGTGGAGGATATCAAATTTTTTTAAGAACGAGTTTAAACGTTTATGCATAAGTTTTTCCTTAATTTTAGAGAAAGCGGGAAGAATACTGATTGGTCTATAATTTTCAATATTTTCACGGGCAATATTTTTGTATATTGGTACTACTCTGGAGATTTTCATTTTTGTAGGAACGACGCTTTGTTTGAAAGATAAATTTATTATGTACGAAAGCGCGTTTGCTGTTTCATTTATAGTACTTTTCATCAGCTTCGTTAATATATTAGAAAAGTCTACACAACTTTTATTCGACATTTTGGTGCATGTATCTACAATCTCCGACAAAGATGTTTCTGAGAGGAAGAAGTTCTTTTGGTTTTTTCAGACATATAATCAAGAGGTTGTATATCCTTTATTTTCTCTACTTTATAAGCTGTATTCTGACCTATTGTTGCGGAATAGTCGTTAAATGATTGCGCAATAGTTGCCGGGTCTGAAATTGTTATGTTTCGAAATTTTAGATTTTTTGGAAGACTATGTGAACATGTTGATAATTTAAGAGCATCTTTTAATATGGTCCATATTCGTCTCGTATTATTTTTATTTTCTTCGAGAATTGAGTTATAGTACTGGTTTTTGCTCTTCCTCTTCAGTTGGTTGAATATTTTATAATATGCTTTATATTTATCAATATTGGTTGTCGATGGCTGTGCTATTTGTTTAGTGAATAGCTTACTTTTATTCAATGACTAGCAGGGTTACCCGGCGTTGCCCAGGTTAAAGTAATGTGAAACCCTCTGCATATTATGGATATATGGTGGGAATAGAGGATACTCTTGTTCAAAGCGTTACACATATTCTCATAATTTATATACCCAAATAGCATCACAAAACAGGATTCTTACACACGGTATATAAGTAGTAGCTCACCTTGTCGGATCGGAGTGATTGTCATTTTGTTTATCGCGATTAATCCGTCCCACCAATAAAGAACTATTTATTTACAACGGCGTAAACTTCATACGTTATAACATGAACATGAGCACATTAGTTCGCAAAAATAAAAGACGACAATCGAGTTTTACATATAGAGGATCTACAGCGAGTCCCCAGTTTATAGCGAAATTTACAAAACGAGTCCAGTAAATTAGGTCTGAACCGAGCCTTTGGCGAGGTCAATACCTAATTTACCGGACGAGTTTTGTAAATTCCGCTATTAATTGGGGACGAGTTGTAGATTCTATTTATTACTGATCCAAAAACTCTACAAAACATACATAATAAATCAACAAATGGGACGATAAACTAACATCTGCTTATATAAGGCATGCGATGACGTTTCACGTAAGTATGCGTTGTTTGTCCACGTAAAGAAATAGTCCCAGGTAAATAAAGACTCTTTGGCGTATTTTAAGGCGTATATTTAATGACAGAACTTTTTCAACTCTTCATTCATTATTTTACTTGTTGGAAAAATATTGGAAGCCATAGTATTTTGAGACATAGCGTATGTAAAGTAAATAGACGACAAACCGGATGTCAAAGGTTACCTGGCACTATTTCTTGTTATCAAACGAACGTTTAATATCAGAATTTATAGAATGGGTTTATTTAATGGAATAAGAGTAGGATCATGTAATAAAGAGACGTATCAATCAATCAAGTGGGTTTGACAAAGATTTTGAGGACACCTGGTCATCAAATCTCCACGAAGATACAGATACTTTAATGAAATGTCCCAGTGCTCCTCTGTCCATTGTGCTATATACTGGCTAATTATTCTCAGTTTAAACGAAATTTTGCTATGCGTCTATATCAGCTGCATGTGCCCGACACAGAATGAGATTTTGAGTTTTTGTTTGTTAGGCGATGAGTCTGTTCTAAACATGAATGATATCATCTGTATTTTTGGCAGATATAACATTGTCAGATGTCAGTATTGGAGGATCCTGAAAAGTCATGTGCCACTGATTCCGTTTTCTTTTATCTCAGACATTATACTCGACGGCACACTGTGACCACAATTGTTGAACAGCCCTTATATGCATTTCCATAATTATCTCTTGTAACTTTTGTGTGGAAACTATATTGAATGGGACAGACTCAATTGTGTTATAATATTAACATGAGCTATTCTCATATTTTAACATGCACCATTATCTGCCTCGCAAAATGTTACCACAGTTTGAGCGCTTTGGTGTCACCTCGATTGTACCCCGTGAAGTTATAAATAGAACACATACAGACAGACATATATTTGCAAATATATTTAGGCACCAAATGTGACATTTTACGTATACGATTTGATTTCTCGTATTATTTGCGAAGATCGTGTATGATTTGATGTTAATTGGCACTAACCATATTTATATCAGTTGTGATGACCCACCCGTCCCTATTTCGGACTCAAGCGCGCAACATTTGACATCATTAAACCACAAACTTAGACTCATTATGGAGATGAATATATATAAAATTGTTTAAAATTGGCGAGTATACAAATTCGTATCAGATTTAAGGCCCCACATCTCTCACCCAAACTGTACTAATTTGGCGTAGTTAACCCCCACATGATTAGATTCCTCGTATCACGGAGAATATGTACCAATCTGGTGGAAATCGGCGCTAAATATATTGTTTATCTATTCGTGTGTCTCTCTCGCCCTCTGTGGACCCCTGTCTCGAATGACACCAGTTTTGACATCTTTAAAGCACACAATTAGACTCCTGATATCATGGAGATAAATATTTATAAGTTTGGTGGTAATCGGCGACTAAACAATTTTGTTTTATCAAATTGAGTGCCCACCCACAACATCTCGCACACAAACAACACCACTATAGCGTCTTTAAATCACATGATTTGATTCCTCGTATCGTGGATAAGAATGTATATCAATTTGGTGCAAATTGGCGCTAAAATTATTTTTATCAATGTTGGTGCCCCTCTCCATTTCAGTGCACCCCTGACTCGAATGGCGCAACTTTTGACAGCTTCAAGCCACCCCATTAGACTCCTGATACCGTGTGGATGATATTGTATAAGTTTTTGTATAAAATTGGCGAGTGTACAAATTCGTATCAAATTTATGGCCCCCATATCTCTCATCCAAACAGCACCAATTTGGCCTATCTAACCACACGATTAGTTTCTCGTATCACGGAGAATATGTATCAATCTGGTGGAAATCAGCGTTAAACATATTGTTCGTCTTTTTTGCGTTCCTCTCACCCCTATGCACCATGACTCGAATTTCCCCACTTGTGACAGCTTATGACATCCTTAAACCACACAATTAGACACCTGATAAACCAATTATGATCAAAGTTAGTGCCCACTAACCCCCATCTCTCACCCAAAAAACAGCACCAACATGGCGTCTTTAAATTACACGATCAGACTCCTCGTATTTTGGATGAGAATGCGTATCACTTTGGTGGAAATTGGTGCTAAAATTATTACGTATCAATTTTGGTGCCCCTCTGCCTTTCAGTTCAACCCTGACTCGAATGACACCACTTTTGACATATTTAAGCCACACCATTAGTGTATAAGAGTGGTGGCAATAGGCGACTAAACCCATTCTTATCTAATTGATTGAGTGCCACTCCCACAATCTTTCATCAAAATGACAGCAATTTCGAGTCTTTAAATCGCACAATTAGATTCCTTGTATCATGGAGAAGAATATTTATCAATCTGGTGGTAATCGGCGCTAAAATTCGTTTTATCAATTTTGGCGCCCATCTCCCCTTTCGTGCACACCTGACGCGAATGGCGCCACGTTTGACATATTTAAACAACACCATTAGATTCCTCATATCATATAAAAGTTTTATGGCAATCGGCGGCAAACATTTTTTCTACCCCTCCCCCTGTTCTGTCCCTGACAACGGTGTCACTTTAGAAAATTCTAACCCACACCATTATCTTTCTAGTAAAAAGTTACCCCTAGTAGACAGTTTGGTGCCATCTAGATGGTCCCTCGGCGCTAAACCTAGTTTATCAATTTGGGTGCCCCTCTCCCCTTCCGTGCATCCCTGACTCGAACGGTGCCATTCTTGTTATATTTAAACCACACCATCAGATTCCTTATATCATGGTGATGATTATATATAAGTTTCGTGGCAATCGGCGACAAACAAAAATTCTGCCCCTCCCCCTTTTCTGCCCCTGACAACAACGGCCTCATTTTAGAAAATCCTAACCCTCACCATTATCTTTCTCGTAAAAAGTTACCCCTAGTAGACCCCTTTGGTGTCGTCTAGATGGTCCCCTGTGAATTTCTATAGAACACAGACAGACAGACAGACAGACAGACAGACATTCGCAAATATAGATATAGATGATTGCAATAAGCCGTTTGTAATCCAAGGTTCCATTTTGATATATTTTGTCCTTTGTTCGGTGTATCTGAGAGGGAAGGCTTGCTCATATGCTGATATATACTGTTCTATAAATTTTTCATAAGCTTGTTCTGCTGAATTGCAGCCGAAAACTGAGGCAAACGATAGACTGCCTAGGATTTCTTTAAATGAATTTATATTTTTTTCATTAATTATTCGAATGGTTCTAGTGATTGTTGTGCTGAGTTAATATAATTTTGATGTAATTCATTTTCAATGTAATACGTTGCAAAATGATCAGAGACATCTGATAATATAATTCCGCAGTCAGATGTCCACGTCGAGTTCGTATGGATATGGTCAATCAATGTTGCTGAGTAGTCCGTGACCCGAGTAGGTTTTGTAATCACAGGGAGGTAACCCCGCTCAAATATGTTATCTATAAAATCGCCGGTTTTCGAATGATTATCAGAGTTTAGTAGGTCAATGTTGAAGTCCCCAATCAATATGCTTTAGTGTGCGATTCATTGAGTTTGACCATTATGGCATCTATATAAGTCATGAATTAATCGATATCTGCTCTTGGGGCTGTGTTAGGTCTGTATATTACTCCTACCACATATGAGTTTTTTGTGTTAGGATTAATTTCAACAAATAGCGTTTCTGCGACGTGTGGTATAAATATAGATAAGTCAGGTCTATTTCTAAATGTTATGCCATGTTTTATAAATAATCCAACCCCACCTCTACCATCGTCGTTATCTGGACGCGTTGCGTATTCGAAAGGTTGATACCCGGGTAATATATATGTTTCCTTGATCCGGAATATTTCAGATAGGGCTATGACGTCGAAGATATTGTCGTTGTTTTGGATATTATATAATAAGTCTTTGAATGAATCCCAGTTCGCATTTAGACTTCGGCAGTCAAGGCCTAATAATGAGGTGCCTTTCTTTGATTGTTTTATATTGTCCAGGAATTGAGTGGGTGCATAATAATCACAAGAGTGATTCATGAGTTCGTATGGGTCGATTTTTTCATCACAGTCATCTCTCCCATATCTGTTTGTGAAGTCATATTTTTTACCAGCCTGGAGTTCACCAAGATTTATTTCACCGATCATGATATTTATTGTTTTCCTTTTTTGAGTTATCACTAAAGCCCAATTGGTGACATTCTAGAATAATGGAGAGGCGTTCGAGCATAGTTAGACATAGGTGGTTTGAATATTCAATATCAAATACATTCTGGATAAACATAAATAGAATATGGAAATATAATGGTGGGAAAGCGTTGCATTCGTTTGGTCCATTGTATTAAAATAAATCAAATATTTTGGATTTTAGCTACATTACTGGTGTCTAATGTAATATAGTCCGCTCATATATATGTTTATAATGTATAGTTATTTACTATAATGACATGTGTGGGGAAGTATATCCTTATCACATGGTTAAGTTTCTTTTGTTATTTATTTATTATGATTTTTGAGATTCATTTGATTACTATATATTTTCGTAATGGGTTAAAATTTATCAAACGAATGGTATATTCCAGTATTCCAACTATAAACGTGTAAATCAAGGTAAACGTGTGTCCTGCCACAGCACCGCCATGTCAGTGACCCATATAATAGAAAATCGCCAAAACACGCAGAATGAATATTGATCCGAAGGAAGATTATATCATAATTCATGTATATATATAATGCCAATTCCAGTGTTGTCAGATCGGAACACCGACATAACCATTCTCTGACAGGACCACCTTTACCTGGTTTGAAGAATTAGAGATGGTCTATCTCTTCGCGGTGTTTCTTATTACATCTGTGAGACAGTTTTAGAACAGAAATTCGGGCGAAAATGTTCGGAGTACTCGAAGAGTGTAGTACGAAGGATAACTTTATCTTGTTAGAATCCTCAATTATGGATTTTTTATTTAAACATTTTGATGTTGTATTTGTGGCATGGAAGAGATAGACCATTCCTGCAATAAATGATTGTATATATTAAAAACAATAAATGGAGATGATTATTTATAAGTTTGGTGCTAATCGGCGACTATATAAACACTTTTTTATCAAATTTAGTTATGCCCTCCCCCCCCCTCAAAATCTCTCATCCAGACGACACCAATTTGGTATCTTTAAATCACATAATTAGATTCTTTGTATCATGGAGAAGAATGTGTATCAATTTGGTGGAAATCGGCGCTAAAATTATTTTTATCATTTTTGGTGCCCCTCTCACCTTCCCTGCACCCCTGACTCGAACGGCTCAACTTTTGGCATATTTAAACCACACCGTTAGATTCCTCATATCAGTTTGGTGGCAATCGGCGACAAACAAAATCTGCCCCCCCCCCCCATCACAACAACGGCGTCGAGTTTTCCGCAAATGCCTCGTTCGAGTCACGTTTTAGTTCAACTTCACAAAGTATTTTTTTGTTTATTGTCATGCATGGTTTGGCGTCCGTCGTCCGCCTGACCGTCCGCACGTCCGTCCGTCAACGATTTCCTTTGGCACACCCTACAGGGAACCATCCTTCATTCGTTCATTACCAAACTTCAAATTTGAATTCAGCGGCATAACCTGGGACCGCATTTATTGGAGAAAAACATCTGGAGATGGGAGCTATGGAATTTGAACGATTTTCGAAGAATAATATGTCCGCCGACAGCCATCTTGAATGTTGCTCTTTGCATGACTAATTAATTTGGCATCCCTACATAGCACACCCCTCATGATCGACACCAAACTTAATTCTGATATTCGGTGTGACCTCTAGATCGGAGCCATCGGTTATTTCTGAAATTCGTGAAAAACATGGCCGCCAGCGGCCATCTTGATGTGTACTCTTTGCTTGAATAATCATTCGGAACACCCTACAGGCCACATCACTTATCCGATCGTCACCAAACTTCATACGAATCTTCGGACCATAGATGGAAGCAATCTATTGTTTCCGAAATTCATTAAAAACATGGCCACCAGCAGCCATCTTGGATTTTAAATTTGAATCCACAGGCACACCCTGCAAGCCACATATAGCAGAGAAATGTTTTGAAAATGTACGCGCATGATTTAGATTACCTCTAGATAGAAGCTATTGAATTTGAACGATTTCCGATGAAACACATTACCGATGGAAGCCATTTGCAATTTACTCTTTGCATGACTAAAACCTTTGGCACACCATGCAGATCCACATTTATTCGAAATCAAAATAATTTCATATACACAAAACAATCCATTTACTGAAATAGTTTGACTTTTCTTCTTCAACAGTCTATTGACTGTTCAGCATAAAATTATTAATGACTGCCCATGTTGAGCTACATGCAGTTCCATTGACACTTTTATTTCGGCCAATTTGGCCGGTTACTTCATATGACTTTTTCATCTGACGTGTGTGTCGGATAATTGATCTGGAGGATTTATGTAAATGTTAGCCCAAACTACATTTCCAAGTAACGATGGTTTTGTTGTTTATTTTGAGGAATAATACCGCGTTAGATGAATTCAGCCCAAATATGTTAACATGGGGAAAATAGACTACTGCGCTTGACGAGCATGTGAATTTGTCGTTTTTAATGTACAGCAACTTGATAATCAATAACAGAGGCATTCTCTGTCAAATAAGGTCGCTCTATTTACGGTATTAATTGCGGAACTTTCTAAAGTAAACTACGCGTAAACGGATACATACGGTAAATTATAGAATGTGCCGGAATCGGCCTAATCGCCCCATGGCCAACTCGCCCAGTCGACGTGTGTCAATTTGGTACCTACTATAACATGTACCCGAGTCCGATTCGGAATAAAAGATGTATATGGGTGTTATATAGCGTTTGGTCCGTTGTTTCTCAATGAATATTATTGAAATTTGGTGTATATGTCCGGGCTGGGACATGGAATACAACAACGTTTGAATTGTTTTTAAATTTACAAATTTGTTGATTTTATTCAATTTTTTTTCGTTCTGAAAACACACTATAAAGTGTATATAATATAATAACGAACACGAGACATACATAATTTATAAACTGTTAACAAAAGATATCAAATTCAATACATGACAAAGATGACTCAGTGGACTTTATAAAGTGAACATAAAAACATTGAGGTAAGAATCTTTTTAAGGAATGCAACTTTATTTAATGATAATAAACACATAAATTAAAATAACAAACATGAGACATACATGATTTATAAACTGTTAACAAAAGATATCAAACTCAATACATGACAAAGATGACTCAGTGAAGTTTATAAAGTGAACATACAAATATTAAGGTAAGAATCTTTTTAAGCATTACTAAACCGTTTAGCACAGACCACAGTCCACTTCACTCATCCGATCATCACCAAACTTCATATTTATCTTGATATTGATCTATCAGATGAGAGCTATCAATTTGGCCGGTTACTTCATGTGACTTTTTCATCTGACGTGTGTGTCGGATAATTGATCTGGAGGATTTATGTAAATGTTAGCCCAAACTACATTTCCAAGTAACGATGGTTTTGTTGTTTATTTTGAGGAATAATACCGCATTAGATGAATTCAGCCCAAATATGTTAACAGTTGTCGTGTCAAACATTCGGCAGTAGGTTAGCGTTATTTAGTATTTGTGGATGTCCTTTAACATGGGGAAAATAGACTACTGCGCTTGAACGAGCATGTGAATTTGTCGTTTTTAATGTACAGCAACTTGATAATCAATAACAGAGGCATTCTCTGTCAAATAAGGTCGCTCTATTTACGGTATTAATTGCGGAACTTTCTAAAGTAAACTACGCGTAAACGGATACATACGGTAAATTATAGAATGTGCCGGAATCGGCCTAATCGCCCCATGGCCAACTCGCCCAGTCGACGTGTGTCAATTCGGTACCTACTATAACATGTACCCGAGTCCGATTCGGAATAAAAGATGTATACGGGTGTTATATAGCGTTTGGTCCGTTGTTTCTCAATGAATATTATTGAAATTTGGTGTATATGTCCGGGCTGGGACATGGAATACAACAACGTTTGAATTGTTTTTAAATTTACAAATTTGTTGATTTTATTCAATTTTTTTTCGTTCTGAAAACACACTATAAAGTGTATATAATATAATAACGAACACGAGACATACATAATTTATAAACTGTTAACAAAAGATATCAAATTCAATACATGACAAAGATGACTCAGTGGACTTTATAAAGTGAACATAAAAACATTGAGGTAAGAATCTTTTTAAGGAATGCAACTTTATTTAATGATAATAAACACATAAATTAAAATAACAAACATGAGACATACATGATTTATAAACTGTTAACAAAAGATATCAAACTCAATACATGACAAAGATGACTCAGTGAAGTTTATAAAGTGAA
Source organism: Siphonodentalium dalli (assembly GCA_032622095.1). Classification (NCBI taxonomy): domain Eukaryota; kingdom Metazoa; phylum Mollusca; class Scaphopoda; order Gadilida; family Siphonodentaliidae; genus Siphonodentalium; species Siphonodentalium dalli. Next base: position 24,660,313 of record CP136069.1, read on the forward strand.
CATAAAAATATTAAGGTAAGAATCTTTTTAAGCATTACTAAACCGTTTAGCACAGACCACAGTCCACTTCACTCATCCGATCATCACCAAACTTCATATTTATCTTGATATTGATCTATCAGATGAGAGCTATCAAATATTTTTTTAATTTCATAGGAAAAAATGGTCCCCAGCGGCCATATTGCATTTACGTTATATTTTATCGCGTCATGTCGATATCTAGTATTACTTAGAAATTTCACCTTTCCAGATCCATAATTGCTCCATTGACTGTAACAGATGAAATTATTCCCCTCTTCGGATAGAGTGTCACTGAAACTTTATTTTGTCAGACTTTCTGTATAATCACTGATTATATATGGCAATAATCTGTAATAAGATGTAGCACTATTTTATTTTATATGTACATGCAGTGCTGTTTTTATACATCAATTATAATCCCCCTAGATCATCATGTGATCGATCATACATCGCGCGAGGACCTGGTTGAATTAAGGGGGGTTTTATGGATCACTTCTGTCCTCAAGCTAGATTATACTTATGACATTTAAAGGCATGTTTCTAACGTGGAGGGTTAGATATGCTTGAGAAACCACCACTCTTTAATTCACACCAAGTTCTCAGCTGTCATGTTCGGATATTAGAACCCATAGCCATGATATATGGTTTATTTTGTGTATACTAGTAATATAGTTATTTTCAGTACCTTTATATACCAGTACTGTGTATAACAATGCATATAAATTAATCCATGTATACATGTATATTGATTCAACGGATTCAGTGGTTTTGTCCATCAGTCTATCAAATTTGCGGGGAAAACATGGCCACAAGCAGTACACCCTGCTAAATTTCGAATTTGAATCAATTGGCGCACCCTGCAGCCAGCTTTTATTGGAGAACTTGTTCTTATGTGGATATTTTGGGTCACCGCTAGATGTGAGCCATATTTTGTTCTCAAACTGTCCTTGTGAAGACATCACTGCCAGCGGTGATCTTCAATTTTACTATTTTTATGGCTAAATAATTTGGTTGATCCTATAGACGACACCCTTGTCCGATCGTCATCAGATTCCACAATTATCTTCTGGATAACCAGGGTGAGAGTAATCTAATTTTCCCGAATTTCGTTAAAAAACATTACCACAGGCAGCAATTTGGTATCTTACTCTTTGATCCTCTTTTGCATGACTGAATTGTTTAGCAACTGTACAGACATATCCCTCATCTGGTTTTTATATACATGTATATCTCTTCATGCGGATAGCCAGTATTACGTAGGTACTTCAACTTTCTGCATTCCTGTCATCATTTGAAATATAAAAATTTACCTGATACATGCACCCTTCAAAATTTGTTTCGTCGTATCTATTTTAATGACCCGTATGGTAATATTGATACAGATATATTTGTCAAACATTTCTTTGTACAATATACAGGTATTTAGTTTGTAACTAAATCTAGAAATATATAATAGTAGCTCGTGGACCCCACTTCGTCCGGGATGTTCCCCTCTGATTTTCGGAGAAATGCGCGATTTAACCTTGAATTGACTATTTTAAAGGTGAAGGTCATGTCGGGGTCACGATTTGACCCGTCCAAAACACTCCCCGGACAAACGTCACGACAAAAGTACCCGTCGAAATCCGCCCGGCTTTATACCCGATTTGACCTTGAATTGACAATTTTGAATGTCAAGATCAGGTCAGGGTCATGATTTGACCCACCCGAAACACTCCTGGGACAAAAAAAGTAACAGTAGGTATCAAATTTCGTTGAAATACTTCCGTTTTACCAGATTTGACCTTGAATTGATCTTTTTGAATGTCAAAGTCAGGTCGGGATCAAGATTTGACCCGTCCAAAATACTCCCTGGAAATAATTTCCCCTAGGTATCAAATTTCGTCAAATCTGTCCGGCAGTTTTCCCGGCCATAGCTAACAGACAAACAGACAGACAAATGTCCAAAATATATATTAAACTAGCTGATGTACTCGACTTCGTTCGGGCTAGTTAGGGATTTTTTTTGTGATCGCCTCCATCTGGACAGTACCCAGTATATACAGCGTCTGGCCAAACTATTGTTCAATTGGTCCAGAAACATGCCTATATCAGCACGTTCGAGAACATGGTCCCACGTGAAATTGGACCCGTCCATATTGCTCCCGGGATCGAAGTAGTCCTACACACAAATTTTTAGTCGGATCGGTCAAGGTCCAGAAACATGCCTATGAGCGAGGTCAAGTTGACACGTTAAATACCAAATTCGAGCAGTGTTAGAGTCTATAACACATACACACATGCATTCACGCATACACACATACATACATACATACCGACAGGTGTTTCAAAATGTATAATCGATAGCTACAACAATTCTATGGTAGATAGTTCACGGCCGACCTGATGCATGCATCTTAGTTTTCTTGTTTCCTATCTCAGAGCATTCTGGGTTGTACACAGATGTCTTCCGAACCAATAATACCTAGCAAACTTCGTGTTCATATAACTATGAGGACCTTCGCGATCCCTGTGTCGTGCAAACGGTGGTGAGTGAAAGTATTATCCCACGTTTTGTTTGTCTGGAATGCCGCACATTGCTGTTTGAATTTATGACTAATTTAGTGTATAGTCCAGGAGTGAATCTTTGTAAGAAATGGATGTTGATATGATTGAGTTCCAAGAACTATATATATATCTTTATTATCCTCCATGTATGGAGATTCATATATAAATGTTAATATTATGAGAACAAACACAATTTGGTACATAATACAGTGTATAAGAAATTTAAGATTACAAACATATCAACAACACATGTCTCAATATGTATGATGAACTAACTACACATGCACATATACACACTCATGCACTATATAAAGTAGACATTCCATTCTACATGGATGTCCTTTAACATGGGGAAAATAGACTACTGCGCTTGAACGAGCATGTGAATTTGTCGTTTTTAATGTACAGCAACTTGATAATCAATAACAGAGGCATTCTCTGTCAAATAAGGTCGCTCTATTTACGGTATTAATTGCGGAACTTTCTAAAGTAAACTACGCGTAAACGGATACATACGGTAAATTATAGAATGTGCCGGAATCGGCCTAATCGCCCCATGGCCAACTCGCCCAGTCGACGTGTGTCAATTTGGTACCTACTATAACATGTACCCGAGTCCGATTCGGAATAAAAGATGTATACGGGTGTTATATAGCGTTTGGTCCGTTGTTTCTCAATGAATATTATTGAAATTTGGTGTATATGTCCGGGCTGGGACATGGAATACAACAACGTTTGAATTGTTTTTAAATTTACAAATTTGTTGATTTTATTCAATTTTTTTTCGTTCTGAAAACACACTATAAAGTGTATATAATATAATAACGAACACGAGACATACATAATTTATAAACTGTTAACAAAAGATATCAAATTCAATACATGACAAAGATGACTCAGTGGACTTTATAAAGTGAACATAAAAACATTGAGGTAAGAATCTTTTTAAGGAATGCAACTTTATTTAAAGATAATAAACACATAAATTAAAATAACAAACATGAGACATACATGATTTATAAACTGTTAACAAAAGATATCAAACTCAATACATGACAAAGATGACTCAGTGAAGTTTATAAAGTGAACATACAAATATTAAGGTAAGAATCTTTTTAAGCATTACTAAACCGTTTAGCACAGACCACAGTCCACTTCACTCATCCGATCATCACCAAACTTCATATTTATCTTGATATTGATCTATCAGATGAGAGCTATCAATTTGGCCGGTTACTTCATGTGACTTTTTCATCTGACGTGTGTGTCGGATAATTGATCTGGAGGATTTATGTAAATGTTAGCCCAAACTACATTTCCAAGTAACGATGGTTTTGTTGTTTATTTTGAGGAATAATACCGCGTTAGATGAATTCAGCCCAAATATGTTAACAGTTGTCGTGTCAAACATTCGGCAGTAGGTTAGCGTTATTTAGTATTTGTGGATGTCCTTTAACATGGGGAAAATAGACTACTGCGCTTGAACGAGCATGTGAATTTGTCGTTTTTAATGTACAGCAACTTGATAATCAATAACAGAGGCATTCTCTGTCAAATAAGGTCGCTCTATTTACGGTATTAATTGCGGAACTTTCTAAAGTAAACTACGCGTAAACGGATACATACGGTAAATTATAGAATGTGCCGGAATCGGCCTAATCGCCCCATGGCCAACTCGCCCAGTCGACGTGTGTCAATTCGGTACCTACTATAACATGTACCCGAGTCCGATTCGGAATAAAAGATGTATACGGGTGTTATATAGCGTTTGGTCCGTTGTTTCTCAATGAATATTATTGAAATTTGGTGTATATGTGCGGGCTGGGACATGGAATACAACAACGTTTGAATTGTTTTTAAATTTACAAATTTGTTGATTTTATTCAAATTTTTTTCGTTCTGAAAACACACTATAAAGTGTATATAATATAATAACGAACACGAGACATACATAATTTATAAACTGTTAACAAAAGATATCAAATTCAATCCATGACAAAGATGACTCAGTGGACTTTATAAAGTGAACATAAAAACATTGAGGTAAGAATCTTTTTAAGGAATGCAACTTTATTTAATGATAATAAAAACATAAATTAAAATAACAAACATGAGACATACATGATTTATAAACTGTTAACAAAAGATATCAAACTCAATACATGACAAAGATGACTCAGTGAAGTTTATAAAGTGAACATAAAAATATTAAGGTAAGAATCTTTTTAAGCATTACTAAACCGTTTAGCACAGACCACAGTCCACTTCACTCATCCGATCATCACCAAACTTCATATTTATCTTGATATTGATCTATCAGATGAGAGCTATCAAATATTTTTTTAATTTCATAGGAAAAAATGGTCCCCAGCGGCCATATTGCATTTACGTTATATTTTATCGCGTCATGTCGATATCTAGTATTACTTAGAAATTTCACCTTTCCAGATCCATAATTGCTCCATTGACTGTAACAGATGAAATTATTCCCCTCTTCGGATAGAGTGTCACTGAAACTTTATTTTGTCAGACTGTCTGTATAATCACTGATTATATATGGCAATAATCTGTAATAAGATGTAGCACTATTTTATTTTATATTTACATGCAGTGCTGTTTTTATACATCAATTCTAATCCCCCTAGATCATCATGTGATCGATCATACATCGCGCGAGGACCTGGTTGAATTAAGGGGGGTTTTATGGATCACTTCTGTCCTCAAGCTAGATTATACTTATGACATTTAATGGCATGTTTCTAACGTGGAGGGTTAGATATGCTTGAGAAACCACCACTCTTTAATTCACACCAAGTTCTCAGCTGTCATGTTCGGATATTAGAACCCATAGCCATGATATATGGTTTATTTTGTGTATACTAGTAATATAGTTATTTTCAGTACCTTTATATACCAGTACTGTGTATAACAATGCATATAAATTAATCCATGTATACATGTATATTGATTCAACGGATTCAGTGGTTTTGTCCATCAGTCTATCAAATTTGCGGGGAAAACATGGCCACAAGCAGTACACCCTGCTAAATTTCGAATTTGAATCAATTGGCGCACCCTGCAGCCAGCTTTTATTGGAGAACTTGTTCTTATGTGGATATTTTGGGTCACCGCTAGATGTGAGCCATATTTTGTTCTCAAACTGTCCTTGTGAAGACATCACTGCCAGCGGTGATCTTCAATTTTACTATTTTTATGGCTAAATAATTTGGTTGATCCTATAGACGACACCCTTGTCCGATCGTCATCAGATTCCACAATTATCTTCTGGATAACCAGGGTGAGAGTAATCTAATTTTCCCGAATTTCGTTAAAAAACATTACCACAGGCAGCAATTTGGTATCTTACTCTTTGATCCTCTTTTGCATGACTGAATTGTTTAGCAACTGTACAGACATATCCCTCATCTGGTTTTTATATACATGTATATCTCTTCATGCGGATAGCCAGTATTACGTAGGTACTTCAACTTTCTGCATTCCTGTCATCATTTGAAATATAAAAATTTACCTGATACATGCACCCTTCAAAATTTGTTTCGTCGTATCTATTTTAATGACCCGTATGGTAATATTGATACAGATATATTTGTCAAACATTTCTTTGTACAATATACAGGTATTTAGTTTGTAACTAAATCTAGAAATATATAATAGTAGCTCGTGGACCCCACTTCGTCCGGGATGTTCCCCTCTGATTTTCGGAGAAATGCGCGATTTAACCTTGAATTGACTATTTTAAAGGTGAAGGTCATGTCGGGGTCACGATTTGACCCGTCCAAAACACTCCCCGGACAAACGTCACGACAAAAGTACCCGTCGAAATCCGCCCGGCTTTATACCCGATTTGACCTTGAATTGACAATTTTGAATGTCAAGATCAGGTCAGGGTCATGATTTGACCCACCCGAAACACTCCTGGGACAAAAAAAGTAACAGTAGGTATCAAATTTCGTTGAAATACTTCCGTTTTACCAGATTTGACCTTGAATTGATCTTTTTGAATGTCAAAGTCAGGTCGGGATCAAGATTTGACCCGTCCAAAATACTCCCTGGAAATAATTTCCCCTAGGTATCAAATTTCGTCAAATCTGTCCGGCAGTTTTCCCGGCCATAGCTAACAGACAAACAGACAGACAAATGTCCAAAATATATATTAAACTAGCTGATGTACTCGACTTCGTTCGGGCTAGTTAGGGATTTTTTTTGTGATCGCCTCCATCTGGACAGTACCCAGTATATACAGCGTCTGGCCAAACTATTGTTCAATTGGTCCAGAAACATGCCTATATCAGCACGTTCGAGAACATGGTCCCACGTGAAATTGGACCCGTCCATATTGCTCCCGGGATCGAAGTAGTCCTACACACAAATTTTTAGTCGGATCGGTCAAGGTCCAGAAACATGCCTATGAGCGAGGTCAAGTTGACACGTTAAATACCAAATTCGAGCAGTGTTAGAGTCTATAACACATACACACATGCATTCACGCATACACACATACATACATACATACCGACAGGTGTTTCAAAATGTATAATCGATAGCTACAACAATTCTATGGTAGATAGTTCACGGCCGACCTGATGCATGCATCTTAGTTTTCTTGTTTCCTATCTCAGAGCATTCTGGGTTGTACACAGATGTCTTCCGAACCAATAATACCTAGCAAACTTCGTGTTCATATAACTATGAGGACCTTCGCGATCCCTGTGTCATGCAAACGGTGGTGAGTGAAAGTATTATCCCACGTTTTGTTTGTCTGGAATGCCGCACATTGCTGTTTGAATTTATGACTAATTTAGTGTATAGTCCAGGAGTGAATCTTTGTAAGAAATGGATGTTGATATGATTGAGTTCCAAGAACTATATATATATCTTTATTATCCTCCATGTATGGAGATTCATATATAAATGTTAATATTATGAGAACAAACACAATTTGGTACATAATACAGTGTATAAGAAATTTAAGATTACAAACATATCAACAACACATGTCTCAATATGTATGATGAACTAACTACACATGCACATATACACACTCATGCACTATATAAAGTAGACATTCCATTCTACATGGATGTCCTTTAACATGGGGAAAATAGACTACTGCGCTTGAACGAGCATGTGAATTTGTCGTTTTTAATGTACAGCAACTTGATAATCAATAACAGAGGCATTCTCTGTCAAATAAGGTCGCTCTATTTACGGTATTAATTGCGGAACTTTCTAAAGTAAACTACGCGTAAACGGATACATACGGTAAATTATAGAATGTGCCGGAATCGGCCTAATCGCCCCTTGGCCAACTCGCCCAGTCGACGTGTGTCAATTCGGTACCTACTATAACATGTACCCGAGTCCGATTCGGAATAAAAGATGTATACGGGTGTTATATAGCGTTTGGTCCGTTGTTTCTCAATGAATATTATTGAAATTTGGTGTATATGTGCGGGCTGGGACATGGAATACAACAACGTTTGAATTGTTTTTAAATTTACAAATTTGTTGATTTTATTCAAATTTTTTTCGTTCTGAAAACACACTATAAAGTGTATATAATATAATAACGAACACGAGACATACATAATTTATAAACTGTTAACAAAAGATATCAAATTCAATCCATGACAAAGATGACTCAGTGGACTTTATAAAGTGAACATAAAAACATTGAGGTAAGAATCTTTTTAAGGAATGCAACTTTATTTAATGATAATAAAAACATAAATTAAAATAACAAACATGAGACATACATGATTTATAAACTGTTAACAAAAGATATCAAACTCAATACATGACAAAGATGACTCAGTGAAGTTTATAAAGTGAACATAAAAATATTAAGGTAAGAATCTTTTTAAGCATTACTAAACCGTTTAGCACAGACCACAGTCCACTTCACTCATCCGATCATCACCAAACTTCATATTTATCTTGATATTGATCTATCAGATGAGAGCTATCAAATATTTTTTTAATTTCATAGGAAAAAATGGTCCCCAGCGGCCATATTGCATTTACGTTATATTTTATCGCGTCATGTCGATATCTAGTATTACTTAGAAATTTCACCTTTCCAGATCCATAATTGCTCCATTGACTGTAACAGATGAAATTATTCCCCTCTTCGGATAGAGTGTCACTGAAACTTTATTTTGTCAGACTGTCTGTATAATCACTGATTATATATGGCAATAATCTGTAATAAGATGTAGCACTATTTTATTTTATATTTACATGCAGTGCTGTTTTTATACATCAATTCTAATCCCCCTAGATCATCATGTGATCGATCATACATCGCGCGAGGACCTGGTTGAATTAAGGGGGGTTTTATGGATCACTTCTGTCCTCAAGCTAGATTATACTTATGACATTTAATGGCATGTTTCTAACGTGGAGGGTTAGATATGCTTGAGAAACCACCACTCTTTAATTCACACCAAGTTCTCAGCTGTCATGTTCGGATATTAGAACCCATAGCCATGATATATGGTTTATTTTGTGTATACTAGTAATATAGTTATTTTCAGTACCTTTATATACCAGTACTGTGTATAACAATGCATATAAATTAATCCATGTATACATGTATATTGATTCAACGGATTCAGTGGTTTTGTCCATCAGTCTATCAAATTTGCGGGGAAAACATGGCCACAAGCAGTACACCCTGCTAAATTTCGAATTTGAATCAATTGGCGCACCCTGCAGCCAGCTTTTATTGGAGAACTTGTTCTTATGTGGATATTTTGGGTCACCGCTAGATGTGAGCCATATTTTGTTCTCAAACTGTCCTTGTGAAGACATCACTGCCAGCGGTGATCTTCAATTTTACTATTTTTATGGCTAAATAATTTGGTTGATCCTATAGACGACACCCTTGTCCGATCGTCATCAGATTCCACAATTATCTTCTGGATAACCAGGGTGAGAGTAATCTAATTTTCCCGAATTTCGTTAAAAAACATTACCACAGGCAGCAATTTGGTATCTTACTCTTTGATCCTCTTTTGCATGACTGAATTGTTTAGCAACTGTACAGACATATCCCTCATCTGGTTTTTATATACATGTATATCTCTTCATGCGGATAGCCAGTATTACGTAGGTACTTCAACTTTCTGCATTCCTGTCATCATTTGAAATATAAAAATTTACCTGATACATGCACCCTTCAAAATTTGTTTCGTCGTATCTATTTTAATGACCCGTATGGTAATATTGATACAGATATATTTGTCAAACATTTCTTTGTACAATATACAGGTATTTAGTTTGTAACTAAATCTAGAAATATATAATAGTAGCTCGTGGACCCCACTTCGTCCGGGATGTTCCCCTCTGATTTTCGGAGAAATGCGCGATTTAACCTTGAATTGACTATTTTAAAGGTGAAGGTCATGTCGGGGTCACGATTTGACCCGTCCAAAACACTCCCCGGACAAACGTCACGACAAAAGTACCCGTCGAAATCCGCCCGGCTTTATACCCGATTTGACCTTGAATTGACAATTTTGAATGTCAAGATCAGGTCAGGGTCATGATTTGACCCACCCGAAACACTCCTGGGACAAAAAAAGTAACAGTAGGTATCAAATTTCGTTGAAATACTTCCGTTTTACCAGATTTGACCTTGAATTGATCTTTTTGAATGTCAAAGTCAGGTCGGGATCAAGATTTGACCCGTCCAAAATACTACCTGGAAATAATTTCCCCTAGGTATCAAATTTCGTCAAATCTGTCCGGCAGTTTTCCCGGCCATAGCTAACAGACAAACAGACAAACAAATGTCCAAAATATATATTAAACTAGCTGATGTACTCGACTTCGTTCGGGCTAGTCTGGGATTTTTTTTGTGATCGCCTCCATCTGGACAGTACCCAGTATATACAGCGTCTGGCCAAACTATTGTTCAATTGGTCCAGAAACATGCCTATATCAGCACGTTCGAGAACATGGTCCCACGTGAAATTGGACCCGTCCATATTGCTCCCGGGATCGAAGTAGTCCTACACACAAATTTTTAGTCGGATCGGTCAAGGTCCAGAAACATGCCTATGAGCGAGGTCAAGTTGACACGTTAAATACCAAATTCGAGCAGTGTTAGAGTCTATAACACATACAAACATGCATTCACGCATACACACATACATACATACATACCGACAGGTGTTTCAAAATGTATAATCGATAGCTACAACAATTCTATGGTAGATAGTTCACGGCCGACCTGATGCATCTTAGTGTTCTTGTTTCCTATCTCAGAGCATTCTGGGTTGTACACAGATGTCTTCCGAACCAATAATACCTAGCAAACTTCGTGTTCATATAACTATGAGGACCTTCGCGATCCCTGTGTCGTGCAAACGGTGGTGAGTGAAAGTATTATCCCACGTTTTGTTTGTCTGGAATGCCGCACATTGCTGTTTGAATTTATGACTAATTTAGTGTATAGTCCAGGAGTGAATCTTTGTAAGAAATGGATGTTGATATGATTGAGTTCCAAGAACTATATATATATCTTTATTATCCTCCATGTATGGAGATTCATATATAAATGTTAATATTATGAGAACAAACACAATTTGGTACATAATACAGTGTATAAGAAATTTAAGATTACAAACATATCAACAACACATGTCTCAATATGTATGATGAACTAACTACACGTGCACATATACACACTCATGCACTATATAAAGTAGACATTCCATTCTACAGCCATATCGTACTTACAGACAGAGGAATAGCATACTCCGAGACGACCAAGCCGGAGTTGGACCCAAATCAGGGATCTCTCTCTCTCTGGAAGACCCACAAACGCCAATGCCTTTGTGCAGTCTTACCGACTCGGAGCCGACCATTCCCCCCAGCACCGCTCATGTATATAGCCATATCGTACTTACCGAAATACAGACGACAGTCAGACAAGCAGGCATACGAGACAAACAAACAAACGGCAGACGTACATACGGACAAATGTACCTACTGGTAAAACAATACACAGATATTACGAACACGCATATAACTGCATGTTATGATAGATTTTATATGAAGGTTTTGGGAGACCTAGTCAGGACTTGGCGTCAGTCGATCAACATATACTCTCCAGAGGAATGCAGCTTTGTTCACGAAGAAGTCTATTAGTTCATTTTCTTCTTCGGGCGAACAATATATATTTTCATGTAGACCTGTAAGTAGAACGCGCGTTTTGGATTCTACATCCAGTTTGTCATACTGCATATAAATATCTACATCAAACAAGTTCAGTAGCTCGAATTCAAAGGTATTTCGATCGTCGCAAATGGAAGAACATTCAATTAAGGCATGTTTTACAAGATCTGTATGTTTGTTGTCACATAATACGCAGGTTTCCTCATTTGTTTCCAGGATACAAATAAGGCGTGCAATAAGTAGATATGATTTTTTATGGGCTGGATATATGCGACAATTTTCCCATAGCCGGGACATGCATAACGTTGGATGGACGGCAGAGAACCTAGCAAGTCGAGTATCCTCATTTACGCTCATGTCCCAATATTCTCTATTAACTTTTGACCATGATTCGTTTATGGCACATTTCCATGTTGATTTCTTAGGGAATATTGAATTTTCGATGTAGTTCTCAAGAGCTTCGGTCAGGTCATATTTGTTAAGAGTGTCAATGATGTCAGACATGCAACTTGATGATGAGCATGTAGTATCAACGATGTATTTATATAAGCGCGTGAGAAATACTTGTTTCACAGTTTTAGAAGATTTTAAGTTGCACAAAGAACCGAAGAATGACATTTTACGTTTTTCGATAAGTGACACCATAGACGAGGTTCCGACTAATCCTTGCGCAATAACCGTTTTTGTACGACGGTGAAGGCCCTGGTAATACTTTAAACAGAATATGTGTGTTCGTTCCAGGCGATCAACGTGTTTTTGGTTCAAATTCCAGAGAAGTTCAGACCCGTACAGCCCTTTAGGTATGACCACCGACGAATATATCAACGAACAACTTGTTGGGGTCATACCACCCGGGTAAAGGCCGGCGTTGTTGAGCATCATAAACGTGCTACGAGTCTTCTCGCATATATGCTCAGTGAATATTCCATTAAAGTCATACTTATCAAAATAAATGCCCAAATGAGTTATGTTAGTGGTTTCTTGGACATCTGAGGTACCAAGGTTCCAAAGTCGATCCTGATGCGAAAATTCGGATTTAGTTTCATTAAATACCACTACAGCGCATTTATTTGGGTTATATCGATACCGCCATTTGTTACTGTAATCGTAGCAAATATCACATAGTGCTGATAAACCAGATTTGCTGAGAGACAACAGAACCATATCGTCTGCATGTGTCGGAGACGTACAATTTACACCCATCATGTTTAAGCCAAACGGCGAGTTTGCAAGGGTATGTATCAACTCGTCAACGTATATCATATAGTACAAAGGCGAGAGGATTCCTCCCTGCCTGGCTCCCTGTCGCACATCAAACCACCTAGAAAAAACGTTGTTGTGACGAATGGAACAGGTTACATTGATCAGAAGTTCGCGCATCAATCGAAATAAGTTTCCTCTGAATCCGCATTTGTGCAATTTGTATAACAATCCGTTAACCCAGACAGTATCGAACGCTTTCCAGACGTCTAAAAATAGGCTATACAGCTTTTGTTTACTATCGGATACAAATGCGATACATTCTTTCATTACATATGACGTCATTGTTGCGCTTATGCCCTTTTGGAAACCGTGTTGAAGCGGATGTACATTAAGTAATTTTGGGGCATATAATTCTATTCTAGTTTGTAAAATCTTTTCGAGTAACTTGTATAAAGTGGGCATCAGCGTTATAGCTCTGTAACTATCAAAGTCAGTTCTGGATTTTGAACCACCTTTGTATAGTGTTATGATTACACCACGTTTCATCTGTGAAGGGATAATTTGTGTTTGAATCATGACTGTCATAAGATTAGATACCGTCTGAGTTAACTGATGGCTTCCATATATCAGGTGTTCATTCGATATGCCATCCCAACCGGTTGCTTTTCCAAAACTCAGGCTGCCATAAACAGAAAGTAATTCAAGTGGAGTTACACAAAAGAGTATGTCATTATAATTATCACCATGCTGATCGCTGGTGGCTTTTCGCGTAACAAATTCATTGACATAGTTGAAGTGCTGTTTGTCAAACGCTGGTCTATATAGCGGGGAATATAATTTTTCAAAGTAAGATGCCCATCCTTCTGAAATTTCGTGATCATGACGAAGAGTTTGTCCCTCATATGACAAAAATGCGTTCTTATCGATGTGATTTTTCTGACGTTTCGTGTGTAAAATACGGAATAAATAGTTCTGATCAATTTGAGCACGTTTATCAATTTCGTCATTTTGTTCGGCCAGGTATTTACTAGATGATTTTCTATATTCTCTACGGAAGTCACATTTCGCATTTTTATATTTTATATAACTTTCCAAGTGAGTATCTGCGCGAGGTCTGCCTTCATTCACCCAAATTTTCCGAAGAGTCCGCATATTCATATGCATGGTTTTCAAATTTTCATTCCAGAAGGGTTTCAGGCATTTATTGAATTTCTTTTTTGGCAGGGTTGTTTTGGATGCATTTGATATTGCACTTACAATTGAATCGTATATTTTACATGGATCGGTTTCCTTTTGACCTAATTGGTCGGGTGAGTTTAATTCTGAATCAAGAATTCCGTTGTAATGTTCAAGAATTTCAGGCTGATATTTGGCCTTTTTCCAATCTACAATGCCGTTTCCGTCAGCGTCTGATTTACCTACATGTCGATCTCGTAATTCAAAGCTTATGCTCAGAGTAACTGGTCTGTGATTGGACACATTGATGGCATCATCATCTAAAACGCGCACGTCTCGCATGAAAGGAATCATAATGTGATCAACGATCGTTCCTTCGTGTAGGCCATCACCAAAAGGGACGCATGTCGTACGCGGACAATCATGACAAAAAGTATGGTTCACAGACACCATTTCGATTCGCTTGACAAGTTTTCTGAATGCCATGTTTCGGTCATCGGATTTCTCAAATTGGCCATTAAAATCCCCCATTACTATTACATTGCCGTATGGTTTATACATATCACAAACGTCGCCAAGTGTTTTTGTGTATTCGTCGTAAAATTCGACCGAGTAATTTGTAGAAGGCAGGTAAACTTGCAATAGGTACAAAAAACATTCATCTGTTATTCTTATTTGTATTCCTATTATGCTATCATCGTCAATTGCAAGAGGGCTTATTCGTTCAGAAATTTTGGTGTGCCATAACAGTGCGACCCCGCCACTCGGTCTCCCTCTTTTATTGGGGTTCCTTTGGCGGGAATCACACACAGCATGGTATTCATAATACTTGTCGAGCGAACCCAGAAAATTTGTATCGCATTGATAGAGCCAGTGTTCACTGAGACCTATTATATCATGTATACCACTTCTCAGTAACTGACTCAAGTAATAACCGGACGACATGACGCCTGTAGCATTCCATGTAATCACATTAAGATAAGTGGTATCCATTTTACAGTTACATATGATTGGTGACAAGTGAACGTCCTGATTTTGAATACCGCTTAAGTATAAAGGATATATATATATATTAATCGTAGGATTTGTGAACCCACATCCTGCACGTGGCACCACATGGCCAGAATCGGTGCCCGAGAACATAATCGACATCATCATCACATATATTTATGCGAGCGCAGTTGCCCCTCAGCATTCGTATAACCGTGAATCGAACGTCTTTATATAGAAGGTGCTTCTTAGTGTCATGAATGGTAACGGAGTCAGCAAATCCTCCAAGGTATACTTGTGAAGTTTTTATTGGACTGCCATGCTTGTGGAAGAAATAGTCGTCCTGTGAATCATCTGCTGAGCGAGTAGGCGTCTGTCGGGTTTGCTTGTGTTCGTGTAACGGGACTTCTGAATGATAGCTCACGTCATTTGGTTTTCTGGAATGCGAACTTCTGCTGTCAGAATGAGCATCGCTCTCGTCCGGATAACAATCATCTGTGGCGTATTTCATAAATTCATTTAATGTTTCTGCGATATTTCTCTGAGTATTGGATACATCTGCCATGGATTGACCCACACACTCCACGAATTGTTGAAGATTGTTTGTTACTTGTGTTGTAAAGTTGCGGAATTCGTCCTTCATTGCATTCACATTGTGTTTTATCGTTTCATTTATCATTTTATCACTCGAATTCGTTGGCTGAATGTGTTTTTTGTTCACAATGTCCCTGAATGTTGCTAGTTGTCCCTCAAAACTTTTCTGTTTCTTGTCAGATTCGTCTAAACCTTTCACTATATCACACATATCACGTTTAACGTCAGCCAGTTCACTTTTCAATTGTTTTGCACCTGAATACTTGTCATCTTGAATACGTTCCACTGTCATCATTTCTTGTTCTAATTTTTCGTCCATACTTTGTATTTTCTTGTCCATACGAGAAACGTTCGTTTTCACTTGTTCAATGTCTTTAACAATGCCGAGTTTATCTTCTATTTTCTCCAGTCGAGCTTCTAAATGTTTTACTGATATGTCGATATTGGGGACACGTTCGTTGAAGTCTTTGTGGAATGATTCGTTATCATTTTTTATCAGTGAAATGTCTCGCAGTATTTTAACGATTGAATTATTTATATTTATATTTACAGTGGAATCCTCATCATCGTTGATCATCATGCTCGATACCGATGGTCGACTGACACTTTTGTGTTTTCCACTTTTGCTGATAATGTCTCCAAGAGAGTCTGTATCCTTGTCAACCATGAATTTCATTAGCCTGTAGATGTCAACAGCCATCCTCATATTTCTACTGTTTTTATCAGTTACATGGTCCCCTGTTAAACTTCGAATAACCCGTTGTTTCATCAACGCAGACGAATCATACGGAAATACATCATCAGATTTCACATGAATGAATACACTTTCGCGCAATGTTTCTAAAAGTTTATCCTGGTTACCGACAAAGTTTATGATGGTTCCGGTAAATTCATCTTGTGTAGTCGAGTTAATGAATTTTATCACTGAACGCAAATTGTTTATTGTTTTGTTGTTGTCCTCAGGTTTACGTGTGTATTGTTGGGACTCTATGCTGTCATACCATGTAGAAAGGCATTCGTCCAGTGACCGCCGGTCATTGACACTCACAGTACTATTATCTCCCATTGTCATTTATTGAATCGATCAACAGCGCCAGACAGCAATACTCTGTCGGGGATTCCCCTGGTTCATCGCGATAATTAAGCCGTAGTACTCGTGGCAATCAAGCGTGAAATATTCGTCCGGCGAGAAGTCCTCCATAAATTTATCTGATTTCAGTCTCAGAACAATACAACCGGAAATAGATTTATCCAATCCTTTTTTAACACTCAATTGGCCACTCAACTTACGATCTAGGGAAATTATTTCAAAATGGAGGAATCGCGCCAATGAAATACTTAAGCAATGAAGAATGCGTTGCTCGACCAAGCAATAGCTTCATGCAAAACAAATAATTATTCACACTTTGTCACTTATTCACAAGCTTTGCCCAATCTCGACCTGATTTCCAGGCTGTCCTAAGTCCATTTGTTATGTTTTTGAGATATTTTATTTTTAAAGTTTGAATCTCCGATGGGGGTCAACTATTAAGACTATGGGCATGTTTTAACGCTATCTGATTGGAAAATCATTTCTTGAATAGATTAAATCAGCATGATAAATCGTAAATTAAATGTAATCCTGGTTATGTGAAGAATACTACATACAGGGTGCCAATTTTGGCAGTTAGGACATACTGCAACTTACCTACACTATGAATAGTTCATATAACACCATTGAGCTGGAATTCGTAAAATGGCAACCTCGGTACATGTATATGTGGCAGAAATATTAGGATAATTATCACTTAGAACAAACAAAATTAATCTCAGAGGTCTGGATCTTAACAGGATTTCTTGAAATTCAGAGAGCATATAACATATAATGTTTCTATGTACGCAAACTCAGATGCTATTCTACGATGCATTTTTTTTCATCTCAATCAAGTTGTAGTTTAACTTTTATAAGTCTGTCGGAATAGATAGATATATAGATAGATCTGTATTTGCACAATAATATTAAAATACAATACATTAACAAAATAGTAAAGAAAAGTATATTATTGCACAGGAGCAGCATGACCTAGCTGGCCGTCTGCCTGCTGCCCCTGAATGAAGATGGTCAACTAGAGCGCCGAGATCCACCCTATAAACCGGAAACCAAGTAACTTGACACTCGCTCTGAAACGGATGCCACTATATAGTCTAGTCGTTTAGTCTCGATGCTGAGGTGAACCTAGAATAAATTGGTAATAGGCTGAATTTTTTCTAAGCTCTTTGAAACCGGGTCATGTTATTACTTTTATGTCTATTGTTGGTGTTTTTGAAATTGACGGTACCCATACAATAACATATCTAAAATTGGAATTTTAATCCGGGAACCAGGTAGCTCAACGTTGCACTTGATCCATTTTTGGACCTTAAACGTTACACGTGTGTGTAACAGGCAATATGGTTGCCAATATAGCCTCAATATCCGGGAGTATACACCGTTCACTTCAATGTCGTCTAAAGTTATAATGTGACAGAAACCTGCATCAGACACGTATTAGTCTTGTTGCCATGGCATATGCCTGTCATTTCGTGCAATATTTGACTGCAAAAATAATGGGCTGCAGGGTGTGCGGCTGGATTCAAATTTGAAAACCAAAATGGCTGCTGGTTTTTCTGCATAAACTGTAATCTTTTTGCATTTTTCTTGATACATGTATATATATATATACAATGACCATTACCGAAGAGATTAAAATTATTGCAGATACCTATTTGTGGCAATCAACAAAGCTATTCATTAAAACTGTTACTGGAATATATTTGTATAAATTACTTCAAATAGATATCAGTGCATATATAGTCAAACAAATAGTTTTGAAAATAAACGATCCAAATTAGGATAATTGTTCAGTTTCATTTTTCGTGTTATAAATTTCTATGGAACTGTGAGTAGGTGACACCCAGCTAATAATTATTAACCAAACCCTCTTGAACATGTCAGTGTGTTGATTTCTCTGGGCGATACCATCTCGTGGGCCAATCAATGAACCGAATAAAAATAGCTGCCGTGTTGTCGTCATGCAGTTCATGAAGTGCACGGCTCTTGTCAACTAATAATCTTGAAATACTTCCCTTGCCTAATAAATATTGCGCTTAGTTATTATGTCTCGGATGACTTTTTAAAGTGACGTACACTTCCCAAAATAAAACACCGAAAACACAACTTTTCTGTTTTAAATTTAGATAATTTCTAAAATATTGACACTCATCTCTGGCGACACGAAAAGGTACCCAAATTATAATTTTAAGCGACACACGTGTTCCAAATTTATAAATAAAGGTGTATGTTACCCCCATCAACTTTCGTACACTCAATGTAATGAGGTTATAACATTATCACTGTTCCACTATGTTACCGGAGGTAGAATCTCCTATTTCTTTTTCATCTCTTATATATCTTGTTATATGTTTTTGTTCACCAGCTCTCAGTACGATATACAACCTATTGATTAGATCCACATTCTACTTATATCACTCATTCAATTATTCCATCCGATATTTCAATATGCCATTTGACCAGGTCTTAAACATTTATACCATATTTCCCAATGGCTAATTATGAAATATCTTATGAAAGTGACAGTGATAATGAGGGATCAAACGGAATAAGCGGTACCGATTGCAAGTATTACTCCCCTGCAGAATATATTCAGCTAAGATTAGGGCTTTCACTCAAGCTATTTCACATAAACTGTCAGAGTATTGGAGCTAATTGGGATTCCTTTAATGAACTTATCAACTTTCTACATGTTAACTCCAATTCACTGGATATAATTGGAATAAGCGAGTTCTTCAGACAACCATCCCAATGCTGTTTCGATTTTGGTGGCTATACCTCATACACTAAAACCAGACATATAGACGATGACTGTCATGGAGGAGTTGGCTGTTATGTCCAAAAAAATCGGATCCACAAAATAAGGAATGATTTAACTGTATTTCTACCACATGTGTTGAATCAATCTTCATAGATAGCAAACCGTATAGTGTTGGTGTAATATACCGCCCAAACACTCGACCAAAGTCGTTTGTTTTTGACGCATCGCTATAAAGAGCGTCTGTTTACCATTCAACGTTATTAGCATCTGCAGAGAGATACACGGGAACAATACTTTTGAGTGGTTTCCTATGCGGGGAGATTTATTGGATGCCATAGTACTATTACAACATCATTGTTATAGTATGTATGACACTTAGGTCAGGGCTTAGGGGGGGGGGTAGTTAGTGTGGATATAGGCATAATGCTTCTCAGAAATTCCGGATACAAACCAACACTCACAATTTCGTCTTTTGCATCAGATACCAACACCTCCACCGATCGGGACGAAACTTGGTACGTGAGTGTAGTTTGACCAGGTGGTCGTCGTTGTCGTATTGGCGAGCCCGTGCGACGCCAGCTTCGCGCATGCACAGACCAGATCTCGGAAACGGCTGGAGCTATCGACTTGAAATTTGGTTTTTGAATAGCCCGGACAACGTCGGGCTCAACAATTTTTCATCGGGTCAGTTCTTTCCTTCCGATGTACCTTAAATCTTTTAGGGCTAATTAACTCGTTGAAAAGCCAAAAAAATGTCATGTTTCTGACCAACGCCGCCAGTGGCGGGCTAACCTGCTAGTCTATTATATATTTTGGAAGATATGTCTGTGTGTGTATGTGTGTGTGTGTCTGTGTGTGTGTTCGCGATGAACTCGAAAACGGCCCAACCGATATCGATGAAACTTGGTATGTGGGGTTACTTTCGGCCGGGGGGGGGGGGGGTGGCATAGGCATATTAATTTGTCCGTGCGACGTGACATTGACCTTGAAATCGGGTAATTTCAAGGTCAAACGTCCGAATATCACGGGATTTCGATGAAACTTGGTATGTGGTGTTACTTACGTATGGGGAGTCTCATAAGCATATTCATTTGCCCGTGCGACGTGACCTTGACATTGAAATCGGGTCAAATCAAGGCAATTTTATTCATAGGGTTACTTTTGTCCACTGGGTGTTTTGGATGGGTCAAATCGTGACCCCGACCCGACCTTCACCTTCAAAATGATCAATTCAAGGTCAAATCGGGTAAAACCGGATGGATTTCGACGGGTACTTTTGTTCGGGAAGTGTTTTGGACGGGTCAAATCGTTACCCCACTTGACCTTGGCCTTCAAAATAGACAATTCAAGGTCAAAGCCCGGACGAAGTCGGGTCACCTTCTAGTATATATATATATATATATCAGGATACAGTTGAACACAGTTAGGCGTAACTGTGTTCAACTGTATCTTGATGTAACTCCATTTGCATATATACCTGAGGAAGGGGAAACCCGAAAGCTCGTATGTTAAATACATAAAATAGGTCTTAAAAGGTGTTACTCTTCATATTTATTAATTATTAGCAGACCTATACGGCTAAGAAGAAATTATATATATATATATATATATAGCTATATATATATATATATACTAGCCGATGAGCCCAACGTTGTCCGGGCTATTCAAAAACCAAATTTCAAGTCGATAGCTCCACTCGTTTCCGAGATCTGGTCTGCGCATGCGCGAAGCTGGCACCGCACGGGCTCGCCAATACGACAACGTCGACCGCCTGGTCAAACTACACACACGTTCCAAGTTTCGTCCCGATCGGTCGAGAATCGTAGATTTGTATAAATGACAGACAAACAGACAGACAAACAGACAGAGGTCTTCAAAATATATATGAGACTAGCCGATGAGCCCGACGTTGTCCGGGCTATTCAAAAACCAAATTTCAAGTCGATAGCTCCACCCGTTTCCGAGATCTGGTCTGCGCATGCGCGAAACTGGCGTCGCACGGGATCGGCGACCCGATAAAATTCGTATCCGGGGCAAGATACATTCACATAGCAAATTTCAAGTCGATAGCTCCACCCGTTTCCGAGATCTGGTCTGCGCATGCGCGAAGCGGGCGCCGCACGGGCTCGCCAATACGACAACGTCCACCGCCTGGTCAAACTACACACACGTACCAAGTTTCGTCCCGATCGGTCGAGAATCGTAGATTTGTATAAATGACAAACAAACAAACAGACAGACAAACAGACAGAGGTCTTCATAATATATATGAGATATATGAGATATATATATATATATATATATATATAGCTATATATATATATATATATATATATTACATATACATATTTTAGTATATCCTTGTAAATACTGTATCGATCTGTAACCTACTACATTATGTATAAATTATGTATGCACACATTTAGAAATGTAACTTGTTGAGAAGGTACAACAACGCATGACTCTTCCCTGAACTGATATAAAGTGTACATCACATTGTTTCACTCTCAATATTTAGTTTAATTTGTAAAGATATAGACATGACTTGCGATTGAGATGGTATACCGTATAAATTAGCCTTTCTAAGTCTTACTTCGTTTAAACACACCACAAGTATATTGACGATAGCTGCTACGGAAACAAACTGATGCCTGTAATTTTTGCCTTGGCGATGATGGGAAGACGGCCATTAGGTCACATCACCGCCCGGATTCTGTGTGTACACTGTATTTTTATTTCTATTGTTCACATTGTATTTTATAAATGCTAGATGTACGTGTACATGCCTTATCCAATAAATTATTCATTCATTCATTCATTCATGCTTTTTAACGAATTTTGGAAATAATTGATGGCTCAAATCTAGAGGACACCCCGAAGCTCCATATGAAGTTTGGTGACGATCGGCTGAGGGATGTGACCTGTAGGGTGTGCCGAACGATTTAGTCATACAAAGTGTAAAATCCCAAATGACCGCTGACAGCCATGTTTTTTTTAAGAATATCGAAAAACACAAATCAATGTGTTCCAGCTCTAACTCATCATGAAGATCCATATAAAGATTGGTGATGATCGGGTGAGGGATGTGATTTGTAAGGTGTGCCAAAAGATTTAGTCATGCAAAGAGCAAAATCCAAGATGGCTGCCGGCGGCCATATTTTTCATCGAACATTGTTCAAATTCGATGGCTCCCGTCTGGAGGTGATCATAAACATGGTTACAAATTTTCAAAACAATTCTCCAATAAATGCTCCAATCTAGGGGTCACCCAGAAGATCCATACGAAGTTTGCCGATGATCGGATGAGGGATGCGGCCTGAAGGATGAGCCAAAGGAAATTGTTGACGGATGCACGGACGCACGGACGGACAATATCTCAAACTTTACAAAGTAAAGTTGAGCTAAAAATTATTGGTATAAATAAATACCAATACCCATTGACGAGTAGTTCCCTTAGGAAATGTTCAGAAAATAAGTTCAACAAACGACCATTGAACTCATTATCTAAACATGTCCCACCAATGATTATGAATCCGTCTGCTCTTATGTTATCTATTTCGCTGTATGTCGTCTGCTTATGCACCCAGCACACTCCTCCAAACTAATTCCAGACCATTCCGATATACCGGTATACTTGTATAAGCGGTTCGGAGAATCCATTCAGTATAGAATGGGTTAATTGTGACCAAGCCTAAGTTTAGTCTGCATGTCATTTGCAGAATTATATCCCTAGTGGGTGAATTTAGTGACGCTATCCCGCATAGCGGGCTAGCATTACTATATTCACCCTTTTTGGGACCTCATTCTGCTTAGGACTCATCTTCTCTGGAACGTTTCTTATCTGTAGAAACTTCTTCACATAGATCTATTTCTTTTTTAGTTCAGTTTCTCTATATCCCCAAATTGGCAGATGACACATTGCACAATTAATGTTCCCAATGGTGTAGATCATAATATTCACCATCTGGGAACATCAATAGCAGATGAGACGATGCAGAATGAGGGTGAATTTGGTGATGTGCTAGTCCGCTGTATATATTAAGTCAATGCTCATTCACCGATTTATTTATGATCTCTTTTAATGACAGGAAACTGTTCTATTGCTTCATACGATCCACTTTTGTGACCATAGGTCGCCTCGCATATATAAGAGAATGCATTGGCTTAACACATTAAATATTATAAAATTGTTAAAGAATGTAAGACAAAATGGTAAAAAGAGATTTTTTTTAGGCCAATGCATTCTCTTATATATGCGAGGCGACCTATGGTCGACTCGCATATATAAGAGAATGCATTGGCACAGGGCATAACTGTAACTATCACAATGTGGTCAAGGAGCCGGTTCCAATGATATCCATATTTGTATGGTTCTATTGAGACAGACCGAAGATATTTTAGGCTGTTGAAGCTTTATTTGGCCGGTTTTGGCCGGTTTGTTGGGTAAAGAGTTAAATATGGTAAAATGGGCTTTTTTGAGAGACTGATGTCCCTAAGCATATTTAAAATGTATTTTCTGATTATAATGACGTCCTTACTCGTGCTAATCATATAAATGGGCTATTGTATTGCATAATCATGATTGGATCATAGAATGTGATATTATGGAGTAAATTGAACATCAACCATTATAACGTCTCCCTGACAACAGTCTACTTCTCAGTAATAATCAAGAGAAGTGACCTCTTCCAATTTGAAAACTACAGGCTGGTTCCTGTGCCTATACACCTGATTTGAGGAGGGTTAATTTTTGCCGGCAAATTTTCATAATGAGGTTCCAAGAGTGTGAATTTAGTGCCACTACCCCACAGCGGGCTAATATCACAAAATTTACCCTCTGGGAACCTCACTATGCCCTCATTTCCTCTGGAAAGTATCTGTATTATCATATTAACAAGTGTTTTTGGTTTCTTTAGAAATTTCTTTAGAAAGTATATTTTATCTTTCTTGACTTAAATCTGAGTCTAGGTCTCCCATAACATTTAAGGCCTCAGCAGAATGAGATCCCCAGAGGATGAATTTAGTGATGCTAGCCCGCTGTACGTGGTAAATTCACTAAATTCACACTCTGAGTCCTGGGGAAGCATATTTCAGTCATGTTTTCCTGCACAAATTCAATCGAGTAGGACACTTCATATGTTATCCTTGAACTTGCAACCAGAGCGAAAACCACATATTAAAGTTAGTACAATGTATGGTAGATGAAGCTTGATATTAGTACATAGGATAGGATAATATTTTATTTCACAATACAATACAATATACATTAATACAATATAATATATAAGTTAATTTATATGTGTATTGTGTGGAGTGCCGTGGCCTATAATGGCCGTCTACCCGGCACCCCTGAATGACAAAATACAATCAATAATGGCTATATACAGAATTTAAATATTTCACTATAATTAGATTAGATTAATATATAAATTGGATTTATATATTGATATGGATTCCAGCGAATAAACAAATAGGTTTCAGTTGTGTGGATATAAATGGATATGAATGAATATGCAACGGTCAATTTTCTCAATAACAAGTTTTGAAGTATGTTTTGGCTGCATTTACTAAGGAGAATTATTAAGACTTTGCTCACACACTATATGAAATCTGTTCAGCAGTCGTTTAGAACAATAATCATCTGTTATTTAAAAATCGTCAGTGTGTAAACAAACCACAGCGCACTAACTTATGAATAATTCAATTAAATGTGTTATTTGTTTATAACTGTCACCGTTGAATTCCCTTAGTATATACAGCCAGGCATTGGACGAGATTTAGCAGGACGTAAGTATTAGCATTCGGGTAATTAATGTGAGGCAATTTTAGCATTTAAGGTAAGTGGCCTATAGACTATATATATATTCGAAATATTTTTTATCATTTGTGTGTGCAATCAGGGCAGAATTTGTTTTTGCATTCAATTTTATTGGAATAATGGTTGATCAATTCTACACTCATTAGTTTTTTATAGTTTTCTCGATTCCTATTAGTTTTTTGTTTTTTTATTAACTGAGTTCCAAATATTCGAAAAAGAATGTTCTGGGAGATTTTCTGAAAATGTTGTTCTTGGTGTTGCTTTTGGTCTAATGTTTCCTGCGGCTGCCTGTCTACTGTTGGTTCCTAGTTTAATTCCGAATGAGTTTTTGAAGGTTCCTGGCAGTCTATTATAAGCCCAGTCATGCATGAATACTGACGTTTGATATCTATAAATGTCACTGAATTTCAGAATATTCATTTTTTTGAAAATGGGTTCTGTGTGACTATTGTATCTAGCATTGGTTATTGTTCTAATCGCCCTTTTTTGCAATAAAAATATCTTGTTTGTGGTCGCCACATGACCCCATACCTGAATGCCGTATACCATATGACTGTCGATAAGTGCGTAATATAGAGTGCGCAGTGCGTCACCCGGAAAGACACTCAGCCTGCAACACTCAAGTGGGACCCTCATATAGTTTCTTCCTGATTGAACGACTCATTGAATAGTGGACTATATTGAGAACTGAATGCATAGAGGTTGTGTTATTGATTATCTGAACGGATGTGCGTGTGTTTTTGCTTGTTCATAAACTTTACAAACAAGATGATGGTATTTCTGTATACCAACTGGCTTTGGTAGTTTAGTTTAGTTTAGGCCAAAATAACAAAAAAAATACATGAGTTTCTGGTGACCCGCCCGCTCATATTTATTTTATTAATTTTCCAATTTTATTTTCCGTGTAAACCGATTCATTTCCGTGTAAAACGGACTCATCGCGTGTACTGTTAAACGGGAAATTATACCACACTTCAATTAGGTCACAGCCAAATCAAATTAATTTGTTCATGTTTTATTAAATAAAACAACGAATTTCGGTCAAAATAGGAGGCTACCATCTAGAGGTTACCCCGAAGTTCCATATGAAGTTTGGTAATCATCAGATGATGGATGCGGTCTGCGGGGCGTGCCAAAGGATTTAGTTACGCAAAGAGTAAAGTCCTAGATGGCTGCCAGCGGCCATGTTTTTCATCGAAAATTGTTCAAATTTGATAGCTTCCATCTAGAGGTGATTCTAAACATGCTTGTAAATTTTCAAATCAATTCTCCAATAAATGCGGATTGTGGGGTGTGACGATGGATTCAAATTTGAAATCCAAGATGGCTGCTGGTGGCTATGGTTTTTAAAAAATTCCGAACAAAATAGGATGCTCACATTTAGAGGGCGCCCTGAAGATCCATATGAAGTTTGGTGATGATCGGATGATGGATGTGATCTGTAGTCTGTGCCAAAGAATTTAGTCATGCAAAGAGTAAAATCAAAGATGACTGCCGGCGGCCATGTTTTTCATCGAAAATATTTCAAATTCGATACCTCCCATCTACATGTAACTATAATCGTGCCTACAAAATGTTCAAACGATCCGGCCTCAAATACGGGCTGTAGGGTGTCTCGATGGAATCAAATATTTAAATCCAAGATGGCTACTGGCTGTCATGTTTTCATCGATATTCGGAAAAATTAGATAGCTCCCATCAATTGGTCACACTGAAGCCGCAAATGAAGTTTAGTAAAGATCGAATGAGGGATGCGTCCTGTAGGACATGTCGAAGGAAATTGTTGACGCACGGACGGACGCTCGCATGCACTCACGCACGCGCGGACGACGGACGCCAATCCATTGTAATAGCTCAAACTTTACGATGTAAATTTGAGCTAAAAATGGTGGGCAAAATGGCAACCATATATGATATGATATGATGTCCAATCCTAATCCGAGAATAGTAGTCATAACGCTAGGATTTGATAATTCGGTGTTTCTAAGATTTCACAATGACGGCGAAAATTGCGATCTTCAAGTACTTTTATTGATTTTTCACTAAATCTTCACATATCGAAAACAATAAGTAGTGACCTAAGCCGCCAATTATTGTCAGATTACGTGAGTGTCCCAAACCACATAACGAATGTACCAAACAAATACAGAGTTACAAACCGCACAGTTAGTATGCAAAACCAACCTGTGAGTATCCCAATCCATACGGCGGAAGCTCCAAATCCAAAAATTGTCCCAAACCACCGAACGGATGTCCCATTCCAGCCAATGAGTTTCCTTAACCAGCCAGGTAGTTCTCAAACCCATATGCAAATGGTATCCCAACCCACACAGATAGTACCCCAAACCATGCACATGGTGCTCCAACCCAACCAAATGAGTGTCCCAAACCACCCAGATGATGTATCAATCCACCCGATTAGTGTCCCAACCCATTCAAGGAATGTTCAAAACCACACTGGTAGTGTCACAAGCTATGCAACTGGTGTTCCAAAACACACAGATTGTGTCCAATACCAAAAACAGGTGTCTCAAACTATGTGTGTCCCTAACTATTCAATGAGTGCTTCAACCCACACAACAAGCGCACACGGAGTGTGTCAAACCATCCAATGAGTGCCCAAATCACACAATGTGTGTCCCAAACCACACAAAGAGTGTCCAAAAGGCATCCATTGTGTACCTTATACCAAACATCGAGTGTCCCAATCCATTCAACTAGTGCCAATCGGTAAGTTTCCCAAATCAAACAAACTCGGTGGAGGTATCGCGATTTATGTCCGCAACTCACTTCATTTCAAAAGGCGAAAAGATATCGAAATACTCGGCCTAGAACATATATGGTTTTTGGAACCTTCTATAGACCTATAGAATTCACCTGTAGAACTCTGGGATAAAATTTACACTTCGCCTGATGGAGCGATGGATACAAAAGAATCCAGAAATCACACAATTATTACCGGCCATTTCAATTGTAACCAAATATGCACTGAACCAAAACAAACAAAATATATATGTGGGAAGTTTGGTATGAAACAGCATATAGAACAACCAACCTACTTCACTGAAAATTCCCGTTCACTCTTAGACCTGTTTTTCTCCAGTAAACCAGATTTTGTACAGTCGTGCGAGATTTTAGATCCTTTTTTTGTAGAATTGGTTCGATATCACTGCCCAATCGTTCTTACTTTGAATATTTGTAAAGAGACGTCGAACCGATTCATCAAAAGAAGAATATGGAAATACAACGAGGCAAATTTCAGTACAATGAATGAAGAATTGCAAACGTGGGGCTCCGATAAGCCATTGAAACATGTAAATTATACAGAACTCGCGACGGTGGTAACTAACAAAATAAATGAAGTCGCGATTAAACACATTCCAAATAAAATTGATACAATTAGACCAGATGATCCCGAATGGATGTATGTCAGGCCACATTCGTCTCCTTATGAGGCAACGAAAACGATTATAGTATAGTATTGAAGGGTCTGATGCCGAATTCGCGAAGCGAAATTATACAACGTATGTAGTTCGGCATCAGACACTTCTATACGCCGACATATGCATCGAAAACGACGTTGATTGCTTATAATTACAACAATCCGCATATTAGTTGGTGATTAAACTAGGTTTTTAAGAAACTATATTAAAAACACTAAAATAGTGAAACCACCCAAGTGATCTTTGTGTCTGGACTTCATCTGCTCTTTTAACGGAAAATGGGAAATTGTGTCGAGAATAAATTTGGCGACCGACCGGAAGTTCGAGATGACCACACAAACTCGATCTCTGTTTCCAACTTTCCAACTATATAAAAGCAAGACACCACACGGTCCACACCCTTAAACTATTAAACTGTACATGCTGGTGTAAATTTCACATATTTAAAACGATTCTAGAACAGCTCTTGCCATAAAGACAATCCGATTCGATAGCAATTCCGAAGCGGTGTTCTCAAATTTCCCCACCGAATTTGTTGTCTCCGGTGACAAACTCGAAAAGTAAACAATCGCTACAAAGGTGCATTCTATGCTCTCATGACCACTACCATGTCATATTAGTATTGGCACGAAGCTGGATAAATGCTAATACCAATGGTGGAATAGTTATGTAAAACATTCCTTTATCCCCAACTAAATTATCGCATTTCATAGTTTTACTGATCTGTCTAATTCTTAATTTTATAGGAAATGGCGTCATGATGTGGGGTGACCGTTTGTGCATGTCGCCGAATTTATTTAAGTATCACTGCGCGTTGTGATGCGGGAAACGACATTTCCCTCGGCTGACAGAGATTGTCGCAACCAAGCGTATATCTAAGGGCACTGACCAATCAAATGCACCTATTTAAGCGAAAGTGAAAGTAGTTTAAATTATATGTAGGTGGTGTGGGACATTCAGGGGGTGGTTTGAGACACTATTTGAATATTGCAGACACTCCTATTGGTTTGAGGCAATCGTCATGTGGCTTGGGACACTCAGTGGATGGTTATGGACACAAATTGGTTGATTTGGGACACACATCTGATGGTTTGGGATACTCACTTGATGGTTTGAGACACTCATTGTGTGGTTTGGTGATTTGCATGCATGATTTGGGACACTCAGTTGAGGCGTATATATGGTAATCATGAGATGGTTTGGAAGATACATTGGGTGAGTTTGGGCCCCGAGTTGGATGGTTTTGGACTATAGTTGGTTTTGATTGGAATACTTATTATGTGGTATGGAACCTAAGTTGGCTGATTTTGGACAGAGACACTCATTTGTCAGTTTGGTATACTATTATAAAATGGTGGTTTGAGACGCACATGTTTCGATATGAGAACATTTAGTTAGCAATCAATGAGAATATTTAAATTTTTGACTTTCGACCGCCATTTTAGGTCACCGAAGGAAAGTATATAGCTCAATATTTTCGAATTATTATTGGATATAATTTACGGTGGTGCAACTAGCTATTTATAAATTTCGTCTAAATGGGAACAATTGGTGTACTTTAGCGAAAGATTTCCAATTATACAATCTACGGCAGCTGTCGATCGCCAATTTTCCATATTAAGGAAAGTGACATCCTCGTCTCTGCTAAAATGGGCACTAGTAGTTATTAACGAGCGCTAAGCGGATTTTAGATTTTTTTCCCCAGATTCTGACCAACAAAATGACAACAGAACAGCTTATTAACAATTTGTTCAAGATTCAATACTCAAACGACCAGAATATTAGCTATGTAAGTACTTAGTGTCTTACTGAGCTTTCCTATCGTGTACATACTACAATACTATGTTTGGTCCAAGTTATGTTAATGTGTTACGTTGACATCTGAAGTGGGTTGCATCAGTCATTTTATGAGTGTTGAAATTAAGTGGAAATGTTGGAATGCGGAGTCGGGTGTGAATGGCAGTGATGTCATCTCCATAGCTATATAGAGCGATATAAGTGATTACATCCGACGTATGGTTATGTTATCACGGAGATCCGCAAGCAATATGCGCACTTAGTCAAGATGTGAAGAAACAGTAATGCCCTAAATAATCGACTCCTTAACCACAGCATAATTATGGGTAACTGTTCAGGATTTAGTCGGAAATATGGCTTTCCGATGAATGGCAACAAGCCATATTTCCCACTAAATCCTGAAAAGTTACCCATAATTCTACTGTGGTTAAGGAGTCGATTATTTAGAGCATTACCGTATGCAAACATGTCACAGCTAAAATAAATATTGCTAACATAAATGTATGATAACAAAATCAAAACTTTCAATTGATTTACACAATTGATGTAGTTATACTCGACTTATGTGAGAAACAGAAACTGCGCCAGACCTCTGGATTATCTACCCGACTCCATACTTCGTT
The DNA here is from genome assembly GCA_032622095.1 of Siphonodentalium dalli. NCBI lineage: Eukaryota > Metazoa > Mollusca > Scaphopoda > Gadilida > Siphonodentaliidae > Siphonodentalium > Siphonodentalium dalli. Next base: position 24,691,580 of record CP136069.1, read on the forward strand.
GACTCCGTTATACACGAACCTATAATTGATGCGCAAGGATGTGGCGACCCCCCACAGTTTATATATATTAGAGTTTAGTAGAATTTCGTTATATTTTAACGTTCCGAATAGAATGTAGTCCATATTTGGATTTGGAATGGGAATCAGGAAATATCCACTTGTTAGGGAGCCAATTGAGAAATTCCTATTAAAGGGAGTGGGTGAGAATAAATTGTTTTGTAGTTGTAGTTTGGCTTGATTATAGTCGAAACTAGATCATGCCATGAATCTCTACTCTGGCTAACGCCCGTAGATATCATATTCCACCAGTATAACACCCGGCCGCTTTTTTATGTTGTGATTTGGAAGCGTATAACATTGAACAAAATGGTTTATATAATACATTTCTTAGTTACTATCTGTTCCTTAATAATGTACATCTGCTTCACCGTAGGTGAAAGTCCCAACTCGAAATTGAACGATTGAAGTGACTGTGTGGCCGATTCTGCTATGCAACGCTTACAATTAACAAATTTCTCCCGGGTAAATATTTCAATGTTTATTGCGATATTGACTCACAAAAGTCACAAAATACATGCAATATCGAGATGGGACCACCGCCTAATGTGAATTAGATTGTTGGATAACAAGTATTGCAAATATTTGGTAAATATTTCAATGTTTATTGCGATATTGACTCACAAAAGTCACAAAATACATGCAATTTCGAGATGGGACCACCGCCTAATGTGAATTAGATTGTTGGGGAACAAGTATTGCAAAGAAATATATTCCCCGCCCCGTTTGTTCAATGTTATAAAGTTCCCTGTCAGAACATCAACACGTTTCCAGGTTTTGTATTGGTGGAATATTATCTCTACGGGCGTTAACCCTTTGAGTGCCAACAAAATAAGTCTGTTAAAGTCATTAGCTTCACTCCCGGTGGGTATATATTTCATGTCAGACAGAACTGTATCCGATATACCATAAGAAAGGTCATAAAAAACTAGAAATAAAACCCCAAGGTTGCATATTATTGATGCGGAATTCGCCCCGTATTAAATTGTTGAAAACTGCGATCAGAGTAAGAAATCTTCTCAGATACAACCACATTTTCGGCGCGAATCATCGCGTGGAGGTCATGGAATTATATTCGGAAGAAATCGGAACCGCCCGAAAAACGACGATCGGCTGGCACGCACGGTTGACAGAACAGCCAAAACAATAGCCGGCATGTCGATAACCGAAAGTAGATTCAACACAACACAAACTAGATAATGTCTTGATTTTTGCATCGATATCTCATGTTTTCTAATTGAAATATCGAGAATTAATTGGCAACTAACAAAGTGTACACACTGTGTATATGTTATATAATTATGGATTGTTTGCAAATTTAGGCGTGAATGGGTATTCACAGCATGCAAAATACAATTGGCACACCTCCGAACTGATCCAGGTGGTCATGATTCTCATCGATTGAAAATAAACAAATCGGGGAATTCCTGCGTTTCTTGTCAAACGTCAACATATTTGGTCGAATTTAAGATGAAGTTATCTGCAATGGCATTATTGACTTCTGTAAATGGAAATTATTAGCAATATTTGAAATGCAGAAAGTGAACCACCGATCGATCTATAAATTATTATAATAGCCCAATCGGGCTGAACTAGATCGATTGGTCTTCCTGGCATAGTGGTCGCTGCTGTAAGAGAGGGAACTCTAAATTTCTTAAATATTAAAACAAAATTTGTTTTCAGATTTGTACAAGTTTATAATGAATATTACCAGTAAAAAATTATACCGTTGTCTTTCATTAGTTTCAAAATAAATGAGAATTCTTTTTAATTGGTAGAAATAGCTGGTCGAAAGAACAATTTAGAGTACTCCCCTTATCCCAGATTCACTTTATAGTAGCTAATTACACTTAATCGTAAATTATTTACGCTTAAGCATAATCAACTTACGATAAGCGTAATACATTTTAATTACGCTTAAGTGTAATTGGGTTCATCAGCTATCTCACCTCTATGGGAGGAAGCCAAATTAACATTTGATAAATAATTGAGCTAAAGCCCCCCCCCCAATTAAGGAATCTCTAATTACACTTAAGTGCAATAAGAATATTTCTTATCGCGCTTAAGCGCAATAAGAATATTCCTTATTGCGCTTAGAGATTCCTTATTGCGCTTAAGTGCAATATGATATTCCTTTTGTGCTTAAGTGCAATAAGATATTCCTTATTTTGCTAAGCGCAATTAGATATTTCCTTATTGAACTTAATCGCAATTATATCTTCCCTTATTATATCGATTAAGCTCAATTATATCGCTTAAGCTCTATTATTTATTAAATGTTAATTTGGCTCCCCATATACCATATTACGTTTAAGCGCCCTTCATTTACGCTTAAGCGCGGAACTCATTTACACTTAAGCATAATTAAAATGAATAATGCTTAAGCAAATACCTATTTGAACTCCAACTGATTTCCTCTGTCTGAATAATTGAGTCCATCTCATAGTATATGGGGGAGTCTAAACCGATGTTTGATTGATGTCTTATTGCCAGAGTAAATTTGAGTTTAGAGGGAATCGCATGGGAGACAGCCTTTTCAAATATATTATTTATTAGTGTAAATCAATTGCGCTCAAGCGCAAAAAGTATGTGTCTAATAATATATTTGCGCTTTAGCATAAAATTGCCATTAATGTGATCTATTTTATGGGAGGCCTTTTTCACATTTATTATTTATTTACAATAAGCGCAAATAACCTCTATCATTTGCGCTTAAGCAAATAGATCATATTTGCACTTAAGCGCAAATCATTTGCACTTAAGCGCAAATAAAAATCAATATGCATTGATCCCCCCTGAATTAATTTTACATGGCACAGGCCTAAACACATCACTAAAGTTGATATAGCCTCACCATATGAAGGAAACAATCCCCCAGAAACCCCAAGATCTGTTTTATGACCATGGAATGGAAATGATATAGATGTGTGTAGGATATGTCTCTTTTATAAAATATACTATATCTCTGGGATGGAGACACAAATTCTTGGGGACAGGGATGCTGATATTATGAAAATAGGGGTTTTTCCCTACTTCAAGTCAAAGAGCACACCATATGAGGGAAGCAAACCCCAGTAACCCCTAATTCCCTATTTATGGCCATGGAAATGGTATATATCTGTGCAGGAGATAATAAAATATACATGAGCTCTGGGAGTGAGGCACCAATTCTTGGGACACCAGGGACAGAGATGCTGATATGCATATGGATTTCTTTTTTCAACTTTCCAGTATGTACGGAGCTACTACTATATATATATGGGCCCATGATAATATAATATGAGATGGACTCAATCATCACATCAGAGGGATGTAAGGGAGTGTTAGGTATTTGCGCTTAAGCGCAAATAAATTGATAGACACATATTTGCGCTTAAGCGCAAATGATTTACGCTTAAGTACAAATATTTGCGCTTAAACGCAAATAAATAATAAATGTGAAAAAGGCCTCCCATACTATTTCCGCTAAAGCGCATATGATTTGGATTTAAATATAAATGATTTGCTCGTAAGTGCAAATGATTTACACTTAAGCGTGGCCAGATTGATGTAAAAATTCGGTCAATGCGCTTACAATTTTCTATAAATAGTAACATTTTGGAATTATTACCTCTCGATCACTGTTCGATTATAATCTTTGCCACTAACTCGGCCAATGTTCTTCCGTTTGTGATTTCACGCAACAATTCCCTTTCTATTCCTTCCCTGTCGAATCGACTACCCGATTGCGATGTCAATTAGTTTTTCTCTTTAATATTCTGATGTGACGCTATTCCAGCGAACGGTCATCCTCCCTAGAAGCCATTTCTGAGAAGTGAGAACGAAACCCGATTCAATCCCAATCGAGTCGGAAGTGCTCGGGCATTTCCGTGACTGCACAAGACAACGATTCGGTTTGTTTTTTCGTGTTATTATGGCGAGATTAATCGGGACGAATGATGAAATATAAATAGTTAGCCGAATGGCCGTATAATGTGTACAAACTGACTTCAGGATGGGGGATTTCGTGTATCTGAGTTATTTTATTCACTCTTCCCACAGAATGACGCAGGGAACTCAATTGTGAGGTTCAATTTACGTTTCACATCACTTTAAAGAATATAAGAATAAATTATTAAAATTGTAAAAAATTGTAAAAACAAAAAATAAAAAATTGTTAGGCCAATGCATTCTCTTATATATGCGAGGCGACCTATGGTCGACTCGCATATATAAGAGACACAATGCAATATGTATGTATGTATATACATATATATATATATATATATATATATATATATATATATATATATATATATATATATATATAGACTTAGAAATATATATAGTAGAAATGAATAGTCCATGGTTTGAACAGATTGTTTAGTTTATAGGCCTTTCATGCTTCTTGCATTTTTCAATAGACATTGATTAACAACGAGTTATTATGACTCACTTCCGTTGTGGGTTGTACACGTCACTTCCGGCGTTTAGTTTCGACCGGAAACGTTGTTTAAACAGATCTTCTTGTGCTAGTCTAGCCATAATATTGTCTGTTTTCATTTTGTAGAATGGAAATATCCTGAAGTTGCCATTGTTGCATTCTTCCAAATGCCCACTTTTTTATAAATTTAAAACAACGGCCGTTTATTCCGACTGTCAGCATTTTTTGCCAGAGCCCTGTTCTCCAAACTGTGTCGAATGCCTGCTTAAAATCTACGAAAGTGCAAAATAGTTTTTTTCCAGAATCGCGATATATGTTAGTCAAAAGATGTAACGACATGATATGGTCTGTTGTTGAAAAACCTTTTCTAAATCCGGCCTGATTCATGCTTATAAGGTTTGATGATTCTGAGAACTTTGTAAGTCGCGTATTAATCACTTTGGTGAATAACTTTCCGAGGCAACTCAGTATTGTAATTGGTCTATAATTTTCTGGTTTACTGTCATCACCTTTGTTTTTATATATTGGAACTACAATGCCGGTTAGCCAGTCTTCTGGTATTATTCCTGTAACAAATATTAAATTAAACCATTCAGTATATATCGGTAACATTACATCTATTGTATTTTTGATATGTTAGTTTCGAATATTATCTATTCCATGACACTTTCTGTGTTTTAGACAAGTTAATGCGTTGATTATTTCATGTTCGGTGATCGGCATATCAAGAATATCGTTTTCGTCTTGTATGTCGCAACTAAATAATTGACCGGTGTCATCGTTTGCTTTGTTATCGTTGAGATAATTATACATATCGTTAAGACGTACATTCGGTGAATTACAGGACTTCTCATTAAGAATATTCCAAAATTCTTTTGGGTTATTTTCGTTGGCCTGTCTTATTTTCCGTGAGATATTATTCTTATATTTTGTAACATTTGTTTTTAGAGTTTTGCGATATGTTTTACTTGATTCGCGTAGTGTGTTTTTATTTTCTTCTGACGGTATCTTACCGAAATATTTTCGAGCATTATTATAATGTGCTCTAGCCATCCTGCACTCAGCGTTAAACCACGGTTTATTTAGCCTAATATTACCGGATTTGGATCCGGTTCTTCCAAATGTCAATTCGGCTGCTTTACAAAAGGTTTCTTGGATATCGGTAGCAATAGAATAGTTTTTTTCTTGCGTGAATAAATCTGATCCATTCCTACAATTAATAATGGTTTCCTTTATGGTAGAGATCATGGATTGATCAATATTATTACGAAAAGGGATGCTTCCGCCCAACTTCCAGAGTAGCGGGGAGATATTCGTATGTTTTGTTTTATTCTTTGTAGTGATTTCTGAACTACCATCGCAACTAATCGTTAATTCAACTGCGCTATGTACATCTGACACAAGGGGCGAAAATGGGTGGACATATAAATCACAGCACATTGTCATAAATTCGTGAGTTGATATAAAATAATCAATTACACTTACACCTCTACACGTAGCATTACCGGAGTATTTATCGCGCCATACGCGACCATTCATTATTACCATTTGAGAATTGTTACATAGTTCAATGAGCTTTTTACCATATCCGTTGACGACGTGGTCGACAGATTTTCTTGGTTGTATGCCATGCGAAATAACTCTATGCGAATTATTAAGTTGTATTATGGGTCCGCTATCATGTCGAGTCATATTAAATATGTGGTATGTATCGGGCGCCGGAGTTTTAGGGGCGGCTGGGCTGAGCTATTTTGCCCGAATTTAAAAAAATGATATAATTATAGACTACATACTAAAACAGTTTATGCAGAATATTTACCAATATGTGTTGCATATAGTATAATACAAGCAAACTTGTGAATAATTCGGGCGAAAATATGAAAACAAAACCCTGAAATTACCACAATTTCCCCAATTCGCCAGAAAATGCCAGAAATTTTAAATTGCAAAATGTCTTGGGAGGGCTACAGTTATCACAGTCTCATATCCCGTACGGATAAATATGTATATGTCAATCGCCCTAACTGTATATGCTGATAGTATATTCATATATACGTTAGTAATAAGAACCCAATTCAAGTCCATGTTGTCCTATAATTATATATCAATGTGCCTAACCATCTCATGCAATTGTGACAATTCTGTTTTGTTCCAAGAATATCCTAAATTCCACAACGGCCAATGTCGCTAATTATGCATCCAATTAATTCCAACTTGTTCCAAGTTCCTTTCTGCATGCTAAAATGTCAGTTAAGCCAAATATAAGTATGGCGTCATGAGAATTGCAAATACTAACTAATCGTTTTCGCCATTAGAAGTGTTGTGGAATTCTGGTTTCAATGATATCAAAATCTCATTTTCAGCAGAAAGGTCACTTAGGACAACCTGGAATTCAGATCGCGCAATGTTGCTGAAACTAAGTATTACGAGAAGCGGAAGTGACGGAGAAAACTAGGCCGAACAAATACGACACGCATGCCTAATCTTGGAGAAATCAAAAAGTTTAAAATATGCAATGATTTACTGAAACCAGAGCATGAATCTATTCGACGAAACTTATTTGACAACAGTAAAGACAGTGGTAAAGACGTCTTATTTATTCCGCTTATGTGTTACGGCCATTGTTATTAATACATGGGCACTGTCGCCCGTCAATCATCTCTGAAATCGATTTAAGTACCCAAGCCTCTTGACTGAATGTTGACTGCACTGTTAGCAAATACTGTCGGTTTGACAGTGTCGAACCGTCATAATCCGATGGTGCCATACCGTTTCATCAATAGTACGGTGAATTACCGTTGTTTTATGCCCCCTGAAAATGGTCAAAGTTAAAAATGTGCGCGTTTCCAAGTTCATGCCGTCAAAATTCCACAATATATTTATCGGCGACAACATTATACACGGCAGTGACTCCATACAGTATGACTGAATCTGATTCTGCTGATATTTAATATTTATTATTAATTCTTTGTATTCAGTGCAATGATCCGGTATATTTATTCAGTTGAGTGTTGAGTCCGTAATTAAATTACGTTATTGTCATGAGGCGACTTTACCACTCGCGAATTTCATTCTCTGTCTTGCCGCGCTGAAAATACAATTGTGTTTTTGGGCAAATGTGATATATACAGGTGTGGACTAATGTTAAAACTGTGTGACGGACAAGTTCTAAATGTGCGAAAGCCGGCTTAATCATTGATATTTTCCACTTAATTGTGACAATTGGGTTGTCTTCGAGCTGCATCTTCGAGCTGTCGGCCATGCCTTGTCTGCATTCGTCTCAGTGCTCATGTTGGAATTGACAGCGCTGTGACTATAAAACACTGACACAAGAGGATAGAGGTACAATTAACAAGAGCTTCGATGTCAACCACTGATGACAATAATATCAACAGCAACAACAACGTTGCAGCTATTAGAATGTTGGCAGTGTTGTTTTTAACTTGAAAAAGTTCAATCCAGTTAACAGTGTTCTGATTGCTTCAAAGCACATACATGTATATTTACACAAGAGGATATACTGTACTCACCAGAGTAATTCACAAGATCTTCAATGTCAACAACAACACCATAACCAACGAACTGACGCCGCGCAGTGACTGATGATCACATAACTACAATTCCAACTTACAACTACAACTATTACCATTACACGGACCGATTCATCCCCCATGTTCATCAATTTTCATTGAAACGTGTGGATATTGACATTGTTGTTATTCGCCATGTTATCGCCAAGTTAATACGTCAATTTACGGACCGTGCGTCCACTATTGGTTGGATGTTCTTATCGAACTATCTTTGGCTGATTCACTGATATGGATACTAAGTGTCGTGATAGCAGTATACACAGTTTGATGCATATTGCTGTCAAATTTCATCGAAAATTGTGCGACGATAGGAGAACATTGTCGCCAAGTCATCGCGCACAGTTATACCGGATTAGCTGTTGTCTTGCAAGTTTCAATCCCAACTAGCTGTTAATGATATATTGTCGTGATGTATGGATTCACCTGTTAAAACATAAACTGTATTTACTAGTGAGTGGACAATTTCACACCTTACATGTTACCAAAACGTATGCCATTAAGATGTTTTACTTTTACGTGTACATAAATTTAGGTTTCAACTGTGATACATGTAGCTTTGTTCTTTTAGGTCATAAAAGGGCATGACGATTCATATGTTTTAGAATGGTCGAAATTAGTACTACTCGTAGCTGAATACTGATGGGTTGGCTTTTCAGCTATTACTAGTGCCGTTTTTATTTACAGCCATATTTATACAGTAGTCAGTGAAAGGTGAATACATCACACGTGCGCTGCCCTTTTCCGGATTATAATTCCACGAGGCAGATAACAAGTTTGATCCTCTGCAAACTGCAAAGTTTGATAAGTATTGTCTATCACTTTATGCATTGAAGATTTACGTTTCATCAAAACTATGATCGCAATAGAAGAACTAAGACGTATTTTTCAGTTACGAATTATACTAGTTTCGACGATTTTAAAACATATGAATTGTAATGCCTACCGGGAAATCATATTGTTACCATGGGAACTTGGCTAATTCTACGATAAATTAGCAAATTAAGAGCAACAAATTGGTGTTGACCCGTGAAAATTACCAGTGGTCTGACCTTTATTAGTTACGGTCTTGATATTAATTAAACGGTGTTGAACCGTAACAAAATACAACGGTCTGACAGTTACTGGTTACAGTCTGCCAGTAACTTAAACGGTTTTGTACCGTGGAACATGCTACCGCCTCACCGTCTGTTTGCCGGTCCAAGGTTGGCAGCGATGTTGCTGTGTGACACCGTTAAAGCGACGGGCATTTTTCTAACAGTGAATATATACATAAATGTAGGATCTGTTTCTCCGTCTGTCTGTTCAGATTTTTCTCCCAGACTGCTGGTCAGATTCCAACCAACTTTGGTGTGCTAACTCGGGGTACCCTGACGGAGGTTATAACGGCGTTAGTTTTTTCAATATATTGATTTTTAAAAATGTAATGAAATACATAGATAACACAGATTAAAATAACCTCACTATCGGTCTATTTCATAATCAAATAAATGTGAATATTTAGGTTCAATATGAACATATTTGCAGACCAGATCACGCTCTTTATATGTGTGTTTTCACTGTGGCCCGCGCCATCCAACAGAATAACGGGTATAAGTCCACTATGGGCTTGGCTTATTTCAGAGTCAAATAAATCGAATATGAACATATGTGATTATTTAGGTCCAAATGTGCGCGAAGCGCACACATGGATCGCATGCACCCTTGGACAGGGGCCGCAGACCCCTCCGGCGCTGAATAACAGCTAGTTGGTACATAATATGGAAATTCGTTTGGACAGCGCGCGACGTCGCATGGCTGTTCGCTTAAAATTTATCGCGTTGTTGTGAGTCGAACAATATAAGTACAGTACAAACAATTGCAATTCATGCTTAATATTTATCGCTTAAGTGCGCATTCTGACCTAAAGCTGCTAACTTTAGTTTGTGGTTCTCCATCATAGGCCGTTGAACAGGAGAATAAATTTTGAATGAAGCACTTTGTCATTGACAACGCGCGTAAAATACGTCAGGTGTCAGGAATCTCATAAGATAGTCAATAGGCACGTAATTTGTTGTAAACTAAGTTCAGTATATGGCTTTTCTAACATTCATTTTGAGAGGTAATATCGATAGCGTCACATATTGCGATCTATGTTCATGCATTACACATATCTTTAATATGTATTGTGTTTCGATGGAAAACTGGCAACTGAGGAAACAAAATATTCGTTTATAATACCAAGAAATCAGAAGCAATTTTATTTTAATGTTGATTCAATGGAAACATCTTGAAACAATCTGGGACAGTGGTTGTATCTGTTTTCATTTATTTTGTATACATCATGTTCTGTAACGATGGAAAACTGACAAAAGAGAAACAGACCATCCTTCATAATATACTTGTAACAATGATACATGTAAGTTATTCCTATTGGGAGCAATGTAATAAGATTGTCGAAAATGCCAGTCCATAGGTCAATAGGAATGTTATTTACTATATATGGAGTTAACACGATGTTGTGCTGACCATGTTGCGAGTAGTGTTGGAACGTACCCAGCGATTTGATAACGAAAAAAAGGAGTTCTCACTTCATAGCATGTGTGATTTAAGATGAAAATGTATATGTCGTTGCAGTTTCTTTTAAATGGTTTTGGAGGACTTAATTGATATAGCAAGAACTGTGAGTAGAACAAAAAGAGGGTAACCATTTTTGTTTCACGTAGAGTATCTGGAAACAAGTGAAAACAGAGGAACACTAGCAGTATATATATATACTAGAAGGTGACCCGACTTCGTCCGGGCTTTGACCTTGAATTGGCCATTTTGAAGGTCAAGGTCAAGTGGGGTCACGATTTGACCAGTCCAAAAACACTGCCCGGACAAAAGTACCCGACAAACGTGTTCGTCCGGGCTTTGACCTTGAATTGTCTATTTTGAAGGCCAATGTCAAGTGGGGTCACGATTTGACCCGTCCAAAACACAGTGCCCGAACAAAAGTACCCGACAAAAGTACCCGATTTGACCTTGAATTGACCATTTTGCCCGACTACGTCCCGGGCTTTGACCTTGAATTGACCATTTTGAAGGTTAAGATCAGGTGGGGTCAAACACCAACACCCCAAAAATGGTGGAAATCGGCCCAGCGGATACCGGGAAATCGGCCCAGCGGATAGCGAGATACCCTATGCATCAAATTTCGTGCGTAAAAATCCGCCAGTTGAACCCGATTTGATTTCCACTCAAGTATATAAATGCGCCTCATATACACACGCTCATTAATTATCAAGTTTTTTCAACGTAAAGATAAATTACCATCGGTGCCCGAGATATCGCCAAGACGTCTGAAACAGTCAAATGCATCGGCCGGTTAAGCGTTAACGTGATCTAACGTTGTGACCTCTAACGACGTCATAGAAGTTACGCATTGTTTTTATCCCGATGGAAGATAGTACTAGTTCTTCTTGGTAATTGAGGCAGATAACTAAAACGGATACATACGCATTATATATCGTTGGAAAGAGGAAACACGAAAGATTCTCACAGTGTCATTATTATGACTGGCATTTTATTATTCGCGCTGTTTCGAATCGATTTGTAAGCACCGAACTCAAATGAAAGTCCCGTAACACAGCGTAAAAACAGATTTGACCTCGGCACGTGAAAAGTTGACCTCGGATCTGAAAATAAATAGGCCTATGTCACCCCCCGGCCGAACATACCCCCACATACCAAGTTTCTTCGAAATCGGCTGAGCAATTTTCGAGTCCATCGATTACACACACACACACACAGACAGATACACACACAGATCTTTCAAAATATATCTATTATATATTTTGGAAGATCTGTTTGTGTGTTTGTGTGTTTGTGTGTAATCGATGGACTCGAAAATGGCCCAGCCGATTTCGATGAAACTTGGTATGTGGGGGTATTTTCGGGTCAGGACTAACATAGGCCTATTAATTTGTCCGTGCGAGGTCAACTTTTCACGTGCCGAGGTCAAATCTGTTTTTACGCCGTTTTGCGCTAATATATTTCAGTTCGGTGCTTACAAATCGATTCGAAACAGCGCGAATAATAACATGCCAGTCATAATAATGACACTATGAGAATCTTTCGTGTTTCCTCTTTCCAACGATATATAATATGTATGTATCCGTTTTAGTTATCTGCCTCAATTATTAAGAAGAAGTGGTACGATCTTCTATCAGGGTAAAAACAATGCGTAACTTCTATGACGTCGTTAGAGGTCATACAGTTAGATCACGTTAACTCTTTACCGGCCGATGCATTTGACTGTTTCAGACGTCTTGGCGATATCTCGGGCACCGATGGTAATTTATCTTTACGTTGAAACTTGATAATTAATGAGCGTGTGTATATGAGGCGCGTTTATATACTTCAGTGGAAATCAAATCGGGTTAAACTGGCGGATTTTTACGGACGAAATTTGATGCATAGGGTATCTCGGTATCCGCTGGGCCGATTTCCCGGTATCCGCTGGGCCGATTTCCACCATTTTTGGGGTGTTGGTCCACCTGACCTTGACCTTCAAAATGGTCAATTCAAGGTCAAATCGGGTAAAAACCGGATGGATTTCGACGGGTACTTTTGTCGGGTACTTTTGTTCGGGCACTGTGTTTTGGACGGTTCAAATCGTGACCCCACTTGACCTTGGCCTTCAAAATAGACAATTCAATGTCAAAGCCCGGACGAAGTCGGGTCACCTTCTAGTAATAGATATATATACAAAGTTAATATAACTAGGCATTATTTTATTACATTTGTCTTGATCGGTATCATTCTAACTGACTTGGTTGTGGTGCAATAAGTTCATTATATGGCTTTTCTAGCATTCATTTCGAGAGGTAAAACTGATAGCGCCATATTTTGATGTCTACTTATATATGTTATATATGTATTTGTAATATGTCTTTTGTTTCGATGGAAACACTGGCAACCGAGTGAACCAGTTATTCCATTATATTATAATATTAATAATTCTGAAGAAATTATATTTTAACGTTGATTCAATGGAACCGTCTTGAAACAAACTAGGACAATGGTTATATTTGTTTTCATTATTTGTCATACATTTTGTTCTTTAACGACGGAAAACTGACAACGGAGGAAATAACCATTCCTTTATAATATACTTGTAACACAATTAAGTTAGTATCCAAACACTATCCCCGTTGGAAGAATGTAGCAATGTCCAAAATTCCAGCCACGTGGACTGTAAGATTTCTGAGAAAACAACGGTTGAATTACGCTCATATGTAAACTACTTCTTTATTCGGGACGCATTATTGGGCATAAATTTTAACAATCATAAACACTGCGTATGATTTGTTCATAACAATGACGCTGTTTTCTGATTATATGGATATCAAATGTAAAAACATAACTAATATTGGCATTAGTATCTGTTATTCCTTTCCGAACAGATCAGCGGAGTTAACATCACTTTAAAGTTGATTCAATAATAACATCTTGAAACCAACTGGAACAATGGTTAAAATATATTTATTTTAATTTATTTCGTTATAATTTTCAGTAAAGATGAAAACACAGGCAACAGAAGAAACAAACAAGTCCTTTTTAGTATTAATAACTTAGAATTGAATTTAAAGTTGACTAAATGGAAACATATTGGAACAAACTGGGACAGTGGTTACACTATATATTTAATTGGTATTATTTGAATCCATAACAGAGAAAACAAACCATTTCTTGAATAATTCGCTAGCAAATATATTTAGAGTTGAATCAATGGAAACATTTTGAAATGAACTTGGACAGTGGTTACACTATATCTATTTTCATATATTTGATTTATGTGTTTACATAACGATGGAAGCACTGGCAACGGAAGAAAGAAACCATTCATTTGTAATATTACAAATTGGTAAGCAATATATTTAATGTTGATTCAGTGGAATCATTTTGAAACAAACTGGGACAGTCGTTACACAATATATATTTTAATTTATTTGTCTACATTTTTCCGGTAACGACAAAGACACTGACAACAGAGGAAACGAACAAAATGTCACATCAACTTTCATTCATTTATAATATTGAGAATTAAAGAGTTGACTTTAACGTAGATTGATTGCTTGGTTGATTGGGGTTTATTGTCGCTTTAGCCACTAAGGCCATATCACGACATTGCCAGTTTTAGTGGTGGAGGAAATCCGCACACTTGCGACTAATCTAACAGTGATTTCAATGGCTGATAAACTCGTCAACCATGTGTGGCAAACCACCGACCATCGGCGAGTAACTGGCAACTCCACCAGATAACGATTTCGAGTTACAAAGTCCACGATGGAAACATGTGGATTTGAACCCTTATCGCCAGCGCTGGAGGGCGAAACGGCTTGGAGTGGTACCCCTAACCGATTGAGCCACCGAGGCCCCCCGACTTTAACGTAGACAATTATTTTCCAGTCCTGTACTCGAAAAAGTACATATGTGTACTGTATTGATTCTATAATAGTCTTTTCAGAGTAAACCGATACACTGCCACAATCTAGGAATTAGTTGTTGCATATGCATTGTTATCGCTTTAATGCCTTGACTTTTATTTGCAAGATTGTGCTTAGGGTGGATACATATAGGTTATCACCACCATGTGTGTTTCCGAGATCAGTATTCAAGTCGAGCTGCCTTCTCTGGGCAGTCTATCGACGAGTCCGTAGGACGAGTCGATAGACAGCACAGAGAAGGCAGCGAGACTTGAATACGGATCTCGGAAACACACTGGGTGGTGATAACCAATTTATCTTACAATTCGTCCCATAAAAATGCAATAAACCTTAATTTAAAACAGGAACTATTTTATTACGCGCAACACAAAACGTACACAATATTCTCCGCACGCGACGTCGTGAAAAGTCAAATTCTGAGAAAGTCACGTCGCGTGACTATTCAATTTCGCTTTGACTGGAATCCGATTCAATGATGAGGCGACGATATTTCCGTTTCGAATGTTCAACATAATTGTCACTATTAACATGATAATTGTAACATTTGATGGTGCAGTTTCCTTGGATGGTAATATTGTTTTGCGAGAGGCATTGCATGAGATGACTGTCCATTCACTGTTTTAATGAATTCCGCACTTTACGTCACTTCAACAATCGAATTCTGGCTTGCATTCTCAGTGTCACGTGTATCAACAATTCTAGTTGGAACGGAATTCGAATTTTCAACATTGGAGTCGGAAGTTAGTGTTCGTTTTGGTGCTATGCAGAGAATATCGACATATTCCGTTGCATTTCCACTGACGCAACATAATAATTATTTACACTGGCAAATATCTGTGACCTGAAAGCTGTGCAATGGTGTTTGGAGTAATGTCATTATGAAGTAATCGAGTACGTGTTGTTTTCCTGACGCAGTTATTGGTCTTTCTACCAGGAAGTTGACATTTTTCTGCCATTTTCTTCATTATTTTGGATAAGGCGTGTTCATCCATCGGTTGAGCCTTATACAAGAAAGGTGAATCTGGTTTGCGATTATGATTCACTTGGATGTAGAATGGTGAATCAGGCTGCAAAGTGTTCAGTGGACGCTTTGATGCGAATGCTTTGTACGCTGCCACTGGACATTCTGTAGCTGAAACGCCAGGGATTGCGAAAGCTTTTGGACTGAAGGCTCGGTGGTGAGTACTGGCACTTTCTCCTGTTCGAGTTTTTGTTGTCCTTTCATTGTGTTTCAAATATTCTATTCCATTTGCATCTTTCTCGAGCATAATGTCACCCCATCGCAAACTATGTTGCTCTTTTCCAGTGCGCATTTCGAACAATTTCACATTGTTATACCACATTAGATTTTGCAAACCATAGGGACAATCAACACTTAACACATCTCTTTCCCTGAGAATAACTTCCTCGCTTTCTGTTATCGGTTCAGCTGCATTTGGCCGATTTCCTTTGCCTGCATCTTTCAACTGTTTCCTCTTGCTTGCCAATACTGTCCTGGAACTTTCAAATTCGCGGTCCATACATATACGATATGGATATTTCTATCGATACCGCGGTGGTAGGATGTCAATGAATCCGGCTCATAATCAGATCCATCTGCTTTCCTGACAGATAATATGAAGGACCCTATATAATTATCCATGTGAATTGGGTCAATCGTTTCAATAGCCCGAAATTCATTCCTTTGGGACAGAAATATTGTAAAGGCCCTTATCACAACTTGAGTTTTCTTTACTGTGTTTTCATTTCGCATACTTGATACAAAGACATCTTTGTCAGAGTCCTGAACATTAACAAATGTTGGTGCTTTGGATGTTGCCATTGTTGGTCTCTGCTGAGCACTTACTTCTGCCTGTGACTGTGGTGATGTAACAGCAGTGGTATTTATAATAGCAGTTGAGGTACTTGAAGTTGTATTGATAATGTTGTTAGTTTCACTGTTCTTCCTTATCCATCCCCATAGTGGAACTGAGGACCCATAATCGGAAACACTGGCTGAGATCGTGGCATCCACAGGCAACATTTGAGAAGTAGTACTAGTAGTAGTACACTGACTTTCAACAAAAACATTTTTACTAGTTTTAGAACTGTTTTCATTGTCGATTCTGCTCACAACATCATGCAAATCGTCATCTTCTCGAAATAGCTGCATCAGATCATCGTATATATATCCTTCTTTCATAGAACCTAACCTCGGTTCTGTAACGCTGTACTTCTCCATACACCATACAATAATCTGCTTCTCTACTGTTGGAATGTCAACCCAAATGGCTGTATTTGACA
This sequence comes from Siphonodentalium dalli, assembly GCA_032622095.1. NCBI lineage: Eukaryota > Metazoa > Mollusca > Scaphopoda > Gadilida > Siphonodentaliidae > Siphonodentalium > Siphonodentalium dalli. The sequence goes on from CP136069.1 coordinate 24,708,403, forward strand.
GTTGTTCTATATTCCGCCTTCAGTATTTGTTTATTTCTCACTTTTGCAGGCCATTATGGCCTTATTTTTCCAAGCCAATCTGGGTGAAAGTAGAGGGCTTTTGTCGCCTACGGCTACGGGATTGGCTTGGGAAACCAATCTTATTTCGTGTGTCATAAGTGTGCCATTTGTCCCAAAAGACAGACAGATAGATAATTTTGCTTTATATTCAGTACAAGTTGCAAAATAAAAATCTGATGCGCAATTAAAATCATTATCTTTTTCCGCGACAAGAGTAACATCCGACTGCTCCAAACAAAGGACATTATCTGTATGATATAAAAAATAATTTATCGGGATTATTTGAATGTAATTTATAACATTTATGGACCTTTTCCCTTTCAAAAATCTTGATATTTAGGTACTCAGGAATCTTCTAGATTTGCGCGCATGATAAACAGAAATATAACCATGGTTAAATAATCACATAAGCTTAGTGTGCAGCATTCAACCATAGTATGCATTACATGTTTTGTCATATTTAGTTGATGATTTATGTAATACATTATTACGTTTGACTGTTATAATTTATTGATAACATATTGCTCATTAAATAATGTAATAAACCGAATGTGTTCTTTTCATCGGCCCTTGATTTCATAGCCACTTGATTGTCAGTCTAAGGTATAAGGGCAATATAGCCTTTGCCATATACATTCTGCGTTTCACATATGCCATCAACGTCATTTTTCGGTTAGTAGACGAATAACATATACTGCATAATTCCCTGTCATCTTGCCGCCAATCATCCAGAATCATGTTTTCAAAATATGCAAATGACGTGTTATTTCGACATATAATATAGTTCTGTCGTATAGGGTATATTACTATGACGCGAGTCACTAATTCGACTGTATACAGGTGGCGATGTCATTGACAGTACACTACCGATACACACACCAGATTAATCAACAGAGTAGTGTACTAGTATAGCTGTAGGGTGGATACACACATGCATGTAATGTCTGTATGTAAAAATCCATGTATTTTACATGGTCACACCAATCATTGATAGCATTAATCGCATGCGCGCGATCGTTCCATTTCAACAGGCGAGACAAGTGAGTAGTTTTAGCCAAAATCAAACTAACTGCTATAAAGAGATTTCAGGCCAGTCATAAACATGTCTGCTTTCATGGGTGCCGAAATGAATAAATCCTTGATTGATATCTGCTGCTGTTTTTCACGAGTTTTAGTTCATTTCGAAAAGTGGATTTGAGTTCGACGATTTTATACTTGATTTGTTTCTCGTCATTTCTTGGAAACAGGGTCATCCAAAATAAAAATAAAATGTGCAGACTTTTGAAGCTCTTTTATGACGATTGCGATACATGATGGTTTAATGTCCCACACACTGATTCCCAATTTGATCTCGTCCAGCAAAACCCGAACGGCTCTCTGGCTCCACATTTTGGAAGTGCTATATTAATACACATGGCAATCAACTAACTCATACATGGTGAATTCCATGTTAAGTAATTTAGCCTAATCGGACAACGCCGAGTCGTAAGGATAAGGATATTTGTTTCTCGACTATGCATGGCCTGAGCTCAAATTAAAACAATCCGATGTGGTGCTCTCATGCCTTGAATAACAGGCATTGGAAAATTAAGACAGACAATACCAGTTTGTTGAGATTGCTCGGATAATTTGAGGGCGAGCTCATGTGATATAAGTATAACTACGCATCGAAATATTTAAAATTGACACAAGATGATCGACGTAATCGACAAAAAGGTACTGTTCCCGGAAAATAATTCCCTGACTAATTAACATACTGTATAATTCCCCGCCATTATGCCACCAATCGACTAGAATAATGTTTTCAAAATATGTAAATGACATACATATAGTTCTGTCGTAGGGCATATTACAATGACGCAAGTCACTAATTCGACTGTATACAGGTGCCGATGTCATTGACAGTACACTACCGATACACCGACGAGATTAATCAGCAGTCTAGTGTACTAGTATAGTTATACCAGTACACCAGACTGTGTTGAGTAATCTGGCGTGTGTATCGGTAGTGTACTGTCGTCAGTGTACTTGGAATATACTAGTTAATAGATAACTGACAACCAACGAAGGCCATATAATTACGCGGATGTGTTGCTTTCGACATATTAGTCGTTCTCTGTATATTAGCGCTGCATATATCTCAATAATGGCATCCATTTTGTTTTTATTTTCGTAAATGACATAAATAGCATTACTGAAAAACACATTTAATTGAGTTCAACGATTGTATCTCACCCACCATTAATTTATATGAACATATACCCAACGCATCTCTGGGGAAACATGTTCCATAAGAAATCTTGTCCCCAGATCGGTCACTATATATACCCAATGCCGGCCCCTCTCCGTTAACATACAACACATAAAAGCAGCGGTCCTTTTTTTTTATTCTCAGCTTAGCTTCGTATTATTAAGTAGATGGTTGAGAAAAAGCCCAATCGGTATATTACGAACTTGAAAGTAGTACATGTAGTATAGTTAGGTTTTTCTAGTCCCAGTAAAATATGTATATATTTAAACGGAAATGGCTCGTTCAAGCTTCCGTTTTTCTAAGTAAATTGGAAGGATTTATAAGATATAGGTTCACAAATACGCGAATATTGATATATACTTGAACAATACTTGTCTTGCATGGTCACAGCCATTGTCCAACTGTTTCAATTTTCGCACCTAATTTAAATAAATTGAACGCTCTTTATTGAAACCATATCAGGAATAGATTAACACGGAATCCCATGGATTGCCGTGCACATGGGTGTTGTTTGCTTGGAACACAAACAGCGTGTTCATGGTTGTATATTTTATTACTTTAATTCGTCTTCATGTGACAAAATGCCCTTAGAAATGTAGTTCAACTATTTATCGACATAATTATATCAATACCGGGAAAAATTCAAAAGCGAATATTATTGGGTGTATCGTGATACTCGTGTTTAAGGATTTTTTTCCCCGAAAATCGAGCCGGAAGATCGATAAATTTCAAGTTCTGGCATCAGTAACCTCAAGTTATACTTTCAATACTAACCACGTGGTAATACTCATATCATGTGATATATTTTGGAAATATCAATCTAAACGAAAATGAACCATCGCGGTTATACAGTATAGTATAACTAGAATTTCTGCTTGGTGCCAATTACTGCCAAATCTATATTTGAATGTATACACCTTAATTTATCTTGTATATATGTGTACGCACATGCACCGACTCTTTCTCACGTCTGTTATGTATCGTGTATACATGTTTTGCTTGTTCCACATACAACTTGGTATTCATTTATTCAAACATTCGGCTTTAAGTACTGACGCTAAAATTATATACGCACTTCTCATATATACACAATCATGCTGGCAACTCGGGTATCTAGAATTCTGGACCTCAGTAAGTAATTTCTAGCTATAATGTCAATAGTAACCGTGCCGTGGTAATAATCATATCATACGACACATACGTGTATTTTGGAAATACCAGTATAAACGAAACTAAAACAATCGGCGCCCTTGTTCAATTCATAAAGGAGTCCGAAAATCAATCATTTCGCGACATCGATTTTAAGTCAATGTATAGTTTTATATCATAACCCACATCAGCAACAAAATGAAGCCAATAAAATGATAAAAACAATTATGACGCAGCAAAACAGAGTTAACAAACGAATTATATTTTTTAGACAATCAGCAAAGTAATTTAATTAGTTTCCAAAACGACAATTTAACACTTTAGTTCATTCATTGCAAACGGAACCCAAAACCATGCATTTTCTATAAACAATGCGCAAATGATCGTGCGCATGAACATGTTTTTATCGCTAATTGAATTAATTCAGTTCTTTCTAATTTCGGGTGTAGATTATATTTTTATTTATACAGGCACATGGGCAATTTCCGTATTTATCAACGGATTCGAGCCATTGAAGTCTGAAACCACAACAGCGGATTCCAATTATACACTTGGTACATTTCGTTTTTGTCAAAAGCTGAAGTTTAATGAAATAAAAAAAATGCGATAACAGTATCAGCTTATGTTTCGATGTGTCACATGATTACGTAACTGACCAACATGCCACATGGCAGACCGCGGCGATACAACCTTTGATATACCGCCGACAGACTGGGCTGATATCTTTATTTAACTGAAGCCTGGTAAAGCTATTTTTAACATGGCGTAAGGTAATGGAGCTTTCCACAGAGGCCACGCCCACAGCGTAGTCCCGCCCAATGGCAATTTATTAGAATATATTCGACCAATCAGATGCCGAGCCGGCCGCTGACTGCGGAGATTTTTTCGACGCCATCTTTCTTCACCCTAATTTTGATATCCATGCATACATTCAGTGTTAAATTGGCTATATTCAAACAACTTTTTTGTTGTCAAATCATAATATACTGAGATTTATATTTGCGGCATGATGTTATAAATGTATCCGTGATTATAACACTGTTTTTCGTTTAGCATGACACTTGTCATAATTTTCACATTTCATGGCAAAACGAATGTATGTTCTCTGGTTTAGATATATTAGAGTTCAGTGATCTGTCTGTCTGTTCTGGTCTATGCAATTTTTCTTCCAGAGCCCTTGGTCGATTTTAACCAAATTTGGTGTGGTGCCTCGGGGTACCACGGCAGATGTTATAACGAACTTATATTTTAAATTAAATTTTTTAAACAAATAAAAAAAAATTAAATTTGTTTTTCAAATTTTCAAATTTTTTAGCAAAAAGTTTCAATCTAAAAATCTAAAAAGTAAATTTTCAAATTAAATAAAAAAAACATTTAATTAGAGTAAAAAAAAAATTTAATTAAGAAATTAAAACAAATTTTAAAGATTCAATCTAAAAAGAAAATAAAAAACATTTAATTTAAAAAAACAAATTTTAAATTTAAAAAAACAAATTATTATTTTGTTTTTGTTCAACAGCATATCAAAGTCCAATCTAAAAAAAAAATAAAAAATTGAATCTAAATAATTTTTTTTAAATCAAACTGGTTAAAAGATCTAATTTGAACGAATCACATACATGAGTCTGTTTCAGCTAGTTAACATAAGGGCAATTGCTGATGTGTTCACTTCGGAAGTCGATCTCGAGTAACAGACAATATTTATGTGGATAAAGTATTTTTACCAGTGGGCGGGACTACCGCTGTGGGTGTGGCCTCTGTGGAAAGCTCCATTAGCCTGTCACACGGACTTCTTTTTTAATGGAGCGAGAACGTAATGTTGACGAGATGAATACACCTCAAAATCACGTTTTCATCTTTGCCTTAACATATGCATAACATGCAGTCGTTGCAACAGCAAACGTTGATTGATTATGTCGCGGTGCACAACTTAGAAGCATATCGACGATGACGGTGACTTCACGGTCAACACAATTGAGTAAGATAATTGTGTGTATGTGCATCATTGTCAATGTCAAGTGCTACGGTACGATTTTGAAATATTTTGGACCATTTTCCCATCGAATAGCAATAACACCTGCATCGGATCAAACCATGGAAAATATGGTATCATGCTTGCCATTGCGATATATTTTAATCATTGTCGCCTTTGTGAATATATGGGATATCATTTAGAGATGACTTGTAATAGATCACGTTTATTTTTAAGATACGGGCGCAAAAATATTGGTTGATATAAAAATACACATCCGGACATTTATCGTAACGAAATAAAGGGTAACACTAAAAGCGTATTAAGTATTGAATATTGCATTGTTATTCACCACATTATAATATGATCGTACGTGACACGTAATGGAGCAACCACCAAGTTGATCATTAAGTTCAACGTTACAATAAGTATATGATGTACCATAAAGGGTACTGCATGTGTTACTCCACTCGGAGAATTACCATGCTAGAACTTGGATTAATATATTCGTAATCGTATATAGTCACCAATAGCCGGGTTACTACCGTAGTAACGGACATTGCCCATCTAGTGAACTATTCAAACCCAGCATTGAAATCATGGTTATGATCAGTCCAAACATATGAGTAAAGTTCGAACATAAGATAATAATAGCTGAGAACCTGGTGCGAATTTAACTGTGGTGGGGCCTCAAGCATATCTACCCCTGCACGTCAGAAAAGAAAAGTAGCTTGAGGATGGAAGTGAACCATCATCCCACAGTGAAATCAACCAGGCCTGTTGGGTTTGAATAGTTCAGTAGATAGGCAATGTCAGGTACTACGGTAGTAACCCGGCTTAGTAGTATTGGTGACTATATACGATTACGAATATATCAATTCAAGTTCTAACATGGTATTTTAGTGTGATGACACAGACATTTCTCCGAGTGGTGTAGCACATGTAGTACCCTGTATGTATATATACATATATATATATCACAGCAGAAGTTTCCTTAGAATTAATGGATGGAAATGGAATGCCTCTAATACTTGTATTATTTGAGTCGGACATAGATTACCTTAGCTGCAGGCAATCAATGCAATACGTGTAAACTATGTAGAAAAATAAATTATTGAATAAAGTGTAGTGAATATGATGCGTCACTTTAATATTTGAGTCGGACATAGCTTACCTTACCTGAAGGCACTCAATGCAATAAGTGATGTAGAAACAGAAATTATTGAATGAAGTGTAATGAATATGAAGCGTCATTTTAATGCAATATCGATTGGGAGGAAGAGAAATGTCACTTTAATAGTTAACAAGAATATACATATATAATTATATATTATCCCCATTGAAGACGATCAATGCAATGACCAGTGTAGAAATGGGAAAAAAATGTTGCCTGAATGAATCGATGTGTGAACATAAAGTCTCACTTTAATGAAATGTTGAGATGATGGAATCAACGATGAATTTGCAATTTCTGTAATGATGAAATTGGTTCACATACCGGTATACATGTATATGCAGCTGAAAATGTGAATTGACTGAAATGTAATTATGAAAGTGTCAATGACACTGTAGCTCAATGAGGAAAGGGAATAATTGCATGTGTTACAGTTAATGGAGCGATTAGGAATGTGGAATGTTGAAAGGCCTAGTTATGCAAAGATTAAAATCCAAGATGGCCGCGACAGCCATCGTTTTTTTGCCAAATGACACAAAAGATACGACCTGTAGCCTGTGTCAAAGGATTTAGTCGTGTAAAGAGTAAAATACAAGATGGCTGCTGGCGACCAGGTTTCTTGGTTGAATTCAAAATGAACCTTTTCCCATCTACATGTAATTGTTAACATCCATTACAAATCTCATGATGATTGGACCAAAGATTCGACTTGTAGCCCTTGACAAAGAATTTAGTCATGCAAAGAGTATAATCCAAGATGGCTGCTGGCGGCCATGTTTTTGGCCGAACAACCCCAAAAATACTCATTTCCCATCTACATGTCCATTTTAACATCCATGACAAATTTAATAATGATCCGACAAAAGATACGACCTGTGGCCCGTGCTAATGGATTTAATTTTGAAATCCAAGATGACCGCTGCCGGCCATGTTTTCTGGCCAAATGACCCCAAAATGACTCACTCCCATCCGCATCTCAACATCAACATTCATGACAAATTTCATAATGATCTGACCAAAGTAAGGACCTGTAACCTGTGCCAAAGGATTTAGTCATGCAAAGAGTAAAATCCAAGATGGCTGCTGGTGGCCATGTTTTTTGGTCAAACTACCCCAAAATGACTCGTTCACATCTACATGTCATCTACATGTCAATAGCGATGACAAATATCATAATGATATGACCAAATGTACAACCTAGAGCCTGTGCTGAAGGATTTAGTCAAGCAAAGAGTAAAATCCAAGATGTATTTTGGCCGAATGGCCACAAAACAGCTCGTTCCCATCTACATGTCATTGTTAACACCAATGACAAATTTCATGAAGATCCGACCAAAGCTACGACCTGTAGCCCGCGCTAGAGGATTTAGTCATGCAAAGAGTAAAATCCAAGATGGCTGCTGGCGGCCATGTTTTTTTGGCCGAACGACCCCAAAATGGCTTGTTCCCATCTGCCTGTCATTATTAACATCCATGACAAATTTCATGATAATCAGACGAACAGTATGACCTGTAGACCACGCGAATCGATTTAATTTTGAAATCCAAGATGGCTGCCAGCGGCCATGTTTTTTGGCCGAATGACCCCAAAAGGATTCTTTCCAATCTACATGTCATTGTTAACATCCATGAAAAATTTCATGAAGATCCTACCAAAGCTACGACCTGTAGCCCGCGCCAAAGGATTTAGTCATGCAAAGAGTAAAATCAAAGATGGCTGCTGGCAGCCCTGTTTTTTGGTGGAACAACCACAAAATGACTCGTTAACATCCATGATAAATTTCATGATGATCAGACAAACAGTAAGACATGTAGACCGCGCCAATCGATTTAATTTTGAAATCCAAGATGGCTGTCAGCCGCCATGTTTTTTGGCCAATGACCTTGTTCTTATACCAATCATAAATACATGTATCACATTAATTTCAGCATGTTGTTATGTTAGTACTTTGTGTTACATTGTATGTAAGCAAACGTCATCTTATGTAAACAAACAGTACATCTACATGTATGTAAAGAGTATGCGATAAGCAAAACACTCAACACCGAGTAGACCCCCACTGCATATACATGTATATGAAATTTTGTTAGAAATACCACCGTTATTTCACGCCTTTAGATTAGGCTAATTTGGGGACATTTTGGGGGACAGAGGTGATAGGTTTGAGTGAGGGGGGGGGGGTACCCCCTTGTGACTATTGGGAGTACTTTCTTAAGTAAACCTAAAATGGGGGCTGTCTGGTTGTTCTGAAGCATATGAAAGGTGAAAGAAATGAACCAATGGCCCCCATATCATTTCCTGGCAACTTGGGCTTATATCAGCATTCAGCAAGTTATGTTACATGTACCCTTATATTTTCAAGTTTTGTAGGTCACAATTTATTGAATATTGGGAATATTGGATCATTTGACATCAACAAAGCCATTTTATAGATGTACGGTGCTTGAAAGTTCACCAATCAGTTCACCAACACACCGATCATGGGTATTTCCAATTAAAATTTAATTTAATCCAAGTTAAATCGCATAATCAAAGTAATTAATGGCTGAACATCACCAACTTCAACTGTGGAATCTGACCCAATGCCTCCCATACAGAGAGGCCTAAGCTGAATGAGGTTCCCAGAGGGTGAATTTGGTGATGCTAGCCCTCTGGGGACCTCATTCCGCAAATGTCAGCCACACTAAATTCAGGTTTGGGGACCGCCCACCTCTAGTTCTATTGAGAATCATATATTAACCCTTCATTTACTAAATGCTTATTGACAAGTAGATGTTGTGGGAAGTGTTCAGATAAAGTCGTTTGTTGAACTTTTCTGAACATTTCCAACCAATTAATAGATATCCTTCTACACATGTACATGTATGTATTATCTGTTAGTCTGTTGTCATATGCTTGCATATCCTGAACACCCCTCTGAATGAATAATAGATCATTCAAATAAATTCTTTTTTACTTGGTGGGAGAATCCATTTAGTAAAGAAAGGGTTATATCAAATTTTCGCTACGATAAGGCAGCAATGATTCATAGCCCCTACAATTCAGTGGAATCATGAACTTATTTACAACATACCGCATTAACGGTATAGCCATTTAATAAGCTAAATCTCCAATTTTGGTGTTGAATGGGTCACCATGAATCACTCTCAACCTAATAAATCACCACGGTGTTTTACTTATCGCTCACTATTTACATGCTGTATATATACAAACGCTCCGCTCACACAAAGTGTTTTGCGGAAAATAACGCATTCTTAATATGATAATTATTCTACATGTATACTATTAGGATATTATTGAGGAAACTTTCATAATTTGGTAACTGTTATTTCTAAATTATTACTTATTACATGTACATATGTACATGTACACATACATGTATACCGGCAGACTTTCATTTTTAGAAAATGTAGGAGCGCAGAGTCCCGCTCGCTGGGTTTTGGCCAGGCGCGCGGTTTCTATCAAGATAAAATAAACAGCTATGGAGAATCCGCTCTCCACTGTTAGATTCTATTCACAAGGTGGTGACAATCTCACGTTTCACTCACCTTGTGTTGTTCTTGAACCACACCTGGATTGCGGTCGACCGCTTGGGTAGTCCCGTTCAACTTCCAGCACGTCCGTATTAGTCTAGTGTGTTCTGTCAAGTCCGGTCGTTCTTTCTGGGGCAGGACCCACGTGACCCAAAGCACGGGGTCTCATTATACACGTCGGGGAGTTTCCGTAAATATACCACATTCCCCCTCATTTTCTAAATCTGCTCCACCCTTTGAATCTATGGGTACTTCAATTTTCTTGAAGGGTTATACCCTTCTATCATGGGTTATCATTTTTTATCATTATACGGCTTAATGTCCCCCTCCCATCCTTCGCACGTTTACTATAATATCAATACTAAAAAATCCACCCCCACCCATTATTGTCCACATTTCCCAGAATGACCTCCCCCCTTAACATCGGGCCGCCACCAGCCCTGGAATGTATCAATCTCCACAAATATATCACAACATTATAAACTTAACAAGGGGTGGGAAAAACCTCACCAAGGGAAAAACCTCACCAAATCCCCTTAATACTCAATAGTATATGCATGCAGGGAGGGGAGATATCCAGTCTGCAGTGTGCATTGTTCCCCCCCCAACAATATTAACAGGGGCAGTATTCCCCCTTCATGGGTATTAGTACCCTCACACTACGGGGAAAAAACCCCGAACAATCAAATGCACACTGACTATGGTTACTTGCCCATCTGGACATCAAACCCCCCTTAAGGTTAATATGGACGGATTTGCATCTAGGGTTGATCTGGCTCATCTTAAGTCACTCGCTGCACAATATACCAACATAACTACTAGTGATATTTAGATCAATACGACACTTGTTTCAAGGGTGCAAGATGTATAATTCTCATGACTCAAATGCCCCCTCCACCAACATTCTACCACCAGGTTACTTGGTGCTGAGATAATTTTAACTACATCCATGTTATATATAACTTTGGTAACCTGTTAGTCATTATGGGAATTCACCATAAACATGAATATAATATCGTTGAAGGTAGACAATGTTCGTGACTACTATATGGGGTAATATTCCTATTTTCTTGTCATACCCCCCTGCTTACGAATCCGACTGTGGCTATGAACTACCACTCTGTTTGACTCAAACCACCCGGTGTCCCTAATAAAGCAGGATCTTACATAATGATGCAGCCCAGATCAACCCGATCTTCCGAGACAGTTCAATCAATCAATGAGTATGTGTATACATATAGGAGGTCAGTAGGGTACAGGGATTAATGAAGGGACCGGAGAAAAAGATTGTTATTCGTAAAAGGGTAATACCCTGTATGACGAGCCACCCATTATACAACGGGTATATGACTCCGAGTGACACATAGTGTCGATCGGTGAATCCTTAACAATCACGAGAAACGTCACGCCCCATAAACGTTCTGTGCCAAATTAGAATATTAAAAAGTATGACTTTACCCAAAAATTTCCAAACAATACCTTTAACCGGGGCTAAAAGTGTGACGTTCCCCCAAAAGTTAAGTAATCCACCGCATCAAAATTTATAACAATCTCTACTCTTCTCTCCCTTTGTGCAACCTACCGACCAACCTGAGGGGTGCCTCAAAAATGGAAAAGTTTTTCCATATTGAGGTTAACCCCTCGGATAACCTCCACCGGGGACTTCCCCGACCCACTCACGAGGTTGACAAAATCACCGAGCCTAGACTCGGTAACATACCCAACCTCGGAGTCGGCCGGGAACTCCGGCTCGTCCCCAGACAGCAACAGCCGATCCAACGGGATGCGACCCACGTAGTTCTGGGAGTACAAACGCGGTACCCCCAGAATACGGGGCGATATGGTGAAGAACGAGTTCGGGAAATCCCGAAGCCATCGCTCCACCATCTCGCCATCACCTACAACCCCACTCAAAATGATGGGCTCGCAGGTGATAGCCGCATCCCGCAAGATCTCCCTTACCCGGCAGGCCACGTCCCTGCCTAAGGGGTCCCCCTCGTGCCCTGTTAAGGACACGATGAGCGGCTTGCCAATAGTGCGAGCCCAGGATGCCATCTGACCCAGGATAATATCCTGAGCCCAATGGCGATCCCAAGGTAGGCGTCGATCGACACCTACCGGGCCCACAGCATCTATGAGGGTGGCTGCCATGCGGATCTGGGGTATCAGTTGTCCCAGACCCACATGGTGTGGCAATATATCCCGTGGTGGGATTGCCAACGCCACCCTGAAGCGTCGGCTGAGGGGAAGCGGGATACTTCCCAAAGTGCCAGGGCCGATCTCCACCAGTCCCCCACAAGGGAGGACTGCCGGTGGAGTGGCAGAGGGTGTTAATCCCCCCACCATCTCCTCCGGGGAGAGATCAGCCCTACCACTCCAGTGAAGCGCCCTTTCCAGTCCTAGACTGGCATCCCACAAGAGGAATGGAGTGTCATGGCTCCATTCCCCCCAGGCTTTCTCGTGGTGCGGGTAGTGGGCGACCTATTGGCATCTACGGCCCCCACAAACCCACTCGTGTCAACCTGCAATAGGGGAGGTATCTCCAATGCAGGACGGGAGAGGGGCTGGTTCAACATAGCGGTGACGAGCCGGTTACCCTGACCCACCCTCTCCACCTGAGGGGGAGTTCGAGACCCGCCAGATTTTGCAACCATGGCGGGCGGGGAACTCCGCACAGGGACGGCTATACCCCCCACCGGGGGTACCACCCGTACCTGCTGTCCTCCGGATGGCCCAGGGTCCCTGGGCCTCGACCTGGGGATTGCTCCCCTAGTCGGTACCCCGGGCCCCGACGCCACCCTAGAGGACTCCCCCATGCCCCCCTGCCATGCTCACTACCTGGCCTGGCTGGGGGCCCGCTGGGCCGAGGCTTGGGAGTTTGCACCCCCTGACCCACGACCCTGCGGGGAGACGGCAGAGCTAAGGCAGGTCTCGTGGCCGGTGGAGCCCGGGGCGTTGCTGCCCGCTGACCCCCATCGACCCCGAAACCGGCCCGCCACAACCTTGCTGCCACCCAGCGAAGTACTCTCCAATGAAACAGAAGAGCAATATTCGCTGGGTGGGCCAGCACCCTCCCATACGTATCACACTTAGTAGCCTTAGCTGGGCTGATCGCGAAGGCCCTCCCCAGCTCCCCAACCTGATGCCTCATGGGCTTCCAGATCGGGAATGGGAAAGGGCCCTCCCGAGCCGCCACCACCGCCAAGGCCTCCAAGGTAACCCCTAAGGGTTTTACGTAGGCTACGAGAGCCGTCCGCTTTTGCTGATGCTTTGCAGAAGTGTGCCTAGCGGACGGCTCCCATAATGCCCCCGGGAGGTGACACCTTTCCACGTGGCGTTGGAACTGGCGAGTGACCTCGCGCACACGTCACAGCGCGAGCTGCCGTGATGGGAGCCCACTCGCCGCCCAACGCCCGAAGACTGGTGCCGGCCTCCCAACGGCCCCACACTCTTGCTCCTCCCCCACCCTTAGCCCGGGGTCTACCCCTTTCCCGGGGACCCGATAAGGATTTGATTCGCTCTCCACCCCCCGATTTGGGGCCCGGGCAAGTGGACTGCCACCTAACCCGCCCGGGCTGGGCGGCCACCTCAGCATACGTGCGAGGCCCCTGCCCGAGCCCTCCTCGTCCAGTCGGCCCCGGAGGCCGGCTGGAAGAGGACCGCCCGACCAAGGATGACCGTCCAATCCCCGGCGGATCTGGTATTGAAAGCAGGGTGTAGCCCCTCCCATGAGGGGCTACTTGAAACCCCTGTTGTAATGTATTACGATCGCCCGAGCCATAGCGGACTCGGGCGACCCCTGGTCTAATGTCAGCCACCCCCCCTTGTGGGTGATCGGGACGGCCTTTCTGCCGCCCACGATATTTTGGGCGATCCCTCCTCTTCCGAGGGATCCGCCCCCGGGGGCCCACTCATGTCTGAGTCACTCATTGTGTCATTCACTACAACAAAATAAATAAAACTAATTAGTCATAGGATGAGCTATTTCACAATAGGGGCATGAGTATTTATCTAGCTTTCCAGCTGCCCCGGCAGTGAGATTTACACAATTCCCATGAAACCAATCCAGGCAGTGAGTACATTGAACCATAAACCCGACTTCGGGTCCCCTACAGATACAGAATCTTGCTGTGTCGGTACCCCTTTCTTCAACCACAGACTTATGTCGTTCTATCCATGCGGGCAGCACCCAGTCTTTACAGATCTTTAAATTATCATGATGAACCGTTAAAGATTTACGGGGAAGTTGAACCCGAAATAAAAAGGTGCTTATAACTTGTGTAATGATCCCTGGTCCTTTCCATACAGGAGCTAATTTCTTAGTTTGCCCCTTCTTGGAACCCAAATCCAGCATATATATAACATCACCCACTTGATATTTTCGGGTTTTTGCTGCCAGATCGTATCTTTGCTTACGATACTTCTGCTCTTGTTTTAACTTATCTCGGGCCCAATCATGTGTTTCCCGCATATCATTTTCAAGTTGATTTACATATTGAACTGTTGTATGACATGGTTGTTTAGGGACTGGCCCAAATACGAGATCCACTGGTTGGCACACTTCCCTCCCCAACATCATTTGATTAGGGGTAAACCCCGTTGTTCTATTCACTGAAGATCGTATCGCCCCTGCCAGTTGGGATACATATAAATCCCAATTACTCTGTTTAGTCCCAATAAAACATCTTATGGCATCCAATAATGTACGGTTCATTCGCTCCACTTGCCCATTGGATGAAGCGCGATGACTGGTTGTTCGACTTTTATGAATGCGGAGGGTTTTACACACCTCTTGAAAGAGTTCACTTTCAAAATTTGTCCCTCGGTCCGAAAATATTTCCAACGGGCACCCCAGTCTCGAAAACACATGGGTAATTAAAGCCGTTGCGGTAACATCTGCTGTTTGTGAGGGGACGGGTAAACACTCCACCCATTTAGTAAAATGATCCGTGACCATTAAAATATATTCATTACCCCTCGGTGTGTGGGGTAAATGTCCCAAATAATATATGTGTATTCTTTCCATAGGGAACCCCGAATAATATGGAAGCAGTGGATGTTTACTTTTTCTGCTGGGCTTTTTCTGCTTGTTGCATACTGGGCACGCCGAAATGAAATTTTCTATATCTGATGCTAAATTTGGCCAATAAAATCTTGATTTTATTTTGTCCCGGGTTCGATTTATGCCCTGATGTCCTGCTGAGGGCAAATCATGGCATATAGCAATTATATCAGCCCTCAACGAATACGGTATAACCAAGACCTTATCCTTGTTGTTCTTTTTGGTTTTACACAATAGATCATTTTCTAGTTGGTACCTTTCCCGATTAGCCCAATAATTTTTGGCCTCGGCACTCCCTATTTTGATCTCGGACTCAGGTGGGTCGATTTTATCACCCAACCATTTCCTAATTAGGGTAAGATTTGAATCAACCCTCTGGGCTTCCAGGATATCTTTTCGGGATTTTCCCCCAAACATAAACTGATCATCTGCATTCCCCAACCCCACATCTGGCACATTATTACTCCCCGACTGCCCAATCTGAAGGATCTCCAAAGGTTCGGAGAATAATGCTTGAATGTCCCCCACAATATTCCCTTGACACTCCATTTTCGCCACGCGTATATTGGTTCTATGGGGTAATGGAACAATATCGTCCACTTCTTGAAAGAATTCACCCCAATTGTTTTGTATCCTTTGACAATATTTACACCCCTTGCACGGCAACTGTGATACTGGGATTCCAATTCTATACTCCCCACACTCATCCCATTCTGGGAGTCTACTGAGGGCATCCGCATTTACATGTTTTGCTCCCGCCCTATGCTGAATGGTGAAATCGTATTGGCTTAATTCTTCCAACCAGCGGGCTATTTGCCCTTCGGGCTTCTTAAAAGTCAGAAGCCATCGCAAACTATTATGATCCGACCGAATAATAAAAGGTCGTCCCAGAAGCCAATATCTGAATTGCCGCGTAAACCTGACCACCGCCAAAAGTTCAATTCGGGTAGCACAATACCTACTTTGTTCGGGCGAAAGCCCATAACTCCCATATGCTATTACTTTCGACCCCATCCTGTATCTGAAGGAGCTCCCCTCCTATTCCCTTTGTACTCCCATCACAATCCAATATAAATGGGTCAGTTTCATTTGCAAACGTGAGCAGTGGCGGCGAACCCAACGCGGTTGTGAGGGTTTCAAATGCACTTCTTGAAAGAATTCACCCCAATTGTTTTGTATCCTTTGACAATATTTACACCCCTTGCACGGCAACTGTGATACTGGGATTCCAATTCTATACTCCCCACACTCATCCCATTCTGGGAGTCTACTGAGGGCATCCGCATTTACATGTTTTGCTCCCGCCCTATGCTGAATGGTGAAATCGTATTGGCTTAATTCTTCCAACCAGCGGGCTATTTGCCCTTCGGGCTTCTTAAAAGTCAGAAGCCATCGCAAACTATTATGATCCGACCGAATAATAAAAGGTCGTCCCAGAAGCCAATATCTGAATTGCCGCGTAAACCTGACCACCGCCAAAAGTTCAATTCGGGTAGCACAATACCTACTTTGTTCGGGCGAAAGCCCATAACTCCCATATGCTATTACTTTCGACCCCATCCTGTATCTGAAGGAGCTCCCCTCCTATTCCCTTTGTACTCCCATCACAATCCAATATAAATGGGTCAGTTTCATTTGCAAACGTGAGCAGTGGCGGCGAACCCAACGCGGTTGTGAGGGTTTCAAATGCTGTTTGTTCCATTTCGGTCCAATTAAATGGTTTCTTTCCCGTCACTTTATACAACGGGGCTGCACTCACCGCAAAATCTTTGATAAACATTCGATGATAATTAGCCCACCCCAAAAATCGTTCCACCTCTTTGTTATTCTGGGGTATTGGCCAATTTTTAACGGCATCGGTTGCGGCATCCCCCATTTCCAATCCTTTTGCAGTCACCAATCGACCCAAAAACATCATTTTGTCTTGACATAATAAACATTTCTTGGGCTTCAATTTAAGCTTGTAATGTATGAACCGAACAAACACTTTCTCCAAGTTCTCAAATTGGGACTCTATAGATACCGATAGTACAGAAATATCATCCAAAAAGGCCAAAGCCACGTCCCATAATAAACCACGCAACACTAAATTCATAACGCGCATGTAAGTGGCCGGCGCTGATTTTAGACCAAAACGCATTCGAATCATCTCATATTCGCCATATTTTGTCAAGAACCCTGTTTTCTTACGATCTTCTTCGGCTATGTATACTTGGAAGTACGCCTGGTTAGCATCTAGCCGGGACCATATTTTATGTTTACTTATTGTTTGAAAACATTCTTCCGCAAGGGGTAAGGGGAAACCATCCCCTACAGTTACTGAATTTAAACCCCTGAAGTCCAAAGCCCACCGCACTGAGCCACATCGTTTTCGCAATAACACCGGCGCGCTTGTCCATTCGGAATCACTGGGCGTATTATTCCCGCTTTTAACATTCCCGTTAGAAGTATTTCTTCCTCCTCTGCAAAACATGCTGGGACTCGGCGCATTCTATTTTTAACAGGGCGGGCATCACCCGTAGGGATATTATGTTTTAGTGCTGTAAAATCCCCCAAATCATTTTCATCTTTCGCAAATGCCAATTGGTACCGAATTAATAATTTTTTCAATTGGATAGCTTGTTCGGGAGACACCAATTCCCGAGAACGATCAAAAAGATCTACTAGATACTCAGGGAGATCATCTCCCTTACATAAATAGGGGGTCACATCTGGTTCTTCTATATCTAATTTTCTGATGTCAACCACTTCTGAATCACCATTTGTTATTGCGGTCCCTACCATTCGGCCAGCTTTAAGCTTGATATCCCCTTCTGATATGTTTAGGAACAGCATCATAGGCTTAGTTTTTGCCCTATGAAATGTCACCGGTACCAATACATTGAGTCCCAAACTGGGTTCTATGACATAATCCGGTAAATTGATTCTCTGTTCAATAGCTACATATTTAGCTGAATTTGCGGGAATAATTACCGATTTTGTCAGGGCAATTGTGACATGCCTTGCTGCTTCAGAGGGTCCTGATGTGTACAATTTCATGGGAATTATTTCATCTCCCAAATACATATCATTTTGTTTCAAATTTAAGGACGCCTCAAATTCCTTCAGAAAATCTAATCCCAGAATCATAGGACATGTTATCGGTGCTACATACACTGTCATTAAATACCAACGCCTTCCCACTCTCATGCCTACTGGGCCAACTACTTTACCCGTGATTGTATTTTGGTCCCGGCCCGCAGTTTGTACTTTTATTTCTTTAACTAGTTTGGGTACAGGTGCAATGCTGTTGAAAATGTCATCCGATATTACCGTGACCTCTGCCCCAGTATCCACCAGGCAGTCGAGTTCTACATTTTCCACCTGAATACCCACAGTATACGATAGTCGCTCTGTCAATTGCGCGATTTTAATTATCTCCGGGGATCTATTACTTTCCCCGTACCTGTCGTTGCTATCGCGAGCGCTCACGGCCGGCTGTACATCTGTGACATGGGTTTCGCCATTGTATTCTGACCCACTATCGATTTGTTTTTGAGTTTCTATTCTGGGATTCACATTCACTAGGTCAAGGGGAGTTAATGGGGTCGGCTCTGTACCTAGCAATCCTGCTCCGACCCACTGCTGTTTAAATCCACATTTTCCATGAATGCTACCCTTTGGGGATTTTTTTGTTGTGCCCCCGGAACCGGGCCAGAATTTAATTTAGCCGACCTTTCCGGGCCCTCCCGGTTGGTTACTTGGTTCCCCGTTAACCTCGATGGACATTCTCTCATTAAATGCGATTTACTACCACATGTCCAGCACCCCGGCCTATTCGGTGAGGGTGTCCTACTTCTAGGAAACTCCCTTCTATTTTGGTCAGAAGTTCGGGATAATCTGAGGGTTAATGTTGCCATTGATGCAGAGACGCGGTTCATTGAATCTTGCATTCCCTTCATACCCTCCATCATTGATGTCGCGAACCCCCCAAAATCTTGTTCCAATTTATTGGGCAATTTTGCAATTTCATTAGACCAGCTCTGTCCCCCAGTTGAGTGTATTATCGGGTTTGCTTGGGTGTATTGTACCCGTACTGGGGCCTCACGTTCCCGAACCGTTCTACATGTAGTTCGCCTACTTTCCGGCCGGGGTGTTGTATCCATAGGGGCCATAGTGTTTGGCCCATAAATTGCCAGTGTCGAATGTTGAAACCACTTTACCCGGTCTATGGCCTCCTCCATTGAAACCGGCCGGGTGGCAGATATCGCCATTCCCGCCTCCTTATCTAAGACCCCAAAACAAAATCTCAACACTGCTTGTCTGAACATGTGACGTTCGGGTAAATCGTCAAATGCTCTTGCCGCTAGGGTTAATACCCTATCTGCCCATTCTTCCAGGGACTCCGTTTGTTTCTGAACTGCTTGATTAAATTGAATCAAGACAGTTTCGGGCAATTCAATGTGCGCAAACCTTTTTTCTAATTTGTGCATCATGTCGTCAAAAGGTGTCTGGGGGTTTTGACGCATTAGGGTTGTGAAATAGTCTGCCGCTTTCCCCTGTAAGCACCAACACAAGTAGTCCCGGGCCTCTGGTCCCTCCCATACCTCAAAATCCATCATGTGAATGAACTTTAACTGAAAGGATTGCCAATTTGTGGTGCCGTCATATTCCAATGATCGGGGGATATGTGGCAACTTCCTATGACGTTGATCCTGTGGGGCTTGATTACCTATTATCTCCCCTCTACCCCCCCCCCCCGGTTGGCGTACCACCCCGTCCCGAAGGGATCTGCCCATACTAGGGTCTCTGTGTGCCCCCATTCCCCCATTAGGGTTTCTATTCCCTTGTGGTCTATCACTATGACTTCTTTGCGGACTCGGATGTCTATTCAGTCTATCATATGACCGCCCACTGGAGCGAGACTGAGGGTCTCTGTACTGATCCCTCCGATAGCGATCCCCCTCCCCAACCTGTGGTCGTGTCATACCCGTTCTTCGGGCATCCTGGGTTTCCCCCTGAATTACTCTGCCTTGTGAAACCGGGTTTACATTGCCAGTGGCATGTGGCACTAATGGGTTATTTTCCATCCAGGTGTCCAATCTTGATATTGGACGTTGGGGATGGCTACCCCTTGGTGACGTCGGTATTGTCATATAACGCGATTGCTCATATGACGGTGGCGGATCCCGGTTGGAAATTCTACCGTCACGCGATCGGTGGGGGTCCCGTGACCCCATGTGTTCCTCGGATACTGAGGATGGTGATGGTGATGGCGGGGATAAACCCCTTCGGCGAGAATTTCCTGGGGCCGGTGAGCTGAGTGTTATCATTTGTACCCCCACCGGCGAACTGGGCGCAGATGTCTGATCGCCCATGCCTCGTTGGTTGCGAATAACCAACCTGTGCCGCAATTGCTCATCCATCTGAGCTTGATTGGACAAGACGCAATTAGATCGTCCATCAATATCATTATCCTGGTGTGGTGTAAAATCCACACTTCTTATCAAAGCCCTTGACACCCGGAGGGAAATTACCTGGTTGATGTTATCCACCGTAAAATTTCCCAATTCAGCTCTTTTAGCTAATATATTGCGGGCTCTCTCAGTATTGACCCCTGGTAGGACCAAACGCGAATAAAAATCGCACTTATTGATCTGAAGACGATCGGTCAACCCCTCGTCCGACTCAAGATCAGAAGACCCATTAATTGCAGTCGCCATTCTCTCAAAGTCCCCCTGACCCTGAAAAAGCGAATAGTCGAATTGGGTGTTTCAACTGGGAAAACTATAACCCCAGTCCAGACCCCACAGTATAATCCTGGGGACCCAATATAATTTGATGATTGAAGTACCCAAATATCTTTCCAACAAGTTGGCAAATCAAATGTACCAAGTACTTACAGGGTGGAAAAATGACCTTAAATGGTCAGCACACGGCGCGAGGGCAAAAAGGCCCCGTCAAAATTCGCGGGCTGTAACACAAGAAGGGATATTGACATAAAATGCACCCTATCAAAAATGAGTGAAACATGAACTATCACCACCTCAAATAATCCAAATATACAAAAGTCGGGAAAATTGTTCCCGGAATAACAATTAATAAATCACTACAATTGAATTAAAGTCAATTAGCGGGTCGGATGTGACCCGAAAGTAACCGATGTCAAGCGATTAAAAATTTCGCTCAAAATCGAACGCACATTCTCATTGGCTCATAATGGCGGCCAATTCGAATGGGAATTTCCCGAATAGAATTCGTCGTTCGCTTCGCCAATATGGAGAATCCGCTCTCCACTGTTAGATTCTATTCACACGGTGGTGACAATCTCACGTTTCACTCACCTTGTGTTGTTCTTGAACCACACCTGGATTGCGGTCGACCGCTTGGGTAGTCCCGTTCAACTTCCAGCACGTCCGTATTAGTCTAGTGTGTTCTGTCAAGTCCGGTCGTTCTTTCTGGGGCAGGACCCACGTGACCCAAAGCACGGGGTCTCATTATACACGTCGGGGATTTTCCGTAAATATACCACACAGCGGAAATACATTCATAAATGCCGCGTAAATTGAATTTGTTTACTCACGATCGTTGTCCAGTGAATCTCTTTGATGGTTTAACACTGCTTAATCCACTATCCATAAGCACAAGTGAATGTTACACACTATGTTTTATATTCTACATGCTCCTATATTAAATGTAATAATTCATAATAATTAATAAGGAATCAATTTAATACTCAGATTCCAAGCTGACAGAATAAATATCAACATCTCCCGGCCACGTGGTCTCGATTTGATTTTCGGGGAATTTATGTGACGTCATAAGCCATACCGGTACATAGAAATGTATTTTTAGCTTCGAATCATTCAGTCTCAGACAGATAGTGCATTTGACACGTCACACCGTGTGACCTCGTCTGGGTAGACACTGATAATAGCGTTATCAGGTTCGCTCTCTGTATTTGGCCTAGGTGCGCAATCGATCGCTCGCTGGTTTTCAGTTTTAGCCGTGCGATGGTGCGCAAGAGCGATCGCGCGCCTCAAAAATGAAAGTCTGTACCGGTACACTTAGCTGATGTGCCTGACTTCATCCGGGCTCTTTATGGAACAACGTTGCCAACCGGTATACATGTACAATGTATGAGTATATATCGAGGTCGCAGTCAAGGACACAGTCGCATATGAAATTGGACCCACCCATATAGTTCCCGGGATCAAAGTAGGCCTTTGGTACATTAATACAAAATTTTAGTCCGATCAGTCGTGCAGTTTTCAAGTCTATAACACACAGAGACAGAAGTTCTATGTACCTACATGTATATGAGCGAGGTCATGGTCAAGGACATGGTCACTCATGAAATTGGACCCGCCCATTTCCGGGATCAAAGTAGACATACAACACATGTACCCCGCTGGACAAAACAAGTATCCATTGGCACCGCAGTGTATTTGCTGTTCGGCTGCGGTGTCAGAGTTTGTAACTGCAGTTGAGCACCGCAGCCGAACGGCAAGTACATTGCGGCCAAACGGCAAGTTCACTGCGGCCGAAAGGCAACTACCCTCACGGTCGATTGGCATGTACACCGTGGTTAGATTTCTGGTTTGTATTGTCTTTTTTCAGTTTGATGAAAGTACACCGTAGCAAATACACCATGCCGAATGGCAATTTCATCACGACCCAACTGTTAGCCGGTAGCGCCGCGGTGTAGTTGCATTTCAGCTGCGGTGGCAATGCTAACCGCACCGCAGTTAAGTGGTCCCACACACAGACAGAATTTCCGAAAAACCACCGATGAACAAATGACCGATGATGAAAAACAACTAACGAAAAAACACACCGGCTGACGAATGGTGGCAAATGACAGATAAATGGCGAGGATGACGATGGCAAATGGCAACAAACAACAACAAAGGAATATACCGACTGATGACAAAACATGACTGATGACGAAAAACAAATGGCCAACGACTAACACGATGTCGAACAATCGATGACGAAAAATTACTGATGACGAAAAACAAACAGCCAAAGATGAACACGATGTCGAATGATCGATGACGAAAAATGTCTTGATGACAAACACATCGACCCAGGCCTGCAGGTTTCAAAATTATGTGTAACCTACAGTACATGTATTTTTTTTTTCGCCTGGTTTGTGCTTAGGTAATCCTAATCTACAGGATATAATGTACCCTGCTGGACAAAACAAGTTTCCAGTTGACCACGGTGCAGTTAGCATTGCCACTGCAGCCGAAATGCACTACATTGTACACCGCGGCTCCACTGGCTAACTACATTTGGGCTGCGGTGTACTTGCCACAAAAACCACGACTGATCACAAATGAACAAAGGATGAAAACAAACGACCAACAATAAACACGACGACAAACTACCAAGGACGAAAAACGACAGACGACAACCAAACACGAATGACGACAAACACACTAACTGTGACACTGATGACCAACGAATGACCACGACAAATTGTCAAATGATAAAAAATGATTAAATTAAATAATAATCAAAATTTAATTTTTAATTTAAAGCAAACAGACCTACCTTTAAAAAAATCTTGGATTTGGAGAAACTCCACAAGAATCCTCATCATATATCAATTACTTGAACTTAAGTTGAAGTTGACGATGGTAACTAGGAAACATACTACAATTTTAGTATCACAATTTACACGTAACACAGAATTCGTTCTTTCATTTTGTTTATCTTTCTTTGAACTTCGAACTTTTTGGTTGATTGAATGATTCTGGAATCTTGATCATTGTGGTCTGTAACAGTTTACAGTGAAGCCTAACGCAGTAACTGTCGATTGTCACGAAATCAAGTGATTAATTAATCTACGTACACTCGTACATTTGTGAAAATTGTTTGCCATGAAGCGAAGGTGAAGGCCTTATCGGTCTATGGGATATACGGAAGTAATTTCCGATCAAGTAACTGCCGCAAGCCGGATGACACTGACAGGACGGTCGCTTGACGGGGGGTAATTAATTATTATGCTAATGATATACCAATGATTTTTATCAGATGAAAAGGCTGTAATTAATCCTCAGAAAGAACTGAATAGGCTAAACTTGAAAGTCGGTTACATTCTAGAATCTGGGAATGAATTTGATCAGTTGTTGTTGTTGTCTGCATATTCCTCCGTTATATCGGAGCACCCTGTAGTTTCTGCTGGATTCTGCGCAGTCACCACCCGGAAGTCACGTGTTAAATTCACAAATAAACGTACCCGGTAATTTCTCTCATGGTATATAGAAATATATAAAAATTATATAAAAATTATATAAAAATTATATGACGTCATAATTCACATGCATTTAGGTATAAACACCCACTGGGGTGGTTGCTATTATAATGAAGCATCAGCGTCAGAAACAAAATAAAATCAAATATAAAACTAACCGCAACTTCTCAGCACGAGCTACATGTGTCGTCTGCGGAATAAAGTCTGTGTTGCTTACGTGTACATTAAGTCTGTTTCTTCTTGGATGACAGTAAATTACACCGTAATGGCTGAGTCTGAGAATTTAGACAAATATCATTGTGCTTCCCCGTGAACTATGTTTATCGTCCATATGAGTAAATAGTGTGCCTGACACAAACGTAACTGTTCTATGTTGAATGATGCAACATAATTTGAAATAATTATAAACTATATTAATGATGTCAGCCTTTAATCAATGTTGCAATAAAACACAGGAAAGCGCGGTACCCAATAAACGGAATTGCGTGGGATATTTTGTTCAATTTATTTCAACTGACTAGTTCTGAAACTTACTTCACTTCAGAGTGCCTTGCCTGGTATTATCTCATGTAAGCTTCCGGTGAGCAAAACAGAGAACTTCGTGCCATTAACGTAGGTGTCGCTATGCACTCATATTTGCCCTCATATGTGAGTCATACATACAACTGAAAATGGTGTTTGTTCGTTTCAGATTTTCCCAAGAACCATCGATATAACTGAAATTGAAACAGGAACGTTTACAATTCGAGCCACTGTTCCAATCGGTTGCGATTCTCCCACTGGATGTAACCTTGAGGTGTTAGTTGCAACCCCAAACTACCAGGACAACGGCGAAGCATGTAGATCTGGACTTCAGCCTACAGACCTAAAGTTCAATGCAGATAAGTGTGGCGTTGCGATTCCGAGCTCAGATTGGCAAGCGCAGGTAATATATCACCCGGTTTCAAACGAAACACATTGGTCATACTATAAAATGCTGGGGTACGCCACTGATAGCTATGATATTTATTTATATAACTATCGTAACTGGATATCACTATTGATAATTAATTAATTTGGTTGAAGAGACATAATTCGCAAACAAACAGTCATAAGGATTAGTTGACTCTTTCCCCTTTTGGCGGCCGACTTTCCATGCTGATAGAGCAATTAACTTACCCCCTAAACTAATGCCAATTTCTAGATGCAGTGTTGCCTCTTCTCTTTTGGGTAAACAGTTTACATGTATGGGTTAACCCTTTCGAGACGAAAACCATGTGCCAATGCATCCTCGTATATAAGTATGCGATCTCCCCACGGGGAGCCTAGTAAATAGAAGAGAATACATTGGCCTAACAAACTTAAGTGCCGAAAAGGATAAACATGGCAACCGTTTATGTAGTCATGAATCAAGCGCTAGCAACTGATGACGCTTCCGGTGTCTATCTTTCCAAAATGTGGGAGCTCTTTGTTAAAGTTCAAAATTATCTATTTTGGCTATTCAACTTTACTTTGGTATGTACGTTCCAAATCTTTTCCAAATTTCTGTAAACCGCTCCTGGATCATGCCTCACAAATCTTATATCATGATGGACGGGGAAACCTGTATCTGTACAAATTGGGCAACAGAACCTTAAACCACCCCCATATCTTTAATATGCTTTACAGCTACGTTCCTTTTCCATCATGATATACACACACCCGTTTTATGCACGTATCACGTGAAAAATTATATTTATAGCGACAGAATTATCAGTCATTTTACTATTCTATATCCTTTGTTGACTTATAGATAGCCGAGGGTTCGC
This sequence comes from Siphonodentalium dalli, assembly GCA_032622095.1. Classification (NCBI taxonomy): domain Eukaryota; kingdom Metazoa; phylum Mollusca; class Scaphopoda; order Gadilida; family Siphonodentaliidae; genus Siphonodentalium; species Siphonodentalium dalli. Next base: position 24,734,633 of record CP136069.1, read on the forward strand.
CCTCGGTTACCAGTCGATCTTCCATATTAGTTTTTTCCTGCTAGTCCGTGGGGTCGGTGTGGTGCAGTCCACCCAGTTTGTAGATTACTAGGCCTTGACATCACCTTTACCATTTGGCATAAACCATAAAACATCATAAGGATTAGTTGACTCTTTCCCCTTTTGGCGGCCGACTTTCCATGCTGATAGAGCAATTAACTTACCCCCTAAACTAATGCCAATTTCTAGATGCAGTGTTGCCTCTTCTCTTTTAGGTAAACAGTTTACATGTATGGGATAACCCTTTCGAGACGAAAACCATGTGCCAATGCATCCTCGTATATAAGTATGCGATCTCCCCACGGGGAGCCTAGTAAATAGAAGAGAATACATTGGCCTAACAAACTTAACATTTACATGTTGTAGATTGGCATCCAATGTGTAAGAGGTACCAAAAGTTTTTAGTGAAAATATATTTTTTGTAGGAATACATTTGAGTTCAAAATAGGTGGCAACAATTTTCTGTTTCGTTCCTTCCGTGACCTTTGGTCACGGGTGGTGGTTCCGCCAATAAAAGAGGGGTTTTGACCAAATTCCAAGCTCCTGTGAGTCACTGTACTATTCCCGGTGGAAGCCGAGCACGTCATGTCTCATCGTGGCTGCATATGTTTTTTACCCATGTAGCTTGCATTATTGGAATACCGCACGATAAACATCACAATGTACCAACACTAACATTTCGAATGTCATGAATCAACGGGTTTACTTGATTTGCGACTCCGGTCGGAAATCACACAGGCTCACAGAGTCACGACTCTAAATTGACTAATCGATGCAATCTGCAACTTCATGCCCGGTCCATTCCATTCAGATTCTATAGTCAAGAGTAATTCTGCATATCTATTCCTTTTCCACCTTGAATCAACTAAGTCACTCATTGTTATGCAGTCTTTGACTGTCAATCACTTCAGGCTCTTAAAGTCTTTTGTAACTAGATCAAGCCAATTTTTCAACTGGAGCACAATCAGAAAAATCTATTCACAACCATATAATTTTATCAGTTTATGCCCAAAACAACATATGTTATAAATTGCAGACTAAAATATGTTTAAATTGTTATATTTGTCTGGATACTTGAACTAAAATTTTCACAAGTTGAGAAGATTCCCACCTGTTAGGGTTGTCATATCCAACAGCTTGAAAACATGAGCTAAACAAGATGGAAATTCCAACCGACCATGGTGTGCATTTGGACCTTCCTGAACCGGAGAGTGGGGTGTTGTATCGTGATACTCTTGCAGGTGGACACCCCAATTGATATATTCTAGTCACGTCCGTCCCCACACATGATAAACACTGTTCTAATGTGTCTCTCAGACGTATATTCCAGGAATACACTATTGTCAAAATAATCTACTATTAACATGAATTGAATCATACAACAATACACATAAAACATACACGGATGCGCCCTCACACACAACCCCTCCTCAACACATATCATATCGAAAGGCATTTCATATGAAGACCAGTCAGAAAGATGATAGGAATATTTCCAAATATGTGCCAGCTCACACCATGACGTACGTGCCATTCCGCAACATTATCTCTGTTTACACCGATCCAAACTGCGGAACTAGCTTCCATTATTTATGTACATGTTAGGCGAGCTGTATCTTATATGGCACACGCCAGCGATATATACACATACGTGGATAACTGACACAATTGATAGCTTTTAATTTAATACGAAAATCGAGTCATTGAAATGCGTGACGCACATCCTTCGTTTGTCTAATTTCGCCGTGATGGTTAGCAATCCAGATGTTATCCAGTGCTAATTAACCGATAGGAACAGTCCCAATGCGAAATATGTAATTCTCGTCTTTGACATACCAACTTCGGTTAGATGGCATTTCATTCCAGCGCGGACTCTGGTTAGGTGGTATTTCATTCCAGCGCGGACCCTGGTTAGGTGACATTTCAGTCCAGCGCGGAACCTGGTTATGTGACATTTCAGTCCAGCGCGGACCCTGGTTAGGTGACATTTCATTTCACCATCAATCCGCTGCTTGGTCGCCCGAAAATATGGATGGTACCAATTCTTGATCGCGGACAGTTTTTCTGCGAACCCCACTCTATAGTTTAAGGTTACTGGAACATATAATTTTATATAGACACATACATTATCCACCGTCAATGGCGCATAAGTATGTCCCTATGTAACGTCAACAAATGTATATTGTTCATCGACTATGAGCTGGGATTTTATCGATATCGTTTCAGTGATATCAAGCATCGTTCGAACAGGGATTTGCGAAATATAAGACCCAACTTTCCAGAAACTGACAGATTTTTGCAAATTCTAAAAGAAAAAGAAGTTGGCACAAACAAATATATTTGGCATGTTATTTGGCAAAATTCAAACTCGGTCCAAAGCGGACTCTGGAACTGTTATACTGACGGATGATCGTTCAGACACCATACCACACAGCGCATGGCATCCCGATACAACATATGGAACATGTTTTCTTCTGTAAATCTCGCATTTAACCATGTGTAAACTACACAGACTACCGGCATCTGGTCGCTGATGATTGACGGACTGATAATACCATATAGTTTACATTAACGACAGGTTCAACTGGAGGTAGGAGCATCCATTGATGGCGTCTATAATAGGCCACGGACATTCTTTGTCAAGATGACGACAAGGAGCGTCTTCCATGATATCTGGAACAACATCAACATTCCAGATGTTCAGGTGAATGGTGGTGATATAACATACACCACAGGATTCCTGTTATAATAGGATGGGTGTGCTACTCGAATTAATGGGAAAATCCGGCGTAAGTATCCAAAATCCGTTAAACTCCACTTTGATGAATATTTGTATATAATATGAGGTACAACATGCTGCAGAATGCGCCGTTGACGTATTGCCAGATCCAGTAGTTTATGGTGGGTATAATGCGATTAACATTATTCTATTAACTTATACTACAATACTATTTGCATTAGCGGAATTTTCTATTGGAGGTATAGGACCATAGAAGGTACAGGATAGGCGTTGACATACCGCACAGTTTATGGCAGTGGCAGCCACCTCACATATGGACAAACCTCACCTTCGAACATTTCTTTCTGATTATTTATCTGTATTGCCTTCCAGAGCACAACAGTAACCAAAAATCGAATACAGGTGTTTCGTTAATTTTACCTCCATAATACAAATACTAATAATAGCTAACTAAATTAGCATTCGCACCAATCGTATCAAACATCTACTATGTAGTGACATTATTAAATATAAACAATAGGCCTACCCAACCTCGTTCTACCCGATAATCTCTGAAAGGCAATACATATTACGTACCTCAAAACTTATCACCACGTAAATACATTTGTATCGTCATCTTGATGCCATGTATGTTGCTATATTGTATTGGGAGAGGGGCTTCATAAATTGTAAAAGCTTGTGCCCCAATCCCTTTTGTATATTATGCAAATAAAATATGTTTCAAGTCAAGTCACAGTTTATGCGATTGTTCTATAATAGGATAAGTGCACTGCAATGAGCCGACAAATGTACTGAAATTAGCAGGACAAATTTAATGAAATTAGCAGACAAATGTAGTTAAATAAGCAGACACATGTAGTGAAATTAGCAGACAAATGTACTGAAATTAGCAGACAAATGTACTGAAATTAACCAACAATGTGACACATTGACAAACAATCAGTATTCATACGACATGTGATACAGTACAAACTGAAGTTATACTATTATATCCATTTATAACGCATTCCCAACGACCGAACAGTGTAACAATATCTGCTGCCTCGTAACTAGAGAGAATACTCAACTCGTCCCCAGTTTATGGCGAAATGTTTAATACAAGTCCAGTAAATTAGACGTAATTTACTGGTCGAGATTTGTAAATTTCGCTGTAATCTGGGGACGAGTTGTAGATTATAGATAGAGGATCTCAAACGAGTTATGGAGGGATACAGGATTATTAAAAGAGTTTGATCAATTTGATTGGCAAAGAGTCGCAGACGACTTGTGAATCAAATTTATCAAACGAGTTTCATAAAATCTTAGATCCCAACATAGCGAGTTGAAGATTTTGTATATCACATGAACACACTAGAGTCGTATGCCTTTTTAACAAATCAAAATCCGTAAAAGACGCTGCAAAATGCATACAAGAACAGCCCTGGCTAAGTCGCGACAGTATTGCACGCTCTTGTGCTGGTGATGAAAATATAGTTCCCGAATTTATAACATGACACTGTGTATAAAAATAATTAATATGAATCGAAGACCCATGTCCGGAAACGCTTTTATCAATTAATATTGATTTTATTTCAATTGTTCTGGTATAACACATGTACAATTATTTGGGACATTTTACAGGCTATTTAAAGAACAGTTATGCAATTACACTTCAGGCGACATCAGATACACATGGAGTTCTCCCGGTTACTACGCTCTGAACGTTTCCGCGGAGACATACCGGACAAGTCGAAATGAAATCAATATTAATTGATAGAAGCGTTTCCAGACAGGGCTCTTCGATTCATATGTTTTATTTTACACCCAGGAAACTATCTTCAACTTGTTATAGGAAGAGATATACCATCTTTAACATGTTATCGACAAACTGACCTGGTGTTTTCCATTCATCCCTTGATTCTTATAATTCTGCCATCAACCCAGCCTCCAGTGATTGGCCATGAGCCATACATCGTACCCTGCAAGAAATTAATTAATTATGGATATATGTTCGCACACTCACAAGTTTGCACGATATGATTTTTAAGCATTTCGTGGTAGAAAACGATATGGTGTCAGAATAGGAACGGAATATATATATATATATATATATATATATATATATATATATATATATATATATATATATATATATATATATCTATTATATATTTTGGAAGATCTGTGTGTGTGTGTGTGTGTGTGTGGTCTGTGTGTTCGCGATGAACTCGAAAACGACCGAGCCGATTTCGATGAAACTTGGTATGTGGTGGTATTTTCGACCGGGAACGGGCATAGGCCTATTAATTTTCAGATCCGAGCTCAACTTTTCACGTGCCGAGGTCAAATCTGTTTTTACGCCGTTTTGCGCTAATATATTTCAGTTCGGTGCTCACAAATCGATTCGATATAGCGCGAATAATAAATTGCCAGTCATATAATTTGCACGGCTATAATCTGTGGCGCTTCATCTTTCCAATGATGTATCACACGCCTGTGTACGTTTAAAGTTTCTACCTTAATTATCGGGAAGAACACAGGACCATGCTTCGCTCATCGAAAAACATTGCGTAAATATATTACGCCATCAACAGATCGTGACGTGATTATATATATATATATATATATATATATATAGCTATATATATATATATATATATATATATATATATATATATATATATATATATATATATATGAACATAGAACCAAGAACCATGGTTTAAGAATATATAGGATATTAGGCCTGAGCACTGAGGTTTCAGGGGGGGGTGCAAATGGAATTATGCAAAACTTGCGTTTGGTCTGATTCTGATTCAAAGGGGGTGCAGTTGAAATTGAAATTTCCCAAGTTGGACCACCATCCCAAACGGAGACCCTCTAGCCACGTCCCTGACTGAGCTGTAAGTCTGCCTAATAACAACCATTTCATAGATATACTTTTCCTTCTTCCAATAAACCGTAGTTTGTTGTCCATAAATTTAGATTCAATGTCGAGAATCTAAAAACCTACACGCCATAATTTTCTCGAAAAATGGCGGTAAGTTGTGCCTCACATCTGAGTGATTAATCATCGTTTTCTACCACCTACACAAATAACGTTATAAACCCACCTACACGAATAACGTTATGAACCCACCTACATACATAACGTTATGAACCCACCTACACAAATAACGTTATGAACCCACATACACACATAACGTTATGAACCCACCTACACAAATAACGTTATGAACCCACATACACAAATAACGTTATAACCCACCTACACAAATAACGTTATAAACCCACCTACACAAATAACGTTATTCACCCACATGCACAAATAACGTTATAAGCCCACATACACAAATAACGTTATAAGCCCACACACACAAATAACGTTATAAGCCCACATACACAAATAACGTTATAAGCCCACATACACAAATAACGTTATAAGCCAACATACACAAATCACGTTATAAGCCCACAACACAAATAACGTTATAAGCCCACATACACAAATAACGTTATAAGCCCACACACACAAATAACGTTATAAGCCCACATACACAAATAACGTTATAAGCCCACATACACAAATAACGTTATAAGCCCACATACACAAATAACGTTATAAGCCCACACACACAAATAACGTTATAAGCCCACATACACAAATAACGTTATGAACCCACCTACACAAATAGCGTTATAATCCCACATACACAAATAACGTTATAAGCCCACACACACAAATAACGTTATAAGCCCACATACACAAATAACGTTATGAACCCACCTACACAAATAGCGTTATAAGCCCACATACACAAATAACGTTATAAGCCCACACACACAAATAACGTTATTCACCCACATACACAAATAACGTCATAAGCCCACATACACAAATACCGTTATTCACCCACATACACAAATAACGTTATAAGCCCACATACACAAATAACGTTATTCACCCACATACACAAATAACGTTATAAGCCCACATACACAAATAACGTTATTCACCCACATACACAAATAACGTTATAAGCCCACATACACAAATAACGTTATTCACCCACATACACAAATAACGTTATAAGCCCACATACACAAATAACGTTATAAACCCATCAACACAAATAACGTTATAAACAAAACAAAAAGTAATAAATTATGAATCATTTTATGGCTCAATATGAATCGCGTCCACATATAAATATGATTGTCGAGAAGATATAACGAAAAACCATAATGTTGTAACATTCAAAAACATAATATTGTAAAATAATTTTAATAATGACACATTGGTTGTTGCAAACCGATCATAATCAAGATGACTATTCCTGGGTTATCGTTTTGCAAACATACTGGCTTTTTTCAGAAGGCTTGGATAAGCCAAATACAACGAAAATGACTAACGTTATACTTTAGAAATAAAACGCATTTAGGCCACATGCACGTCCCCAAATAAGGTGGCCTTTCACCGGTGGCATTTTTGTAGAAATGAAAAATTCATTCCGGGTACAATCTTTGAATAAAACTTTGCTTCCAACTGTGTATGGTGTAAACATATTTGATTAGACACCAGAATCAGAAATGGTCGGACCGAACCCATATTCGAACGTCACCTGTTTATTCATGTGATTAATCCTTATACTTCATTTGAAAGCTAGCGGATAATCATAACTTGAGTAATCATCCGGAGTTCGGACAGCAAAATATTCAGCAAATTCTAAGTCGAAAAGGGGCATAACTCCGCCAGTTATGGTCGGACCGTAAACAAATTCCAATTTGATCGACACATACCAAGTTTCATTAAATTATGTCCATTGCTGTTAAAATTATCATTCGGACAACAATCCGTACGTCCGGACGGCTCGACGGACGCACGGACACCACTCATTGATATGTATAGACGGTACACCAGGGGAGAGATAAAGCGATATAGTGATCACTCGTCTGGATTGGCTCACAAACATATAAACATTTTTTGTAAAAAAAAAATACCCTGAACATTTTGTCTTATATTATTTGTGATATATACGATTAGTCTGTACGTGTACGTGGATGTGAATATGAATAACTCACGCTATCTGATAAATTATTTGTATAATGATATTTGTTATGGGGGAAACAGGAAGACAGCCCGGTACGGCTATGTTCCCCCTGCAATATACTGAATTATTCTAGTTATATGTTAATTTATTGTACTATTCATATGTGTATTGTAAATAAAATTATCCTATCCTATCCAGCATCATATAAATTCAACAGGACCACATAACTTGGGAGTACTCTTTTACGCTATGAATCAAGTGTATCGCTTCAAAACCATTCCCCGCGCGGGACTCCTTAAAGATACATAATCCGAATTAACGCTCCTAAATTACTATTTCTTTGGCGTGGGGGGGGGGGGGTAAAAATTATTTTATTCGAGTCGATGAACCCACTTTTTTAAATCTGTTATTTTTCACCACCTGGAATATTTGGCGGTATAGCAAATATTCGACGAGCTTACCGTCATACTCTCGATACCAAAATGCGTTGAACAAAATGTTGATAAATAACACGCTTTGGAAAATTTTATACCAGAGCTGACCGTGGTCAGCATTATTTGTTTGGTAATTAGTCGACTCTGATAATTGAAGCGTATTTTGAAGTAATGTTGTTGTTGTTGTTGTTGCTGTTGTTGTTGTTGCTGTTGTTGTTGTTGTTGTTGTTGCTGTTGTTGTTGTTGTTTTTTTGTTGAAATCTGATTAATCGAATCGGATTGTGTACCTTTAATGAATCATTAAAGGGAGTTTGTTGTTACTGATATGTACACTAAATCGTATGTGTCGTTCATGAATTGTTAAGCGAAAAAAACCAAAGAAACAAACAAACACCAAGAAACTTATATGTTCGGTAATAATATGCTCAGGGGCGTGGCGACAGGGGTGTTTGTCGGTGTCTCCCCAACTTTGGTCAAAATGTTCAATAGTTGGAAATTTCATACCTGACACAACAGCAGTTGGAAACTTCACCTCAACAACATCATGAAGGCGTTCTCTTTAAATTTCTAATGAATTATTAGTGGGGAATTTGTTGTTTTTATACCAACAGTGATATAATATTATTGTCCTGTTTTGGACAAAATCTTGGACTGAAAAGGCTATCAGTTGGAAAATTTCCAACCTTGGGGGGGGGGGGGGGGTGCCAGGTCGGATATTTCCAACACTTAGAGAGCTTGGTGCCAGTCTAGATTCTAGGATTGTGCAGTTTTCAGACTCAGATTTCCATATTTTCTCCCGCTGGTTGCGAGGGGTTCTGATCCCTCCTCGGTGACCAGTCCATAACTGCTAATTATTTTTTTTAATCGAGGCCTGAATTTGCCTGGAGTTACATCGCTAAATGTATGATTTAGTAGTTTTCAAGTTCAGATTTCAAAATGTTCTCTCACTGGGCTTAGGGGTCTTGGTTACTCCCCGATGGTCAGTCAAAAACTGCTAATCAATTAAATTAATTTGTCTGCAGTTAGACATATAGATGCTAAGATGTTTGCAGTTTTCAGGTTTAGATTTCAAAATTTGCTCAGATTGCGGCAGAGTGTTCTGGTCCCTGCTCGATACCCAGTTAAAGACACAGGTGGCGTTCGTTGCAGAAATAGTCATATTTGTTCAAATCGCCATCAACTGAAGGAATATTAAAATATGTATAGTTTTGTTCATATGACAAACATAATCAGGAGGGTATCACCCCCCCCCCCCCTTCGGTACGCGGGATTCCGGGTGTTTTGAAGCCGTACGCGGGATTCATACCCCCGAATTAACTGGTATTCGGGTTCAAGCAAAACATCTTGGACGCAGGTTTTGATGGCGCAAAATAATATTTTGTGCTAATTATCTGTATGAATGAGTGGGTAGAATAGCTTCTTGTGCATATTCGACCACAAATACTCTACTCCAATATCATGTCAGGTATAATGGATTATAATGTGTCTATGTAACTATGTAAAAAAATAACGCTCTTTATGTTTACCATATCCGGATCTAAACAAAGCCAGGTTCTGTAACGTTTTTTGCTTTTGTTTAGATGACAAAGGAAAACATTTGACAATAACATACTGTTTATGTCTTATTTCTGATTGGTATAATAACAAGGTATGTCTATATTTTACTAGTCTTTCTGTTTATGGCGGTCTTTGACGGAGCTGAATATTTTAACAGCATACCCACCGCCAGTGCCGCCCGTATCTTTAAGAGCTGCTAATCAATTAATAAATCAGAGCTGAATTGGCCTGGTGTTAGACGTCTAAATGCAAGGATTTTGCAGTTTTAACCCTTTCAGTGCCAAGTCCGATTTTGTATCAACCCATATTTCCTTTGATCATTTTTAGAGCTCTTTCCATCGATGTATCACATTATTATAATCAATAAATTTGAAAAATGATCAAGGAAATATGGGTTGATACAAAAATCGGACTTGGCACAGAAAGGGTTAAGATAAAATTTCAAAATATTGTCCCACTGGGCCGAACTATGGGTCCTATTCCCTTATCGGTAGTCAGTACGTTAAAGACTAATATTAATTAAAATAAATTATAATCAAGGCTGTGAGATGCCAGTTCAGAAATTCCAAGCCAATGGGGGTGGGTATGCAATCTGTATTACACGAACTTGAAAGTTTAGCCACACTCCCCCATCCCCAACGAAGACCCTCTAGCCACGTCCCTGAATAAACTTGCTACATGTATTAACTTACGGGATATATCGTCCTTGTCAATATTCATACCATTCATCCTGTATTATCCTACGGAATATATCGTCGCTGTCAATATCCATACCATCCATTAAATATATAGCGAACGAAGAACTTATATAATTTGCAAAGCCTCCACGGAAGCATTGAGCACTTTTATCTTTCAGACTCAGTGAACTATAGTGTTGCAGCCGGGCAGTGTTGTTTATATGATTGTATATCTTTCAGACTCAGTGAACTATAGTGCTGCAGCAGGGCAATGTTGTTTATATGATTGTATATCTATCAGACTCAGTGAACTATAGTGGTGCAGCAGGGCAATGTTGTTTATATGATTGGTTAATATTAGTCCACCCCTTTTAAAAATTAAATTCCTGACCTTGTGTAGACTGATACATATCGAGACGCCGTCTCATTTCTTTCATTCAAATTGATTGAATTGAAACACGGTCTAGTTACATGTACAACGCGACTGTACTTTGTTCATTGCTTGTTTACATAACAAAAAGCTATTGATAATTTCCAGGAAATAAATCATGCAACTTCGATCGGGGTTTTCCCAGAAATATCTACATGTATATAAATGTTTATAAACAAACATATTTTGATCTGACGTCTGATATATTTTGAACTAAACACAATATTGATTATAATGTACCTGGAACATACAATTGTTAGTTTCATTTTCTTTGTATTTATCTTACGTCTGGTATATTTTGAACTATACGCAATATTGATTATGTTCTGAGAATAATTGGGTGAATAAGAATTCTTGGAAAAACCGAACGAGTCATCTTCTATAAATAGGAGAGGACATTTCACCACCATATTACACTCTGCATTATCAGTCACAGGACGTGTACACAAAAGGTAAGTGAAGATCGTTTAATAACAGTACGCATATTTATGCTTCAATAGATCGACATACTGTCGGCGGCGTACGATGCTTGTCTGGTGGATGTTTTAGGTTAATGGTTCACATATAACTGATTATATAGACACGTGTACTCAATCATGGTGATTGGAAAATAAATAAAAAGTGGGCTTCCAAATTATATCTGCGTAATTATGGGTGAGTAATAATATATAGGACGATACATATACAGTAAAGCTCTAAGTAATCGACTCCTTAGCAGAATTATGGGTAACTGTTCAGGATTTAGTCGGAAATATCGCTTGTTGCCATTCATCGGAAAGCTCTTGGGGTGCCATATTTCCGACTAAATCCTGAAAAGTTACCCATAATTCTGCTGTGGTTAAGGAGTCGATTACTTAGAGCGCTACTGTACGAAATACCAATTTACAGGTTTAATATTCCCCGAAAACAACTTTCCATAATCATTCATATCATTTTTAGCTCAACTTTACTTTGTAAAGTTTGAGCTATTGCCATGGCTTTGTCGTCCGTCGTCCGTGTGTGCGCGTGTGTGTGTGTGTGTGTGTGTGCGTGTGTGTGTGCGTGATGCGTCAACAATTTCATTTAGCACGGGCTACAGGTCGTACCTTTGGTCGGATCATTATGAAATTTGTCATAGCTGTTGACATTGACATGTAGATGGGAACGAGTCATTTTGGGTTCATTCGGGAAAAAAACATGGCCGCCAGTGGCCATCTTGGATTTCAATATTCAATCCATTAGCACGGGCTACAGGTCGTACTGTTCGTCGATCTGATCATCATGAAATTTGTCATGGATGTTAATATTGACATGTAGATGGGAACGAGTAATTTTGGGGTTGTTCGGCCAAAAAACATGGCCACCGGCAGCCATCTTAGATTTTACTCTTTGCATGACTAAATTATTTGGCACGGCATACAGGTCGTACCTTTGGTCGGATCATCATAACTTTTTTCATGGATGTTAACAATGACATGTAGATGGGAACGAGTCATTTTGGGGTCATTCGGCAATAAAACATGGCCGCCAGCCGTATCATTTGTCAGATCATCATGAAATTTGTACTGGTTGTTAATAATGACATGTACACATTTAAATGGGAACGAGTCTTTTTGGGATCATTTGGCAACAAAAACATGGCTGCCAGCGGCCATCTTAGATTTTACTCTTTGCATAACTAGGCCTTTCAACTTTCCACATTCCTAATCACTCCATTGACTTTAACAAATGAAATTATTCCCTTTCCAAGTTGAGCTACAGTGTCATTGACACTTTCATTGGGTTATTCGGGCAAAATACATGGCCGCCAGCAGCCATCTTGGATTTTACTCTTTGTATGACTAAATCCTTTAGCACGGGCTACAGGTCGTACCTTTAGTCTGATCATCATGAAATATGTCATGGCTGTTGAAATTGGAATGCAGATGGGATCAAGTTGTTTTGGGGTCATTCGGACAAACATCATGGCCGCCAGCGGCCATCTTGGATTTCAAAATTCAATCCATTAGCACGGGCTACATGTCGTACCTTTGGTCTGATCATCATACAATTTGTAATGAATGTTAACATTGACATGTAGATGGGAACGAGTAATTTTGGGGTCATTTGGCCAAAAAACATGGCTGCCGGCAGACATCTTAGATTTACTCTTTGTATGACTAAATTCTTTGGTACGGCCTACAGGTCGTACCCTTGGTCGGATCATCATAAAATGTGTCTTAGCTGTTGACATTGAAATGTAGATGGGAACGAGTCATTTTGGGTTCATTCGGGAAAAAAACATGGCCACCAGTGGCCATCTTGGATTTAAATATTCAATCCATTAGCATGGGCTACTGGTCATACTGTTTGTCTGATCATCATGAAATTTGTCATGGATATTAATATTGACATTTAGATGGGAACGAGTAATTTTGGGGTTGTTCGGCCAAAAAACATGGCCACCGTGAGCCATCTTAGATTTTACTCTTTGCATGACTAAATTCTTTGGCATGGCCTACAGGTCGTACCTTATGTCGGATCATCATAATTTTTTTCATGGATGTTAACAATGATATGTAGATGGGAACGAGTCATTTTGGGTTCATTCGGCAAATAAACATGGCCACCAGCTGCCATTTTGGATTTTACTCTTTGTATGACTAAATCCTTTAGCACGGTCTACAGGTCGTACCTTTAGTCTGATCATCATGAAATTTGTACTGGTTGTTAATAATGACATGTACACATTTAAATGGGAACGAGTCTTTTTGGGATCATTTGGCAAAAAAACATGGCTGCCAGCGGCCATCTTAGATTTTACTCTTTGCATAACTAGGCCTTTCAACTTTCCACATTCCTAATCACTCCATTGACTTTAACACATGAAATTATTCCCTTTCCAAGTTGAGCTACAGTGTCATTGACACTTTCATTGGGTTATTCGGGCAAAATACATGGCCGCCAGCAGCCATCTTGGATTTTACTCTTTGTATGACTAAATCCTTTAGCACGGGCTACAGGTCGTACCTTTAGTCTCATCATCATGAAATTTGTCATGCTGTTCAAATTGGAATGTAGATGGGAACGAGTCATTTTGGGGACATTCGGACAAAGAACATGGCCGCCAGCGGCCATGTTTGATTTCAAAATTCAATCCATTAGCACGGGCTACAGGTCGTACCTTTGGTCCGATCTTTATGAAATTTGTCATGAATATTGACATTGTCATGTAAATAGGAACGAGTTATATTGGGGTCATTCGGCAAAAAACATGGCCACCAGCCACCATTTTGGATTTCAAAATTCAATCCATTGGCGCGGGCTACAGGTTATACTGCTCGTCTGATCATCGTGAAATTTGTCAAGGATGTTAATATTGACATGTAGATGTGAACGAGTCATTTTGGGGTCATTCGGCCAAAAATAATGGCCACCAGAAGCCATCTTGGATTTAACTCTTTGCATCACTAAATCCTTTGGCGCGGCCTACGGTCGTAGCTTTGGTCAGATCTTCATGAAATTTGTTACGGATGTTAACAATGACATGCAGATGGGAATTATTCATTTTGGAGTCATTTGGCAAAACAAACATGGCTGCCAGCAGCCATCTTGGATTTTACTCTTTGCATGACTAAATCCTTTGACACAGGCTACAGGTCGTATCATTTGTCAGATCATCATGAAATTTGTACTGGTTGTTAATAATGACATGTACACATTTAAATGGGAACGAGTCTTTTTGGGATCATTTGGCAAAAAAACATGGCTGCCAGCGGCCATCTTAGATTTTACTCTTTGCATAACTAGGCCTTTCAACTTTCCACATTCCTAATCACTCCATTGACTTTAACACATGAAATTATTCCCTTTCCAAGTTGAGCTACAGTGTCATTGACACTTTCATTGGGTTATTCGGGCAAAATACATGGCCGCCAGCAGCCATCTTGGATTTTACTCTTTGTATGACTAAATCCTTTAGCACGGGCTACAGGTCGTACCTTTAGTCTCATCATCATGAAATTTGTCATGCTGTTCAAATTGGAATGTAGATGGGAACGAGTCATTTTGGGGACATTCGGACAAAGAACATGGCCGCCAGCGGCCATGTTTGATTTCAAAATTCAATCCATTAGCACGGGCTACAGGTCGTACCTTTGGTCCGATCTTTATGAAATTTGTCATGAATATTGACATTGTCATGTAAATGGGAACGAGTTATTTTGGGGTCATTCGGCAAAAAACATGGCCACCAGCCACCATTTTGGATTTCAAAATTCAATCCATTGGCGCGGGCTACAGGTCATACTGCTCGTCTGATCATCATGAAATTTGTCAAGGATGTTAATATTGACATGTAGATGGGAACGAGTCATTTTGGGGTCATTCGGCCAAAAAAAATGGCCACCAGAAGCCATCTTGGATTTAACTCTTTGCATCACTAAATCCTTTGGCGCGGCCTACATGTCGTAGCTTTGGTCAGATCTTCATGAAATTTGTTACGGATGTTAACAATGACATGTAGATGGGAATTATTCATTTTGGAGTCATTTGGCAAAACAAACATGGCTGCCAGCAGCCATCTTGGATTTTACTCTTTGCATGACTAAATCCTTTGACACAGGCTACAGGTCGTATCATTTGTCAGATCATCATGAAATTTGTACTGGTTGTTAATAATGACATGTACACATTTAAATGGGAACGAGTCTTTTTGGGATCATTTGGCAAAAAAACATGGCTGCCAGCGGCCATCTTAGATTTTACTCTTTGCATAACTAGGCCTTTCAACTTTCCACATTCCTAATCATTCCATTGACTTTAACACATGAAATTATTCCCTTTCCAAGTTGAGCTACAGTGTCATTGACACTTTCATTGGGTTATTCGGGCAAAAAACATGGCCGCCAGCAGCCATCTTGGATTTTACTCTTTGTATGACTAAATCTTTTAGCACGGGCTACAGGTCGTACCTTTACTCTCATCATCATGAAATTTATCATGGCTGTTGAAATTGGAATGTAGATGGGAACAAGTCATTTTGGGATTATTCGGACAAAAAACATGGCCGCCAGTGGCCATCTTTGTTTTCAAAATTCAATCCATAAGCACGGGCCACAGGTCGCATTGTTCATCTGATCATCATAAAATTTGTCATGGATTTTAATATTGACATGTAGATGGGAACGAGTAATTTTGGGGTCATTCGGCCCGAAAACATGGCCGCCAGCAGCCATCTTGGATTTTACTCTTTGTATGACTAAATCCTTTAGCACGGGCTACAGGTCGTACCTTTAGTCTGATCATCATAACATTTGTCATGGATGTTAACAATGAGATCTAAATTGGAAATAGTCATTTTGGGCTCATTCGGCCCAAAAACATGGCCGCCAGCAGCCATCTTGGATTTTACTTTTTGTATGACTAAATCCTTTAGCACAGGCTACAGGTGGTACCTTTAGTCTTATCATCATAAAATTTGTCACGGCTTTTGAAATTGGAATGTAAATGGGAACGAGTCATTTTGGGGTCATTCGGACAAAAAACATGGCCGCCAGTGGCCATCTTTGATTTCAAAATTCAATCCATTAGCACGGGCAACAGGTTGCATTGTTCGTCTGATCATCATGAAATTTGTCATGGATTTTAATATTGACATGTAGATGGGAACGAGTAATTTTGGGGTCATTCGACCCAAAAACATGGCCGCCAGCAGCCATCTTGGATTTTACTCTTTGTATGACTAAATCCTTTAGCACGGGCTACAGTTCGTACCTTTAGTCTGATCATCATGAAATTTGTCATGCCTGTTGAAATTGGAATGTAGATGCGAACGAGTCCTTTTGGGGTCATTCGGATAAAAAAACATGGCCGCCAGTGGCCATCTTTGTTTTCAAAATTCAATCCATTAGCGCGGGCCACAGATTTTACTCTTTGTATGATTAAATCTGTTAGCACGGGCTACAGGTCGTACCTTTAGTCTGATCACCATGAAATTTTTCTTACCGAATGTGTACTACTTAAGTATTTAATCACTCGATACCCACGCAACTCATTTACTGACACGGAATTTATGAACCGTTGTTCCGTGTTTCAACAAAAGCTAAAAAACAGGCTATAACCCGAAAGAATTATCGGCAGCCCTGCATACATTGACACTCAATGACCGACGTGCTAATTTAACCAAGAAGCACCTGCTCAATGCCACTGATAAATGATATAATTTTGCACACAATACCATACTGGTGCATCATTATATAAGACATGAAAACAACTCGAACATTGTTTTTAAAAATTCACTCATGTGAGATACGAATAATGTCTTACTATATGCACACACGCGCAGTGAATAATTTACTCATTGAAAATGGAAACACATGGACAGTCTCGTTCAAAGATCGGACGTGATGTTCGTAGTTATCCATCCTTACATTAAAAACTCCCCTACATGGGAATCAAACACCCGCTAAGGGACTAACTATTTAATTCTTGTACTTTACGATATGTGACTGCCAGAATCCTTGAAATATTGGCTTTTAACGACACACAGCCTGTTGAAACGTAGATTACTCAATACAGATATATCTTACAACACTTGCAAGAGATTACAACAATCTGGTCTAATTGATCAAAAGGAAAGTGCGAACTGCCTTGATCTGATACTTTACAGGACTAATCTGGCACACATGTGAACCGAATGCTACCACGCTATTACACAGTGGCCATGTCAATCACACTTAACGAACCAATGAAATTACGTGTTTGCTATACTGCCGTATTACACAAAGAACGGGGGGCTGACCATAGCACGTGTTATATTGACCAGCGATATTAGTAGTAAGTGCAGACCACACAACTTCGGGTCTGTGATAACTTGCACATAATGTTGCTTCCGACTTATTGCTATTTCACAACGAATGACACAATAACTCACGCCTATTATAATAGGCATGTTACTATGAACAACACGCGAAGCCTTGAAGGCCATCGCTCAATTCAGCTGTCTTGAGACAGTCTGTATCTACCATGCACACATACCTATATGTGTTGATCCCTCAGTTACTTTGAGGAATCTTAATTCCGCTCTCTCCTGATGAGACCTTGCGGGTTCACCAATTTCTAAATTGGTTGACAAAATAGGTCGAAACACTAAAAGGCAGTGTAGAGTGCTACATAGAATGTCCCGTCCATAGATCGGATGGGATGTTGGTATTTATCCAATTTTATATAAAAACTGATGCTCTTGTGGGTATAACCTGTGTATCTCCCATTCCGGTGGGGTGATCCATCTCTAGTCTGACTGTGGCGGCGTTCTGTGTAGCACCATTGCACACTGCCTGCCTATACACATTCGAAGATAGGGTGCCTATACTGACACCCATTCTTACTGAATGTGTATTACTTAACCATTTAATCATGCTTACTACACGGTATGACAACATGGCAATCCCTGAATGTGGATTCTTGCCTATATATTGTATTATATTATAGTATAATATATTATCTAAATATACAACTGTTTCCAATAGGAAACGTATATATATACTGACTTCCATTCTAACCGAATGCGTTCCACTCAACTATTTAATCATTCTTTCTACACAACATGACACCATGACACCCCTGAACATTGAGGCCTGTCTACATATCAGATGCGTAACATCTAAATATGCAACTGTTTTCCAATAGGAAACGTGTATATATAATGACTCATTCTTAACGAATGTGTACTACTTAACTATTTAATCATGCTTTCTACACGATATGACACCATGACACCCCTGAACATGGAGGCCCGTCTACATATCAGATGCGTAATATCTAAATATGCAACTGTTTTCTAATACGGCAATAGGAAACGTGTTTATATAATGACTCTCATTCTTAACGAATGTGTACTACTTAACTATTTAATCATGCTTTCTATGACGGTATGACACCATGACATCCATGAACATGGATGCCTGCCAACATATCAGATGCATAATATCTAAGTATGCAACTGTTTTCAAATAGGAAACGTGTGTATATATACTTACTCACATTCTAACTGAATGTGTACTACTTAACTATATAATCATGTTTTCTCCACGCTATGCGACCAGGACATCCCTGAACTAGGATGCCTGTCTACATATTATGTGCATACTATATAGGTATGCAACTGTTTTCCTACATGCTACGTGTATATATACTTACTCTCATTCAAACAGAATGTGTACTACTTAACTATTTAATCGTGCTCTATACACGATATTACACCATGACATCAATGAACGTGGATGCCTGCCTATATACATAGTATATGTATACTATCTAAGTATGCAAGTGTTTCCAATAGGAAACGTGTATATATACTGACTTACATTCCAACCGAATGTGTTCTACTCTACTATGTAATCATGCTTTCTACACGGTGTGACACCATGACATCCCTTAATTTGGATGCTTGCCTACATATTAGATGTATAATATCTAAGTATGCAACTGTTTTCCAATAGGAAACGTGTATATATACTGATTCTCATTCAAACTGAATGTGTACCACTTAACTACTTAATCATGCTTTCTACACGATAGGACACAATGACATCCCGTAATATGGATGCCTGCCTACATTTCGAACTAGCAAGAAGTGTGCATTATATATACACAAAAGATAAACTAAATGAATAAATTCATAGCAATTAGAAGATTGAAATCTTCCCATGATTACACACGATAAATAGTGTTAAAACCAATTGTACATGTTTATGTACTGAGACATTAGTGTCTCGAAGTATAAACTCTTCATCCACAAACGTGAAAAATCACAAACTCAAGTGACCTGCTAAAATTGGTCTACTCTAGCTATCAAAATGGCAAACATATCCAACTAGCAATGCGTGTGCTTTGTATTTAAACGAGGGCCCACTGATATTCAATTGAATTCATCCATTTATTTGGGAAATTCATTGGGTAACACGCTCAACTTATCTGTAAGACACATATAGAGCCCACTAATATTATTTGATATTATGCTCTGTCTTGCTTGATTATTATATACACATGCGAGCCAACTGGAATGCACCATTATCTCAAACCATAAATCCATGGAGAGCGGTGTGTTCTATGCTCTTACACGCTATTTTGGAATTAACATATACATGTAATACCAAATGCCATCAAATATGGCGTACTATACACAAATTTATCTGGAAATGTATATGATTGGTGTGTCAAAACATCGACACGTCATTAATCACCAACTCCTATAGAGTAGGGATATCAATTTCCTATCATTAAAGTTACACAGGGCACAATGTCCACCACATGTTGATTCTGTCATGGAACAGTTTGAACTAGACTAAACCAATTCCTTCCAGACCACATGTGTTCTGGGTATATAGCATATAGGAAAACTTATATACTTCACAATCAACGTGTCGGCCCTAGTAAGCGCTGTTGTAAAGACAGGTCAAGCCATTCTAGGTTGCATATAATATGCAAATACAGAAGAAATCTGCATCTAAAATGCAACAAATAGGCATAAACTATGCTGGTTTAAATTATGACTGTCACATTACTAACTCATTTGACTCAAAGTGCAAAACTTGGGCGTGACACGACCGACTGCTCTAATAATATAAGCAGCACGATGGAATCTATAAATTCCGGGCTCAGAATACTCATTAAAGTGGTATTCATCCAATTTTATATAAAAAATCTCATTCTTACCTAATGTGAACCACTTAAATATTAAACATGCTTTCTGCACGGTATGACACCATGACATCCCTGAACATGGATGCCTGTCTACATATTAGATGTATGATATCTAAGTATACAACTCTTTTCCAATAGGAAACGTGTATATATACTGACTCTCATTCTTACCGAATGTGTACTAGTTAAGTATTTAATCACTCGATACCCACGTAATTCATTTACTGAAACGGAATTTATGAACCGTTGTTCCGGGTTTCAACAAAAGCTTAAAAAACAGGCTATTACCCGAAATAATTATCGGCGGCCCTGCAGACATTGACACTCAATGACCGACGTGCTAATTTAACCAAGAAGCACCTGCTCAATGCCACTGATAAATCATATAAATTTGCACACAATACCATACTGGTGCATCATAATATAAGACGTGTTACAAAACAACTCGAACATTGTTTTAAACAAAATCACTCATGTGTGATACGAACAATGTCCTAACAATATGCACAAATGCGCAGTGAATAATTTACTCATTGAAAATGGAAACACATGGAAAGTCTCGTTCAAAGATAGGACGTGATGTTCGTAGTTATCCATCCTTACATTAAAAACTCCCCTACATGGGAACCACTTAACTATTTAATCATGCTTTCTACACGGTATGACACCATGACATCCCTGAATTCGGATGCCTGCCTACATATTAGATGTATAATATCTAAGTATGCAACTCTTTTCCAATAGGAAACGTGTATATATACTGACTCTCATTCTTACCGAATGTGTACTACTTAAGTATTTAATCACTCGATACCCACGCAACTCATTTACTGACACGGAATTTATGAACCGTTGTTCCGTGTTTCAACAAAAGCTAAAAAACAGGCTATAACCCGAAAGAATTATCGGCAGCCCTGCATACATTGACACTCAATGACCGACGTGCTAATTTAACCAAGAAGCACCTGCTCAATGCCACTGATAAATGATATAATTTTGCACACAATACCATACTGGTGCATCATTATATAAGACATGAAAACAACTCGAACATTGTTTTTAAAAATTCACTCATGTGAGATACGAATAATGTCTTACTATATGCACACACGCGCAGTGAATAATTTACTCATTGAAAATGGAAACACATGGACAGTCTCGTTCAAAGATCGGACGTGATGTTCGTAGTTATCCATCCTTACATTAAAAACTCCCCTACATGGGAATCAAACACCCGCTAAGGGACTAACTATTTAATTCTTGTACTTTACGATATGTGACTGCCAGAATCCTTGAAATATTGGCTTTTAACGACACACAGCCTGTTGAAACGTAGATTACTCAATACAGATATATCTTACAACACTTGCAAGAGATTACAACAATCTGGTCTAATTGATCAAAAGGAAAGTGCGAACTGCCTTGATCTGATACTTTACAGGACTAATCTGGCACACATGTGAACCGAATGCTACCACGCTATTACACAGTGGCCATGTCAATCACACTTAACGAACCAATGAAATTACGTGTTTGCTATACTGCCGTATTACACAAAGAACG
The DNA here is from genome assembly GCA_032622095.1 of Siphonodentalium dalli. NCBI lineage: Eukaryota > Metazoa > Mollusca > Scaphopoda > Gadilida > Siphonodentaliidae > Siphonodentalium > Siphonodentalium dalli. Next base: position 24,756,766 of record CP136069.1, read on the forward strand.
GGGGGCTGACCATAGCACGTGTTATATTGACCAGCGATATTAGTAGTAAGTGCAGACCACACAACTTCGGGTCTGTGATAACTTGCACATAATGTTGCTTCCGACTTATTGCTATTTTACAACGAATGACACAATAACTCACGCCTATTATAATAGGCATGTTACTATGAACAACACGCGAAGCCTTGAAGGCCATCGCTCAATTCAGCTGTCTTGAGACAGTCTGTATCTACCATGCACACATACCTATATGTGTTGATCCCTCAGTTACTTTGAGGAATCTTAATTCCGCTCTCTCCTGATGAGACCTTGCGGGTTCACCAATTTCTAAATTGGTTGACAAAATAGGTCGAAACACTAAAAGGCAGTGTAGAGTGCTACATAGAATGTCCCGTCCATAGATCGGATGGGATGTTGGTATTTATCCAATTTTATATAAAAACTGATGCTCTTGTGGGTATAACCTGTGTATCTCCCATTCCGGTGGGGTGATCCATCTCTAGTCTGACTGTGGCGGCGTTCTGTGTAGCACCATTGCACACTGCCTGCCTATACACATTCGAAGATAGGGTGCCTATACTGACACCCATTCTTACTGAATGTGTATTACTTAACCATTTAATCATGCTTACTACACGGTATGACAACATGGCAATCCCTGAATGTGGATTCTTGCCTATATATTGTATTATATTATAGTATAATATATTATCTAAATATACAACTGTTTCCAATAGGAAACGTATATATATACTGACTTCCATTCTAACCGAATGCGTTCCACTCAACTATTTAATCATTCTTTCTACACAACATGACACCATGACACCCCTGAACATTGAGGCCTGTCTACATATCAGATGCGTAACATCTAAATATGCAACTGTTTTCCAATAGGAAACGTGTATATATAATGACTCATTCTTAACGAATGTGTACTACTTAACTATTTAATCATGCTTTCTACACGATATGACACCATGACACCCCTGAACATGGAGGCCCGTCTACATATCAGATGCGTAATATCTAAATATGCAACTGTTTTCTAATACGGCAATAGGAAACGTGTTTATATAATGACTCTCATTCTTAACGAATGTGTACTACTTAACTATTTAATCATGCTTTCTATGACGGTATGACACCATGACATCCATGAACATGGATGCCTGCCAACATATCAGATGCATAATATCTAAGTATGCAACTGTTTTCAAATAGGAAACGTGTGTATATATACTTACTCACATTCTAACTGAATGTGTACTACTTAACTATATAATCATGTTTTCTCCACGCTATGCGACCAGGACATCCCTGAACTAGGATGCCTGTCTACATATTATGTGCATACTATATAGGTATGCAACTGTTTTCCTACATGCTACGTGTATATATACTTACTCTCATTCAAACAGAATGTGTACTACTTAACTATTTAATCGTGCTCTATACACGATATTACACCATGACATCAATGAACGTGGATGCCTGCCTATATACATAGTATATGTATACTATCTAAGTATGCAAGTGTTTCCAATAGGAAACGTGTATATATACTGACTTACATTCCAACCGAATGTGTTCTACTCTACTATGTAATCATGCTTTCTACACGGTGTGACACCATGACATCCCTTAATTTGGATGCTTGCCTACATATTAGATGTATAATATCTAAGTATGCAACTGTTTTCCAATAGGAAACGTGTATATATACTGATTCTCATTCAAACTGAATGTGTACCACTTAACTACTTAATCATGCTTTCTACACGATAGGACACAATGACATCCCGTAATATGGATGCCTGCCTACATTTCGAACTAGCAAGAAGTGTGCATTATATATACACAAAAGATAAACTAAATGAATAAATTCATAGCAATTAGAAGATTGAAATCTTCCCATGATTACACACGATAAATAGTGTTAAAACCAATTGTACATGTTTATGTACTGAGACATTAGTGTCTCGAAGTATAAACTCTTCATCCACAAACGTGAAAAATCACAAACTCAAGTGACCTGCTAAAATTGGTCTACTCTAGCTATCAAAATGGCAAACATATCCAACTAGCAATGCGTGTGCTTTGTATTTAAACGAGGGCCCACTGATATTCAATTGAATTCATCCATTTATTTGGGAAATTCATTGGGTAACACGCTCAACTTATCTGTAAGACACATATAGAGCCCACTAATATTATTTGATATTATGCTCTGTCTTGCTTGATTATTATATACACATGCGAGCCAACTGGAATGCACCATTATCTCAAACCATAAATCCATGGAGAGCGGTGTGTTCTATGCTCTTACACGCTATTTTGGAATTAACATATACATGTAATACCAAATGCCATCAAATATGGCGTACTATACACAAATTTATCTGGAAATGTATATGATTGGTGTGTCAAAACATCGACACGTCATTAATCACCAACTCCTATAGAGTAGGGATATCAATTTCCTATCATTAAAGTTACACAGGGCACAATGTCCACCACATGTTGATTCTGTCATGGAACAGTTTGAACTAGACTAAACCAATTCCTTCCAGACCACATGTGTTCTGGGTATATAGCATATAGGAAAACTTATATACTTCACAATCAACGTGTCGGCCCTAGTAAGCGCTGTTGTAAAGACAGGTCAAGCCATTCTAGGTTGCATATAATATGCAAATACAGAAGAAATCTGCATCTAAAATGCAACAAATAGGCATAAACTATGCTGGTTTAAATTATGACTGTCACATTACTAACTCATTTGACTCAAAGTGCAAAACTTGGGCGTGACACGACCGACTGCTCTAATAATATAAGCAGCACGATGGAATCTATAAATTCCGGGCTCAGAATACTCATTAAAGTGGTATTCATCTAATTTTATATAAAAAATCTCATTCTTACCTAATGTGAACCACTTAAATATTAAACATGCTTTCTGCACGGTATGACACCATGACATCCCTGAACATGGATGCCTGTCTACATATTAGATGTATGATATCTAAGTATACAACTCTTTTCCAATAGGAAACGTGTATATATACTGACTCTCATTCTTACCGAATGTGTACTAGTTAAGTATTTAATCACTCGATACCCACGTAATTCATTTACTGAAACGGAATTTATGAACCGTTGTTCCGGGTTTCAACAAAAGCTTAAAAAACAGGCTATTACCCGAAATAATTATCGGCGGCCCTGCAGACATTGACACTCAATGACCGACGTGCTAATTTAACCAAGAAGCACCTGCTCAATGCCACTGATAAATCATATAAATTTGCACACAATACCATACTGGTGCATCATAATATAAGACGTGTTACAAAACAACTCGAACATTGTTTTAAACAAAATCACTCATGTGTGATACGAACAATGTCCTAACAATATGCACAAATGCGCAGTGAATAATTTACTCATTGAAAATGGAAACACATGGAAAGTCTCGTTCAAAGATAGGACGTGATGTTCGTAGTTATCCATCCTTACATTAAAAACTCCCCTACATGGGAACCACTTAACTATTTAATCATGCTTTCTACACGGTATGACACCATGACATCCCTGAATTCGGATGCCTGCCTACATATTAGATGTATAATATCTAAGTATGCAACTCTTTTCCAATAGGAAACGTGTATATATACTGACTCTCATTCTTACCGAATGTGTACTACTTAAGTATTTAATCACTCGATACCCACGCAACTCATTTACTGACACGGAATTTATGAACCGTTGTTCCGTGTTTCAACAAAAGCTAAAAAACAGGCTATAACCCGAAAGAATTATCGGCAGCCCTGCATACATTGACACTCAATGACCGACGTGCTAATTTAACCAAGAAGCACCTGCTCAATGCCACTGATAAATGATATAATTTTGCACACAATACCATACTGGTGCATCATTATATAAGACATGAAAACAACTCGAACATTGTTTTTAAAAATTCACTCATGTGAGATACGAATAATGTCTTACTATATGCACACACGCGCAGTGAATAATTTACTCATTGAAAATGGAAACACATGGACAGTCTCGTTCAAAGATCGGACGTGATGTTCGTAGTTATCCATCCTTACATTAAAAACTCCCCTACATGGGAATCAAACACCCGCTAAGGGACTAACTATTTAATTCTTGTACTTTACGATATGTGACTGCCAGAATCCTTGAAATATTGGCTTTTAACGACACACAGCCTGTTGAAACGTAGATTACTCAATACAGATATATCTTACAACACTTGCAAGAGATTACAACAATCTGGTCTAATTGATCAAAAGGAAAGTGCGAACTGCCTTGATCTGATACTTTACAGGACTAATCTGGCACACATGTGAACCGAATGCTACCACGCTATTACACAGTGGCCATGTCAATCACACTTAACGAACCAATGAAATTACGTGTTTGCTATACTGCCGTATTACACAAAGAACGGGGGGCTGACCATAGCACGTGTTATATTGACCAGCGATATTAGTAGTAAGTGCAGACCACACAACTTCGGGTCTGTGATAACTTGCACATAATGTTGCTTCCGACTTATTGCTATTTCACAACGAATGACACAATAACTCACGCCTATTATAATAGGCATGTTACTATGAACAACACGCGAAGCCTTGAAGGCCATCGCTCAATTCAGCTGTCTTGAGACAGTCTGTATCTACCATGCACACATACCTATATGTGTTGATCCCTCAGTTACTTTGAGGAATCTTAATTCCGCTCTCTCCTGATGAGACCTTGCGGGTTCACCAATTTCTAAATTGGTTGACAAAATAGGTCGAAACACTAAAAGGCAGTGTAGAGTGCTACATAGAATGTCCCGTCCATAGATCGGATGGGATGTTGGTATTTATCCAATTTTATATAAAAAATGTAGATGTGAACGAGTCATTTTGGGGTCATTCGGCCAAAAATAATGGCCACCAGAAGCCATCTTGGATTTAACTCTTTGCATCACTAAATCCTTTGGCGCGGCCTACGGTCGTAGCTTTGGTCAGATCTTCATGAAATTTGTTACGGATGTTAACAATGACATGCAGATGGGAATTATTCATTTTGGAGTCATTTGGCAAAACAAACATGGCTGCCAGCAGCCATCTTGGATTTTACTCTTTGCATGACTAAATCCTTTGACACAGGCTACAGGTCGTATCATTTGTCAGATCATCATGAAATTTGTACTGGTTGTTAATAATGACATGTACACATTTAAATGGGAACGAGTCTTTTTGGGATCATTTGGCAAAAAAACATGGCTGCCAGCGGCCATCTTAGATTTTACTCTTTGCATAACTAGGCCTTTCAACTTTCCACATTCCTAATCACTCCATTGACTTTAACACATGAAATTATTCCCTTTCCAAGTTGAGCTACAGTGTCATTGACACTTTCATTGGGTTATTCGGGCAAAATACATGGCCGCCAGCAGCCATCTTGGATTTTACTCTTTGTATGACTAAATCCTTTAGCACGGGCTACAGGTCGTACCTTTAGTCTCATCATCATGAAATTTGTCATGCTGTTCAAATTGGAATGTAGATGGGAACGAGTCATTTTGGGGACATTCGGACAAAGAACATGGCCGCCAGCGGCCATGTTTGATTTCAAAATTCAATCCATTAGCACGGGCTACAGGTCGTACCTTTGGTCCGATCTTTATGAAATTTGTCATGAATATTGACATTGTCATGTAAATGGGAACGAGTTATTTTGGGGTCATTCGGCAAAAAACATGGCCACCAGCCACCATTTTGGATTTCAAAATTCAATCCATTGGCGCGGGCTACAGGTCATACTGCTCGTCTGATCATCATGAAATTTGTCAAGGATGTTAATATTGACATGTAGATGGGAACGAGTCATTTTGGGGTCATTCGGCCAAAAAAAATGGCCACCAGAAGCCATCTTGGATTTAACTCTTTGCATCACTAAATCCTTTGGCGCGGCCTACATGTCGTAGCTTTGGTCAGATCTTCATGAAATTTGTTACGGATGTTAACAATGACATGTAGATGGGAATTATTCATTTTGGAGTCATTTGGCAAAACAAACATGGCTGCCAGCAGCCATCTTGGATTTTACTCTTTGCATGACTAAATCCTTTGACACAGGCTACAGGTCGTATCATTTGTCAGATCATCATGAAATTTGTACTGGTTGTTAATAATGACATGTACACATTTAAATGGGAACGAGTCTTTTTGGGATCATTTGGCAAAAAAACATGGCTGCCAGCGGCCATCTTAGATTTTACTCTTTGCATAACTAGGCCTTTCAACTTTCCACATTCCTAATCATTCCATTGACTTTAACACATGAAATTATTCCCTTTCCAAGTTGAGCTACAGTGTCATTGACACTTTCATTGGGTTATTCGGGCAAAAAACATGGCCGCCAGCAGCCATCTTGGATTTTACTCTTTGTATGACTAAATCTTTTAGCACGGGCTACAGGTCGTACCTTTACTCTCATCATCATGAAATTTATCATGGCTGTTGAAATTGGAATGTAGATGGGAACAAGTCATTTTGGGATTATTCGGACAAAAAACATGGCCGCCAGTGGCCATCTTTGTTTTCAAAATTCAATCCATAAGCACGGGCCACAGGTCGCATTGTTCATCTGATCATCATAAAATTTGTCATGGATTTTAATATTGACATGTAGATGGGAACGAGTAATTTTGGGGTCATTCGGCCCGAAAACATGGCCGCCAGCAGCCATCTTGGATTTTACTCTTTGTATGACTAAATCCTTTAGCACGGGCTACAGGTCGTACCTTTAGTCTGATCATCATAACATTTGTCATGGATGTTAACAATGAGATCTAAATTGGAAATAGTCATTTTGGGCTCATTCGGCCCAAAAACATGGCCGCCAGCAGCCATCTTGGATTTTACTTTTTGTATGACTAAATCCTTTAGCACAAGCTACAGGTGGTACCTTTAGTCTTATCATCATAAAATTTGTCACGGCTTTTGAAATTGGAATGTAAATGGGAACGAGTCATTTTGGGGTCATTCGGACAAAAAACATGGCCGCCAGTGGCCATCTTTGATTTCAAAATTCAATCCATTAGCACGGGCAACAGGTCGCATTGTTCGTCTGATCATCATGAAATTTGTCATGGATTTTAATATTGACATGTAGATGGGAACGAGTAATTTTGGGGTCATTCGACCCAAAAACATGGCCGCCAGCAGCCATCTTGGATTTTACTCTTTGTATGACTAAATCCTTTAGCACGGGCTACAGTTCGTACCTTTAGTCTGATCATCATGAAATTTGTCATGCCTGTTGAAATTGGAATGTAGATGCGAACGAGTCCTTTTGGGGTCATTCGGATAAAAAAACATGGCCGCCAGTGGCCATCTTTGTTTTCAAAATTCAATCCATTAGCGCGGGCCACAGATTTTACTCTTTGTATGATTAAATCTTTTAGCACGGGCTACAGGTCGTACCTTTAGTCTGATCACCATGAAATTTTTCATGGATTTTAATATTGACATGTAGATGGGGATGAGTAATTTTGGGGTCATTCGGCCCAAAAACATGGCCGCCAGCAGCCATCTTGGATTTTACTCTTTGAATGACTAAATCCTTTAGCACGGGCTACAGGTCGTACCTTTGGTCTGATCATCATGAAATTTGTCATCGATGTTAACAATAACATGCAGATGGGAACGAGTCAATTTGGGGTCATTCTACCAAAAAACATGGCCGCCAGCAGCCATCTTGGTTTTTACTCTGTGTGTAACTAAATTCTTTACTGCTCATTTTTACATTCTAGTCCGGGAGCTAATAGGGGTACCCTTGCACCCCCCCCCCACTGGGACTTAACTTCACCCAACTCATTTTGTTCTTTATTATGTCCTTCAACTTTTAAGCAATGTTAACAAGAAAAAAAGTGGCCGTGTAGACTCCAGACAAGATGGCGTCCATCATGGCCGCCGTTTTTCAGCCCAGACCCTAAGTCAGTTTTATGCAAATTATAGCGGGGAAATGTATATATTATCGTGAAGCTAAGACATAATGACACTTTTTTGGGCCAAAATTGAAACTCACGATCCATGATGGCCGCCAAAATGGCCGCCGGAAGTTGAAAATATGACATTTTTTCACAAATATCTACAAGATCAATTCATGCTGTTTGGAACTGGTTGAGTAATATGACTTTATTTAGTGTTTTGTATATTAACTGATCATTGGAGCAATTAAATATGCAACTAATGGGGTCCTAACCCCTTCTGATCCCTCAAAAATTCTATTTTACAGAACTCGATACAAAATTTTACAAAAAATCACAATTGGGATTCTAGTCATATTTCAACAAGAAATGAAAAGAACATTGTAATGTAAGTGAGGCATATCATTACCAATGAATATTCCAACTCTCTGGAACCAAAAATCTTACCTTGGCTCAAAATGGCTGCGAAAATGGCCGCCAAATTATGGAAAATGGTAAATATTGCCCCAGGGTGTCCTGCAATCGCTTAGAAGTTGTGGTTGATGTATACAATTGGCTAATCTATATTCTATACATTGCATACTAACATGTCTAATGCACCATGGATCATTTTTACTATTGTCACCACTGACATCACCAGAAATATGGGATTTTTCTCTCACAAACTTGACAAAAATATTGGCAAAAATTCACTTTTCAGGGTTCGACCATTTGTTCAAGTAAAATGCAACTATCTTTGGTATCAAAGGTGTTTATTGTTTTGGTATATCTTAAGTGTGTCACACTGTGGTGTTTAAAGACTAAAATGCTCAAGATGGGTTTCAAAATGGCAACCAAATTTGTAAAAAGTTAAAAGTTAACATATCCCGAACATTATTCTCTGCGTTATCCGAAAAAGATAGCAAATTGTGACTCACTTGGTTATTTTACGTATTAGTTAATTAACTGACAAATACGTTCTATTATATTTGTTCCAGTTCCGTATGGGGCATGACAAATTCATTTTAAAGTTGCAGTATGGAATTTTGCGGAATTTTTGCGAATAGGTATACATGTAGTGGTTGTATGGTCCATGGTGAGGTAAATATGTATACAATGAGTGACTGTATGATCGTGAATGTAGTGCATATGTATACATAGAGTGACTTTTTGGTCATGCGTCGGGTGTAGGTGTATACCTGGTGTGCATGCATGGTGAATCGTGGCTGTATCGTCATGTGTGGTATGTACGGGTATAACCAAGTATGGCTGCATGATCAGGTGTACGTGTATAAATTGTATAAAGTGGGTTACTATGTTGTCATATGGAGTGACTTGGGTAATGGGTGGGTTGTACATGATTGTGTATCTTGGGTGGCTATCGCTTTCTACAATAACTCAAGGGTATGTTAATCAATGAAGAGGTCATGTCAGAGAGTTCTCCATCTTGATGATGTTTGTGTAGATGGGGGCGTTAAGCGTGGAAAGCGATAGCCACCCATTAGCACACAGTCATTACATATATACATAAACACCACAGACATAACAATATAGTGACCCACTGTATACATATACACCTGACCCACGACCATGGATGACCATACAGCCATGCGTCACAATGCAGGCACACCGGGTATACTCCTAAACATGACCCGTAACCATATAGTCACTCCTTGTATACCCATTCATCTCACCATTGGCCATAAGGTCACCCCCTGTATACATATTCTCCAAACGCATGGTCAAATAGACAATCAATATCTACATCAACACCACAACAATGACCATAAAGTCATTCCGGTATACATATGCACCTCACCAATGGCCATATAGCCACTCGCTTCATACTCATACCCTCACACATGTCACCTGGTATACTCCTTCATCTGACATATGGCCACATAGTCACCCCGTGTGCACCTATTCAAAACATTTATACATGATCATGGTCAATCCTTGTATACATATTCGCCTCAACATTGGCAATGTCACTCCCTGTATCCCTATTTGTCACACCATAGCCGAATAGCCACTCAAGATATACTAATACACCCCATCCATGTCACTATAGTCACCCCATGTATGCATATGCACATCATCCATGGCCATATAGTCACTCGCTATATACTCATATCCCTCGCCCATGACAATAAAGCAACACGTGTGTATATTGGTATAACCTACACATGACCATACCGCCACGAGTCACCAAACAGGAGCACCAGGTATACTCATACGCCTGACACATGACCATTTAGTCACCCCCTGTATAGATGTTCATTACATTTGTGACCATACAGTCACTACTTGTATACCTACGTGTTCTCATCTCACTATTAACCATACAGTCACTACTTGTATACATATTTGACACACATAGTCATATAACCACTCGATATACATATGCAGCTCACCCTAGCCTATATATTCACTCCCGGTATACATGTAAACCTCACTAATGGCGATTCAGCCCTTCCAGATATAGAACAAACCCGCACACACGACCACTCAAACACTCTATGCTTGCATATACACCTCTCACATGACAATTCAGCAATTCACTGCATAATCATACACGCCATCCATGATAATATAGCTAAGCATTATATACCCACAAATGATAATACATCCACGAGATATACAAATATACATCCACCCGTTACCACAAAGACACTCCCTATATACCCACACGCTCGATAATGTCCACCCGGCTTACTCCAGGTATGCATGTACACTTCAATCATGACCGTACAGTCATTCCATATATACCTATACACATTACCGCGTAACCATAAAATCACTTCCTATTTATCCACACACCCCATCCATGACCATACAGAGTCTGTTCATTACAGACAACACATGCACATACCACCCATGACCTTACAGTCACTCCATATATACATAATCAACACATAGATGACCATGTAGCTATATCCATACACCACACCAATGACCATACAGGTACACCGGTTGCACTCGTACTGAATATACACAATCATACACCATAGAGTCACTCCATGCATACCGATTGACCTCACACCTGACCATGACCTCTCCATGTATACCTAGATGCATCTTACCATGGACAACCCACTAATAACCATATAGTCACTCATTGTATACCTACTCACATCAGGCATGACATACAATAACTCCCTGTATACCTATTCACCCACATATGATCATAGAGTAACTCCCTGGTTATGATCTTGGCATCCACACTGTATCATGTTGACATTTTTTTTTATCATAATGGACCAGAATAGCCAAAGATTATGATCCATCTCAGTTCTGTATCAAAGTTCTGCCCATTTCCTTTCAATAAATGTGGCCAAAATTACAAAAGAGGTTCTCAGCAATGCATACTTTAAAATGAATTTGTCATGCTCCATACTGAACTGAGACAACCAGAATAGAACATGTAGTTGTCAGTTAATTAACTAACATGTATAATAACCAAGTGAGTCACAATATGCTACCTTTTCGGATAATGCAGAGAATGTTCGGGATATATGTAAAAAATTAACATTCTACAAATTTGGTTGCCATTTTGGAAGCCATCTTGAGCAATTCAGTCTATAAACACTGTAGTGTGACACATTTAAAATAGACCAAAACAATAAACACCTTTCAATCCAAAGATAGTTATATTTTACCTGAAAAAATGGTCCAAACCTGAAAAGTAATTTTTTGCCAATATTATGTCAAGTTTTTGAGAGAAAAGTCCAATATTTTGGACGATGTCCGGGGTGACAATAGTAACAATTAACCATGGTGCATCAGACATGTTAGTATTCAATGTATAGAATGCAGAATATCCAATTTTATACATCAACCACAACTTGTAAGCGATTGCAGGACACGCTGTTGTAATATATACCATTTTCAATATTTTGGCGGCCATTTTGAGCCAAAGTAAGAATTTTGGTTCCAGTGATTTGGAATATTAATAGTTAATGATATGCCTCACTTACATTACAAAGTTCTGTTCATTTCTTGTTGAAATATGACTAGAATCCCAATTGTGATTTTTTGTGAAATTTTATACCGCATTCTGTAAAATCGATTTTTTTGAGGGATCGGAAGGGGTTAGGACCCCAATAATTGCATATTTCGTTGCTCCAATGATCAGTTAATATACAAAATACAAAATAAAGTTGCATTACTCAACCAGTTCTAAACAGCATGAATTGATCTAGAAGATATTTGTGAAAAAATGTTATATTTTCAACTTCCGGTGGCCATTTTGGCGGCCATCTTGGATGGTGAGTTTCAATTTTGGCTCAAAAATGTGTCATTATGTCTCAGCTTCACGAAAATATATACATTTGTATGCATTTTACAAAATTTTCCCGCTATAATTTGCATAAAACTGACTTAGGGTCTGGGCTGAAAAATGGCGGCCATGATGGACGCCATCTTGTCTGGAGTCTACACGGCCACTTTTTTTTCTCGTTAACATTGCTTAAAAGTTGAAGGACATAATAAGGAACAAAATGAGTGGGGTGAAGTTAAGTCCCAGGGGGGGTGCAATGTACCCCCTATTAGCTCCCGGACTACTCCTTTTTAATCTCTCTATTCATTGCTCATCACAAAAAAAATAACTGCTTTACAAAGTTGAGCTACAGTGTCATTGACACTTTCATTTTTATGTTAAACGAGCCCTGCAATTTAAACGTAGAAAGTTATGTATACTTAAATTGCCTTATGGTTGGGAAAATATATGTAAATCCAGAAACGACAAACAAATACGTATAGTGACACCACATCCACTTCTGATAGTAACAAATAACTAGAATGCACTCAGAGAGATACCAACGTGCGCAAAAATGTAATAAACAATAATTTAAAAAATAATTTCACTGTATTTTACTTAATTTATTTAATTTAATTTAATGTTAGCAAAAAAAGACAATTACCATTTCTCATTTCATCACAGATAAAAGGCAAATTACTATATTAATCATTTAAGTAATTAAAACCAATTCCATGTTGGCGAAAGGATGAGACTTTAATATCGATTACATTTTTTTCAGCGGCATATTTTCATTTTCCGATAGTCAAAGTTGACCAAAGGAGCAATTATAAGAAATAATTAATACTATTTGTGTAAATATTGATAGCAGCCAATATGCAACAATAAATATCAATAATTAATCAATAATTAATCAATAACGATCATTTTATGTAATAATAAACTCTTCAAACGGTGTTTGTGTCAACAAATGCGTTTTGTTTTGTGTTACGTCATTCGTCGTATTTGACCCGGAACTCGGCTGAAGGTTAGGCTATTCAGCCTATTGCGTCGAATTACGAAATCGCGTTTTGAATGTCTCTCTTTTCGCGCACGATAAAAAGAGGTCTTCGCACGAACCAAAAATGATAAAACTTCCCAATTGTAAGTAAAAATACCAAAATGAAGGAGTCTGTGTAGGTCCCGACGGAGTCTATAGACTCTTTGATGTAGAGTTCTGATGGAGAAAATGTAGTTCGATCTATTTTTGTCATAACTCTGACGTATTTTGACCTGGGAGAAAAAATCGAAATCGAGGCTCACTACGAGCATGCCAGTTATAAATATAGAAACAGGGAATCCTGACAAATGCCGATATCGGCGACAAACAAATAATCGAAAACAACACATAAAATAAACATAGCAAAAACGCGGCACAGTAAAAATGTCTGAACGCCACGAGGTTTTACGTCGTTTTTGGTGACGTCATGGAGTGTGACACCAACCTACGAATCTGTCTGATCGCCATACTGTTGCGCGAGCGCACGTAATAATGTAGTGAAATTATTGATTGTTATCACCAAGTGCTGCATACAAGCCTGAGTTTAGTGTGCCTGTCATTTGCAGAATGAGGTCCCAGAGGGTTAATTTAGTGACTATATCCCACATAATGGGCTAGCATCACCAAATTCACTCTCTGGGGGACATCATTATGCATGGCCTCATCTGCTATGGGAGACATAGACTCAGATTGAAGTTCCCAAATGGTGAAAATTGTGATGTACACCCATTGGGAACCTTGATTATGCAATGTGTCATCTGCCAATTTGGGGATGGAGAGGAAACTAAACTAAAAAAGAAATAGAATCTATGTGAAGAAGTTTCTATAGAAATTTGATAATAAAGAAACTTTCCAGAGAAGATGAGGCCTAAGCGTAACAAGGTCCACATAAGTTTAGTTTAGTGATGCTAGCCCGCTATGCGGGATCGCATCACTAAATTCACCCTCTGGGGACCTCATTCTGCAAATGACAGGCTCACAAAACTCAGGCTTGGCTGCATATTTTGAACGCAACTGTAATAATAACTAACCATTGTGTGAGAAGGAGTTAAGCAATTAATTATTGATAGCCTACGCATTCATTGTGATTCATCAGAATCCAGGTAGTCAGTCCAGGTATCCATATCTACCTGTAATTTACACCTGATGGGCGACACACGGTTAACTGGAGCAGGTGTGGTGCAGCGTTCAATACAAAATCAATTAACAAAACCGAATAGCAGTCAATGAGATTTGTCGGCCCACATGCATTCCGTCAGGACATTTTAGCAATTGATGATGGGGGCGTGGGCAGTACTTTTATCATGACATTTCGGGTCAGTGATGTGGGTCAATAGGGGGTTGGAATGGGAGATGAGACCTACCTCCCCCTCTCCCCCCCCCCCGCAACTTTAGCAAAAATTTTCAGATTAGGCCAAAAAACAATCATTGTTTCCGATACCCTGCCTGGCTTTCAATTTTCTCCAGAAGGCTATTCTGTAGTTACATGTTCCTGAGGGAGTGTCATTGTGAATATATATCATTTTTAGCTCAACTTTACTTTGTAAAGATTGAGCTATTGCCATGGCTTGGTATCCGTCGTCCGTGTGTGCGTGTGTGTGTGTGTCCGTGTGTGATGCGTCAACAATTTCCTTTAGAACAGGCTACAGGTCGTACCTTTGGTCGGATCATTATAAAATTTGTCATGGCTGTTGACATTCACATGTAGATGGGAACGAGGCATTTTGGGTTCATTCGGGAAACAAACATGGCCGCCAGTGGCCATCTTGGGTTTCAATATTCAATCCATTAGCACGGGCTACAGGTCGTACTGTTCGTCTGATCATCATGAAATGTGTCATGAATGTTAATATTGACATGTAGATGGGAACAAGTAATTTTGGGGTTGTTCAGCCAAAAAACATGGCCACCGGCAGCCATCTTAGATTTTACTCTTTGCATGACTAAATTCTTTAACACGGGCTACAATTCCTACTTTTAGTCCGACCGTTGTTCGGATTATGATATATTTGTTCATGGATGTTAACAATGACATGTAGCTGGGAACGAGTCAATTTGGGGTCATTCGGCAAAAAAACATGGCCACCAGCAGCCATTTTGGATTTTACTCTTTGTATGACTAAATCCTTTAGCACGGGCTACAGGTCGTACCTTTTGTCTGATCATCATGAAATTTGTCACGGCTGTTGAAATTGGAATGTAGATGGGAACGAGTCATTTTGGGGTCATTCGGACAAAAAACATGGCCGCCAGTGGCCATCTTGGATTTCAAAATTTAATCCATTAGCACGGGCCACAGGTCGTACTATTCGTCTGATCATCATGAAATTTGTCATGGATGATAATATTGACATGTAGATGGGAACGAGTAATTTTGGAGTCATTCGGCCAAAAACCATGGCCGCCAGCAGCCATCTTGGATTTTACTCTTTGTATGACTAAATCCTTTAACACGGGCTACAATTCGTACTTTTAGTCTGATCATCATAAAATTGGTCATGGATATTAACAATGCATGTAGATGGGAACGAGTCATTTTGGGGTCATTCGGCCAAAAAACATGGCCGCCAGCAGCCATCTTGGATTTTACTCTTTGTATGACTAAATCCTTTAGCACGGGCTACAGGTCGTACCTTTAGTCTGATCATCAGAAAATTTGTAATGGCTGTTGAAATTGGAATGTAGATGGGAACGAGTCATTTTGGGGTCATTTGGACAAAAAACATGGCCGCCAGCAGCCATCTTGGATTTCAAAATTTAATCCATTAGCACAGGCCACAGGTCGTACTGTTCGTCTGATCATCATGAAATTTGTCGTGAATGATAATATTGACATGTAGATGGGAACGAGTAATTTTGGGGTCATTCTGCCAAAAAACATGGCCACCAGCTGCCATCTTGGATTTTACTCTTTGTATGACTAAATCTGTTAGCACGGGCTACAGGTCGTACCTTTAGTCAGATCATCATTAAATTTGTCATGGCTGTTGAAATTGGAATGCAGATGGGAACGAGTCATTTTGGGGTCATTCGGACAAAAAACGTGGCCGCCAGTGGCCATCTTGGATTTCAAAATTTAATCCATTAGCACGGGCCAAAAAACATGGCCGCCAGCAGCCATCTTGGATTTTACTCGTTGTATGACTAAATTCTTTAGCACGGGTTGTAGGTCGTACCTTTAGTCTCATCATCATAAAATTTGTCATGGATATTAACAATGAAATGTAGATGGGAACGAGTCATTTTGGGGTCATTCGGCCAAAAAACATGGTCACCAGTAGCCATCTTGGATTTTACTCTTTGTATGACTAAATCATTTAGCACCGGCTACAGGTCCTACTTTTAGTCTGATCATTATCAAATTTGTCATGGCTGTTGAAATTGGAATGTAGATGGGAACGAGTCATTTTGGGGTCATTCGGCCAAATAATAATGCCGCCAGCAGCCATCTTGGATTTTACTGTTTGTGTGACTAAATCCTTTAGCACGGGCTACAGGTCGTACCTTTAGTCTGATCATCATAAAATTTGTCACGGCTGTTGAAATTGGAATGTAGATGGGAACGAGTCATTTTGGGGTAATTCGGACAAAAAACATGGCCGCCAGCGGCCATCTTGGATTTAAAAATTTAATCCATTAGCACGGGCCACAGGTCGTACTGTTCGTCTGATCATCATGAAATTTGTTATGGATGATAATATTGATATGTAGATTGGAACGATTAATTTTGGGGTCATTCGGCCAAAAAACATGGCCGCCAGCAGCCATCTTGGATTTTACTCTTTGTATGACTAAATTCTTTAGCATGGGCTGCAGGTCGTACCTTTAGTCTGATCGTCATAAAATTTGTCATGGATGTTAACGATGACATGTAGATGGGAACGAATCATTTTGGGGTCATTCGGCCGAAAAAATGGCCGCCAGCAGCCATCTTAGATTTTACTTTTCTCTTCATGTCTATATATAAACTAGTATTAGACATTCAACTTTCCACATTCCTAATTGCTCCATTGACTGTAATACATCAAATTATTCCCTTTCCAAGTTGAGCTACAGTGTCATTGACACTTTCATTTTTGGCTGTTTTGAATTTATTTGGGTTTCTTTGCGGAAGTGAGATAAACGCTCTTTATTAGAAATACATTTTAAAAGAACGTTTAGAACCAATTGGGTGTGCATGATTTTGGTATTTGCATGTCCCCAGAGCAAATGTTTAATTTACAGTGGCTGTATACAACAGCTTGTTTACATGAGCAATGAATGACGGTTTCCATGAGGTGGGTGAATTTTGACAGCGAGAAAAATTAACAAACTGGATTTTTTTTAAATGTTATCTGTTTGTTGAAATGTTATCTCGGTCAAAACCCATAACTGTGCACGTTGGATAACTATGCAGTTTATTACATTCATTTCTCAACTTCAGACCATATATTATCCCTAGAGTTTCTCACTAGTATTTATCGAAAAGCAAATAGGAAACTGTTCTGTACATTCGTTGATTTTAAACAAGCATTCGATAGCGTTTCGCATATAGGTTTATGGCAGAAAATGGTAACGGTAGGTATCAATGGCAAATGTTTCCAATTTATAAGGAGTATGTACAAACAGGTGAAATCTAAGATAAAAATTGGCCAAGACGTATCAGAGATGTATTGCAATTCCTCTGGAGTATTGCAGGGTGAGAATGTTTCTGCTTTTCTTTTTCCCTGTACCTGAATGATCTTGAGAGCTTTCTTACCTCAAATTCTGCCTCACACCTGAAACTGATAACGGACGATGTACTGAAGCAAATTGGAGTCTATTTAAAAATACTTATAACGATGATACGGTCATCTTCACGGAGACGGCAAAGGATATGCGGAAGGCAATGAAAGAATTTTCTGAATATTGTTCATTTTGGAAACTTAGTGTGAATGTCAGTAAAACTAAAATGATGATTTTTGGGTGCGACAGAAATCCTAAATCTCGCATACTATTTAATAACGAACCATTACAAATTGTATCACAGTTTAGCTAGTTGGGTATCATAATCACCAGAAACGGATCATATTCAAAGGCTATAAATCATCTCATTATGAAAGCGAATAAAGCTATGTTTAGTCTCCTGCATAAATCTAGATCACTGAACATATCTGTGAACTTACAAATTGAGCTTTTTTCTAAAACCGTAAAACCGATTTTATTATATGGTTGTGAAATTTGGGATATCAGCACATAGAGAAGTTAGAGAAGATACAACTAAAATTCCTGAAATATGTATTGGGACTAAAACCAAGTACACAAAACGTTATGGTTTATGGCGAGACAGGCACTTTTCCTCTTAGCATAGACATAAAATGCAGGGGCCTGTTTCACGAAGCAAGGTCATAAGATTATCTTAAGATGGACTTAATCTAAGATCTAAGGTGGATCTTATGATGTAACTTTTCCGTTTCAAGAACGCGTTTCACAAAACAAGATTAATTCCTACTTAAGTAGTAAGTTAAGTTCCCGCTCATATAGACTGGTTATCGACAATTTTCTACAGTCCGGAACGAAAAAATGTGGGCTTGTGCAATCGTTATGTACGGCATTGAGAGGTTATCGAGAAAGAGCCGAGTCCGAGTTGACATTATTGTGTGACAGGGATGCTGGATAGCGACTGGGATGGGGTGGGCGAATCAGCGCATGTATCTTAGTGTCTATAGTCAATGCATGGCCTTATATTCGCATATGGATCTTAGACTTGTATGAGTTCCACGATGTGAATTCGAACATGAGTACATCACAGGCTCTTAAAATGACGAGCTTTGCTTTACTGACGAGTGGCGGTGTCAGAAATAAGACAATATAATTATATGGATCGATGCATGACTGCGACCATGCATTCACGCCGAGTTAATCAACTGAGAGCAATGATCAGGCGGCGATTTTTTTTATGTGAGCCGACATAACTCGTATATTATCGACCACCGCTCTCTACGTATAGCAATAATACAAATAAATCGGCGAGGTCATTTTTCGATTCAAAGGGAAATGAAAAATATTTGTTAGAGTAACTGTTTTATTATTTTTATGCAGATGTTTCATGTGGTTGTCATACCATGGATATATATATAAAACTACGTTTTCGTTAGCACACTCGTATTAAGGGGTGTCATCGTTACGGGTGTGTATATCATATATACAGTATGCTGTACAACGGTTATCCCACCACTGCAAAAAAGAACATGACAAAAATCACGACATACATGTATGGGCGTGGGCATAAACTCAATAAAAATAATATTCTCTATAGAAAATTGTCACTATTTCTAAAACATATTTTGTCAGTGCGACAAAGGGTTAATCGGGGACGAATTTCATTATATAATGGAATGCCCAGCAATGAATTCCATGAGGAGGAGATTTCTACCAACCCAACTAACTGTACAGTCAAATACCCATAATTTCAAAAAATTGATGAATCCCTCTGATGTAGTAATTATAAATAAACTGTGTGGGTATCTCAGATACATACTTAAAGTTGGATCACCGCAGAATATGCCCGACTATATCCATTAATTGTAATATTATTCTCACATGAACCCAGATCTTATATACATATATATATATATATATATATATATATATATATATATACTAGCCTATGAGCCTGACGTTGTCCGGGCTATTCAAAAACCAAATTTCAAGTCGATAGCTCCACCCGTTTCCGAGATCTGGTCTGCGCATGCGCGAAGCTTGTGTCACACGGGCTCGGAGACCCGATAAAATTCGTATCCGGGACAAGATACATTCACATAGCAAATTTCAAGTCGATAGCTCCACCCGTTTCCGAGATCTGGTCTGCGCATGCGCTGCACTGGCGTCGCACGGTCTCGCCAATACGACAACATCGACCGCCTGGTGTCGCGCTATTCAAAAACCAAATTTCAAGTCGATAGCTCCACCCGTTTCCGAGATCTGGTCTGCGCATGCGCGAAGCTGGCGTCGCAGGGGCTCGGCGACCCGATAAAATTCATAACCGGGGCAAGATACATTCACATAGCAAATTTCCAGTCGATAGCTCCACCCGTTTCCGAGATCTGGTAACCAAATTTCAAGTCGATAGCTCCACCTGTTTCCGAGATCTGGTCTGCGCATGCGCGAAGCTTGCGTCACACGGGCTCGGCGACCCGATAAAATTCGTATCCGGGGCAAGATACATTCACATAGCAAATTTCAAGTCGATAGCTCCACCCGTTTCCGAGTTCCCGTATATCTCTCTGCAGATGCTAATAAGTTGAATGGTAAACAAACGCTCTTTATAGCGATGCGTCAAAAAACAAACGCTCATTAAATTATCACTTGATTAACAACCGCAGTGCCGTTTTTTTGTGACTGAGAGTGGAGAACGGGTGGTCTGAGCTTCTCCAAAACGCGACGCCGACGGTGTCAGTGGGATTTTACCTTTGGATAGGAAGTTTGAACTCAATCGAGCCAGCCGTTTTCGATTCCATAAAGGACAGACAGACAGAGGTCTCAAAATGTATATGAGACTAGCAGGTTAGCCCGCCACCGGCGGCGTTTGTCCGAAACATGACATTTTTTTAATTTTTATTTTTTATTTTTATTATTTGTTTTTATTTTTAATATTATGTTTTTGTTTTATTTTTTAATATTAATTTAATGTTTTATAAATTTAAATTTTTTTTTTTTGAATTTTTTAATATTTATTTAATTATTAATTTAATTTAATTGTTTTTTATAATTTAATTTTTTTTTTATTATTAATTTTTATAATGAAAAATTGAGCCGATGAAATCCCCCCCTTCCGAAGTGGCGTTTGTGGTGATTTTGATGATTGGGAAGGGAGAAGATGTGCTCTGAGCTTCTCAAAAACGCGACCACGCCGGTGTCCGTGGGATTTTACACTTATATACGAAATTTGAGCTCAATCTGTACACGCGTTTTCGATTCTATGAAGTACCCTCATATATACACACATGCATATATATATATATATATATATATATATATATATATTATATATTTTGGAAGATCTGTGTGTGTGTGTGTAATCGATGAACTCGAAAACGGCCAACCCGATTTCGATGAAACATGGTATGTGGGGGTATTATCGGCCGGGGGGGGGGTGACATAGGCCTATTGATTTTCAGATCCGATGTCAACTTTTCACGTGCCAAGGTCAAGTATGTTTTTACGCTGTGTTACGGGACTTTCATTTGAGTTCGGTGCTTACAAATCGATTCGAAACAGCGCGAATAATAAAATGCCAGTTATAATAATGACACTGTGAGAATCTTTCGTGTTTCCTCTTTCCAACGATATATAATGCGTATGTATCCGTTTTAGTTATCTGCCTCAATTATCAAGAAGAAGTGGTACTATCTTCCATCAGGATAAAAACAATGCGTAACTTCTATGACGTCGTTAGAGGTCACAACGTTAGATCACGTTAACGCTTATCTGGCCGATGCATTTGACTGTTTCAGACGTCTTGGCGATATCTCGGGCACCGATGGTAATTTATCTTTACGTTGAAACTTTATAATTAATGAGCGTGTGTATATGAGGCGCGTTTATATACTTGAGTGGAAATCAAATCGGGTTAAACTGGCGGATGTTTACGGGCGAAATTTGATGCATAGGGTATCTCGGTATCCGCTGGGCCGATTTCCCGGTATCCGTTGGGCCGATTTCCACCATTTTTGGGGTGTTGGTGTTTGACCCCACCTGACCTTGACATTCAAAATGGTCAATTCAAGGTCAAAGCCCGGACGAAGTCGGGTCACCTTCTAGTATATATATATATACGGAAGTCTCAAATTATATAGTAGATAGATAGACTAGCCGATGAGCCCGACGTTGTCCGGGCTATTCAAAAACCAAATTTCAAGTCGATAGCTCTACCCGTTTCCGAGATTTGGTCTGCGCATGCGCGAAGCTGGCGTCGCACGGGCTCGGCGACCCGATAAAATTCGTAACCGGGGCAAGATACATTCACATAGCAAATTTCAAGTCGATAGCTCCACCCGTTTCCGAGATCTGGTATGCGCATGCGCGAAACTGGCGTCGCACGGGCTCGGCGACCCGATAAAATTCGTATTCGGGGCAAGATACATTCACATACCAAATTTCAAGTCGATTATCACTTGATTAACCACTGCAGTGCCGTTTTTGTGACTGAGATTGGAGAACGGGTGGTCTGAGCTTCTCCAAAACGCGACGCCGACGGTGTCCGTGGGATTTTACCTTTGGATAGGAAGTTTGGTCTCGATCGGTCAACCCGTTTTCAATTCTATAAAGGACAGACAGACAAACAGAGGTCTTCAAAATATATATGAGACTAGCCGATGAGCCCGACGTTGTCCGGGCTATTCAAAAAAAAAATTTCAAGTCGATAGCTCTTGTGTCACATAAATCAAATTGATTTTCTTCACCATGGTATACGATAGAGTTCTTTCCCATCGATTGCCTTTAGAGTAGATGCGAAGGCTATTTTATCATATGACTCAATCATTATTTACTTTGGAAAGTATGTCATAAATCAATTTCATATGAACTACTAGTTCATATCACCTTCCGATAATTTGATTGGTTTGTTGACAAAAAGTGTGTTCTGATTGACTGAATGGCAGCCGGGGCCGAGCCGTGTCTCTAACTAAATGCAGGTCAAATTTGTGCGCGTCAATCAACGCGATGCCGAAATTCTCGCAATTATAATCTTGAAATATATAGTTTTGGACATTGTTATACGATAAATAGAATATATAATTCGTATTTATCTAATAAACATACGATATAATGTCACAAACTGAGAACAGAATAGCGCACTATATCTTCGCGTGCATATTATTTCTGCTAGTTCACCAGGTGTAATTGGGCTTCGGATGCAATGAAGTGACGTCACATTAACCTTTTGCTGCCGATGTCATATAGCTATTTAGTGATTTGTGTGCGTTTTGGACATCATAATCAATTTATAGGTGTCATATGATAAATAGAATATGTAATTCGTGTTTCTCTCATATGATATTTATGAAACTCGTCACGAATTTTCAGTTTTCTCTCGCCGGAGGCTCGAGAAAACTGAAAATTCTTAAACTCGTTTCATAAATATCATATGAGAGAAACACTCATTTCATATCCTCTATATTCGCACAACAAAATAATTATTGGCTGGTACGTGTATTTGACGTCTATTAATATTCATTCATATTTTAATTTGAACCGACCTCTATTGTATTGGAATTGACATACTGATTGTAATTAACACCTATTGATTCTCATTTGATGTATATTTTAGACCAAATGGGCGTGCATAGTTGTCGTTCAAAAGTTATTGCTATTAGCTACGTTCAGTCAAATGTAAATAATGTAACGTGTATTGGTATTACATGTACCATTGATATTGTAACATATATTGCAAGTACCAAGTACATGTAACTGAACATCTATAAGTATCTAAGGAATAATCTCGGTTTCCTAATCTATAATTACACAGTTTAAAGCGATATACAAATAGTTTTTTATTCGGTACGTTGCGTTTAAACTGAGATTAATACATATAATTACATCGTAGAGAAAAAATATCAACATGAAGATGCATTTTAGATTGGAAGTATCGTTAACTAATGGGAACTGTCTAAATTGTTGCTGTGATTATTTCCTATACCCAACGCCCACTTCCGGTCCGAAGTTAATTATCCTGCTTAACTGCATTAACATATTGCAAACAAATGTCAAATTGCTATAGAAAATGCATTGGTGCTACCATTGAAATATAATAACATTGCATTGATATTTCGTCATTCCAGCAGCCGGCGTTTAGTGGAGCATCAATACAATGGATCTAGATGGTCTCTTCGAACGTTACTACCACGACCGTGTGGAAATTAGCAGAACGGCTATGAAACGTTCAAAATATATAGTCCTTCCTATCGTGAAAAAGATTTTGAAGTACGTCAACAGACATGACAGTATGTTTATGGTACAACCTATAGCGTTTGGTAGTACTTACCAAGGCTTGAAGATTTCCAAGCCGGATGAATTTGACTACAGCGTCCAACTTGATTTGCGAAAAAATTGGGTCAGCACAACACACACTCCAAGGTAAGCTGATTATTAATTGTTATGTATAGTCCCGCCTCGAATGGCAAATTTAATTAGTCGTAGCATGTTCTAAACGCAATTTAAAAAGATGAGAATCTTATATCGTTGGAATCAACAACGCACGAACTTTGTGCTGGGCACATATACTAGACGATTGGATCAACGGCTGTGATTCTGCACATGTGAGCCGATAACAGAATGACACACAAGGCACTTGAACCTAAATTATCAACATTTTCAGCACTAAACTTTATCTGTATGCAGGATGACAATCGATTGATAGCTAACGAATCTCTGCATTGAGACTCGTTTTGTTTTTATATATGTGATCTATCGCCAGTTTGAAAACATGTGATATAACACAATATAATTATTATAGCACATGTCGATCATGTCGACAAATTTGGTCAGAATGTTAGAGCAAATAACTGTGAGTTTGGACACAAATGAGGTATCAGCTTGTTTGAAAGATAGTATAGCATATGCTCGTATCTGCCAAAATACTATGTAATAATCATTATCCTAGTTTATTACCCTTTTCCTAGTTTCTGGTCATGTTTGCGATCGCCTCGGACATTTTTAATGCGAGGTACTCATCAACTCGAAACCACATGATTCTCCACCGTGAATATAATAAGATTCAAATCACGAATTTCTACTTTGCGACGGTGGACCTTTAATGTACAGTATTTGATACTACACTGTGCGAAACGAGATAACATATATTTAATATGGAATTAATTGTTATCATAAGACTACATAGTACATACATGCATTTGATAATCCATAAATATCATATTATTAACTGGAATCTAGCACATAATTATGAAAAAGCAGAAGATAGATTCATGCAGGTTCAGGAAAGTTACATGATGACGTTGTTCGTCGATTTTCATTGAAATCGACACGGTGACATCTTATGAATGAAATGAACATTATGAAATTGACAAATGTCAAAATTATATTGTTAATTTCAATAAACATGTTCCCGTTCACCTCTCGACAAGGAATAACTATTTTCACTCTTTGCATGACTAAATCATTCGACACACCAACAGGCTACATCCCTTATTCGATCGTCACCAAACTCCAGATGGATCTTCGAGATGACCTCTAGATGGAAGACATCGATTATTGCCGATATTCGTTAAAACATAGCTGCCAGTGGCCATCTTTGATTTTACTCTTTGCCTGACTAAATCCTTTGGCACACCGTACAGGCCACATCCCTGATCCAATCATCACCAAACTTCATATGGGTCTTCGGGGTGACCTCTAGATTGGAGTCATCGATTATTGCCGAAATTCGTTATAAAACATGGCTGCCAGCAGTCATCTTGGATTTCAAATTTGAATCCACATGCACACCCTGCAGCCCACATTTAGTGGTGAAATGTTTGAAATGAACATAATTTCATCTACACAATACACAACCTGTACTGCAACTTTTTGGCTTTCCTTCTTCTTTATCATTCTATTCATTGCTCAGCAAATAATAAACTCTTCCCAGTTGGGCCACAGTGTCATTGACACTTTCATATATAGGTCTAGTCTAGTGAGGCGAAGTCAGTTGTCCGGAAACGACATGCCAAGTGAAGTCTTGTCTGGATTCTGGCCCGGAGAGACACCTGACGTTTTGACGTCATGAAACGACCACCGAACTTCATGTGATTTGTTAGGAAAAAATTAAGCAAACATTGGGTTAAATTTAACCAAACATTGAGTTTGAATTAACTAAACATGGGGTTAGAGAAACTATATAATTATATTTCATCTCACTGGATGAGTTTTGACCATATAATCTGAGGTTCCGGTCATTAATTAAGCTTCCCAAAAATAACTACAATCAATGATTCATTTCTGACCGTAACGTCTGAATATTGATAGGAGAGATATTGCATTAAACCAGACTTTGAACTGAGTATGAAATATGAAACTCCGAAACGAGGTGTATCATATATAATGACTTACTTTTCGGGAACAAATTAACAACCTAGAAAAGAATACTTGTACCATGGACACAAGCAATACTACAAATATATAATTCCGACATAACAGATGCCTTCATGGTGTATTTGTTTGAGTTTTATACCAATAAAAAGAAGAACATACAGTGTATGAGCTCACACCCAGCAAATCTTTATCAAGGGGCGCAAATGAAAACCAGTGATTATTAACTTAACTATCCTAATACATATACGATAATAGCATAGTGTGTTTTGAGATGTGTGTTATCTCAACGAGTTAGAAGTATGATTTTTCGCGAGGCTCTGCCGAGCGAAAAATCATACTTCTAACGAGTTGAGATAACACACATCTCAAAACACACCATGCTATTGTTGTATTTATCTTATGCCAACTGACACTAAAAATTTGGGTCAAATTAAGCCTAATTTATTACAGTTTTCAGACAAAAACAACCTACATTTTGGTCATGTCGAAGAGCAATTCCCGTTACGCATGAATACGCAGTTACAGTACATGTGATGAGGTCGCGAATTTATGGAACATTGGGGTGATTTGTCAGCAACAAACAAGATATAAGTCCTGATTTAATATGAATCCATGTACAGAAATCGAAACAGTGAAATTCTTTCAATAACATATCAATGTTCTCAGACAAAAAGCAAAGATATTCAAACTGTTACAGTTCAGAATTCGTTAGATTGAAAATAACCATGCAAGTTCTGAGAAAAGTGTACATCGTATATTTTGCAAATTCTGTGCGGTGCAAGCAGTCTAAAATGACGGGAACAGAATAGTGAAAGCTTAAAATGTAGTCCTATTAGGGACATGTGATCATGTTTCATTGAATGTGTAGCTACATTACTATTTTAATCCACTTGTATGCATTAATTTATTCGTTTAAACCATTCGAAACGCTGAAGTATATGTGACCCGAGAGTTTTGTTGATACGTCGCCAAGACAGCAACGACGTGAGGTGAAAGGTCACATTGTGCATAGTCCGTTCTTGGAGTTTAATACACATATGTAAGATATCGCTAAAATTTAATACACAGTATAACATCAAACCGGTATAAGATAAAACAATCTAACCCAACAATTAAACCCAACTTCTGGAATTTGACCCAAACATTAACCCAACTTTGGATAACCCATCAATTTTGACTAAAATTTATTTTGGTTGTAACTGAAAGTGAAAATTATTACGCACGAGTATAGCGACCTCATTATATGGCACGTTTCCAGTCTTGTTAATAACTAACTAACCTCTGCGGAATGTTACACGGAATTCTTTTGAAAATACAGCAGAGTTACTGGTTTATATTTTCCTGTCTCGGGCGCAAATAATTATAGTCTGCTGACAGGCAAAGTTAGAATTTTTTAATCTAAACCTGTCTAATATCGACAATTTTATTTATTTCAAGCTCATTCCTCTTTCTGCTAACAGGTACTTCGGACTAAAGGCTAGTACAATGAGCAACGATCCAGTTGTAGTAAAGACAAATGTGCCATTACCACACCCCAAAGAAGGGGACACTTCATTTTTGTATGGAACATATGACGCAAACGATCCATCGTGGAAAGTGCAGGAAGCGAGGACTGGTGGTCCTGCGCCCGACGACAGCGTCATCTTTAACGGTTATCTCATACCTGTGTCAATTAAATTCAGACTGAGGAAGTTTGTGATACAAGCCGTCAGAGACCTCCGCTTTGAAGGTATATAAATAAAACATGTTTGATGCGTCCATACATCTATCATCATTCAACTCAACATTTACGGGTGCAATGTAATGCCTAATATATGTATATACACAGCTGTATACTATATGTATGTACATGTAATCTAAATAAAACATATCCTTTTATATATTATAGTATATGTTTTATTAAAGTTTGACGAGCTTTCGACTTACAAAGTCTTCCTCACATCTCAGGTTGAAAAACGAGGGATGGTTGGTATTTAATCTACCTTGGCTTGAAGTTAAGGTCCATTGGATGTGGTGACAAGAAGTGACAAGAACGAAAAATGTCAACACACAAGAATTAATATTATTCCCAGCCTCAATTTCAACCTAAAAACCATGGAGTGTCGTAGCGTTTAGAACTAACGAAAAACTGAAAACGTGCCATGCAAGGACTATAAGCGTGTTGCCCAAAAGCTATCAGCTTCCTGTTTAAATGCTGACCATGTGCTCTTTTTTCCAAAGTATCACAAGCATGGATACATATTCACAAGAGCATATCATTAAATTAATGTGCACTGTATACATACAACATGTCTGGAAACGATATTCAGGCATTCAAGTGTTAGTTTATCAGATTTATAGCTGTTTATTTTTCTCATCAGCTGTTGTCACCACATCCAATAGCCTTTTAGTCGCAGGGGCCAGTTATCGGTGTTCAAATCGTAAAAAAAAACCCGTTCTCGGTGTTCGGTCTTGGTATCCTGTCGTTCGTGAACATTCAATAACGCAGATTCGAATACACCACTACAAGCACGTACAAATGTGATGTGACTTTTACAACCTGTTTGTTTTTGTTTGGCAGATGGTGTGACTATCAGGGTGGCCCAGCTCACACCAGGTCCCGCAACTACTCTGACAATAACGTCTCCAATCTTAGATGGGAGTGTGTCAGTCGACTTCGGACCACTTCTCTGCACCAACGAAACTATTGAAGCGTGCAGCTTGCAATGGCCAAGGGCGGGAAAATGTTGGCCCGACAAAAACAAAGTGAGAGCGCTTTCGGCAATAGGGGTCGACTATGTTGGCAAGGAGACATTCGATTGGTCATCTGATTCAGTTAGAATAGAGAAGTCACTTTTCCGTGACATAGATGAGGATGGGGGATGTAGAAAGAAATCTCAGAGAATTCTGAAGAAGTTAAAGGACGATGTTTTCTCTCCAAAGAACGTAAAGGCAATAATGAGTTCATACTGTTTGAAGGTATGCAATTTCCACTACCACTGTCTCCATTGGATGCACAAACTTTAGTATAAAACGATCAGGGGTATATGGGCGGCTATTTGGTAAAAATTACGTCAAGTGAAAACTAATAAGGCTATGTCAAATAATTATCAATATGTCAAGTACAAATTAAAGGATGGCCTTCGTTATAGGTTATACTTTAGAAATAACAGTTTATTTTCAATAGTCATCTATTCAAACGTATTGAATAATGTTCGTGGACAATAGTTAATAGAGATATAGTACAAACAACTAAACATTGTTCGCAATTAATAGATGTCACTAGGCAATTAATGGGAAATAACTCAATCATACATGTATATATTTTCACCAATAGTGAAAAAATCAAATTTTATTGATGCCACACGAAAGTATAGACGTCGCTGATAAATTATGACGTAGTGTACTCGAATCCATGTTCTGCTTTGTTCGCGAACGACAGGCTACTAAGACCATAGAACGGGAACACTGGCACGTGTACAACTGGCCTGGCGGATTAACTCAATTTTAGGGTAAAGCCAGGTCAACCTGGAACAAATTTGGACTAAGTTGGTTTTTATTCAAGTTTGAAGAGGAATATATCCTCTATAACATATCCGAAATCCGCTAAAATTCTCTATGAGCATTTATTGTAATCCAAGATGGCGTTCTGAATACCAAATTAGTAATAAAATAAAATACACACAAAAAATTCATTAGTCGTAATCCATATCGGTAGAATGTCTGTCCCAAAATGGCCGCCAAAATATTTGGAAAATGTAACAACTAGTCCTATAAGAATGAACACGCTCTCGAAGTATGTGAGGAAGAATGATTTCAGATTATAATGGAACGAATGTTCGAATTCTCTATAATGTATCACGCGAGAGTGCGGGCGAAATCAGGGTATCATACAACGGTTAAATCTGGACTTTTTACGTATTTTCACTTTTAGGTGGTTAACCAATATGTTGCTTTCGTCGTAGCATAATTATTGCATTATTGTTTGGTCTGTCACTCTATTGGCTCCCGTTCTCTAAATGTACACAAACTGGTATATATATTTCTGATGGAGGAGTAAGACGTTCTGGTGTCGCCGATGAGGGTACTGTAGAAAAACACACTTCATAGGCCGAAAAATGGGCATCTTTAAAATCTCTGTAAACAAAATTTGCTTAAAGCCGATTTTGGATATGTTTTAGAGGATATATCCCTTTTCAAAATGAAGTAAACACCAACAAATTGTGTATAAGTCAAATCTGTTATCGACCAGATACACACGTAATGTTCTAGTCTAGATGGTCTAGATTCTTACTCCCTGAATAGTGATGAATAAGAATCCACACTCTCGAGCATGACGTGGTATTGATAACCTGTCGTTCATGAATATAGAAGAGCGCGGATTCGAATGCACCCAACAGGTGTAAAAAAAACCGGCAATCAATGGGACAGAACTCAAACAGAATCTCCCGCATTATAAAGGCTGTAATATATAAGGCGTCACAGGTCCACATAAATGTTACCATTAACCTCTTATATTTGCGTGTTTTGTATGGTACACTTCTAACATCGGCCGTCATCTACCCACCAACTAGAACACTCTATGTCCGCGGTAGGAAGCTAACAGTATCCAGCAAACGTACAACTATGTTCTACGTGTACATGCATTTCCAAACAAAGTCCGAGCACAGCATTGAGCTAAAAGAGAAGCTCCCTCAGTATAAAGGCTGTAATATACAAGGCGTCACAGGTCCACATACATGTTACCATAAACCGCTTATATTTGCGTGTTTAGGATTGGTGCACTTCTAACATTGGCCATCAACTACCCACCAACTAGAACAATCTATGTCCGCGGCATAAGGAAGCTATAGTATTCCGTAATGGTACAATTATGTTCTACATGTACATGCATTTCCATACAAAGTCCGTGCAGAGTCAGCATTCCATGAAGAATTATTCACTCGTTAATAATTTACGACACGGAACTTAACATATTATGGTCGATTTAAATGGGGCCTCTGCTCGTGCTTGACAATGCAAGTTATGCGGAGTTAATAGACATGCACATAAAAGTTCAATTACCAGTGGACACGACCTTACACCACAGATAATATTATATAGTATGTTGCTGCCTGACGTACGATGTTAGAAATTTTCAAATCCCCAATATTTCAGAACGCTCTTCTCTGGGAATGCGAAGACCACCCTGATTCATCTGATTGGACTAACGACAAGCTAGTCGAGCGTGTCCTGGGCATGACGAGTAGACTGTTGAAGTGGCTACGAGAAGGGAAGATACCATGGTATTTCCACGACAAGATTGATGTCCTTAGATTGAAACCTGAGAACAAAACGCACGCGGACAAAACAGCACTCAACATGGAACGCTTCTTGAGAAACCCAGCGGACGAAATAAGACGCGTGACACAAGCTTGACTTAGATTCGTGTCATTACATGTATATCGATTAACCCTTTACCCAACAGAACGGCCCTGTGCCAATGCATTCTCTTATATACCATAGGTCGCCTCGCATATATAAGAGAATGCATTGGCTTAACACATTAAAAATTATAAAATTGTTAAAGAATGTAAGAAAAAATGGTAAAAAGTGTTAAAAAAAGATTTGTTTTAGGCCAATGCATTCTCTTATATATGCGAGGCGACCTATGGTCGACTCGCATATATAAGAGAATGCATTGGCACAGGGCATAACCGTAACCATCCCAATGTGGTCAATGAGCCGGTTCCAATGATATCCATATTTGTATGGTTTTATTGAGACAGACCCAAGATATTTTAGGCTGTTGAAGCTTTATTTGGGCGGTTTTGGCCGGTTTGTTGGGTAAAGGGTTAACCCATCAATATTTTAATGCATTCACATTTATAAGATGTTATTTATTAATTTGTAAACCAATAGTTATTATGCCATCTATACTACCATGTCTGTCATAAGTATATGATCGTGGATGTAATTCACAATGGGAAATATATCTACATGAAAATGTATCTGTAAATTGGAATAAGATACTCGTGTTGTTGGTATATGGTGTAAGATTTATATTACATCAAAAGTCGCCCGTAACATACTGGTATATTTACATTTTTGAGGTTTTTGTTGAAAACTTCTAACTCTGCCCATCAAGATGTACCAGACAGTGCTAGCCGCCACGGTGCTGTGGGAAGTAGTGACCAATCGTCGACCAAATATAGTCAATTGATAAACTTGGCATATGACTAATTGTGAATTGTGACCCACGAGTATAGCGGCCTTATATACATTTGTCTTTAGTATGCCATGTTTCTTGTCCCATTGACGCGCAACCAACCAAATCGATGTGTTATGTTGCACTGATTTCGTTTGGAAATATAACATAGCTGGCTGCTACTGGATAATACTCTTTCGCATCGGACAACGAGAAGTATTAGACGCGCGAAGATAGAAGAACATGTTATCAATCTAAACCTCTCTATCATTGCGACATTGAACGTGGTGACATATTCTTTATGATATTCAAAAGTTTAATCAGAAAAAACTGACAGACGTTGATCTGAAATACAGCCAATTGCACCATGTGTGTTTGGGTAACTTTTGGTACACACACAAACCAGAAATGGAAATGTATTTGACCCCTCCACGCGGAGATAAGCAGACATATCGCTATCTGCTATTATATAATTTTGGGATCCCACTGCTCATGTATTATACTCTCGATCATCCCCTCGCTGACCATATCCATTTGGGACGAATTGCCTGATAATTTACCAGACAAATTTACCAATATGTGAACATAGCCGGAGAAAATTACATTGTCAAGCAGTTGTGGATCACCCAGTCACAATATACAATATCATTCTTATGCCAATTACCAATCTTATAACATTTCATTACACGTACCTGTATATTTACATATATAAAGATATATATATATATACCATATCCACTTGAATACAAGTTTCATCCCTACCATGATCAGGGACGGATCATTGGTCAAAATTTTTAATAATTGGACATTTCGTACCTGAAACAACATTAGTTCGGAAATTTCACACCAACAATAGGTTGAAATCGTTTTCGTAGTTTAATTTTCCAACAATTTAGTTGAAGGGAATTTTTGCATATTTTCCTACTTTTGTTTAAAGGTTTGGACAGCAAAGGTCATCAGTTGGAAATTGTTCAACCTTCAATTTCCTGTTCAGATATCAAACAAATCGGGGGAATACGTTGGCTACAGTTAGACTACTAGATTAGTACTTCGCTATTTTCGGCTTGAGGTCTCAATATGTTCTCACTCTGGGTCCAGTGTATCCCCGGGCAGTTGACCATTTGTAGACTACTGATTAATTCAGAATAGCCTACCATCTATAGTCCTGTGGACTCAGAGCCCAAGGGAGAGGGGTGCAAACGGAGTTATTCAAACTTGCTCTGGTTCAACGGGGATTCCAATGTGGACACCCCCAACACATATACCCTCTAGCCATAACCCTGACCGTGGCCACTAAATTGACTGCATAGTGTAAAGCGACGTCTGATGATAAAACTCAGAAGACACCGAACCATCCAAGAACGAATTAGTTACTAACATGGACATGGATTTCTCGCATATGAAGAGAGAATACCTCCCGTAAAGGTTGTCTATCGCTCCAAGAACAAGTTGTATATATCACATTTCGTTTCCTGTGTATACTGTACAATAATAAATATGAGTCGAAGACATCTGTCCGCAAACGTTACTATCAATTAATATTTATTTTATATCGACATTTCTCAAATGAAATAATATATTGGGAAAATGTACGACTCGCGTTCGTTCGGATCGTACCATGGGGGAATAACTCTATATCAATTTTTTAATACTACCAACAAACAAATGTGTCCCACTTGATATGCCCAATCACTAACTCGCGGCCATTTTGGATCCACCAGGTCCGGTTCCGTGGTTTCATAGATTCATCCAGCCACGGTTCCGTGGTTTCAGTGCTACATGTCAACGTTTTGGAGTAGCATTTCCATATATGGAGCTTTTGAATTATTCATGACTTCCATATATCGAAAGTTAAGTAAAACCACGGAACCTGACCTGGTGGATCCAAAATGGCCGCGAGTTAGTGATAGGGCATAGTATCGCATGCTATAAGAAAATATCGATATAAAATAAATATCAATTGATATGAGCGTTTTCCGGACAGATGTATTCGACTCATATATATTATTTTATACCCCGGGTTCTATATAAAACGTTTAATACTAATGCAGGTCATGGACAATTGAGCATTTACCTTCGCGAGAACGACAATGATATAAATTACGACAAATGTAAAAACAGTTCTGCCAACTATACAGACTATACAAGCCGCGTGTGTGGACTGGTTTCTTGTTTACACTGGGTGGCTTATATATTTGAGACATTGTCATGGTATTAGTATCAAATTAAGGGGATCTGACAAAACCTGCACCTGAACGCTACTGAAGTTCCGACATACTACATGTCAGTCTCTTTTTAAAACCGATGATCAGTATGTACGTCACTGGAACTCAGACTCAGATATGATTTCTGTATTGATGATACTCCCTTCATTCTCACGATGCATGTCTCAGGCTGGGCCCTATGTCATTGGTTTGTGTTCCACAACAACTCTCAATCCAATTAATATATATGAAAAGCCGATAACAAATCGAAACACTGCTTCGTGATTGGTTATATTTATATTGCGAGATCGGAGCTCAATGTGTTGACAATATCGCCACGCATAGCGAAGCACAAAACATTTTATTGTGCAGAATACAGGCGACATATTCATAATTCGTTTTACTCATCGAAATATATGAGACATCACCTTCGAGTTTTTATCAGTCAGTATGAGTATCCGTTCTTATCACGTTGATCTAAAACTACTACTGACTGATGTTGTGATTCTTACACACTTTTACTGTACAATGGCTTGCGCTCCATATCATATCAAAGTGTGGGAAACGATTTACTATGTATGGCACATTGAGAAAGTCCCGCGTCGTCCAAGGAATAAAATATGTTGCATGCGTTGAATCGCTGCGAAAAAAAACAACTTATCTGGTTTATAATATAGCAACACTTTGTGGACATGACTGCAGTGGAACATTTGTGGTGATCTAAAGGTAAATAAGGCACTCTCAGTGGGTACATGTGAAAAATCTAAAATGTTTACAAAACCATCATAACCGGGATTGCTCGGGTAAAGATTGGAAACAACAAAGTGTTTTGACATGGATTTACTCAATTTCAAAGAACTTCTGTGTATACCACATTGGTGGTGTCCCTTTCTACTGCATCATGAATACGTATTGTTTGACCCAACCATCGAGGACCCAACGTAGAACTGGCAATGGGAGTCTTGATATTGTATGGATAAAGAGCTTATGTTATTCGTGGTGATGTGTGACGTTGAGTGCGGTCTCTGAATACTAACAAATTCCGAGCGTTCGCTGTTCATCTATTCCTGATATGCTATGCATAAAGAGCATTTTGTTCGCTTATGTCCAGCAACTTGTTAACAACATTCCGTGCGGAGTCTCAGCTGGTCTTTTTAAGACATCTGATGTCAACGGGACATACCTAATAAGATTATCCGGTTATAATTACGCTTATATACAGATAATCAGTTCGATCAAGGAACAAAAATAATTGAGTTCTATTAGTATGGATAACAGCTAACTGAGAGTTTGCGCGTTGAAACCAATGTATTATACTGTTACAGCGGAAGTATTTATAACAACAAACATTTCCAAATATTATTGCGAATCAAATGTTTTAGTTGAATATCTGTTATTTTTTCAAGATGTTTCGTATCTCTTGACCTGTTGTTATGTAGACCTGCATGATTTGGTCAGCATTCGCCCAACCTCTGCTGATACAAATGCTTGCACTGTAACAGTAATGTTTACTTAACAATGATATAAATCAAGACATTAAATGTCCACTTAATTTTCGAGTCACCGTTTATTTTGTTTATAGTGCCTTGGTATACGGTTTTAATGACAATCTATGCCATAAAATATGATTACAATACCATAAATCATCACCATCTCAGAACGTGCCCATAGAGTAATTGTAAATAGCTGAAATCATAAAATCATTTCACCCGTTATTGCTCCAAGATTGAAACATAATGAAAACTATAGTTCATTTTCAATGGAAGGGAATAATAATATATATAGATAGAGTTATTCCCCTTCTATTGAAAATAATATACTTTGTGCAGAAACTTGGACACAGAACACACGTCGGTTTATCCACGAAAACAACACGGGAGCTACATCTTTCAAATGGTATACAATTTATGGCATATATTTTATATAACGTGATATTGGGGTTCGAAAATTAAGTGGGCCTTTAATGTAGTGGGTGTGTGTATTATTGGGGAATACGGCGATCTGGTTGTTGGGGCACATTGTTTCAACCACGATACAGTTGTCATTAAATGTGTCTCCACAACGACCACATCGTCGTATCCCCCAATAACTCACACACCCACTAGATTCATTGCTTTATTCCCATAATACAGCTGAATGTATTCTTATTTATATTCAGAAAATCTGCCGAGAATTTGAGACAAGCCCCCGCAGCACATTAAGTCATCCTAATATACGATTTCCAAGCACTTAGCAACGATCACATGATCGATATAAATTTCTGTCTTCGGCTGCAATTCGGCTGAACTTTTAAGATCACACCAAACCCAAGTATTCTGACGATCGCTTGTATTGATACGGTCAACAATTTGAAACGTTGAGTTCGTGTTAAACGGTCTGTGTTATTGAGGTATGAAACTGGTTATCAAATTGACACCTGACCAATCACCGAATAGGATTTAGTATAACACAGTCGGGTAATGTAAATATTAATAAATATAATAACAAGGTTTATTTATTCGTCAGATTTCTTCTGACTGATGATGATTGTACACATTTTTAAAATTGAAATTGACCAACTGTATGTGTCGTGTGTCCATTTAACCCTTTACCCAACAGAAGGGCCCTGTGCCAATGCATTCTCTTATATATGCGAGTCGACCATAGGTCGCCTCGCATATATAAGAGAATGCATTGGCTTAACACATTAAAAATTATAAAATTGTTAAAGAATGTAAGAAAAAATGATAAAAAGTGTTAAAAAAAGATTTTTTTAGGCCAATGCATTCTCTTATATATGCGAGGCGACCTATGGTCGACTCGCATATATAAGAGAATTCATTGGCACAGGGCATAACTGTGACTATCACAATGTAGTCAAGGAGCCGGTTCCAATGATATCCATATTTGTATGGTTCTATTGAGACAGACCGAAGATATTTTATGCTGTTGAAGCTTTATTTGGCCGGTTTTGGCCGGTTTGTTTGGTAAAGGGTTAATGGAGTTACTCGTCCAGTTATTGTCTTTTTTGGTTTAGATTGTTTTAGCGATACATGTACTTTACTCTGTTAATCTTGCTTTAATTATCGGAATTATTCAATAACATGTAAGAACGACCGTCCCCGGGCAATAGTGTCCTGACCCCGACGATCTGGTATCTATAAAATTATAATATATCTTATCTAAAAGGGGTACTGTACACTAAATCCGACAATTTTTGGGACCATCTCCTTTTATACTCAACATAATATAGGCAACAAATGAATGAATTTGAGCCATGGATGAGAGAAAAATACACTCATTTACCATATGAACGATACAAACAACATGGTAATTATAATGAAAATGAATATATGACTTCAAAGTCATTCATTTTTATTGCATATATTCTGTTGAGTATAAAATGAGATGGTCCCATAAATGGCCGGATTTAGTGTACAGTCCCCCTTTAAACACCAGTCTCCTATTCTATAAAATGCCGATTATTATAGAATTCACCTTTCGTTAATGTATATGATTTGGGTAGAAATAAATGAGCTGAATGTTTTATGAATAGTTTATTAAGAAAATATCAGAATCGGTCCATGTCGCAGCGAGTCCTATCAAGAACTTTGTGAATGTATACTCCATGTTATTTGTTGGTAATAATTGATCAACACAGAACTGTTTCCTCCAATCAGAATTAATTTTCACTTCTGGTTCACAAAAATAAATAATCATTTCATCCCTTTGTGTGAACGCTTGCACAATGCGTAGAAAGCATATCTCAGTGTGTCTAACAATACGAAAACTGCATATTGATAAAAATGACGGTAATGACGCCCAAACCGAGTTGATATTTTAAATAAATTTAATCAGCCAATGTTCCGCTCACCGTGTATAACCTTTGACATAAGATTTACATGTCCTTGCACGAATGTAATTCGTAACACATGCACAGGAAAGACCACCATACACTTAAACGGTAGAACTAATTGGATGAAATCTTATAATTTAAAGCTATATTGTCGTGTTGGGTAATGAAATTACAGTATAAACGCTGGCTGTTACATATTTACTCATTTCAATATTTGAGCGCCCGACAAAAGGTCAACTAAAATATGATAAAACTGCCTTTATGAAAGTTTATATCTGGCGTTAACTCGTTTGGGACTTGATTCTTTTGAGAAAACATTACTCACAGACGAGATTGTTTGCAGAAATGCTCACTTTTATATAATGTTATAGCAATTTATGCGTTTATTCAATGTTGGGTCAGACCATTTTCCATGGCAGAATTCTCCGCGTGACAACTCATACCGTCGGTGTGCTTCGGAAATGTCGTATAATAAAATTTGCCGCCAAAACTAAATTTTACAGGAGAGCAAAAAAACTAAATAATTCTTCTTCTGTATGACCTACAACAATGTCGTCAGGCATGGAGACTAATTTATAGACCCTCTATTCAATGGATAGCATGGCTTATCGATATACTGCCGTATATGGATATTAGAGCTCATACGACATTTCGGAATTATAAACAGATTATACGACATGTTTACGACAATTCAGATCTATTGTTCGTGAATGTCCGACATATACGACATTTCGACACTATGTCCGAACTATGATGGCTATTAATTATTCACATAATTCACACAATTCCAATGTAGGGAATGCTCTATAAACATTGGATGACAATGAATGTGTGTTTCTGTAACATTTTACGATCATATCAGAATACTGGGGTCCTCAATTAAGCTAAATAATTGTTGTGCACCCACAATGCTGAGATAATGTGATGTTACCAATTCCTATTACATCCAATACGTAATTTAGATATGTCCAATTACACTTAGTTATGAAACTAACCAGAATGACAAGTGTATTATATAGCAGACGATGGACAACAACCCATAACCACTGCATGTTCATTATGGGTAATCCCGAAAGCGTGTACACATTCAGATGGGTCATGGTAAATTATCAGACTGGCGATCATTGGTATTATCCACGCATTCATTATGAATCAGTTGGAATAATTGGAATGACGTTTTGTTCAAAATGAATGAAGTATTAATTGATATGTTATTGAAACAATAATAAAAAGAAAATACCAATTTAAACAATACCAATTTAAACAAATAATAATAAAGTATCACACACGGAAATCCTTCCTCGTGTCTATGCACTTAAAATTAGTAACATCAGTTTGAAACTATATAATCACAATAACATCAAAAGCATTATATTGCTCATGTCAGTGCTATATTAGCCTATTTTGTTTTAGACATGAGCTAGTCTATCGTAGAATGCATGGTAGTCAGATGGGATTATTTGCTTTAAATCCTGTAAATCTTCGTAAAGTTTAGTACATGATCGAAAACTGCTTTAAATTGCATAAAATGTGCCCATTACTCTAACCTTAAACGCAACGGTGTCTATATGAAATGAAACGTTTGGTGGTTTGGTCAGGGCGAATATTGTTGATTAATGAACATATTGTATACGATAAAGCATGATATTTTAAGCATGATATATTCTAATTAACTAGTTTACACAAATTACCATCAGAGGGAAATGAATGTTTTCATCTTATTACACAATATTGCGGTCACAAATTAATGGTTGCTAAGGTATACAAATCAGGTACTAATTTCTGTTACATAACGTGTTGTTTTACAAAATTGGTTCATTGAACGGATATATTGGCAATCGTAATCATATATACACACATGAAATGACTGACTATGTATGAATAAACGTCTAATAAACACAAGATTGGTATTATTAGTATCACCAATGCATGGGCTCAAATGAGGGCGTATTTGATTGTCATTCTCAATGTGGCAGTCAAAGTCTTATTGTATATTATTCATTAACTTTACATTTTGATCTCTGGTTACGTCATCTGTTGCAAAAAACATTTGTTGGGATTTATTGGTACCAGTGGGTAACCACATAACAGCATACTACGTGTAGAAATCAGATAAACATCATAGCGATCGTATATGACAAACATTACCAACCTTGCTGACATTAGACCAGGCGGATACACCAGAAACCCAATTTATATGACTTAAAATAATATTATGCTAACAACCTATGTATCCTGTTAATTGAACATCGTAAGACTACATGAACAGCACCAACACGTCCACCAACTGGAAGTTATTTGTGTTATGGCTTTGTTTACACTATTGTAGATCTGTATACATATCTGTATGAAGTCACGTGTCACGCATTACTATGTTCACAACATAATTACCAATAGTGAACGCGCGCTGATCAGTACTCTGGTAATTGCCAATTCATTACGAGTCGTGTCAGTTTAGGCCAGACATAAAAATGGATCAACTATCAGCAGACAACAGCGATTTGGTATGTGCCGCATGTATTTAAAGTACATCCTTATACCACTTGATAATGGTTCGAAGAAAGAATGCAAATCGCATTGGAATACATAATAAACAACCGTGTGCACATATAGCTTTAGATGGCGATTCTACCAATATTTAGGATTTCAGGTGATCATCTATATATCTATAGGTCTCCTGTTTGACACCATCTGGGCGGTGGCCATTTTGGATATGTATGGAATGGGTATCCACCCTACAACACCCTTTATTTGACCAAATGTATTAAAAATTCCAACTGATGACAATTCCAATGACAATGTTGGCCAAATCTAGGACAATATTGTTTTCTGAAATTAACTAGCAGTTTTTGACTGGCCACGGGGAGGGACCAGGACACAGTCTTTCCAAGTGTTGGAAATTTCCAACCTGACACCCACCCCCATGATAATGTTGGAAAACTTCCAGCTGATCGATGACCATTCCAGCCCAAAATTTTGATAAAAAGTAGGATAATACGCAAATATTGGTCCGAAAACAATACCCCCCCCCCCCCCCAATAAAATGTTTGAAAATCAAACTAAAAGATAATTATCAACCTATTGTTGGTTTGGAAATTACAACTAATGTTGTGTTAGGTATGAAATTTCCAACTGTTGAAAACTTTGACCAAAGTTTCCATTCCCTGTCCGTGTTCAATATTTGAAATACACGGGTTGAAATGACAACGAACACTAAAACACATTCGCCAAGTCCGAGTAACAATTAATCAAAACAGATTTGCCTGCATGTCGCAATGCTTCGGCGATGACCGTGACGTATATCGGACACGATTTTTGCTCACACGAACTAATACGTTTTCTTTCTGTGTGCATTTCTATATCAACCCATTTACACTAGTCTGCGTGTAGATTTGTGTACAGTTCTATAGCAATGTAAATGCACCCTATACCATTAAAGATGCCATTCAGTTGATCGTTGATTTGCATTTTCATGATTGTAATCGTGACAGTTTTTATACGTTCTGATAGTGTGTTCTAATATCTTCAAAATGACTCATAAATCATTAATATCCAATTTAAATAAGATAATATGTATGTCATGACCATTTCCACTACCCATAACGATCGGGCGTATATGGGGCGCCATCTCTGCAAATATTCGTTTTCAGAGATATCTCCTTGGATCCAAGCAGATATCTGCTCGCATTATGGATATATCTCCTCGGTTTCAAGGAGATATCTGCTTAGAATATGGAGATATCTCATCGGAAATATTTTCAAGGAGATATCTCCTTGAAACCGAAGAGATATCTCCATAATGCGAGCAGATATCTCCTTGGATCCAAGGAGATATCTCCTTGGGTCCAAGCAGATATCTGCTCGCATTATGGAGATATCTCCTTGAAATATGTTCAAGGAGATATCTCCTTGGATCCAAGCAGATATCTGCTTGAAAAATATTTCAAGGAGATATCTCCATATTCCGAGCATGATATCTGCTTGGATGTATTTCGATCATATATATATGTACTGTGGAGAAATCATTAATATTTCATGGCCGCGGTTTTCCAAGGAGATATCTCCATAATCCAAGCAGATATCTGCTAGGAATATTTTCAAGGAGATATCTGCTTGGAATATGGAGATATCTCCTTGGGTCCAAGGAGATATCTCGTTGAAAACTATTTCAAGGAGATATATCCATAATCCGAGCAGATATCTGCTTGGATTATGGATATATCTCCTCGGTTTCAAGGAGATATCTCGTTGGAAATATTTCAAGCAGATATCTCGTAGTTGCGAGGAGATAACTCATAGGATCCAAGGAGATATCTCCATAATCCAAGCAGATATCTCCTTGGATCCAAGGATATATCTTCATAATGGACCATATTCCAAGCAAATATCTGCTAGGAATTGCAATTCCAAGGAGATATCTCCTCGAAACCGAGGAGATATCTCCGAATTACGAGGAGATATCTCCGAAAACGAATATTTGCAGGGATGGCGCCCCATAGGCGTAAA
Organism: Siphonodentalium dalli; assembly: GCA_032622095.1. NCBI lineage: Eukaryota > Metazoa > Mollusca > Scaphopoda > Gadilida > Siphonodentaliidae > Siphonodentalium > Siphonodentalium dalli. The sequence goes on from CP136069.1 coordinate 24,799,814, forward strand.
CATAACATTTAACAAGATATTTCGTGAACGGTATAATGTTACATTAGGCTATATACAAATAATAAATATGTTGAATAGTGGGGTGCTGGGGCATGGGAGCATGGGAACACGTTCAACCTGGTCCGCCATGACTGGCTATGAAAGCTATAAACTGAAAATATGAGAATTATTGATCTAAATGAATACATCCATAAACACAATTGGACAATTAGGCTGGATTTGTTAATGGTGGTGTATATATACACATGTTGGGCTTACAATTATGATTAATAATCACAGATTTTAAGTTCTAGTCGTGGGATTGGTCGCTTTCAAACGATGTTTGGTCGCTTTCAAATGATGGGACGTAATTCCGAAATGACGTATAACACCATGCGGTCAACAAATATAATTCAGAAATGTCGTATAACTTATACGACATTTCGGAAGCACAAGAAATTGACCAATCAAAAAAATGCATAATAAGAACACGTCATAATATTTTTCTAGGAGGGGCTTTCTAGCCAGGATTGAATTTTTCCCGCTGTAATCGATGACGTAGAATCCGATTCTGCAATAAAAATATTTCGCGCCAAAATGACAAAAATCGCAGTATACGACATTTCCGAAGCACACCGACGATATTACAATATGAGTGATCATCCGTAGTCTAGAAATTTTCTAGAAATTTTGGGTAGATAACACCAAATTGCGGCCGGTTACCATAGCAACATATTTTCGGAAAAGTATACGTTTGGGGCTGTAATTTCGCTATATGACGATACCTTTGCGACATTTTGAATCAAATATAAATTATTTCCAAAGCTAAATGATCCAGGAATATTTTGCCAACATCTGGAACTAGCCTTGCTCAAAAATCACCCATCAACGACAGGGGGCGCCATTCAAAATGGCCACCAAACCCCCGTTTTCTAACGTTAAAATGCTTACTTTCATATCATTTTATAGCATTGTATGCGTTAATTTAATGCTGGGTCCGACCATTTGCCATGACAGAATTATCCACGTGACAGCTGATAATACATGGGTGATCATCCGTGATCTATAAATCTTCCAAAAATTTTGTTTGGGTAGATACCACCAAATTGCGACTGGTCGACATGGCAACCGATGTTCGTAAAATTATGCGTTTGGGGACTGTAATTTCGCTATACGAGATGTCTGAGTGCGACATTTTTAATCAAATGTAATTAATTTCCAAAAAATTGGATCCAGGAATATCTTAAATTGCTCTCGCTTCTTGTTCCTTCTGCTGAAGGGGTCAAGATTCACCTGCCATTGTGATTGACAACTGAAAAAATTGTCTACGCGTCTACGGCTTAGGCTACTGGGCGCCGCCATTTTGGAACAATGACGTCATGAATCACGGCACGCGACCCCCACGTGATGCCAAACATAGGTTACATCTTCATGGACCCCTCACTGAGTGAGCGGCCTATATTGACAACATGATACTATGCATAAAACATTTAATTATAAAAGATTCATTCGCTGATAACAAGTGCATGAAGTGGGAAACGGATATATCCGTTTCCCGTCCTGTAGGTAATGTTTTGGGAAACGGATATATCCGTTTCCCGTCCTAAACGAGTTAACACTTTCATGATGGGAGCTGCGCAGATGCAGCATTTTAAAGATCATGTGCCAGTGCAGCCTCTTACATGTGCGAGTCTCTCATATGGAGCCTGGCATATACAGGAGCATTCACTGGCTTACGAGGTCAATGTAACTATCGTTACTATTCTCCTGTATATATACGCGAGTCTGGCATATATGGGAGACTGAGTTGTATAAGAAAATGCATTGGCACAGGGTTTTCGCAAAAAAATCGAGAAACTTCAGTTATGGAAGGGTTAAACACTTCTAATGAATGGGATCAATGGGTAAAGTAGTGTTTATACCATAATTGCCAATTTTATTGCGTTTATAACATCTACTTTGTAAACTTCATCTTTACACCCTGATGTTGGTATATACAGCTTCCAACTGCGGGTATAAATTACTACTGTTGGTGTTAATGTTCAAACGTAATGTCATGCATGTGTTAAACGTTTATACCCATCGTAGAACTACATCGTAGTTAGCAAAATAGTCCCCATGTCACATTCATTTCAATAAAATGTGGTTTGCTAGTGTTATAGGACAAGTGACTGATCGCTCAGAAACAGGCATCATACGCGCAACGCACATTCCGTCAAGTGTCAAATCTGTGTATCTCGATGTGGATACAAATTCAAAGTAAACAGCGGGGTAGTTGAATTCGGGGAACAAATCAAAAATAATAATGAATTCATAAATAAAATACATGCATAGTAGCCGAGAGTACAAAATGTTCACCACTCGTGGTATATTGTGGTTTTAACCACTTGCCAAAAGTTGGTATTCTCGTCCACTAGGGATGAATTCTATATATACACGCGGACGCGACATCTTTAACGTATTGGGTTTGTTATTCAATCATTAAAGTCACACGAACCAAACAACATCGACATTTAGCAGGACCATGCATTCCATTCTGGACTCCTCGACATATGACCTCTGGGGCCAAGCTCTCTGGTGTAATTAGAACTAATTTTTCGCGGATGATTATTTCCAGATCTGGAAGAAATGTGCCACCACTCTATAGCCGACCTTCCGCATAAAATAGTCCGATTACGTGTAGTGTTATTTGATGAGTTATTCGATACAATCATTATGTATGGCTCGTGTTCTTTGATCACCAAATATCCGGAAACATGGGCCAACCAACCTACTTTAATGCCATTGATAGCACCGATTTACTGTGTATGTTATGACTCGACAACGGCATATTCGCCTGGTATCGTACCAATTGTGTCACCTCGCAACAATTGTGCTATAGGACGTGTCTATGAAAGTCAATTTAAGTCATGTGGTAATTTCATATAGATATTTTATGGACTATTCGTTAAATGTAAATGTTTTCGCACCCATAAACCGAATATAACTACATGTAAATTCATATTGGCGCGCCTTTACTTGACCCAGTCACCGAGCTAAAAATAACGTGATATAGTTCGAACAATAACAAAAAAATCTCTCTGGTCATCATTGTTTTCTTCTGGAGTTTATAGGAAAGTGAGCTCCCATATCATTGGATTTCCTGTCGAGTAGATTGAGATGATGTTGGCTTTCGTGAAAGGTATGACGTCATGAGGCTCCTCGAATAACTTGATTCCATCAGCGTAAAACTACAAAAAAGTGATTGGTTAACTCTTTCGTGGCGGGAGCTGCGCATGTGCAGCAGTAAATACCCTGTGCATTCTCTTATATATGCGAGTCTCCCATAGGCTCACAAGATCAATGTATACATTGTTAGGCCAATGTGTTCTCTTATTTATGCGAGGCGCCCTATGGGCGACTCGCATATATAATAGAATGCTTTGGCTCAGGGATGACTCGGTAAGACTGTGCGCTCTGGGAGCAATTTCCTGAAACCCCTCTCCCACCAACTCTGGCAGTCTGTCGTCCACCACTTCTGACACGCGCCACTGTCTCAACTCCATAAAGATGCGCAGTGTATTTATTTCTTTTGTAATTCGACTGTATATGTTGGTCTAAATTGTAGTGACATACGTTCAACCTGCTATATAATAGTGACATACGTTCAACCTGCTATGTAATAGTGACATACGTTCAACCTGCTATGTAATAGTGACATACGTTCAACCTGCTATGTAATAGTGACATACGTTCAACCTGCTATGTAATAGTGACATACGTTCAACCTGCTATGTAATAGTGACATACGTTCAACCTGCTATGTAATAGTGACATACGTTCAACCTGCTATGTAATAGTGACATACGTTCAACCTGCTATGTAATAGTGACATACGTTCAACCTGCTATGTAATAGTGACATACGTTCAACCTGCTATGTAATAGTGACATACGTTCAACCTGCTATGTAATAGTGACATACGTTCAACCTGCTATGTAATAGTGACATACGTTCAACCTGCTATGTAATAGTGACATACGTTCAACCTGCTATGTAATAGTGACATACGTTCAACCTGCTATGTAATAGTGACATACGTTCAACCTGCTATGTAATAGTGACATACGTTCAACCTGCTATGTAATAGTGACATACGTTCAACCTGCTATGTAATAGTGACATACGTTCAACCTGCTATGTAATAGTGACATACGTTCAACCTGCTATGTAATAGTGACATACGTTCAACCTGCTATGTAATAGTGACATACGTTCAACCTGCTATGTAATAGTGACATACGTTCAACCTGCTATGTAATAGTGACATACGTTCAACCTGCTATGTAATAGTGACATACGTTCAACCTGCTATGTAATAGTGACATACGTTCAACCTGCTATGTAATAGTGACATACGTTCAACCTGCTATGTAATAGTGACATACGTTCAACCTGCTATGTAATAGTGACATACGTTCAACCTGCTATGTAATAGTGACATACGTTCAACCTGCTATGTAATAGTGACATACGTTCAACCTGCTATGTAATAGTGACATACGTTCAACCTGCTATGTAATAGTGACATACGTTCAACCTGCTATGTAATAGTGACATACGTTCAACCTGCTATGTAATAGTGACATACGTTCAACCTGCTATGTAATAGTGACATACGTTCAACCTGCTATGTAATAGTGACATACGTTCAACCTGCTATGTAATAGTGACATACGTTCAACCTGCTATGTAATAGTGACATACGTTCAACCTGCTATGTAATAGTGACATACGTTCAACCTGCTATGTAATAGTGACATACGTTCAACCTGCTATGTAATAGTGACATACGTTCAACCTGCTATGTAATAGTGACATACGTTCAACCTGCTATGTAATAGTGACATACGTTCAACCTGCTATGTAATAGTGACATACGTTCAACCTGCTATGTAATAGTGACATACGTTCAACCTGCTATGTAATAGTGACATACGTTCAACCTGCTATGTAATAGTGACATACGTTCAACCTGCTATGTAATAGTGACATACGTTCAACCTGCTATGTAATAGTGACATACGTTCAACCTGCTATGTAATAGTGACATACGTTCAACCTGCTATGTAATAGTGACATACGTTCAACCTGCTATGTAATAGTGACATACGTTCAACCTGCTATGTAATAGTGACATACGTTCAACCTGCTATGTAATAGTGACATACGTTCAACCTGCTATGTAATAGTGACATACGTTCAACCTGCTATGTAATAGTGACATACGTTCAACCTGCTATGTAATAGTGACATACGTTCAACCTGCTATGTAATAGTGACATACGTTCAACCTGCTATGTAATAGTGACATACGTTCAACCTGCTATGTAATAGTGACATACGTTCAACCTGCTATGTAATAGTGACATACGTTCAACCTGCTATGTAATAGTGACATACGTTCAACCTGCTATGTAATAGTGACATACGTTCAACCTGCTATGTAATAGTGACATACGTTCAACCTGCTATGTAATAGTGACATACGTTCAACCTGCTATGTAATAGTGACATACGTTCAACCTGCTATGTAATAGTGACATACGTTCAACCTGCTATGTAATAGTGACATACGTTCAACCTGCTATGTAATAGTGACATACGTTCAACCTGCTATGTAATAGTGACATACGTTCAACCTGCTATGTAATAGTGACATACGTTCAACCTGCTATGTAATAGTGACATACGTTCAACCTGCTATATAATAGTGACATACGTTCAACCTGCTATATAATAGTGACATACGTTCAACCTGCTATATAATAGTGACATACGTTCAACCTGCTATATAATAGTGACATACGTTCAACCTGCTATGTAATAGTGACATACGTTCAACCTGCTATATAATAGTGACATACGTTCAACCTGCTATATAATAGTGACATACGTTCAACCTGCTATGTAATAGTGACATACGTTCAACCTGCTATGTAATAGTGACATACGTTCAACCTGCTATGTAATAGTGACATACGTTCAACCTGCTATATAATAGTGACATACGTTCAACCTGCTATATAATAGTGACATACGTTCAACCTGCTATATAATAGTGACATACGTTCAACCTGCTATATAATAGTGACATACGTTCAACCTGCTATGTAATAGTGACATACGTTCAACCTGCTATATAATAGTGACATACGTTCAACCTGCTATATAATAGTGACATACGTTCAACCTGCTATGTAATAGTGACATACGTTCAACCTGCTATGTAATAGTGACATACGTTCAACCTGCTATGTAATAGTGACATACGTTCAACCTGCTATGTAATAGTGACATACGTTCAACCTGCTATGTAATAGTGACATACGTTCAACCTGCTATGTAATAGTGACATACGTTCAACCTGCTATGTAATAGTGACATACGTTCAACCTGCTATGTAATAGTGACATACGTTCAACCTGCTATATAATAGTGACATACGTTCAACCTGCTATGTAATAGTGACATACGTTCAACCTGCTATGTAATAGTGACATACGTTCAACCTGCTATGTAATAGTGACATACGTTCAACCTGCTATGTAATAGTGACATACGTTCAACCTGCTATGTAATAGTGACATACGTTCAACCTGCTATGTAATAGTGACATACGTTCAACCTGCTATGTAATAGTGACATACGTTCAACCTGCTATGTAATAGTGACATACGTTCAACCTGCTATGTAATAGTGACATACGTTCAACCTGCTATGTAATAGTGACATACGTTCAACCTGCTATGTAATAGTGACATACGTTCAACCTGCTATGTAATAGTGACATACGTTCAACCTGCTATGTAATAGTGACATACGTTCAACCTGCTATGTAATAGTGACATACATTCAACCTGCTATGTAATAGTGACATACGTTCAACCTGCTATGTAATAGTGACATACGTTCAACCTGCTATGTAATCGCCCAGTTTCGAGCTCTGCATGGTTTGATTTTTCACCGAACAGTTCTTCTCTTGGAACTGTAACGTCAATCATGACGTCACTATTGAACGGCGTCGCATTTTAGTGCATTTTTGGCAAAAAAAAATCAGTTAAGACTTATTTTCGTTGTATCTTAAATAAAATTCAGTATAGTAGAGTAGGTAGTCATTATATGTCTCTTTCTTCAGTCTATAGCATGACATTAATCAATGTGGTACAATTCAGAATGTCTAGAATTGTACCACAAAACAACGGTCGTGTCTCCATGGGAATACTGAATACTAACCAATCAGGACGAGCCTTGTATGTACTTTTATAAAAGTAAAAATGATTCAGCTCAACGTTTGCCGCTTCTTTAAAATTTCTTTATATCTCCGTTATTTCGAAAAATTTCTTTATATCTTTAAAATATCTTGATATCTTTAAAATTTCTTTATATTTTTAAAATTTCTTTATATCTTTAAAATTTCTTTAAATATCTTTGAAATTTCTTTAAACATCTTTAAAATTTCTTTTTATCTATATATCTTTAAAATTTCTTTATATCTTTAAAATTTCTTTATATCTTTAAAATTTCTTTATATCTCCGTTATTTCGAAAAAAGCGCTTTTTGAAAACATTATTCTTTTGTTTTTAGTTTCTGGTTGTCTTCGTTATTTAATCAATATACTCATCATGTTGTGCGCGTGGTCAATTCAGTATTAAGGTTTACATGTATTTAAGGTAATGGTGGGCTCGATGTGCGTATTAACCAATAATTTAACTATATATAGATGATAAATAATGACCGTCATTAAGTATCTATAACATAATGCTATGCGGATCTGGTGCTAGAACAACGGTTCGTTGCCTCATCTTGCGCCGAATGCGTGATTCTTGTCTGCCAATTTTCGGTTCTTGGTCTGTAAGACTAAATCATTGGCTGTAGTTTGCTCGCAGATGCCTGTTACTGTGGATGAGAATATTGCTACGCACGCGTGTAATCTGTAAATGTTATGTACATATGTTAAGTAATGGTGTCTAAATGCCAGTACTTGATTTAGTAGATAATACACTTGATTGATTGGGCGCTAGAACAAACTAACATTCACATTGGTTACAAGTCGGTTACGATTCGGTTCTACAGCCAAAAATGTCATGGAGAACCAGTTGGTTTCAAATAATAATTAGTTAGTTATACGGCGCAGCTAACATAGAAATACTCAGTTGCATGTGCTTCGCAGAGAGAAATAATGAAACATTCAGTCAATATGCCTTCTTAGACAAATAAGTTTTCATCAGTGTGCTGAAGATTTCCAATTCTCACAGTGTCTAGTTACTAAATCTAGGTTAAATCTAGGTTACTCCAGAGCTGCTGAACTGCACATGGGAATCTTCTACCACCGTATTTTAGACCACCGGGTTTTTTTTTTTACATAGATTCGTATTTCATCAGATGGCCTATACGTGCTTTTGGAAACATATTCAGAGAGATAGGACGGATCCATCTTATGAATACACTTATAGGTTAAAAGCAAATTTTTTAATTATATATAACGACAATACATTTCAAAGGGATATGAATTATCAGAAGTTTTCAATTTTGCACACAGAAGTGAATAAAACACTCCTCGTGTTTTCAAAATCAGAAATTTTAATTCAAATTGAGACCACGTAGCTCCTGACATTGATTACTTACAGCCATGGTGTTCTCGTGCGCATGCGCTTCGACTGTGAAGTTCTTCCCGATTGCAAATGGTACTACCGTAGATGTGTCACGGCGGTAATAATGGGTTGTGCCAGATACGGTCCTCAAAACATTCTTATTCTGATCAATTCTGACTTCAAATTTGAAAGCGTAGTCGACGCCACCTGGACTGCCGCAAACTATGAAGTTAAACCTGGAAACAATACAATTCATATATGCCAACACCTTCAACAAATACTTTTGTTCTATATCGTCATTGCCAAACGAAAGGGGTATAGAGTTACCTCGCTTTGACCAGTTAACAGAAAGCGAACTAAGTGACATAGAAATCGACGACGAACTTGTTCACAAATGCCTACGGTCAATTAAGACGTCAAAAGCCTCCGGTTATGATGGCATAAGCCCAAAAGTATTGAAAAACTGTGCCTCTTCCTTAACTGCACCATTAAGATATATTTTTAATATTTTTTTAAAACATGCATACTTTCCCATTGAGTGGAAGAAGGCAAATGTATGTCCAATCTTTAAAAAAGATGACCCTTGTATACCGTCAAACTATCGCCCTGTTTCCCTTCTGAGTTGTCTCTCTAAAATCTTTGAAAAATGCATATACCGTCGTCTGTCAGACTATTTGCGTGAACACAAATTGTTGTCCGATCTGCAATCAGGGTTTACTCCCAACGACAGTACTGTGTTTCAATTAATCGACATATACCACTATATCATATCATCACTAGATGAGGGGAAAGAAATAAGATATGTCTTTTGCGATATTAGTAAAGCTTTTGATAAGGTCTGGCATCGAGGACTGCTCTTTAAATTGAAAAGAATGGGAATAACAGGAAATATGTATAAACTTCTTGAGAATTACTTGGAATCTAGAGAGCAGAGAGTTACAATCAATGGGGTGAGCTCTAATTGGATGCCTGTTTCAGCTGGAGTCCCCCAGGGGTCCTTACTCGACCCTCTGCTATTTTTGGTCTACATAAATGATATTGTTGGAGGGATAACTAGCAATATTCGCCTATTTGCGGATGATACTTCCCTTTTTCTTGCCGTTGAAGACCCCACCCTTGCTGCCAACGTAATGAACCAAGATATACAGCGAATATATGAATGGTCGCAAATCTGGGCCGTTAAATTTAATCCATTGAAAACAGAGTCTATCTTAGTATCACGGAAGAATATTATTGAAGATCATCCACCCCTTAGGATGGCAGGTGAAGATATCATAGAGGTGACTGAACATAAGCACCTAGGACTGACATTTAACGATGAAGGGAAGTGGAAAAAATCATATCGAAGATATTGAAGAGCGAGCCTCACAACGATTATACATACTTAGGAAGAATAAATATGCCCTAGATAGGAGAACATTAGAACGAATTTATCTATCATTTATACGCCCCGTCTTGGAATATGCTTCCCCTGTGTGGGACAATTGCACGGCTGAAGAATCACAATTATTAGAAGATATACAATATGAAGCAGCACGTATAATAACTGGGGCTACTAGGAGTTGTAATAGGGATGAATTATTGGTAGAAATTGGATGGCAGAAACTATCGAAAAGGAGAGAAAAATCAAAACTTGCTCAATTCTATAAAAATGACGAGAAAATCAACCCCACAATATCTATATAACTATGTCCCAAGGGATTCAACAACTTCAAGTGGATACCCATTCAGGCACGATAACTTAAGACGTCCCTTTTGCTTTTCTACCTCTTTACAAAAATCATTCATACCACATGCTATTAAACTTTGGAATGAATTATCAGACGAAGCGAAAATGTGCGAAACGGTTTCCGAATTTAAACAATTCCTGAATAAAGATTGTATAGAACCTCCACAATTCTACGAGTATGCATATACACGGCAAAGTCAAGTAATCCACTGTCGAATACGTCTCGAATGCAGTAATCTGAATGATCACTTGCACCAAAATCACTTACAGGATAATTCCGATTGTACTTATTGTGGCCTGACAGAGACAACTGAACACTTCTTCTTATACTGTCGAAAGTTCACGAACGAACGAACGATATGCTTCCAAGGTCTTCATAACAGACCATGTTTAAATGATCTTATTAAAGGATCTCAGTCATTAACACTAGATCAAAACATCGATATCTTCGCAAGAGTACAGAAATATATTCTACTTACAAAAAGATTCGCGACTAACTGAGAGAAAACAAACTATGCTATCAACAATGCGGCGACCCTTGTCTCATTGAACGGGTTGATGTGGACCATATGGGCGCTGAGGGGTGGGCAGGCAGGAAGCTATATATATCCATTATTAATTCGCAGTCAACATAACTCATTTAGATATTAATGATAAACCAGTTATCACCCATGTGAATATCCAATGGGGAAATGACAAATATAAGCTTACAAAGCTTACAGTCAGATCCTTTTCTCATCTCTTATATGCTGGGACACACGTGTTAACATTTTGTAATAAATATGTGTTGTAATTAAAATTGTATATGTATGTACACACTTGCTATTGAGAATAAAATACTGTTTACACTAAAATTCCGCGCATAATTTATTTATTAAGCAAAAAAGTGTGCCTACCGCGACAACAAAAATTCGAGATCCGACGAAACCGGAAACGTCTAAACATGAGTCAGCCGTACTGATACCAGACAGTGGGTGATGCATATTAATAATTGTGTATGAATTGTAGTGAATATCATAACTGGAAAAACACACATTTGATAAATATACATTGTAATAGTATTTGGAGATTTAAAAAGAACTGGTGTAGGTAGAGAATTGTTAGGTTTCAGAGAGAGGAAGAGAGAGAGAGAGAGAGAGAGAGAGAGAGAGAGAGAGAGAGAGAATCTGGTAAGTTGGGTCGATGAAAAAGGTAAATGATATAATGCCAATATTGGCGTACTTCTAATAAAAATAGTCCCATATTGGATTGTTTTAAAACACGCGTGTTACATCCGTAAAGAGCGTATATTAACAGTAAAAAATGCCAACATGAGCGTATTTCGTATTATCAATTAAATACGCCAGACATTTGCTTATTTTCACGAGAACAGGCTGTACTAACAATGCGCACTGCTTCGTATTGGACTTTTTAAATATCGTCACTTTCTTCCTTAGTGCAACGGTCCCAGACAACACATGCATGTTATGGTACATATCTAACCATAGTGAGATAACATGTTTCAAGTGATGAGCTGTGGAAGCTAGGAGTAACGATGTTGCCTCATACGTGACATCTGATCTGCTTGTTCTCGGGTCTCTTATTTTATCCTACCATCTATATTAGGATCAATACATATTTACACACCAGCGATATTCACTGTCATCGGGTTGTAGCATATCATTACATTTTTCTACCAAAATATATTTCAAAAGGGGACTGGCTGGCAAGAGCATCTCCAGATAATTGTTCGGAGTGCACTCAAAAATAAAATTAAAACATATGAATCCATATTGACCCTTCTGTTTTTAATTTTTCTACCCAATTCATCTCATCAAATCAATCTGTAATTTTTTTTCTGATAATTCGATGGGAACGTACAATTATGGTGGGTTTTTGGTACAACCTGCGATATTATAAATAAACATGCAATCACATTAGGACTTCACACTGTATCCACTATAGCTTTCAGATGATTACATATGACTGCTGTCCATTAGCGGGATAGTAACTGAAAAACGTTGGTAATTGTAGCAATTATCACGTATAATTGTTTATGCTGTTTGTCTTCGGTCTTCCTGTTTGCCACGAATGACATTGACCGCAGGTATTCTAATTGTTTTGGCCTGTTTAGCGGAAATTTAAGATTAAGAAAATTACTAATATGCTGTTAAATCGAATGCGGCTTCTTTAGTAAATTACCTGTTTGATTGACATGGTTCCCCATAGGCTGAGCGTGGGACTCACGAACAGGGTATCGCAGTCATTCCCATCACACTCACTGACACCATTACTGAGCTTGTCGTAGACATCGATGTTCGATCCATTCTTCACACTGAACTCCAGCTTCCAGGGTTCTGAAGAAAACAAAGACCGTTACCGTGGTAACCGTGCCATCATGTTCGTTTCAGTTATGGTATCAGACATTATTCATGTTCGAATATTTATGTCTGGCTATAATAGCTCACGTGGCTTGCCTTTGAACGCATGGAAACGGTCCTGAATCTTTTCCTCGTTTCCTCAATTCATGCACGATATATTTATGAGCAGTGCATGTCTTGGAGTTGACTACGTCAAGCTATACCCGCGAGGGTGATGTAGTTCACTTCGAAGCGAGAGGAACTACATATCTCCCGGGGCATGCACCAAATTGTCAAGACCAACGACAATACATGCTCTATTTATTTATTTATTTATTCAAACTTGTATATCTAACGCAAAATAAACATGCCAACACCATTATAGCATTTTTACAGCTTCAATATGTTTTCCGACAGTAATGAAACAATCGCTCTTTATTTTCCAAATAAGGACTTGACTGACATGTGACTCTCTGTATCTATATACCCATCAATCAAAGTCAAACTGACCCTACCGCAGTCTCGTCTTGTTGTCTCCTCTCGGAATATCTGCGTCTGCGGTATTTCACAAAACGGTGTCACATTGTACATGTACTAAATACTTTGACAAACTTCCCGATGGCGCAGGGGGCAAACAGTTTTTTACCATGCCCGTATGATTTGGGTGGTGGTTGGTCAAGAGGTCACAAAAGCATTTTTCCTCTGTTTATTTTTGTATTCTGTTTAGTCTTAAAATTTTGACATAGCGTTAAGTAACACCAGTACCACTTGCAAAGCGTCAGTACTAAGTAATTTGCTTTAAATTACTGTCATGTCCATTCACATTTAAAACTCATGGGCAAAACTACATAAGCAATCACTATCATATCAAATTGAACATATCACATACTGTATGCAACCTGTAAACAGGGAACAGTTGTGTGTCAGACTGTTACAGGAGGGTGTAATTGATTAGTTCAACTTAATGAACAGAGATGTGAATTATAAGATAAACAAGAACAATTGTCATAAATACCTTGATTTTAGCATAGTTCGTTAATAAAACAACTACAAACAAAACATTTACAAATAGATATGACATACTTTGGCATAAATATCAACTGTAAACTAGGAATTTAAGTGAAATATCATCACATAATCTAAAATATGTTTATGTATAGGTAGTATAAGAATAAATTTCTTAAATAAAATCACAAATACATAAATGATACTGAATCTTTGTACTCAAATCTTCTACTGACCACGCAGACCTAGATTAAATTAAAATATGGACAAACTAGACAAATTTCAGCTTCACCATAATGCTATATGAAATAGCACATACTGGTATAGAAGCAAAATATAATCATAAAAGTTGTTTTGACACCACTCCCCTAAACGGCAAAGCAGTTCTCTAGCTGTTTTACAAAATTCGCACAGAAGTGTCTCGATTGTTCTACATGACTTGAACACACTTATCATTCTATAAACCGCACTGTGGACAGTGAACCTGTCTGTGTGTCAGTAATCGCACCTCGGGCTAAAACAACTATAGTTTTCTATACCAGTACTGGTCTAGTAAGTTAAAGGTAGTCAAGTCAGAAGGTATACAGCAATGGAAGACTTATATGAATGGCAATTTATATTTATGCAGTGAAAATAATTAAGAGAAAATTTAGATATCAGTTCCCGAAAAAAAAACATCTTAGTCGAGCGCATTCGGAATTTCATGGCTAATTTGAGTTTCGTCAAAACATTCACTGCTCGTGAAATTGTTTACAACGTGTACACATTTATATGGGACAATCATCCATTGGTGAGTTTTAATGCTAATAACCTCAAATCCGTATCCAATACCTCGCATAATGACTTCTTGCCAAACATATCGTACAACAATGAAGGAAAACGGAATGCGGACAGCGGGCAAACATCGTGACCGTGTTGCGTTTACTTCGACACGGTGGAGATTCACATGCAATTGTCAATATTTTCCTACCTAAATGCAGCAAAAAAAAATTGTTTTTTTTAATAATTTTTTTTATTTAGGTCACAAAATATAGCATATCAACTACAGTGTATATAAAAACATGTATAATTTATATAATAAGTATTAATCAGGTTCTTGTTAATTATATTAAGTTATCAATCAATGGCATCAATTTTGTTTCCTTATAATATGTGGTTGTCAAAAGGAATGATGTTGAGATATGTAGGTGAAGTTTTGAGGGTTATTTGTGATAAATGATTGAAAATAATTAGGTTGTTGTTGTTTCAAAGAAATTTGTCAAATCGTCCCACCGTTCTCTGAATCTAATCTCGTTTAATGAATTGGAAATAGATGGAATGAAAGTCTCAATGTTTTTGTAATATTTGATTGACTGAACTAATCCTTGAATGCAAGGTTCATTGTTTCTCATTTTACAAGAGTATATGTATCTCTTGTATAAAAGTATACATATATTAAGTATATTTAGACTAGAGGTGTTGTTCATCAATCCAAGTATAATATATTCTGGGGTAAGTTCCAGAGTGATATTGCATTTACTTCTGAGATTATCTTTAAATTGAAGGAGTAAGGTCTTTGAGACTGAACATTCAAAAAAGATATGCAAGACTGTTTCTTTTTCATTCCAACAAAACCCACAAAGTTCAGTTTCAGATAATTTGCATTTGAAAAGTTTTGAGTTGGTGTAGAGTATATCCTGGGTAATTTTATATTGGAAAGTTTGCAATCCTCTGTCATCTGTTATGTTATATGGCATTGAATAGATGATTCGCCAATCTTTATCACAAATTGATTTATTAAGACGTTTCTCCCATTTATTCTGTATCAATTGAGGTGTTATGGCAATATTTTCTTTGAAAATTGGATTTAAAGTTTTACATATTTTAATTGAATTTTGTACAGTCTCAATAGATTTCGCAGCAAATTTTAATGTTAATGTAGATTTTAATTTATCTTCCTAAAATATCTTATGTCAATGAAACGTTAATAACGCTGTCCAAATTCATCACAACGCGCTAAACCTGGAGCAGAACACACACAATTGAAACTTGGAACACTCCAAAAAAGTTTAAATAAAACTGTTGGGTTATCCAAATTTGTGTTAATGGTTGGGTCAAATTCCAGAAGTTGGGTTCAATTGTTGGGTTGGATTGTTGGGTTAGATTAGTTGCTAATCACTGGTTTTGAGTTGCGCCCCTTGCTAAAGAGTTGCTGGATGTGAGCTCTCTTTGTCATATGTTCTTCTCTTCATTGGTATCAAACTCAAATAAATACACGAATGCATCTGTTTTGTCGAAATTATATAGTTATAGTATTATTTGTGTCTTTGGTACAACTATTCTACGGTAGGTTGTTAATTTAGTCCCGAAAAAAGTAACTATGTGTTACACCTCGTTTCGGACTTTCATATTACATGCTATAGGTTCGAAATCTGGTATATTTCAATGTATCTCTTAAGGTCCGAAATTAACTTAGTTTTGGGAAACCTTAATTAATGACCAGAATCTCCGATTGTATGGTCAAAACTTATTCTCTTAGATGAAATTATATTCATAGGTTTTCTCCAACACCATGTTACTTCAATCCCAATGTTTGGTTAATTTAACCCAAACGTTTTGTTAAAAGGTTTGGTTACCTTTTTACTAACCCAACTAGTTTAGTTAACAGCACTAACCCAACGTTTAGCCGGATTATGTTGACTAAATGTTGAGTTAGGGTCTGTCTAAAATTTAGTTACATACACCCCAATGTTGTTTAGTGTACATATCAACATCCAGGTACGTCGCAAAAGTGATACTTCCTGTACATGTAGGTGTGACGTTGGGCGGACACTTGAATCTAAGTCTTGTTGGGGTACATTCAACTACTTGCATTAGGTTATAGCACTTTCTAAACGTTTGAAGATTCTGTATGAACCCAGAGTGTTCTAAACAAGTTTCTACAAAACTGGAACATATGTCGATAACGTAAAGCAGCTGATAGTCGGTTGCTGCATATTCAGCGACAAAACTTGGAAGTTTGCGGTTCTACAATCTAAACATCTCAAATGTGAATCTTCAAACCGCCATTTAAAGGCACATAAAGCCTTCGCGATGGGAAGATGTGAGACATCATAAACGTCTGTAAATACATCAATACCAAGACGAACGTAAGAAAATATATTCTCTTGTTCTTTATGTCACATGGCGCATGATGGTGGTTTGCGCTCCAAAATAACACCTAATAATATTTACTTTTGAATTCTTCCCGGTATCCAAATAGGTAGACAAAAATTGTATATACTTTTCTATGAGCATTGTATGTCTCAGAAGACGCATTGAAGTCATCAAAAATACAACTTTGAACACGATGTTTGGGTCCTAAACAAAAACCAGCCATTTGCACTACATGACACAGAAACATTCCTGTTTGTCAACAAATAAACATGATATATACCAGGTCATTCAAATGATAGTCTGAATATGTCCTTCGGAATATGTTTCAATGCTTCGACGTTTTTCAATCTTTACTGTCATGATTTCATTGGACATTTAGATTTATGGTACTAATTGGACTTTGACCTATAATAGGTAGTTGTAACAGTATCGTTTCCATAATAGTTTTGAGACGCGGAGTATCGTTATTGGATAATTATTAGTAACGAAAATAAGAATAAAACTATTTTCCCATGTACTTGTTGATGATAGTTGGTGTACAGACATTCATGACTTTTCACAAGTACCCACTACGAATGCATTGGGACCCTTTAATTGAGTTTTTCCTGAACAATCTCCAAAACAAGCAATTAAATGTTACCGATGTAGATACTCTTTAAAATAGGCCAACTGGACATACATTATGTGTGATCATTCACTAAAGAGTCCTTCCATTATCTATATTTATATTTGAGAATGTCTGTATGTCCATGTTCTATATAAATTCACGTGGGACCATCTAGATGACACCAAAGGGGTTTAACAGGGGTATCTTTTTACGAGAAAAATAATGGTGCGGTTAGAATTTTCTAAAGTGACGCAGTTCTTGTCAGGGATAGAAAAGTGGGAGGGGCAGCAGAAAGTTTGTCTCCGATTTTCACCAAACTTATACATAATCATATCCATGATATAAGGACTATATTGGTGTGGTTTAAAGATGATAAAAGTGGCGCCGTTCGAGTCAGGGGTGCACAGAAGACGAGAGGTGCACCCAAATTGATAAAACAATATTCCACTAAATCGATTCACATTCTTCTCCATGATACGCGGAATATAATCCTGTTCTTTAAAGACGTCAATTCGTGCCGTTTCGTGAGATGGGGAGGGTCTGAATTTGGTTAGTCGCCGATTACCTCAAAGCGTATAGATAATCATCTCCATGATATCCGGAATCTAATCTTATGGTTTAAAGAAGTAAAAAGTGGCGACGTTCGAGTCAGGGATTTCCACCAAATTGATACACATTCTTCTCAATGATAAAGAAATATAATCGTGCGATTTAAAGAGGAAAATTGGTGCCGTATGGGTAATAGATGACGGCACTAAATTTGATACCAATTTAGTGAGCCGCCGATTTCCACCAATTTTATTTATATTCAGCTTCTTAATGAGTCTAATTGTGTGGTTTAAAGATGTCAAAAGTGGCGCCGCTTGAGTCAGGGATAGGGAGTGGAGGGTTATCAAAACTGACACAAATATGTTTATCGCCAATTTCCACACAGTTGTCCCGGTTCATGTAACAAGTCCCTTAGACTTGTTTATAGTTTAATATGAGCCTGAGGCCATTCAAGTGGCCATTTTCAAGTGAAATGACAGCTGAGGACGTTGAAGCATTGATGTGTTCATACGACGCGTTTACATCAGCGTCTTGGTTACAGTCTCAGACATTGGTAATGTGATGTTATTATATCTTTATTTCCTCCAGACATTGAAGTTTTCATAAAGCATATGGCATTGTTTTGCACAACATAATGAACAGATATCATAATTAAATTTTACAGAAAAGGAACACAAATGAATATGAGGAGCAAGACGTATTTACACTTACCTACAATGGTGGCGATGGTAATCATAATGACGATGATGATGGTACGATGGTGATGGGGATGATGCTGAGAATGACGACGATGATCGATGATGACGATGTTATTGTTGAAGGTGAGGAAATAATGATTATATTGATGATGATGATGATGATGATGACGACGATGATGATGACGATGATGGTGTTGATTAAGATGATGATGACCCTAGATGACTATGATGATGATGATGATGATGATGATGATGATGATGATGATGAAGATGATGTTGTAGATGAGGAAGAGGATAATGACGATGACGACGAAGATGATCGTGTCAATGATGACGCTGGCGACGAAGACGACGACGATGATGATTATGATGATAATGATGATGACGTCGTCGACGAAAATGATGATGGTAATGATGTTTATGATGATGATGACGGATGATGGCGATGATGGTGACGACGATGATGATGATGACAATGTTGCTAGGGATGATGATGCCGATGATGATGATGATGTTGGTCACTTACGATTAGGTATAATATATAGCGGTCAATGGTAGCTTCAATCTACTTCATACCAGTTAAGATGTATATAGCTGTCGTCCGTGGTTGAGCGTATTTGATTATAGAACTATCTTCACTGTTTGTTTGGACTGACTGATTTGGATTACTCAATGGACAAAGAAGTATTTCTCTGCAAGAGTGCATTGTACCAAATCCATAATTGAGCAGTAATCGTTATCTTGATGTCGAGAAATGCGTCTATATCATCAACTGCTGTACACATGTCGCCAGTAAAAGTCAAATGAAGCAATAATCATTTCGTCCATTGAAAGACCATCAATCTTAATAAAACATTCTACGCCATAATGATCAATAACTCAATATCAAAACACATATTGTTTCGTATTGATGTCAGGGAACTGCATTCAATGAGAACGTGCTGTACTTTATCAAGGTACATCTCATAGCAGTTAGGACACTGGATTGGTGCATCGTTTAAGTACGTTGCTGCATCGATCACAAGAGCTGTGGTTGGATAGAAATGTTTATTATATGAAAATTTTCGATAGACTCGCCAAAGACCAGGCATGGTTAGGTTGTCATGTATGTTCCGAAACCGATTGAATGATGGGTCCATTTCTATTCCAATTTTCCAATCTGACTCGGTTGTGGTTCGAATATTATTTCTCGTTAGCGCCTTCCACGACTCTTTCGAGGGAAATACGTCAGACCTGATGTACTCATATACTGCATCCGTCAAGTTGTATTTCACGAGTAATGTCGGGTTCAGTGAGTAAACGTAATCAAACAGCATAGTTTTTTAAGATTGTTTTACAAGCCTTTCCAGGCGTAAGTCGACAAAGGGCTCCAAAGAGTGAAATTGTTCTGGCATCGATACTAACTTGAAGTGGATATGTTCCTAGCAGGCCAGTAACGACATCGGTCCTGCAGTGGACAGGTATGCTCTGAATACGAATATGCTAAATCTGTGAACTCTTTCAAGCTTGATCAAGTTTGAAGCTGATAAGCCACAGATAAATTCTCAACCGTAAAGTCCAAGAGAAAGTGCCACTGCTTTATTGATCACCATTGAACTATGGGTGTTATGCCTCCTGTGTGCAGACCAGCAGTGCTTAACATAAGATATGGCGACCGAATTGTTGAGCTGACACTTTCTGTAAGGGTGTTTGGAAAGTCACTTTTGTGTAATGGTATGCCCAGTTGCGTGACTGAGTCCGTTTTGTTAACTGCTATGCCATTTAGCACCCATGTGCGATTGATGGAGGCATATTTAGATTTATCATTGAAAACAATTACCTGACATTTCTGTTGGTTATACAAAAATTGTCATTGTTTACTGTAATTGACACATATATTACATATCTGTGTTTGTATGGCATATGATGAAAGCGAGAGGAGGGTCATATCATATGCCTGAGTGGGAGACGAGCAGTTGATATCTCGCAGCCTGAAACCAAAATTATCACTGAGCAAACTGCAAATGTCTAGGTAGATGGCGCAGAAAATCGGAGCGAGGGTACTTCTCTGCCTTTTCCCTAGTTAATAGTTATTATACGTGATGTAAGACCACAATTTTCTCCCCGTTCAAAAAAGGCCGTTGGTCCAGGCTGTATCAAATTGTTTGCGTACATCAAGAAAACATCCGAAAAGACGTGAATTATTTTCCTCTACATACGAAATGCTTTCCTGAATTATGTATGATGGCATAAGACAGCTTAATTTTTTATGGAAACCGTGTTGTAAAGGGTGGGTTGTTGTCATGTCAGGGGCGTTTCTCTCCATGCGGTTCGGAACGATTCTTTCAACTATGTTGTATGTGTATGTGCTGTCGAACTTTTGATTTCGATTTGCCCCCTCACTTGTACAACGACACAATAACACATAATTTAGCTTTATTGGGGGGAATATATGAGAGGAGCTTTACTAAGTGTCTCTTTACGTGATGTCCACCATATATGATGTGTTCGCAACATAATAAATCTGAGCCGGCAACTTTGCCTCTTTTCAATGATTTAAGACCATTGTAAGTTCGTCCATGGACACATCGTGTATGATTATGTCATCGTATGACCATGCGATTGACCCACGGTCAAGAGATCAGACACTAGTTCATTGATATCGTTAAAGAAAGAGTTGTTAAATGCATCGGACCCTAGTGGGGAGTATAACGTTACATAATAATTTGCCCATGCATCAGTTATTTCATTGCGTGTTCTAAGCGTTATGCCATCAACCACAAAGATGCTGCTATTTGTCTCTTTTCGTTTAGATCTAACTGAATTAAATTTTCAAAAATAGTTCCTGGTCCATTTCGGCATCTGGGTCTAATTTATTATTCTGGTCAGCTATGAATTTCGAATTGCATTTGCGTAATTCTTTTCGAAATAATCGCTTTGATTCTTTATACAGCGAGTTTTTGGTGCGAATGCCATCTATGCATCCCCTCTGATAATCATACGCTACGACAAAAGCGCATTTCTCTGTGTAGTTGCTTTAATGAAGTATTCCAGTATGGTTTCAGAAAAGGCTTAAATGATTTTTTTCTGGATTGTTAACTCAGCAGCAGTTTGAATTGCTGCCATTGTGCTATCGTAAACAATGTCAAGCATTTCAGTATCAGACAGATTGCAAACAGGTAAAGCTGCTTCTAGATTAGAATGATAGCATGTCAACATGTTATTATTAGCCAGAAAGTTTCGCCAGTCCCATGTCGGTCGCCGTGTTTATTTTTGTCGCAGATTTTCACCAGATTTGTAAATAATCATCTCCGTGATGTAGCGCCGTTCGACTCTGGGTGCACATAGCGGGAGATGGGCACCAAAATTGACAAGAAAACCAATGTCAGAAATGGTAACGCGCTCAAGATCATATATTATATACCCATGTTTGTAATTATAGAATATAACATATATAGGTTTCGCGAATGACCAACTCAGAATTCCGATAAAATAACAATAACAACCAGCACCTATAATTAACGAACCGGCGGCAGACTCGGCCGTCTCCGACCACAACCCTCAGTGGGCTACAGAACGAAAAATGCCTATAAAAGTTAAAATATAAGACTTACAAATTATCTTTTTCATTTCTTTTATTTGTAATTGGCATAGCTTGTCACAACCCAAAAATCGACATTATTGACATAATAATGTAAAGGACAATAAACGAAAATTGAAATTCCCAACTACACTTTTACCGGACTCGGCCTCCTGGTCGCGCAGTTCGACTTTTAAATCCGTCCCAAAAATTCCCATTTTTCTATAAATAAACCCCCCAGCGTAAACTCCAGCGCCCAGGCGAAACAAGAATTTGTACATTGGTATACACGCGGCGCGAGTAATAAAACTAATTTTTAGCGCCGATACATATTCCTCTCCATGATACGAGGAATCTAATCGTGTGAATTAAAGACGCCAAATTGGTGCCGTTTGGGTGAGGGATGGGGTGAGGGATGGGGTGAGGGATGGGGTGCATTAAATTGATAATAATTTGTGTAGTTGCCGATTATCATCTAACTGATACATGAACACCTCCATATATATATATAATGGACGTGGTTTAAGTATGCCAAAAGTGGCACTGTTCGAGTCATAAATGGGGATAGGTTCAGGGGGGGGGTCTGGAAAAAAATTGCACATATAGGGCCCAAAAAGTTTTTTTCCGACCTCGAGGGACCCACCACCCCATTTTTGCAAAAAAAATATTTTTTTCCTCCAAAATTTGGGGGACCCACCAGGGGGGGGGGTCTGGAAAAAAATTGCACATATAGGGCCCAAAAAGTTTTTTTCCGACCTCGAGGGACCCACCACCCCATTTTTGCAAAACAAATATTTTTTTCCTCCAAAATTTGGGGGACCCACCCCCTTTTTCTCATGTTTTAATCAAAATTTCAGAGGTTTTTTTTAGCCGTTCTTCAATAACTGTGTTAACTGCCTTACTAATTGGTAAACACAGATCAGAAAAACGAAAAAATATACTGCATGTTTTTATCAAAATTTCAGAGGTTTTTTTTAGCCGTTCTTCAATAACTGTTAACTGCCTTACTAATTGGTAAACACAGATCAGAAAAACGAAAAAATATACTGTATTTCCATGTGTTTTCAGTATCTAACAACACTATTAATTAAGCATTGTGTAGGTACACTATATGTCACAAATTGCCCTAGACCCCATTATAGCCTTAATATATCGAGTGTGTTGTGTCTGACAGAGAACACAGGCCAGTGTAAATAGTGGTAAACAGGTCAGGGGTTCCACAATTATATGTGCATGATCAAAGAACTCTTTAGTCTTATCCAACGGGATGGGGTGGGGAGGGGATTTGTTTTTTGGTTATGTATACACATAGATATATGGTTATTATACTGCCCGATATTAGTCGGCGTGTATATAGTTGACGTCTCAAGCCGTCTGTCCGTACAAACATTTAGAATTTTAACTCAAGAGTCAGTTGTCATATTTGATGCCCTATGGCATGGTGACGGACCAGAAATGGGGGACGAATATGCATAATATCGCGGGTTGTGACCACCAATGCCTACCAGAGTTATGGGCCCTGTTCGACTTTATGAAATTCAGTCCATACAAAGTTTTTGCAATATAAGTTAAGTGTCGGTTGTCAAATTTTGATGTGGTTTGGTATGGTGATAGACCAGAATGAAGAATTGAATATCATTTCTCAATGCATCTGAATGCATCACATTATTTCAGTTCATCAATTTGTAAGTGATAACAGTATACAATAAGTATTTTAGTTTCGTCTTGTTGAACAGTAAAGCTCCCAGATGAAGTTCGGAAATTCAATGAGAATAGCGTCACCTTCATTTGGGATTGTCTGAGCAGTAAACAGTACCGGTAATGTCATTCATCATAACCAATTCAGTTTTATTTGGATAATTGTTGCAAATTAACATTACTTGCAATCATTCAAGATGAGAAATAACCAGAAGGAATGAATTTGATTACATGCCAGAACAAGACAGTATTTCAGACATTTGAAATTTATGAGATACCCTTTTCAATTTCATGTTATGCAACAATCAGGTTAATTATATCTACTAGTAATCATCATTGAGTATTCACCATGTAGTATCCAATTTGTGATAAGAGTTTTTTTGTTTTATTACTTTTATTCAGATAATACAACTGGGTAATATATTAATTTTGTTACTAAATATTTCTTCCGTTGATCATAAGTTTCCTGAACGTTAATACGGTGGTCCACTATGAAGTGGTCCGGGAAACTGTGAAATCCAGAATGTTGCTAAATCTGAGGCTAAAGAGTCACTTTAGCTGCCTATACCAACAAGCATGGTACTAACATGCTTACAAACAACATTACATGGTCAGTACTTGTAAATTTTTTCCGCCTCTGGACCATCCACCCACCCCGGCCCTATATACGGATTTTTTTTGCAGACCCCCCCCCCCCCCCTGATAGGTTGGGCATCAAAGCTGTTACAATTACGTTTGACACTAATTTCTACTTAATTCAAACACGTTCTTCTCTGGTGATAGGTGACATCCACTCATGCATGGTGGTTAAATGTGCCACATTTAGTGCCCTTTGGTTGAGGGATGGAGAGAGGAGGGGCACAAATATTTATAAGAATGTTTTAGTTCTTGATATCCGCTCAACAAATATATAGTCATTAAGTCACCGAATTAAGTCACCTGAACAATTATACCTTATCAACTGTCACATTTATATGGGGACCGGAATTTGGGCTTCCATACAGTGAGCTAGCGCAGCAGATAGATAGAAGAAAACATTAAAAGTATATATATATATATATATATCATTCTGTTTAAGAGATACACATATATATTTTGAAAAATGAGGGACCTTGAACAGTCAGAGGATGGCATTTTATAATTGATCATGTATTATAACACAATAGAGTCTGGCCCAATCAAGATATTTTCCACAAAAAGATACAATTTGTCAAGAGAGATGGAAATGTATGGACGGCCTGTTCAAAAGTGGTGGTCGCAGTGTGCAGTCAAATCTAGTTTCTTCTGAGATAAAATAAAACAGTCATATATCTGTTCAGGATCCTCCAATGCTGGCATCTGACCAGGGTACATCTACCCGAAACAGAGGATTCCTTTCATTTCTAAGAACAGATTCATATCCTAGCATAAACAACTTAAAATATCGCGCTAGCTGTGCCGGGCACATGTAGTTGATATATAACATTTCTTTTAAACTGAGAATATATATCAGTATAGCACCACGAATAGAGGAGCACCTGGTCATTTCTTTAAAAGACACCTGTATCTTCATGGAGATATGTCAGCCAAGTGTCCTCAAACTCTTAGTCTAACCCATTAGATTGATTTATACATGTCTATGCCGTAAAACCAAATTGTCGTCTTTTATTTTTGCGAATTAATGTGTTTATGATGTTCATGTTTTTATCCCAATAAAAAAAACAAAACCAAACGTCAATTCCAACCACGTCGACTGCACGATTTAAAATGATAACGTCTGAAGCCGCGCAGCTATAGATAAATAAATACTTCTTTATTAGTGGGACGAATTAATCGCGATAAACAAAAAATGACAATCTCTCCGGAGCCACTACTTATAATGCATGATAAGAATCACTGTTGTGATGCTATTAGGATACACAATTTATGAGAATACATGTAACCCTTTGAACAAAAGTATTCTCTATTCCAACTAAATGTCCACAGCAGAGCGTTTCACATCACTTTAACATGGGAAACGCCTGGTAACCCTGCTAGTTACAGTATATTTGTGAGACTGAACTTTGCACTGGCTGATTGGTATACCTTTTTGTTTCAGGTCGGAGTGAGTGAATTTACTTAAGGGATATGACTAGGTGCGTGCATTAGTTTCTACTGAGAGCACTCATGGAGGAAACATATTTTCAGAAAGGATCTTTAATATGTATCGATATGCTATTGTGGTATGCAGATTACGTTTGTGAGTCACGATATTTAGCAGTGTGATGCAGTAAGGCGACACAAAACATATATGGAAATAGATGAAAGGGGAATTAAAAGTAGCCATTGTCCCCTTCTGATCATTCGATTTTAATTTTTTATTTGTACAATGACACATGATATATCACAACAATATTATGGACCAGTATATTATATGTATTGTACAAGAGCAGCATGCCCATGGTTGGTTGTCTACCTGCTGCCCCTGAATTAAGGTATATAATGAAGGATGGCGGATGAATTTAATGATGTATTCAGGATTAGATACCTCTAGATCAGATCAGGCTCCGTCCTGGTCCGAAATAAGAAAAACAAAATATATAATACCTTGACAATGGCTATTGGCGTCCGTTGTTCTCCTTTGTTTTCCAATAAATAATGGTTTCTGTCCGCGCGTCTGAGTTTCACAGCCATGGTTTATATTATCTCAATTAAATGTGGTATGGGTCTACATAATCACGATGTCTTTCAATAAAGTGTTGGTGATATTAGCATTTTCTCTTTTAGAGTTACTTATCCTTTCCTTGATGTTGATGTCTTAGGCTTAGGGCTGATTTCTGTCGTAGTAGCGGTTCAAAGCGAACGAGTTTTATATTCACACCGAAACGACCGTATGGCTGTCAACGACACGATTTGTCGCTGTGTGCATGGCAAACCAGCGAGATAGTTGGGTCGCTGTCAAATATATTTGACGTTTATCCGTGCGTACTTCTCATATTTGAAGGCGACACATTCAAGTGTCGCCACGATAATAAATGTAATGGAGGACTTTATCGACAGGCTGATAACTGAAGTGTATTTTTTTGTCTCAACTCCATTCCAAATAAGCAGATCAAGCTTGTGAAGTCACTTTGCCCACAATAAATAAATGAATAAATTAATAAAATGAACTACCACCCCCCCCCCTTCCTCCCGATAAAAAGGTCTCAAATTGGAATTATAGAATGAAATGCCATTAAACGCAATTGTAAGGAGAGTTTAGGAAGTCCATGTAATATTGCACTTGACATATTATATTTGACAATTAAATGAGTTTGTAAAACCCACATATGTATAATTTTTATGTTGAGCAAATTCTTTTTAATATTTCCATATTCATTGAATTCGTGACTTGCCTTGCAATTAAAAAGTATTTTTAGCTTTGAAATTCCCATGTACAGTTATAATGTTGACCCCAAAAAAAACAGAGCCTGTGATAATGGTTGAAACTAATGCATATTTTTGGTTTATTTTCCCAATAGTCCAACAATGCAGAGGCAAATGGAAGAATCTCCGAGACAGTTTCGGTGACCCTAAAGTGATGCAATCAAACGATTATCTACATTGACTATCGCGCGCCACCAAGCGATTCAGTCGATTTCGGCGTGAATAAAAAAATCGCGCGCTTTGAACCTCTACGGACGACAGAAAATGGTCGTAACAATCCCGCGCCCGCGCCCGCACCCGGTGTGAATTGACCTTAACACTGAAATGGCCACAACTTTTGTCCATTTGTATAAGGTGATAATGTTGGAATTGTCCGGCTGTTGACGTAAATGTTGGAAAACTTCGACTCCAGGGGGGGGGGGGGCTGCAAAAAATATTCCCCGTCTTGGAACTTTTAGTCATCCAAAGGGCGTAATGAGTAGTTCATATTTGGAAGTACACAGTTTGTTCGGAATTCCCTTATGTAGTGGGCTAATCCTCTGTAAATTACCCTAATACGACAGTGGCATGTGCCTTATCATTACTAAACCTACGTTATACTTACTTGGTGATATAAAATAGACGTCACATCCACTGTCAGTTTCAATGTCTTCCGGAAGAATGTCATCCAGGGAGTAGCGCGCGTTGCACGACTCTGATATGTGGCAATAAGACACTGCCCAGCAGTATACCGTGTTCAAACATTGTCCAATGCATCTAACGGCCGAGTGGTAAATCCCATCAAATTTACGCACCGGTGCGGTCACGGACCAGTCAGATTTTGACGTCACGTCAAACCTCGCTGACGGTGTCGTCGGGCTCAAAGAACTAACCACACACAAACTAAATAAAAATATGGCACAAGAGGAAAGCATTCCGATCGTTCTGTGACGGTTGATTCTAGCCACCGCCGTTCCTGTTGAGTTAATTGTGACACCAATTCGGAGACCGTGCACAATGTAAAGAACTCTTCAACAATTACAAGGCAATCGATTACAGATGTTCAGCTTTTTGATACAGCGAATAGGTTTCTGTGATGTTCTCAAACAATACCGTAACTGACATGTAGGGAGGGCTGGGTGGTGATTCTGGTTCCACCCACCCTTAATGTGGAATACTCTACCAGGGAACATGTCATAATGTTGACAAGTGACACTGACAGTTCAGAAATATTGACACATTTCTTGACCAGATCGAGGAGCATAGGGCTGTTTTGATACTTTTGATTTAGCACGGATTTCTCAAGGAGCCCTCAACGAGTTTCTCTGTGAAATCGATATTCATAAGAAAGATATTGGTTATAATTAGACCACTTTTGCAACTTTGGAACATCTCGAATTCCTTCCTACATACTTCATCAATAACTAAAGCATCATCACTGATGCCAATGCTTTACTGAAACTCCCGTGAGTGGGTCAGGGTAGAATATATCCACTCTGTTTGCCGTGATGTGCATTTCGTGAGGGTGATGTCAGAGTGATGCGATGCATCGAACGAAACATATGTGGGTACGGCTTAGCACATGGTCATACATAGCTTCAAGATGGGTGGTTCAGTTTACCAGGTTCAACCGTTCCATACAATGGCTAAGAGGTCCTGTTAATATACTGATTATGGTGGGTCCTGTTAAACTGCTTGTTAGATTTTGTTCTTTAACATACTTATTGTGACTCACATAAATACACAACAGAACTAACAGAAATATACTGTACATATGAATTGACGTTGATTCATAATGGAGTGGGGAGTTTAGGGGATCTGAGTCCAATTTACCAAACTTAACGAGGCCACTCTCTCCCCATTCGGCTGATGATTATTTAAAATCTAATAATGGTGTTCCGGGAAGTAATTTAATGCGAGTTGTATTTTTTTGTGGATGACGGTGTCCCGTGAGCTCATGGGTGGTCACATGTATAGGAACCGCCAATCAAACCATACACGTTGTGGTTGTAGCTGCGGCGGTGTTTAGTACACATTTAGTACCAAAAGCTTTAAAAAGTATCAAATATGGGACAAGGGGTGGGTGGGTGGGTGGGTCACATATGTAGCCGAGGGAAAAATAGTCTCTTTTTTAACTTTTCTTTTGCAAGTAGGGGGTGGTGGGTATATGGAGGTCTAAAAACAATTTTGGGCCTCGTGTCTGCAATTATTTCCAGACCCCCTCTGTCCCCATTAAATAGATGGAAATTTCAACTGACCGAAGCGATAAATAACAATAGTAATACCCCCTCGGAGATAACTTCCTGTTTATAGCTGCGTATAACAGGCGGACTATGTTTACATTTTTGTATTTTAACGTTTAGAAAAACAGTTTTTCCCCTGGAGTATGTCCTCACTATATTTTGTATACTGTCATTTCTAGCGTCTTTTCAGAACAAAACATTGGGGATATCTCATTTGGCGGATGTGCTCGATGTCAGTCTGTCATTTAGCGGTGAGAAAATCATCATCCGACACATTCCGAAAGAAAATATCAAAGTTTTCTAACAATTTGCAGTAAAATGAAGAACAAAACTAGCAGTGTTGAGGAATTTTATGACATAGCGTACACAATAAAAAGAACACCTACAGGTTTTGGTTGAATACCCATCTTATTTCATTAGTGACTACAAGAAAATACAGAATTTCCACTCGTGGCCTGTAGCAGCTCGTGGAAATTATGTATAACATGTAGCTTCTAGACACGCATACGGATCTTCGCGGTGATCTTTAGATGGGAGCCGTCAGATTTGTCCGAATAGCTCCATTGATTGCAGCACATGAAATTACCCCATTAAAGTTGAGCTACAGTGTCATTGACACTTTCATTTTACACAGAAATCATAATATTCGTGTTGTATACATGATAAATTGAGCGATCTTCAAAAGAATCTTTTAATATTTGGTAGTTAATACCTTTTAGAACACGCAGGTCATCGTCAAGTTGGAGTAAATTTTTTTGCCAAAATTTGACTTCTTTGTTCTTAAGCAAAGCCAATTTAAAAAAAGGCAACCTTGTTTTACTTGGAAGCTATAAATAATGTTTCTCGTATGTATGTGTATGGTCTGGCAATAATCGCAGCACAGGTTGTTTATTGCGTTAACTTAATACTAAACTATAGCTACCTGTCCATTCTATTTATCCACGCCTGAAAAGTTTTCGGCGGAGGATATAGGATTGTGTTCCGCCCGTCCCGAAAAGATGTCAGTGGGTTATTTCGAACAATTATCAACAGATTTCAAAGAATTTTGGTACCGGTAAATGGGCTCACAAGGGTAATATTTGAAGCGAGTTCACATCCTAGGACCGACTTGACATGTTCACCAATTACGGCCCTTTGGTGGTCATGTTTGGCGTTGAGCACCCACGAAAAGCTGTCCGGGATTATTTCGAACAATTATCAACAGATGTCACAAATGTTTGGTATGTGAATTCAGTATATGAAACGAGTTTGCAAACTAGTTCTGGCCAGACTTTTTTGCAAGAGATATGGCCCTTTGATCATCATTTTTCGACGAGAACCACCCACACAGTTTGTCTGGGGTTTATTCCTAACAATTACCAAAATCTGAAACAAGGTCGTAAACCAACCCAGTCAGACATTTGGAGATATTGCCATTTGATTGTCGATTCATATCCTATAATTATACTCAATCACGGAATCCAATAAGAGTTTAATTCGTGGTGACCGAGATCGGTTGTTTTTTAAATATTGTTTAATATTTAATCCCAACAACATAAAATTGACTAAATAATAATTAGATCTGAAAAATTGTTTTCAAAGATTGTTTTCAAGGAACTTCGCAATGTGAAATTCGTGTTTTGCGCATTGAGCACAAGAAGAGGAGCACTGATCATCATATAGTATCATCATATAGTATCATCATATAGTATCATCATATAGTATCATCATATAGTATCATCATATAGTATCATCATATAGTATCATCATACAGTATCATCATATAGTATCATCATATAGTATCATCAGATAGTATCATCATATAGTATCATCATATAGTATCATCATATAGTATCATCATATAGTATCATCATATAGTATCACCATATAGTATCATCATATAGTATCATCATATAGTATCATCATATGGTATCATCATATAGTATCATCATATAGTATCATCATATGGTATCATCATATAGTATCATCATATAGTATCATCATATAGTATCGCCATATAGTATCATCATATAGTATCATCATATAGTATCATCATATAGTATCATCATATAGTATCATCATATAGTATCATCGTATAGTATCATCATATAGTATCATCACATAGTATCATCACATAGTATCATCATATAGTATCAAATGGTATCATCAAATAGTATCACCATATAGTATCATCATATAGTATCATCATATAGTATCATCATATAGTATCATCATATAGTATCATCATATAGTTTCATCATATAGTATCATCATATAGTATCATCATATAGTATCGCGTTCACTGATCATCATATATTATCATATAGTATCATCATATAGTATCATCATATAGTATCATCATATAGTATCGCGTTCACTGATCATCATATAGTATCATCATATAGTATCATCATATAGTATCATCATATAGTATCATCATATAGTATCATAATATAGTATCATCATATAGTATCGCGTTCACTGATCATCATATAGTATCATCATATAGTATCATATAGTATCATATAGTATCATATAGTATCATATAGTATCATCATATAATCATATAGTATCGCGTTCACTGTTTAATAATGACTCGCGAGGAGCACTAATCATCATATAGTATCATCATATAGTATCATCATATATTATTATCATATATGTGAGAGTTTTTACGAAACATGTGACCGGGCCTATTATTGCCCACCCTTAAAATTAGAAACTGCTCTTCCCGATAGACAATGACCACACCATTAGTTGGGTGGAAAGGGACAAACTCGTCACCTTGATGGTAAAAGCATCAAAGTTGGCACACATGTATATCACACCATTATAAATAATTTTGGATACGCTCTGAAGAATGTACATCGTTGGCATGGCAACCATTTTGGTGAAAACACCTGTTTTTGCCATACTCTAGCCATTATGTATTGCTAATGACCAGTAATCTCATGGAAACCTGTTCACAGTGCATCTATTTTGATTGGACCATATACTTGTTAGAACATATACATTTTATATATGGGTATATTCAAAATGCTATCCCCAACAGTATGGTAATAGGACGCACGTACGCCAATAATAATATATATTTATCAACGGTTGAGCATCGAAGTTTTGATTTATTTCGAGATATTGTTGTGGAACAGGGATCAGTTCGGTTGAATTGCTTTAAAGTTATCGCCCTGGGATTGCTAAAGTACACAATTCAAAATCCGTAACTCATGTAAAACATCTGCTTTGCGAAATCGATCGAGATATTGCTATGAAAAATCCGTTTATCAGCTATGCATAAAATCGGTCAACGTTTGTTCAAGTTATATATCGCGATAACGACATTAATTTGTTTTTAAATAGAAAAATGAGCCTTTTTGTTTTTGTTTGATTGCTTTGAAAAATTCGACTGACTGAACACTGGGAAAGGATAGTTGAACACCATTTCAATAGAACACAATCAGTATAATAAGAGATACGCAGAGAGAGAGAGAATAGAGAGTGAAAGACAAGGTGATGTAGATGGAGCATGGAGAGTGAGCGCGGGCAGGGAAATATGCTTCTTTGACAGCACAATACGTGTGTTTGGTGGATTGATTGTTATTCAATTATTATTTATACTCCAAGGAATGTAATATTTTAACCTACATGCATGGCATGTAGTTATATTTATTGGTTTTCTCTTAATGGCTGTTTTCATTTCATAGTCAGTGATAGTGATATGTGAAACTCAATGTTACTCATCTCTCACGATCCAGAACAAATCCTTTAGTGAAAATGTATTGCTGCTCCGATTTAAGCAAAACATGCGTATATGTATTTGTGCACTTTATTGTATCAAATGATTAATAACATGTTATGGCATGTCCCATCCAATTATTTCAAGCTGTGTGTGTGGGTTTATCCATTGAAAATGTATTTCAAAGATTGAAAATAGGATGGTGGTCATGTCATTCCCATGTATGGAATTTGTCTTGGAGAGATCAACAGGAAGTTATCGACACATATAATCGCACTGTGGTTCCCCGTCTGCATTTAAATCGTCATCACCTCTGTAACTGGTTGAACCAGTTTTCATTGTTTTCAAAAAGGAGAACAAGTTCGATATTAAGTCCCCGGAAGACTGCTAATTTCTGAAGTTGTCATATATAACAATCCTACACTAACAGCGTGAATAACCGTGACAATTGTGTCCTCAAGAAGAAAAACATTGAAGGGGGGCAGACTTCGATTTTGTATCGGTTATGCCACAATATGGTGTGGACGGCTGTTCACTAAGTGTAGCAAGTGACACGTTAATGGCTACTGTTTTGGCGGCGATCAGTGGTAATGTCATACTGATTACTCAGAACGTAGCGCTGTTGGTGAGGCATCCTCGCGAGTGATAGTGTAGCCTGAACAACGGAGCATCGTATGGTATCATCATATAGTATCATCATATAGTATCATCATATAGTATCGTCATATAGTATCATCATATAGTATCATCATATAGTATCATCATATAGTATCATCATATAGTATCATCATATAGTATCATCATATAGTATCATCGTATAGTATCATCATATAGTATCATCACATAGTATCATCACATAGTATCATCATATAGTATCAAATAGTATCATCAAATAGTATCATCATATAGTATCATCATATAGTATCATCATATAGTATCATCATATAGTATCATCATATAGTATCATCATATAGTATCATCATATAGTATCATCATATAGTATCATCATATAGTATCGCGTTCACTGATCATCATATATTATCATATAGTATCATCATATAGTATCATCATATAGTATCATCATATAGTATCGCGTTCACTGATCATCATATAGTATCATCATATATTATCATCATATAGTATCATCATATAGTATCATCATATAGTATCATAATATAGTATCATCATATAGTATCGCGTTCACTGATCATCATATAGTATCATCATATAGTATCATCATATAGTATCATATAGTATCATCATATAGTATCATCATATAGTATCATATAGTATCATATAGTATCATATAGTATCATATAGTATCATCATATAGTATCATCATATAATCATATAGTATCGCGTTCACTGTTTAATAATGACTCGCGAGGAGCACTAATCATCATATAGTATCATCATATAGTATCATCATATATTATTATCATATATGTGAGAGTTTTTACGAAACATGTGACCGGGCCTATTATTGCCCACCCTTAAAATTAGAAACTGCTCTTCCCGATAGACAATGACCACACCATTAGTTGGGTGGAAAGGGACAAACTCGTCACCTTGATGGTAAAAGCATCAAAGTTGGCACACATGTATATCACACCATTATAAATAATTTTGGATACGCTCTGAAGAATGTACATCGTTGGCATGGCAACCATTTTGGTGAAAACACCTGTTTTTGCTATACTCTAGCCATTATGTATTGCTAATGACCAGTAATCTCATGGAAACCTGTTCACAGTGCATCT
Source organism: Siphonodentalium dalli (assembly GCA_032622095.1). Taxonomy (NCBI): domain Eukaryota; kingdom Metazoa; phylum Mollusca; class Scaphopoda; order Gadilida; family Siphonodentaliidae; genus Siphonodentalium; species Siphonodentalium dalli. The sequence goes on from CP136069.1 coordinate 24,834,823, forward strand.
ATTTTGATTGGACCATATACTTGTTAGAACATATACATTTTATATATGGGTATATTCAAAATGCTATCCCCAACAGTATGGTAATAGGACGCACGTACGCCAATAATAATATATATTTATCAACGGTTGAGCATCGAAGTTTTGATTTATTTCGAGATATTGTTGTGGAACAGGGATCAGTTCGGTTGAATTGCTTTAAAGTTATCGCCCTGGGATTGCTAAAGTACACAATTCAAAATCCGTAACTCATGTAAAACATCTGCTTTGCGAAATCGATCGAGATATTGCTATGAAAAATCCGTTTATCAGCTATGCATAAAATCGGTCAACGTTTGTTCAAGTTATATATCGCGATAACGACATTAATTTGTTTTTAAATAGAAAAATGAGCCTTTTTGTTTTTGTTTGATTGCTTTGAAAAATTCGACTGACTGAACACTGGGAAAGGATAGTTGAACACCATTTCAATAGAACACAATCAGTATAATAAGAGATACGCAGAGAGAGAGAGAATAGAGAGTGAAAGACAAGGTGATGTAGATGGAGCATGGAGAGTGAGCGCGGGCAGGGAAATATGCTTCTTTGACAGCACAATACGTGTGTTTGGTGGATTGATTGTTATTCAATTATTATTTATACTCCAAGGAATGTAATATTTTAACCTACATGCATGGCATGTAGTTATATTTATTGGTTTTCTCTTAATGGCTGTTTTCATTTCATAGTCAGTGATAGTGATATGTGAAACTCAATGTTACTCATCTCTCACGATCCAGAACAAATCCTTTAGTGAAAATGTATTGCTGCTCCGATTTAAGCAAAACATGCGTATATGTATTTGTGCACTTTATTGTATCAAATGATTAATACCATGTTATGGCATGTCCCATCCAATTATTTCAAGCTGTGTGTGTGGGTTTATCCATTGAAAATGTATTTCAAAGATTGAAAATAGGATGGTGGTCATGTCATTCCCATGTATGGAATTTGTCTTGGAGAGATCAACAGGAAGTTATCGACACATATAATCGCACTGTGGTTCCCCGTCTGCATTTAAATCGTCATCACCTCTGTAACTGGTTGAACCAGTTTTCATTGTTTTCAAAAAGGAGAACAAGTTCGGTATTAAGTCCCCGGAAGACTGCTAATTTCTGAAGTTGTCATATATAACAATCCTACACTAACAGCGTGAATAACCGTGACAATTGTGTCCGCAAGAAGAAAAACATTGAAGGGGGGCAGACTTCGATTTTGTATCGGTTATGCCACAATATGGTGTGGGCGGCTGTTCACTAAGTGTAGCAAGTGACACGTTAATGGCTACTGTTTTGGCGACGATCAGTGGTAATGTCATACTGATTACTCAGAACGTAGCGCTGTTGGTGATGCATCCTCGCGGGTGATAGTGTAGCCTGAACAACGGAGCATCAGTAGTGCCTTTGTCGGTAGTCCACAGTTTTTGGCAGCATAACAAGTCCAGACAATAGCAATTACTGATATTCTCGTGCGATATCATTTTGCTCTAATAAGTATACGCCTCAACACAGGCTACGATTTAAACCAATTGTTCTGATATAAGAGTACACAGAGGATAACATTATCTAGTATTTCTGAGTGGGTGCATGTACAATAATTATCCAATGAGTGACCCAGACAAGTGTTTACTTTCGCGAATGGGTCACCGTGAGCGAAATAAACATGTCTCAGTCACGATTGAGATATTTATTTCCACTCAAAACACTATGTTTGTATTATACGCGTTCCAAAGAAATTCAACACTTACAACTATACCAGTCTGTTCTCGTTAAATTAAAGGTACTCAATCAGATTCGATGGTCCCCATATAATCAGATTCGAACAACATTATTAGAAATGCCGCTTCAGTTATCAGAATCGATTAATTGCCCCAAAATAATGATAACCACTTCCAACTATATACAATTGCCCGAAACGTGTTATTTATCAACATGTTGTTCGATGAAATTTGGCCCTATTATCAGCACAAAGCCTCTTGATTTTAGAGTTATCAATTTTCATTCGCAATTTGGTCTGAGACCGTCGGCTCGTCGACTTTTTTCTGGGCCACTAATAAGTCTCGATGGTGAAAAATAACAGATTTAAAAAATCGATTTCTAATAACTCTGAGCCTTGATATGTGGGTTCCTCGACTCGAATCAAATATTTGTTATTACCCCCGAATCCAAATAGATAGTAATTGAGGGGCACTTAATCTGATTACGCATTAGACTCGTCCCTGGCTCATATGTGAAACACTACGACTCTATCGCTCTGTGACGTGCCATCCCATAAGAGACCAGTACGGACTATCGCCATCTTTAACCCTTTACCCAACAAACCGGCCAAAACCGGCCAAATAAAGCTTCAACAGCCTAAAATATCTTCGGTCTGTCTCAATAAAACCATACAAATATGGATATCATTGGAACCGGTTCATTGACCACATTGTGATGGTTACAGTTATACCCTGTGCCAATGCATTCTCTTATATATGCGAGTCGACCATAGGTCGCCTCGCATATATAAGAGAATGCATTGGCCTAAAAAAAATCTTTTTTTAACACTTTTTACCATTTTTTCTTACATTCTTAAACAATTTTATAATTTTTAATGTGTTAAGCCAATGCATTCTCTTATATATGCGAGGCGACCGATGGTCGACTCGCATATATAAGAGAATGCATTGGCACAGGGCCCTTCTGTTGGGTAAAGGGTTAAGTAGATTACGTCATTTGCATCATCGATCCAAATATAACGACGGGGAGACAATAGCAACACTGAGATACCCACCAAAACACAACACTGAGATACCCACCAAAACACTGAGATACCCACCAAAACACTGAGATACCCACCAAAACACAATACGTTGCCTCGTGTGTTCTGCGAAAAAAAATCACATATTAAAAATATCTATTTACAAATATGAAGTAGGATATCAAAATAATATGTTTTGATAATTTATTTAGGTCAGAGATCGGCAGAATCTAGTCAAACTTGGGTCTTTTAATAAAACACACAAATCACTTCAGCTTTCACTGTTCTATTTTAGTCCCGGTCAGAATTCTGACCGGAGATCCAAAAATGGCGATAGTCCATACCGGTCTATAATAACGACGTCCAAAGCAGAGCGATGGCAAGGTTTATAGTCCAGGGACCAGTCAAATTATTCATCTTTGAACACATAACGATCTTATTTTAATGAGTGAAATAATCTCATATATGCATTATTTAACCTCAATATATACGCTCTCTATGGGCATACAACGCGGTTTTAAAACAGTCCAATATGGGACTAGTTCCATACGAAATAAGCCAATAATGGCAATATTGGAATTATTTAATCTACTTTTTTTCGTCGGCATGACTTACCAGATTCACGCTCTGTAAAATGTGTGAGACCCGCGCCATTCAACGGAATATAGGATATAAGCTCACTATAGGATTATATCATAATCGATTAAGGCCAATATGCACTTATTTGTACGAGGATATGTTGACAATACATGTAAGTTTTGTATTATAATCACATTCAGTCGATGCACCAAAACCAACAGCTGCACTGGAGAAAAACAAATGGTAAATAAGGCTAACTTAGGTTAGTCGAACGTTTGTCCACATAATGCGCAACTAGCTAACTACGTGTAACTCGAGTCACAGTTTTGCTCATTTTGATCTGTTAAAAAAATGTATTTAAAGTGAAGCGAAGCACTCCGGTATGGTGATCACATATAAATTAGGAATAATCTTGCTCAAGGTATATAGTTATGTTATGTTTTACGAATATTAATCCAAATCCAAATTGACAGACCATCATTCATATATATTAATATATTATACTGTAAATTATATATAAATGCAATGACTCTCGATGACAAAATCATTTGTTAGATTATCGCCGATAGTTGCGTCCCGAATCAAGATGTAAATATTCCATATAAAGTTTGGTGTTGATCGGACGAGGGAGTAAAATCCAAGATGGCTGCCGGTGGCCATGTTTTTCTTCGAAAATAAATCGTTCGAATTTGACAGCTCCAATCTAGGTGATCCTAAACATGTAAATTTTCAGAACAGTTCTGCAATAATTGCGGGCTACAGGGTGTGCCAATGAATTCTAATTTGAAATCCAAGATGGCTGCTGGCGGCCATGTTTTTAACGAATTTCGGAAAAAAGGGAGACTCCCATCTAGAGATCACCCAGAAAATCCATATGAAGTTTGGTGACGATCGGAAGACAGATGTGAACTGTAGGGTGTGCTAAATGATTTAGTCATATAAAGAGTAAAATCCAAGATGGCCGCTGGCAGCCATATTTTTCAACGAATTTCGGAAAAAAGGGTGGTCCCATCTAGAAGTCAAGCCGAGGATCCATATGAAGTTTGGTGATTATTGGATGAGGAATGTAATCTGTAGAGTGTGCTAAAGGTTTTATTGATGAAAAGAGTAAAATCCAAGATGGCTGCCGTCGGCCATGTTTTTCATCGATATTCGTTCACATTTGCTAGATCCCAGCTAGAAGTGATCCTAGATATGCCAGTAAAGTTTTAAAACAAATCTCCAATAAATGCGGGATGCAGGTGTTCTGATATATTCACATTTGAAATCCAAGATGGCTGCTGGCGGCCATGTGTTTAACGAATTTCGGGGGAAAAGGGAGGCTCACATCTAGAGGTAACCCTGAAGATCCATATGACGTTTGGTAACGATCAGATGAGAGATGTGACCTGTCGGGTGTGCTAAAAGAAATTGTTGATGGACAGACGGACGACGAAAGGACGACTGATACCAACCCATGGCAATCCCTCAAACTAAGTTCAGATACAAAGTAATTGACTGCATTGTTTAATGTTATTAACCAAATATTTAAGGTTGTTTCCATGCAAACTAGTTTCCCCTCAAACATAATTTTGTGTCCGATTTCCTCCACTATTGCTTCCCAATCTCGACATTAAGTATATGCAAAGTTGCACAGTTTCCTCCTTCAGTCCAGTCTGTGAAGATTTCGCAAACTATTCGGATGATAGAATCGTGTGATTTAAAGGCACAGGTGGCGTTCGTTGCAGAAATAGTCATATCTGTTCAAATCGCCATCAAAAGAAGGAATATTAAAATATATATAGTTTTGTTCATATGTCAAACATAATCAGCGCGTAAATAGTATCTTGTCGTCAAGACGTACATTGTACGATGCTGTACGTAAACAAAAGCCTGATCGTGTTACAGAAGTTGTGCTTCTGTTTACATAACACAGAGCAATTCTATTGGTTAATCATACAAAAATTGTATAAACGCTCTTTATTAATTCCATATCAGGAAAACAGTAACAAATAACGCTCGTTATGTTTACCATATCCGGATCTAAACAAAAGCCATACATAACAAAGGGGGGACAAAGGGGGACAATAACATACATTCTTCTCCTTGAAACGAGGAATCTAATCGTGTGGTTTCAAGATGGCAAAAGTGGCGCCACTTGAGTCAGGGGTGCACGGAATGGAGAGGGTCACCAAAATTGATAATATTTTTAAACGCCGATTTCCACCAAATTGATACCCACTCTTTTCCATGATACGAGAAATCTAATCGTGTGATTTAAACATGCAAAGTTGGCGCCATTTGAGTCAGGGGTGCACGGAAGGGGAGAGGGGCAAACAAAATTGATAAAACTTTTTAAGGCCGATTTCCACCAAATTGATAAACATTCTTCTCCATGATTCGAGAAATATAATCGTGTGATGTAAAGATGGAAAAGTGGCGCCATTTGAGTCAGGGATGCACGGAAGGGGAGAGTGCACCAACATTTATCAAACTTTTTAGCGCGCGCGAATTCCACAAAATTGATACACATTCTTCTCCATGATACGAGAAATATAATCGTGTGATGTGAAGACGCCAGGTTGGTGTCGTTTGGACGAAAGATGGAGAGGGTACTTAATTTGATAAAATGTATTTGGTCGCCGATTATCACCAAACTTATGCATTATCATCTTCATGACATCAGGAGCGTAACCGTGTGTCTTAAAGCTGTCATAAGTCCCGTGTGATTTACATATGTCAAAAGTTGCATTTGAAGTGTGCTTAAAAGATGGCAAAAGTGGCGTCATTTGTGTCAAGGTTGCAATGAAGGGGAATGGACGCCAAAATTTATAAAACTGTTTTTCAGCGCCGATTTCAACCAGGTGTATACAAATTCTTCTCCACCAAACTTATACATAATCATCTCCATCTCGCCGATGTCCACCAATTTTATATATATTCACGTAGAGATGTCATAGTGGCGCCACTTGAGTCAAGGATAGGGCGGGGAGGGACAACATCTATAGAAATATCTTTAGCGCAAATTTCCACCAAATCCATACACTATTCTGCTATGATTCGAGGAATCAAATTGTGTGGATCCGTTGAAGTCGCCAAGGTTTGTACCTACATTTGCGAATGTCGGGTCTGTCTGTGTCACATATACCTTCATGTGGACCATCTATATAGCACCAAAGGGACTAACACGTAACGTATTACGAGCAAGATAGTGGTCTGGGTTATAGTTTTCTAAAAAAAGACGGTGCTTGTGTCAAGTGCAAAAAATGGGGATTTCCCCAAACTGATACAATATAATCTCCACGATATGGTGTTGTTCGGGTCAGGAGTGCACAGAGGGCACCAACATATATTTAAACGCCCATTTCCTCCAAATTATTACATATTCTTCCCCATGATACGCGGAATGTAATCGTGTGATTTAAATGGTGGTCGCTTGGATGAGAGATGAGGGAGGCACTCAATTTATAAGAATTTGTTTAGTTTCCTATTACCACCACACATATAGGTAAATTCAGGAATCTAATGGATGTGGTTTATATATGGGAAAGGGGCACCGTTCGAGTAATTAATGTGGAAGGGATGAGCACCAACGCTGATACAGATATGATTGGTACTAATTTCTACCAAGAAGGGACGCTATATATACATGTAACATTGATGAAAACATAGTCGCCAATATCAACAAAAGTTGTGTAGTCATCTTCATGGAGTTCGTTCTACAAGGAGTTTTTGGCGTTCACATTTCACAGCCTCGATATGTGGTGACCTAATTAATTCACTTGAACAACTATATCTTCTCAATTGTCATTTGTATGGGAACAGGACATTCATACAGTGAGTTTGCAAAACAGATACATAGAAGAAAACATTATAGGTATACTTAACATTATATTTAAGAGATGCATATATTCTTGCAATATGAGGGACCTTGAATCGTTAGCGGATGGCATGTTAGACTGGGTAATATATTATAATACAATTGAGTCTGTCCCAATCAAGATATTTTCCGCAAGATAGATACAATTTGTCTAGAGAGATGGAAATGCGTTGAAGACCCATTCACAATAGCGGTGACTGTGTGCAGTCAAATATAGTCTTTTTCTGAAAAAGTAGCACATGACTTTTCAGAATCCTCCAATATTAGAAGCTGACAAGGGTATATCACCCGATGCAGATAATTCCTTTCAGTTTTAGAACAGACTCATAGCCTAACATAAACAACTTAAAACCTCGGTTGCATGTAGCTGATATATATAGCAACTTTTATTTTAAACTGAGAATAATTGGCCACTACAACACCATGGACAGATGAGCAACAGGGCATTTCTTTATAACATATTGATCAAGAATATTCTTTAATCCCACCACATGCATGTCCACACGACACGGCAGATGGTATCACCTCAATTTAACCTGAGCAACACCAGGTAACCTTGCTAGTATAACTATATCCACCAAAATGTCCTGTTTTCTGGGGACGTGAAAACGATGAAAAACTGGTTCAGACAGTTACAGAGGTGATGACGATTTAAATGCAGACGGGGAACAACAGTGCAGTTATACGTGTCGGTAACTTCATGTTGATCTCTCCGAGGAAATAATCCATACATAACATGACCACTATCTGATTATTTTCAAACTTTGAAAAACATTTTCATTGGATAAACCCACACACACGGATTGAAATAATTGGGACATGGGACATAACTGCTCTAAGACATAGACGCATGTGTTCTTAAAACGGAGCAGCAATACATTTTCTCTAAAGGATTTGTTCTGGATGATGAGAGATCAGCAACATTGAGTTTCACATCTCACCATCACTGGATGTGAAATGAGAACAGACATTAAGAGAAGACTAACAACAAAAATACAACTAAATTCCATGCATGTAGGTTAAAATATTACATTTCTTAGAGCATCGAACCATATAGGCGCAAATGTAATGTTCCCAACATCAGGCGATGGCATACAAAGTTGTTGAATTCAATGGTTGAACCGCAATAATCTCATAAAAATTATTCACGTAACAATGTATCATTTTGCTAAACGATTGATGAATCGATCAATTATGATTCAGCATGTCATGAGACTGCATAAGGTTTTTGTAGCTATATATAGAAAGCTTCCACCTGTCAGGACCGATAGACCTCGTCCCTCAATGAATAAAGGTACGACGGTTGTGTGAAAGTCTTGATTTCGGTATGACTGCAAAACCTTCCACTGCAAAGTAGAATAGTCACAGTGTAAATTAAATCGAATGTATATGAGTAAATCCCCTCATAATCAACAACGGGTTTGGCCCAAACCTAATGCAGTCACATAACATGCTGAATCATGATTCACAAATTTGTCAGCACAAATTGTTCAGGTTTCGAGATTAAGAAGGATAGGATAGGACGGATAGGATAATTTTATTTACAATACATATATGAATAGTACAATAAATTAACATATAACTAGATAATAATTTAGTATATTGCTGGGGGGGACATAGCCCTGCCGGGCTGTCGTCCTGCTTCCCCAAAAACAAATATCACTATACAAATAATTTATCAGATAGCGTGAGTATTATTCATATTCATATTCACGGACATACTAAACTGTGTATGAAAATTTATATTGTCGTTCACCCATTGAATTCAACAACTTTTGATGTCATCGCCTGACGTTGGAAATATTACATTGGCGATTATAGGCTTCGGTGTGCCCTCAGATAATACATGAGATTATGGAAAGTTAACTAAATTCAACTTTTAACTTGGAACTCGCACAAGATTACATGGATATTAGCATAGCATCATTATGTTCACACTATCGCGATACGATTAAATCACGGGAACTGAATCGCGATTATATTGTGAGAGAACTTTTCATTACCGTCCTATCTGACAAATATCACAGCATGAGTGTGGTAGGCTTAGGGTACGTTCATACACTGGCAAGTTTGCACGATATGGTTTGCAGGCATTTCGTCGTAGAAAATGATATGGTGCCATAATATGAACTGAAACAAGCATATAAGATGCATCTGTACCACAGCTGACTACGCGCGAAGTAAAATCTCTACCGAAATTTGCCTGTAAATACATGCAATTATCTCGCAAGAATCAATCATACAGGTATTTGAAGGCAAATGTCAGTAGCAACGTTACAAGTGGAAATTTTGCTTCTCATGTCGTTCGCGTTTGTAAAGATATATTAGTTATATATGAACGTTTCTGTTCATATCCTGGCACCATGTGATTTCTATGAAGAAATGTCTGCAAAACATACCGTGCAAATTTGCCAGCGTATGAACATACCCTTAGGCAATACAGTGAAAGCAAACACTGTCAGTAGATTTATTAAATTTAATGTCACCATCATCTCACAAAACAAATACATTTTATGTCAGTTATGATTTCTCACCATACATTTCGAAGAATGTCAACGCCAATATTACATAACATGGCGAAATTTGTACTGAGATGTACGGAATATGGGATGTCTTTTTCACATATATTCCTCGTCCGTACTGTCAGTGCAAATGACCTGCGCTTTTGAGTGTAAATCATTTGCGCTTGAGCTTTAATAATTTTCATTTTATACATTGCCAGGAAATATCAGTGCGCTCGTAATTTCATACATCAATGTTATATAATCGAATAGAGCATACCATAAATGGAAAAAATATATCCAGTTCATGGATTAAGTCAAGAGCAGAGCCTTGTTAAAATACTCACAAGTCATACTTACAATTGGTGCCAAGTATGCATGGTGTTATGAACGGTTTGTATTGTGAAAGAATAAAATTCGCTCGTTACTGTAGACCATTTCACACCATGTTCTATTCATGAAGTTTTCAATGGAAATTGGTCTAAAGAACAACCATTGATTGATTGTTTATTTGGCGATATAATGCAATCGTATAATTATGTTTACAAACAGTTACATTATAAGGGGAGTAGTACATTATATCAGCAGTGGACAACCCCTGGTGTAGATGTGGTGATCAAGGCCTGTTTATATAACCAACGTATATACAAAATATGTGAGTGATTTAAAGTGGTGTCTGTGGTCCATGTCTAAGCTATTTCATCGAATTGGTAATGTGTGGTAGCAGGAGAGATGATGCTGAGATATAACGGTGAGTCAATTATATTAATCACAAGCTATTGGCCTTATATAGTATCATTCGTGCGACTGCATTTGGTGTTCCTGCAATCAGTACATCGAGGGTTATGGCAGTTTACTATATGTTGATAATGGCAGGTAAACTGTTTAGCGCATTCGGCTTTGAATGCAGATTTGCTCCAGATATATTTCGCATCACAACTGACGTCTGACCAAATGTTGATGAAAGAAAGGCCTGGGGGTTCAGAGCTGAATGCTAGTTTCGGAGTATGTGATATTAATTGGCCATATTGTCTGGTTTTATTTTCTGACGTTTCCAAATAATTAATAAATGAAGTTCGTAGTCTATCATAATGCCAATCGTGCACCAAGAGCGATACTTGTAAACGATATTAATAATCGAACTTCATTTTTTTTTTCAGATATAAAGTGTGGGTCGTTGTGACCTACTTAAGACCCTCATTTCCCGCTTTTGTAATGTGACTATTCTGCTGTGCTTTTCGAGTGGCCCCATATCTGGATTACATATATCAAGTGGCTTTGAATTAGCGCGAAATACAACAGCATAGTCTTGAAATTTGTTTAATAATTTTCACAACTAAACATTTAACAGAATTCTCCACATTGCGATTGCCAATTTGTATGAGATCTGTTTCATTTAATGATATTTTCATTTGACTCGATTTATGTTCGATGTCTGGGGGGTGCATCATTATATGTCTGCATTTCTCAATGTTTATTTTCAGTTTATTACCACATATCAAATCCAGTCGTAAGTCGGGATTTTTTTTACCCTGTGCCAATGCATTCTCTTATATATGCGAGTCGACCATAGGTCGCCTCGCATATATAAGAGAATGCATTGGCCTAACAATTTTTTACATTTTTAATAATTTTTTCTTGTATTCTTTAACAATTTTATAATTTCACCCATACAGAGCCCCAGACAAACATGAGCAGACGACACTCTTCTATATGCTAATGTATGTGTGTGGGGCTCCCTGCAGGGTAATGATGTTTTTTTATTTTATGTCCTAAAAAGTGTAAGAAACATTTATTTTAAAAAAAAAGTTAAAAAATTGTTAGGCCAATGCATTCTCTTATATATGCGAGGCGACCTATGGTCGACTCGCATATATAAGAGAATGCATTGGCACGGGGTAAAAAAATCCCGACTTACGACTGGACTGAAATACTTTAATAAGTTCGTTATTTGTTGTACTTTTAATTCGTTTGATTTTTCAATGTGACATATAAAGTGTTGTATCATCTGCGAATGACAGAGTTATCATCGACGTAGCTTAGTGTATATCGTTTGCGAACAATAAAAACATTATCGGTCCAAGAATAGGGCCCTGTGGTACCATTTCATAATTATGTATAATATTTAGCCCATTGCTTGTTTAAATGAGAATATTGTAACAAAACCTAATCAATGTCCCGATGTCCTGGAATATTTGGTTTTGGTTCGTTTTGTCACATTTAGGTTATTAAAATATATTGATAAATGTTCAAAGTACCAATACAGTCGCATTCAACTTTACGTATACAAGTGGCAAGAACGCTCTTTATTTTAACCATATCAGGAAAATATCACAAAAATACTAATTTCACGGCGATAAAAACGGCCGTTTTACTTAACAATTTTCTCATATTTGTAACAATCAAAGCGATAATAGCCATACTCAACCACACGCAGGGTTGACGCTGAACCTAAATTTTCTCTCGCCAAAGTTTTTGCCAAATTATATATATTTTTTTGCCAAATTTCAAAATGATTTGCCAAATTTAATTGAGGGTATATTATTAGGGAGATTGATGGAAATTCTCATCTTTTTATTGTTATATAATTGAAAACCTATCCACACACACAGGTAAAATGGGCTATTTTACCTAAGCGACACCAGAAATTACGTTTAATGTTGCTAAACAGTTATCAAACTTGAAGTATATGTACATGTATCTGTCATCAGCAATCATAGCATATATTTGGTGCCAATAAAGCTGAACAACCAATTAACCCCTCTCTCGCCATTCACATTCGACTGATTAACCTATTATCTTATAATCACTGGTCACAACACACGGATATCATAAATACGCGGTGTACAGTGTTGCCAGTAATGTGCATACAAATATCAACTGCAAAATCAATTTTATCTTTACCCTTTGCTGTTTCGTGCAAAGTGTCGTAATCTACCTTGAGAGCCTATTACAAATTACTAACACCAGTCTCAATGAAATCAATACAGAACCTTCTTTTTTGTTACTGCTATATTTTATATAACCGCGGTTGATTAACTGTTCGATGGCAGTTTGACATCTACAGAAAGGTATTACGGTTTTGTGAAAACTAAAGACTATTATATACATGTTTCACTTTCGACATATCACTGCTCGTATATATAAGAGAATGCATTGGCAATAAATCTGAAAGCTCCAGTCATGAAAGGGTTAGTTGGCATCAATCAAATTAAGATTTGTTCCGCCCGGGAATATCTCTTCCTGCACATCTTTTGATTCTGTTATCATAAGATTGGATTATGCCTCTCTCGTGCGGTACATGTTGGGTTTGATCTTGTGCGTGTATACGACGAAATGATCGCGTGGACATTTCGGCCGTTCTAACCGTCGATGGACAAGTTCGGCAGATTGGAGAGGTGCCACAAGCGGCACGAAAGATCCGTGGTGAGAGAATAGAGATGTTCTGGTCGACAGCGGAGAACGCAAACTCCATACACCGCCCTCTCCGTTATCACTGCGACAGAGCACTGCCACAAGGATGGTACTTTGCGGCCCGATACATCTATTTTTACGTATCGTCGGAACTATATTTAGTCACCTATTATCTAATTTTAAACCACCACAAGTTTGCAATAATGGTATAATTCTTTATGTTAGATAAGAACAATATAAACTGAGCCAGACATAAGCAATTTTAATTCTAAATCATAAGAACTAAGATCATGTCACAAATCCTTACCAAAGTCTTTGTGGCAGTGGGATCTCAGCGGAGCGATGGGAGATAACTCTGTCTGGAGTTTGCGGAGAAAGCTGTTTTTTGTACTGCATACAACCATTGGCCTTTTTGTTCTAGGAGAGGTAATTACATTGTATTTTTATGTAAAGCTAAATTGAGCTGATTTGCCACTGAAAGTAGAGTTATTCCTCTTGAGTAACAATCTAGCTGGAGTGTATGTATTATCAAAAACAGTTTTCAGGCAGTTATTCTTTAGAAATATGATAGGATAAATAAAACGGTGCATATATATAAATAAAAGGATCATGTATCAATATCATCAAGTAACTCCAATGGAGTCCATTGAGGCATTGGACAATAATATGCGTATTTTTAATATCTGGCTGCTTTGTAATTTTGCCAAATATGCATGCCTCCCCAAAATACAGATCAAGTTCGAATATGGGTATCGTCCGCCTGATTTTGACTGAGTTATGCCCCTTTTTCGACTTAGATTTTACCTGATTTTGCGGTTTCCGGATGATAACTTTAGTTTGAATCAAGTGAACTGAACCAAATTTGCTATATTAGTTCACCTCCCCAAAATACAGATCAGGTTCGAATATGGGTTTCGTCCGCATGATGTTGACTGAGTTATGTCCCTTTTTCGATTTGCGGTTTCCGGATGATAACTTTAGATTGAATCGAGTGAACTAAACCAAATATATGATGGGTTTTACTGCTTCCCATTTTAATCTAATCATGTCTGCTTTTATTTTTGGTAACATATAACAGGAGGAAAGCGATAGGTTGACAAAATACACGAAATATTGATATACCGGCTTCATATGTACTGAAAAATACTTTCATCTGTGGTCACAGTCATTTTCCAGCCGTTTTCAAGTTTTCACACATTAGTGAAACAAACGCTCTTTATTTCTACCATATCAGGAATAAACTAGCACGGAACGCTCTTTTCTGTTCCATGCCGTGCAAATGGCTGTTTTTTGTTTGGTGCCCAGACAGGTTATTTTGGAACGCAAACCGCTGTGTTGTTTTTTTTATGTTCGAGCCTGTAGATCGGGATCTATATATTAAACCATTGTTTGGAAATTTATCTACGGGGGTCATGCCTCTATTCCGAAGGTTCTCCATTCCGAAGGTTCGCTATCGAAACTATATACTAAACAATGCTTTAACTGTACTCGCCCTAAATAATATTTGACGTCACACGAAATCAGGAGTGTCATTCCAAGACAAATACTTACATGTGAATTACTCCCGTCATCGCTCCGTCATTCTCAGATCTCAAAATGGGACAAATACATATCTCTTCTCGAAGTGTGTGAATATACGCTGTCCGATTTTTTCATTGGTTTCCTAAAGAAAACCACGTGATGAGAAGTAAGACAGCATATATATTCCGAATTTGCGATTGCGATTTGAATGCGTTCATTAATTCCATATGTGTTCATGCGTAAACGCCCAGTTGTCCCGGGGGTGCGGGGCAGGGGACAGGATTTTCGCTATGGCGCATTAGGCCAACTCCCCCGTCTTGTGGCAGCGAAGCTGGTTCTAATCACTATCAGCTCGGAATTGCGATCCACATATAAGGTAAAGTAACCTGATTCGTGTATCTGGACAGATTTGTCAGTTGCTTTCCGGGGATATGTCTGAACCCTTTCAGGACGGGAGCTGCCTGCATTTTTTTTTCTTTCATTCTTTTAAATTTTTAATCTTTTTATACGCCGGTTTGAAAAAAACGGCCCTATTATGTAAATGGGTCGTCCGTCCGTCCGCCCGTCCGTCCGCTTTTGGTTTCCGGATGATAACTTTAGATTGAATCGAGTGAACTGAACCAAATTTGGTGTGTTTGTTTACCACACCAAAATACAGATCACGTTCGAATATGGGTATCGTCCGCCTGATTTTGACTGAGTTATGCCCTTTTTTCGACTTGAGTTTACCTGATTTGCGGTTTCCGGATGATAACTTTACATTGAATCAAGTGAACTGAACCGAATTTGGTATATTAGTTTACCACCCCAAAATACAGATCAAATTCGAATATGGGTTTCGTCCGCATGATTATGACTGAGTTATGTCCCTTTTTCGACTTAGATTTGACCTGGTTTGCGGTTTCCGGGTGATAACTTTAGATTGAATCAAGTGAACTAAACCAAATTTTGTATATTAGTTTACCACCCCAAAATACAGATCAAGTTCGAATTCTACCCCAGAAACGGGAGTATTGTGCCGCGCCCCGACGGCGGGCTCTTGTTTTTTTTTTATAATTTGTTCTTACATTTTATAACAATTATTATAATTTGTTCTTATATTCTTTAACAATTTTATAATTTTTATATCATATTTTCTTACATTCTTTAATAGTTTTTGAGAAAAATTTTTATCATTATTTCTTACATTCTTTAACAATTTATATCACTTTTTCCTTTTTTTTGTTCTTACATTCGTTAACAATTATAAAAAATAATATAAAAGTTGTTAGGCCAATATATTCTCCTCTTATATATGCGAGGCGACCTATGGTCGAATCGTTATATAAGAGAATGCATTGGCACAGGGTTTACTACGTGTATTGGGGGGGGGGCTCGGGGTTTCAGTAGGTTAGGGGTAAAACTCTAAACCGTCTCGCACTCCAGCGCTGGCGATGAGGGTTCAAATCCACATGTTCCCATCGTGGACTTTGTATAACTCGAAATCGTTATGTGGTGGAGTTTCCAGTTACTCGCCGATGGCCGTTGATTTGCAATGTTCGGATTTCCTCCACCATTACAACTGGCAATATGGCCTTAGCCCCTGAAAATTACATTAAACCCCAATCAATATACAGGCTATGGTCTTACAATCTCGTCCAAATACGGATACGATAGGCGAGAATCGCATGCGTTTTGATATGTCGATGCCGTCTGGAGAGTTTGGCGGGACCAGCATCCCGTCTCGATTTGCTCAGTCTACCCTTGATGCTATAAAGTGGTAGCCGCGGGCGCTTATATATAGAGTTGTTTTTATGAGCCATCAGGCCCCCGCGGCAGCGGTCGCTGGCGCGACCTGACTGCCTCGATATCAATTTGAAAAAGGGGTGACGTTGCTTAACGCGCCTGCGGCGCTTCAATAACAGTTTGAATTTTGTGTCTTAGACAGTGCCGTCCGCCTCCCCCAAGCCCACCCTAAAAGTGATTTTTCCTATAGTGTTTTTGAAACGTGTCTCTTTGTGGTGTCATTCTTTTGGTATGATTTTTTACTAAATAACGGGTATGTTAGAGTTACATTTCTTTGAATTTTACAATCGAAACATATTCGCATGCGATGCTGAGTCACGCGGGACACGGCAAACTAAATCGCGCGCAAATTGGCTTGCGATTTTTCAGCATCCCACCCCATTTGGCATGCGATAGCGTTTGTACTAGGTGCAATATACGTGCAATGGAGTTATTTCCACGTGAAATTATTCAGCTATACATTTGTTCCTCCACCCGCAAAACTGACAACATCGCGATATGGCTTAGTGGCTAAAATTACCATAAAAAATAACCCAAATAAACGAAACCAAATAAATATATATATATACACCTAACTGTGTTCGGTTGACATACATCCTATATACTAAACCACAATAATATCTTCACCATATCGTGACTTGAATTTTGATTAGTGAGTATAAAACTCATGCGACGAGACACTTAAAGTGCCACCGGTGGAGACTGTCAATTGAAAGAAGCCGCCGATCTGTAATTAATGCGCCAATTAAAGCAATAATCAAGCCACAAATGGTGAAGTCGGTATATTTAAATCGGACGCAAATGTACGCTGTTGGATTTCACTTCGATCTAAACTTGTAAACATTACAGCCAGACCGCGGGACATCAATAGACTGTCGCTGCCGATGACGTGATCTGAGTGGACTAATAACAACCCTAACGGTAAGCCTTTCATGACAGGAGCCGCGTTGGTGCAGCATTAAAGATATTTTGCCACTGCATGTTCTTATATGCGAGTCTCTCATATGGAGTCTCGCATATATAAGAGAATGCACTGGCTTACAAGGTCAAGGGTAAATATTGTTAGGCTAATGTTTTCTCTTATATATGCGAGGTTCCCTGCGGAAGACTCGCATATTCGCACATATAAGAGAATGCATTGGCACAGGGTTTTCGCAAAAAATCAGGAAGCTCCAGTCATGGAAGGGTTAAAGCACCTTGACGGTTTGGGGCCTAAACATTTGCTCGATTTTGTTACATCCCCGACCGGTTATAGTATGGATCAAAACAGGGATGGGTGAATTACTATGCAAAGTAATATATATTGACTGGGGCTTCCTGAAATTTTGCGAAAACCTTGTGCCAATGCATTTTCTTATATATACGAGTCTCCGATAGGGAGCCTCGCATATATAAGAGAATACATTGGCCTAACAATATTTACCTTGAAATTGTAAGCCGATACATTGTCTTATATAAGCGAGGCTCACAATTGGAGACTCGCATATATAAGATAATGCACTGGTACATGATCTTTAAGGTGCACCAGCGCAGCTCCCGCCATGACAGGGTTAATATGCAAAGTAATGTATTATCATCACTTCCCATTTGTTTTTGGAATTACAATTACGATCATCAAAATTAGATTGACAAATGAAATAAGTACTTTAGTGTGGACTGTGAATGACCACGAACAAATTATATCACTAGAACTAAAGAATTATTTCGCGTAATGCAGTGCTTGGTTCTCCGGTTAGTGTATCAACACGCATGACCAACATGTCGAATCAGACAAAATAGTTCTAATAGGCTGTCATTGTGCTGAGTAGTAACCAAAATTTCAAGAGCTCTTAGAATCAGGGGGGGGGGGGGGTCGGAAAAAAATTTCAGGCACGTATGGCATTTTTTCCCTTTCGATCATTTTTTGTACCCACCCACCCCCACCGCCAATTTTTGTTCCGTTTTCGGCAGTTGTTTCCGACCATTTTTTGACACCCATCCCCCTTTTAACACTAAAACAGAAATTTGCGGGCGGAAATTAACTTAAACAGCTGTATATGCATTTCTGTACATAATATTTATCATGGATGTTAACATGGACATGTAAATAGGAATGAGTCATTTTGAGGTCATTCGGCCAAAAAAACATGGCTGCTAGCGGCCATCTTGGATTTCAAAATTTGCAACAAAATACAACACGAAAAATTGCTCTGAAAAATATTTGCCATGGTCACAGCCATTTTCCATCTGTTTTCAATTATTAATAGACAAGTGAAAATAAACTATACTTTATCTCTGTAAAATTAAGCGGGCCTTTTATGTGTGCTATTAGATCATGTCATTAATCTCTACACTGGCTAACGCCCGTATAGATCACATTTCACCAGTACAAAAGCTGGGAACTTTTTTGGTGTTCTGACAGGGAACTATATAACATTGAACATACACAGCAGGGAATATATTTATTTGTTAATGCTTGTTCCTCGGTAATCTACTTCACATTATAGAGATGGTCCCAGCTCGAAATTGCTCGCTTTTCGGTGACTTTTATGAGATGATATCGCAACAAGCATTGAATTGGTTACCTAGAAGAAATTCCATAATTATAAGCGACGCAAATCAAAATCGTTTACAAATTAAATCTTGCAATTTTCTGTTAGGACCTTCACCTACAGTGAAATAAAGTATTAAGATACAGATAATAACTAAGAAATATATTACCAACGTTATTTTTTCGACTTTATAAGGTTCCCTGTCAAAGCTTCAAAACGTTCCCAGGTTTTGTACTGGTGGAATATGATCTCTACGGGCGTAGAGTTTCGTGGCATGATCTAACGTGCTGTTAGAAAACTCAGCTTGTCGTCGCCAAGGATTCTACTGTACTTTCATCGCTGATACTTCGACCTCCCATGAACTGTGTACGCCTAACATATGTAACAAGTAACCGTCTTCTCGTTTGGAGGAGTTCCTTACAACCATCTGTTTGTTATTCCGGCGAAACCACATTGTCAATAAGAATGGATGTCGTATGCATAGACAAGTAAACGTCAAAAAGTTCGTTAATGACAAAGAATTAAGTGTTGCGTTATTTTTACCGAACGAGAGACCGGCTAACATTGTATGACCCATATCCATAAACGCTGTATCGACAAGCTGCTACCGTGGCTCACACTATCTCGATTCTCTCTGCAAGACAGTGCTTAGTATTGTGATCCGTTCCGTTGTCTCAGGTAACTGATATATGTATACCCAACTGTTATTTCGAATAGCATAATGTTATTTTTTTCGTTATTTAGAGTGTTCAGAGCTTTAAATCAAGTTTTTGTAGAACCTGTTCTATTTATGTTTGAAATTCTACCGTACAAAATAACATGATAGTTAGTTTGATATTGATTTACTATATCCATTTATTTTTCACAAGTTTGATGTTTATGGTGGATAGTAATACTTATTTTGTTAACTTTCCTTCTTTTTTATACAACATATCCTCGTGTGAATCAGTTCATATTTGTCCTAAATATTCACATATATGTAGTGACATAGCTTCATATTGGACTTATCCCCGTTATTCCGTTTTATGATGTGGGTCAAAGTGAAAACAAATTATAAAGAGCGTGAATCTGGTTAGTCGATTTAGTTTCATATAGAGCGTAATAAACTGATTGATTGATTGTAATTCAGATTCAGATTCTGCTCAATATGAGATTATTTTCAGGAGAACAGGGCCCAGTTTCACGAGGAAACTTGACCACATTGTGATATTTACAGTTATGCCCTGTGCCAATGCATTCTCTTATATATGTGAGTCGACCATAGGTCGCCTCGCATATATAAGAGAATGCATTGGCCTAAAAAAAAAATATTTTTAACACTTTTTACCATTTTTTCTTACATTCTTTAACAATTTTACAATTTTTAATGTGTTAAGCCAATGCATTCTCTTATATATGCGAGGCGACCTATGGTCGACTCGCATATATAAGAGAATGCATTGGCACAGGGCCCTTCTGTTGGGTAAAGGGTTAGTTGTGAATTAATCTAATACGTAATGATGTTTTTTTTCCGTTTAAAAACGCGTTTCATTAAACAATCTTACGTCCATCTTAAGTATAGAAAGTTAAGTTCCCGCACTTTTAGAATGGTCCGCGTCCATTTAGTGCAGAACATGTTAGTTCTGGGTGATAAATAAGCATAGGTACGTTGTCCGCGATAGAGAGTGGGGCGTGTCCAAGCATAATTAGGAAGTAATTGTAATGAAAGGGCAATATCTAGTCAATATAGTGGCTGGTGCACACTGCATGGATGCGTTTTTTAACTGTGTTTCGCGTCATTTTCCATGCATAGCTGCATGCATCTAATGCCATTTATTTACAAATAGAACGAGCTGCACTATAGTACTTCAGTTATTAAAGGCACGGGCGGCGTTCGTTGCAGAAATATTCATATCTGTTCAAATCGCCATCAAAAGAAGGAATATTAAAATATATATAGTTTTGTTCATATGTCAAACATAATCAGCGCGTAAATAGTATATTGTCGTCAAGACGTACGATGATGTACGTAAACAAGAGCCTGCTTGTGTTACAGAATTGAATAACACAAAAATTGTATAAACGCTCTTTATTATTTCCATATCAGGAAAACAGTAACAAATAACGCTCTTTATGTGTACAATATCCGGATCTAAACAAAAGCCAGGTAGCGTTACGTTTTTTGCTTTTGTTTACATAACAAAGGGGGGAAATCGAAAATAACATACTGTTTATGCCATATTTCTGATTGGTATAAGAACAAGGTATGTTTATATTGTACTATTCTTTCTGTTTATGGCGGTTTTTGACGGATGTGAATATTTTAACAGCATACCCACCGCCAACGCCGCCCGTATCCTTAAAGGTATACCAAGAAAACCAAAGTCATACAGGGACATGTCGACAGGGGTGAATGGGTCTCATTCACACCCCTCCCCTAACGATCGTCACTCTTTTCAACAGGTTGGAAATATCATGTCTGAATAAAAAAATTAGTTCGATACTTCAGGCCATAAATATATTAACCTTGTTTTGATAGTTTTTCCAACAAATATCTAGTGTGAGATTAGTTGTTTTTCGACTAAAAGTCTGATAGTTCCCCAATATTTGACAAACTTATGTCAGAACTGATATCACCATCATGCAGTTGGGACAAGTTCCATACAGTCGTATAGGGGTTTATTTTATAGGGGTTAATTTATCATGTTGAAAATTTGTGGTACTAGTTGGTACTAGTGATGGGAGTGGTGTCAAATAAAATTTAAACAGATGGTAATTATAATGAAAATGAATTAATAACTCGAGTAATTCATTCATTTTTATTATAATTACCATGTTTTTACATCGTTCATAGCGCACAAGAGTCTATTTTGCACTTATCCGTGGCTCAATTTCATTCGTTTGTTGTATATATTCTGTTGAGTATAATAGGAGATGGTCCAATATATGGACTGCTTAGGCTGATTTATTGTACAGTCCCTCCTTTAAGACTATCTTAAGTTAACACTGTGTTCGTGAAAAGAACTTATGACTGAATTTTTAACTTAAGACCTCCTTAAGTCCCAACTATGGCATAAGTTGCTTTCATGAAAATGGGCCTGATTATAGGCATCACACCGTCCCTGATCAAACTTGAAACAATCCGGCATTGTCGTAATACGATATTTGGATTCCCATTTATATTTCGGTTTCAACAATGCCTGTGCTATGCAATTCGTTGATTAATCAATATGTTAATCTTGTAAAGTCTTAATCAAGTGGAAACGATCGAGAAAGTGTGTTAAGACAATGGAATTATGACAAAGCGTTGGCACGTACCGCATTGGAGCACCATGTGAACAGTCAATATCAACTTAATCAACGGTAACAGCGTATGTGTGTGATACTAAGTACGGTTTGAGGCTTCAAACCGTCAAGTGCCTTTATCGTGAATATTTGTTGTTTAACCATTCGTGGCGGGAACTGCGCTGGTGCAGCATTAAAGATTATTTGCCCGTGCATCTCTTATATTTGCGAGTCTCCCTTCGGAGCCTCACATATGTAAGAGAATGTACTGGATTACAGTGTTAAGGTAACATTGTCAGGCAAATGTATTGTCTTATATATGCGAGACTCGCATATATAAGAGAATGCAATGACACAGGGTTTTCGCAAAAGTTCAGGAAGCTCCAGCAATGGAAGGGTTAAAGTAAAGATTTACGCTATCTGTGTAGGTTTTGTTACACTTTTATGCAGCTTATTTCTCAACAGTATTATGTGCAAATGTGGCATGCAAATGTGTAGAATTTCGGCACAATTCGCTCCACACTCAAGTGTTATCCATGACATTCAGGCCGTGCCTTCACTTTATATATACACTTTAAAATATATATACGACATGCCATATTACCTTGATGCGTCACAGAATCCGAAATTCTAAAACAGTTTAGAGGTCGACACATTGAATTATACAGTGTGTTCTCAATCTACTTAATTTAGCGCATGTGTCTGTGATACACCACCGTATTCATGATGGTTATGCGATATCAATCGGCATTGTCTATAACATTCCTAAAACCTTAATAATAAAAATAATGAAACCATTTCTTTTTGGACTTCTCCTTTCAAGAGAAGTAAAACGCATAATCTAGACAGGAGATACAAGTACAGTAATGCCCTAAATAATCGACTCCTTCACCACAGCAGAATTATGGGTAATTTTTAGTCGGAAATATGGCTTGTTGCCATTCATCGGAAAGCTCAAATTAGCCATAATTCTGTTGTGGTTAAGGAGTCGATAAATTAGGGCATTACTGTAGTCGGTTGATTTGGATATTCGGGGATTCGAGCATCAAATAAATTTGTGACCAAGCTTCGTGCATGCTCAAATCACCGAATATCCCACGAAACTATGGTACGTTTATTCGCCATTGTTATTCAATCAACAAAAAAACACTTAAAAGATACTGCACGAAAAGTATTTTGATCGGAATTACATGCTACATGTATAACGTGAGAGATCCCTTTTTCGGTGATCATATATCTGGGTACGGTCCATGGTGGCTGCGTGGTGACGTACTTGACGCGGGATGTCAACGACAGTGTGTTCTATTTCAAATGTGTGCACGCTTCAGTGGACGATGCTTGTGAATAGAAAACTAAAGATAACATATATCGATCTATTGATTTGGCTACAAATATTAAATTTGAATTACAGTTATAATTATTCATATAATGTAGGTGTGAACATTGTAGCCTCCTCTAGAATGTCGAAGATTTCACACAAATTTTTTTTTACGAATTTAAGATATATATAGTCCGGTTATTTTTAAGTGGCAAATTTTATAAAGTCACTGTTAATTTCACAGTGAATTCTTTTTTCAGTATAATCGAGTCAAGAGCGTGCTAAATATATCGATGACGGTTTGGCTATATGATTAAAATTGACAGAAAAGTTCAGTCGAGTCGCAGAGAACAAATACATTGTTGGACTTTTATGCTGCATCTATAGACTTTTACACTGAATTGGAAATGTTTCACATTAGTTAATTTTCTCACCAAAAAAATTATTTTTAAACAGAGGTAAATGATGTGGGAGTGTATATAGTGGCGCATTCGTCTCTCTTTTGCATTTCAGAATCAACATTTAGTGGACAATACTACCAATTCGGAGCTATAATACTATATCTTAAAAACCTCACCTGGACGCGACTAAGACACATGAAAATATGACGTGAGTCGGGCGGCGGGACACATTTTTTGTCGAGAAGGAGCTACCGCGCGAGCGAGGAAGGTTCGAGAATGTTTCGGCCGTGGTTCTATGTTTCATGTGTGGGATTACTGTGTGTGTGCTGGATTAGTTTTTCGGACTCGTCCTTTCTTCGCCTGGCAAAGACCCTGAAGGGACCATACTGTGAAAGAAGGCCTGCTGATAATCAGTGCTGCCCCGGCAGGGACGATGAATGCCACATGCCGATTCTGGGCACTCTATGTTACTGTGATTTATTCTGTAATAACACAGCTGATGACTGTTGTCCTGATTTTTGGGATTACTGCCTCGGAATAGAACCACCAACGAAGGCGCCGCCACCCATCAAATGTAAGTACATGCTCTAATCATTTATAGAATAACGAATCCATGATGTAATATTAATGCCGATGTGGTCATCGTCACAAGGCTCCGGTCAAATTCGTAGCCAGCTGTTTAAATCGATCACAAATGTAGCCAGCTTTTCACCGGCGATCATATTCGTAGCCATCAGCTTTTCTAATTCCGTGTTTTATATGTCGCGAAATATGACGTCATCGCGTTCGTGACTAAACTTTGGACGTCATGCTCGAGAAATGGCTTCGTTTATCAACTTATATTGAAATATAGTTCGAGAATTCTAACGACATTGATCGAAAACCTTAGGTTATCAAATTAAAATTCATTTAAAAATGAGATTAACCTACATTGTAATCTTGTTCATTGCATGAGGCTGCATGTATATGAAAAACTGCCTACAAATGTGATCGCTATAGATCGATTTAAAAAGCTGGCTACGAATGTGATCGATGCCTTGTGACAATGACCCCATCAGCAATGTTAATATGCTGTATTCTCTGAATATAAAATGATATTCAGAACTATAAATGGAGATATTATACAAAATATATATGGGACAAACATGGGGTATGAATTATGCACATAATATACATCGACGTTCCGGTTGACATTCCAGCAGCATCTGAATAAGTAAAGTGACTTGTGTCGAAATCATTATCATCAGCAACATTATTTACAACCACAATTATCCCCGTCATCACCACTACCACCACCATCATCATCATCATTTTCATCACAATCCTCATCATCACCACTCCCACCATCATCATCATCATCATCATCACCACTACCAACATCATTATCACCACTACCACCACCATCATTATCACCACCATCATTACCACCACCACCATCATCATCATCATCACTACCACCACAATCAACGTCATCAGCATGATCATATATTACCACAACCATCCTCATCATCGCTACCACCACCATCAGTGTCATCATCTTCAACAACACTATCACCACCATCATCATCATTCTCATCGTATTCGCTCATCTGCATCACTACCACCATCGGCATCACCATCGCCACCAGCATCATCATCAGCGATCATCAGCAACCATCATTATTACCACTACCACCACCACCATCATCACCATCACTACCAAAACCACCACCATCATTATCACCACCACC
Source organism: Siphonodentalium dalli (assembly GCA_032622095.1). Classification (NCBI taxonomy): domain Eukaryota; kingdom Metazoa; phylum Mollusca; class Scaphopoda; order Gadilida; family Siphonodentaliidae; genus Siphonodentalium; species Siphonodentalium dalli. The sequence goes on from CP136069.1 coordinate 24,860,501, forward strand.
ATCATCATCATCATCATCACTACCACCACCACCATCATCACCATCACTACCAAAACCACCACCATCATTGTCACCACCACCATCATCATCATCATCATCACTACCACCACCACCACCATCATCATCATCATCATCACTACCACCACCACCATCATCACCATCACTACCAAAACCACCACCATCATTATCACCACCACCATCATCATCATCATCATCACTACCACCACCACCACCATCATCATCACTACCACCACAATCAACGTCATCAGCATGATCATATACTACCACAACCATCAACATCATCGCTACCACCACCATCATCATCATCATCACTACCACCACCACCACCATCATCATCACTACCACCACAATCAACGTCATCAGTGTCATCATCTTCAACAGCACTATCACCACCATCATCATCATCACTACCACCACCACCACCATCATCATCACTACCACCACCACCATCATCATCATCACTACCACCACCACCACCATCATCATCGCTACCACCACCACCACCATCATCATCACTACCACCACCACCACCATCATCATCACTACCACCACCACCATCATCAGTGTCATCATCTTCAACAGCACTATCACCACCATCATCATCATCACTACCACCATCGGCATCACCATCGCCACCAGCATCATCATCAGCGATCATCAGCAACCACCATTATCACTACCATCTTATTCATCTCCATCAATATCATCAGCATAGTCAGTATCATTATAATCACCATCAATATCATCATCATCATCATCATCATCATCATCATTATCGCCATCATCATCATCACCATAATTCATCATCATCATCATCACCAACACCATCACGTGGAGAACAATATTAATTTATCCTGTTACTTTTTCCATATAAAACTACTGACTGATGTTTGTGAGTCTGGATGATATGTCGCATTTGCTGTTGCACACTTTCTGGTGTACACGTGCTATCTTAAACTTAGATCATATACATTTATCATGTTATGTTTAGACCTTAACCCTTTACCCAACAGAAGGGCCCTGTGCCAATGCATTCTCTTATATATGCGAGTCGACCATAGGTCGCCTCGCATATATAAGAGAATGCATTGGCTTAACACATTACAAATTATAAAATTGTTAAAGAATGTAAGAAAAAATGGTAAAAAGTGTTAAAAAAAGATTTTTTTTAGGCCAATGCATTCTCTTATATATGCGAGGCGACCTATGGTCGACTCGCATATATAAGAGAATGCATTGGCACAGGGCTAACTGTAACTATCACAATGTGGTCAAGGAGCCGGTTCCAATGATATCCATATTTGTATGGTTCTATTGAGACAGACCGAAGATATTTTAGGCTGTTGAAGCTTTATTTGGCCGGTTTTGGCCGGTTTGTTGCGTAAAGGGTTAACGGAAACATAAATCCCTATTCGTTGTCCTTCATTACTTAATAGGTTGTTTTATTCCTTGCATAAGTTTTAGCAAGCATATGAGTCATACACTTCATCTACCATTCCTTTCTTTTAGAGCTTATAAATGTATCATTCTATACTATAATACCACGGTATTTACATGTATATTAGATATCACTCAAGAATGTTCATTCATATATATACATGTATAGACTAGAATCCAAATGAAAGCAATTAATCTTAAATGACTTGACTCATTAAACTTAAAGTGTTCTTCTTTCTGCAAAACAGCTAAACAGCATTAACAACCGTTTAGCTATAATATCACTGTGAATCTAAACAATCTAAAAAAAAAAGCTTACGTGTCGAATGGGGCACTTGTTCACTTATTTCTTACTCTATTTTATGTTATTTTTTTTATTATTTGTCACATAAATCAACAATATCAACCACATATCTTATTACATTATCATATTGTAATTACACTGTCCGTCGGGGAGTCTTGATTGACAAAACAAAAACTGTTCTATTCTATAGTATAGTTGTGTTTGGTTTGTGTCTGGTTTATATATGACATATATGGTGTTCAAATGCACGTCTCCAACCAAATATGCACCATTAACTGACCGATTTGACAACATCCACGGCTTTTATTCTGTATCACATGCTCTCAGGGTGGGATTCTACAGAATAATTTGAAACAACTATATATAGTTTTCAGAAAATGACAAAATACAGGTTCGGAAAAAGTTCTGACAGAGGGTCAATGCTATAATCCTCCAACGGGCTGTCGGGGGACAAAACATACACGCCATATCCACTAGCCATATCGCTGACTGCACTGCATCCGGTATTTGTAGTCAGGTTCCGGTATATGTGTACCAGAAGAGGAATTATGTCCCGGGAGTCCATCATTATCTCGCAATCAATCACGACACAGACGCTGACATCCCAATCATGACACAGACGCTGACATCTCCATGCAATTGCTGCCGTGTCGCATGTAAGCGGTTGTGAAACATGCGACATGTTGCACTCGGCGAGCATGCTGCAAACGTATGCACATGTGTGACCCTCCATATCAAATCCAGTCGGAAGTCGGGATTTGTTTACCCTGTGCCAATGCATTCTCTTATATATGCGAGTCGACCATAGGTCGCCTCGCATATATAAGAGAATGCATTGGCCTAACAATTTTTTATCATTTTTTTTAAATAAATGTTTCTTACATTTTTTAGGACATAAAATAAAAAAAACATCCATTACCCTGCAGGGAGCCCCACACATATATAGAAGCATATAGAAGAGTGTCGTCTGCTCATGTTTGTCTGGGGCTCTGTATGGGTGAAATTATAAAATTGTTAAAGAATGCAAGAAAAAATTATTAAAATTGTAAAAAATTGTTAGGCCAATGCATTCTCTTATATATGCAAGGCGACCTATGGTCGACTCGCATATATAAGAGAATGCATTGGCACAGGGTAAAAAAATCCCGACTGGATTTGATATGGCGGGTCACATGTATGCAACCAATTGGGCGACTAGTACAAGTGGTCCTAATCGTTTTGTTGTAACCATGCAGTTTAAACATGCAGGGCGACATTACGAAGAGCCGTTGTTGAATAAGGGCTTATTGGTCCCATTCCTTTTATCCTGATGCTGAAATATAAAATTTCGGAGATGAAAATCAACTCCTATAGGCGGGAACGCAACCATGATGCTGGAGTGGATTTCCCCAAATGTTTCCAGTTGTACCAATGATTGCCAGTCGAAGTCTAACTAATAACCTTTTTTTTCATATAGATGACTAGTTTATTTGATCTGCATATAAATATATTAGGCAGGTAACAATACCGAATATGTCTTGTATATTAACCATTGCGTGACGGGATCTGCGCTGGTGCAGCATTGAAGACCCTGTGTCAGTGCATTATTTTATATATGAGAGTCTCCCATAGGGAGCCTCGCATATATAGGAGAATGCATTGGCTTACAATATCAAGGCAAATATTGTTAGGCCGATGCATTCTCGCTCGTACAAATTCAGGAAGCTTCAGTCATCAAAGGGTTATTTAATTTCCCGTATTCGTCCAGCTTAGTCTCCGTGGATTACAATGTCTGAAATTTTGGGTCGTCACTGTGGAAGCGAGCATAGGGGAACCCACCCCTTCTCACCACGTCCATGTCTCGAAGCATGACAGGTACACGTTTTTATCCTGGATTACTACATTGTACATAATATTTAGCCACCAAAGCCGAAAATAGTGTGTGTATATAACAGGTTATTCCATTTGTACTTCACGAAGTTAAGTTGAAGACGCAAATGAATGGTAGCAGTTGTTAACAACCATAATTTGACAGGAACAACATCTGAAATTACCAATGCAGAAAATCGATGCTTGTGTTTGACAGTGTTAGTTTTATAAAGATGTGAGTCGTACTGACTATGGCATGGTTAAGGTGATATGAAACACTCCAATAGGGTGATCAAATATAAATGGAGAATAATCTTGTTCAAAGTAGTAATTTTTACAAATATTATATCCAATGGACAACAAACACCGTCACTCTTATATATTAATTAAATGCAGTGACTCTCAATGGCGAAATTGTTTTCGTTAGTTTATCGCCGATAGATGCGTCCCGAATCGAGTAGTAAATATATACAATTGAGCGTAGTTCAGACGACGTTTTCTATGGAGTGGTAGGGTCGATTTGCTTCAGATTTTCGGCAATGTTAGTAGAATGCTACATTCCTCCAATTGACATAGCGCCTGGATACAAACTGATCAGTTTTACGCACCAGAACAAGTACATAATATGACTTTAATGGACGACTGACTGGATACAAGCCTGGATATAGTGTGTCTGACAATTGCAGAATGAGGTCCCCAGATGGTGAATTTATTAACGCTATCCCGCACAGCGGCTATAGCATCACCAAATTCACCACCTCACGGTGGGGAATCACGTGGTTTCGAGGTTGGTGAGTACCACGCATTTAAAATTTGCAAAGGAACAAAAGCATAATATACGAGGAACTGACACAAAACAGTTTGACTGTTACGAGCATATGCTAGTTTATTTTGGAAACAAGTTAATACCTTATTTGTTCGGAAATACTCAGTGGTTTTCTATTCTGACCAAAGTTGCCAATCGGAGGTGCGTGGAATACACCAGTCCATATATCTTGGAGAATCCTTCGACTGATAACTTTGGTCAGAATGTCAGAACAAACAAATATGAATTTAGACATAAATGAGGTATCAACTTGTTTGAAAAATAGTAAAGCATCTGCTCGTAGATGTCAAAATAATATGTAATATGTCATATCTTAGTTTATTACCTTTTTTTCCCCATCGTGCATCTTGGGACCTCATTCTGGTTAGGCATCAACTGCTATGGGAAACCTAGGATAAAATTGAAGTTCCCCAAGTCGGGAGATCGAAATGTGAAATTGAAAACATTTTCCCCAAACATTTTGTAACGAATTAGTTAGCCATTAGTCACCTCGATTATGCAATTTATCTTCTGCAAAGTACATAGCAACTGAAAAGAAGAGGAGAAAGTAACTAACACAATGTTAATTTGAGATATAGGTACTTCCTGTACAGAAGATGAGGCCTAAGCAGAATGAGGTCACCATAGGGTGACTTGTGCGATGTTAGCCCGCTGTGCGTGGTAGCATCACTAAAAATTAGATTCACCCTCAGTGGACCTCATTCTGAAAATTTCAGACACACTATATCCAGACTTGACTGGATATTCGGGACTATAAATGCACCAGGGATTGTATATAGTCCAGATACGATCTTAGTAACGGATATAGAACACAGGCAGTTACTGCCACGGAATTTGTCATCAAACTGCATCAGTGTAACACAGCCCATACCGCAAACGGTTGTGATGCGAGTGAGCCCCGGGCATAGAGTCGCTCCATTATCAACGACTCGGCAATTTCCGCTTCGCCGAGCGAATCGGAAATGGGTCGAGTCGTTGAGATTGAGAGCCAAACTCCAGGCAGAGTTATCTCCCATACCCCTGCCACAAGGACATTTGATAAGGATTTCTTACATGTTCTTGGTTCTTATGTTTTAGGAGTAAACTTGTCTCTGTCTGGCTCAGTTCATATTGTTCTTATCAATACCGAAATAATTACTATTATTGCAAACTTTTGGTGGTCAAAATAAGATAATAGGTGACTAAATATAGTTCCGACGATATGTAAAAATAGATGTATCGGTCCGCAAAGTACCATCCTTCCGGCAGTGATATATTGCAGTGATAACGGAGAGGGCGCTGCATTCAGTTTGATTCAGAGCCTCTCTTCCCTGGTCGTGTTATGTTGGTTATATTACTATAGCTACAGTAATGCTCTAAATAATCGACTCCTTAACCACAGCAGAATTATGGGTAGTTTTTTCAGGATTTAGTCGGAAATATGGCTTGTTGCCATTCATCGGAAAGCTCTCATTACAGTATAAAATAACAAGTGCAATATATTCCCCCCACCCCCATTATAAAACTAACCTTTACGCCTGACCATTGACACTAGAGCTACAACCAAATGCCTGTATACAGATACAGATTGAATACAAGTTTCAATATTCAACAAGGGATGTATCCCCGTCCAACAATGGACGAACCCTGCAGTATGTGCATGTGTATCGCCATCCCAAAATGACAACAAATTCATTTAATTCACACACGCACGTTGGAATGTGAAACCACCCCCGGTCAAGTGGTCTTGCTAATGTGTTATGATGCTTGTGGGTCCTGCCGAATTGCTATGATGCTGCTATGGCAAACTGTTAGGAAAAAGTACCGTTATTTTTTTTAAGTTGTCATTATCGCTGTGTTCAGATAATCTGAACATATCAAAATATCCAGGAAACGCCATTATATGTATGAAACATTCAAAAATAAATATATTTATTGCGAAATATATAGTTTAATACTGGTCGTATTAGTTGTTGCAAATCGACTATGACCAAGATATCTGTTCATATCGTTTTGCAAACACTAGCGCAGCCATTATTAATTTTTTCAAAAATATGTATGTACTTGAATGTTTCAAATAGACAATGGCTTTTTTCTGAAATCGCTCGGATTAACCAAACACCGTGAAAATGACAACTTGAGAAAACCTAACGGTACTTTTTCGTAACGGTATCAGTTTGCCCTAACAGCATCATAGCAATTCAGCAGTACCACCAGCGTCATAGCACATTAGCAGGACCACTTGGCCAGGTGTGGAAATGTGCGTGTTAGATTTGAGTCACGGTCTTATGCTACACCTGTGCTAAATCTGGACCACCCCCAGTGGCAGAGGCGGACTGGGCCAAGAAACCGGCCCGGGAAATTAATATAATACCGGCCCATCTGTTTGGGGGGGGGGGGCGTCCACAGTCCACCTTGGAAAATTCCAACTGCACCCCCCCCCCCCCCTTGAATCAGAATCAGACCAAATACATATTTTTTTTGCATAATTCCATTTGCACCCCCCCCCCTTGAATCAGATGCAGACCAAATACATGTTTTTGCATAATTCCATTTGCACCTCTGGTCTAATATCATATATATATTCATAAACCATGGTTCTATATATTCCCGGTATGAGACCATTCAGATATTTTTACCTGAAAAATTGCATAAAATCTAACATCTAGCGGTCTAACTCCAGACAAATGCACACGGCTACGGACAAGAGACCAGGACACACCGGGCTGTTCATGGTTGTTCGGCCCGGGGTGAGAACATTTTGAAAACTATACAAGAAAATCTCGAATCCGATAAACTAGACTGGCATCAACTGAAGCGTTCCTATTTTCTTGTAAATTTCAATTGGGGGAGGGGTGCGTAAGATTTTTTTTGGGATTTACAGCTGGGAGTTACCGTTAAAATCTCGAGATTAATGGGGTCTTTACGTGGTGTTATATGATGCCGACAAGTTCATTTAATGCCAAAATTACGATTAGCCAATTCGGCTGGTTAAACAACACATGTGGCGGCCCACGTCCGGAATTTTCCCGGTCTCCCGATCGGCCATGCAGTCCACCTCTGCTCTCATGAATTTATGTGAGAAGAGTACCATCTTATTGGATACACGGCTGGTTAAACAACACATGTGGCGGCCAACGTCGGTTTCATTTGCGGCCCAAGTTGTGGTTGGGCGGCCAAACCACATATACCCCCCCCCCCCCAAACCGTAAAAAAAACCCTCGGATTCTCGCTTGATAGAAAATCACGTGGAATCAGAATTTTTCCGGCCTCCGGCCCATCGGGAAATTTCCCGGTCTCCCGATCGACCAGTCCGCCTCTGTCCAGTGGATTTGATGACACTTCCAAAAAAGTAAGGCAATATAGGATAACGTCTTATTTTCCAATACCCGACGGCATATCGGAAAGTTATTGACTAACGTTATGGTGTTCTCACAATCATAGCGCATCAACATGAATTGCGTTAAATGCGTTAATGTGACATAGGATACTGCTGTCTGTTGATCCTTTGTCGCGCCAAATAATGGGGCTGTTACGACACAACAATTCCGACATGCACAAAGTACACTACGTTCAGAACCATTATGTCGTCAGTCCTAATACGCGGTACCTTTACAAAGGATACCATGAGAATCGATGAAAACATCGAGATAGTTGGTCTTAATGAGTTTAATTGGGTGGATGATGGGACATCATTTCCTTAAATACAATGTGCTTTGATCAGCAAATAGCTATGAAGTGCAATGTACCTAAAGCCGTTTTCTCTCTCTCACTAAACGAGTAATTATTTAAGCCTGTTCAAATATATATATGCACATGTTTGGAATTTCATACCTGAATCTACATTAGTTTGAAAATCCATACCACATGTATGTTGAGATTGTTACAGCGAATCTAGTTTGATTCCAGACAGCGGCGGATCTATATAATATGGTCTACGCAAAGAGCCTGTAACGTGGTTAGTTTTCCAGTTGCTAGTTGGTGGTCGGTGATTTCTTTGTGCAGTTGTGTTTCGAGAATATGATGGTACCCTTTCTAAACATGTCTGGTTATTCGATTTTACACATCACCAGAACTATATCCCAGACCAACACATATTGAACCGTATTAGTATAGATGATCTGGTGGGTAGACACTCTTGATCCTCTACTGTACATGGTCATAACATAATGCAGTTTTACGTAATGCAGCCATATGTATATACGTATACATCACATGAAACCCATATTATATCATTAACCCTTTACCCAACAGAACGGCCCTGTGCCAATGCATTCTCTTATATATGCGAGTCGACCATAGGTCGCCTCGCATATATAAGAGAATGCATTGGCTTAACACATTAAAAATTATAAAATTGTTAAAGAATGTAAGAAAAATGGTAAAAAGTGTTAAAAAAAGATTTTTTTTAGGCCAATGCATTCTCTTATATATGCGAGGCGACCTATGGTCGACTCGCATATATAAGAGAATGAATTGGCACAGGGCATAACTGTAACTATCACAATGTGGTCAAGGAGACGGTTCCAATGATATCCATATTTGAATGGTTCTATTGAGACAGACCGAAGATATTTTAGGCTGTTGAAGCTTTATTTGGCCGGTTTTGGCCGTTTTGTTGGGTAAAGGGTTAAAAAGCCATTACATATTTCCTTATCTCTCACTAGTTACATATCACTTGGCATCGCGGCAACAAAATTCTGGTGGATTTATACTATTTCAAAAAGCCGCTCATGAAATCAACACCAGACAATGCAAAATGATTGCTTTGTTCATTAAAGTTAAATGTGTTTGTCCATCGTCGTTGCGCTAACGAAAATATACACAAAAACAAAGTGGCAAATTGAGGGACTATATTTTCCGCCGCCAGCCCCAGAGCTCGCAATACTGTCGTATATGGTTGTGAAGCGTCTCAGCCAACGCTGTAAATATATTACATTTTGCAGCTTTTTTTAAGGATTTTGATTTATTAAAAAGGCATAAAGCTCTAGTTTTTTCATGTGGTATAAAAGATCTTCAACTCGTTATGTTGGGATATAAGATTTTATCAAACTTGTTTCATAAAATATTATATCCCAACATAACGAGTTGCAGATCCTCTGTATATCATCATATTGAGCTCACTTCAAAAATACAAATAACCCCATATCGGCAATATTTGAAACTGAATCACGCTCTATATGAAACTAAGTCGACTTACCAGATGAGCCGTACGCTCTTTGTATTGTGTTTCCACTGTGGACCGCGCGTGCCATAAAACGGTTTATCGGGTATATATACGTCTGATTACGCCCACTATGCTTATTTCATAAACAAATAAGTCCAATATGAACCTATATATTTATGTGATAATTATTTCCAATATGAACCCATCTGCACGATGATATATTACTATATACACGAATCATGGGGAAAAGAATTCAGTGAAGATACCTTTTATACGCAAGTTCTCGTTCATATTCTGGCACCATATATGATTTATATGACAAACTGCCTGAAAAGCTATCCAGGCAAACTTACCAGTGTGTAAACGTACACATGACTTGAGCTTCCTGATATTTTACGAAAACCCTGTGCCAATGCATTCTCTTATATATGCGAGTCTGTAACTAGAGGTTCCCTGAGCAGAGAAGACTCGCATATACAAGAGAATGCACGGACACATAATCTGTAATTCTGCACCAGCGCAGATCCCGCCATGAAAGGGTAAACTAACCCTGATGTTTCCCATTCAAATAAATGTTACAGTTTAACCCTTTACCCAACAGAAGGGCCCTGTGCCAATGCATTCTCTTATATATGCGAGTCGACCATAGGTCGCCTCGCATATATAAGAGAATGCATTGGCTTAACACATTAAAAATTATAAAATTGTTAAAGAATGTAAGAAAAAATGGTAAAAAGTGTTAAAAAAAGATTTTTTTTAGGCCAATGCATTCTCTTATATATGCGAGGCGACCTATGGTCGACTCGCATATATAAGAGAATGCATTGGCACAGGGCATAACTGTAACTATCACAATGTGGTCAAGGAGCCGGTTCCAATGATATCCATATGTGTATGGTTCTATTGAGACAGACCGAAGATATTTTAGGCTGTTGAAGCTTTATTTGGCCGGTTGTGGCCGGTTTGTTGGGTAAAGGGTTAAGCCGGCACACAACAATGTATTGTGGTCGCATGATGTATATCTTTAATAGTATGCCTATCGATCGTATCACAAGTGAAGCGTATAGATGCATGAATGTACAAAGAACGAATATTTGCGATTTTTTTTATGATTGTTTAATAAAATCAGTACAAGGAAAGCATGGGGCAATAATTTCGGGGGAAAAAACACACACGTTGAAAAACAGCCTCAGTTATGCGAACGATAGCATCAGCGATACGCTCAATTAAGGGATATTCGAGTTTTCTTTTTGGGTTAACGTGATAGCTATATAGTTTTTTGCGTCCACGGGTGAGTGATCAATGACATTTTGATGGTGTGTCGACACAGACTTACTAACCATGACGGTTATAACATAGTAAAGGTCTGAATATAAGACATTGCTATTTCAAAGCTACTATAATAATATCTCGATCTGATTTTTTCAAACATCTTTTATTGTATGATTGCAACATATCATCGTGCAAATAGGTTAATATTGGACTTATTTGATTCCGAAATAAGCCCATAGTGGACTTATACCCGTTATTCCGCGTTATGGAATCACTGAACTAAATGGTTTCCCATAGGCGACAGTGTTAACCTTTCGGCCAAATTCACTGAATTGAAGCCTACAGGCCACTCCAGTGATGTTTACCCAGCTAGATTGACACCAGTTGATCACGAAAATGCAAGAACAATCATAGGTCATGTTACTGTTTAAATAAATCCCCAAGTGGGCTATTCCACAGCCAAATTTGATCTGGGAAAACCCAGAACTACAACAGCCATTTAAATAAATTTCCCACTCACAAAATTCCATTCCCCCATTAACTCACCAGTTTAAATTATTTAGATATTATGTACAACTCAAATAAACACGATGTCATCCTTTAACAACGTGTCACATGTATCAGGTGAAGGTCATTCTTCAGTTACCTCCACCTTTAGCATTCCACTGTACACTCGCTCCCCGACTCTGGAACACATTTGGCTCCCTGATTCCTTCTGGCTCGTGCTACATTGAAAACAGATTATAAAGAGTGCACATCCGGTGTGTCGATCGTGTCGATGAAAGGATTAAATAATGCCGATATGGGCTTATTTAGTATGGAAGTAGTTCCATCCTGGACTGTTTTAAAACCCGCGTTTTTTTTGGTCCTTATAGGGCGAATATTGAGGTTAAATAATGCCAATAATTATGAGCATATTTCGATCTATAAAATAAGCCCGTTATGTGCTTATTTTCCAACTAACTCTCAGCCAGTTTTGCTTTTTGATCAGATACATTCTGTTACTTCGTTGAGTCTTTGGGAGACAAATATATGTATTTAGTTTATGTACTGTATATCTATTGAGCCGCTGAGATTATAGAAAAAAATATCATTGGCGACGAATTACTAACTTTAATCTGAAACATCAATATTAGTTTCCGCTTTAACATAGCATTCTGTATAACAGAGACGTAGTTGCTATGGCTCTATACTCCCACGAAAATGTGGTGCAAGTGTACGAAGAAATTTGTATAGTTGTGAAGAAATGCGTAAACACAGTGTATAGCTGTGTGGTTAATGTATATTTGGTGACACTATTTAGCCTGTTTACACATAATTTCCAGCGCCTGCACATCGGGCTTTTTATGCTTCGTTCAAAATCAGCACGAGTCTTCACTATATCGTTTACAAGCGATTTCATGGACCGAGCGAACTTCGTCCCTGGTCTGGTTAGTACCGCGTCAATCGCTCCGAAGAATTTGAAATGACATTTTATATATGGATATCGTCGGCATCTCTTACGTGGTATCTGCGGGTAGATTAAATATTATAGCCACACATATTGTTGGAAAAATATTTCTGCAACTTTATTATTCACACATGTCTATCAGACAGGCGGTTGGCGACAGAAGGGCGTGGTGTGTCTCATCCGCAACTTTTGGTCAAACAGTGGGAAATTTCATATCAAAATAGGTTGAAATTTGTCTCATAGTTCCATTTTCCATGTAACCAGTATTCAGTTTGTGTGACATTTCTTGTTCTTAGTACAAAAGTCGATTACTTTCCCACTTTCGTTCATTTTTTTTTACTGAAGTGGCATAATTTGGAACATGTCCAAGCATAGCGGCTATCACGGTGGGGTTTTTTTTAAACAGTGGGAATGCTTGTGGTACCAACCCAATTTAAAGACATAGTATTGACGTGTTCGGTGCATGAAACTTGATAAGTTAGTATTCAGGCGCTATGCCAACTGGAAGAATGTAGAATTTTATTAACATCGCCGAAAATCTTAAGCAAATCGACCGTACCACTCCATAGAAAATTACATCTAAAGTGCGTTCAATATATACGTTTAAACATATATATATATACGTGATAAACAATAATAAACGATTTCGCTACCGAGAGTCACTGCATTTAATTAATATATAAGAATGACGATATGTGTTGTCAATTGGGATATAATATTTGTAAAAATAACAACCTTGAGTACGATTATGCCCCTTTTCTATTTGACCATCTCACCGAAGCGTTTCAAATCACTTTATTAGTTAGCAAATGGAATTTCCGCACTTGGGGAGTTTCGATATGGTTCAGGGGGTGCATTTATATAGGCAAGGAAATCTGAAAATCTCGAGTTGCTCGGAATCTCATACATGTATATATTTTGAAGACCTCTGTCTGTTTGTCTGTCTGTTTGTCTGTTTGTTTGTTTGTCATTTATACAAATCTACGATTCTCGACCGATCGGGACGAAACTTGGTACGTGTGTAGTTTGACCAGGCGGTGGACGTTGTCGTATTGCCGAGCCCGTGCGACGCCAGCTTCGCGCATGCGCAGACCAGATCTCGGAAACGGGTGGAGCTATCGACTTGAAATTTGGTATGTGAATGTATCTTGCCCCGGATACGAATTTTATCGGGTCGCCGAGCCCGTGCGACGCCAGCTTCGCGCATGCGCAGACCAGATCTCGGAAACGGGTAGAGCTATCGACTTGACGCCAGCTTCGCGCATGCACAGACGAGATCTCGGAAACGGGTGGAGCTATCGACTTGAAATTTGCTATGTGAATGTATCTTGCCCTGGATGCGAATTTTATCGGATCGCCGAGCCCGTGCGACGCCAGCTTCGCGCATGCACAGACGAGATCTCGGAAACGGGTGGAGCTATCGACTTGAAATTTGCTATGTGAATGTATCTTGCCCCGGATACGAATTGCATCGGGTCGCCGAGCCCGGGCGACGCCAGCTTCGTGCATGCGCAGACCAGATCTCGGAAACGGGTAGAGCTATCGACTTGAAATTTGGTTTTTGAATAGCCCGGACAACGTCGGGCTGGGTAGAGCTATCGACTTGAAATTTTGTTTTTGAATAGCCCGGACAACGTCGGGCTCATCGGCTAGTAAGTATATATAAGGATACATCTGGTCGTTATGATTTCGAACATTAAATTTAGATTATTGGAAACTGACGGGCTGCATGGGATCGAGGGTCAGGTCACATACAGGTAACAATTCAGTTCATCTGATGCATATAATGTCCAACAATGACTCATTTTGTACGGGTTACCATTTGATAATCGATGCCTCAGTGGGTTGACAATGACAATTAGATAGAAAAACTGAAAATGAAAGCATAACCTAACTGGGAAAAGAACACTACGAACAATCAATTTAGAAATCCCCCGCGAATGCCAAAGTCGGGGATAGTGCTGCTTTAAGCGTTATGCTTTCTGCCAAATCCCATTTTCTATTTATTTATCTTTATGATATAATATAAAATTTGTTAATTGCTTTGCACGATTTTAGAAAATAAATATGTTTACAATAACGGGTGCAGTTGAGATGCTAAATTGGATAACTGCGGACAGAACCCTCTAGCTATGACCCCCTTATGAAGGTCCGATTCAGAGCATATAAAAGCCGAACTAAGCACCATGTATATACATCTAATTTAAGACGGGAGCTCTGTGATCTAAAACACTACTAGTGCCTTTTTGGTACATATCAAGCTGTCTCGCCTAATAAATTGACAGATGATCATGCTATAAATTTGATTCTCGTGTCGCCCCCGTTACAAAATATGTTTGGGTATATTTCCGATTTTTTAGGGTTGAAAAAAACTTTGGTCATTCGCCGATTTGGCATATGGCAGCGTGAACTCTGCACACTATAGTAATCAACATGTTGCAAATAGTCATATTGGGTACCTTGAGGATAAAAAATGTATTGTTTCCACACTCTCTGCTCACATATTTATTCAAGAAATCTTCAGTCAATTACATCTCACTGATACTGTAGTGAGTCGTTTAAAGATTAGTGAACTGCTCACCACATTGTATGGTGGTAAAGCAGTGAAGTTAGGTCGAAATCGTATCCTTCTACACTTCAGTCCAATATGAACCTATGTAAATATTTTGTCCAATGTGAACCTGTCTCCACGAAGATATGTTGCCGACGACAGTCTGTTCTCGTGGAAATAAGCACATAACGGGCTTATTTTAATGAGCGAAATAAGCTCATATTGACATTGTTTAACCTCAATGAACGCTCTGTGTGGACCTGAAACGCGGTTTTTTAAAACAACCAATGTGGGACTATTTCCATATGAAATAAGCCCCTATTGGCTTTTCTCGTGTACACTACTTACATGCAGATGTACGCTCTTTGTAATGTGTTTTCTTTGCGGCCCGCGTCATTCCACGGAATAACGGACATAATTTCACTATGGGATTGTTTCATAATCAAATAAGTCATATATGAACCAATGTGAATATTTAGGTCCAATATCAACCTATATGTAAACGAGGATATGTTGCCGACTACAGCCTGTTCTCGTGAACATAAGCCCATAACGGGCTTATTTTAATAAGCGAAATAAGCTCATATTGGCACTATTTAACACCAATAAACGCTCTATATATATGGACAATATGGGACTATTTCCATACGATATAAGCCCATATTTGGCATTATTTAATCTACCTTTTTTCTTAGAGACGACTTTCCAGATCCACGCTCTTTATAGTGTGTTTTCACTACGGTTCGCGTCATTCAACGGAATAACCGGTACAAGCACACTGGACTTATTTCAGAATCAAATCAGAGACTCTCTGTAATGCCACAGTCGATGTGGTTGGCATTTTCGATAAGCTTAGTTCATTGCTACATTCATCCAGTGGAGATAGTAATAGTGCCTGTTTACTACTAACTTATCGGTTAATTCACTACAGTAAGGCCATAATATGTAGTTGTTTCGAGATATGAGCATTTGTAAATGTCAAATATAGGAGTGTCTTGGACTAGCTGACAAGTTTGAAATGTAATCGTCGCCACAACCCCTCGTTACTGTCAGATATGATTATAAAAATTAAAGGCCCACTTAATTTTCGAGTTACATATTATTTGTTATAGTGCCTTAATATACGGTTTTAATAACAATCTATGCCATAAAATATGATTAAAGTACTACAATTCATCACCATTAGCAACGTGTGTATCTCAGAAGGTGCCAATATAAAATAGCTGAAATAAAAAATAGTTTTTCCCGTTATTGCTCCCAGAATGCAACAGAACTAGTTCAAAATACTCTTTTGGAGCTTCCTCTTTCAAATGGTATATAATATTGCATATATTTTATATAATGTGATCTGAGAGTTCTAAAATTAAGAGGACATTTAACGTAACGTCGCGCTTGCCTTTATACTCGACATTTGCGGAGCATACACAATGGCATCGTGTCAATAATTCCAAATGTTCAGTACTTTCATCCTGTTTTATTGAAAGTTGTGTTTCGTTTTTCACATGTATTATAAGTAACATTATCGACGTATATCCCCATCCACATGATACACAGGAATATATACGCAGTACACAGTTACCAAGGATACACACGCATAGAACCCTATACAATCCGTATAGTCTATAGAAGCGGAATCTCTCTATTCGAATATATTAAGTCTCATTTTCGTTTTATTCTCATTTTTGTGACTGACATGGTCTGATGTTACCATTGATACCATGTAGGCTTCAATATATATGGGTATCGTCGGCATCTCTTACGTTGTATATGCGGGTAGATTAAATATTATATAGCCACACATAATGTTGGCAAAATATTTCTTCAACTTTATGACTCACACATGACTATCAGACAGGCACGTCGCGACAGAAGGGCGTGCATGGTTTTCACATGTATTACACAAATAGTGGTATGTCATATAGGCTTCAAGTCGTGCGAGACTACAATTTAGGCTCCAAGCCACGTAATAATATCATGTAGGCTTCAATTTGGGTGAGAATACAAATAGAGGGTCTCAATTGGAGGGTGTCCACCTTGGAATTCACAAAGTGCACCCCGTCCCCACACACTACCACCACCACTATCAACAGCATACACATGTTCAAGTCCGGGAATTTCATTTGCATCCCGCCTGGCCGTTGGCTGGAATTTCCCAACTGATATTTCAACTCTCTAAATGTTGAAATTGTTCGGCCTAACACCACCTAAGTTTTGAAATTTCTAACTCATGGCCATTTTAGTCCAAAACATTGAATGAAAATAGGAAATTTTATTACAACTTTTAGTCTAAAAACAAAAATGTTTGCACCGAATACTGGTAATAATAACAAACTATCAGAACAAATCAACCTACGTTTGGCCTGCAATTTCCGATTAACCCTTTACCCAACAGGACGGCCCTGTGCCAATGCATTCTCTTATATATGCGAGTCGACCATAGATAGCCTCGCATATATAAGAGAATGCATTGGCTTAACACATTAAAAATTATAAAATTGTTAAAGAATGTAAGAAAAAATGGCCAAAAGTGTTAAAAAAAGATTTTTTTTAGGCCAATGCATTCTCTTATATATGCGAGGCGACCTATGGTCGACTCGCAAAAGAATGCATTGGCACAGGGTATAACTGTAACTATCACAATGTGGTCAAGGAGCCGGTTCCAATGATATCCATATTTGTATGGTTCTATTGAGACAGACCGAAGATATTTTAGGCTGCTCAAGCTTTATTTGGCCGGTTTTGGCCGGTTTGTTGGGTAAAGGGTTAATGTTAAAGGGGTAGTGTACACTAAATCCGGCCATTTGTGGGACCATCTCTTTTATACTCAACAGAATATAATTATGCAACAAATGAATAAATGTTAGCCATAAAATACACTCATGTGCTCTATGAACAATGCAAACAACATAGTAATTATAATAAAAATGAGTTTATGACTCAAATTCATTAAATTTTGCATATATTCTGTTGAGTATAAAAGGAGATGGTTCCATAAATGGCGGGATTTAGTGTACCCTACCCCTTTAACCACAACCTCTGTCCAATTATATGGGGCTCACAAATATACTTCGTCGACAATAGTGGTATGTCACTTCGGAATGTTAAGAGAACGAAGAGGTGACAGAAGTTCAAAAAGAAATACAATCTCATTATAGTCTTAGTCAACTCAGCTCCCATTACGCCACAAGTTAACTGTATACTATAAGATAACTCCCATTATACGTCAAAAGTTATCTGTATACTGTACGATAACAAGACGACGGCTCAGTATTTATCTGATAATATATTTACATATCCTTGATTTATCTCCCTTCCTCCTTCTTCCGCTACAAAAACGTAGGACGGGGGTCACTGTTTCACATGTATAAGGTTGAATGACACCGCGGTACTTTCGTGCGGGCGTTCAATGGTGCACTGTTCTTAAGATTGCACCTTTATATAAAAATGAAAATCGGGTAATCTGGTGTGTGTTCACGACAATAACAACACTTGTGAACTGAGAAAACGAACAAAAGTTGTTTTATGTCCCAGAATAATTGTTTTAAAGGCACGGGCGGCGTTCGTTGCAGAAATATTCATATTTTTTCAAATCGCCATCAACAGAAGGAATATTAAAAAATATATAGTTTTTTTCATATGCCAAACATAATCAGCGCGTGAATAGTATATTGTCGCCAAGGCGTACGATGGTGTACGTAAACAAGAACTTGCTCGTGTTACAGAAGTTAGAACAGCGAATTTTATCGGTTAATCACACACAAATGATATAAACGCTCTTTATTATTTCCATATCAGGAAAACAGTCACAAATAACGCTCTTTATGTTTACCATATCCGGATCTAAACAAAAGCCAGGTAACGTAACGTTTTTTTGCTTTTGTTTACATAACAAAGGAAACAAAAGTGACAATAACATTGTTTATGCCATAGTTCTGATTGGTATAAGAACAAGGTATGTCTATATTTTACTATTCTTTCTGTATATGGCGGTTTTTGACGGATCTGAATATTTTAACAGCATACCCACCGCCAACGCCGCCCGTATCTTTAAAAGACCTCACAAAGTTCGAGTTAACCCTTTCGTGTTCAGATAATAAGTTCAACAAACGACCTTATGAACATGAATCATTCTGCTCTTAATGTATTAATTTGTTTGTTTGTTTGTTTGTTTTTGGTCTGTCGACTGCTTTTTTTTATACCTGAACACTGCTCTAAATAAACAATATACCAAATCCAACGTATACTTTATAAATGAATGGGAGAACTCATTCAGTATAGAAATGGTTAAAGTAGTATATACACGTCATATCTGATTTGCGGTCTCGTGTGTAAACGGAGGCATCTCTGAGTTCTACTTAAGCCTGAGTTTACTGTGCCTGTCATTTGCAGAATGAGGTCCCCAGGGGTGAATTTAGTGACGCTATCCCGCATAGCGGGCTAGCATCACTAAATTCACCCTCTGGTGACATCGTTCTGCTTATGCCTCATCTGCTATGGGAGACATAGACTCAGATTGAAGTTTCCAAATGGTGAATATTGTGATGTACACCCATTGGGAACCTCGATTATGCAATGTATCGTCTGCCAATTTTGGAATATAGAGAAACTAAACTAAAAAAAGAATTCTATGTGAAGAAGTTTCTGTAGAAATTTTATAATAAGGAAACTTTCCAAAGAAGATGAGGCCTAAACAGAATGAGGTCCCCATATGGTGAATCGCTATGCGGGATAGCGTCACTAAATTCACCCTCTAGTGACCTCATTCTGCAAATGACAGGCACACTAAACTCAGGCTGGTTTCTACATAAGCTTTTCTGTGCAATGTTTGCCTTTTGACGGAATATAAAATTCAATAGGCCTATACTTTTTTGCTATAACATTATCATGGGAATAAACTTATCGATAGTTTTTAATTTATCACTTAGAGAAGTCATCGAGCGATGCCTATACTTCGCCTGGATGACAATGTGACGCGCATTTAAAGCAGAACAATCGCGTACATCAGCCCATAGGGGTGGGTTAAAGTGGTAATCTACACTAAATACAGCCATTTATGGGACCTGATCTCATTTTATACCCAAATTATATATGCAACAAATGAATGAATTTTAGCCATGGATTAGTGCAAAATACACGTGTGTGCTCTAACTATTTCATGAAAATTATTTTATGACTGGAGTCATAAATTCATTTCCATTATAATCACCATGTTGTTTGCATCGTTCATAGAGCACACGAGTGTATTTTGCACTAATCCACTTTTATGACTGGAGTCATAAAATTCATTTCGATTATAATCACCATGTTGTTTGCATCGTTCATAGAGCACACGAGTGTATTTTGCACTAATCCATGGCTAACATTCATTCATTTGTTGCATAGTTTATGTTGACTATAAAAGGAGGAGGTTCCATAAGTGGCCAGATTTAGTGTAAAGTGCCCCTTTGGATTCCAGTTTTATTTGATTTTCACGTATTTTCAGCTAATATACATTCGGTTTGCATTCATTGATGGCACAATCAGCTTCCACGTGACGTTTCTGTTTTTCTGACGAATTGGGCAGCGCCGGGGGTGACACATTTAAATGCAAAGCTATTGATACATTTCTTCCAATGAATTGTATTGCAAGGAGTATAGTTGTATATCGATGTTTATATTTAGGCAAAAGCGAATCGCTTGGGCAATGTGAATGTGGTATGTGTGAGCAGAATTGACGTGGGACAGGGGGTTGAGTTGCCGCGACAATATAATGTTGAATTGTTTTCTTTCTTTGATTTTCTAACCAACATTTATTGTGAAATGTGTTGTCCTTAGACCGAAAGTCGAATTATTCCTAATTTTTTGTCAGGTGTTTGGAATGAAATGACTACCAGTTACAAAATAGAGCAGGATGTTAGATCCGATATGTTAGTTGGAAACCTTGAGATACCTATTTAAAAGTATGATGATCATCATTCTGGTTCAAGGCGGGAATGCAGATGGAAATTCTGAGTTGGACCCCCACTCCCGCTCATAAAGGAGACCTGGCGAGAAGTTAACAAATAACTCACGCCACGTGCTGTGTCTGACAGAAACGACGAGACGCTGGAACCAATACGTTGTGTCGTATTCTCACATAGTTCATATATCGCTGGAGCGTCCCCAACACGTGGCGAATGCGTTTTAATATGAATATGATAAAAGCTGTTGTATTGTAATCGCGGAGTTTTGAGTTACGCCGGTGACTGCCCCCGTAATAAGGCACACACGGGTCATTTACATCTTTTGTGCCAACAGCATTCTTACTTACCTGTTTTGTACTGATGTAGGTCATAAATTACCACCAAACACTCAACTCTTGTTACATGTACGTTCTTTAATATACTATTTCTTCGATGTTTATCTAAGTAATCATAAGGGTATAGTGTACGTAAATAAGTTAGTGTGCCGTACACGTGCGGTGGCCTCGATGCGACCGCTGAACCGTCAACACGAAACACGTGTGACATGTTGGTATAGTCCCGTTGAAGTCACTTGGCTGTTTTAAATCTTGTTCTTGCACGTTTTAGTTTGATCTTGAGGAACATAAATTTAAGTTTCACTGCATGGTATATGTGCTAGGTCGAAAATTCCAGGCAGAGTTATCTCCCATCGCTCCGCTGAGATACCACTGCCACAAGGGCATTTGGTGATGATTTCTTACATGATCTTAGTTCTTTTGTTTTGGGATTAAAATTGTCTATGTCTGGCTCAGTTCATATTGTTCTTATCAATACCGAAATAATTACCATCACTGCAAACTGTTGGTGGTCAAAATAAGTTAATATGTGACTAAATATAGTTCCGACGATGCGTAAAAATAGATGTATCGGTCCGCAAAGTACCATCCTTCCGGTAGTGATATATCGCAGTGATAACGAAGAGGGTGCTGCATGGAGTTTGGCTATGTTTAAAACATACATAAAACTAGGTACATGAAGGAGAGGCGCATGAGAATACCAGATTGACCAGTATATGCTATGCCAGAGACATGGCTCACATGTCCGATATTGGCAGAAACACACCGTCTGCCATATTCCTCATCGATTCTCAAAACCAGTCATTTCAGTTACAATATATCTAATTGTGTGAAAACACCATTCTTTTGATACATAACTCAGTCAGAAACAAACAAAAGGCAAGTCGAGATATCGTATCGAAAACTTGTTAAATCTACCACAAAAACAGCTATCGTAAGCTTGGGTGTCCGGGAAAGTAATCGTAATCAGTAATGAGGTTATATAGTCGGACATCCAAGTGCTCTCAAAATTTCAGTATATTTCCCAAGATTTCTGTAAGATATCTCGAAAATACTTTCTTTGATTCAGTCTAGCGATATGTCAAAAGATATGAGATTGTATGGGCAGTAATTTGGCTGATATCTGCGAATATATTATCTGACAGTCAGTGTGTTTATGTCTAGAATCGTACTTCTGAACCTTGTCTCTGATATAGTATATACTGGTATATTTAATATTTCTTCTCTAGTGGCATGTGGAGGTGATGGGAAACCAAGATGTATAATACTACGTTCAAGCAACTTGCTAAATGTTCTGGCAAATGTTCATGATATTCTTTATGAATATCGCACGATTTTGAGTGATAAATGTCTGATTTAAAGGTACGGTTGGCCTTGGCGGTGGGTATCCTGTGAAAATATTTCTTCTATTCATACATGTGTCATGTTTTATAATTATATAATTTTGGGAAGAAATAAAATATTGTTTAAATCAAAATATTTCCACACGTCAAAAACCGCCACAAACAGAAAGAACATCAAAATGTAGACAGACTTTGTCCGTATACAAACAAGAAATATCGCATAAACAGTATGTTATTGTCATATTTTTTACCATTGTTTATGTAAACAAAAGCATAGAAAGTTACTTTTCTGGTGTTTGTTTATATTATGATGGTGAACATAAAGAGCGTTCTTTGTTGGTGAATTCCTGATATGGCACTAATAAAGAGCGTTTATGACATTTTTGTGTGATTAGCCAGTAGCATTGTGCTGTCTTCTGTAACACAATCGGGCTCTTGCTTAGGTAAAATATAGTAGGTCTTTATGATAACATGCTGTTTACGCGATAGTCATGGTATATATGAACGAAACTGTATGCATTTTAATGTTTTTCTGTTTACGGTGATTGGAACAAATATGAATATTTTCGACAACTAAGGCCTCGCGTGCCTTTAAAGAATATGGGCATTCGATTGCTTTATCGTTTATTAAAGCGATAAATGCAACGATTTATTTTTGCCAGATATTTGAAAGCAAATTTCTGGCAAATATCAGTTGAATAATAACTCAATGAATTTGATATGAAGTTGATTTGTACACGTCCATTTTATAAGTAATTTGTCGTAGCACACTACAGCCCTCTATGACGAATTACATGTAAAATCGCCAGCCAAAATATCCCAGCATGGGAATGCACATTACAACGCCCGAACTACAAGCATGCACACTCTGTTGGACTTGACATGACTATACGGTGTTAATGGTGACGATGTTCATGATGGTGCTGATGACGATGGTGATGGCGACCATGATGCTTCTGCTGATTATGATGATGATGGTGATGATGCGCATGATGGTCGCCGTCGTCGTCATCGTGGCTGTGGCGATGACGATGACAACGACGAAACTGATGACAATGACGATTCTACTAATGGTGATGACGACTGTGTTGACGACGACGATGGTTTTGGTATTAATTATATTGGCGTAGACGGTGATGTGGCGGTCACGGTGATTGTGGGAATTATGCTCATGCTGACGTTGATGTTGTTGTTTTCTGTACGTAGAGTGCAGTTTAATCATGTTTAATCAAATTTACATGTTACACATATTATGTCTGAGTAATAAACCATTACATTACTTTTTCCGCACTGAGCTGCTGCATGGACGGCGAATTGCTGTCCTTTGCCGTGGTCATATGATATGGGCATGTGACCTCTAATGTATTGTATGTACTATTTTATTGGTCAAATCATGCAGCCACTGGGGTCTAGGCCCGTTTCGTGTGGTTAAATGACTTAAGTCGGGACATTACATGCATATCAATAGAATGAACTCGAAAACACGATGACACAAGTTGATCAAATCTGTATCGCGAAATAGCTAGATGTATTCACCAAATGTGATTGTTCAGATCCACATGTATATATGCCCTATATATATTACAGTCAGTAGATTCCATTCACATTATCTGGATATAAATTGAACATTATTTCTCGAATCTGGTGGCTATGTTATCAAATTCTTTCTCATGAAAGTATGTCGCTATCTAATTGCTGATGGAATTCAACCTCACATCCATGTACATTCATGTAAGATGTCTCGTTCACCAAGAACAAATTCCTGTACGAAATATCACCACTTGCATCTTGCATTTGAGCTGACAGCCTTCTGTTGTCTGCCAACTTAAGTCAACAATAGCCCGTGCACCTGTAACCTGCACGACGCCGATATGACTAACGCGCTGTCTTTACAGCCATCATTGCTAATTAACAACAGTGGCTTTGGATCTTCGCCCTCAGATCATTAATAGAGATATCGCCAGATTCGCTGAGATATCATACATTGTGCCGTTGTTCTCAAACAAAGAGCTATGTCATGAGAAGCGGTAAGACGTGGCTGCTTAATTTCTGGAATTGCTGGAATTGCAAGCTTCCCCTGGTGATTCTGTGATAAAATTGTAGATTATGAAAATGTCAAGGCCGGTTTTTTTCCATACATACATTATAAATCATGCGTTGTGGCCGAGTATCGTGATAACGACTGTAAACGACACATGTTGATGTTACATGTTGAGTTGAACCTCTCATGTGTATTGTTTGGACAGTATTTAACCATGATTATTTACATTATCCGTGATCTAGCTAGCCTCCCTAAATCGAGTTTTGCTTGACCGTCAATTGATATGGTTTCAGTTGCTGGTTTTATGGTTATGAAACGCAAAAACAAATCACAAAACAAAATTAAAAAAACTAAGCAATTTCTGTGGTGTAATGACGACACATATCTATTGATACCAATCTTTAATGTATGAAATAGAAGATAATACACAATCAAGGTATACAAACTAAGTCGCGGAATGAAGGACCCGAATGCTAGGTGAAGCTCGGATAGGTATCGGAACCTCAAGATGAAATGAGTAAAGTAAAGCATGATGTGTCAGGGTGTAGCTGTTTCTTATATACTATTTGGGATGAATATTAGATGAGGTATTTGGTAATACACATCGGCTTTGGCTCTGCCGTTATGGTCATTTCCTATGACCATATTTGCGGGATCGACTTCATTGTGTGCGGGTCTGGGCTGTGATTAAGACGTGTGAGGTTTCTGCAAGGAACCGAGCACTGGTATTCGAGTTTGGATTCTTCTATACTAATATAATAGGGCATGGGTAGTTATGTCAAATTTCCCCTTTAGTTTGCATGGGTGATTGAGCGATGCTGGTTTCTGTATACACCCGTCAGTTAGCCTATCCCTGATGATAAGCCAAGTCTATGTTTTTGCTCCCAAAACAATCATGGGGTGGTCCTCGAAGGTAAGCCCACCCCCATTTTTTTGAATTTAAAGGGCGAGCATAGATATATGTCAGGTTAACTCTGAATGAAGAATAGTATTACTCCAGCTAATTTCCATTGCAAATTCATTAATACAACCTGTCGCATTGTGTTTCACAAACTACTGTATTACACTGTATAAGTTGATCTTTGTGTCTTATTTTGAATATTTATCGAACATATTAAAACACACCCACATATATATTCTCATTAAATAAAATAATATACATCATTATCCATATAAAACACAACATTAAGTTAGCACTATGAATGCAAAACCGAGATTTTGCTCGTGGGAGTCCTCCAAGGTCCCTGAACATCCCTGCAAATGAGGAACTGGTCGTACCTCTGTAACCGTTGAGAACCGATTGGGAAAATACATTCAGTTTTCCGGCAAAGAGTTAAAATTGTCGCGTGTGTGGACAAGCCTTGAAATAGTGTGTCTGTCATTTGCAGAATGAGGTCCCCAGAGGGTCAATTTAGTGATGCTACCCCGCATAGCGGGCTAGCATCACCAAATTCACCCTCTGGGGACCTCATTCTGCTTACAACTCAGCAGAATGAGGTTCCCAGAGGGTGAATTTGGTTATGCTAGTCCGCTATGCGGGGTAGCGTCACTAAATTCACCCTCTGGGGACCTCATTCTGCAAATGACAGGCACACTATTTCAAGGCTTGTGTGTGGACACGCATTTTGCGGTGTTGACTTGTTTCATCACTCGGCCTTGATTCCCCCAACACTTACGCATCTGAGTAAAGTTTAACGAAGGCTTAGCACTTAATCGACGGTTTGCTCTGATGTGGTTTCGGCGCTACTCTGCCCCTAAGTGGAATCTGAGCCATACAATAGAACGTGTCATAATAAAACCTTTGTTGATTGAGTTTCTTACATCTCCATTCTCGAGTATGTGTACTCGTCCATCAGGTCGTTCGGGGGGGGGTAATTCTTCCTCCAATACAATGCATATTTTCAGGGACGTCCGACAGCGGGGGTTGGGGTATCTCACCCCCAAACTTTGGTCAAAGTTTTCAACAGTTTGAAATTTCATACCTGACACAACATTAGTTGGAAATTTCACACCAACAAAAGGTTGAAAATGTTCTTGTAGTTTGATTTTCAAACAATTTATTGGGGAAAATTTATTGTTTTTGGACCAATATTTGCATATTTTCCTACTTTTGGTCCAAATTTTGGACTGAAATGGCCATCAGCTGGAAATTTTCCAAACGTATGGGGGGGGGGGGGTGTCCGGTTGGAAATATCCAACGATTGGAAAGCTTGTGTCCTGGTCCCTCCCCCGTGACCAGTCAAAACTGCTAGTTAGTTTAAGAAAATAACATTGTCATTGGAATTGTCATCAGGATTTATGCAATTTTCAGGTACAAATATCTGAATGTTCTCATACCGGGTAGATAGAACCATGGCTTGTGAATATATAGGCTATCAGGCCTAGGTGCACTGAGGTGCAAGGGGGGGGGGTTCACATGGAATTATGCAAAACTTGTATTTGGTCTGATTCAAGGTTCAAGTGGGTGCAGTTGGAATTCTCCAAGTTGGACACCCCCCGCAACGGAGACCATCTATCCACGTTCCTGCATAGTTTTCGACTTAAAGATACATAATCCGAATTAACGCTCCTAACTTTCTATTTCTTTGGCTTTGGAGGTAAAAGATATTTGATTCGATTCGAGGAACCCACACATCAAAGCTCAGAGTTATTGGATATTGATTATTAAATCTGTTATTTTTCACCACCTGAAATTTTTGGCTGCCGAGCAAATTTTCGACAAGCCGACCGACATGCTGCGTTGAACAAAATGTTGATATATGACACGTTTTGTGATATTTTATAAAAAAAAAGTTGACAGTGGTTATATTATTTGTTGGTATCGACTCGGATAACTGAAGCGTCTTTTGAAGAAATGTTGTTGTTGTTGTTGTTGTTGTTGTTGGTGGTGGTGGTGGTGAACCTTTAAAGACAATTTGGTTACTCAGGCAACAATACATCGTATGTGGATCTGTGAAAGTCACCCTTTGGTTTACTATTAAAGTTTGTGTATCTCTTCCCTCAACAGGCTGAACGTATTGTATAGCTTCCGGGTATAAACTAGTAATTTTGAGTCAAAGCGACCAGTTGCCAGGAACATTACATCCCCCCCAAGAAAACTATGGTCCCAATTCGTGATCTCTTATGTTATCCGGTTTATACGCAGTTATACGATCTTACTTCACATACGATTTAACCCTTTCTATACTAATGCATCATTGACGAGTAGTTATCCATAGAACATGTTCTGATAATAAGTTTAACCCGTTCTATAATAAAGCATCATTGACGAGTAGTTATCATTAGAACATGTTCAGATAATAAGTTTAACCCTTTCTATACTAACGCATCATTGACGAGTAGTTATCATTAGAACATGTTCTGATAATAATTTTAACCCGTTCTATACTAAAGCACCATTGACGAGTAGTTATCATTAGAACATGTTCTGATAATAAGTTTAACCCGTTCTATACTAAAGCATCATTGACGAGTAGTTATCATTAGAACATGTTCTGATAATAAGTTTAACCCTTTCTATACTAATGCATCATTGACGAGTAGTTATCATTAGAACATGTTCTGATAATAAGTTTAACCCTTTCTATACTAACGCATCATTGACGAGTAGTTATCCACATAAAATGTTCAGATAATAAGTTTAACCCTTTCTATACTAACGCATCATTGACGAGTAGTTATCCACAGAAAATGTTCAGAAGATAATAAGTTTAACCCTTTCTATACTAAAGCACCATTGACGAGTAGTTATCCACATAAAATGTTCAGATAATAAGTTTAACCCTTTCTATACTAACGCATCATTGACGAGTAGTTATCATTAGAAAATGTTCAGATAATAAGTTTAACCCTTTCTATACAAATGCATCATTGACGAGTAGTTATCCACATAAAATGTTCAGATAATAAGTTTAACCCTTTCTATACTAAAGCACCATTGACGAGTAGTTATCCACATAAAATGTTCAGATAATAAGTTTAACCCTTTCTATACTAAAGCATCATTGACGAGTAGTTATCCATAGAAAATGTTCAGATAATAAGTTTAACCCTTTCTATACTAAAGCATCATTGACGAGTAGTTATCCACATAAAATGTTCAGATAATAAGTTTAACCCTTTCTATACTAAAGCATCATTGACGAGTAGTTATCCATAGAACATGTTCAGATAATAAGTTTGGTCGTTTATTGAACTTATTATCTATAAGCATTTCCCTCAATAAATATGGCTTCTTCTGCACGTTTATGTATCTGTCGTCTGCTTTTATCACCTTAACATCCATCTAAAATAACAGACCTTTCCTATCTGTAAGCTTTTTAACTGACTGGGAGAATCCATTTAGTATAGAAAGAGTTAAGTTAAAATTCCCACAAGAATTTCACATTGATACATCATATGAAAGCGCTCGCAGTCCGCAGTCTCTCTGCAGAAAATCATCAGAACGGTTGTTCACTTTATCATAATGATATATTACTACAAAACCAGATATAAACCATATGACTTATATATACTTGATATGAAAATTGGACCCAGATGTTTCTTTTGTGCCTTTGGGAACAATAATTCAAACGTGTCTTCATAACAATTTTCATAGATATTTTGTTGTTCTTGATAGTGGTACCGGGAAGAGATATATCATATTTAAAGTTGATGCCTCAACATGAAAGTATACCATGCATGCATTCATTCGTGTGACCACCAGAGTCCTTTCATCGTAAATAATTCCCAAAGTACTTTAGGGTCTCAGTCCGTGGCAACATTTTGCATGGAAGTGTATTGTATAACAATCAGCTGACATGACATGCCGACACAATAAACGCCTGTGCATAGATATAGATATAATGTTTTCGTTATTTTTTTTTTCACAATTTTTTAAAATTTTAGTATTGATTGATTCATTGCAAAAGTCACACAACAGTAAAACAAGCAAAACGTATATACACTATGAGCACAAATTTGAATATCACATTCATCATTGTTCATTTCATATACATAATAATGCATGTTTATATAGACAGCAGTAATTGAAATTAGCACTGACATGAATATAAACATATCGGTTGCATTTAGTCAATGTTGTGTGAGATATGCACTGTAATAAACCATAATTATACAAATATGGATAACGGCATATTGGAATATCCGGTTTCATAAATGAAAACAACCAGGGCCGGTGGACGAACATCACATTGATACGTGGAGTAAGGTATATAACACTTTCTTTTTATCATTTATGAGAAGGGTTGGTACCTGAAACTGTTGGTGTTTGTGTATATATGTTACATGTCCATGTCTAGTTAGGTTTATAATGTTTGCCGCTAGCTCATTTCACGACGTTATCACATTTATTGGCGGGGGATAGCCCAAATAGAGGTTAAGTTTAACTGGAAATGGCTCCATTGTTTGGATTCACCCTTCTCTGATAACCCCTCCTGACTGGAACTTTCTGAACTTTTGCGAAAACCCTGTGCCAATGCATTCTCTTATATATGTGATTCTCCCACAGGGAGCCTCGCATATGTATAAGAGAATACATTCGTAATATTTACATTGACCTTGTGAGCCATGCAGTGCACTCTCTTATATATGCGAGGCCTCGCATAGTCGCATATATAAGAGAAAGCACTGACACAGGATCTTCAATGCTGAACCAGCGCCCGGCATGAAAGGGTTAACTGGTATGCAGGTTTCATGGGGTATAGGGTGATATCCTCTGTGATCTCGGAACCTGACCGATATACAACAAAATGGAGCATACGCCGGACTTTAAAGGCAATGGCATATTCGTAATAAATAATGCACAGAGGACATACGGTGAACTTAATATTTTGCGAACTCAGCACGAAACATGACGATTGTCAATGGTTGAGTTATCACATGTGTCAACTTTATTGTCGTTCCCGTCTACTTCTTTAAACATATTAATATGTTACGGCGTACGTATAAGTCAATTGGATAGTATTTCCCGTCAAGGCTGCGAAGTCAGGGGCTTTATGTGGACAAATTGCTTGCCCACAGTTGTTCCACCTTCTAGTGTTTTCCATTGTTGGGTAATTTATCGGGTAGACTGGCGATAAATGCCTCCTATTAAAATGATTACTGGTTTCGAAATAAAATGTCTGTTCAGGCTGTCACCATGTACCCGTTATATATAATTAATTGCACCCGTGTACATTGTGTATATTGAAATGTACATTAAGGACAAGTCGAGGTTACACAATTCATGGTGGCAAGTTACATTGGAAACTCATATTCAGTTGATCATTATCATAGTTCCAAAGTTCCAATGTACCGGGCGTTCGATCAACAGTTACATGCACTATAGCAAATTACATTTGCATATATATAGCATATATTTAGGACAGTATTTGACGACTCTCAACAAAATTGTGTGTTGATAAGATAACTTGGTGATAATAATAAGTGTGACGTGTCACTGGCCTTATTACTGGGTCATTTTCTGAACAACTTAAGCATTTTGATGCGTTTTTGGGTATGACCACAATAGGCGAACAAGATAAAAAAAAAAACGTCTTGTTCGTTCTACAAGAAGCCCGAAATATCACAAGAACCCAAACAAAAATATTATGAATCCGGTTTCTTGTAGATATTATTCCCAGGTTTTTATATTCTTTTGGACTTCTCAATTTAAATGTTTTTTTTTAAGTTTAAAATTTTTATATGCAATAAATGTATTGATATCCATTTATATGCAATAAAACTATTTGACTTTGACTTTGTATACAAAGTATTCGCGTGTTGATGTTTTTAGTTTATGTCGTTCGCCCAGTGTGTTGAGAGTTAGGGTACGTTCATACACTGGCAAGTTTGCACGGTATGTTTTTGCGGGAATTTCGTCATAGAAAACCACATGGTGCCAGAATATGAACGGAAAGATGCACATAACATGCATCTTTACCAAAACGAAAGACTTGAGAAGTAAAATTTATCTAGTTCCACTTGCAACGGTGCTACTGACATTTGCCTCCAAATACCTATATGATTTATTCTTGCTAGATAATTGCATGATATATTTACAGGCAAATTCCGGTAACATCGCTACAGGTGGAACTACAAAGATTTCAATTCGCACATAATTAGCTGTGGTACAGATGCACTTTATGTGCTTGTTTCCATTCATATTCTGACACCATATCGTTTTCTACGACAAAATGCCTGCAAACCATACCGTGCAAACTTGCCAGTGTGTGTACGTACCCTTTAGGGTACGTTCACGCGTTGTCAAATGTGCCTGGCAATGTTGCAGACAATTTGTCTTGTAAGGGACTATAGAATGCTAGCATATGAACAACAAATTAATTACAAATTAAACATAATTCAGCACTTTCTGGATGCGAACTGAGAGCTGTGTAATTCATTAAAGACATATTACGGACTTGTTCGGGGGGTGCTTGAAATTGATAAGTTGGTGCTCATGCGCTATATATATGCCAACCTGGGGGATGTAGCATTCTACAAATATCGCATGTAACGAGACATGTATATAGTATGTATATACCCTATCATAATATATATATTATCTTCTGTAAATAACTCTTTGTAATTGTCTGTATATTCATATGAATTCGAGAATAAATGATCATCAAGCCGAAAATTTCGATCATACCACTCCATAGAAAACATCATCTGAACTACGCTCAATTGTAAATATTTACATCTCAATTCGGGACGCAACTATCGGAGATAAACTAGCACAAAATATTTCGCCATCAAGAGTTATTGCATTTAATTAATATATAAGAATGACCGTCAATGACGGTTGTGTGTTTGTCAATTTGGACTAATATTCCTAAAAAACAAAAAACTTTGAGCAAGATTATTCTCCATTTCTATTTGATCACCCTACTGGATTGTTTCACATCACTTTGACCCTTTCTATATCAAATACCCACAGACGGGTTAAGGGTTAAGATCTTATACATTTACCTGAAATTAGTCTTCAAGTATCTGGTAAGAATTACTCATTGAGTAACTCGTGGCGTTACGTCGCTGTAATAATCGACATGACCATCGAAATCACACATTGGTAACTCATTTTTCCCCACTCAAATGAAGACATTACATCTATGGGGAATGTCATGGAAGTTTGCCAGGTGTATGGACGTATATACTTAACTCTTCTATACAAAATTGATTCTGCCATTCAGTTATAAGGTTTGCATTGGAATGGTATATTATTTATTTAGAGGGGTGTTCGGGCAATAAAAGCAGACGACTGACAGAAAATTGAGAAAAACATATAACACAAGAGTTGACTTGATTCACATGCATGCAATTCACAATATTGGAGTCGAGTTAGTAAATATAATGTTATTTATTTGATTTTATTGACATTTTGCGAACGATTTCATGATAAAACAGTGCTTTTAAAAGTTTGCTGGGTGGTGTAATGTGAACATCCAGCATCACCCCATTTGGAGCTTAATAAAGCAAGCTCAACGGTTTAATAGCACTTGATTCATATTCATTGGTGGGAAATGTTCAGATAATAAGTTCAACAAAACGACATATGGTCGTTTGTTGAACTTACTATCTGAACATTTCCTATGGGAACTACATTTGGGAACTACTCATCAGTGTTCATTTGGTATAAAAAGGGTTAATGGTTTACAGACAGAAACAAACTGAACATAGAACCACCTGGTGTAGATTTAAATGGACACAAGGTACTCGCAGAGGGCAAATGCGACAAATCATACAAGTGTGTACAACCATCGTTACTATTATTAAGAAGGACATAGAAAAAGCATATGACAGTGCCTGCCATATTATCAACAAACATTTGGGCAAATTCTTACCATTACGGTCACAATTATCCACTGCGAGTGTACTATCTATATACTATATATATCCCGTTAACAATGTCTTTGCTAAATACTCATTGACGAGTAGTCCCAAAATGAAATGTTCAGATAATAAGTTCAACAAAAGACCATAGGTCGATTGTTGAACTTATCCGAAAATTTCCCGCCAATGAATATGAACAATTTCGCTCTTTTATTATCTGGTTATTTTTTGGTATGACATCTGCTTTTATTACCTTAACAGCCATCTGAATGAATAATAGATCATTCCAAGTGTATACTTTATGACTGAATTGGAGAACCCATTCAGTATAGAATGGGTTAAACTGCCGAGCACTATGCACAGGAGGGAACTTTTACTTTTCGCTCTTTTTCTATATAGTAAATAAATCTTTATATACATAAGTGAATACACTAATGCAGGTTCTGTCACTTTGGTACAGAAAAGCACTCAATAACCCAAGCATCATACCAGCACAGACGTCGTGTTGGACAAAAAATCTTGGATGAGTCCCAAACTAAAGTTTAGTGTAACAACACATATGGGCGTACCGCGGGTCGCTCATTTCCGACGTGTGTGTATCAAGCTACACAAATCACATGGCGATACGCTTGTTCGCGACTTGTAGACTATTTCACGAAATTTGAGACATGGCTCCTTCATTAATTATGTGTACATTTATAATTTGAGAAGGAATGTGAACAAAGGACAGACTAGCATTGGTGTATATAACTTGCTATATTACTATGTTAGAGAAAATATCGAAACACACACGGAACATAATTATGTGCTCTGATGAACTTAATCGTGAATTAACACACGTTAGGGTTGATATATTTACACTATTTACATATAATAATGCTGTAGGATCGTCAGCGTATATGTATATATATATATATATCATCATCATCATCATCATCGGTATCATCATTATCGTCGTCATCATTGTCATCACCATCGTCCTCCTCCTCGCCATCGTCATCGTCGGTATCATCATCATCATCATAATCATCATCATCATCATCATCGCCGCCGTCTTTGTCATCATCGTCGTCGTCGTCGTCTCACCATCATCATCATCATCATCATCCTATCCAATGTTCGGAATGTTAGGAGCCATAAAATGATAAAAGAAAATTTACAACACTCCAAACAGCCATTGACAAATGAAAATGCGGTAATGGTCCTTCTGAATAAAGTAACGTTATTCGACATATATATGCAACAGGCTTGGTGGTGTTTCGTTTCATTGGTCTGTGTGTGGAAAACAAACTGTTAGTAACTTTAACTATGTATACCATCTAATGTGACACCACCAAATGAACCAAAATGCAACCAAATACCGGTGTGACTAAATACCCACCGGACCCACAGGGACTCGCCCGAACCCATGCACCGCACCGTTCATGGAATATCTAGGAGCTAGTTTCGGGACATAAAGGTAATATAGGGTACCCCGGAACTCACTCGTCCTAAGACAATGACCCCGGTCGTACACACATTGCGATATTACTTAGTCCCTAACTTGCCATAACGGTAATTTCCAGCATCTCTTCAAAGAATAGACCCACCGGACGTCCCATAGGCCACACACATCACCTGGGATTCTACCTAATCCTGCGGGGGTGCCCTATTCAATACGTCAACACAAAATTAATATTACATGCTATCACGCCACGTAGGCGTCATGGACACACCCAAATATGTCATAATTGAAGAATTATGAGACAGATAATTGAGACGCCCTATATACCGAAATTCGACAATAGAAACTTCTTATATATAGATGTCGTTTAGGCTTTTCGTGCGCCCACCAAAAAGTAAAAGTTAGGTAAAACTGCCTCATTTGAAAGTTGATTTGTGACCACCACAACCTCACATTAATAGGTATACGGTACATAAGTTGAATGTCTATATTTCGAGTATAGAACATAAACATTATCCGCCCACTCCGCCTGTAGAGTCACTATGATTATTAAAATAAAATAATAATTATACATATATGTTTGTATAACATCATTGTATATAGTGTAACGAACTTATATAAATAAAAAATATATAAATAAAAAAAATTAAAAACAAATAAAAAAAACTACACATATTAGTTTTATGGTGTCAAATCAGGTGGTAAATATTACTAGTATTATTACATGTATAGTTGTTTATGGTGTCAAGTCTTAGGATTCGATTTCAGTTATTGTAGTCAATGAATGTCAATCATGAAAAAAGTGGGTCAGTGTGTCAAATCGCACGAGTAGATCCCTCAGAAAATTTGTCACTTAACATATATCATCGATGACATGAATGAGATTATATATAGTTAACGCGAAAATTATTCGACCCGGTTGAACTGATTCATATAGATAAATGATCCATAATTCAGTAGTATCGTATAATGAAGCAACGCAGTGTATCGGTCACCATTAAACATATGGAAATTCGGCATTTAAAATTCAATGACGCGGGCGTATTTGACGACACCGCGTTAGCATGCCGGACATTTGTGCGGTTATAAAATGAGACTAAAATTAGCACAGCTTAAGAATAAACTCCCGCGTTGTCAATTCAAAAGCTTGAATACAAATATGTACACGAACAATTAAGGTCGGAATGTTTACGTCCCTGTCGACGCTCTGTCGTGTGCTGTCTGTTTTAATTGGTCGTGTGCACCCGACTAGGTCGAGTCACCACTGGGGCGGTTTAACCTCTGTAACAGGTTGGCTGGTGCTCTGGAATCTGTACGACCTCTTTTAAATATAGGAATGGTCCCTATCGGAATCTTAGGCTGGTATCAACCATCTGTGTTTATTTTATTAACCGGGTACATGCAGTTTATTTTATTAACCGGGTACATGCAGTTTATTTTAATAATCGGATACATGCAGTTTATTTTAATAATCGGATACATGCAGTTTATTTTATTAACCGGGTACATTCAGTTTATTTTATTAACCGGGTACATTCAGTTTATTTTATTAATTGGGTACATGCATTTATTTCGTAGAGGTGCACGATATAGTCGCCAAGGTTTACGTCACACATTGTGGTCGATATGATTGCACCAATCTTTCAGAGTCGCCCATTCTCAACGAATCGGCCATTTCCGCACTGACGAAATAACCTCTTCCATAAACAGAAACCATATGTCGGTCTATTTCAGTCACGCCATTGACCATGCGCATACTACCAGTAAATACGTATGTTGGCTGGGAGACGAGTCTGTTAAACTTGAACCAATTATTGTTATTTATTAGTATTTATCACTATTTAATTCTTGGAAGAAATCTGCTCTGATAGATTATTGTTTGATCTCATCCTTTCGTTGAAATCTAATCGCTCAATCGCACGCACCACATGTTCACACCATCCCGCAAGTGTGCATGTTTGCAGAATAGAAATATTCTAGTTTATTCTTTATTCTTATTCATATCCAGCCTATCTAATTGGAACAGTGTAACTACCGAATATCGACCGCCCCAGTTACTATGTTATGTCATATATAATATACACATGTCAACATATTGTATTGACATATAGTGTATATCTATATAGAGTCACTTTTGAGTGACATCTCAATGTGCCATTCCGATCGACATATGGCCATTTCGATAAGATTTGTGCACGCTCACTGAAGCAAGCACAGTTGAAGAAATGTGCACTCATACCGAGTCCGTGCCTCCATAAATCTGATATATGTGACCCGCCATATCAAATCCAGTCGTAATTCGGGATTTTTTACCCTGTGCCAATGCATTCTCTTATATATGCGAGTCGACCATAGGTCGTCTCGCATATATAAGAGAATGCATTGGCCTAACAATTTTGTATCATGTTTTTTTAATAAATGTTTCTTACAATTTTTAGGACATAAAATAAAAAACATCCATTATCCTGCAGGGAGCCCCACACATATATAGAAGCCTATAGAAGAGTGTCCTCTGCTCATGTTTGTCTGGGGCTCTGTATGGGTGAAATTATAAAATTGTTAAAGAATACAAGAACAAATTATTAAAATTGTAAAAAATTGTTAGGCCAATGCATTCTCTTATATATGCGAGTCGACCATATATAAGAGAATGCATTGGCACAGGGTAAAAAAAATCCCGACTAATACGACTGGATTTGATATGGCGGGTCACATATATCGGAAATGTTTAATCTTGACGATCAGAGTTAACTGAATTGAATTTCAGTCAGATAACACGACATTGAGTGTCAGGTGCAAGAAGTACACTGTACCACCAAATACCGATAATTAACCACATATTGCCATGTGTAATTAAATATGCGAATAACAGAAAGACATCTACGATCTGGATGGTGTTTCATCCGAAAGTCCACAGATGAAGACGGCCATTTTATGGGTTTTCCAAATTGCGATATGCTAAAATAGAACGTTCCGTAAAAGTTCGGACGAAGTACAGTGTACATTCGAAGCATTGGCATAGACCGCCCTGCTTGCAATTTTACTCCGATCTGAGTTTATGGCGTTTTAATAACCGATGTTCATGCACACTTAAAATGACTCAAAAATAGATTGTAATATAAAATGTGGTGAGATATCGCACCATGCATCTCTGCGTGCCACATGATATTAAAAAAGCTATTGAATAGAATATTCATTGTTACTGGTGAAGGTGGTGGTGGTGCAAGTTACGGGAATTTGATAGGAAGTGTTAATTGCCAATGCAATAATATACAATAAATCACGCAAAATCGCGTGACTACAAATGAAATATCGACTATCATCACAGGAGAATGATATGATGAAGAATACGCAACACTATGTGAACTCGTATGCGTGCAATGCCGTGCATATATAAGTCAGGTGTACGTGCATGCTTGTCAGCGGTTCGCGTACGGGTACTTGTATAAAATTCCAACATACAATCGATGCGCGAATTTAAAATTGAGCGAAACATACTTCAACTCATTTTAGAGAATTCGCCGGAAAAGTATGATGCATTATAACATGTACATACATATTATGAAGGGGTTCACTTAAGTATATTTACATACACCTAATATCTCCTCCGATTTCCCCATAGCGTTACGGTAGACACGCCCCCGTATTCAATGCGTTCATAAACCTATGAACGCAACGTGACGTCACTTCCAATGTCGTTCATAGGTTTATGAACACATTGGTCCCGGAAATGACCGGGGATTGTCGGACATTGCCGACTGCTTGAGTATCTATATAGTACGTCCGGATTTGGCAAGAAATTTGTTTTGGTCTATAATCAGTGTTGTTGCCCGGTGTTACTGAACGTTAATGTTCAAAAATCCCGCTATTTAATAACGTTTTATCATTTTCCTTACCGCTACAAATATCCCCCGAACCTCACAAATATATAATTATGGTAGAACGGCGTGTTGTCGATTTCTTATCCACAGCCGAAACTTAATTGTTAGTTTCAGTTATCATTCTTGAAATCAACACGTCTACATTAGTTATAGCTATACAAGACAGTTTGTCATATGTGTATACTAAACTGTGAAATTGCGTTTTTTTTCCGTTCTTCATGAACGGATTCTCAAAATGTTTGGTTTTCCAAAAAACGAGGATTCGCACTTTCTGAACTGAACTCCATGCGTTCATTTAAATAGATGAATAAATAGTGGGAAAGACAGACAATCCGAGTTCATAATGAATTTAAGTATATAAATATAAATAATAAACGGCGGATTCAACGTGGTCATGGGTTTTGACCGCGATAAAAAACCAGCAAACTCCGCATGAACCCCTTCAGTTTGCTGATTTTTTCTCGCGGTCAAAATCCCATGACCACATTGAAACCGCCGTTTATTTCTTATATGAAATAACTCCTTTTTTTTCGATTTATATGGTTATGCAGTTATAACCGATATGTTTGAAGAGAAATTATATAAGGTATCGCGTTATAGTAAATCTGTCTTCAATCTGTTCGGTTGTAACCTACAACCTTAACCCTTTACCCAACATAACGGCCCTGTGCCAATGCATTCTCTTATATATGCGAGTCGACCATAGGTCGCCTCGCATATATAAGAGAATGCATTGGCTTAACACATTAAAAATTATAAAATTGTTAAAGAATGTAAGAAAAAATGGTAAAAAGTGTTAAAAAAAGGCCAATGCATTCTCTTATATATGCGAGGCGACCTATGGTCGACTCGCATATATAAGAGAATGCATTGGCACAGGGCATAACTGTAACTATCACAATGTGGTCAAGGAGCCGGTTCCAATGATATCCATATTTGTATGGTTCTATTGAGACAGACCGAAGATATTTTAGGCTGTTGAAGCTTTATTTGGCCGGTTTTGGCCGGTTTGTTGGGTAAAGGGTTAATCGAAGCAGGAGTTATTTCTTATAATTTAATCCGTCACTCCACAGCAGAACCACCAACAGTAGAGGGTAGAAGTAAAACGAGTGAACAACTGTGAGATTATTCCGAAAAAGAAACATAAAGTTGAAACTGGCACCCTGTAACTCAAACATCATCGCGTTTAATTGGATAGTGAACAATGTGCACGCACTGGTCAGTCGCTCCACCATAGCAGCACGTTTTCCTAATATATTTCGGCTGTAACACGAGTTGTTTATTGCGAATTTCCTTTGCAAATGTTAGCACGAGCCTTGCTGATTTCTCTATGTACGTATTCTCTGAAGTACTGATCGTTAATTAGCAGAAAGGTTATTGGCAGGGCAGTCAAACCCGAAGGAATATTGATGAAAAACCGGAATTCCCTTTCTAATCGAAGGCTGTATCGAATAGTACATGTCCATGTACATTATAGGTTTGTCACATCACTCGATGTTGCTGTCATTTCTATAGCAGAAAGTAATCAATAAATTTAGGTCGTCGAGAAATAACCTTAACAGCTAAATGTGTGACAACCAATGGTTTTACAGTATTCCGGTGATTGACAGCTGGTGATTAAAGTATTAAATAATTATACGTCTGTGCGGACAGTAAATCTCAAAAGAAGAAATATTGTTCACATGTGTAAAAATGTAGATTTAGACTGTACTGAACTCTGTTATTACATACATTACGCTTGTAGATTATTGCGTGAAACTAGTAGGCAATAAATATCCATTTTCAGAAAATGTCCAATCATATACACGGTTCATATTATTAGCAGGTAGGTTAAAGTAAGTTATAGAAACTCGAATATCGAATATTATCAGGTATATAACTCAACCGATTGCCACAAGTTCCTTAAACTTCAACTTCTACATAGGTATCCTTTCTGAAACCACACGCATTATTGTAGCACCAAAGCGTTTTTGTAATCGTTGTCGCGCGCTTTTCCGTAGTTGCAAATGTTGTATTGCATGTTCATTGTATCTATGCACGATATGCCATCATTTACCTTACAAGTTACACATCACAAGTTACAGGTACAAGCTGAACATCTTTACTTTGAAATGCTTGTAATAAATATACACAGCTTCTGGGTTGGTGGAAAAAGATCATCCACCGGGGCCCTTTGTCGTAATTTTCTGTGATGACCATCATTTCCCATAAATATGTGTCTTGTGACGTGTAAAATCACGTGTTCAATGTTTAATAGCTTGATTTGCGACCGAATCTGAGACCAGATTGTACACGTTATAATTAGTCATAAACGTGCACACATGTGTACACATATCCGTACAAGAACATCGTCTATAATACGCGGGACATCACTGCATGCTACAAGTACAAGTATGATCAAGTATAAGTTAATTTGCGTAACATCCACATTTTATGTTCCAATCGGCCGAAAGGTGCAGATAATGTGCATAAATCTACAGTTACCGCTTTGTTAATTCTTATCGCATGTTATATACGTCGTGAGAATTTCAGAGTTATCGTCCCTAAAAATGTGTTTGCAATAAATGCCACCGAAGAGCTCTGCCATAAATATCTTGTATCTCAGATAAAGGCCTTGAAATAGTTTGTCTTTCGTTGGCATAATAAGGTCCCTGACCGTCCACATGCAGGGTGTGAATTTTGTGTCGACATCCTACGCACGGTGGGTTAGCTTCCCAAATTCACCCTATTTGAACCTCATTCTGCTGAGGCCTCAACTGCTAGGGAGCCCTAGGATCAGATTGAAGTTCTCCAGTTGAAGTTGGTGATATGTTCACCCATTTGTCACCTCACTTATGTATTTTATCTTCTGCAAATTTGGGGATGTAGAAACTGACCAGAAGGGGAAGAAGTAACTGTATATAAACAGTGTTATTATGAGACTGTATATACACTCTTAGAACAAATGTGTATAAATACTACACAATATGTGTTACATTTGATCTTAAACAAAATTGTGTAGAAATGCAACATGACATAAATGTGTCGGTGGAATTTTCTCAACATTGAATATGAGTGAATATGTGAGTATATTATATTTAATATATGAGATATTTTCTATTTGAGACATAAACCTCGTAACAGCTGCCATAATAAAAAATTGGCAGCTGCTTTAAAATTTTGTGCTACACAATTATGTGTTGTTCAGTTTTTACACAAACATAGTGTATAACAAAATTTTAAGCTGCCAATAAATTATTGTTTGTTCTGTGGTAGCCATTACGAGTTTTGTGTCTCCAATATAACACATTTCATCTAATAACTATGATACACTCACATATTCAATCATATTCAACGTTGATGATATTCCACCGACATATTTAATAATTATATGTCATGTGTCATTTCTACACAATTTTGTTTAAGATCAATTGTAACACATTTTGTGTAGTATTTATACACATTTGTTCTAAGAGTGTACTTCCCAGAAGATAATGCTAAGCATAATGAGGTTCCCAAAGTGTGAGTTTGATTATGCTTGCCCGCTGTGCGGGGTAGTATCACTAAATTCACCCTCTGGGAACCTCATTATGATATACTCTCTGGTGATATCATTCTGCAAATGACAGACACACTACATGACACTAGGCTTGCTCGGATGTGTGACAACCATCTAAGTTTAGATTTGAACCGTATTACGCTCTTTATACTCATTGGAAAATTCGTCACGTACATGCATGTGGTTTTGTAATATTTAAGTAATAAGTTGCGTACAGAAAGCGTTTCTACGTAATCTTTAAGCTAATTTCCACTCTATCCTAGCTCTACATTTACAAAAATTCAAACGAGAAATCGCTCGTGGCATTTCATATAGTAGAGCCCATCACACGCAGGTCCGTATACGGTCTTATCATTCCTCAATTTATCCCTGAAGTATTGGCGAATAAGGTTCTCTATTCCGAAGGTTCTCTATTCCGAAGGTTCTCTATTCCGAAGGTTCTCTATTCCGAAGGTTCTCTATTCCGAGGGTTCGCTAATCCGAGGGTTAAGAAAAACACATTCACACCACCCCCCCTCCCAAAACACACACATGGAATTAAATATACAATTACACTATAGTATTTCC
Organism: Siphonodentalium dalli; assembly: GCA_032622095.1. Lineage (NCBI taxonomy): Eukaryota > Metazoa > Mollusca > Scaphopoda > Gadilida > Siphonodentaliidae > Siphonodentalium > Siphonodentalium dalli. The sequence goes on from CP136069.1 coordinate 24,903,258, forward strand.
ATAGTACATTAATAAACTGCATTCTAATTTCCATTTTTTTTTCAGATGTCGCTTATTAATAGCAGAAAGACAGAATAAACCAGAGGTGTGACTGTCCCAATGGGACTAAGGATACCCCCGTGTTTTTAAAATACTAAGATGTTTCACATGTCAGTAAACATTTAGTTAAAATAATAAAATAGCAGTTCCCATTGCAGGTGCACAAACCTAACCGTAATCTTAACCTATTGACTGAAAAATGTGGGAATAAAAGCTCGGACAAAATTAGGCATGTTGCACAAAAACTTCTAAGTCGAAAAAGGGGGATAACTCCACCAAAATATGCCAGACAGACGTCATAATCACAGGTGCACAGGTTCCCATGGTACTAAATATCTGTGCCAAGTTAAAACAAAATTGACCTAAAAATGTAGGAATAAAAGCTCGGACAAAATTATACATGTTGCAAAAATGTTCTAAGTCGAAAAAGGGGAATAACTCCACCAAAAAAAGTCAGACAGACGTCCCATGGTGGTTGATGCCTGTGCCAAGTTTCACGGACATTGATCAAAAAACGACTGAGGAAAACTCCGGACAAATTTGTGTCCACGGTCGGACGACGGACGGACGAGCTGACTCCAATATACCCCCCTAACTTCGTTGCGGGGGGTATAATTAATCGTTTATTATGGAGACACGGTGACTGCATGACTGAAACAAAATAAGGGATACAGTCCTGTCTTTGGGAGAAACAACAAATGTCAATACAACGCCACAATTTCACGTGGGTTCATCTAGTCAGTGATATTCCATAATGCAGTATGTTATATGGCGTTCTAGTACTGATTTATAATTATAACGTCACCGTCATAGCCTTCCTTTATAGTTGGCGTATTCTTGCCTCCAAAATCCTCCACTTCCTACTCGGTCGTGGCCATTCAATGTTCAAATTTCAATGTCATTGCGTATGACATTATTTCTCAATTGATGTCAGCTCAATACGGGTCGTAACCACTAATATATATGTCCATACTAAGATGGTGTATGTTTGTAACGCATATCGTCGAGGAGGAAAGGTCCTCGTTTAAAAAAAAAACTTCGGATTAGCGAACCTTCGTACTAGAGAACCTTCGTAATAGAGAACCTTCGGAATAGAGAACCTTCGGAATAGAGACATGACTCTGGCAATATAATAGCCAGAAAATTTGCCAGTTGGTGTACATATCACATGTGCACAAATTGCACAGTGTTAACTATACGTACATTCAGGTTTTTACCGCATTTTTTTCTTGTGATCATCTTCCACAATTAGCATCAAAACCATTTCCATCGTCATCAAAGTTATCGCATTCAGACATTTCGCAGACTGTATAATGAGATAAAATATACAGCACATGTCATGTATCCTTATAAGTCCGACGAATGTCTCACCTCTACAGAACATCCTCCATGTGCCATCACTGCTGGTTTCTACCGACATAATAGTATTACCCTTGACGTAACGAACCCAGAAAAAAGTACTTTGTAATATGCTCGGCCACTCGTAGTTAATATTGAACATGCTCCTATAATTGAGACGACCACTTATCCCTCTTATAATACGAATGGAAACAGTACTCATAATTAGCACTCTAAGACACGAAAACGATCAGAATGCTGGCATGATAGGCATCTGTACTTGACATACCTCGGAATGCGATTTTCGACTGTGATATAACGAGTTTAGCCCTTGTCGTAACTTGTTGTTCGAAATGAGGTTCCAAGAAACCGTCATGGCGATAAATATGGACTTTTCATATTCATTTCCGAGCAGTTTTCATGCTGAGCCGAAAAATATTTTGGCCAATTGTTTGGCAAATTCTGATTTTTTTTTTTTTTGGCAAATAAAAAAAAAACATTTGGCACAATTAAATCCTCATTTTCTGGTCTGACAATTAAGGAATAGGTTTGTTTTATTTAACATCTAACATTATATATAATTATGTCCATACCTTCAAATACCGCATCTAGACTTCGTTAATCCCTTCGTTGTTGCTTGACAATATGCGCTACCCACCATCTACCAATCAAACTTATGACAGACAAAGGATTCCTTAGGGGTTATCGTCATTATGGTCAACGGCGTCGCATCTGGAAATCACGGTACGGGTAACTATAGAGTAATATGTTGCTATCAGAACTTTTTTCAAATTACAAGGCAGAGTTCAGTCCCCTCCCTATGCTGGTTTGACCACTGCCATCACGTATATTTTTGTAGTTAAATCTATAATCTAAGAGTTTTGTCAGTTATAATTCATTTTATGTTGATCTATCCAATTTCCAAATGAATATGGACATTAAGTCGGTTTCTCAGAACAACGTAGAATGACGTCTAACCGAGCAATGTCTTAAATATGACCAGCCATATCAAATCCAGTCGGAAGTCGGGATTTTTTTACCCTGTGCCAATGCATTCTCTTATATATGCGAGTCGACCGTAGGTCGCCTCGCATATATAAGAGAATGCATTGGCCTAACAATGTTTTACAATTTTAATAATTTGTTCTTGTATTCTTTAACAATTTTATAATTTCACCCATACAGAGCCCCAGACAAACATAAGCAGACGACACTCTTCTATGTGCTTCTATATATGTATGGGGCTCCCTGCAGGGTAATGGATGTTATTTTATTTTATGTCATTGTAAGAAACATTTATTTAAAAAACATGATAAAAAATTGTTAGGCCAATGCATTCTCTTATATATGCGAGGCGACCTATGGTCGACTCGCATATATAAGAGAATGCATTGGCACAGGGTAAAACAATCCCGACTTCCGACTGGATTTGATATGGCGGGTCACAAATATGCAAATATGAAAGATTTTCTCACATTGTGTGCACGGTATGGCAGTGGTCAGGCCAGCGTAACGGGGGACTGAATATATTCTGCCTTTCCGCTTGGACGTTTTTCGCTTACTTTGCATGAGAAAGTTAATCCCAGCCGGGGTCCAAACCCGGGGAAAACAATCTTGGTGTTGCATGCATGCACCTACAAGTTCGATCAATTCTTTAAAAATCGGCAACTGTCTTTATGTAATATAATATAGCGATATGGTCAGGTGATACGGTTGCGATTTTTAGATCTTCTGATAGTTTTATGCAATCCATAGCCGATAACATCGATTCAGTTATATCCCCTCAAAATGGGAAACTGAGCATCCATTAGTGATCAGTCTTAATGATACAAGTTGACCATACCCCAGGGGTAGGCCTATTTCGCAAAAGATACCGAGAGTCAGAACAGTTGCAATGTCACATGTTACGCACAATGTAAACTTGGAAACGAGGAAATTCTAGATATCAGACAACCGAAGAGTCATGCTACCTCTATCATTGGTTGCTATGGAAGAACTTGCGACATTCTACTGTCCAAGAGTGGCAACAAATTTAAAGCATAAATTTGCTATCGGCTGTACCCGAAAAATAACAACTGCCATGTCAAGTTGATTGATCGTTATAAACTATTAATTGTAACTGGAATTTACAAGAAAATAGATATCGATTATTATATCAAACACAATTCAACCATTTAATAGATTTCAATGGTAAGTACAATAACATATCTGAAACGATGGTTTAGAGATTACATTAGTGACGTAGGTTCCTGGACGTCTGAAGCGATGGTTTAGACATTACATTTGTGACGTAGGTTCCAGAACGTCTGAAGCGACGTTTTAGATATTACATTTGTGACGTAGGTCCCTGAACGTCTGAAGCGACGGCTTAGATAAAGACTACGATGGTATCATAGGTTCCTGAACGTCTGAAGCGACTGTTTATATATTACATTTGTGACGTAGGTCCCTGAACGTCTGAAGCGACGGCTTAGATAAAGACTACGATGGTATCATAGGTTCCTGAACGTCTGAATCGACTGTTTATATATTACATTTGTGACGTAGGTTCCTGAACGTCTGGAGCGACGGTTTAGATATTACATTTGTTACGTAGGTTCCTGAACGTCTGGAGCGACGGTTTAGATATTACATTTGTGACGTAGGTTCCTGAACGTCTGAAGCGACGGCTTAGATACAGACTACGATGGTATCATAGGTTCCTGAACGTCTGAAGCGACGGTTTAGATATTACATTTGTGACGTAGGTTCCTGAACGTCTGGAGCGACGGTTTAGATATTACATTTGTGACGTAGGTTCCTGAACGTTTGAAGCGACGGTTTAAAATAGTACATGGGTAGATTAGACGCTGGTTCTATTTCGCTCTGATATGTTCGCCGTCTGAGTCCAATGACGGCATGCAGAGTGGAATGATGTAGTATTTGACATCGAGCACGTGTCTAGTCAAGTACATGAGCTGTGCACATTAAAACATTAGTAAATATAGTTAATTAAAAATTCATAACTGGAATTTACAAGGAAATTAGATATCGATTCTTAAAATCAAACTATTTAATTATCATGTCGTTAGCTTTGGTAAAGATGCATTTTGTAATCATGTTGTTCATATTTTGGCTCCATATGGTTTTATATGAAGAATAGATATGAAATGGCTGCAAAACAAAAATACCAGATACATTTGCCAGCGTGTGAACGCGACCTATAATTGAAGAATAATATATGTATTTGTAGACAAATATTGCTCACCGGAATGTGAAGCAAGCTAGTATGTATTTAGGAGGGCTGAGACTTTTTGCGAATTATTTTTACATGGTATATTCATGGTTGTAACACAAGTTTTTTTCTTTTTTGGTAGAATATACCTTGTATATACACATATATATAACAAAATAGATTCAAATTAAAGGCACGTGCGGCCTTGGCGGTGGGTATCCTGTGAAAATATATCCACCCGTCAAAAACCGCCAAAAACAGAAAGAACATCAAAATGTAGATAGACTTTGTCCGTATACAAATAAGAAATATCGCATAAACAGTATGTTATGGTCATATGTTTGACCATTGTTATGTAAACAACAGCATAAAAAGTTACTTTTCTGGTGTTTGTTTATATTATGATGGTAAACATAAAGAGCGTTCTTTGTTGGTGAATTCCTGATATGGAACGAATAAAGAGCGTTTATGCCATTTGTGTGTGATTAGCCAGCAGCATTGTGTTGTCTTCTGTAACACAATCAGGCTCTTGCTTAGGTAAAATATAGTAAATCTTTATGATAACATGCTGTTTACGCGATGGTCATGGTATATATGAACGGAACTATATGCGTTTCAATGTTTTTCTGTTTACGGTGTTTGGAACAAATATGAATATTTTCGACAATTAAGGCCTCACGTGCCTTTAACCTTATGTAATGTATAATTCGGGCCGAAATGTGAAAAATAATGTAATTTGCCACAATTCCTCATGAAATAACATTCAATTTGCCGGAAACTTTACCGTATTTGACCGAAAATATCTCCAATTTGCCCGAAAATTGTCCGAATTTTGAGCTTTCAAAACGTTTGGAGCGGCTGTAGACCTCCTACCCCCCCTGGCTATACGAAGCGAGAATTTTGGGACTCGATCCAGACAACAATGTGCTCATAAACAGTAAAAAAAAACGTCAAAAATGTTGTGGCGGGGGGGGGGGGGAGTACACAACGGCGTTTATGATACCTCGATCGGGCCATGCTCGTGCGAACTCATACCCGCTAACTTAATATAGATAACACTAGAACCACACGCTCTTCGTGATAAATGTTATTTGTTAAGACAATACCACACCTATATGAGATAACATCGACATTTACGCCGACTCGTTTGCCGTTCTTCCTATTATACCCCCTGACAGATTTGAATCCTCCGGAACCTTGGTATCTCAAATGATCTAATCTACGGTCTTTCTGTTGTTCTGCGGATATCAACTGCGTTATGGAATTAAATGTGCCAGTGACAGTGGTGCGAATGCATCAGTTCTGGTAAGGGTGCAGTTTATATGAGTAAGTAGTGCTTTGGGACAACTGTTTTTACCACACATGCTAAAGTTACTACTGATAACGTCAAACCATTATTTTGGCATGAATACAATACGCACTGCAGTTCCGTTTGATACAAGACAAGCGAATACGTATCCCATATCAACGCATTATGAATTACAATGTTCACGTTATAACGCCCGGATAAGTCTGTGCTAATCAATAAGATTGAACAAGTTTCACTGGGGTTCCAACAATACAACAATTGGGATTATTTTTCGGTCAAAAATCAACAAAAATCATAACAATCAACTATTACAGAAGCGAAAAAAAATCTAATTTAAACTAATCAATGTTTGTTTTTGTTTTCTTTGTTTGCCATATTCTATATGTAGAGCAGTGCATTATATATGTCTATATATCTGTTCCATTTCTTATGATGGACGCCCATACCTGTATTACTCCAAACTCCAGGGCAGAGTTCAGTCCCGTGACTCCGTCGCTACGGTGGTTCGACCACTGCCATCACGTATACAGAATATATTAAATAAAAAAAATACATGATATGACTTTGTTAGGTTATAATTCATTCTGATTTGATCTAGCCAATTTCCCAATGAATGTTGACAGTTCATTGTTTCAAAATAATACAGAATGAAATGTAATTTAAAGGTACTCAATCCGATTAAGCACCCCTAAATTACTATTTCTTTTGTTTCGGGGGTAAAAAATATGATATGACCGGTGATTCTTATTGTTTTGTCTTTTCAGACGGTTGCTTGATGAAAGGGGTCGGTTATGAACCTGGTGACACACGTAAAGAAAATTGCAACACTTGGTGAGTAATGTTTCATATCCAAGTTATAGTGAAAATGCGAATTTCCTGTTCAGATATGTACTTCTATATTTCAATTTCGTCCGCAGATTGGCTACATTCACACGTTAGTGGTGAGTTTCTGTGGTGCATGCAGTTAATCTAAAAACCGGATGCTATATCGTACATCATTCAACGATGTATAATATCATTCCTGACCTTTCTGTGTCAAATCTGTGATGATTCAGATGTACATGTATATACAAATGCAATAATGCGACAGGGGGTTACCAGTCAACGTTATACACAATAACCCCTACCCCCCCCCCCCCCCCCGAAATGAGACCGGGATTAATACTATTATAAAACGACTTTTATTAAAACACTTCAAAGTGAAATGTGCGTGTAACATCAGATGTTACTGGGAAAAGACAGAGCACTTTAAAATAAACATGGCGGACGCGGAACCGATAAAACGTCCCCTCTCCTGTGGGAATTTGACTTGTGTGCATATATTGTTTGATATGTGTCTGCTGAGTGTCGGTATTATGTATGTGGCCTACTCTGCTATTCTGGTTACATATATATTGGTCCTTTCTATACTTAATAGATTTTCCCATTCAATTACAAAAGTATACATTGGAATGATCTATTATTCGTTTGGAGGGAAGGTAATGTGATAAAAGCAGACGACAGATAAATAAAAGTGCAGAAAAAGGCCCATTTATTGAGGGAAATGTTTAGAGAATTAGTTTAATGGTCGTTTGTTGAACTTATTATCTGAACATTCCCAATGCGATAACTACTCATCAATAATGTTTTAGTATATAAATTTCTCCAGTTCCTGTGATCCCGTTGGCCTGGCAAGCGTCAAGCACGAATGGAGATGTACAAACCACAGATGTGCCATAGAACCAGATACAATGGACTGGGTTAAAGATGGAAACTTCGGGTCAGTATCAGCATTATATTTAAGCGATAGTCTTGAACTGTAATAATTTAGGATTGGAATAAGCAATGCTGGTGCTGAAATGAAACCAGGTAATCAGACACTGATTGTTTCGCTTTATTCAAAAACCATATTGGCCATAAATTACATCCAACACATAGCACAATATTTAGTACTGTTCATGGTTATAGTAGATATGGGCGCAACAGCATAAGGGGGGGGGGGATAGTGGGTGCACGACATAGAGAGACGTGAAGTGCATGCATTATATTCGTTTTGTCAAAAGAAACCTTTCGAATGATGAACGAAAACAGTATTGCGAATAGGATACTACGTCACTAGAATTTGTGTTCTTTCTACTCGTTGTCGTTTTTCCCCATCCGGTGTTATGATTACCGTTTTGGATTTTCAACAAAACTCACAAATACATCATATTGTAATATAAGTTCGCTATCGTTTCCCAGCTCCTCAATGTGGGGGATGACTCTGAGATTATATCCTTAAATTGTGATCGCCAAGTGGCCTTTTATCTATTAGTGTCAATCAAATCATTCATCGTCGTGAAACAGAAAGCGCTAAGTATGACGAGATAACAACATAATTAACCCTTTACCCAACAAACCGGCCAAAAACGCACAAATAAAGCTTCAACAGCCTAAAATATCTTCGGTCTGTCTCAATAGAACCGTACAATATGGATATCATTGGAACCGGTTCATTGACCACATTGTGATAGTTACAGTTATGCCCTGTGCCAATTAATTCTCTTATATATGCGAGTCGACCATTCTTTAACAATTTTATAATTTTTAATGTGTTAAGCCAATGCATTCTCTTATATATGCGAGGCGACCTATGGTCGACTCGCATATATAAGAGAATGCATTGGCACAGGGCCGTTCTGTTGGGTATAGGGTTAAAGAGAATATAAGAGAATGCACTGGCTTATATATAAGAATTAACTTCCATGTGGACTGTTTTTTATGGAGATGTAACCGTGAGGTAAGTGGACATAACTTGTGTAAAACCAGAACCACTTACCTCACGGTTACATCTCCATAAAAATAGTCCACATGACAGTTAATCCTTATATTTATATACATTTAGCGAAAAGGCCACTTTTGTAAATGTATTTAAATCGAAAAGTGTATCGTGACAAAAACAGCCCAAAATACCCAATAGCACCCTTGGCAAAAGTTAATAGGAACAATTTATCTTCATATTGAAACCCGATGATGTATTAAGTCAATCCTGCGCGAGTCCAAATGCGCCCAAAACATTACGCGTTCGTCTTTCCAAACCCAATGACGTATCGATGGTGTTATGAGCTTGGTGTTATGAGCCGTTGCGCATTCACCGAGAAATAACTGCAACTAGCCACGTGGGCGCCGACCAATCAGAATGCTGGATTTAGTGATGACAACACTTAGTATGTAAATATATGACGATAAAACTATCTCCCCTTACCTCAAACCAACCGTGAACATTCCACATTGTAATTTGTTTGTGTGTGTTTAGTCTGAATTGTTTGTGTTCAACATTAATGCATGTATATTTTTCTTCTGTGCATCACCATCTTTGTCCCGAGGTGAGGAGCCCCACCTAAGTTGCTATAACTTCTGCTCCAATCCCCATTCGTTCATCCTATATTAGTGCGAGGAAATCGCACCAGAAGACTCTAAGACTTGTCTAAAGGAATCACCGTCAGCTCAAAAAACGTTATATACAGTACGTGATCCTGAGAAGGGCATACCGGGAATCCCTTCATGACCACCCACCCAAATCAGGTAGAACGAGGGATCAATGTTGCATATATGAGAACCGTGCAGCTATCAGAACAACCTCTCTTTATTAACATACAGTCCATTGTACATACATTCACTTTTTGGCTCGCATGTACTTGAGAAACCACACATGATATTCAAGGACAATCATGTGCACGCCCTGCTTGAAGTTCCAGGTACAGCCGTTTGCACATATCAATCGTGACAGGTACGCCTGTATCTAAACAAAACAAGATGGCGATGTGTTTGATTCATGAGGCGGTTACACCATGAGGTCATAGCACATACGATCAGGGAACAACGCTACGAATCAAGTGTTTTTGAGTTGTGCTTATCTTACTCAAGGGGAGCATTCCAAGAAGAAAAAAAACCCTGTGGTTTTGTTGGTTATGACTTGATGACAGGTATCATTGTTCATTAGTTTCTCTTCACAATGAAATGATTCAGTGAAAGTATATCATGTATATCTATCTCCACAGTACGAATATACGTCAATTAAAGGGGTACTGTAAGTCATTTTCAATAAATTCCCGGTGTAAACGTTCAGGTTAATAGGTTATCTTAAAATCAAAGTTAATAATTTGATATAAATTTAATTTATGGCTGGAGTCATAAATTAAATTACGAATTTCCGTGTACAAGACGTAATCAAAATAATTCACGGATAGTGGATTGGGTAAAACGTGGTACACATGCATGGTCGTGTAAATTATTATGTTTGTACTGGGCGCAAACTCAGGCCACTCACTGACTAGTGGCTATACAATGACTTAATGAGTATATGGGACTAGTATGCATATAATATAACATTTATTTGATACATTTGCTTGAAACTGTCCAAAAATTACTCGACAGCGACAATTGGTATTTTCGCTTTCCGGCTAATCTACCATCCGTAACATTACTTCGTACTCAACAGACTTTCAAATAATGGAAATCTGGTTACCTTATTCTACAACTCAGAGACTAAAGAAACCAACAACAACAGTTGGGTACAGTATCCCTTTAAAGGGACTCAAGGCACTCGCAGTGGGTAAATTTACCCAAAACAAATATAATAGTTTGAAAAATAAACATCACCACCAAGAAGAACGTGGAGTAATAGATAAAAAAAATTCTTATATTAAAAGTGGTAACATTTAAATGGGGAATTCAGTGTTAATTTTCAAGACAAGATTACTCAATATTTACAAACCGTAGAATAATTAGGAGATAAACATACCCTGTTGAGTTGTACATTCTGGGATTCGAGCATGAAAACAGTTTGTGAACGAGCCGGCTTGCCGGCGAGTTCACAAACTGTTTTCATGCTCGAATCCCAGAATGTACAACGAAACAGGGTACGTTTATCTCCATTGTAATTCAATCTAGCACGGAATTTGCAAAAAAAACTGTATAAAAAGTATCATTTAGTCATTTTCATGACACGAATCGAGACTTTCATTTCGCCGTTGTGACCGTGCACAAATCATTGGGTGTGTCCATTGCGTTACTCGGAACACTGCTCCGTAACCATTTCCTGTGGGGCGGGTTGGCTCGTTTCGCTACTTCGTTCTGCGCCGATCAAATTGTACCGTACCACATTCAGATTTGATGCACGCTGAAGCGGCCGATGAACGGTATCTATAGACAACAACGCGCGGGTGTGCTCGTTTCGCTACTCGTTCTGCGCCGATTACATTTGACCGTGCTACATTCAGATTTGATGCATGCTGAAGCGGCCGATGTCGGTGAATCAAAAACGAAAGTTAGCCGCTCTCGGCCAATCAGAATGGTTGATTTTAGTGACAAATACTCAATTGAATTACAATACTTCATGTCTTGTTGAAATGTTTGAGCATATATCTGGTGACAACGCAAAGCAGATTTTTCATTTCATGTTTTGCTTTGTGACATTTTGATGGAAATATTTTAAACAATGTTAAACAATGGTGACCTATTTTTTATACGCCCGTTTGAAAACACGGTCGTATTATGTAAATGGGTTGTCCGTCCGTCCGTCGTCCGTCCGTCCGCTTTTGGTTTCCGGATGATAACTTTAGATTGAATTGAGTGAACTGAACCAAATTTGGTATGTTAGTTTACCACACCAAAATACAGATCAAGTTCGAATATGGATTTCGTCTTAAGTCAAATGCTTCAAACAAATGAATTAAACCTTGCCCCACTCTACTCTAGAAATGGGCGTATTATGCCACGCACCGACGGCGTGCTCTTGTTAATAATGTCCAATAATATCCAACCTGGTAAGAAAATATAAATTCCGCTTCGCGTTGTCACTAGAGACGTCTTCAAGCTTTCCAAAAAGGTTTGATATATAGTAACCTGCGCTTTGTAAGGTTTGATCAATCTTTCTCAAAACTTAACACTGAATTCCCCATTCAAATTTTGCCACTTTACCTCCCTCTTAATCATTGATAACTCCCCAATAACAAAAACGGGGCGTGTTGAAACCATTGTTACGTAAACACAACTGTTACAGTGATTTGTCAACATACATCGCGAACCCTGTAGTAATTTCAATAGTTTTGGTATAAATATAATTTTCAGAATATTTTTCAATCTTTACCAAAACGATTTCAGTAAACTTGTGTATCTTATTGGACTAATTTGGTTCTCACTGGACATTGAACGATAAAGCCACTGTAACATTAATGTTTACATGATAATGGTTTTGAGATGCGAAATATCATTTAGGGTACGTTCATACACTGGCAAGTTTGCACGGTATGGTTTGCAGGCATTTTATCATAGAAAACGATATGGCGCCAGAATATGAATGGGAAAAAAACACATAAAGTGCATCTGTGCCATAGCTAACTACATGCGAAGTGTAATCTCCGTAGATCCACTAGTAACGAAGCTACTGGAATTTGCCTGTACAAATCATGCAAATATCTTACAGAAATTAATCATACAGGTATTTGAAGGCAAATTCCAATAGCACTGTTGCAAGTGGAACAAGATAAATGTTACTTCTCATGTCTTTCGCTTTAGTAAAGATGCATGTTATGTACATGTTTCCGTTCATATTCTGGCACCATGTGGTTTTCTATGACGAAATGCCCGCAAAAACATACCGTGCATGCAAACTTGCTAGCGTATGAACGTATCCTTTATATGGGGAGTTATTAACCCTCTCAGTGCCAAGTCCGATTTTTGTATCAACCCATATACCCTGTGCCAATGCATTCTCTTATATATGCGAGTCGACCATAGGTCGCCTCGCATATATAAGAGAATGCATTGGCCTAACAATTTTTCATCATTTGTTTTTATTTTTTACAATTTTAATAATTTGTTCTTATATTCTTTAACTCTTTCAGTGCTAGACTTATTTTGTAGGTTTAGTGCCAGGGAATCTTACGTTTTTCATGGGCATCCAAAATTATTACTATGAATACTTGGTGATAGTTTTGAGTTATAACATGTCCCTAAGGTTTTATCCAGTTTTTTATATTCGCTATAGCATGCTTAAGCTTACCCAAAAAAAATCAACCCAAAAAAAATACAACCCAAAAAAAATCTAAAAAAAAAATACAAAATATTTTTTTATGGCCGATTTTACAGACCGTAAATTAGGTCCGATGAGATCGGCCCTTGGCACTAAAAGGGTTAATAATGAAAATAAGAACAAAATCGATCTATATTTACATGTGCTTGTTGATGATAGTTATTTTACAGACTTTCATGGGTTTTGTCCGTTCATTGTTACCAGAGTTACGGCTCTTGTAATTAGAAGTAAGGGTTAGAGCGCAAGAATTGTTCTTCACCAGAATCAATCGAGTCGAAGACGAGATTTATTCTGGTAAAGAACTATTCGCTTGCTCTGATCGACTTAGAGCACAATTGATCCCACATAATGCAATCAACTGGAAATGTGCCGTTGAGAATGTTTTGACCACGACGCACAATCCGTGTGCTGGCCGCGATTGGACACAATAGCCGGTTAGCCACGCCCAACAACGTGATTAACGTTAACTGATCGTCGTTGAATGTCCGAAACAACGCGGACTGGTCCCACTTTGAAGCGCCCGTGCGATTTGTCTGTTATGAGTTGAGTGTGCCCAACAATGGGATAATCACTTAACTATTCCTTCGCCAGCCTTTATTGGGAATTGGTGTGCTTTACCAAAAATCAGGGAACGCGATTGCAACAATGGGATTGTGCTCTAATTATATGGAATTTTCACTCCGTATAGACATTTTGAATTGAATTGGTCAGACTTGAATGTCATTTGGAATGCCAATAGACCAGTGTATATTAATGGAAGGTTACGGACAGGTTTTGTCCATGTCTTTTATCAGAGTTATTGCCCTTTTTGAAAATAGCAAGATTCTCCATCTTTTCTTCGCGTTTAGCACTGTTACTCACGTACCACCAGTTGGATTTGAATATCTTTGGAATAGTGATAAGTCAATATGAGGGGACTATATAGAAGGACACAAATGGTTTGCCATTGATTTCTCAGAGTGACGGACTTTCTTGGATTTAGAAATTAATTGTTTTGTTAGCGTTTAACTTGTTCACTCATGCGATATGCATCATATTGTGTAGCTATGTGCACTACATGCTGAATGGTAATATTGGCCAAAAATAAATAATTCACGACGTATAATAACCACAAACGTTTGCAAAAATAAATTTCCACGTGGTCCAAAGAAGCTTCATGGTAAATACTGCATGGGACCCTCTTATTTTCCTTAATGTGCAAGTATCACGAAGATCGAATATGTCGTGCTTGAATGTAGCATCTAGTTTATCAGACAGTCGTGCCACTTCGTTGTTTAACAATTTATTTATTAAATGGTTTCTCTCATCAATGATAAACGTTTACGCATTGGAATTGTCTATTATTCATTAGAGGGTGTTCAGGAAGCAGCCGACAGACAGATGAACAGATAATACAAGTGCAGAAGGACTCTTATTCATTGGTGGGAAATGTTCAGACGGCCATAGATATATAAGGATTAACTGTCATGTGGACTGTTTTTATGGAGATGTAACGGTGAGGTAAGTGGAAATAACTTGTGTAAAACCCGAAGGGTTTTACATACAAGTTATGTCCACTTACCTCACCGTTACATCTCCATAAAAATAGTCCACATGACAGTTAATCCTTATATTTATATACATTTAGCGAGAAAGCCACTTTTGTAAATATATTTAAATCGAAAAGTGTATCGTGACAAGATCAGCCCAAAATACCCAATAGCACCCTTGCCAAAAGTTAATAGGAACAATTTCTCTTCATATTGAAACCGATGATGTATTAAGTCAATCCTGCGCGAGTCCAAATGCGCCCAAAACATTACGCGTTCGTCTTTCCAAACCTAATGACGTATCGATGGTGTTATTAGCTTGGTGTCATGAGGCGTTGCGCATTCACCGAGAAATAACTGCAACTAGCCACGTGGGCGCCGACCAATCAGAATGCTGGATTTAGTGATGACAACACTTAGTGTGTAAATATATGTATATGTTTGTTGAACTTAGTATATAACATAAGGGAATTACTATACCCGTCAATGAATATTTATATAAAGAAATAGTTAGAAACGAGAACTGGCCCACGTGCATAGGCCTTTTGTGTTATAAAGTTGCATCTAACTCAAAAAAGTCACGCGATTTAGTGGTGTGTATATATGAAATCCCAAAACCCAATACGGCGTGAAAGGCGAACGTTTTTTGAAAAGTCGCTAAAATGTGACAAAAGTGAGAAGTGGAGATATGTCGAATCTGAAGCCTTATAATAAACAGTACGAGTTACTTTAATAACGTTTGATATACAGTAAGCAATTATTTCATGTGTCTTTTTGGGAACAGTCAAAATTGTTGTCCCGAGGTATCAGGAATGACTATATCGAACTGTTGCCCAAGGCCGAAGGCCGAGGGCAACAGTTCGATAGTCATTCCTGATACCGAGGGACAACAATTTTGCCTGTTCCCAAAAGACACATGAAATAATTGCTTTGTTACCCAATACATTTACTTTGTATATAATCAGGCCATTGCTAATTAATCAAACTCTTTAATAGTGTTATTTCGAATTATGAGAACTAACTGGAATATACCGCCATGTATCCGGTATAATTAAAAAACGAAACCGGAAATTTCCGGAAATAGCCGAAATGTCACGGAAATTGCAAACCATGTAACAGTTCGTTCGGACCAGTCAACAGTTCGCTCGGAGCCAGTCAACAGTTCACTCGGGTCGGGCAACAGTTCACTCGTGACGTGACGAAAGCTGACCGTGATTGCAAACCGGGCAACAGTTAATTCAGGGCGGGCAACAGTTCGTTGTGGCGTTACGAACGCGAATTTGGGGTTAACCCTTTACCCAACAGTCGGGATTTTTTTTACCCTGTGCCAATGCATTCTCTTATATATGCGAGTCGACCATAGGTCGCCTCGCATATATAAGAGAATGCATTGGCTTAACACATTAAAAATTATAAAATTGTTAAAGAATGTAAGAAAAAATGGTAAAAAGTGTTAAAAAAAGATTTTTTTTTAAGGCCAATGCATTCTCTTATATATGCGAGGCGACCTATGGTCGACTCGCATATATAAGAGAATGCATTGGCACAGGGCATAACTGTAACTATCACAATGTGGTTAATGAGCCGGTTCCAATGATATCCATATTTGTATGGTTCTATTTAGACAGACCGAAGATATTTTAGGCTGTTGAAGCTTTATTTGGCCGGTTTTGGCCGGTTTGTTGGGTAAAGGGTTAATTAACCAGTTAATTCTAACTCTACTATTGGGTAACAATATCATCTAATCTCAGGTGGGACTCTGGAAACTACTCCATTTTCTGGGGTAGGACGCTGGATGAAGCCAAGCGGTACCGACTGGGGACACACCCGACGGAGCGACCCGTGGCGAACATGTCTCCCGTGAGAGTGCACATACACGAAGTACTCCCGGAGTATTTCGATTCGAGAGAAGTGTGGCCGCGCTACCTCCATCCAGTTCGGGATCAGGGTGACTGTGGGTCATCGTGGGCATTCTCTTCTGTAGGTAAGTTTCCATCGGTAAAGATGGTCTATATTTCCGTCCAACAATTACAACAACATATTTTTTATTACAATCTATTTCAAAACTACAAATGCCTATTTATGTCAATAAAAATCAAGCAAAATTGAAGATTGTGTGTATTATTTGTCTATAAAGACATAATAAAGTGGTTTATTCTTGCAAAATATTTTAATCGAAATGGCATTTTACCTTGAATGAGCGTGCTAACACGATAGGACAATATAGAGTTCTCACTCTTGCTACGATCCGAATGCGCATGAAGATTCTGTTCTAAAATATAGACCGCTGTCAAGAAAGGTTGTATGTATTAAACAAACAAAAATATCGAAATAAATGTTACATCAATTGATAGAAGCGTTTCCGGACAGGCACATGTCTTCGACTCATATTTAAGATTGTATACCCCAGCAACGTCACACGTGATGGGGAAATCGCCTTATGTTGGTCATTTTGGATGTTGGTGGCCATCTTTGATTCAAGCACATTTTCAAGGTGGTCATTATTTATTTTGAAGATTACTGGTCATTTTGTCTTTTAAAAAATCTGAAGTTAGACCGAAACTTGTTAAGATTATATATTCCTATCTCATACGTGTATATTAGGGTGTAAGGCTGTGTCGGACCGAATGTCAGTCGAAATAAATCTTAACAACTGAGAGTTCAAAGGGCATGGGATCCTATGTCATAATGATATCTCGCCTGGCAATTTCAACATTCAATTTTTTCACTACTTTCCAAATACATTAGCAAGTGGTTAGACTAATGAGCTATCCCAACAACACATATCTCTGATACCGCAAAAACGAATATCAAACAGATCTGTTTTAAGAAGATTTTGTCAGAACCTCCAACATTGGTGACAGATGTTACATGAATACTTATATCTTCGCAACAGTCAGATCTATATGGGGACGTTAACATGTTAATAATAGTGAGCTATATCACTCATTCGTTATCTTGTTTGGTTGAGTTATTTATATAAGTGATGAAAACTCACTTAGATGTGAGATATCTTGCCGCTAACTATGGCGTAGGTTCCGACCCTAGTTCAGTAGAGGTGAATATATCCAATCTGTGTTACTGAGTTACTGTCGTAATCTACATGTCACATCTATATGATTGCAGGTGTTGCTTCAGACAGGCTTACAATAGAAACTGGTGGTCTTATTAAAGAGCCACTATCTGTTCAGAATCTCTTATCCTGCCACAAACGCAAGCAGAATGGATGTCAAGGCGGTCATGTAGACAGAGCCTGGTATTTTCTGAGGAAGAAAGGGTAAGCTTGTCGATATAATGGTATCATAAGATATCAGAGTCATCTGTTTTATTACTAAAACTCAACCTAATTTGACAGGACGTTACTTGTGCATGGTCAAAGCGAAACCGGATAGATACAAGTATGCGATTTATTTTCTCATCCCAGTTTCATGATTGTATAACATGAAGAATATTGATATATAGAAGTAGATATGTGACCCGCCATATCAAATCCAGTCGTAAGTCGGGATTGTTTTACCCTGTGCCAATGCATTATCTTATATATGCGAGTCGACCATAGATCGCCTCGCATATATAAGAGAATGCATTGGCCTAACAATTTTTTACAATTTTAATAATTTTTTCTTGTATTCTTTAACAATTTTATAATTTCACCCATACAGAGCCCCAGGCAAACATGAGCAGACGACACTCTTCTATATGCTTCTATATATGTGTGGGGCTCCCTGCAGGGTAATGGATGTTTTTTATTTTATGTCCTAAAAATTGTAAGAAACATTTATTTAAAAAAAATGATAAAAAATTGTTAGGACAATGCATTCTCTTATATATGCGAGGCGACCTATGGTCGACTCGCATATATAAGAGAATGCATTGGCACAGGGTAAAAAACAATCGCGACTTACGACTGGATTTGATATGGCGGGTCATATATACAATTTGCAGTTGCTATGTATACAATAGATATAGATGACATCTAATGAGTCGCAATTCTATACGAATTAATTATTAATGAATTATTCATTCGTATAGCATTGCGACGAATTTGAAATACATTTTATAACAAAATCGCATTTTAGCCAGGGGGAGGGGTGGAAAAAAAATATCCGGCACATATGCCGGGGTGGGTGGGTGGTCAATGCCACCAACAAGCAATTTTTTCCGCAACTAAAAAAAAAAATTCCTGCTTGTTTTTTAGTGTTTTGGCAATGAGTTGGGCTTCAAAACCACTTTGAATGAGAGAAATAATATAATTCTAACTGTAAACTGACTGCAGGCAGTTATCGTGTTGTATTTTGTTGCAAATTTTTAAATCCAAGATGGCCGCTGGCAGCCACTTTTTTTTTTGCCGAATGACCTCAAAATGACTCATTCCTATTTACATGTCCATGTTAACATCCATGATAAATAGTATGCACATAAATTCATATACAGCTGTTTACAGTGAATTCCCCCCCCCCCGCAAATCTCTGTTTTAGTGTTAAAAGGGGGTGGGTGTCAAAAAATGGTCGGAAAAAAACTGCCGAAAACGGAAAAAAATTTGGCGGTGGGTGTGGGTGGGTACAAAAAAATGATCGAAAGGGAAAAATTGCCATACGTGCCTGAAATTATTTTCCGACCCCCCCCCCCTGTTTTAGCAATGAAAAACGATCTCGAAACGGCTGGGGTTAAAACAAAATTAATATTGAGTTCTGTATCGCAACCAAAGAGGAAGTAAAGACACCTTCAAGAAAAAATATAGTTCCATTTTAAATATGTCATTTCATGTTGACAAAAATTGTTCAACCACCATTATCACCCATGTTTATCTCACAGTCAACACTTAATAATCCAACACAAATTGAATATCATAATTATATTGTAATTAACATAATAATAAATTTCCGGCATTGACATCGATATCATTGCGCTAAGATCTGATGTCACTGAGCGTTCCGATAATACACGTGTGTCTTACTAAAATTATGAGGCCGGATTTAGTGGCTAATTGTGTGATGAATATACACATGGTTCTTGGTTAGATATGGCAAAAAACGTGGTCAAAATTGTTTTGGTCCTCGAATTGTTAGGTGCTATGTGCTACGTAATCTGAATTAAGAACAGAGCTTTTCAAATGCAACAGTGTTATGCCTCAAAGCTGCTACGAAATGAAAGAATTGAGGAAAAGTAGTTTCAAACTGAAATCTAGCAATGCTGTGCTTCTAAACTGCTAAAAATTAAATAATTAAGAAAAGGTATTTTAAAACTGAAATCTAGCAGTGAATTTCTGCTAAACTGTTACTAAATGAAAGAATTAACCCTTTACCCAACAAACCGGCCAAAACCGGCCAAATAAAGCTTCAACAGCCTAAAATATCTTCGGTCTGTCTCAACAGAACTATACAAATATGGATATCATTGGAACCGGCTCCTTGACCACATTGTGATAGTTACAGTTATGCCCTGTGCCAATGCATTCTCTTATATATGCGAGTCGACCATAGGTCGCCTCGCATATATAAGAGAATGCATTGGCCTAAAAAAAATCTTTTTTTAACACTTTTTACCATTTTTTCTTACATTCTTTAACAATTTTACAATTTTTAATGTGTTAAGCTAATGCATTCTCTTATATATGCGAGGCGACCTATGGTCGACTCGCATATATAAGAGAATGCATTGGCACAGGGCCCTTCTGTTGGGTAAAGGGTTAAGAAGATGGAGTTTCAAACTCAAATATACCAGTATTCTGCTTCTAAACTGCTACTAAATGAAATAATTAAGAAAAGGGAATTTAAAACTGAAATATAGCAGTGCTATTCTGCTAAACTGTAGTTTAAATGAAAGAATGAAGAAAATGGCGTTTCAAACTCAAATTTAGCAGTGCTATTCTGCTAATCTGTTACCGAATGAAAGAATTAAGAAAATGGAGTTTCCAACTCAACTCTGGCAGTGCTATTCTGCTAAACTGTCAACAAATGAAATAATTAGGAAAAGAGAGTTTTTCAAAATCAAATCTAGCAGTTACTAAATGAAAGAATTAAGAACATGGTGTTTCAAGCTCAGATCTAGCATTGCTATGTTCTTACTGCTGGGTCACAGATAAAGATGAAAAATGAAAGTCTCGCATATAAGCTTATGTATCGCTTGTCCCGATCTGTCACAAGAGTTTTACTGGGACAGATGAACAAAAAATCTCTTATATAAGCTTCTCTGAAGCTTGTCCCAGTTTGTCACAAGAATTTCTACTGGGACAATAAAGATGAAAAATTAAAATATCTGCTATAAAAGCTTCCGTAACGCTTGTCCTATCTGCCCCACGAGTGTCTACATGGTATAAAACATTCCCCGTAACTCTCTGCTCACGTTGCGTGCATGGAGGTGGTGAACTTGGTAATCCCTGTAGAAGGTCGTTATTTGGGCCACCAATGATTTTGATATCTGTAGCTGACCAGGAATATATCACAGTCTCAACGCGCAATCGTGGATAAAGTGTGTCTGACATCTGCAGAATGATCGAGGTCCACAGAGGGTGAATTTAGTGACGGTATCCCACACGGCGGGGTAGTGTCACCAAATTCACCATCTGGGAACCTCATTCTGCTTAGGCATCAACTCATATGGAGATCTAGGATCAGATTAAAGTTTCCCAGTTAAAGTTGGTGATGTTCACCCAGATTATGCATTTTAGTCTCTGCAAGTAGGGATACAGAAAATTAACATATGGGAAAAATGTAACTGAAAACAATGTTAATTTGAGACTACTTCCCAGAAGATGAGGCCTAAGCAGAATTAGGTCTCCAGAGTGTGAATTTGGTTACGCTAGCCCACAGGCTGACTCCTTCAAGTATAAGTGTTGTCTGGTATTGGATGTCGAAATACTATGAGTGCATATGGAGCGTATGAACCCACGACGACCGACCAATTACCCGAAATATCTTACTCTTTGAATCAAATACGTTTGATCAGATGAAAGTTGAATAACCATGTTGCACATTCGTGCCGGTTCAGCGGACTGCAAATAATGACATAAATGCGCGTCAATTTTGCATAGACAGCAATCTTTTTGCTTACTGTTATTGCTTCTGTGGAGCGGAATATTAATTCGCGAACCCCCTTGCCATTTGTAAGGATTGTGTAAT
This sequence comes from Siphonodentalium dalli, assembly GCA_032622095.1. Classification (NCBI taxonomy): domain Eukaryota; kingdom Metazoa; phylum Mollusca; class Scaphopoda; order Gadilida; family Siphonodentaliidae; genus Siphonodentalium; species Siphonodentalium dalli. The sequence goes on from CP136069.1 coordinate 24,924,862, forward strand.
ACTGATACCCTTGTGTCTATTGGGCGAGAAGTTAGTGTCTCAGTCTCTCGATGCAGACAAAGTTGCCTCACACCAACACAAAGACCGCAACCAGAAACTGGACTTACTAAAACAGTTTCGGTCGAATTATGCTCTCTGGTCTCGACCACCCTGAGTATCACGGTGGTGAAATCGGAGTTCAAGTCTCAACTTGCGAAACTACGTGGTCGCGAGCTGGGATAGGCGATTATTGTTCAATCAACAACAATCTTTGGACAAAAGCGTCTTGCGCGCTGCGTCGAGAATGTTGACTTGGTGTCGCCAAACCCGGGAAAGTTGAATCGGCTTATCTCCATATTGTACAACGGTACCCGTTTGTCGTCGCCGTTAAGACGTGGATTAAGTGGCATGGGGTGATGCTGATTTTCTACCCCCTAATTTGGTTTCAAATCAATGGTGTTGGTTTGATTGATTGCGGTTTATCGTCGTTTCAGCCACTATGTCATATCACGATGGTTAATTTCACCGCGAAATTACACCACCGCGTGTAGAAACTAACGAAAGAAAATGACACACTTTCCCAAATAATTATACGAATCGGGTTGCCATCCCTTTGCATTGATCACGAATCTGCACTTGTTGTGGTTCAAACCAGCTTTGTCAGCGCTGCACCGAAGGTCGGGTAAGATGGTCGGACTGAAGGCCTGGTAGGATGGTCGGACTGAAGGCCGGGTAGAATGGTCGGACTGAAGGGCGGGTAGGATGGTCGGACTGAAGGCCGGGTAGGATGGTCGGACTGAAGGGCGGGTATGATGGTCGGACTGAAGGCCGGATAGAATGGTCGGACTGAAGGGCCGGTAGGATGGTCGGACTGAAGGTCGGGTAGAATGGTCGGACTGAAGGGCCGGTGGGATGGTCGGGTAGGATGGTCGGACTGAAGGTCGGGTAGGATGGTCGGACTGAAGTGCGGGTAGAATGGTCGGACTGAAGGGCTGGTAAGATGGTCGAACTGAAGGTCTGGTAGGATGGTCGGACTGAAGGCCGGGTAGAATGGTCGGACTGAAGGCCGGTAGGATGGTCGGACTGAAGGCCGGGTAGAATGGTCGAACTGAAGGTCGGGTAGAATGGTCGGACTGAAGGTCGGGTAGAATGGTCGGACTGAAGGCCGGGTATGATGGTCGGACTGAAGGCCGGGTAGGATGGTCGGACTGAAGGCCGGTAGGATGGTCGGACTGAAGGCCGGGTAGGATGGTCGGACTGAAGGCCAGGTAGGATGGTCGGACTGAAGGTCGGGTAGGATGGTCGGACTGAAGGGCGGGTAGGATGGTCGAACTGAAGGTCGGGTAGAATGGTCGGACTGAAGGCCGGGTAGGATGGTCGAACTGAAGGTCGGGTAGAATGGTCGAACTGAAATGCGGGTAGGATGGTCGAACTGAAGGTCGGGTAGGATGGTCGGACTGAAGGGCGGGTAGGATGGTCGAACTGAAGGCCGGGTAGGATGGTCGGATTGAAGGCCGGGTATGATGGTCGGATTGAAGGGCGGGTAGGATGGTCGAACTGAAGGTCGGGTAGAATGGTCGGACTGAAGGGCGGGTAGGATGGTCGGACTGAAGGCCGTGTATGATGGTCGGACTGAAGGGCGGGTAGCATGGTCGGACTGAAGGGCGGGTAGAATGGTCGGACTGAAGGCCGGGTATGATGGTCGGACTGAAGGGAGGGTAGGATGGTCGGACTGAAGGGAGGGTAGAATGGTCGGACTGAAGGGCGGGTAGGATTGTCGAACTGAAGGCCGGGTAGGATGGTCGGACTGAAGGCTGGGTAGGATGGTCGGACTGAAGGGCGGGTAGGATGGTCGAACTGAAGGTCGGGTAGAATGGTCGGACTGAAGGCCGGGTAGGATGGTCGGACTGAAGGCCGGGTAGGATGGTCGGACTGAAGGCCAGGTAGGATGGTCGGACTGAAGGCCGGGTAGGATGGTCGGACTGAAGGCCGGGTAGGATGGTCGGACTGAAGGCCAGGTAGGATGGTCGGACTGAAGGCCGGGTATGATGGTCGGACTGAAGGCCAGGTAGGATGGTCGGACTGAAGGCCGGGTAGGATGGTCGGACTGAAGGCCGGGTAGGATGTCGGACTGAAGGCCAGGTAGGATGGTCGGACTAAAGGCCGGGTAGGATGTTCGGACTGAAGGCCGGGTAGGATGGTCGGACTGAAGGCCAGGTATGATGTTCGGTCTGAAGTCGGGTAGAATGGTCGGACTGAAGGCCGGGTAGGATGGTCGGACTGAAGGGCCGGTATGATTGTCGAACTGAAGGTCGGGTAGAATGGTCGGACTGAAGACCAGGTAGGATGGTCGGACTGAAGTCCGGGTAGGATGGTCGGACTGAAGGCCGGGTAGGATGGTCGGACTGAAGGCTAGGTATGATGGTCGGACTGAAGGATGGTCGAACTGAAGGTCGGGTAGAATGGTGGGACTGAAGGTCGGGTAGGATGATCGAACTGAAGGTCGGGTAGAATGGTCGGACTGAAGGCCGGGTAGGATGGTCGGACTGAAGGCCAGGTAGGATGGTCGGACTGAAGGCCGGGTAGGATGGTCGGACTGAAGGCCGGGTAGGATGGTCGGACAGAAGGCCGGGTAGGATGGTCGGACTGAAGGCCGGGTAGGATGGTCGAACTGAAGGTCGGGTAGAATGGTCGGACTGAAGGCCAGGTAGGATGGTCCGACTGAAGGTCGGGTAGAATGGTCGGAATGAAGGCCGGGTATGATGGTCGGACTGAAGGCCGGGTAGGATGGTCGGACTGAAGGCCAGGTAGGATGGTCGAACTGAAGGTCGGGTAGAATGGTCGGACTGAAGGTCGGGTAGGATGTCGAACTGAAGGTCGGGTATGATGGTCGGACAGAAGGCCAGGTAGGGTGGTCGAACTGAAGGCCGGGTAGGATGGTCGGACTGAAGGTCGGGTAGAATGGTCGAACCGAAGGTCGAGTAGAATGGTCGGACTGAAGGTCGGGTAGGATGGTCGAACTGAAGGTCGGGTATGATGGTCGGACTGAAGGCCAGGTGGGATGGTCGAACTGAAGGCCGGTTAGGATGGTCGGACTGAAGGCCGGGTAGGATGGTCGGACTGAAGGCCTGGTAGGATGGTCGGACTGAAGGTCGGGTAGGATGGTCGGACTGCATGCCGGGTAGGATGGTCGGACTGAAGGGTGTGTAGGATGGTCGGACTGATGGCCGGGTAGGATGGTCGGACTGAAGGCAGGGTAGGATGGTCGGACTGAAGGGCGGGTAGGATGGTCGGACTGAAGGCCTGGTAGGATGTTCGGACTGAAGGCCTGGTAGGATGGTCGGACTGAATGTCGGGTAGGATGGTCGGACTGAATGCCGGGTAGGATGGTCGGACTGAAGGGTGTGTAGGATGGTCGGACTGATGGCCGGGTAGGATGGTCGGACTGAAGGCAGGGTAGGATGGTCGGACTGAAGGGCGGGTAGGATGGTCGGACTGAAGGCCTGGTAGGATGTTCGGACTGAAGGCCTGGTAGGATGGTCGGACTAAAGGCCGGGTAGGATGTTCGGTCTGAAGGCCGGGTAGAATGGTCGGACTGAAGGCCGGGTAGGATGGTCGGACTGAAGGCCAGGTATGATGTTCGGTCTGAAGGCCGGATAGAATGGTCGGACTGAATGCCGGGTAGGATGGTCGGACTGAAAGGCCGGTATGATTGTCGAACTGAAGGTCGGGTAGAATGGTCGGACTGAAGACCAGGTAGGATGGTCGGACTGAAGTCCGGGTAGGATGGTCGGACTGAAGGCCGGGTAGGATGGTCGGACTGAAGGCTAGGTATGATGGTCGGACTGAACTATGGTCGAACTGAAGGTCGGGTAGAATGGTGGGACTGAAGGTCGGGTAGGATGATCGAACTGAAGGTCGGGTAGAATGGTCGGACTGAAGGCCGGGTAGGATGGTCGGACTGAAGGCCAGGTAGGATGGTCGGACTGAAGGCCGGGTAGGATGGTCGGACTGAAGGTCGGGTAGGATGGTCGGACAGAAGGCCGGGTAGGATGGTCGGGCTGAAGGCCGGGTAGGATGGTCGAACTGAAGGTCGGGTAGAATGGTCGGACTGAAGGCCAGGTAGGATGGTCCGACTGAAGGTCGGGTAGAATGGTCGGAATGAAGGCCGGGTATGATGGTCGGACTGAAGGCCGGGTAGGATGGTCGGACTGAAGGCCAGGTAGGATGGTCGAACTGAAGGTCGGGTAGAATGGTCGGACTGAAGGTCGGGTAGGATGTCGAACTGAAGGTCGGGTATGATGGTCGGACAGAAGGCCAGGTAGGGTGGTCGAACTGAAGGCCGGGTAGGATGGTCGGACTGAAGGTCGGGTAGAATGGTCGAACCGAAGGTCGAGTAGAATGGTCGGACTGAAGGTCGGGTAGGATGGTCGAACTGAAGGTCGGGTATGATGGTCGGACTGAAGGCCAGGTGGGATGGTCGAACTGAAGGCCGGTTAGGATGGTCGGACTGAAGGCCGAGTAGGATGGTCGGACTGAAGGCCTGGTAGGATGGTCGGACTGAAGGTCGGGTAGGATAGTCGGACTGCATGCCGGGTAGGATGGTCGGACTGAAGGGTGTGTAGGATGGTCGGACTGATGGCCGGGTAGGATGGTCGGACTGAAGGCAGGGTAGGATGGTCGGACTGAAGGGCGGGTAGGATGGTCGGACTGAAGGCCTGGTAGGATGTTCGGACTGAAGGCCTGGTAGGATGGTCGGACTGAATGTCGGGTAGGATGGTCGGACTGAATGCCGGGTAGGATGGTCGGACTGAAGGGTGTGTAGGATGGTCGGACTGATGGCCGGGTAGGAAGGTCGGACTGAAGGCAGGGTAGGATGGTCGGACTGAATGGCGGGTAGGATGGTCGGACTGAAGGCCTGGTAGGATGTTCGGACTGAAGGCCTGGTAGGATGGTCGGACTGAAGGGCGGGTATGATGGTCGGACCGAATGCCGGGCATGATGTTCGGACTGAAGGCCTGGTAGGATCTTCGGACTGAAGGCCTGGTAGGATGGTCGGACGGTAGGGCGGGTAGGATGGTCGGACCGAATGCCGGGTATGATGGTCGGACTGAAGGCCGGTTAGGATGGTCGGACTGAAGGCCTGGTAGGATGGTCGGACTGAAGGTCGGGTAGGATGGTCGGACTGAATGCCGGGTATGATGGTCGGACCGAAGGGCGGGTAGGATGGTCGGACTGCAGGCCTGGTAGGTTGGTCGGGCTGCATTTTGCAGGTCCCTTCACCTTTCTTGGTGTGAGCAAAAGGCAATCATTTTAGTCATTATGTACACAGTCATGGGGGTGCATGTTGATATGGTTGTTTTTCTGGTTTTGTTTCAATTCGGCTATATTCTTGATGTGTGAGTTGAATATCGTTCGTTTGTCTATAAGGTGATTCCTAGTATATGGTCGCTTATTCGGATGGTTGAATTTTCTCGTTGTCGATATTGGTGTTTCTTTCTTCTGTGGAATAGGTTGAGTGGGGTTTTCTTGGCGTTGAGTTTGCTAGTTCGTTGAGTGTCTTTGTAGCCGTTTTGTATGATTGGAGGGTTCGTGTCTGTAGTCCAGAGTACCAGGTCTCGGAAAACTGTGATATTTCAACATTGTTCCTTCGATCGATGGGTTGGCCGGTGCTTGGCGTAGATTTCAACAAGAGAATCGCTATATAGGATCGTGGCAAAATACGCCCGTGGTAATTTCAACAATAGGCCATAACTCAGGTGAAAATTGGCGAGTGGAACCCAAATTCGAACTTGAACTGTATTTCGGGCTAGTAAACTCACATACCATATGGATAAAACATAACTGTCATCACATCAGATGACACATCCCATATATGAAGCGAGCCACATCGAGGGTTACTTCAAGTTACTTCGAGTTCGGTTTATTTGATCACATCCGAGAAGGGCCTATATAGATTCATGTAGATCATCTCTATAGAATCCATATACAGAAAGGTCGAGACACCAAGCTGATCAACAATGTTTTACCATAATGAAGTATGGGGCGCAAGTGGATGCCATTGATTCTCTCACTATCTCCGTTTGTTTACTTTTATTGACAGTGTTGTGGCGGACAGTTGCTACCGTTATGCGAGCGGCAAATCGGACGATGCCGGGAGATGTAAGATAAGTTACAGGGACAAGCAGGGTGCGTGTCCGAGTGGTTCCGGTTCGTATAAAATACTCTTCAAAACCACACCACCCTATAGGATAAGACCACAGGTAAGCATTAACAAACAAATCCACACATAGAACAGGGGATTGCGACGGGGGGGGGTTGCAACGTGGGGATGTCAAACCCCACAACTGGTAAACATTTTAGAAAGTTCGACACAACATTAGTGGGAAATTGTACTCCACATAATAGCTTGAAATTGTTCTCATTGTTTGATTTTCGAACAAGTAATTTGTGGGCAATTTGTTGTTTGTAGACCAAGAGTAGCAGATGTTTTAGTAAAAATGTTGGTCTGAAATGGCCATCAGTTGGAAACATTCCAACCTTTATATAAAGTGTTAGGTTGTAGACATGTTCAACAGTTGGAAAGCTTCAGGTATAAGTTGGAACGTTCCAAGGCAAGGGGTGCAAATAGTATTTGGCAGTATCGTGAATGAATCAAAAACACTTACACAATTCAGTCACAAAATAGAATGATGATCTTCTGAGAGTCCAATCAATATATATAGTGTGAAAAATATGTCATTTGTGGACCAAGATTTGAGTATTTTTAGTCGAACTATAGACTGAACTGGACATCAGTTGCATTTGAAATTTCCACCTGTTTGGGAGCTTTTGTCTTTAAGGGTAGGAAATTCTAAAATGGAACCCCACGGTTAATTTCAGATTGGCAATCATATAATAGTGTAATAGACTGATGCGGTTTAACGCATCATGATGTCTCTTAAACTGCCTTCCAGAATATCAAGCAAAGTGACTCAAAATTGAGACTACTCAGTACTCATGTCGTATTGAATATTCAGATGGGGGTTTCGTTTTAATCGGCCCATGCACACGATTTGCGATTGCGGATTGGGAATCATGTAATAGTGTGATAGACTTAGACGGTTTCACGCACCATGATGTTTCTTATACTGCCTTCCAGAATATCAAGCCAGGTAACTCTATATTAATATATACTTTTCATATCGTATTGATTATTCAGACGGGGTTTCGTTTAATCGGCCCATGCACATGATTTGCGATTATGCTCATTAACCTGGAATCGATATATTCAACATATCCTCGTCGAAATAGGTTCACATGGGTCGTAAATATTCACATAGGTCCATATTTGACTTATGTTTTATGAAATACGCCCATATTGAGCGTATGTCCGTTATTTCGTTGAATGATGCGGGCCGTAGTGAAAACACAATATAACGAGCGGTGATTGAAATAATCACCATATGGGCTTAGTCTGAACGCCGCGTTTTACGCCCATATATATTAAGCGTACATTTCTCAAATACGCTCTTTATAGGCTAAAACCGCGATGTTCAAAATAAGCCCGTATTGTGCTTATTTGTATGAGAACGGGCTGATACATTACGATGGACAATATCGGACTAATTGAGACTTACGTTGGCCTCTCCACAAATTGGAAGATTATTACTACTTACAGGGTGACCAACATTTGAGAACGTGTGGACAGTTTTAATTGTCACAGACTCACCTGGTTTTCACTTCGCGATTTACCTGTACATAGTTTGAAATTCGGCTACCCATGCAAGGCGCCTTGGCAAAACCGTGCATTGACGTCCGTTCGGTGAATTAGCTATAATACTTATTTTCTCTTTCAGGAACGAGAAATTATGAAAGAAATAGAAATAAATGGGCCAGTACAAGGTACTATTTCTTAAATTTAAATTAAGGTACTACATGTATTTCTTAAATTTCAGTTGGCACATGTGTCTTATTGTCAAATATCGCGGATGGATAACTATGAAGAATACCCACCCATGCATATACTACACGAACTATATATGCTATATTTTATTTGATATTGAATTTTATAAGCATTTACTTAAAGGAACATAAAAAACTACATGTGTATGAGCATTATGTGTCCAAGAAAGACGCATTGAAGTCATACAAAATATTCTTCGTACACGCGATGATTGGGACCCGATCAAATATTGCGATAGTTGTATTCATTTCAAATCAGAAACGGAAAAACTCGCGACTTCATATAAAGGTATATAGAGGATATCCACACTTTTTCAGTGGATATGGGTTATATCTCATGAGTGATGACAAAACATTGAATTTCCACGAGTGGCTTTAGTGGATATTGTGTTTAGTATATACTTGAGTTACTTGACTATGACCCCCAATGAATGTCAATACATCAAAAATTTCAAGCTGACACATTACGCCCAAAAAAATAGTCCTATATTTAAAACACTCAAAAGTATAGATTTTGTATTTATTATATACTTTCGTTTCTTGCCGATGGCCCCCAATGAATGTGAGTACATCATAAATTTCATATTGACACATTACGCCCAAAAACAAAACACATAATAATGAAGCAAAGTAGATATAAAAAGATAATCAGAAAAAAGACATCAATCATAATGGAGCTGGTAATAATACCAGTGAGATAATGATATATCACTAGTGGGATATCACTTATATCTCACTGCTAAAACCTTATAATTCATGGGCAAGTGTGTAATAAATTGCTTTATCTTGATACAATTAAAAAACTTCACGCACTGCTTTCTCTTTGTTTTAAGGGAGGTAAAGTGGTAACATTTGAATGGAGAATTCAGTATTAATTTTCGGGAAAAGATTGCTCAATACTTACAAAGCGCAGAAGACCACTTCGTGTCTTATTGGAAAGTGTGAACATATGTTTAGTGACAACAGCACGAAGCGGATTTTTTTATTTTATTTTGTGTTATTTGAATTGTGATGGAAATATTTGTAAACAATCATGTACTGTTGACCTACTTCCTAATAATATATGGGTGGAAAATCAAATTCTGCGCTGCGTTGTCACTAGATGGGCAACCAACCTTTCCTATAAGATATGATATAAGCTTTGTAACGTTTTGGTAAACTTTCCCCGAAAATTAACACTGAATTCCGCATCCAAATGTTACCACAATCAAGCCTTGAAATAGTGTGCCTGTCATTTGCAGAATGAGGTCCCCAGAGGGTGAATTTAGTGATGCTACCCCGCATAGCGGGCTAGTATCACCAAATTCACCCTCTGGGGACCTCATTCTGCTTACACCTTAGCATCACTAAATTCACCCTCTGGGAACCTCATTCTGCAAATGACAGACGCACTATTTCAAGGCTTGACCACAATACCTCCCTCTTAATCATCAAAATTATGTCTTAAATTATCAGCAATGCACACCTCGCATTCTGTCGTCCTGTTCCGAGGATCAAAAAGGTTGATGGATGCGCGAATTATTTTGATACGCACACAAAATATCCTGGAAACACTCATTCAAGTCGTGGAATGTAGAAACATTGTGGTCCAACTTTTCTTCAGAATAAGACAATAAAGAGCGTTCATGGTAAATACATTCCCGATATGGCGAAAATAGAGAGCGTTTGTCTCACTTCTGTCTGAAAAACTGAAAATAGCCGCTTCATGCTGCTTCGTGCAGCTTCATGTATCACTTCGGGGAGGGTTTTGGACGTATATATAGAGGATACAGATGTTTTTTGAGTGAATACCATAATTATTTCATTCGTTTCCCCCGACTTGCTTTCCCTAGTAAAAAAAAAAACTCGACCGTGACAATGACTGAGGGAAAAAGGAAAGGACGGGGAGTTACATGACTAGCAGTGGAAATATTAATTTTCATCTAGTGACCGCAGGTCCCGAGTTGAAAATTGATATTCCCACTGCTTATCACTAATGAAATAATATGGGATTACCTCAAAAAAATTATATGATTTAACCATGTCGATAATTATTATACCCACCGCAACGAGTTGTGGGGGTATACTGGAATCAGATTGTCCGTCCGTCCGTCTGGGCGTCCGTCCGTACGTCAGTTCGTCCTATGTCTGTTCATGGCTGTTCATAACTTGAACAGTAGTGCTCGGATCTCAATAAAATTAGGTATGGATGTTCACTACTATGATGACATTAAATAAAGGGTTCCATCGTTTTGTTCGGATTTTCCATTCTAGAGTTATTAATCTTTGTTTATCTGGAAATGTTGGCTTTTTGGTCCGCCTGGTGTCTGTTCATGTCATAACTTCAACAGTTGTGCTGGGATCTCAATGAAATTTGGTTATAACTATTCCCACACTAGGCGGTATGCCACAAGGCGGTATGTACCGGACGACAGTCCATCTCTTGTTTAATCAGCCAACCGCTTATTTTGGTCTTGATTTTTATTGCCATTTGCACAAATAACTCCTTTTATTTTGCAAAACACTTCTTAAGTGTACCCAGCTACCACTGTTTATGACTGCTATTGAGTCCTATCTCTGATATCACTTCAATAGATTGCTTTGTCACACTTTTTCCATCACAATGTTTTTGTGTTTATTCAGTGAAATCAAAGATGCTTTTAATTTAAAGATAGGGTTTCTCTCCTTGTGATATTTATGTAATTCTGTCTTGTGGCTCATTGTGGTGAAATGTTGGTGTCAGTATTGAATAGTAAAAACCTGTGAGAAACATCTCAATTAAAATTAATTGCAATGGGGGTTTTCTAGTTGAAAACCACTCACGGGGCATCATCCATGTCAAACATTTGCTGCCTCATACAGGGACCAGCCTTGAGGTTTCAAATTTCGGAGAAGTCTCTTCTCCATGGGACCAAAATATGGAGAAGTGGCACATTTTAGAGAGAAGTTGTCTCCCAAGTCACCCTATAAGCTGGTCCCTTGTCTGTTGACTGGTGTCCTCGACGCATAATTATTATTTTATATCCCGATTCTATATAAACTGAACCCGAGAACATACCTTTTAATAGCTATGAATTGGCACCCGAATGCAATTAAAAGTGTTTACTAATTGTAGTAATTAACAGATGCATGTCTGCGTGTTGTATCATAGGTACTGGTAATAAGAGGTGCTAGTAAAACCAACGAGGCACGATAAGGTGAATTGGTTACAGATGATTGCTGTAAGTGATTTTTCAAATGTTAATGGGTTTTATAAGTTCATAAGAAGAGCAAAAGTCAGTCCTTGAGCTACAGTAATGCACCTGATACAGACCAATGTTACTCTGTAGTAATACAAAACTATTAGTTAAAATTCCTCAGTGATAAAGGGTATGTGGCATGCCACGCCAGCCGTTGAGGCATGCCAATATCCCATAATATGTCAAATATAGCGAATTATCGAAATATGAAATACCACGAAAAAGCGAAATAGGAAAATACAGCGAAATTGCGGAATAAAAAATGCATCGAAATGACGAAATAGCGCGAATTATGAAATAAGAAATTATTTTTATTAACTAAATAACGGAGATATTTGAAGAAGTGTTTTTGACGAAATAACGGGCATATTTGGAGAATTTTTTTTTTAATTTTTTAGCTTGTCAAAGAACATGTGGCATGCCTCAACGGCTGGCGTGGCATGCTACATACCCTATATCACTGAGGAATTTTAACTAATAGTTTTGTATTACTACAGAGTAACATTGGTCTGTATCAGGTGCAGTAATGCCCTAAATAGTTTCTAAATTAATTTTGATTTCATTGGTTTGCTGGTATACATACTGAATGGTTGAATACAGTATAGAGTTATGTCTCTTTGATAAGAGTGATAACTCAAAAGTTATCCAATACAAAATTTCACATTTATTGTTGTAGAATAGAATTCTTTCCCTTAGAGTATGTCCGTCCGTCCGTCCGTCCGTCCGTAGACACAAATTTGTCCTGAGATTTTCTCAGTCGTATTAGGATCGTTTTCCGTGAAACTTGGCACAGACATCAACCACCATAGGAACATGTGCACCTGCGATTATGACGTCTGTCCGACATTTTTTGGTGGAGTTATCCCCCCTTTTTTCGACTTAGAAACATTGTTGCAACATGGATAATTTTGTCCGAGCTTTTATTCTTACATTTTTAGGTCAATGTTTTTTAATCTTGGCACTGATATTTAGTACCATGGGAACCTGTGCACCTGCGATTATGACGTCTGTCCGATTTTTGTTTTGTGGAGTTATTCCCCTTTTTCGACTTAGAACATTTTCGCAACATGCATAATTTTGTCCGAGCTTTTATTCCTACAATTTTCGGTCAATAGGTTTAAGATTAGGGTTAGGGTTGTGCACCTCAGCACCTGCAATGGGAACTGTTATTTTATTATTTTTTTTGGATTATGATTAAGGGTTAAGAGGTTCAAGATTAGTGTTAGGGCTTATGGGATTTAAGGTTACCTGTTCACATAATTTCAGTGCCCAATATACAGTAATGGCTACTACATTCTAATAACATGTTGAATACGGGGGTATACCTCAGTCCCATCTGGGACAGGCCCATCTCTAGTTATTTTTAATGCTTAAAGTTGCTAAATTATGCAGCATTTTCACTTATAATAGCACACCAAATTAAACACTACACGGAACCGATCAGCTGATAAGTAGCAAATCGGCAAGCTACAGTTCAGCTGATTTTACCAGAAGCAAGCGCAGTGAAGATATCATTTTTGAATAACAAAATGATATCTTTACTGTCGATCTAGACAATAAATACGGCAATTTCCAACTATTTAGTTGGGAAGCATATAATAAATGTTGTATATTATTAGTCGACTTATATTGCCCCAATCACCAAATTGCGTAAATGTATGCATATCTGGAGCTTCCTGAATTTTTTTGGCGAAAACCCTGTGCCAATGCATTCTTTTATATATGCGACTCTCCCATACAGGGAGCCTCGCATATATAAAATAATACATTGGCCTAACAATATTTACCCTGACCTTATAAGCCAATGAATTATCTTATATATGCGAGACTTCCTATATATGGGAGACTAACATGCATATATAAGAGAATTCACCGGCACGTGATCTTTAATGCTGCACCAGCGCAGCTCCCACCAAAGGATTAACAACCAGCTTGATTAATATCGCAGTCAATCGTTTTCCTTTATTTCAGCAACATTCCAAGTTAAAGAAGACTTCTTCTCATATACGGGCGGTATTTATCAATACAGTTATCCAAATACTCACGGGGAAAGTGCAATAGTTGGCTGGCACTCAGTCAAAATCATTGGGTAAGTGACAGTTATGGCATCCAGCCGTCACAACGGAGCTGTGACCAAATGGTTAGAAGGTGGAACTCCGACAGAGTTAGTCACTCTTTTCTTGACATTTTTATCGGCAACCTTGTTGAAACGGACATGGAAAATAAACTGCAAAGCTGTATTCATCTGGATATATCCAGCGAATATGAAGTAATGAACACTCATACTGAGTCCGTGCCTCCATAACTCTGATATATATATATATATATATATATATATATATATATATATATATATATATATATATATATATGAGATAGACAACTCTGTGTGGCGCGGCGCGGCGCGGCTACTGCGTGCAAGCGCGGCTAGAGTTACCGTTCTTGGCTCCGTGGTAAGTAATGACTAGTCTGATTCTCGAGACCTCATCAACTGCGAGGGCATATCATTCATAGCTTGTATTCATGGTTTTATTGACTCTGGTGTCATATATAGATGTTATTTTACCCGAAGAGCGCTATTATACAGGTCCCGTTGCTCTCGGGTGTCTTAAAAGGGCACTAAGAATTATATATATATTTGTTTTTTGGCTATAGGCGAACCACCGGAGCTGAACATTTGAAAATGTGGGTAATTTGACTCAGGTAACCCGTTGATATCAGATGTCTTAAAATGGCAATAGTAATTAATTTAACTAATTAATTTATTATATATAAACAATAGTTGCAATCTGGAAGGTGAAAATTGACACACTGGGATAAATTATCCCGTTGGGTAATATGGGGTTGTTTCCGTTGATCTCATACTCCTTAAAGGGGCAACTATGAACAACAATAAATAGCGTTCGTTATAAGCTTAGACGATATGTAGAAACGTTAGTACAGATTAATCACTTGACAAGGGTAATGTTATGGAATAGGCACCTTTGACCTCATATGACTTAAAGGGGTATTAATCAATTGCACGATACGCAGAGAGCGTTTATTATTCAGCCCAGAAAATATGCAAGCAATGTGGTACACAAAAGGAAAATTACGCGGTGAATTTCACGACAGGGTGGTGTTGACATCAAATGACATGAAGAGGCACTAACAATTAGCAATAAAGAGCGTTTATTATCAATATATTAACCCAATGTGCATTGTGTGCATTTTCCGGACCACAGTTGGTCCTGAAATTTGGAATGAATAACGACAGATACCAAATCTACAATAATCACTGCCATATTCAGGGTCACCACGGGTCACGGATACCTAATTTTACGCAATAGGAAAATCTGACCCCACATTATGAACCCTTGCGAACTTTCATCTCAACTATGGTAACTGAAATTTGGCAACGTCATCGGCATGTACCGACTCTACAATAATCACGAGCCACGCAGTTCGAACTCCTATATTCTGGGTCATCACGGGTCACGGATACATAGTTTTACCCAATATGACACCATGACCCCACATTTAGAGCCCGTGGGCACTTTCCACTGCACTATGGGCACTGAAATTTGGCACACTCATTAAGATGTACCCACTCTACAATAATCACGAGCCACGGAGTTCGAACTCCTATATTATGGGTCATCACGAGTCACGGAAACCTCGTTTAACCCAATGTGACACCATGACCCCACATTAAGAGCCCGTGCGCACTTTCCACTGCACTCTTGGTACTGAAATTTCGCACACTCATATGACACCATGACCCCACCACAAGAGTCCGTACGCACTTTCCACTGTACTATGGGTACTGAAATTTCGCACACTCATTAAAATGTACCCATTCTACAATAATCACGAGCCACGCAAAAGTTCGGGATGACCCATATAACCAATATTTCGAACTGCGTGTGGTCCTTTTCTTTCATAACGGTCAATGTAGTCCATCTTCAATCCATATATTTGTCAATTGAGGCCGTATCCGCACTGTGAAATTTGCCCAAATGACTATAACAGTAATATTTTGACCTATCACGATATTCACAAGTTCGGGATGACCCATATAACCACTATTTCGAACTGCGTGTGGTACTTTTATTACACCACTGTCAATGTACTCCATCTTCAATCCATGAATTTGTCAATTAAGGGCGTATCCGCACTGTAGAATTGGTTCAAATCACTATAACTATCATATTTTGACCTATCACAATATTCACAAGTTCGGGATGACCGATATAACAAATATTTCGAACTGCGTGTGGTCCTTTTATTACACAACGGTGAATGTAGTCCAACTTCGATCCATATATTTGTCAATTAAGGACGTATCCGCACTGTGAAATTTGCCCAAATGACAATAACAGTAATATTTCGACCTATCACGATATTCACAAGTTCGGGATGACCATACAACCACTATTTCGAACTGCGTGTGTTCCTTTTATTACACAACGGTGAATGTAGTCCAACTTCGATCCATATATTTGTCAATTAAGGGCGTATCCGCACTGTGAAATTTGCCCAAATGACTATAACCATAATATTTTGACCTATCACGATATTCACAAGTTCGGGATGAACCATATAACCAATATTTCAAACTGCGTGTGGTACTTTTGTTACACAACGGTCAATGTAGTCCAACTTCAATCCATATATTTGTCAATTAAGGGCGTATCCGCCCTGTAGAATTGGTTCAAATGACTATAACTATCATATTTTGACCTATCACGATATTCACAAGTTCGGGATGACCGATATAACAAATATTTCGAACTGCGTGTGGTCCTTTTATTACACAACGGTGAATGTAGTCCAACTTCGATCCATATATTTGTCAATTAAGGACGTATCCGCACTGTGAAATTTGCCCAAATGACAATAACAGTAATATTTTGACCTATCACGATATTCACAAGTTCGGGATGACCCATATAACCAATATTTCGAACTGCGTGTGGTCATTTTGTTACACAACGGTGAATGTAGTCCAACTTCGATCCATATATTTGTCAATTAAGGGCGTATCCGCACTGTGAAATTTGCCCAAATGACTATAACCATAATATTTTGACCTATGACGATATTCACAAGTTCGGGATGAACCATATAACCAATATTTCAAACTGCGTGTGGTACTTTTGTTACACAACGGTCAATGTAGTCCAACTTCAATCCATATATTTGTCAATTAAGGGCGTATCCGCCCTGTAGAATTGGTTCAAATGACTATAACTATCATATTTTGACCTATCACGATATTCACAAGTTCGGGATGACCCATATAACCAATATTTCGAACTGCGTGTGGTCCTTTTATTACACAACGGTGAATGTAGTCCAACTTCGATCCATATATTTGTCAATTAAGGGCGTATCCGCACTGTGAAATTTGCCCAAATGACTGTAGCAGTAATATTTTGACCTATCACGATATTCACAAGTTCAGGATGACCATACAACCACTATTTCGAACTGCGTGTGGTACTTTTATTACACCACTGTCAACGTAGTCCATCTTCAACCCATGAATTTGTCAATTAAGGGCGTATCCGCACTGTAGAATTGGCACAAATGACTATTACTATCATATTTCGACCAATCACGGTATTCACAAGTTCGGGATGACCCATATAACCAATATTTCGAACTGCGTGTGGTCCTTTTGTTACACAACGGTGAATGTAGTCCAACTTCGATCCATATATTTGTCAATTAAGGGCGTATCCGCACTGTGAAATCATGAAACTGAATTAACTTAAGCAAACTCCTGTTCACGGCATTTTGACAATTCATATGTTTTCACCCAAATAACACTATAATGCGCATGTCGGTACCATTGCAAACAAATATCTGCTGTCCCGTATCTTTGATTCTTTGTTAACACTACATCCTGTTGGTCGCATAAAATTACAACACATAACGACCATGATATCTCTGTGTCAAAGGCACCACGCCGATATATCTGAGAATATCAAATTACAGCGGATGTACTTTCACCCATTTCTAAAAGATCCAAGTCCCCGCCACTTCCTTTGGAACAACGGGGATGCGGATGGAATTAAGTCCCTGGATAGTACATAATCTCGCCAAAAATTACAGAGGTCAGGATTCGCATCCATAGCCCTGACGACGAATATTGTTATTCGAAACGTTGGCAAGACAGTGTGACTCCCTATATATATTTGTGCTTTTTTCGACTCGTCTGGATTATTTGTGTTTATTTCTCAGACTTCAGGTATTTTTTCTCGTTCAAGTTATTATTTTTCTTTAGGTATTTGTTTTATGTTTTTTTCTCTGTTTTCAATTGTGTATACATTTTATGTACATCATCTCTCATACATCATTCCATCATCTATCATATCACCACTCACAGTCCGTATTTTGGTTCAAAATTCAAATCCTTGCTGAACAGTATGGTCCATAAGGCTTCTAAAATAAAAACGCAATAAAGCACAACCAACTACGTGGCTTTCGCGCAGTTGGTTAAATTGTTATACCGTGTATTGCAATGCATGCACCATTTGGCATTTCTTGAGGATGCTTTGGCAAACAAAATCCTCCCAAATTTTCTCAACAGCAAGGTGCCCGGCCTAGTGTCGGACTTTAAAACACCACTCAAGGACTCAGACTTAGAACAGCAATACAAACGGACATCGGAAAACTGGGCCTGGAATATGATAGAACTTACAATGAGTCACTACATGCGGCAAATTCATTCGATAAAGGTCAAGGTTGCCACTGCCTTAAGCACCGGTGACCTAGACTTTGCTCGTGCCAAATCCATTGCTATCAAATGGGGGCGCAAGAACTACAAACAAAAACTCTCGTCAACAACACTCAGCTCATTCGAGCAGTTTTGGCCAAAGTCACTTGCGACCCCACTGATAGTACCCGCCAGTATAGCTAACGAGGTCCTGGAGACACCGTTACGCTCTACTGCAGGGAAGCGGCAACGACAATCACCTACTCCGCCTGTAGTGAACAAACGGCCAGATGTACGAACCAGCCCATCTTCACTGGCTGCAAATAACATCACATCACCAATATCATCTCATACACAACCCTCGGGTGAGAAATCACCTCGGGGGAATCAAGCAAATAATTATGACCCCACATCAGCAAAATTTTGGAAATTTCGGCACCAAGGCCCCAAACAAAAATGGACTCTACCTAATGTAACGAGGAGGATACTTCTATGGGGCGCCTCCAATCTTTCGCGCATAAACATGGACTGTCATTCTGACATCCAGGTTGAATGTTACCCAGGTGCCAAACTTTCTGACTTTCGGAGCATGGCTTCAAATTACAAGGGCTTGTCCCATCCCGAAAAAATCATTTTGAATATTGGAATTAACGACCGCAGTGAACCTCACTCATCCATGTCAAAAGGTGTAAGTAACATGTTGAGCGCAATCAGTAGAGCATTCCCCAAAGCACAAATTTATTTCACGGAGCTCAACTATTCTAAGGAACTTCGGCCAGACCACAAACGCACAATAGACGAAATTAATCGAGCAGTTTCGGTCAGAAAAAAGGACCAAATTATAATACTACCGAAAGCACCCTCCCATCTTTTCAAAACGTGCGTTTCAAAACATCCTAAATCTGAGGAGGTTCACTGGAATGAAGCGACTGCCAATCGCTTGTACAGGAAATGTTTAGACAGCATTGACCTTGTGTGTCCTTTAAACTAAATCAGGGTAAGGGCAAAAGCCGCCCAGCGGACCTAGGCATGGGGACAAATATCGTTAACCTAACTGGTAACATGGTCCTCTCAGCCGATGAAAAATCACTGCTATCGCGCGGCTTAGCGTTTGTACCCACACCAGCAGATTTTGACAGAACAAAGGTGAGATTTGTGGATGACGAAACTGGCCAGGAATTTGGACCACCGTTCTTTAAGGACCACAAGGTGACCAATGAACTGAACGGTTCAAATCCGGGTCACACCTTTTTTCAGAAAACGTGCCTCTTTGACAAATTTAGGTATTCGAATGGAGCTCATAAACCTTTCAAAGACAAGACGGGGTGGGTCCCAGACGACAAACATGCTGACCCGGCAATTGTCAGAGGCCGCTCGAATGTAACAGAAAGGGTTAAGGGCTTACACATTTACCATAATAAGCAAAATTTGTGTGCTTCAGAACGGCGGGCTCTGTTTAAATTTAAAAAGAATAGGAAAATTGTTATCAAGCCCGCCGACAAAGGCTCTGCGACGGTAATTATGTCCAGAGAAAATTATATCAAAGAGGCTTTACGTCAGTTAAACAATGTAGAATTTTATAAAAAGATAGATTCAGTTATTTGGCCAAAAAATATTAAAAAATTCAACGATGTTCTCAACAAACTTTATGAAAAAGACATCATTGACAGAAAGGAGTTAGGACATCTTTGTGCCAAACGCAGCTCTAGAACTAGGAGATTCTATATGAGTATTAAAATACATAAGCCCGTGGAATCGTGGACAGACACTCTCACACCTCCAGGCCGACCGATCATTTCGGATTGCAATTCCGAGTCATACAATCTTAAAAGATATATTGACTTTTTCCTAAAACCAGTCGCAAACCGGCACCCCAGTTACATAAAAAACACAGAGGACTTACTCGCTAAACTTTCGCAAATTAAAATCCCAAGTGATGCTCTCCTGGTCTCGTTCGATGTAAAAAATATGTATACGAATATTCCAATCGAAGAAGGCATCACAGCGGTCGAACGTGCGTTCGAATTTTATTCTGACCACCGCCGGCCCACGAAAGAAATTCTTGAGTTCTTAAAAATATCGCTCGAAGGCAATGACTTTGAGTTCAACGGAGAAATTTACCAACAAATAAAGGGGGTTAGTATGGGAAAACGGTGGGCCCCAAACTTTAGCTCCATATTCATGGCACAGTGGGAGGATGAGGCACTAGCAAATTGCCCAAAACAGCCCCTCACATATCTACGATACCTCGATGACATTTTCTTGGTATGGCCTCATTCCGTAGCAGATTTGGACCAATTTTTTAATATTTTGAATAATCACTCTCCACACATCAAGCTCACACGCACGCAATCAGAAACATCCATCGATTTCCTGGACCTCACCATTTTTAAGGGGGAAAAATTTAAAGCTAATTCAATTCTCGACACCAAGGTATATTTCAAACCGAGTGATTCACATCAACTCCTGGACAAACATTCATTCCATCCACCTCATACATTCAAGGGGATAATCAAATCACAAGTCATCAGGTTCCATAGAAACAGTAGCAGTCTGACATCTTTCAATCAAGCATGTAATACACTGTTCCTGGCCTTGCGCTCGCGGGGATACTCGAAGAGATTCCTCCGCAGCATAAAGTCCGAAACCATTTTCAAAATTGAAAACCCAACAATTTCTAACGATACTGAACATATACCTCAGAAAATAAGCATTCGGCGTCCCGTATTGGGTTCGGGATCTTCTAAATTTTGCTCAAAAAAGGTCTGTAGTCTGAACAAAATGAACTACCTTAACACGGGCTCGTCTTTCTTCAGTCACCAGACCAAAAATGTTTATCGTATGTGCAACAATTTGGATTGTGACTCTGAAAATCTTATTTACCTAATCACATGCAAGAGATGCAAAATGCAATATGTTGGAGAAACACAAAATTCAATAAAAAAGAGAATTCAAAGGCATCTCAGTGACATTTATAATGAGAAGGACACATTTGTTGCACAGCACTTTAATGTAGACGGTCACAGTGTCAGACTACACTTTAGTTTCCAACCTATTGAACAAACCACTGTGACGGAATCTGTGGAAGAAACAACTATCCACCGCAAAGTAAGGGAGGGGTATTGGATAGGGGAACTTCAGACCCTATGGCCTACAGGTATTAATCAATTAGCGGGTTATGGGACACCCAAAACCTTCGTGTGTTACCCACTGGTATACAACAGACATAACGTAGAAGTGGCTGGAATTCTCAAAGATGAGTTCAAGTCATTCGCTGACGAGCACGCCGAATTGTCGGATTCACGGGCAATAATTGCATACAAGAAAAATCCTAGTCTTCGGGATAAGTTAGTTCATTCATCGCTTCCTCAAATATCGGCTGATTAGCGACCATGTACCACTAAAACAATTTAATCTGCTCAACGCGGGACCATTGCCTGCATACCCAAAACAAAGCCATTCGGCTAATCCATTTCAAGCAAATTAATTTGTATCTCAACAAACAATATTGGACATTAATCCAATACACATCGGAACATTCCGACATCAAAACAAAATCCAAATCTGGATGCGAAACTCCAGACACAAACTTAGGTTAAAAGATTTTCCCTGTGCCTATGCGTTCTTTATCATAAAAATCATATTTTGACCTATCACGATATTCACAAGTTCGGGATGACCCATATAACCAATATTTCGAACTGCGTGTGGTCCTTTTATTACACAACGGTGAATGTAGTCCAACTTCGGTCCATATATTTGTCAATTAAGGGCGTATCCGCACTGTGAAATTTGCCCAAATGACTATAGCAGTAATATTTTGACCTATCACGATATTCACAAGTTCGGGATGACCCATATAACGAATATTTCGAACTGCGTGTGGTACTTTTATTACACCACTGTCAATGTAGTCCATCTTCAACCCATGAATTTGTCTATTAAGGGCGTATCCGCACTGTAGAATTGGCACAAATGACTATTACTATAATATTTCGACCTATCACGGTATTCACAAGTTCGGGATGACCCATATAACCAATATTTCGAACTGCGTGTGGTCATTTTGTTACACAACGGTGAATGTAGTCCAACTTCGATCCATATATTTGTCAATTAAGGGCGTATCAGCACTGTGCAATTTGCCCAAATGACTATAACCATAATATTTTGACCTATCACGATATTCACAAGTTCAGGATGACCATACAACCACTATTTCGAACTGCGTGTGGTACTTTTATTACACCTCTGTCAAAGTAGTCCATCTTCAACCCATGAATTTGTCAATTAAGGGCGTATCCGCACTGTAGAATTGGCACAAATGACTATTACTATCATAGTTCGACCTATCACGGTATTCACAAATTCGGGATGACCCATATAACCACTATTTCGAACTGCGTGTGGTCCTTTTATTAGACCACTGTCAATGTAGTCCATCTTCAACCCATGAATTTGTCAATTAAGGGCGTATCCGCACTGTAGAATTGGTTCAAATGACTATAACTATCATATTTTGACCTATCACGATATTCACAAGTTCGGGATGACCCATATAACCAATATTTCGAACTGCGTGTGGTCCTTTTATTACACAACGGTCAATGTAGTCCATCTTCAACACCTGTATTTGTCAATTAAGTAGTATCCGCACTGTAGAACTGGTTCAAATGACTATAAATATCATATTTTGACCTATCACGATATTCACAAGTTCGGTATGACCCATATAACCACTATTTCGAACTGCGTGTGGTACTTTTATTACACCACTGTCAATGTAGTCCATCTTCAACACATGAATTTGTCAATTAAGGGCGTATCCGCACTGTAGAATTGGTTCAAATGACTATTACTATCATATTTCGACCTATCACGGTATTCACAAGTTCGGGAATGACCATACAACCAATACTTCGAACTGCGTGTGGTCCTTTTATTACACAACGGTGAATGTAGTCCAACTTCGGTCAATATATTTGTCAATTAAGGGCGCATCCGCACTGTGAAATTTGCCAAAATGACTATAGCAGTAATATTTTGACCTATCACGATATTCACAAGTTCGGGATGACCCATATAACCAATATTTCGAACTGCGTGTGGTACTTTTATTACACCACTGTCAATGTAGTCCATCTTCAACCCATGAATTTGTCAATTAAGGGCGTATCCGCACTGTAGAATTGGTTCAAATGACTATAACTATCATATTTTTGACCTATCACGATATTCACAAGTTCGGGATGACCCATATAACCAATATTTCGAACTGCGTGTGGTCATTTTGTTACACAACGGTGAATGTAGTCCAACTTCGATCCATATATTTGTCAATTAAGGGCGTATCCGCACTGTGAAATTTGCCCAAATGACTATAACCATAATATTTTGACCTATCACGATATTCACAAATTCGGGATGAACCATATAACCAATATTTCAAACTGCGTGTGGTCCTTTTGTTACACAACGGTCAATGTAGTCAAACTTCAATCCATATATTTGTCAATTAAGGGCGTATCCGCACTGTAGAATTGGTTCAAAAGACTAACTATCATATTTTGACCTATCACGATATTCACAAGTTCGGGATGACCCATATAACCAATATTTCGAACTGCGTGTGATCCTTTTGTTACACAACGGTGAATGTAGTCCAACTTCGATCCATATATTTGTCAATTAAGGGCGTATCCGCACTGTGAAATTTGCCCAAATGACTATAGCAGTAATATTTTGACCTATCACGATATTCACAAGTTCAGGATGACCATACAACCACTATTTCGAACTGCGTGTGGTACTTTTATTACACCACTGTCAACGTAGTCCATCTTCAACCCATGAATGTGTCAATTAAGGGCGTATCCGCACTGTAGAATTGGCACAAATGACTATTACTATCATATTTCGACCTATCACGGTATTCACAAGTTCGGGATGACCCATATAACCAATATTTCGAACTGCGTGTGGTCCTTTTGTTACACAACGGTGAATGTAGTCCAACTTCG
The DNA here is from genome assembly GCA_032622095.1 of Siphonodentalium dalli. Taxonomy (NCBI): domain Eukaryota; kingdom Metazoa; phylum Mollusca; class Scaphopoda; order Gadilida; family Siphonodentaliidae; genus Siphonodentalium; species Siphonodentalium dalli. The sequence goes on from CP136069.1 coordinate 24,948,726, forward strand.
ATCCATATATTTGTCAATTAAGGGCGTATCCGCACTGTAGAATTGGTTCAAATGACTATAACTATCATATTTTGACCTATCACGATATTCACAAGTTCGGGATGACCCATATAACCAATATTTCGAACTGCGTGTGGTCCTTTTATTACACAACGGTGAATGTAGTCCAACTTCGATCCATATATTTGTCAATTAAGGGCGTATCCGCACTGTGAAATTTGCCCAAATGACTATAGCAGTAATATTTTGACCTATCACGATATTCACAAGTTCAGGATGACCATACAACCACTATTTCGAACTGCGTGTGGTACTTTTATTACACCACTGTCAACGTAGTCCATCTTCAACCCATGAATTTGTTAATTAAGGGCGTATCCGCACTGTAGAATTGGCACAAATGACTATTACTATCATATTTCGACCAATCACGGTATTCACAAGTTCGGGATGACCCATATAACCAATATTTCGAACTGCGTGTGGTCCTTTTGTTACACAACGGTGAATGTAGTCCAACTTCGATCCATATATTTGTCAATTAAGGGCGTATCCGCACTGTGAAATTTGCCCAAATGACTGTAACCATAATATTTTGACCTATCACGATATTCACAAGTTCGGGATGAACCATATAACCAATATTTCAAACTGCGTGTGGTCCTTTTGTTATACAACGGTCAATGTAGTCCAACTTCGATCCATATATTTGTCAATTAAGGGCGTATCCGCACTGTAGAATTGGTTCAAATGACTATAACTATCATATTTTGACCTATCACGATATGGTCCTCTCAGCCGATGAAAAATCACTGCTATCGCGCGGCTTAGCGTTTGTACCCACACCAGCAGATTTTGACAGAACAAAGGTGAGATTTGTGGATGACGAAACTGGCCAGGAATTTGGACCACCGTTCTTTAAGGACCACAAGGTGACCAATGAACTGAACGGTTCAAATCCGGGTCACACCTTTTTTCAGAAAACGTGCCTCTTTGACAAATTTAGGTATTCGAATGGAGCTCATAAACCTTTCAAAGACAAGACGGGCTGGGTCCCAGACGACAAACATGCTGACCCGGCAATTGTCAGAGGCCGCTCGAATGTAACAGAAAGGGTTAAGGGCTTACACATTTACCATAATAAGCAAAATTTGTGTGCTTCAGAACGGCGGGCTCTGTTTAAATTTAAAAAGAATAGGAAAATTGTTATCAAGCCCGCCGACAAAGGCTCTGCGACGGTAATTATGTCCAGAGAAAATTATATCAAAGAGGCTTTACGTCAGTTAAACAATGTAGAATTTTATAAAAAGATAGATTCAGTTATTTGGCCAAAAAATATTAAAAAATTCAACGATGTTCTCAACAAACTTTATGAAAAAGACATCATTGACAGAAAGGAGTTAGGACATCTTTGTGCCAAACGCAGCTCTAGAACTAGGAGATTCTATATGAGTATTAAAATACATAAGCCCGTGGAATCGTGGACAGACACTCTCACACCTCCAGGCCGACCGATCATTTCGGATTGCAATTCCGAGTCATACAATCTTTCAAGATATATTGACTTTTTCCTAAAACCAGTCGCAAACCGGCACCCCAGTTACATAAAAAACACAGAGGACTTACTCGCTAAACTTTCGCAAATTAAAATCCCAAGTGATGCTCTCCTGGTCTCGTTCGATGTCAAAAATATGTATACGAATATTCCAATCGAAGAAGGCATCACAGCGGTCGAACGTGCGTTCGAATTTTATTCTGACCACCGCCGGCCCACGAAAGAAATTCTTGAGTTCTTAAAAATATCGCTCGAAGGCAATGACTTTGAGTTCCACGGAGAAATTTACCAACAAATCAAGGGGGTTAGTATGGGAAAACGGTGGGCCCCAAACTTTAGCTCCATATTCATGGCACAGTGGGAGGATGAGGCACTAGCAAATTGCCCAAAACAGCCCCTCACATATCTACGATACCTCGATGACATTTTCTTGGTATGGCCTCATTCCGTAACAGATTTGGACCAATTTTTTAATATTTTGAATAATCACTCTCCACACATCAAGCTCACACGCACGCAATCAGAAACATCCATCGATTTCCTGGACCTCACCATTTTTAAGGGGGAACAATTTAAAGCTAATTCAATTCTCGACACCAAGGTATATTTCAAACCGAGTGATTCACATCAACTCCTGGACAAACATTCATTCCATCCACCTCATACATTCAAGGGGATAATCAAATCACAATTCATCAGGTTCCATAGAAACAGTAGCAGTCTGACATCTTTCAATCAAGCATGTAATATACTGTTCCTGGCCTTGCGCTCGCGGGGATACTCGAAGAGATTCCTCCGCAGCATAAAGTCCGAAACCATTTTCAAAATTGAAAACCCAACAATTTCTAACGATAATGAACATATACCTCAGAAAATAAGCATTCGGCGTCCCGTATTGGGTTCGGGATCTTCTAAATTTTGCTCAAAAAAGGTCTGTAGTCTGAACAAAATGAACTACCTTAACACGGGCTCGTCTTTCTTCAGTCACCAGACCAAAAATGTTTATCGTATGTGCAACAATTTGGATTGTGACTCTGAAAATCTTATTTACCTAATCACATGCAAGAGATGCAAAATGCAATATGTTGGAGAAACACAAAATTCAATAAAAAAGAGAATTCAAAGGCATCTCAGTGACATTTATAATGAGAAGGACACATTTGTTGCACAGCACTTTAATGTAGACGGTCACAGTGTCAGACTACACTTTAGTTTCCAACCTATTGAACAAACCACTGTGACGGAATCTGTGGAAGAAACAACTATCCACCGCAAAGTAAGGGAGGGGTATTGGATAGGGGAACTTCAGACCCTATGGCCTACAGGTATTAATCAATTAGCGGGTTATGGGACACCCAAAACCTTCGTGTGTTACCCACTGGTATACAACAGACATAACGTAGAAGTGGCTGGAATTCTCAAAGATGAGTTCAAGTCATTCGCTGACGAGCACGCCGAATTGTCGGATTCACGGGCAATAATGGCATACAAGAAAAATCCTAGTCTTCGGGATAAGTTAGTTCATTCATCGCTTCCTCAAATATCGGCTGATTAGCGACCATGTACCACTAAAACAATTTAATCTGCTCAACGCGGGACCATTGCCTGCATACCCAAAACAAAGCCATTCGGCTAATCCATTTCAAGCAAATTAATTTGTATCTCAACAAACAATATTGGACATTAATCCAATACACATCGGAACATTCCGACATCAAAACAAAATCCAAATCTGGATGCGAAACTCCAGACACAAACTTAGGTTAAAAGATTTTCCCTGTGCCTATGCGTTCTTTCTCATAAAAATCATATTTTGACCTATCACGATATTCACAAATTCGGGATGACCCATATAACCACTATTTCGAACTGCGTGTGGTACTTTTATTACACCACTGTCAGTATAGTCCATCTTCAACCCATGAATTTGTCAATTAAGGGCGTATCCGCAATGTAGAATTGGTTCAAATGACTATAACTATCATATTTTGACCTATCACGATATTCACAAATTCGGGATGACCCATATAACCTATATTTCGAACTGCGTGTGGTCCTTTTATTACACAACGGTCAATGTAGTCCATCTTCAACACCTGTATTTGTCAATTAAGGGCGTATCCGCACTGTAGAACTGGTTCAAATGACTATAAATATCATATTTTGACCTATCACGATATTCACAAGTTCGGGATGACCCATATAACCACTATTTCGAACTGCGTGTGGTACTTTTATTACACCACTGTCAATGTAGTCCATCTTCAACACATGAATTTGTCAATTAAGGGCGTATCGCACTGTAGAATTGGTTCAAATGACTATTACTATCATATTTCGACCTATCACGGTATTCACAAGTTCGGGAATGACCATACAACCAATACTTCGAACTGCGTGTGGTCCTTTTATTACACAACGGTGAATGTAGTCCAACTTCGGTCCATATATTTGTCAATTAAGGGCGTATCCGCACTGTGAAATTTGCCCAAATGACTATAGCAGTAATATTTTGACCTATCACGATATTCACAAGTTCGGGATGACCCATATAACGAATATTTCGAACTGCGTGTGGTACTTTTATTACACCACTGTCAATGTAGTCCATCTTCATCCCATGAATTTGTCTATTAAGGGCGTATCCGCACTGTAGAATTGGTTCAAATGACTATTACTATCATATTTTGACCTATCACGATATTCACAAGTTCGGGATGACCCATATAACCAATATTTCGAACTGCGTGTGGTCCTTTTGTTACACAACGGTGAATGTAGTCCAACTTCGATCCATATATTTGTCAATTAAGGGCGTATCCGCACTGTAGAATTGGTTCAAATGACTATAACTATCATATTTTGACCTATCACGATATTCACAAGTTCGGGATGACCCATATAACCAATAGTTCGAACTGCGTGTGGTCCTTTTATTACACAACGGTGAATGTAGTCCAACTTCGATCCATATATTTGTCAATTAAGGGCGTATCCGCACTGTGAAATTTGCCCAAATGACTATAGCAGTAATATTTTGACCTATCACGATATTCACAAGTTCAGGATGACCATACAACCACTATTTCGAACTGCGTGTGGTACTTTTATTACACCACTGTCAACGTAGTCCATCTTCAACCCATGAATTTGTCAATTAAGGGCGTATCCGCACTGTAGAATTGGCACAAATGACTATTACTATCATATTTCGACCAATCACGGTATTCACAAGTTCGGGATGACCCATATAACCAATATTTCGAACTGCGTGTGGTCCTTTTGTTACACAACGGTGAATGTAGTCCAACTTCGATCCATATATTTGTCAATTAAGGGCGTATCCGCACTGTGAAATTTGCCCAAATGACTGTAACCATAATATTTTGACCTATCACGATATTCACAAGTTCGGGATGAACCATATAACCAATATTTCAAACTGCGTGTGGTCCTTTTGTTATACAACGGTCAATGTAGTCCAACTTCAATCCATATATTTGTCAATTAAGGGCGTATCCGCAATGTAGAATTGGTTCAAATGACTATAACTATCATATTTTGACCTATCACGATATTCACAAATTCGGGATGACCCATATAACCAATATTTCGAACTGCGTGTGGTCCTTTTATTACACAACGGTCAATGTAGTCCATCTTCAACACCTGTATTTGTCAATTAAGGGCGTATCCGCACTGTAGAACTGGTTCAAATGACTATAAATATCATATTTTGACCTATCACGATATTCACAAGTTCGGGATGACCCATATAACCACTATTTCGAACTGCGTGTGGTACTTTTATTACACCACTGTCAATGTAGTCCATCTTCAACACATGAATTTGTCAATTAAGGGCGTATCGCACTGTAGAATTGGTTCAAATGACTATTACTATCATATTTCGACCTATCACGGTATTCACAAGTTCGGGAATGACCATATAACCAATAGTTCGAACTGCGTGTGGTCCTTTTATTACACAACGGTGAATGTAGTCCAACTTCGATCCATATATTTGTCAATTAAGGGCGTATCCGCACTGTGAAATTTGCCCAAATGACTATAGCAGTAATATTTTGACATATCACGATATTCACAAGTTCAGGATGACCATACAACCACTATTTCGAACTGCGTGTGGTACTTTTATTACACCACTGTCAACGTAGTCCATCTTCAACCCATGAATTTGTCAATTAAGGGCGTATCCGCACTGTAGAATTGGCACAAATGACTATTACTATCATATTTCGCCCAATCACGGTATTCACAAGTTCGGGATGACCCATATAACCAATATTTCGAACTGCGTGTGGTCATTTTGTTACACCACTGTCAACGTAGTCCATCTTCAACCCATGAATTTGTCAATTAAGGGCGTATCCGCACTGTAGAATTGGCACAAATGACTATTACTATCATATTTCGACCTATCACGGTATTCACAAGTTCGGGAATGACCATACAACCAATACTTCGTCAAAATATTACTGCTATAGTCATTTGGGCAAATTTCACAGTGCGGATACGGCCTTAATTGACAAATATATGGATTGAAGATGGACTACATTGGCCGTTGTGTAATAAAAGGACCACACGCACTTCGAAATATTGGTTATATGGGTCATCCCGAACTTGTGAATATCGTGATAGGTCAAAATATGATAGTTATAGTCATTTGAACCAATTCTACAGTGCGGATACGCCCTTAATTGACAAATTCATGGGTTGAAGATGGACTACATTGACAGTGGTGTAATAAAAGTACCACATGCAGTTCGAAATAGTGGTTATATGGGTCATCCCGAACTTGTGAATATCGTGATAGGTCAAAATATTACTGCTTTAGTCATTTGGGCAAATTTCACAGTGCGGATACGCCCTTAATTGACAAATATATGGATCGAAGTTGGAATACATTCACCGTTGTGTAATAAAAGGACCACACGCAGTTTGAAATATTGGTTATACGGGTCATCCCGAATTTGTGAATACCGTGATATGTCGAAATATGATAGTAATTGTCATTTGTGCCAATTCTACAGTGCGGATACGCCCTTAATTGACAAATTCATGGGTTGAAGATGGACTACGTTGACAGTGGTATAATAAAAGTACCACACGCAGTTCGAAATAGTGGTTGTATGGTCATCCTGAACTTGTGAATATCGTGATAGGTCAAAATATTACTGTTATAGTCATTTGGGAAAATTTCAGAGTGCGGATACGGCCTTAATTGACAAATATATGGATCGAAGTTGGACTACATTCACCGTTGTGTAATAAAAGGACCACACGCAGTTCGAAATAGTGGTTGTATGGTCATCCCGAACTTGTGAATATCGTGATAGGTCAAAATATTACTGTTATTGTCATTTGGGCAAATTTCACAGTGCGGATACGTCCTTAATTGACAAATATATGGATCGAAGTTGGACTACATTGACCGTTGTGAAAGAAAAGGACCACACGCAGTTCGAAATATTTGTTATATGGGTCATCCCGAACTTGTGAATATTGTGATAGGTCAAAATATGATAGTTATAGTGATTTGAACCAATTCTACAGTGCGGATACGCCCTTAATTGACAAATTCATGGATTGAAGATGGAGTACATTGACAGTGGTGTAATAAAAGTACCACACGCAGTTCGAAATATTCGTTATATGGGTCATCCCGAACTTGTGAATATCGTGATAGGTCAAAATATTACTGCTATAGTCATTTGGGCAAATTTCACAGTGCGGATACGGCCTTAATTGACAAATATATGGATTGAAGATGGACTACATTGGCCGTTGTGTAATAAAAGGACCACACGCAGTTCGAAATATTGGTTATATGGGTCATCCCGAACTTGTGAATATCGTGATAGGTCCAAATATGATAGTGATAGTCATTTGTGCCAATTCTACAGTGCGGATACGCCCTTAATTGACAAATATATGGATTGAAGTTGGACTACATTGACCGTTGTGAAAGAAAAGGACCACACGCAGTTCGAAATATTGGTTATGTGGGTCATCCCGAACTTGTGAATATCGTGATAGGTCAAAATATTACTGTTATAGTAATTTGGGCAAATTTCACAGTGCGGATACGCCCTTAATTGACCAATGAACTGAACGGTTCAAATCCGGGTCACACCTTTTTTCAGAAAACGTGCCTCTTTGACAAATTTAGGTATTCGAATGGAGCTCATAAACCTTTCAAAGACAAGACGGGCTGGGTCCCAGACAACAAACATGCTGACCCGGCAATTGTCAGAGGCCGCTCGAATGTAACAGAAAGGGTTAAGGGCTTACACATTTACCATAATAAGCAAAATTTGTGTGCTTCAGAACGGCGGGCTCTGTTTAAATTTAAAAAGAATAGGAAAATTGTTATCAAGCCCGCCGACAAAGGCTCTGCGACGGTAATTATGTCCAGAGAAAATTATATCAAAGAGGCTTTACGTCAGTTAAACAATGTAGAATTTTATAAAAAGATAGATTCAGTTATTTGGCCAAAACATATTAAAAAATTCAACGATGTTCTCAACAAACTTTATGAAAAAGACATCATTGACAGAAAGGAGTTAGGACATCTTTGTGCCAAACGCAGCTCTAGAACTAGGAGATTCTATATGAGTATTAAAATACATAAGCCCGTGGAATCGTGGACAGACACTCTCACACCTCCAGGCCGACCGATCATTTCAGATTGCAATTCCGAGTCATACAATCTTTCAAGATATATTGACTTTTTCCTAAAACCAGTCGCAAACCGGCACCCCAGTTACATAAAAAACACAGAGGACTTACTCGCTAAACTTTCGCAAATTAAAATCCCAAGTGATGCTCTCCTGGTCTCGTTCGATGTAAAAAATATGTATACGAATATTCCAATCGAAGAAGGCATCACAGCGGTCGAACGTGCGTTCGAATTTTATTCTGACCACCGCCGGCCCACGAAAGAAATTCTTGAGTTCTTAAAAATATCGCTCGAAGGCAATGACTTTGAGTTCAACGGAGAAATTTACCAACAAATAAAGGGGGTTATTATGGGAAAACGGTGGGCCCCAAACGTTAGCTCCATATTCATGGCACAGTGGGAGGATGAGGCACTAGCAAATTGCCCAAAACAGCCCCTCACATATCTACGATACCTCGATGACATTTTCTTGGTATGGCCTCATTCCGTAGCAGATTTGGACCAATTTTTTAATATTTTGAATAATCACTCTCCACACATCAAGCTCACACGCACGCAATCAGAAACATCCATCGATTTCCTGGACCTCACCATTTTTAAGGGGGAACAATTTAAAGCTAATTCAATTCTCGACACCAAGGTATATTTCAAACCGAGTGATTCACATCAACTCCTGGACAAACATTCATTCCATCCACCTCATACATTCAAGGGGATAATCAAATCACAAGTCATCAGGTTCCATAGAAACAGTAGCAGTCTGACATCTCTCAATCAAGCATGTAATACACTGTTCCTGGCCTTGCGCTCGCGGGGATACTCGAAGAGATTCCTCCGCAGCATAAAGTCCGAAACCATTTTCAAAATTGAAAACCCAACAATTTCTAACGATAATGAACATATACCTCAGAAAATAAGCATTCGGCGTCCCGTATTGGGTTCGGGATCTTCTAAATTTTGCTCAAAAAAGGTCTGTAGTCTGAACAAAATGAACTACCTTAACACGGGCTCGTCTTTCTTCAGTCACCAGACCAAAAATGTTTATCGTATGTGCAACAATTTGGATTGTGACTCTGAAAATCTTATTTACCTAATCACATGCAAGTGAGTGCAAAATGCAATATGTTGGAGAAACACAAAATTCAATAAAAAAGAGAATTCAAAGGCATCTCAGTGACATTTATAATGAGAAGGACACATTTGTTGCACAGCACTTTAATGTAGACGGTCACAGTGTCAGACTACACTTTAGTTTCCAACCTATTGAACAAACCACTGTGACGGAATCTGTGGAAGAAACAACTATCCACCGCAAAGTAAGGGAGGGGTATTGGATAGGGGAACTTCAGACCCTATGGCTTACAGGTATTAATCAATTAGCGGGTTATGGGACACCCAAAACCTTCGTGTGTTACCCACTGGTATACAACAGACATAACGTAGAAGTGGCTGGAATTCTCAAAGATGAGTTCAAGTCATTCGCTGACGAGCACGCCGAATTGTCGGATTCACGGGCAATAATTGCATACAAGAAAAATCCTAGTCTTCGGGATAAGTTAGTTCATTCATCGCTTCCTCAAATATCGGCTGATTAGCGACCATGTACCACTAAAACAATTTAATCTGCTCAACGCGGGACCATTGCCTGCATACCCAAAACAAAGCCATTCGGCTAATCCATTTCAAGCAAATTAATTTGTATCTCAACAAACAATATTGGACATTAATCCAATACACATCGGAACATTCCGACATCAAAACAAAATCCAAATCTGGATGCGAAACTCCAGACACAAACTTAGGTTAAAAGATTTTCCCTGTGCCTATGCGTTCTTTATCATAAAAATCATATTTGGCTCGTGCCAGGTATACCAAGTTTGTTCTGTAAAATACAACTGTCACTTCACACTGTCGGGTGCGGATTCATGCCCTGTGTATGCATGAGGGTTCTAATATTTATTTAACCACCCCTTGTTTTTGCTTACTTTATCGGGGGAAAGTTGTACAGAATATGGAGAAATTCTTTGAACTTCCAGCATTCATTCGAATCACGGAGTTGAAACAGAACATCACATGTACGCCAGGGTCTACAAAATTTCACACATTGTTCAGCAATCAATCATGAAACTGAATTAACTTAAGCAAACTCCTGTTCACGGCATTTTGACAATTCATATGTTTTCACCCAAATAACACTATAATGCGCATGTCGGTACCATTGCAAACAAATATCTGCTGTCCCGTATCTTTGATTCTTTGTTAACACTACATCCTGTTGGTCGCATAAAATTACAACACACAACGACCCATACATCCATGATATCTCTGTGTCAAAGGCACCACGCCGATATATCTGAGAATATCAAATTACAGCGGATGTACTTTCACCCATTTCTAAAAGATCCAAGTCCCCGCCACTTCCTTTGGAACAACGGGGATGCGGATGGAATTAAGTCCCTGGATAGTACATAATCTCGCCAAAAATTACAGAGGTCAGGATTCGCATCCATAGCCCTGACGAAGAATATTGTTATTCGAAACGTTGGCAAGACAGTGTGACTCCCTATATATATTTGTGCTTTTTTCGACTCATCTGGATTATTTGTGTTTATTTCTCAGACTTCAGGTATTTTTTCTCGTTCAAGTTATTATTTTTCTTTAGGTATTTGTTTTATGTTTTTTTCTCTGTTTTCAATTGTGTATACATTTTATGTACATCATCTCTCATACATCATTCCATCATCTATCATATCACCACTCACAGTCCGTATTTTGGTTCAAAATTCAAATCCTTGCTGAACAGTATGGCCCATAAGGCTTCTAAAATAAAAAAGCACAACCAACTACGTGGCTTTCGCGCAGTTGGTTAAATTGTTATACCGTGTATTGCAATGCATGCACCATTTGGCATTTCTTGAGGATGCTTTGGCAAACAAAATCCTCCCAAATTTTCTCAACAGCAAGGTGCCCGGCCTAGTGTCGGACTTTAAAACACCACTCAAGGACTCAGACTTAGAACAGCAATACAAACGGACATCGGAAAACTGGGCCTGGAATATGATAGAACTTACAATGAGTCACTACATGCGGCAAATTCATTCGATAAAGGTCAAGGTTGTCACTGCCTTAAGCACCGGTGACCTAGACTTTGCTCGTGCCAAATCCATTGCTATCAAATGGGGGCGCAAGAACTACAAACAAAAACTCACGTCAACAACACTCAGCTCATTCGAGCAGTTTTGGCCAAAGTCACTTGCGACCCCACTGATAGTACCCGCCAGTATAGCTAACGAGGTCCTGGAGACACCGTTACGCTCTACTGCAGGGAAGCGGCAACGACAATCACCTACTCCGCCTGTAGTGAACAAACGGCCAGATGTACGAACCAGCCCATCTTCACTGGCTGCAAATAACATCACATCACCAATATCATCTCATACACAACCCTCGGGTGAGAAATCACCTCGGGGGAATCAAGCAAATAATTATGACCCCACATCAGCAAAATTTTGGAAATTTCGGCACCAAGGCCCCAAACAAAAATGGACTCTACCTAATGTAACGAGGAGGATACTTCTATGGGGCGCCTCCAATCTTTCGCGCATAAACATGGACTGTCATTCTGACATCCAGGTTGAATGTTACCCAGGTGCCAAACTTTCTGACTTTCGGCGCATGGCTTCAAATTACAAGGGCTTGTCCCATCCCGAAAAAATCATTTTGAATATTGGAATTAACGACCGCAGTGAACCTCACTCATCCATGTCAAAAGGTGTAAGTAACATGTTGAGCGCAATCAGTAGAGCATTCCCCAAAGCACAAATTTATTTCACGGAGCTCAACTATTCTAAGGAACTTCGGCCAGACCACAAACGCACAATAGACGAAATTAATCGAGCAGTTTCGGTCAGAAAAAAGGACCAAATTATAATACTTCCGAAAGCACCCTCCCATCTTTTCAAAACGTGCGTTTCAAAACATCCTAAATCTGAGGAGGTTCACTGGAATGAAGCGACTGCCAATCGCTTGTACAGGAAATGGTTAGACAGCATTGACCTTGTGTGTCCTTTAAACTAAATCAGGGTAAGGGCAAAAGCCGCCCAGCGGACCTAGGCATGGGGACAAATATCGTTAACCTAACTGGTAACATGGTCCTCTCAGCCGATGAAAAATCACTGCTATCGCGCGGCTTAGCGTTTGTACCCACACCAGCAGATTTTGACAGAACAAAGGTGAGATTTGTGGATGACGAAACTGGCCAGGAATTTGGACCACCGTTCTTTAAGGACCACAAGGTGACCAATGAACTGAACGGTTCAAATCCGGGTCACACCTTTTTTCAGAAAACGTGCCTCTTTGACAAATTTAGGTATTCGAATGGAGCTCATAAACCTTTCAAAGACAAGACGGGCTGGGTCCCAGACGACAAACATGCTGACCCGGCAATTGTCAGAGGCCGCTCGAATGTAACAGAAAGGGTTAAGGGCTTACACATTTACCATAATAAGCAAAATTTGTGTGCTTCAGAACGGCGGGCTCTGTTTAAATTTAAAAAGAATAGGAAAATTGTTATCAAGCCCGCCGACAAAGGCTCTGCGACGGTAATTATGTCCAGAGAAAATTATATCAAAGAGGCTTTACGTCAGTTAAACAATGTAGAATTTTATAAAAAGATAGATTCAGTTATTTGGCCAAAAAATATTAAAAAATTCAACGAGGTTCTCAACAAACTTTATGAAAAAGACATCATTGACAGAAAGGAGTTAGGACATCTTTGTGCCAAACGCAGCTCTAGAACTAGGAGATTCTATATGAGTATTAAAATACATAAGCCCGTGGAATCGTGGACAGACACTCTCACACCTCCAGGCCGACCGATCATTTCGGATTGCAATTCCGAGTCATACAATCTTTCAAGATATATTGACTTTTTCCTAAAACCAGTCGCAAACCGGCACCCCAGTTACATAAAAAACACAGAGGACTTACTCGCTAAACTTTCGCAAATTAAAATCCCAAGTGATGCTCTCCTGGTCTCGTTCGATGTAAAAAATATGTATACGAATATTCCAATCGAAGAAGGCATCACAGCGGTCGAACGTGCGTTCGAATTTTATTCTGACCACCGCCGGCCCACGAAAGAAATTCTTGAGTTCTTAAAAATATCGCTCGAAGGCAATGACTTTGAGTTCAACGGAGAAATTTACCAACAAATAAAGGGGGTTAGTATGGGAAAACGGTGGGCCCCAAACTTTAGCTCCATATTCATGGCACAGTGGGAGGATGAGGCACTAGCAAATTGCCCAAAACAGCCCCTCACATATCTACGATACCTCGATGACATTTTCTTGGTATGGCCTCATTCCGTAGCAGATTTGGACCAATTTTTTAATATTTTGAATAATCACTCTCCACACATCAAGCTCACACGCACGCAATCAGAAACATCCATCGATTTCCTGGACCTCACCATTTTTAAGGGGGAACAATTTAAAGCTAATTCAATTCTCGACACCAAGGTATATTTCAAACCGAGTGATTCACATCAACTCCTGGACAAACATTCATTCCATCCACCTCATACATTCAAGGGGATAATCAAATCACAAGTCATCAGGTTCCATAGAAACAGTAGCAGTCTGACATCTTTCAATCAAGCATGTAATACACTGTTCCTGGCCTTGCGCTCGCGGGGATACTCGAAGAGATTCCACCGCAGCATAAAGTCCGAAACCATTTTCAAAATTGAAAACCCAACAATTTCTAACGATAATGAACATATACCTCAGAAAATAAGCATTCGGCGTCCCGTATTGGGTTCGGGATCTTCTAAATTTTGCTCAAAAAAGGTCTGTAGTCTGAACAAAATGAACTACCTTAACACGGGCTCGTCTTTCTTCAGTCACCAGACCAAAAATGTTTATCGTATGTGCAACAATTTGGATTGTGACTCTGAAAATCTTATTTACCTAATCACATGCAAGAGATCCAAAATGCAATATGTTGGAGAAACACAAAATTCAATAAAAAAGAGAATTCAAAGGCATCTCAGTGACATTTATAATGAGAAGGACACATTTGTTGCACAGCACTTTAATGTAGACGGTCACAGTGTCAGACTACACTTTAGTTTCCAACCTATTGAACAAACCACTGTGACGGAATCTGTGGAAGAAACAACTATCCACCGCAAAGTAAGGGAGGGGTATTGGATAGGGGAACTTCAGACCCTATGGCCTACAGGTATTAATCAATTAGCGGGTTATGGGACACCCAAAACCTTCGTGTGTTACCCACTGGTATACAACAGACATAACGTAGAAGTGGCTGGAATTCTCAAAGATGAGTTCAAGTCATTCGCTGACGAGCACGCCGAATTGTCGGATTCACGGGCAATAATTGCATACAAGAAAAATCCTAGTCTTCGGGATAAGTTAGTTCATTCATCGCTTCCTCAAATATCGGCTGATTAGCGACCATGTACCACTAAAACAATTTAATCTGCTCAACGCGGGACCATTGCCTGCATACCCAAAACAAAGCCATTCGGCTAATCCATTTCAAGCAAATTAATTTGTATCTCAACAAACAATATTGGACATTAATCCAATACACATCGGAACATTCCGACATCAAAACAAAATCCAAATCTGGATGCGAAACTCCAGACACAAACTTAGGTTAAAAGATTTTTCCTGTGCCTATGCGTTCTTTATCATAAAAATCATATTTTGACCTATCACGATATTCACAAGTTCGGGATGACCCATATAACCAATATTTCGAACTGCGTGTGGTCCTTTTATTACACAACGGTGAATGTAGTCCAACTTCGATCCATATATTTGTCAATTAAGGGCGTATCCGCACTGTGAAATTTGCCCAAATGACTATAGCAGTAATATTTTGACCTATCACGATATTCACAAGTTCAGGATGACCATACAACCACTATTTCGAACTGCGTGTGGTCCTTTTGTTACACCACTGTCAACGTAGTCCATCTTCAACCCATGAATTTGTCAATTAAGGGCGTATCCGCACTGTAGAATTGGCACAAATGACTATTACTATCATATTTCGACCTATCACGGTATTCACAAGTTCGGGATGACCCACATAACCAATATTTCGAACTGCGTGTGGTCCTTTTGTTACACAACGGTGAATGTAGTCCAACTTCGATCCATATATTTGTCAATTAAGGGCGTATCCGCACTGTGAAATTTGCCCAAATGACTGTAACCATAATATTTTGACCTATCACGATATTCACAAGTTCTGGATGACCCATATAACCAATATTTCGAACTGCGTGTGGTCCTTTTGTTACACAATGGTGAATGTAGTCCAACTTCGATCCATATATTTGTCAATTAAGGGCGTATCCGCACTGTAGAATTGGTTCAAATGACTATAACTATCATATTTTGACCTATCACGATATTCACAAGTTCGGGATGACCCATATAACCAATATTTCGAACTGCGTGTGGTCCTTTTATTACACAACGGTGAATGTAGTCCAACTTCGATCCATATATTTGTCAATTAAGGGCGTATCCGCACTGTGAAATTTGCCCAAATGACTATAGCAGTAATATTTTGACCTATCACGATATTCACAAGTTCAGGATGACCATACAACCACTATTTCGAACTGCGTGTGGTACTTTTATTACACCACTGTCAACGTAGTCCATCTTCAACCCATGGATTTGTCAATTAAGGGCGTATCCGCACTGTAGAATTGGCACAAATGACTATTACTATCATATTTCGACCAATCACGGTATTCACAAGTTCGGGATGACCCATATAACCAATATTTCGAACTGCGTGTGGTCATTTTGTTACACCACTGTCAACGTAGTCCATCTTCAACCCATGAATTTGTCAATTAAGGGCGTATCCGCACTGTAGAATTGGCACAAATGACTATTACTATCATATTTCGACCTATCACGGTATTCACAAGTTCGGGAATGACCATACAACCAATACTTCGTCAAAATATTACTGCTATAGTCATTTGGGCAAATTTCACAGTGCGGATACGGCCTTAATTGACAAATATATGGATTGAAGATGGACTACATTGGCCGTTGTGTAATAAAAGGACCACACGCACTTCGAAATATTGGTTATATGGGTCATCCCGAACTTGTGAATATCGTGATAGGTCAAAATATGATAGTTATAGTCATTTGAACCAATTCTACAGTGCGGATACGCCCTTAATTGACAAATTCATGGGTTGAAGATGGACTACATTGACAGCGGTGTAATAAAAGTACCACATGCAGTTCGAAATAGTGGTTATATGGGTCATCCCGAACTTGTGAATATCGTGATAGGTCAAAATATTACTGCTTTAGTCATTTGGGCAAATTTCACAGTGCGGATACGCCCTTAATTGACAAATATATGGATCGAAGTTGGAATACATTCACCGTTGTGTAATAAAAGGACCACACGCAGTTTGAAATATTGGTTATACGGGTCATCCCGAATTTGTGAATACCGTGATATGTCGAAATATGATAGTAATTGTCATTTGTGCCAATTCTACAGTGCGGATACGCCCTTAATTGACAAATTCATGGGTTGAAGATGGACTACGTTGACAGTGGTATAATAAAAGTACCACACGCAGTTCGAAATAGTGGTTGTATGGTCATCCTGAACTTGTGAATATCGTGATAGGTCAAAATATTACTGTTATAGTCATTTGGGAAAATTTCAGAGTGCGGATACGGCCTTAATTGACAAATATATGGATCGAAGTTGGACTACATTCACCGTTGTGCGATAAAAGGACCACACGCAGTTCGAAATAGTGGTTGTATGGTCATCCCGAACTTGTGAATATCGTGATAGGTCAAAATATTACTGTTATTGTCATTTGGGCAAATTTCACAGTGCGGATACGTCCTTAATTGACAAATATATGGATCGAAGTTGGACTACATTGACCGTTGTGAAAGAAAAGGACCACACGCAGTTCGAAATATTTGTTATATGGGTCATCCCGAACTTGTGAATATTGTGATAGGTCAAAATATGATAGTTATAGTGATTTGAACCAATTCTACAGTGCGGATACGCCCTTAATTGACAAATTCATGGATTGAAGATGGAGTACATTGACAGTGGTGTAATAAAAGTACCACACGCAGTTCGAAATAGTGGTTATATGGGTCATCCCGAACTTGTGAATATCGTGATAGGTCAAAATATTACTGTTATAGTCATTTGGGCAAATTTCACAGTGCGGATACGGCCTTAATTGACAAATATATGGATTGAAGATGGACTACATTGGCCGTTGTGTAATAAAAGGACCACACGCAGTTCGAAATATTGGTTATATGGGTCATCCCGAACTTGTGAATATCGTGATAGGTCCAAATATGATAGTGATAGTCATTTGTGCCAATTCTACAGTGCGGATACGCCCTTAATTGACAAATATATGGATTGAAGTTGGACTACATTGACCGTTGTGAAAGAAAAGGACCACACGCAGTTCGAAATATTGGTTATATGGGTCATCCCGAACTTGTGAATATCGTGATAGGTCAAAATATTACTGTTATAGTAATTTGGGCAAATTTCACAGTGCGGATACGCCCTTAATTGACAAATATATGGATTGAAGTTTGACACTACATTAACCGTTGTGTAATAAAAGGACCACATGCAGTTCGAAATATTGGTTATATGGGTCATCCCGAACTTGTGAATATCGTGATAGGTCGAAATATGATAGTAATAGTTATTTGTGCCAATTCTACAGTGCGGATACGCCCTTAATTGACAAATTCATGGGTTGAAGATGGACTACGTTGATAGTGGTGTAATAAAAGTACCACACGCAGTTCTAAATAGTGGTTGTATGGTCATCCCGAACTTGTGAATATCGTGATAGGTCAAAATATTACTGCTATAGTCATTTGGGCAAATTTCACAGTGCGGATACGCCCTTAATTGACAAATATATGGATCGAAGTTGGACTACATTCACCGTTGTGTAATTAAAGGACCACACGCAGTTTGAAATATTGGTTATATGGGTCATCCCGAACTTGTGAATACCGTGATATGTCGAAATATGATAGTAATAGTCATTTGTGCCAATTCTACAGTGCGGATACGCCCTTAATTGACAAATTCATGGGTTGAAGATGGACTACGTTGACAGTGGTGTAATAAAAGTACCACACGCAGTTCGAAATAGTGGTTGTATGGTCATCCTGAACTTGTGAATATCGTGATAGGTCACAATATTACTGTTATAGTCATTTGGGAAAATTTCACAGTGCGGATACGGCCTTAATTGACAAATATATGGATCGAAGTTTGACTACATTCACCGTTGTGTAATAAAAGGACCACACGCAGTTCGAAATAGTGGTTGTATGGTCATCCCGAACTTGTGAATATCGTGATAGGTCAAAATATTACTGTTATTGTCATTTGGGAAAATTTCACAGTGCGGATACGGCCTTAATTGGCAAATATATGGATCGAAGTCGGACTACATTCACCGTTGTGTAATAAAAGGACCACACGCACTTCGAAATATTGGTTATATGGGTCATCCCGAACTTGTGAATATCGTGATAGGTCAAAATATGATAGTTATAGTCATTTGAACCAATTCTACAGTGCGGATACGCCCTTAATTGACAAATTCATGTGTTGAAGATGGACTACATTGACAGTGGTGTAATAAAAGTACCACAAGCAGTTCGAAATATTGGTTATATGGGTCATCCCGAACTTGTGAATATCGTGATAGGTCAAAATATGATAGTTATAGTCATTTGAACCAATTCTACAGTGCGGATACGCCCTTAATTGACAAATTCATGGATTGAAGATGGAGTACATTGACAGTGGTGTAATAAAAGTACCACACGCATTTCGAAATATTGGTTATATGGGTCATCCCGAACTTGTGAATATCGTGATAGGTCAAAATATTACTGCTATAGTCATTTGGGCAAATTTCACAGTGCGGATACGGCCTTAATTGACAAATATATGGATTGAAGATGGACTACATTGGCCGTTGTGTAATAAAATGACCACACGCACTTCGAAATATTGGTTATATGGGTCATCCCGAACTTGTGAATATCGTGATAGGTCCAAATATGATAGTGATAGTCATTTGTGCCAATTCTACAGTGCGGATACGCCCTTAATTGACAAATATATGGATTGAAGTTGGACTACATTGACCGTTGTGAAAGAAAAGGACCACACGCACTTCGAAATATTGGTTATATGGGTCATCCCGAACTTGTGAATATCGTGATAGGTCACAATATTACTGTTATAGTCATTTGGGAAAATTTCACAGTGCGGATACGGCCTTAATTGACAAATATATGGATCGAAGTTTGACTACATTCACCGTTGTGTAATAAAAGGACCACACGCAGTTCGAAATAGTGGTTGTATGGTCATCCCGAACTTGTGAATATCGTGATAGGTCAAAATATTACTGTTATTGTCATTTGGGCAAATTTCACAGTGCGGATACGTCCTTAATTGACAAATATATGGATCGAAGTTGGACTACATTCACCGTTGTGTAATAAAAGGAACACACGCAGTTCGAAATAGTGGTTGTATGGTCATCCCGAACTTGTGAATATCGTGATAGGTCAAAATATTACTGTTATTGTCATTTGGGCAAATTTCACAGTGCGGATATGTCCTTAATTGACAAATATATGGATCGAAGTTGGACTACATTGGCCGTTGTGTAATAAAAGGACCACACGCAGTTCGAAATATTGGTTATATGGGTCATCCCGAACTTGTGAATATCGTGATAGGTCCAAATATGATAGTGATAGTCATTTGTGCCAATTCTACAGTGCGGATACGCCCTTAATTGACAAATATATGGATTGAAGTTGGACTACATTGACCGTTGTGAAAGAAAAGGACCACACGCAGTTCGAAATATTGGTTATATGGGTCATCCCGAACTTGTGAATATCGTGATAGGTCAAAATATTACTGTTATAGTAATTTGGGCAAATTTCACAGTGCGGATACGCCCTTAATTGACAAATATATGGATTGAAGTTTGACACTACATTAACCGTTGTGTAATAAAAGGACCACATGCAGTTCGAAATATTGGTTATATGGGTCATCCCGAACTTGTGAATATCGTGATAGGTCGAAATATGATAGTAATAGTTATTTGTGCCAATTCTACAGTGCGGATACGCCCTTAATTGACAAATTCATGGGTTGAAGATGGACTACGTTGATAGTGGTGTAATAAAAGTACCACACGCAGTTCTAAATAGTGGTTGTATGGTCATCCCGAACTTGTGAATATCGTGATAGGTCAAAATATTACTGCTATAGTCATTTGGGCAAATTTCACAGTGCGGATACGCCCTTAATTGACAAATATATGGATCGAAGTTGGACTACATTCACCGTTGTGTAATTAAAGGACCACACGCAGTTTGAAATATTGGTTATATGGGTCATCCCGAACTTGTGAATACCGTGATATGTCGAAATATGATAGTAATAGTCATTTGTGCCAATTCTACAGTGCGGATACGCCCTTAATTGACAAATTCATGGGTTGAAGATGGACTACGTTGACAGTGGTGTAATAAAAGTACCACACGCAGTTCGAAATAGTGGTTGTATGGTCATCCTGAACTTGTGAATATCGTGATAGGTCACAATATTACTGTTATAGTCATTTGGGAAAATTTCACAGTGCGGATACGGCCTTAATTGACAAATATATGGATCGAAGTTTGACTACATTCACCGTTGTGTAATAAAAGGACCACACGCAGTTCGAAATAGTGGTTGTATGGTCATCCCGAACTTGTGAATATCGTGATAGGTCAAAATATTACTGTTATTGTCATTTGGGAAAATTTCACAGTGCGGATACGGCCTTAATTGGCAAATATATGGATCGAAGTCGGACTACATTCACCGTTGTGTAATAAAAGGACCACACGCACTTCGAAATATTGGTTATATGGGTCATCCCGAACTTGTGAATATCGTGATAGGTCAAAATATGATAGTTATAGTCATTTGAACCAATTCTACAGTGCGGATACGCCCTTAATTGACAAATTCATGTGTTGAAGATGGACTACATTGACAGTGGTGTAATAAAAGTACCACAAGCAGTTCGAAATATTGGTTATATGGGTCATCCCGAACTTGTGAATATCGTGATAGGTCAAAATATGATAGTTATAGTCATTTGAACCAATTCTACAGTGCGGATACGCCCTTAATTGACAAATTCATGGATTGAAGATGGAGTACATTGACAGTGGTGTAATAAAAGTACCACACGCATTTCGAAATATTGGTTATATGGGTCATCCCGAACTTGTGAATATCGTGATAGGTCAAAATATTACTGCTATAGTCATTTGGGCAAATTTCACAGTGCGGATACGGCCTTAATTGACAAATATATGGATTGAAGATGGACTACATTGGCCGTTGTGTAATAAAATGACCACACGCACTTCGAAATATTGGTTATATGGGTCATCCCGAACTTGTGAATATCGTGATAGGTCCAAATATGATAGTGATAGTCATTTGTGCCAATTCTACAGTGCGGATACGCCCTTAATTGACAAATATATGGATTGAAGTTGGACTACATTGACCGTTGTGAAAGAAAAGGACCACACGCACTTCGAAATATTGGTTATATGGGTCATCCCGAACTTGTGAATATCGTGATAGGTCACAATATTACTGTTATAGTCATTTGGGAAAATTTCACAGTGCGGATACGGCCTTAATTGACAAATATATGGATCGAAGTTTGACTACATTCACCGTTGTGTAATAAAAGGACCACACGCAGTTCGAAATAGTGGTTGTATGGTCATCCCGAACTTGTGAATATCGTGATAGGTCAAAATATTACTGTTATTGTCATTTGGGCAAATTTCACAGTGCGGATACGTCCTTAATTGACAAATATATGGATCGAAGTTGGACTACATTCACCGTTGTGTAATAAAAGGAACACACGCAGTTCGAAATAGTGGTTGTATGGTCATCCCGAACTTGTGAATATCGTGATAGGTCAAAATATTACTGTTATTGTCATTTGGGCAAATTTCACAGTGCGGATACGTCCTTAATTGACAAATATATGGATCGAAGTTGGACTACATTCACCGTTATGTAATAAAAGGACCACACGCAGTTCGAAATATTTGTTATATCGGTCATCCCGAACTTGTGAATATTGTGATAGGTCAAAATATGATAGTTATAGTGATTTGAACCAATTCTACAGTGCGGATACGCCCTTAATTGACAAATTCATGGATTGAAGATGGAGTACATTGACAGTGGTGTAATAAAAGTACCACACGCAGTTCGAAATAGTGGTTATATGGGTCATCCCGAACTTGTGAATATCGTGATAGGTCAAAATATTACTGTTATAGTCATTTGGGCAAATTTCACAGTGCGGATACGGCCTTAATTGACAAATATATGGATTGAAGATGGACTATATTGACCGTTATGAAAGAAAAGGACCACACGCAGTTCGAAATATTGGTTATATGGGTCATCCCGAACTTTTGCGTGGCTCGTGATTATTGTAGAATGGGTACATTTTAATGAGTGTGCGAAATTTCAGTACCCATAGTGCAGTGGAAAGTGCGCACGGACTCTTGTGGTGGGGTCATGGTGTCATATGAGTGTGCGAAATTTCAGTACCAAGAGTGCAGTGGAAAGTGCGCACGGGCTCTTAATGTGGGGTCATGGTGTCACATTGGGTTAAACGAGGTTTCCGTGACTCGTGATGACCCATAATATAGGAGTTCGAACTCCGTGGCTCGTGATTATTGTAGAGTGGGTACATCTTAATGAGTGTGCCAAATTTCAGTGCCCATAGTGCAGTGGAAAGTGCCCACGGGCTCTAAATGTGGGGTCATGGTGTCATATTGGGTAAAACTATGTATCCGTGACCCGTGATGACCCAGAATATAGGAGTTCGAACTGCGTGGCTCGTGATTATTGTAGAGTCGGTACATGCCGATGACGTTGCCAAATTTCAGTTACCATAGTTGAGATGAAAGTTCGCAAGGGTTCATAATGTGGGGTCAGATTTTCCTATTGCGTAAAATTAGGTATCCGTGACCCGTGGTGACCCTGAATATGGCAGTGATTATTGTAGATTTGGTATCTGTCGTTATTCATTCCAAATTTCAGGACCAACTGTGGTCCGGAAAATGCACACAATGCACATTGGGTTAATATATTGATAATAAACGCGCTTTATTGCTAATTGTTAGTGCCTCTTCGTGTCATTTGATGTCAACACCACCCTGTCGTGAAATTCACCGCGTAATTTTCCTTTTGTGTACCACATTGCTTGCATATTTTCTGGGCTGAATAATAAACGCTCTCTGCGTATCGTGCAATTGATTAATACCCCTTTAAGTCATATGAGGTCAAAGGTTCCTATTCCATAACATTACCCTTGTCAAGTGATTAATCTGTACTAACGTTTCTACATATCGTCTAAGCTTATAATGAACGCTATTTATTGTTGTTCATAGTTGCCCCTTTAAGGAGTATGAGATCAACGGAAACAACCCCATATTACCCAACGGGATAATTTATCCCAGTGTGTCAATTTTCACCTTCCAGATTGCAACTATTGTTTATATATAATAAATTAATTAGTTAAATTAATTACTATTGCCATTTTAAGACATCTGATATCAACGGGTTACCTGAGTCAAATTACCCACATTTTCAAATGTTCAGCTCCGGTGGTTCGCCTATAGCCAAAAAACAAATATATATATAATTCTTAGTGCCCTTTTAAGACACCCGAGAGCAACGGGACCTGTATAATAGCGCTCTTCGGGTAAAATAACATCTATATATGACACCAGAGTCAATAAAACCATGAATACAAGCTATGAATGATATGCCCTCGCAGTTGATGAGGTCTCGAGAATCAGACTTGTCATTACTTACCACGGAGCCAAGAACGGTAACTCTAGCCGCGCTTGCACGCAGTAGCCGCGCCGCGCCGCGCCACACAGAGTTGTCTATCTCTATATATATATAGCGGTGGAAATATGAAGGATATCGGGATATTCAGACTAGCTGCTCCGCAAATTGTTATCTTTGTCAAATATAATTTTGTCAATAGCTATATAATAATTTGGAATAACTTGTGCTCCGATCCCTTTTGTAAACTATTCTATACCTCTATGTTTAATTACCGTTCTATGAAATGAATATATTGTTGTTTAAATGTCTACTCAACACGTTGAGTGATAAATTGTTGAGCGGATTGTATTCAGCGGTTGAGTAACGAGTACTCAACAATGACAAATCATGATATATAGAGGATCTTCAACTCGTTATGTTGGGATATAAGATTTATTGAAACAAGACTTAGTTTCATAAATTTGATTCACAACGAGTCGTAGACGAGTTGTGAATCAAATTCATGAAACAAGTTTCATAAAATCTTATATCCCGACATTAAGAGTTGAATATCTTGTATATCATATGAAAAAAACTAGAGCTTTATGTCTTTTTAACAAACCAAATCATTAAAAGAAGCTGCAAAATGCATAAATTTACAGCATTGGCTGAGCAGCTCACATCCGTATACGACAGTATTGCGCGCTTTTGGGCTGGAGACGGAAAATATACCCCCCCCCCCCCAATTTGCCTCTTTGTGTAAATGTGTCTATTTTCGTTAGTGCAACGAAGTTGGACAATAAATTCAATTTAATCAGCAAAGCAATCATTTTACATTGTCTGGTGTTGGTGTCATGCGTTACTTTTCGAAATAGTATTAATCTGCCTGAATCAATGTAAAGACGTGCGGTCAGTTCGTTTGTGCGAAGCCCAGTGGCACGTAACTAGTGAGAGATAAGGGAATATGTAATGGCTTTTTAATGATATAATAGGGGTTTCATGCGATATAGATTAGTTAATTATGAGAAGACCAATACAATTGATTTTGATACATTTGAGAGGTTAAAATATTATTTTATTTGTGTTTCCTTGTGTACCAAGAACGCCTAAAATAATTAATAATTTCACAAAGCAAACAAATCGCCAAACAGCTTATTGTCTTGGGTCTGTGAGAGCTATGGAGCTGGGCTACCGCCAGCAAATCATTATATATCAATCGGCTGCAAGAAATTCAGAAATAACTGTCCATGCAACCCATGTGTACAATAGCAATGTGTTTGTACTATTTACATGTATTAGTTGTTAGTACTCGAAATGTAACCGTCCTGTAAATGACATGTGTATAAGTGACTTATTAAAGGCACGTGCGGCCTTGGCGGTGGGTATCCTGTGAAAATATATCCACCCGTCAAAAACCGCCACAAACAGAAAGAACATCAAAATGTAGATAGACTTTGTCCGTATACAAATAAGAAATATCGCATAAACAGTATGTTATGGTCATATGTTTGACCATTGTTATGTAAACAACAGCATAAAAAGTTACTTTTCTGGTGTTTGTTTATATTATGATGGTAAACATAAAGAGCGTTCTTTGTTGGTGAATACCTGATATGGAACTAATAAAGAGCGTTTATTCCATTTGTGTGTGATTAGCCAGTAGCATTGTGCTGTCTTCTGTAACACAATCAGGCTCTTGCTTAGGTAAAATATAGTAGGTCTTTATGATAACATGCTGTTTACGCGATGGTCATGGTATATATGATCGGAACTGTATGCGTTTTAATGTTTTTCTGTTTACGGTGTTTGGAACAAATATGAATATTTTCGACAATTAAGGCCGCACGTGTTATACATGTAGTATTGACCCCTGGAGAAATAGTTACATTTAGCATTATGTGGGCAGCTGTTACACGTAGGGTTTACAGCGTCTATCTATTGCATATGTCTGAACGTCGCTATATTTTTGGAAGGTGTGCATCTCTTCTCACTTAGTCTAAAACTGAATACGTGCATTTATATTATTTATTATACTCCTATTGCATTTATATTGTGTAACCAGATTACTTTTTGCTAATTGTAGCTGGGGAGCCGAGCGATCTCCCGGAGGAGACATCACTAAATACTGGGTACGTATAATAAAATGTGTGGTTCAACCATGGTTAAGTGGTCCTACTAATTTGCTATATTTACACACTAAGTGTTGTCATCACTAAATCCAGCATTCTGATTGGTCGGCACCCACGTGGCTAGTGGCAGTTATTTCTCGGTGAATGCGTAACGCCTCATAACACCAAGCTAATAACACCATCGATACGTCATTAGGTTTGGAAAGACGAACGCGTAATGTTTTGGGCGCATTTGGACTCGCGCAGGATTGACTTAATACATCATCGGGTTTCAACATGAAGAGAAATTGTTCCTATTAACTTTTGCCAAGGGTGCTATTGGGTATTTTGGGCTGATCTTGTCACGATACACTTTTCGATTTAAATATATTTACAAAAGTGGCTTTTTCGCTAAATGTATATAAATATAAGGATTAACTGTCATGTGGACTATTTTTATGGAGATGTAACGGTGAGGTAAATGGACATAACTTGTATGTAAAACTAAGTTATGTCCAATTACCTCACCGTTACATCTCCATAAAAACAGTCCACATGACAGTTAATCCTTATATAAGGGTACGTTCATACGCTGGCAAATTTTCACGGTATGTTTTTGCAGCCATTTCGTCATAGAAAATGACAGGGTGCCAGAATATGAACGGAAACGTGCACATAACATGCACCTTTACCAAATCGAAAGACATGAGAAGTAACATTTATCTAGTTTCACTTGTAAAGGTGCTACTGGAATTTGCATTCAAATACCTGTATGATTTATTCTTGCAAGATAATTGCATGATATTTACAGGCAAATTCCGGTAGCATCATTACCAGAGAATTCAATTAGCACGTAGTTAGCTGTGACACAAATTCACTTCATGTGCTTGTTTCCGTTCATATTATGGTACCGTGTCGTTTTCTACGACAAAATGCCTGCACACCATACCGTGCAAACTTCCAAGTGTATGAACATACCCTAAGGATACGTTCATACACTTGGCAGTTTGCTAGGTATGGTGTGCAATTATCTCGCAAGAATCAATCATACAGGTATTTGAATGCAAATATCAGTATCACTGTTACAAGTGTGACTACAGATATATTTCTACTCATGTCGTTCGATTTGGTAAAGATGCATGTTATATGCACGTTTCCGTTCATATTATGGCACCATGTGATTTTCTATGACGAAATGCCTGAAAAACCATACTGTGCAAACTTGCCAGCGTATGAACGTACCCTAAATTCTGGTGTGCCCTGCTCATATGATATATGAATTAATAATTTATTGGACAAAGCATACATATCGTATTGGCAAATATTAAAGATGTATTTAGTTGATCCATTTTATCAGTTGACAAGACCTTTTGTTGATAAATAAGGGTACTTTCACACAGTTGGCAAAATTACACAAAATTCTTCATAGCTGTTCCAATTGAGAAGGTTTGTTTCACACGTGTTGCACATATTTCAGTGCCAATGGTTTAAATTTATATTTCCAATAAAAATGTTCTAATGTTCTAATAGCCGTTTTCTGTCTCAATTAATTGGAGAAAAATTATTTGATTAATAGTGACAAACGCTTTTATTTATTAGTCTCCATCTCTGACTCAAAATATTCATGAGTATCTGTCTCAGTAAATAATGATGTTTATGAAATACTCCCACAGGTGGAGATATTTTATTTATATTTTTTCCCCCTCTTTGTTTTATATTTTTATCTTCGTGTATAATAATATCACATATTGGTATAATTTGTTCAACCACATGCATGCTTGATACATTCATGTTATCTGTGTTTGTAAACGATGTTGTATATAATATACTCTCCCCAGATGGAGGAAATAAAGAAATTCTCCACTTCAAATGTTCAATGTGAGCCCCCGTTACATGGAATTTGCTAACACAAGACAAAGTCAAATTTTCCATTGTCGACTACGTCCAGGGTGTAGAAGCAACCTGAACTACGATTTATGGCGCAATCATTTACAAGACAATCAGTATTGTATATGTGGCGAAGTTGAAACAGTTTCACATTTCTTGCACTATTGCCCATTCTTTGGAGCTGAAAGAGACATAAGGCTCCGCAATCTTAATAATTTGGAAACAAAACACTCTTGGAAGGTTCTAAATCACTTCCCCTATTCAAAAGCATTGAGATATTCGCAAATGTTAAAAAATATGTAGAATAGATTCAAGTCATATCATGTACAGACCTGGGGTATATGATTTAGGCTGTATGCGGTAAATAACTAAAATTGAAATCAATAATTAAAATCAACAATCAAATGCTGTGTAATATCCCAAAGTACCCTGCCAAAAGCGGCTTTGATTGGAGGGGTGGGGCTATGAGGCAAAATATCATTATTAATAACTATAGTTATTTGATAGAGCTATTAGATTCATAAACATTGAATTGTACATTATGTTTTTGTCTGCATGAAACGGTTTTCATTAAAGGTGGATTATCTCTTTGTCAACATGTATTATATAGTTACCATGGTTACCGGGGTATAAACATGTATGATATAGTTACCGGGGTATAAACATGTATTATATAGTTACCGGGGTATAAAGGTGGATTATCTCTTTGTAAACATGTATTATATAGTTACCATGGTTACCGGGGTATAAACATGTATTATATAGTTACCGGGGTATAAAGGTGGATTATCTCTTTGTACACATGTATTATATAGTTACCGGGGTATAAAGGTGGATTATCTCTTTGTAAACATGTATTATATAGTTACCAGGGTATAAAGGTGGATTATCTCTTTGTCCACATGTATTATATAGTTACCAGGGTATAAAGGTGGATTATCTCTTTGTCCACATGTATTATATAGTTACCGGGGCATAAAGGTGGATTATCTCTTTGTCCACATGTATTATATAGTTACCGGGGTATAAAGGTGGATTATCTCTTTGTCCACATGTATTATATAGTTACCAGGGTATAAAGGTGGATTATCTCTGTGTAAACATGTATTATATAGTTACCAGGGTATAAAGGTGGATTATCTCTGTGTAAACATGTATTATATAGTTACCAGGGTATAAAGGTGGATTATCTCTTTGTAAACATGTATTATATAGTTACCAGGGTATAAAGGTGGATTATCTCTTTGTCCACATGTATTATATAGTTACCAGGGTATAAAGGTGGATTATCTCTTTGTCCACATGTATTATATAGTTACCGGGGTATAAAGGTGGATTATCTCTTTGTCCACATGTATTATATAGTTACCAGGGTATAAAGGTGGATTATCTCTTTGTCCACATGTATTATATAGTTACCGGGGCATAAAGGTGGATTATCTCTTTGTCCACATGTATTATATAGTTACCGGGGTATAAAGGTGGATTATCTCTTTGTCCACATGTATTATATAGTTACCAGGGTATAAAGGTGGATTATCTCTTTGTAAACATGTATTATATAGTTACCAGGGTATAAAGGTGGATTATCTCTTTGTAAACATGTATTATATAGTTACCAGGGTATAAAGGTGGATTATCTCTTTGTCCACATGTATTATATAGTTACCGGGGTATAAAGGTGGATTATCTCTTTGTAAACATGTATTATATAGTTAAAAAGGTGTGGTTGTTTAGCTAACGAACAACAGTGGTTACTGTTAACGGAGACCAGAAATTTCATGGTGTAATTTTATCACAAATAAACATTAATTATACTCATTATCGTTTATAACTATGGAATAAAACAATACAACCAATCAATCTGGGACATTCGACGTTCGGTACTTAGCCATAGGAACAGCCTAATGCTCTCTATCGCTATATGGTATCACCCGAATGGTCTGTTCTAAAAATAGAGAAATAAACGGTCCCAATAAAATATTCGAAATAAAATCAATATTAATTGATAGAAGCCTTTCCGGACAGGGGTCTTCAGTTCATATTTATTATTTTATATATACCCACGCAACTATTTCAAATTTGTTATTTAAAGAGATAATCCATCTTTAAATATTATATATGTGTATATAGGAGATGGCATAAGATAAGCACTATGCTTACTGCCAAATCTTATTATAACCAACATTCCATCATCATACCGTTAATTTTGTACAATACTGCTATTTTCAGATATGTGAGAACTCATGGGGGACACAATGGGGAGAGAATGGATATTTCCGGATTTTGAGAGGATCCAATGAATGTGAGATCGAGTCGTTCATTGTGGGTGTGTTCGGAAGAGTAACCGGTGACAGAGCGCTAATGCGTGTACTAAATCGAGCACGCCGTCGGAAAAACCAGGGTCGCAGACGACAGGCGAGGCACACGAGGAATTCGTAGAGACATGCGCAGATGATGCGTGAAAGTAACCTTCGCTCCACATGGTCTGATCACAAATTTCGCTCTACCACCTCTGGTTAAGTGGTCCTGCTAATTTGATATATGATGTTGGTGAATCGGCCAAAGTGATGCTGACAGTGAAAAGTACAGTTATCATTCTCAAATTATCATGTTCACGGCCTTTGGCTAATCCTATATATGACGTGATATGGTATTGTGTCTGAAAAGACGTTAACCCCCAATCAATGATTCAATCAACCATGAAATATCAGAGAACACAAAATAAAATATGCAGGCATTATTAAACTAATTTCAAATATAATAAATGCTCTTGCATTTTGTAAATGTACAATTGGTCTTGCTCTTAATCGTTCTGAAAGCCTCCGAAATGACAATTTATGAGAACTAACGGAAGTTTTCTTAATCATTCCATGACTGGAGCTTCCTGAAATTTTGCGAAAATCCTGTGCAATGCATTCTCTTATATATGCGAGTCTCACATAGGGAGCCTCGCATATATCAGAGAATACATTGGCCTAACACTAATTACTTTGACCTTGTAAGCCATTGCATTCTCTAAAAGTTGATATCTGGTCATCGAAACCTCCTATTAACTCCTTTGTGACGGGAGCTGTGCTGGTGCAGCATTAAAGATCATGTGCCGATGCATGTTCTTATATATGTTAGTCTCCCATAGGGAGACTGGCATGTATATATAACAGAATGTACTGGCTTACAAGGTCAAGGTAAATATTGTTAGACCAATGTTCTCTTATATATGGAAGGCTCCCCATGGGAGACTCGCATATATAAGAGAATGCATTGGCACAGGGTTTTCGCAAAATATCAGGAAGCTCCAGTCATTTTTGCCCACCAACAACAAAGCAAGTTAGCAGAACCACTTAGGCCCCTTCACATATTACGCTACCATTCGGTTAGCTATCCGTTTAGCTTGACGGATTTAGTTTTCTTTAACTATTCTTAGAGCACAATCCCATTGTTGTAATCGTTCCCTGATTTTTGGTAAAGTACACCAATTCCGAAGGCTGTCGAAGGAATATTTAAATGATTATCCCATTGTTCGGCACCCGCAACTCATAAAGCCCGGTTCCATATCCCCGATTTCCCACCCCGAATGTTCCCGAATGACTCCCGAATCATAATTTTGCAAAAATCGTGGAGTAAGTTCGGGACAAGTCGGGACAGTAAATTTTTACCCCCGAACATGATCGGGGATATCGGTGCTATCGGGGTCGATTCGGGACAATTCTGGACTCGCTCCCGACAGTTTTGAAATGTTCAAAACTATCGGGAACCAAGCCGAATCGCTCCCGAATTGTCAATCATCGGGAGAAATTCGGGAGCAATTCGGCACCTATTCGGGAGTAGTCGGCATTATTCGGCAATATTCGGGTGGATATTCTGGAGTAGTCGGCAGTATTCGGTATGTTATTCCATGTGTGGCTGCTTTTATACTGAGAACCGGTGTATCTGCAAAATTCGGCATCGATTCGGAACGTTCGGCAGCAATTGAATACCAATTCGGTATTTATTCGGCATCAATTCGGTACCAGTTCGGCATTGATTCGGGGTATTCGGCAACAATTCGGTGTAAGTCGGTAGTAATCTGGGCAATTCGGCAGCCACTCGCACGAAATTTCGGTATCAGTTCGGGATAATTCTTGATCATTCGGGAAGAAATTCGGAAGCATTCTGGAATACTCGGCAATGTTCGGGACGATTAAATTTTGTCATAATTCGGCATAAGTTCGGCGGCTCTTTGGAATAAACTCGTCCAGAATGATCTCGAATGCTGCCGATTTGGTCTGGTCCCGAATTGGTGCCGAATATACTAATTCGGGACAGAAAATCGGGAATATGGAACCGGGGCTTAACAGACAAATCGCACTGGCGCTTCAAAATGGGACCAGTCCGTGTTGTTTCGGACGTATCTACATGTATTCACATTCAACGGCGATCAGTTCATGTTAATCACGTTTTTGGGCTTGGCTAACCGGCTATTGCGTCCAATCGCGGCCAGCGCACGGCACACTTCCAGTTTATTGCATTATGTGGGATAAATTGTGCTCTAAGTCGGTCAGAGCACGCGAATTGTTCTTTACCAGAATAAATCTCGTCTTCGACTCGATTGATTCTGGTAATGAACAATTCTTGTGCTCTAACCATTACTCAGAAAGAAACGATAGGATTCGCGTCAACACTTTGTTATCATCCCATTTTTGTGACAAACTGTTTCGTTCGATTCACTTGAATATAGAGCTTTACTCGAGCAACCTTTTTGTATTATCAACCGACTTTCATGGAATTATCATTGCTGAAACAGAATCATCTGATCGCATATATAAATACCGTTTTGCTGCAATGCCTGTTTGGTTCAAATCTTCCCCGTGACAGCATGAAGACTTGTATAGCCAACGAGCATTTAATCCTTTCTTTACTAAATACTCATTGACGAGTAGTTACAATAAGAAATGTTCAGATAATAAGTTCAACAAACGACCATAAGTCGTTTTTTAACTTATGATCTGAACATTTCTTACCGATTAATAGTACTCCCTCTGCACTTGTATTATATATTTGTATGCCTGTCGTCTGCTCATATTTTCCATGCACACCCCTCCAAATGAATAATATACTATTCCTATGTCTACTTTTATAAATTAATGGGAGAATCCATTTGGTAAAGAAAGGTTTATTCTCACAAAAACTTCTGCTGCAAAACAGCCCCGTGTGAGCCGATGTAGTTTTTCGAGGAATATGCACACGTGCCCCCTCCTCACCAATAAAAGTTTTTGTATAATTGTATCCAGGGATGTGGCTAGACGGTTTCCCTTTTGGCAGAGGGGTGTTCACCTTAAAATTTCGAATTGCACCCCACCCATTGAAGCATACCAAAATATCCCCTAGTCCGAGAAATTCAATTAGCACCACCCCCCCCCCCCCCCCCCCCACCGGTTGAAATTTCCTAACTGTATCTCAAGATTTCCAACTGTTGGAAAGTGGAAATTCCTAACTCATTGCCATTTAATTTAATCCGAACAAAATAATCGACAGTATGAGAACTCTTTCTAGATTTGGTCAAAAACACACTTTTCTTACTATATACATGTATATGCTGCTTGGAATATCAGAAGTTATATTTGGACTGAAATTTGCAAGTGATGTTGCGTCAGGTCTGAAATTTCTAAGTGACGAGACGCCCCAACCCCACTCCTGTTGCCACGTCCTTGTACCTATCTATATGACAACTTTTCAGGCTGTAAATTTTAACCCATCCATGACTGGAGATTCCTGAAATTTAGCGAAAACCCTGTGCAAATGCATTCACTCATATATGCGAGTCTCCCATAGGGAGCCTCGCATATATAAGAGAATAAATTGGCATAACAATATTTACCTTGATATTGTAAACCGGTGAATTATCTTGTATATGGAGACTCACATACATAAGAGAAGGAACTGGCACATGATCTTTAATGCTGCACCAGCGCAGCTCCCGTGATGGAAGGGCTAAACGTCCCTGTAATTTACTATAAATCAGGAAGCCTGAAACGTGTAACATTACTATAGAATAATTAAAACTTTGTGCATAATTATTATAGTGTATCCTGGATACAATTACAAGAACAACATCATTATTATAAAACCATATTTCAAGACTATAAATAGCTATTGGTGAGTAAAATACAACTCAAACTGAAGATTGTGTATATTATATTTGTATATTAAATGGCATCATAAATTGGTTTATTTCTGATGTAGCCGAGCGTATTTCTCGGTTAAATCTCAGATGAAATGAAATTTGCATTGATTGAGTTTGCTAACAAAATAGAGTTCTCCCTATTGATACGCTCAGAACATTTTTGCGAGATTTCTGTTCTAACATGTGTCACTTCTACTGTCCGGGAATGTGATAAGAAATTCTAAATAAAATTGATATTAGTTAATATAAGCTTTGCCGAACAACAATCCTCGATTCATATCTCGTAACATATACATCGGAATCACAGTGGGCAGGAATCTGTTATTATGGATAATTAAATAATTCTTTGCAAATCCTGTTTCTGACAACTTAAGCCTTTCGATGAACATTTTTGGAATTGATCTGGATTTAATGACGAATATATCTGGAATTATATGTCTGATCGGGGTGGGGTTCCTTTTCTACTCGTAGAGTAGCCTCTTGTGGAGTGATGGGTAATGACAAATAGTGAATAGTGTTTTTACTTTTTAAAGGCAATTTTTATCCTGAAGCTACTATTTTTAGATGCTGTCCCTTTCCCAAGAATTATATATTTACCATAATAAAAGATCCCTGCCTCCTGTGCCCGGAATCGATATAAAACTTGCCAGGATGATATACACCATCTTTATCTTTCCCAGTCGTGCACACGTATATCCATACGTGTGTGTATGAGTATATTACTCAACCATGATATGAAACTGTCCTGCATAGAATTACAACTCAAGTTCAAATTGCAATTAATAGAGAGAAGACAGCTTGAGAACAGTTTAAACGCCAATTAATTTTCGAACTCCCAGTCACATTATATATAGCATATGCCATGTTATATACCATTTGAAAGAGGAAGCTCCAAAACATAGTGTTATCAACTTATCCGGTGTAATAAACTGTGAAAATGTTGTTTTTGATGAGGTACCGATGTATTTTCTGTGCTTAAGTTTCATCTGGAAATATACTGCAAAGTCTATTATTTTCAAGGGAAGGTGATTAACTCTATATCTTAGTTTAAATTCTGGGAGCGAAATTGGGGAAATGGTTTCAGCTATTTGCTATTACTCTATGGGCAACTTCTGTGTCACAGACGTTCTAAAATGGTGATGATTTATAGTATTTTAATCAAATTGTATGTCATAGATTGTTATCAAGACACTATAAAAAAAAATCAGTGACTCGAAAATTAAATGGGCTTTAAAAACTCTCAATGCTTCTTCGTTCGTGTTCATATCTATGGATGGATATGCTATATATATATTATTTTTGTTATTGAAATATATCGTTGTAAAATGTGCTAAATGTTTTGTAAATAATTGTGCATATGTGTAGGCCTATGTGTATTTGCATTTTCTATAGCTTTATAAGTGACGTTCCCGAAGCAATACTTTTCAGAGGCGGAGACGTGGCTATACGGTGTGGTATGTCGACGCTTAACCCTACCTTGGGAAGGACACACACGTTAACCCTTTACCCAACAGAACGGCCCTGTGCCCATGCATTCTCTTATATATGCGAGTCGACCATAGGTCGCCTCGCATATATAAGAGAATACATTGGCTTAACACATATTAAAAATGTTAAAATTGTCAAAGAATGTAGAAAAATATTATAAAAATTGTTGAAAAAATGTAAGAAAAAATTATAAAATTGTTAAAGAATGTAAGAAAAAATGGTAAAAAGTGTTTTTTAGGCCAATGCATTCTCTTATATATGCGAGGCGACCTATGGCCGACTCGCATATATAAGAGAATGCATTGGCACAGGGCATAACTGTAACCATCACAATGTGGTCAATGGACCGGTTACAATGATATCCATATTTGTATGGTGTTATTGAGACAGGCCGAAGATATTTTAGGCTGTTGAAGCTTTATTTGGGCGTTTTTGGCCGGTTTGTTGGGTAAAGGGTTAAAGATAACTATAACTATCAGAATTCTTAATTCTAGTTGAAGAAGAATTATATTATGATGCCAATACTAGCCAGGTTCAGCCAAACGTTCGTGTAACTTGTAAGCATGGCGTCATTGCCAACGACAGTCATATGACTCACGTGACCATTTCGCATATAAACGTTCAGCATTACGAAACTTGTAGCAATGCATGATGGGTGGTGATGCCACCACTGAAAGGTTGTCTCTGCCACCGAGTTATTGATTAAAGGTGCTGCTACAAGCCGGCCGATATCTCAAAACGCGTAGCTTTTGTGACTTAAAATCACATGATCTTTCCCGTCAAGTGTATATCCATAGCAACAGTGACGGTTTATATTTTTCACTTAACCGATTACATGCTCTATGACACTTCTAAACATTGCAATATTACCCAGGTAATTTATACAATACCATAGTAACACAAGTTACACGTACGTGTGGCTGTACCTGGCTACTATCAAACTTCTACACGCGTAATTTACAAGACTGTAATATTTCGAGTACTAAAAATCAATTTGTTTTATCAAAATAAGATCTTTCTGCGCCGGCAAATCACATTTCCCCACTGTCGGCACGGCGTTGGTCGCGCTCATTATGTCAATAGAAGATTTGATAACCCCTCTTCGCTACAAGTTATTTATTATACATATATATAACACGTTCGACACAAAACTTACAAACTGAATGACCGTGTACGTGTATGCGAAATGGTTAAATGAGTCAGTTGACTTTCGTCGCCAATGGCAACAAAGGTTACAAGTTACACATACGTGTGGCTGAACGTGGCTAATGTTGTTCCAAACGCAGTTTGATTGCATCTTCCTGGTAGTTGAGGAATTCGGATAGGGGCAAATTGCATCTCAGGCTGGGGCGCAGAGAGATTTGATAACAATGTGATGACTCCAGTGCGCACGCCGTCCTACACTACCCAAAAAGCCACGTCTCTGATAAATTCATATAAACGCTACGTTATGTGTTATGTCCATATAGCAACGAGTCATATTTAATGTTATACGAATTAAATCATGTTATTGTTGGTTATGATCGCATTGTTTGTTTCTCTTACATACCGGGACGTGGCCACGGGGTGTTTTGGGTTCAAAATGTTCAACAGTTGGAAATTTCTTATCTGACACAAGATTAGTTGGAAATGTTACATAACATATAGTTTGAAATAATTCCCATAATCGAAATTCCAACCAGCAACTATACTGGGGAACTATACTGGGGAACTATACTGGGGAACTATACTGTGAACTATACTGGGGAACTATACTGGGGCGTGCAACTATACTGGGGAACTATACTGGGGAACTATACTGGGGAACTATACTGGGGCGTGCAACTATACTGGGGAACTATACTGGGGAACTATACTGGGGAACTATACTGGGGAACTATACTGTGAACTATACTGGGGAACTATACTGGGGAACTATACTGGGGCGTGCAACTATACTGGGGAACTATACTGGGGAACTATACTGGGGAACTATACTGGGGAACTATACTGGGGAACTATACTGTGAACTATACTGGGGAACTGTACTGGGGAACTATACTGGGGAACTATACTGGGGAACTATACTGGGGAACTATACTGGGGCGTGCAACTATACTGGGGAACTATACTGGGGAACTATACTGGGGAACTATACTGGGGAACTATACTGGGGAACTATACTGGGGCGTGCAACTATACTGGGGAACTATACTGGGGAACTATACTGGGGAACTATACTGGGGAACTATACTGGGGAAATTGTTTATTTTAGACCATTAGCAGGATATTTTTCTACTTATGATCAAACTTTTTTTTGGTCTGAAAATATGTTGAATATTTCCACCAAGAGGGTGTAATTTTGCATGTTATGGTTCAAGGTGGATCTCGCTGGTGCAGTTGGATATTTCAAGGTCCCTGATTACACCTTCTGGAAACACGACGAGGCGTCAAATTGAAATAAATATGGTGGATTGACAAAAAAATTACAACAGGGTAATTTCATTTATGATATATGGTGACCACAGGTATTAGGCACAAATTTTTTATTTTTTTTAATTAATGAAAATCTCGGAAAGGTATCTATCTCATTTTTGATAGAGGTCAGCATTTTTCTCCACAAAAGCAACATTTTATTTTTTATTGAGCTGTAATTGCAGCACTATGTGACCAAATAATCATAGTTTTCAAAAAAGTTTGGTTCGCCATCGTATTTGAGATTAGTGAACATAGAAAAACATTTAAAGTTGATAAATCAAATTTATTTGGTTGGTCGGTCCAATGAAAAATAAAAAATCAAACAATCAAACAATCCAACCCATAAATCCAACCCATAAATCACCGAAATCTATATTCTAATCATCAAACTAAATAGCCCTATTGTCAAACAGACGTTGTTTCACGGTGGACAGCTAATTTTTTCTTCTTTTTTTCCGTCAGTTTTACAGATTTGTTTTCGCGGGAGGCCATTTTGAAAGTGCGAAACAAACTCGAGAAACGCTGCAGTAAATGACTCCAAATTAAAATAATTTTACATCGATACAAAAAAATGTGTTATGTAATTCCTTATCTAGTGGGTATTATATACCGCATGATTTTTGTCATTAAGAATGCCGGATATCAATTAAAAGAGAGATATTAAAATTAATTTAATAAAGTTCAAGTTAGTTTCGCTTTCAGTTTTTCAAAATGGCCTCCCGCGAAAACAAATCTGTAAAACTGACGAAAAAAAGGACATAAATCGTTATTAAACTCGATGTATGTCGAGTACAACCCCCAAATTAGCTGTACTTCACGAAACAACGTCTGTTTAATTTAGTTTGATGATAATAGTATAGATTTCGGTGATTTAGGGGTTGGATTATTTGATTTTTTGATTTTTCATTGGACGGACGTTTCGGGTACCAACAAATAAATTTTATTGACAACTTCGAATGATTTTCTATGCTCACTTGTTTAAAGTACGACGGAAAGCTAAACTTTAACCCAAAATATGATTACTTGGGCACATAATGCTAGAATTCCAGATCAATTTTATATAAACCCCTCGCATCGGTTTCTCATTGATGGAAATACCTTTTGAAAAGATGAATCAGTAATGAGTATTTTTATGTCTGCCAGATTATTGAAAACGTGGTTGACTAATATTTATGTTGTTTTATGTTGGTTTGGTCCTTTCTTTGATAAAAAATAGTCCTGCAAATGGCTGCCATAATACTAAAATATGCAATGAAAAATGTTTTTATTTATTTTCGAGCAGCCAGTAATGATTTAGGATGGTATAGACTAAGACACCCTATAGTTGGGTTCATAGTCTAGATAATTCAGTGGGGTTTTTTTTATATTTCCTGTCAAACTGTCTATCGACCTACATGAAAAAAATGTTGTTTTATTTTTTAAAACCCTTTTTTTTTCATAATTCGAACATATCTCTCATATTGTAATGGTAAACCATGTTGTTATAATACTATAGTATAAAGGATAATGATTTTTCTCTTCAATTTAATTGTTTGAAATTGAGATTTTTTGAAAATTCACGAATTAGGCGCCTCCTTAAGTATGTTAAAGAAAATCCTCAAGTATTCCCTGACCGCGTTTTATAGTGATATCGTGAATGTTGCAATTGAGGTGGGGCTCATGCAGTCCTCTATAAACCAGTTTACCCTTGTGTGCGTATATTCCCTAGAAGGTCATATTTGTGATCCACGTAAATTGGGCAAGTGTATTAGATAACAGTCTGAAGTAATCTACATATACCCACATATAAAATAGTGGGTCAGATGACCTTTCGATGAGCTTTCTTTTTCCAACCCCGGGCTTCCAAGAAATGAAAGGTTTGTTGGAATACGACCTGTCACTAACTCGCGGCTATATTGGATCCACCAGGTCCGGTTCCGTAGTTTTACTTAGCTTTCCATATATGGAAGTCATGAATAATTCAAAAGCTCCATATATGGAAATGCTACTCCAAAACTTTGACCTGTATCACTAAAACCACGGAACCGGGGCTCGAATCTATG
Source organism: Siphonodentalium dalli (assembly GCA_032622095.1). Classification (NCBI taxonomy): domain Eukaryota; kingdom Metazoa; phylum Mollusca; class Scaphopoda; order Gadilida; family Siphonodentaliidae; genus Siphonodentalium; species Siphonodentalium dalli. Next base: position 24,989,134 of record CP136069.1, read on the forward strand.
AAACCACGGAACCGGACCTGGTGGATCCAATATGGCCGCGAGTTAGTGACGGCGTATACGATAGACCCAGTATCCGTATGCATCTGAGTGTATGTTTACAAAGACCGCGGTTAGGCACTTAAACGAGTATATGTGATGTGGTTTCTACGAGCTTAATTCATCCAAAGGATCATCATCACTTGTCTCCAATGAGAGATGACCACGTGATCATGAAATTACTATAAATAAACACAATTTACGAATATTTAATCATAAATGAGCTGCTTTCTGGGCGACTGGGCGAGAGAATTCGGAGGATCCTCCCTTGGAGACAAGTAATCGCATCTCTCCAGAACACTGGCAGGTATCGTGTCATTATCTCCGAATCGTACGATCCGCTCTGGGAGATTCCGGCGAATATTGGGCGTGATTAGATCTATTTTGGTTCCTAATTGCGAATGGTAAGCTGGATTAACGTCATCCGAAACCTTTTTCAACGAGCGACTGGTCGGATGTAGATGAGAGTTCTTCTTCTCCATTTGCATGTACCTCGACAAGTCTCTGACTCTCATCATCTGAGGCGTGAGCGTCGGAAGACGAGTGTGATAACATGCCGTGTTGTTGACCTTGGTCCTTAGTCCTCGGGATGATGGGTAAAATAACTTCTGTTCCATTGATCGGTGCCACCAGGAGCAGTGAATTTTGTTGTAGGGTTCACCGACGTGTTTCGCCTGCATCGCCTGGCATGCTCCAACAATGTCCTCGAAGACGACCACGGCCGTATTCGGGGAGATCTTTTTGATGTGTGCTATTTCCCCGAAGTTGGAGAGCATGTAGTTGAGTGACGATATGTCGTAGCCTTGAACATTCTTCCTGAGTTGCCAGCGGACGGTGATAGTTGACAGTGGGAACTGGAAAACGCCATTCTTTTCGAAGTCCTCCCTTACGCTGCCAGTTGACCTGTAGTGAAAATAATTAAAGATACTAAATCCGATCAGAGGGTCCCTATATTATCAAGATACAACAACAACAACAACATTTCTTCAAAATTAGCTTTAGTTATCAGAATCGATTAATTGCAACAAAATAATGCTAACCACTGTCAACTATGGTATCAAATTTCCCAAAACGTGTTATTTATCAACATTTTGTTCAACAAACTATGGCCGTATTATCACTTGAGTATTCACGAAATAGCCCGCATTACCACTTGTTTTTAGAGTTATCCATCTTCATCCGCAATTTTGACCGAGACCTTCCGATTGACGGCGTGTTTCTGGGCCACAAATAATTGATATAACAAAATTCAAAAATCTATATCTGATCACTCTAAGCTTTTATGTGTGGGTTCCTCGATTCGAATCAAATATTTTTTATTTTAAGGTAACAACTCATCGTTGAGTATTTAGTAAAGAAATGGTTACACTTATTATTAATAAGTTATTAATTTCATCTGTCCTCTTCCGGTGGGGTATCAAATTAGCCCCATCGTGTACATTTATTATTATACTAAATATCTATAATGTTGATGTTGTGAAAAGATGTGTTTGGCTGAATGTTTGATATGTTGGCTTTACCAGCCGCTAGATCATAATATAGAAAAACGTCGTCAGTCTCGTGGTGAACTATAAATACACGAGTGTATATGTGCCAGTATACAGAGGATGCATTAAATTGATATTCATTGAAAATTAAATTACTCCAATATACATGTAAAAAGGAAACTTGCAAAAAGAAACGTCAACACTAGAAGTTAACTCTGAGAATTTGTTTAAAAAGTGGATGACACAGATTGATAGACAAGCAAATGGATCGAGTAATCTTATGAAAAGACAATGTTGACGCTCACATCAAGCCGAATCGACGCTAAAAACGCAATGTCTGTTTCGAATAAATGAGTGTTATTGTTATCATAACTCCACCCATGCATATATATTTGAAGGAGATACCCGGGCTAGGATTCCCCTTATACCTGAGTTGAGGATTTTTCACCCAAATCCAAGATGGCGGCCAAAATGAGCACCAGAAATTGAAAAATCGCCGAAAATCGCTGAGTTTACTCCACATATACTTACCATTGTGAGTTGGGAACATTGAGGCGAAGAAACTCTAGGTTGTGGTCGGTACGGTTCAAAAAAGAAGTACGTGTGCCGTCAACACTAGGGGACATGTTCAACGCGAAGAACAGCTAGAGTAATGTCAATGTTGCGTTGACGAGAAATTGAATCAGTTCAACAAACGTTGGGTTCACCAAGTGATTTCTTGACAACATCACCATTACACGACCATGTGCCTGAACGGGACATAACTACTATATTATAAAGTTATCACGTATGAGCATAAAGGTCACGTTCGATCTTTGAAGGATTTCCCCAAAGTTCACAGCCATAGTCGTGGAGACTAAATTCTTCTTGAAACACACACACAGTGAAATAAATGCACCACAGTTCCTTCCATTTTGTTTCATCACACCGCCCTCGTACTGACAGTAACCTGGGCGAGGGTGATAACAACGCATACCTTCCATCTGTACATGACATACCACCACACTATCAATGACATTATCATTAGCATATACGGCTGTTCTGGGAAGGCTAGAAAAGTATTATCCAGACAAAAGCATACGCCTGGTCCAGTTGATTGAGAACGGCTTCCAAGCGGATGTGGAAATACAACATTGCCACACCAAAAACACCGATATATGTGACATTCTCTATATCTGAAACATATAACTGGTCAAGAAGTAAGGCTAGTCTGTATTTTATGGTCTTCTCCTCGGAATGAAACAGCCAGAAACGTTCGAAACACTGTTGTCCACGTTTGTCAATGCGTTCGCTAAGTTTGGGAGTTGACGAACCATCTATTGGTATTATTCTTATCCAGATTATCTTATATACATTATATCTCCAATTCTCCGAGAACCATTATTTCCCTCTGAACTATATCCATCCATCACTTATTGGGGGCGGGGCATGCAACCAAATGGGAAAATACTTCATATAAGCCGTCTTGATGTCTGATCATCGTTTCCATATATTATCATTTCTATTTTGCAGTTATGTGTCATTTATGTGTCATTTATGTGTCATTTATGTGTCATTTATGTGTCATTTATGTGTCATTTATGTGTCATTTATGTGTCATTTATGTGTCATTTATGTGTCATTTATGCGTCAGTTATGTGTCATTTGTATATCATGTTACTTGTTTGGATTTGGAAATATAAATATGTTTTTTGTTTTGTTTTTTTGTTAATTTTTTTATTGATAAAGAAGAATAATAACAAAAGAAAGAGACAAAATACATTCACTCATTCATGCTCTCTGTCCAAAACATGGAAGAGTTTCACTCTTCCATGCCCTGGCCTACTTTCTTACCTGTGACATGCAATTAGAAAATATTTAAAGCCACACTATGTGTTAGGACAATTTTAACAGTCATCGTTCAACTTAAAAGCAAGACCAATAATCGATACTAGGTACTACCTTGATATATTTTTTGCCTGAAAAGGACTTTCTTTAGCAACAACAATGATAATAAAAAACAATAGATTATTTGTTTGTCTTCAGAATAACTTTAAATTTCCCTTATTAACCGACTAAAGTGGTCGATGGTTTGCAATATTTAAGGTTTGCAAATTCAATGTTCCAACACTATGTGCAGCTTTAATTGATTTAAGTTCTGAATTTAACATAAACAGTTTAATTAGTAAATTTAACCATATTGAGACCGTATTGTAAATATTGTGAATATTGCCTGGTTCGATAGCAAAGGGGAAAAATACACAACGCTCGCTTGAATTGCGTTTGGGACTGTGATTGTAAAATGTTGTGATGTGGTTAAGCATACCATGTATATATTGACGTTCTTGTGGACTGTATTACCAATAAGAATGAGAATGATCGCTCGGGTACCGGGTAATTGATTTATGCTGTGTGTTGTTCAGGGTCACTGTTAAGGTAGGGTATACTTTGAGTCTGTAAAAAACAGGGTTTTTAATATAATATTATATTATTTTATTTTTAAGGCATTTCGCAGTGCCAGCCACTGATTATCGAAGTCGTGATTCATGTTACATTTTGCGTTGTATCTCTCGCATTCATACCTAAATTGAAGATCGCAAAGGAACGGGCGAAGCGACAGCTGTGTCGGTGTGAATTTGGTCCTATATATATATTGTTTCAACACTAGTAGGAAAAGGTTAATTTTTGAATATCTGTATTCATGGTCGATACCTATAATGATATTCTTTTTTGTTAGATCAATTGGAACTTGGTTGTTTCTTGTCCATGTTTTAATTTCTAGTATAAAGGTTTGGACGTGGGGACAATCCCAGAAAATATGAGATATGGTTTCCTGTACATTTTGACAGCGATTGCAAAAATCGTCGAGTCTAAGGTTAGCCATCTTCAGAAATTTATTGGTACTAATAATTCGTGTGTTTATTCTGAATTGGAGCCACTGTAATTTCGTATCCATTGTCGTTTTAAAGGGCATGCTCAAATGTTCTTCCCAATTTTCTATCTTCTCGCCTATTTCGTATTCCCATTTTTGGCATGCATTCGGCATATTTGTCCCATTTGTTAGAGTTTTGTAAAATAATTGCCCGCCTTTTACGTCACGGAGTATCGGAGCGAGATTGTTGGGTAGGAATGGACATGGCATACGGATTAAGCGTTGATTAAGAGAACTTGCCAATGAGAAAATCTGACGCTTTATGTTGTTGATTGTTATGAAATCGACGCGGATGTTGAAAGTTGCATATAATGTGAATGGGGTATGGAATTTATTATCTGATTGGAATAGATCATTTATATAATATATTCCCGCCTCTTTCCACGACTTCAAGTTGATCGACGAACCTCCGATTTTTATGTTCGGATTATTCCAGATAGTTGAGGCCATAATATTATCATTTGCATTATTTAGTCGCATAAATTTACACCATGCGCGGAAGACGTCTCTCCAGAATGGATTTGCGAACTTGTCTGTTTGCTTTACAATATAATTTGCGTGGTATGTGAGAAAGAGTGGGTCGTTTAAGAGAGGGGTGGTATTGCATAGTGAAGCCCACTTCGATTGTTTGCAAATCAAACGTCGTATCCAGGTAATTTTCATGGCGGCATCAAAGTTTTCAACATTAATCATCTTCAAACCTCCGTACATATGGTCAGCACATAATTGTTTTCTTTTTATTCTATCGCGTTTGGAATTCCAAATGAAATTATATAGACAGGTATTTAGGGCTTTCAAAAAGGCTGTATCCGGACTTGGGAGAGCTATAAATAGGTGTGTCAATTTAGGTAAGATTAGTGATTTGATAACTGTTATTCTACCTAAAGGGGTCAGGAGTCTGTGTTTCCAAATTTTTGTGGTCCTATCAATATCTTCGAGTTTATAACTGTAGTTTATATTCATGTTTGTTAAATTGGTGTCGAAATGAATGCCTAGAAAATTAAAGGTGTTTACGGTAGACAGGTTTAATTCCGAAAGCACTTGTCGTATTTTATTTTGTGACTCAATCCCTATCCACGCTGCTTGACATTTTTCAGGATTTATGCGCAGACCCGATACCCGAGCAAATTCGTCCAGTGTTAAGTACGATTCGCGTAGACTATTTTCAGAACCATCAAGTATGAGCGTCGTGTCGTCCGCATATTGTGTTATTTTGTACTCTGAACCGCCGAGGAAAATCCCTTTAATTGTATTGTTTTGTCGTATCATTAGCCCTAAAACTTCGGCACAGAGGAGGAAGATATACGGGGATATTGGGTCACCCTGGCGGCAGCCTCTCCCTAACATGAAGCTCTGAGAAATATGGCCATTAATCAGAATAGATGAACTGGCATTCTCGTACAAAATTGATATCCATTTTTTTACTGCATCTCCAAAATTAAAAAGGTCAAGACATTTTCTTATAAATGACCAGGAAACAGTGTCAAATGCTTTTTCAAAATCGATAAGGAGTAGTAGGCCAGATTTATTTTCTTGCTTTGTCCTGTGAATTATGTCATATATAAGTCGGGTGTTGTCACCTATATACCTACCAGCTAGAAACCCAGTTTGATCGGAGTTGATTATAGATGGGAGCACACGTTTTATTCTGTCAGCTATGCATGACGAGGCTAGTTTGTAGGATGTATTCAAGAGGGTGATGGGACGCCAGTTTTTTATCATCTGCCTATTTTTATCCTTTTTTGGTATCAACGTTATAATGCCTTGTTTTTGTGTGATTGATAGCTCCCCCATTGAAAACGATTCATTGAGCGACTCTGTTAAGAAGGGGCCAAGGTCAGACCAAATTTTTTAATAAAATTCATAAGTGTATCCGGATGGCCCTGGGCTTTTATTATTTTTGGTGGTCTTAAGCGCATCTGTTAATTCTTGCAAGGTTAAAGGTCCTTCAATACTCGAGGCCTGCATGTTGCTTAGTTTAGGAACGGTTCCATCGTTAAGAAGGGATTTTAAATCGCGATCGTCCATTGACCTATATGAGTATAAATTAAGATAAAAATTTCGGACTTCTTTCATGATATCGGTTTGTTTTGTGATTGTACTATCATTCGCCACTGTCAGGCTGGTCAGGGCTTTGGAAATGTAATTACGTTTTTCTAAATTTAGAAAATATTTTGTTGGTTTTTCGCCTTCCTCTATCCATTTTGCACGAGATCTAACCATGGTTCCGCGGATTGTTTCTCTTCGCATTGCTTCCATTTCGACTTCTACTTTTTCTAAGTCTTCCATTATTTTTTGCTTTTCTTCAGAGCTATATGATGGATGCTCAAGATCAGAAATAATTTTTGCCTTTTTTAATGTTAGATTTTTCTCAATTTTTATTCGCTCACGTTTTCGATTTGCAGAAAATCGTATAGTAGCGCCTCTGATATCAAGCAACACTGCGTCGAGAAATAGTCGTTTTCCAATGGAGCAATTTTTAATGCTTTTTTCCTCATTTGAGGAGTAAGAATATCTTATTTTGTTTTCAGCTATGATTCCTTTTACTAAGTCGACATATTCTCTACAGTATAACAGAGAATTATTAAATTTCCAAAAACCTGGACCAGTCTTGATGTCACTGACGTTTAATGGGAGTGAAATAATAGAATGATCTGTTTTGTATCCGGGTAAAATTGTCGGTCCTTTTCCCACTAGATTAAGGAGGTCCTCCGAAATTAAAAAGTAATCTAGCCTCGCCATTTTAATTGGTGATTTTCTTCTCCACGTATAGCGTCTTTCTTGTTTGTTAAATAATCTCCACACGTCAACTAGTTCGAGGCTGCCGGAAAGGTCCGCAACTTCATTTTGGGCGAGGGGGTTGTTTAAATGTTTGTAGTTATAAGTGTCTAAGTCTTGTTTCTGTACCAGATTCCAGTCTCCATATATGTGACATTCTCTATATCTGAAACATATAACTGGTCAAGAAGTAAGGCTAGTCTGTATTTTATGGTCTTCTCCTCGGAATGAAACAGCCAGAAACGTTCGAAACACTGTTGTCCACGTTTGTCAATGCGTTCGCTAAGTTTGGGAGTTGACGAACCATCTATTGGTATTATTCTTATCCAGATTATCTTATATACATTATATCTCCAATTCTCCGAGAACCATTATTTCCCTCTGAACTATATCCATCCATCACTTATTGGGGGCGGGGCATGCAACCAAATGGGAAAATACTTCATATAAGCCGTCTTGATGTCTGATCATCGTTTCCATATATTATCATTTCTATTTTGCAGTTATGTGTCATTTATGTGTCATTTATGTGTCATTTGTGTGTCATTTATGCGTCAGTTATGTGTCATTTGTATATCATGTTACTTGTTTGGATTTGGAAATATAAATATGTTCACACTGACTTCTGATTAGCTTTGAATGCTCTTTTCGTTGATATATATAATACTCACATTTGTTTTAACCCTTTACCCAACAGAAGGGCCCTGTGCCAATGCATTCTCTTATATATGCGAGTCGACCATAGGTCGCCTCGCATATATAAGAGAATGCATTGGCTTAACACATTAAAAATTATAAAATTGTTAAAGAATGTAAGAAAAAATGGTAAAAAGTGTTTAAAAAAGATTTGTTTTAGGCCAATGCATTCTCTTATATATGCGAGGCGACCTATGGTAGACTCGCATATATAAGAGAATGCATTGGCACAGGGCATAACTGTAACCATCACAATGTGGTCAAGGAGCCGGTTCCAATGATATCCATATTTGTATGGTTCTATTGAGACAGACCGAAGATATTTTAGGCTGTTGAAGCTTTATTTGGCCGGTTTTGGCCGGTTTGTTGGGTAAAGGATTAATTAAATACTCACAGTTTCGGTTTAGCAGAGCACATGTTGTTGATTTTACTAGACTGTGGTGTCTGTCGTCTTATTTCTCGTATAATTCTCTGTGCGTCCCGGTAACAAGTGCAGCAATACACCTGAGACTGTGGGATAAATACTGTCGCTGGAACTGTCAAAATGGTAATATTATTTAAATAATATAAAAGAAAAATGTTTAACGATGACTGGAGCTTCGCGGGTGCAGCATTAAAAATCGTGTGTCAGTGCATTCTCTTATATATGCGAATCTCCCATGTATAAGAGAATGCGCTGTCTCATAAGGTAAAAGTAAATATTGTTAGGTCAATGTATTCTCTTATATATGCGAGGCTTCCTATTGGCTACTCACATATATAAATTTCAGGAAGCTCCACTCATGGAAGGGATATATGCTAACCCTTTCTTTACGAAATGGATTCACTGGAATGATCTATTGTTCGTCTAGATAGATGTTTGGGTAATATAAGCAGCCGACAGACATGTGAACAAATAATTCAAGCGCTGAATGAGTTCAATTTATTAGTGGATAAATTTCAGATAATAAGTTCCAAGGGGAACTACTGGTCAATGATTATATATAGTACACAATGGATTAAAGGCACTCGCAATAATCTGGCCTCACATTTGAAATAGCAATTTCTCACTTTTTTATCAAGGCGATCAAACTAATCCGATAAATACACGAAATGCTAAATTAAAGCATTTATATATATACTGAATGGACCCAGAATATCGACCAGCTACGCGTTCGATAGCATGAAACAAAATAATAGCAGGGAATCACATTACTTTCATTAACGTCAGTATCGTTGGCCAACGACTAATCTCGACAGGACTCAGCCCCGAACCAAACCAGAACTTCGTCGTTTGGAATTTAATGCGAAACTTGGGCGGTGACTCATACTGCGGGGGAAACCCTATAGCTGTGGAAATAAGAAGGATGTCGGAATATTCCACAAATTGTTATCTTGGTGAAATATAATTTTGTCAATATCTATATGTCAGTTGGTTTAACTTGTGCCCCGATTCATTTTGTAAATTACCATTATGTTTAAATTCTGTTCTATGCACTCAGAGACGTGGCGACAGGGGGGGGGGGTTTGGGCGGTGTCTCAGCACACAAATTTGGTCAAAATTTTCAACATTTGGAAATTTCATACCTGCAAAAATATTAGTTGGAAATTTCACACCAACAGTAGGTTGAAAATGTTCTTGTAGTTTGATTTTCAAACAAGTTATTGGGGGAATTAATTGTTTTTGGACCAATATTTGCATATTTTCCTATTTTTGGTAAAAATGTTGGACTGAAATGGTCACCAGTTGGAAATTTTCCAACATTATGGGGGGGGGGGGGGGCGGACAGGTTGGAAATTTCCAACATTTGGAAAGCTTGTTTCCTGGTCTCTCCCCAGTGGCCAGTCAAAAACTGCTAGTTAATTTAAGAAAACAATATTTTCATACATTTGGTCAACATTGTCATTGGAATTGTCATCAGTTGGAAATTTTACAACCTAAGTGGTAGTGTCAGGTTTGAGGCTAGTCTAGACGCTTGGATTTGCGATTTTCTTGTTCAGATTAAAAAAATTCGCACACCGGGCCGAACCATGGTCCCACCCCCGTGGCCAATACAAAATTGATAATTAGTTTAACAAAACAATATTTTACTACATTTGGTCAAACTTGTGGACTGAAATGGTCATCAGTTGGAGAATTTTCCAACCTGAGGGGGAGTATGATGTTTGAAATTTCCAACACTAGGAAAGCTTCAGTTGAGGCCAGTCTAGATGCTAGGATTTGCGATTGTCTTGTATAGTTTTCAAAAGTTTCTAACACCGGGCCGAACTGGACTCTTGTCCATTGCCGTGTGTATTTGTCTGGAGTTAGACCACTAGATGTTAGGATTTATGCAAATGGAATTATAATAAACTTGTGTTAGCCACGTCCCTGTATGCACTGAAATATTGTTCTCTAAAATGTCTACTCTACGCTTTGAGTGATAAATTGTTAAGTGGTTTGTATTCAGCGGTTAAGTAACGAGTACTCAACAATGACAAATCAGGATATATATATATGAGATATCTTATCGGATTTAATCAACACATTGATGGAAAGTTCAAAGAGCAATAACTCAATTTACAAGACAGTGCATCTACTGGTAGTAATTTCGAGATATTTATTCTACGTTACCTCATTATTTTTTACTTTAATGTCAGCTCACGTGATTTAATGTGTTGGTCGGTTTTGTTTTCACATTTTCCCTGTAGTTTTCTCGCGCCATCGGCGAGCGGGTTTAGCGGAACCTCTCGGAGTCGTTGGAACATCCTCCACAGTTCTGGGTCCTAAAACAGAAATTTACAAAACATTTACAGTGAGGTCAGGAGGTAACCGTTACCTACTGGGAACGATGAATTCGTGTGTTGGAAGGACCGGGGTGCGTGTTGATGACACCGACGCCGTTAGCGGGGTGTGGTATATGCCCGCGAAGGTTTTTTTTTTTCAATTCATGAATACCGATAATTATCTTATACCCATCGTCTCAATCAAACAATTAGTCAATGCTTCACAGAAGTCAGAACTATAGTTAAATGTTGTTCACTCTCATGTCAATTGAATTTCTAGCAAAACTAGCTGCCAACCAACATTGGCATAATCTTATAAATTTACCAGTGGTAAGTTTCTGTTCATTGGAATTTTTATTCAGCAAATAATGAGATCAAACATTTATGTTATAAATTATTTTATTGAATGTTCCAAATGTTGAAAAGTTTGACAAAAATTGGTGGGGTATCACCCCAACCACTATCGTCACATCCCCTTTTTTGCACATCTCACGTTGTCTCAGATTTAAACATCCTTACAGTAAGGGGGCGTGCCGACTAGGAGGGGAGGGGCCTGGATTATGCCACCCACCAGATAATTTGGACCAAACTGTTCAACATTTGGGAATTTCATGTCTTTGTCTCCCATAGCAGATGAGGCCATGGAGAATGCGGTCCCCAGAGGGTGAATTTTGTGATGCCAGTCACTTCACGCTCTGTGAACTCAATTCTGCAAATGACAGGCACACTAAACTCAGGCTTGTTTCATACACAAGTGAGAAGGTCACATTGTCTTCTGGGCAAATTCGCCTTGAAGGCTTGGTGGCTTGAAATTGAAATAAATCGAGACTCGAACACTATGTATACGCATTTAAGCCTTTCTATACTAAATGGATTTTCCCACCAAGTTACACAAGTGGACATTGAAATGGTATATTATTCATCTGGAAGGGAGTTCATGTAAAATAAGCACACGACAGATATTAAAAGTGCAGGAGTCCTATTTATTGGAGGGAAATGTTGAACTTATTAATCTGAACATTTCCTAAGGGATAATTAGTACAAAACAGGCTAACTTAAAAGTAGGAGGTCTAGATATCATTTCTGAACTATAGAGTACGAGCTCCAATGGAGATACAGATGGAATAGTAGAAAGTATGTGAAATGCTAAAAGATGATTACCTGCACGAAAGGCTGCTATTCCAAAAGGTCCCAGTCTGAATTTATGTTAAATGCTTATTTCGAAAGTTCACTTGTCCGAGGTTACAAGCTAATACGTATATATAGCATGCCAATATTTGGAAGATCGGATTAAAATTATACTTATCTCGGTACAATTATTGTCTTTTGTCCCAAGACATAACACATATAGTCCACGACCACGGGTGGCTGATCTTGTAATGGGTTGTTTGTTGGCTCCATGCGTGTTATGTAATGCCTTCAGGCAGCGCAGTATCAGTTATATAAAGTGGTGGCGAAATTGTCGTACATGGGTTAATTTCACAGCGTTACGAATTCATTTAATTTTATTTTTATTTTCGTTTCAATCGCATTTTACATGTTTGTATATATGCTCTGTCTTGGAGGGTGTCTATAGTCAGTGCTAATTAAATCCTGGACCAAGAGGTCAGTCAATTAAAGGCAATTTGAGTACACACCAGAATCGGCATCTGAACTGTTGGAAGTGGGAAACCAGAGGGACAGGTTTTAATAAAGAAATACATTAATTAATTGATTAATTAACTGATGTAAAACTTTGTCTATTTGAACAATCTTATGTGGTTTCACATCATGATTTCTATATCGATTTTCCCTGGTATTAGTTTATTCAGTAATAGACAAGGATTATAACATAATTAATCTAGCTCTCACGTGTCATATGACCGGTTATAAAATAAAACATATAAATAAAAAGAATCAGATCCAATTTGTTGTTATTCATCGTGGCAACAGCAAGGCGACCAGGATATGTCACGTTGCCTCCACATGACATGTCACATCTGCGTATTATTATGTCAATGTCTATATTTGATATGCTATGTTATTTAATGAAATAAAGTTTTCTTATTCCAATTCTGTATCACATCAATTTAAACCAGCTATATGTGTTACCCTCCCGCAATCGTTTGCGGGCAGCTGGACAAAATCAAAATAGATGTTCCGATTCAACACAATCAACGATAACCAAGGTGATGCATTTGCAATGTCTACTGAACCATATAGTCCAAATCATGTTAATCTGACCAGCTTCGAACTGAATGATCGGGGACGTATAGTTGATTGTGAACCATACCGACGGAGCCGGCTGGATGGATCCAATATGGCCGCGACTCAGCTTATATATCTCAGTCTTGGGTCATCGGATATGAATGAACTTTGGCATGGATGTTCGCCACAGAGAGTACTTTCAAAAGAAGCCACAGCGACATTATACTCGTTTTAGTTCATAATTTATTCTCCTTTGTTCAACTGGGATGGTGGTTTTATGTTTTCTATCCGTCCGGGCATATATATATATATGTCTCAGCCATGGGTTTTAATTAATCTGAACCCTTTACCCAACAAACCGGCCAAAACCGGCCAAATAAAGCTTCAACAGCCTAAAATATCTTCGGTCTGTCTCAATAGAACCATACAAATATGGATATCATTGGAACCGGCTCCTTGGCCACATTGTGATAGTTACAGTTATGCCCTGTGCCAATGCATTCTCTTATATATGCGAGTCGACCATAGGTCGCCTCGCATATATAAGAGAATGCATTGGCCTAAAACAAATCTTTTTTTTAACACTTTTTACCATTTTTTCTTACATTCTTTAACAATTTTATAATTTTTAATGTGTTAAGCCAATGCATTCTCTTATATATGCGAGGCGACCTATGGTCGACTCGCATATATAAGAGAATGCATTGGCACAGGGCCGTTCTGTTGGGTAAAGGGTTTTAACGACATTTGGTAATTATGTTCGCCATCATGAATGCTTTCAAAAGAGTAACAAATGACGTTGTTTTCCATTCTAGGGTTATCCTTCTCTGTTTATCTGGAATTGTTTTTGTCCGTCCGCCTGAGTATCGCGGATATGGGGTTCTTCCTTCCGAAGGTTCTTAAATTTATTCTGAAGGTTCTTTGTTCCGAATTATAGGTGATTTATTCCGAAATTAAATCCCTCATATTTTCATAAGTGTGCGTTATTATCATGACAACTCCATCCGTGCATGCAGTTCATTTGGAAATATTGAGAAGAAATTACCTTATATCCCCTCCAAGAAACAACTTCCCAATTATAAGATGGTGGTTAAATGGAGACCGAAATTTAAAAACATGTTGATATTTCTTTACTTGTCTTTCTTACAATGTGCGTTATTGTTACATACATGTATTTAATAGCATAACGAATCGAGTAGAAAATAAAACTGCATGTGCTATTATATTTACTGAAATGGCGGTCAAAGAGACCTAGTGCATATCAAACAAAATGGCCGCCATGATTGACGCCATCTTGTCTGGAGTCTCTGTGGCCATTTTGTTCTTGTAAAAAAACGAACAAAATTAGAGGGATGAAGTTGAGTCCTGGTGGGGGATGCAATGATCGACCAATACCTCTTGGTCCAATAAACATGCTCCATGCATCCTAGTTGACACCACGGGTCTAAGAACTATAAGATAAGATACGATGAGATAGTCTATTGCAATACACCAGTGCAGGCAGTTGCAAATAACATAAAGTACAAGTAATTTAGCCTAAACATAATATATATGTGAGTTTCCTATCTAGCTTGTCCAGCCTATATACCCGAAAACATGAACTCGGAATTATCTGACAGGTTTTGATTGTCAGATCGGATATTGATTTCTAATAGGGGTAGTTTCGCCATGTTTTAGCTTTTTGGGAAGCAACCCAATGGTCACCCATGACAAGGCGCGTTTATGCTTTTGTTATCCATTATAAGGTTAAATATTAAAGATAGTTCATAATAGACTATATTATAATATAGTCTATTATGAATATATAATAACAATTACTTTCGCTTTCACTTAAATGTGTGAATTTGATTGGTCAGTGCCTTTAGATACGCTTGGTATCGACAATATCTACCAGCCGAGGGAAGTGTCGTTTCCCGCATCACTGGGTGTAGTGACATTTTTAAAAGTTTGCAAACAAAGTCGAATATACATGGGGCGAATTTAACCGGAATTTTATTTAGTCCACCAATCAAATCGCAAGAAATAACTTCCGTTTCTAGTGGTAACACAAGACGCCAGTTGACTCTCAGCGAAAAATTAAACAGCAAATTAAACAGCAAAATAGTACATAAATTAAACAAAAACAAATTAAAATAGACAATAAAACCCCACTTCTAATAAAGAAACCCATTTTCTGTTATCATTAAACATCAGGGCTGAATTTAGATATGGGTTTCTTCGTAAATTAGTACGGTACATTTGAAAAGAACGTGCTTACATGACAATCACAATGTGACCTTATGCATTCTTCCAGCTTCAAGTCCGCCTTCTTAAGAAATGCAACAATTGACACATGTAATTTCCATTTTCACTTCCACAAATGAATTGAAACGATGCAGATTCCATGATTATGAATTGAAACGATGCAGATTCCATAATTTCGTTGTTTATCCTTGACATTCATCTTTTATTAATAAACTTGCCAAATTATAAAGTCGCCCAATTTATTTTCGACCCAATTTCCCAATTTCCGTTATGAAGTCCAGACACAACTATCACTTTGGTAGTTTTTCGATTTGGTGTTTTTGGTATATTTTCTTCAAAAAAATAGTCTTAATCAGCAACTAATTTATGCGGATTGTCGTAATTATAAGCAATCAACGTCGTTTTCGATGAATCTGTCGGCGTATAGAAGTGTCGGATGCCGAACTACATACTTAGTATGTCGTTCGGCATCCGACACTTCTATACGCCGACAGATGCATCGAAAACGACGTTGATTGCATATATATAATATGTTTATTCTGATCGTATTATATTGAATTCCCTCGTGGGTTTCCGCTGTGCGTGTGTTACGAATGTATGGTTGTTGATTATAAGTATAGTTTTCATTTATTTTTATTATTCGGTAATTTTTGTTAGAGGAAGTTAGATTGAATTTGGTATTAATTAGGACTGGACACTTTAAATAATATCCACATTATATTTCATATTTTTTTAATTTGTCCAGGAGTCTTTAAACTTATTTCGTCCTACATTTGGATCAAACAACCTTTTGAATAAGGAACCATCTTGATACTTTCGGAATCAAGAGTCTAATTCATAATAAAGAACATTCGGAATAAAGAACCTTCGGCATATAGATACGACCCCTAGTATCACAGTCATGCATGATGGGTTATAATAATATATCAAAACCGGTATGGAAAATTACCATCAGAAGACCTTTCTAAGAAGTATTGGTGATGTTCGCAGTTTCCCTTTTAGAGTTATTGATTCTTTGTCTATTTTACATTTGGGTTTCGTCTTGCCCATGTTTCATGGCACTGTGGGGTATGTATATGCGAAAGGTTGAGATAAACCACAAATGGAAAAGGAAATTTCTAAGGGGGAGTTCGAAAAATTAATATCCAAATTTGTGAATTTTGTCTGCCGTCTGGTTAAGGGGCGGTTCGGTGCAGTAGGGAATTATGTTGGGCACGCACTTAAGAAGGATCACCATCCAGACATTCACTGGCTCCAGATCCATACTTTGAAAACACCGTGTTTCTAACCAACCTTTCTGATGGTTCCATTTTGTTGTCGGAGTTCCGGTACGTCCGACAGCCGAAGTCTGTATGTCGGGATCGGACTTACGGACAACAACAATTCCGGACAGTCCTGAGTCCGGAAACTCGTGCACATCCTATATGGTATCAACAGAACGTGTTAAATTCCTCTGAATTCGTCACATTTCAATTCATTTTCCGCGTAGTTCACATCATGTGTCGTTGACAGGACGTGTTACCCGAACCTTTCTTGTGGTGTTTCGCTGCCCCATAGGATTTGCATTGTGACGTCGTATCGTAGGTAGCCAGAGCTATACCATGGTTTCACGAACGTCATCTCGAGCGTCACGGTTGATGTCGTAATTCAGGTATAGCACAGATATAGGAGGACTTCGTACCGACTGTACGTGTAAAAAAGTCGTGTATATGCCCTTGGTATATTATATGTAGAGACACATCTGAGACACATTTAAACTGTGGGAGGATTTGTACACAATGAAGGTGCCCAACATCAAAACGGTTAAATTTTGTGGAGGCCAAAAAAAGGGGAATAACTCGGTGAAAGAAACAATATGTTGATTATGTTCCGCCATCCAAATACATGTTGCGCATCAGCAATATATTGGTAGCAATATCCTAAAGTTTAAATTATCTACGTTCGAAACTGTGGGAGGAGTTGCTTACACAATGAAGGTATCCATATCATGTGACGGACACACGAATATACAGACGGATGGAGGTCATATATATAGTACTTATCCTATTCTAAATAGAGCAATGTTCAACATAATTTCTTGATATTTTGTATGTTTGTCTACGGCTGCGTATTAGCGCCACATGCAAAACAATAAGGACAATAAGTACTAAGTTGTTTATAGAAGATATATAGCTAAGTTGTATATAAAAGATAACTACTTGTACATATATTGTATATCTACTAGCAGTCTAGCATTACCATTACCACCAACTACTTTTTGTAAATATCTCTTCTGTATCTCAATGTTCTCATGGAACGAGAGAAATAAACAATTGGTAATAAACAATTGGTAATTGGCTAAGTTGTATATATATAAGATAGCTATGTTGTAGATGGCAGGGCACTAGTAGGAATGCAAGCGCTCTGGGCCATCTGGGATAAAGCCGTATATAAAAATTATTTATTATTATCATTATTATTATTATGGTGTATATACAATATAGATATGTTGTATATACAAGATCGCTAAGTTGTGTATACAATATAGCTAAGTTCTATATACAAGATAACTAAGGGTTTATATATTTTAAGATATCTAAGTTTGTATATACAAAATATCTAAGTACGCTATAAGTTTTTGTTTTGTGTGTGATGCTTTATTGATAACTCAATCGTACTATTATGCACAAAATATAGAGTTATGTAACATATTTACAGTGCATGTACATAAAGTGACATTTGGCCATCGAATTCGGTGTCCTTTGTTTGTGTAATCATCATCACCATCGTCATAATCATCATTATCATCGCCGTCATCGGTGTCGTCATCGTCGAAGGTTTCCGCTGTCCTCTACATATCTTGTTTTGTCAATGTGGTCTGTGTATTAATTCTGATATTTCTCACATGTGTGCCACCACTATAGTAGTCGGTCGTCATATTGATACCCTGAATGATTTCGTCGCCTCTCTTGTCAAAAGGACTTTATTGTGAAAACAATTACTCGAAATCCTACTTTAATGACTCAGATAGATCATATGTCGTGTAAACTCCAGTAAATATCATAAGCAACTTCAATGACAAATCGATATACATTGTTGTCCCACCCCACCCACGCTAACAGTCCTGTTCCCGCACGGAAAGCCAGTAATAACTTAATAGCCCCCCCCCCATACACTCTAGACCTACATATATGAACATCCTGCGTTAAACATTGAAATGAGAATAGTCAGGGACGCAGCGACAGGGGAACAATAAATTTCAATAGTTGGAAATTTCATTACTCAAATTCGAATAATAGTACTTATACATTTAATTCCTCTCATATCAGATATTAATCAGTTTATTTAAATTTGTCCTGCAATATAGCAATGTAATATCAATATTACAAGTTAATACACGGTAATTTGGGTCAATAATATCATCGAAACGTTTCGGCAACGATGAAATAGATGGGATCAATACAAACATAACCAACATGATATCACTCAGTAACATTTACACATGCACATATTATTATTCGATTTGTTTCAGCTTTGACATAATTATCCCTATGATTATTTTGAACGTGCGAGCTCTTACGTTCGAACGTGCGAGCTTACGTTCGAACGAAGCATGTATCACGTGCGTTCGAACGAAGCAAGTATTGCAAAGGCTCGCACGTTCGAACGTAAGAGCTCACACGTTCGAACGCAAGGGCTCGCACGCAAGGGCTCGCACATTCGAACGCAAGGGCTCGCACGTAAGAGCTTTTTTTTACCATGTCCTAAACCAGCCACCGTATCAATTAGGGGAGAAGCGCTGTACTAAGTTGAAATATCTTGTGCTCCCATCCCCATTGTTCTTCATATTGTCTATCTATCAACTATAAACACTTATGGATGTGTCCATCTTCGTTTGTCATTTCCAATACAAATTGTCACCAATCATGGTTACGCGTCGACGATGTTGAAATGCTTGTAAGAAATTCACATATTCTAGGTGGCAAATGCATGAAAGCACCACCCCCCCCCCCCATTCATCACACGGTGACCAAACGTTATGTATTCACAAAACGGACCCGCAGCCAAGAGTTGATTTTTCTGAAATCTGCTGCATTCGCGGTAGTGGATTTCTGCTTTGGTATTTATTTAAGTAGTAAAACAGGCGCGTATATAGGGACGTCGTTTAATTGCAGTATAGTGAGGGGTGGGCAGCAGAGCTCGTTTCAAGCTCATGTGGACATGCGGTTAAAGCTTTTTCCTTATAAAATATTCATTTATTCTCTACTTTATACTCTTATTATGTTGGGAGAAGCTAGTGTGAAAGTGACGGATGTATGAAAACTGATGAATGCAGGTTTCAGAAACTGTATAATTTTACTTAATTTATCTATCATTGTATAATTATGTTAATCTCAACGTTTGTGCTCCGTGCCAAACCACATGTATGACTCTATGTAATATAAGTTATATGATCGCTCTCCATAAATTTTGTACTTGGTCATATCATCAGATCAAGGAAAGGTTGACATGTGCACGTAATACTATACTGACATATTAGATAACCTTGTCACTCAACCACTGAGATAACAAAATCTGGAGTGCTGATGTCGTTAACCCTTTCAATACTAAAACTCATTGACGAGTAGTCCGCTTGGAAATTATTCACATAAACAGTCCAACAAACGACCAACTGGGAACTTCAATCTGATCCTAATAGGACTCCCATAGCATTTGAGGCCTAATGAGAATGAGGTCCCCATAGGGTGAATACCTCATTCTGCAAATGTCTGACACACTATATCCAGGCTTGCCAATATGCAATGATTTAAAAAAAAAAAGTCTTCTAAAATTGTAGTCCAAGTTTCCTCCGACGTAAACCAGCCAGTGAGGTCGGTAAGGATAATACTGGTTTTTGTTGAATAATGGTTGCCTTACTCTTCTATATCAGACTTTATGCCCAGATCCAGTGGCGTGATTTTTTGTCAATTTTAATCATACAAATCAATAATACATTTATCGGAATGAGTGATATCTTCTTGCCATATTGATGTATTATTAATATAACTGTTGTGTTATATGACGCACATAATATGCCGTGTAAATAGGAGTAACCTCACATTTCATCTGTTTGTTTACGTCTAGAGAAGACCCGAAATGTTACGATGTTATCAAGGTAAAATAAGTTTGTATTCTTTTGAAATTGAGTAAAATGTGATAAAATAAATGTTTCCACATTAAACTGCTTTCAGTTGACAACTCAGGGTAAACTTCACAACAAATATAATGTTTTCTATGGACTAAACCTAACAACTTTCACAATGTGACATTCTATTACCGTTAACTGTGATTTTAGATGAGTTGGTGATTTACGCTTAAATCTGGAATAGTTATTACTTAATACATGCTGGACTTATAACATTTTTTGCATGTATATAAGATGGATGGATGCTGTCATATGTTTTGTCCCACAATATATTTTGTTGACAAAAAGGATGCAAGCAAGCGTTTTTTTTAATTCCTATTGAACATGTTATCAGATGAGCCCATTTTATGCAGAATAGACAAAACAGTGTGCACAATGTCCGCTGATAAATGCCAGTGATAGTGAGTTTAATCACAGGTCCCTTGCACAAAAATTGACCACACCCACAGTAATTTAAAACATCCTGCATTGATTCCTGCTTCATGTCCTGAAAAAAGCTAGGGGTCACCAGAGGCTCAGTTGTTAATGTGCATAGGGCATTACATTGTCATACATTAGACATCCAGCTGCAACTAACCTGGATAATTTATAGATGCATAATCCGACTTCTTCAGCTTCATGGGTAACAAATATTAGATTTGAGTCAAGGAACCCACCCATCAAAGCCCCTGCAAAGCCCAGAGTTACCAGATTTCGAGTTTTGAAATTTGGTTATTTTCTGCACCTCAATTATTTGGCGGCCTGGCAAATATTCGACGAGTGCCGACTGACATTCTCTCGATACCAAATTGCATTGAACAAAATGTTGAAATATAACACTTTTTGGGCAATTTTATACTATAATTGACAGTGGTTAGCATTATTTTTTGGAAAACTAATCGATTCTGATAACTGGGGATATGATATGGGGATATGATATGGGGATATGATATGGGGATATGATATGGGGATATAATATGGGGACCATCAAATCAGATTGTGTCCCTTTAATAGGATCTGATTGGTTTTTCAATGCGAAAGAAAGGTAACATGAGTCATTTGGTATCGAGGCACGTGCGTCGGTAGCTTAACCCTTTACCCAACAGAACGGCCCTGTGCCAATGCATTCTCTTATATATGCGAGGCGACCATAGGTCGCCTCGCATATATAAGAGAATGCATTGGCTTAACATATTAAAAATGTCGAAGAATGTAGAAAAATATTTTTTTTAGGCCAATGCATTCTCTTATATATGCGAGGCGACCTATGGTCGACTCGCATATATAAGAGAATGCATTGGCACAGGGCACAACTGTAACCATCACAATGTGGTCAATGAGCCGGTTCCAATGATATCCATATTTGTATGGTTCTATTGAGACAGACCGAAGATATTTTAGGCTGTTGAAGCTTTATTTGGCCGGTTTTGGCCGTTTTGTTGGGTAAAGGGTTAATAGGGGTCTATGGTATGATACCACTGGTATCTATGTGCAGTGGAGGGCTTTCCCAGTATAATAGTCTTTCCTTCTACACTAAAACTGACTGTCATTATTTCCCACTAACTTCTGAAAGTAATATTAAAACCTATTCAAATAACCAATTGACCTCCTTGTAAGGGACATTATAATTTAATAACATAAATTCCAGAAAGTGATAGATTAAATATACTCAGTCACCCACAGTTCAACTAGGATATGCTTGTCAAACAAACAAATGTTTACATCAGGAATTAACGAAAACAATTTCTTATCAAACTTTATTCAGCTCATTTCATCAACAGTCTTAATAAATAAACAGTTTGTATACAAGAAAACAAAATAATCAATAAAAATATCACAGCTTATATAATTCATACCTTGTTTCGTGAATCTGAATTTAAAAAATCCATGTTTATATCAAACCACAACATTTGAGACAATCATATGGCTCATTTGGTCCTCCAAACAATGTCTATGTCATTTGGAAGGAAGGATAAGATAAGATGACAAATACAAGAAATACCTGTAGCTATCTACAGGCTTACTCTGGAAAAATCTTGCCAAAGTGACAGCAGTTTTCCAGCTGTTTTCAACTTTTCGCACAGCAAGATAAATGCTCTTTACCATATCAGGAATATACTAAAAATGAACACTCTCTGCTGTTCCACACTGCAGCAAATAATCTGGATCTGATGTTTCTAAATCTATGATTTGAAGAAGTCTTTCTGCAGCATATAAAGTCTGTATTAAAAGTATTTACTTATTTTTTATCAACCTTTTTTTATCCCCAGAAACCGGAGCGGGATGTGAAAAAAAAAGAGCTTAACTTCTGGCTTCAAACTGCCACAGGGTTTTTACTAAATACTCATTGACGAGTAGTTCAGATAATGAGTTCAACAAAGTCAAACGACCATTGCAGGCCATTTGACAAACTTATTATCTGAACATTTTCCACCAATCAATAGGAATCCTTCAGCACTTGTATTATCGGTTCGTTAATCTGTCATCTGCTTATTTTGTCTGAACATCCCTCCAAATTAATAATAAACCATTCTAATGTATAGTTTTATAACTGATGGGAGAATCCATTTAGCCACATAAAATGTTCAAGCTTTTACATTGCGTTTAAAGGCAGATAGCATGTTGGAGCCTCAAAATATACAAAGTAATTTTTGTCACATTCCAGGGATCAAAATAGGTCCATTAACCCACTCTGCACTAAATACTCATTGACAAGTTGTTTCCTTAGAAAATGTTCAGATAATAGGTCGTTGTTGAACTTATTATCTGAACATTTCCCACCAGTTAATGGAAATCCTTCTGCAACTTGAATTATCTTTTTCATCTGTCTGTCATCTGCATACATTTTCTGAACACCCCTCCAAATTAAGAATAGACCATTCCAATATATATACTTTTACAACAGGGTGGAAGAATCCATTTAGTATAGAAAGGGTTAATACATTAAATACATCCATACACACTTCAAATAAATCAGAAGTGATGATTTCGGGGACAAAAAAGGGGCCGTTTTTTCCTCCAGTCTTTTTTGCATGAAAACCATGCAACAAATTATAAGAATGCGTAATTTACTCATATGTTGACAAGTTTAGTGCGAAATAATCAATGAAAGAAAGCTTTTTTATTACCTTTACCTTGATTTCTCGAGTGATTATAAATGATAATTTCACTTTAGCTAGCGCATCATGCATTCATACATGCTATTGATATGTATATGTCATCGGTATAATGGTGGAATTATTCAGATTTCTGATAAATCAGTTATAGTGGAACAAAATGTAAACAGAATAATCACTTGATTGAACTGGTGACGTGAAATAATTCATTCGAGGCAGGGACTATTTTGTCGTGTTTGTACAAAGTCCCCGACTCTCATGAATTACCCTCTATACATAGTCAAAAATGATGCAAACATATTTTGGAGGTTCATAAAAGGCCATGTCTAAGAACCACATTTTTCAGTCCTATTTTAACCCTTTCAGTGCCAGGTCTGATTTTTGTATCAAACCATATACCCTGTGCCAATGCATTCTCTTATATATGCGAGTCGACCATAGGTCGCCTCGCATATATAAGAGAATGCATTAGCCTAACAATTTTTCATCATTTGTTATTATTTTTTACAATTTTAATAATTTTTTCTTATATTCTTTAACAGACTTATTTAGTAGGTTTAGTGCCAGGGAATCTTACGTTTTTCATGAGCATCAAAATTATTACTATGAATACTTGGTGATAGTTTTGAGTTATAACATGCCCCTAAGGTTTTATCCAGTTTGTTTTTAAATTCGCTATAGCATGCTTAAGCATACCCAAAAAAAATTCAACCCCAAAAAAAAAAAAATCGAAAACATTTTATTTTTTATTTTTATTTTTTAGGGCTGATTTTACAGACCGTAAATTAGGGCCGATGAGATCGGCCCCTGGCACTGAAAGGGTTAAGCCATAAAATAATTGAACAAAATTCTTCAAACATTTAGGTAGTTTGGTATGAACTGAAAAAAATACTATGTGTAGTTGTAATTTGAGTAGATTGTTATTTAGAATTGTGTGTTCCATTCAAGCCTTGAAATAGGGTGTCTGTCACTTGCAGAATGAGGTCCCCAGAGGGTGAATTTAGTGATGCTACCCCGCATAGCGGGCTAGCATCACCAAATTCACCCTCTGGGAACCTCATTCTGCTGATGTGTAAGCAGAATGAGGTCCCCAGAGGGTGAATTTGGTGATGCTAGCCCGCTATGCGGGGTAGCATCACTAAATTCACCCTCTGGGGACCTCATTCTGCAAATGACAGACACCCTATTTCAAGGCTTGGTTCCATTCCCAGATTTTCAACGGGTTATAAATATCATGCCTCAAACAGCAAATATGATGCTGGACATTTGCAGAATGAGGTCCCCAGAGGGTGAATTTAGTGATGCTCCCCGCACAGCGGGCTAGCATCGCCAAATTCATTCTCTGGGGACCTCATTCTGCATGGCCTCATCTGCTATGGGAGAACTAGAAAGATTTAAGTTCCCAGATGGTGATGTGCACCCTTTGGGCACCTCGATTGTGCATGGTGTCATCTGCCAATTTGGGGATATAGAGAAACTAAACTAAAAAAGAAAAAGGAACATTATAAATAAGTTTCTAAAGAAAAAGTGGACTTACTTCAATGCAACAGTAGGTGGCCATCATTCATCATTGGGAACTCAGAAATTAGTGCAACTGGACAAGTGTATCTCAAAGTTTCTAACAATGTACGATGTTCAAGGATTGTTTATGATAATATGATAATAGCCTTTGCATTATATTTTTCCGCTGCAAAATGTCAAGAATATCAATGGCCCAGCACACAACGTCATTCAGTGCTCAGTGAAGAGGTTAATTTGATAATAAAGGTACTTTCCAGAGAAGATGAGGACGAAGCAGAATGAGGTCCCAAGAAGGTGAATTTAGTGATTCGCCCTCTGGGGGCCTCATTCTCCAAATGTCCGGCGCCATATTTTCAGACTGGAAAATTTATTGAGAATCTTCTAATGAGTTAATTTCCAACCAATATTTAATATGTGATATTTTACCCTTTCATGACTGGAGCTTCCTGAAATTTTGCAAAAACCCTGTGCCAATGCATTCTCTTATATATGTGAGTCTCCCAAAGAGAATACATTGCCCTAACAATATTTACCTTGACCTTGTAAACTAGTGAATTCTCTTATATATGCGAGGCTTCCTATGGGAGACTAGCTTATATAAGAGAATGCACTGGCACAGGATCTTTAATGCTGCACCAGCGCTGCTCCTGTTAATAAATGGTTAAACTCAAATGTTTCCTACTTTACAACTAATCTTTAAATTTACAAAACTAAGTTAGAAAATGTTCACCCCTAAAAGGGAGTTCAGTAAAACTTAACAAACAAAGCTTGACAACACACTGTTAGGGTGCAAATCCAAAATTTCTCACAGTCTGGAATTTGGAAATTCAAAGTTGGGTTGAACACCCGAACAAAGCCCTTTAGCCACTTCCCAGCAGTAACACCATATGGATGCATTTCCAACAGGACACCACATGTATATATTTTCTGTTCACGATATATTGAACAATTTTGCATTAACCCTTTACCCAACAGAAGGGCCCTGTGCCAATGCAGTCTCTTATATATGCGAGTCGACCATAGGTCGCCTCGCATATATAAGAGAATGCATTGGCTTAACACATTAAAAATTATAAAATTGTTAAAGAATGTAAGAAAAAATGGTAAAAAGTGTTAAAAAAAGATTTTTTAGGCCAATGCATTCTCTTATATATGCGAGGCGACCTATGGTCGACTCGCATATATAAGAGAATGCATTGGCACAGGGCATAACTGTAACTATCAGAATGTGGTCAATGAGCCGGTTCCAATGATATCCATATTTGTATGGTTTTATTGAGACAGACCCAAGATAATTTAGGCTGTTGCAGCTTTATTTGGCCGGTTTTGGCCGGTTTGTTGGGTAAAGGGTTAAAGCACACTGAACCTGAGGCCTAAGCGGTCACTGTCATCTCATGATGACTGGCTACATGAGTTGGTTTCTTTGGCAGCAGATTGGGGTCACCACCTTGTGTTTCTCTCACTGCCTGCCAGGCTTTTAACCTAGCCTGGTTCCCATCCATCTGAGTCATGAGGAAATCCGTGATTTCTTTCAGTGCGTTGTCCATGCTTTCTTGTAGACCTGTAACCTTAGCTGCATTCTCACTAGATTCACACTCGAAGCGGTTGAGTTCAGCTTGGTTGAACAAACCCCGCAGTTTGAAGTATTCCTGCATAGCATCGTGCATTCTTCTCTGTAAAGCCTGAAGCTGGAAACATATGTAAGGTTTAAGTTACGTCAGGGTTAATTCACACTGCTGCTTGCAGAATATGCCAAATACAAAACTAAGTCACATTCCGCTCAAAATATAACATGACCTAAACATGATTCTGCCATACAGTTATAAAATTATACATTGGAATGGTCCATTATCTATTATATATTTTTGTAGGGGTGTTTTGATAATACAAGTGCAAAGGATACAGGATTCCTATTCAATCATTTCAGCAGACAGCCTCACTTCATTGTTGACCCTATTATCTGAGCATTCACCTTGTTAACAACTAATCAATGAGTAATTAGTCATGAAAAGCTTTAAGATATATTCAAGCCTGGATATGTTTCTGACATTTGTAGAATGAGGTCCTCAGAGGATGAATTTATGACAACAGGCTAGCATCACCAAACTCACCCTCTGGGAATCTCATTCTGCTTAGGCCTCAACTGCTATGGGAGACCTAGGATCAGATTGATGTTCCCTAATTGAGCATATTCTGATTTATGAATATGTAGACGAGGTCCAGATGTTACCTTATCTAATAATAGTACAACAGACATTCAGAACTTTACATAAATTACTCACTGATTTACTAAAAAATATTAGATAATCAGTTTGTTGATGAAATCCTGCCTGAATACATCTTTAATCATTCAAAGGCCAAACAAAATTAATGTTTTGATTTTCATACGCTTGCCTCCTTATAAAAATATAATCCATTTGGTACTTTTTATGGCCCACCAAAAATTAAAATTAAAACCACTCTGCTGCTTGGCTTCACAATGCGAAGTCCACAATCCGTCCACAAATCTAGCTAGAGATATCCCAACTTGTCCTTAATAAAAGTCTAAATTTTCTTTTTGGTTTGTTTAAAGCGCATGAAGTTGGTTTATACAACAGACTGTTACATTGATATTGTGTTAACATTTAATTATGAAAAGCCATTTTTCACACCCAACAATGTTTTTGATAAATTGTGCATAAACACAAAAACATTTGCATGCATACATGCTTCTTTCATCATTTCATGATTTCAGCCCAATCTCCCACCCTCCCGATCGGGAAACAGTTTCTCCCGAAATTCAGTAAACAATGAAAGACAAATAAGCGACATTCAATAGAAGTAACACAAAATTGACTGTCACAATGGAAACAATCTGCATAATTAGAATAGGTAAATAATAGCTACCCCACTATCTAAACAAAGCTTATCATGTAACGGATTTTATTCAATTCAATTAGCATGGGTACAAAGAAACTATTTAGTTTTACTGACCAAAACATATCATATTCACACAGCAACATGAGCAAGATACAGTTATTTATTTCACCCAAAGAGGCCATAGTTATAAAAAGACATGACAACATCTCTCATGTCCACATAACAACAGAGCGATCAACCAGATGGAATATTACGTCATCAAAACTTAGCACATGCAAAGAATGTACCTCAGTGGTGTTAACCCTTTACCCAACAGAAGGCCCCCGTGCCAATGCATTCTCTTATATATGCGAGTCGACCATAGGTCGCCTCGCATATATAAGAGAATGCATTGGCTTAACACATTAAAAATTATAAAATTGTTAAAGAATGTAAGAAAAAATGGTAAAAAGTGTTAAAAAAAGATTTTTTTTTAGGCCAATGCATTCTCTTATATATGCGAGGCGACCTATGATCGACTCGCATATATAAGAGAATGCATTGGCACAGGGCATAACTGTAACTATCACAATGTGGTCAAGGAGCCGGTTCCAATGATATCCATATTTGTATGGTTCTATTGAGACAGATCGAAGATATTTTAGGCTGTTGCAGCTTTATTTGGCCGTTTTTGGCCGGTTTGTTGGGTAAAGGGTTAATGAGAATATATTCCTGGATATACGGCAGTTACACTTTGTGCTTCAATGCTAAGACAATAATTCCCTGTCTTGTGATTTGAAGTTAACGTATCTCAAGTTGAATCTGTCTTCAATTTCTGGCATGACTATTCAAAGTAAGCATGGACAAAATAAACAATCGGTTTGCGAGTGGTAATACAAACAAACAAATGAAATTATTTTGGGTGAAATTTAAGCTTTAAACTATGAAAAATCTCAGAATTTGAACTAAATTTCCCATGCCTGCATGCTGGGAAATTTTCGTGGTAACAAGTGGTAATAAAAACCTGACTGCTGGAAAATTTTGTAGGTAAAAATAAATATAAAAACCTGCCTGCTCATTTTGAAAGAAAAGTGTCTGAGAAGCAGTTAATAAACCTAACCCTTTCATGACTGGAGCTTCTAGAAAGTTTGCACTGACACAGGATCTTTAATACTGCACCAGCACAGCTCCCATCATGAATGGTTTAACATACCTGTCTACCTGCATTCTCTTATATATGCAAGGCTCCCTATGGGTATCCCTGAGAATGCATTGACAAACAGTGTGGCTCCTGTCATGAGAGGGTTAACATACCAGTCTACCTGCATTCTCTTATATATGCGAGGCTCCCTATGGGTATCCCTGAGAATGCACTGACACAGGATATTTAATGCTGCACTAGCACAGCTCCCGTCATGAGAGGGTTAACATACCAGTCTACCTGCATTCTCTGATATATGCGAGGCTCCCTATGGGTATCCCTGAGAATGCACTGACACAGGATATTTAATGCTGCACTAGCACGGCTCCCGTAATGAGAGGGTTAACATACCAGTCTACCTGCATTCTCTGATATATGCGAGGCGCCCTATGGGAATCCCTGAGAATGCACTGACACAGGATATTTAATGCTGCACTAGCACGGCTCCCGTCATGAAAGGGTTAACATACCAGTCTACCTGCATTCTCTGATATATGCGAGGCGCCCTATGGGAATCCCTGAGAATGCACTGACACAGGATATTTAATGCTGCACTAGCACGGCTCCCGTCATGAAAGGGTTAACATACCAGTCTACCTGCATTCTCTGATATATGCGAGGCTCCCTATGGGTATCCCTGAGAATGCACTGACACAGGATATTTAATGCTGCACTAGCACGGCTCCCGTAATGAGAGGGTTAACATACCAGTCTACCTGCATTCTCTGATATATGCGAGGCGCCCTATGGGAATCCCTGAGAATGCACTGACACAGGATATTTAATGCTGCACTAGCACGGCTCCCGTCATGAGAGGGTTAACATTGAAACTAAGGTAGAATGGTTATCAAATACTTATGGATGAACAACCTGGAAACACTATTTTCCTTTCACCTTCAACGGCCATCTTGGTTGTTCTCCCTCTTTACATCACACTATAGTCTGTTTCACCTTTGTCAATCTATAGACTGTTTCTATACTGTATATCTAATAATCACAATCTCACAAACATACCTGTCTAACATCTTTAAGACCATTCTCCAGCTTAATCTTCTCCTCGTATTCATTGAGAAGTTTCTCTTTCAGCAAGTAATACTCATTCTGTCTCTGTCTGTACTTGGAAGCTAAATCTTTGTTATCGGAAAGGAACTTCTCCTTGTCACCCTGCAAAGGCAATGTTTTAGTTGAAACTCTGTGTTTTTTGGAATAAATTTAATTGCTCTGAACTCTTGTAATATAAACATTCATGATTTTATCAGAATTTGATCAACTGACTAGTTAGCACTAAAACAAGAACTGTTTACATAACAAAGGTTTTAACATGTGAAATCTCGTCATTGAAGACTAAAACTAATAACAGGCTATATACAATATTTTCCAAAAAAGTTAACCCTTTGAGTGCCAGGGGCCGATATTATCGGCCCTAAACCTACACAATAAGTCTGTTAAAGAATATAATAAAATATATTAAAATTGTAAAAAAAAAAAAAAAAAAAAAAAAAATGTTAGGCCAATGCATTCTCTTATATATGCGAGGCGACATATGGTCGACTCGCATATATAAGAGAATGCATTGGCACAGGGTATATTGGTTGATACAAAAATCGGACCTGGCACTCAAAGGGTATATATATCTCCTAGAAGTATCTTGCCCAC
This sequence comes from Siphonodentalium dalli, assembly GCA_032622095.1. Taxonomy (NCBI): domain Eukaryota; kingdom Metazoa; phylum Mollusca; class Scaphopoda; order Gadilida; family Siphonodentaliidae; genus Siphonodentalium; species Siphonodentalium dalli. The sequence continues at coordinate 25,019,693 of CP136069.1, forward strand.
TGAACTGTATGGTATATTCCCAAATTAACTAGAAAGGGTTAACAAACCCCTGAGTTGAAAGCGGTACGAAAATTCTATGGTACATTTTATCATGTTCATGATGTCCTGTAATTTCCTGGCCACGTGATCTCTGATCCCATAATACCAAATTGCCCGGTCAATTCATCCTCTCTTTTTCCCCATTAGGACATTCCTCGTGAGCGGGGTGGGTGCGAAGCCCTGGGCGGGAGCTCAGAGTTCAGTGGGCAAGATACTTCTAGGAGATATATATTTAACTTTTTTGGAAAATATTGTATCTCCGTCAAAGTCATCTTGCCCACTGAACTATATGGTATAATATAGAATTTTCTGGCAGGTGGAGGTAGTTCTGGGCGGTATTTCGGTATACCGATTATAATCGGTAAGATTTTCAATACCGTTACCGTTACCGTCATTCTTTTCCATAATCGGTAAACCTTGAAGACGGTATTATCGCGGTTACATGTCATACAGGCACATTACGGAGTATATTGTGGTTTTCCTTTGTCGGGATACAAAGAAATTACTTCGTTTCTATACACCGTATTTCATCGAAATCATAATTAAGAGGTAGCGAGTTTGTGTCAGGAGACAGCGTTGCTGTAAATTGGGCTGAGGTAGCTACTAGTGTTGCGGATTCTGTTTACCAAGTCATCCGCGAAATTGGCGCGAATATATTTCAAGATTTACGTTGTGTACCCCATGCACGTGCTCATCGACAATTTTAAAATGACTAGTCCGTTTCAATGATTGGCGTGTGCAAGTTTATGCAACGCCCTTTATGTGTATTCATCCCATGTTGCATTATCTTTTAGTTGGAAAAAACTGTTCAATCTTCACTCATGTCACTTCTTTCCCCATGTCATTTCCAAACAAAATGTATTCCTTCGCTACCTGGGACAAAACCCAGCCCAACATTATATTGCAAGGTATGATTGCATCATTCTGCGCTATTTTTTATCGACCAAATTTATGGGGCAGCTCATTATTTCAAGGGTGTTATCGAGTGGGAATAAATGATCACATTCATAAACCGGGATTTAAAAGTATGATTATAATAATTCAACGGGAAGTCAATAATAGTTCTAGAAGTTAAATACTTTGGAAGTAATAAACTTTATTTCCCGGCATTTAATAAAAGCATTGTACTTATTCTTAAGTTATTCACACCCGGCGGAACATTCCAATATCAACATCACAGCACGTGCTCTGCAAGTCGGCACTGTCAGTGGGGGATTGTTTCAAAGCTCTTGGTGTATCCGGCTTCGCTGAATGATGCTTGCATTAAGTTGCATAAATCGCAATTATTACCTGTATTTAAGATCAGCTCATGAATCCATGCTTGCAGATAATGGTACATTCATTGATTGCAATCCATAATTTAATAAAACGGAGCGTACATTTCCTTATTTTATGTAATCTGTAGCGATTAGATTTTCCTCCATAAACAGTCGATCTGTGCACCAAACGAATGCTACTAAACGGGGGTTTTAAGGGATTAGTTTAAATAATCGGTAATACTGTATACCGCGGTATTATTTTAGGATTACCGCGGTATTTTTATGCTTAAATACCGCCCAGCACTAGGTGGAGGCCACGAGGAAAAATAAAACACCTCTATGCACCTCAATCAAAGAACTGGATTGACCCGATAACCTACAATAAATACAATATCACCAAAAGCCAATGTATGTAATTACACAATAAGACTAATACATGTTGGCCAGCTATCAGAGGGCCCAAACTAACCAAATAGTGGTGACTAGGATTGAAGGCCCTGCAAATAAAGTATATAGTTTCAGAACGACATGGAGACGGAGTTGACCTCCCCTTCGGAGCTTAGAGCGAGCAATGTATCAGTTGAGTACTTGCTGGGCAAGGAATGTTTAACCCCCCCCCCCCCCCCCCCCCAAAAGGGAAGAAATATCTATTTCCTGATGGAATAGAAAATGAAAACTGAGGGGGATATCGCACTAATGCATTTAACAGGCTAACCCATGCGCAAACAAAGACAATAAGGAAAAAACAGCCTTATAAGGGACAAGAAGAAACAACCAGAGGCAAAGGCCGCAAATTATAAAAGCGACCCCAATAGAACCCCAAAGCCAATTCTTGAGGGGGGCAGTGTACTAGTAGGCGATCTAGCCTGATGAAAAAACGGCTGCAAGCACAAAAAGGGCCCAGACACCCATTAATCCATGGTATGCCATTGGCTGTAAGGATTGAAATATCATGGACCGATAATCTTTACTAATGACCGGGAAGAGATTCTCGCCGAAATAGTTAATTGCACCAACCCTGTAAGATAGCCGGAAGAAGTCGAATGGATAGAATTCTACATATAGTGAACCAAACATGTAATTATGAACAAAAGGAAAATTTGTAGGAAACCTAGAGTCCCTTTGATGACAGAGCACACTACAATGCTGTTGTCGGAAAGCATCAGAAGATCAAATGTGCCAAGATGACCCACTACTGGAGTTTCAAATAGGGTCGTGTAGTATTAGCGTTTACTAAAAAGAAAACGGTAATTTATATATGGATGTTATTGAAAACTATTTTTCTTTTGAAAAGGAGAACGTGAAATCACATTTAAAATGAGAGATATAAAACGTTCCGTTTACCGTATAACCAGGAAGTAAAGGAATAATCTATTCGTGGAATGACCTCATTGGCATGTGTCCCGTCAATTAAGTACCTGCCTTCCTGAGTTTGCCCCAACATTGAGCGAATTACAGGCTTACAGAGTCTGGATTACTGCCGTGATTACCAATGGAGACCCCAACGCGTGGCCATTAGCTCGCGCATACAAACAATTACGGAACATTTGTAATGAACCATTGAATACAAGAACAAGAGAATCCTGATGAATCACTGAACATTATGGACCATGAGCAGTCATTCAAAATCGATTGGTCTAAATGAAGCCCCAAAATACAACCGTCGCTGTCAATGTGTCTCATGTCATTGATAAGAAGATAAGAGAATGGACGAGAAGAAATCAGAAAAAGACTACTTCTAATCAACTGTCCACGAAAGTATTCAACAAGTGGTTGCAAGCCTTGAGATTCAGTGAGAATCACCAAAACTATTCTTGTAATGATTCTCGCGAAACTTTACAAAGTTCAGTGCTGTATGATTAACTTGATTCAGCATTCGATTCTCACAAAAGTAAATGCCTTTGGAGCCTGGCGTTGATATGTTTCGAGATTTCAATAAGGCTTTCCATTCCTCACATGACCATATTCAATGTTGAAATACTGGCCAGTTCCAAAGTGAAACCCAACTGAGAAATCATAGGAAACCTGCACCATGATGGTGGCACCAGTCCAAAACCAGCAGAAACAGATGGAAGTTTGGATTAGCAAAATACAGAGACCCAGGCGCAGTGCGCCCCCAACCACTCGTGCTCTTCTGGCTGACCCCCCGACAGCAGGGATGGATCCAGGGATTTTTTGGGGACACCCGTTTTGGGACCATGACATGCCAAGGCATATCCCGAGAGCCGTAGGCCCGAGATGGGGGTAGGTACGGGAGGGGGTCGCCTCACTCCCTTAGGTGCAGCATTAAAGATCCCGCATAAGAAAATGCACTGGCTTACAAGGTCAAGATAAAGGCCAATGTATTATCTTATATATGCGAGGCTCCTTAGATGGGAGACTCTCATTTATATAAGAGAATGCATTGGCACAGGATTTTTGCAAAATTTCAAGAAGCCCCAGTCATGAAAGGGTTAAAATATTTCTCACTGGACACTTGATTAAGCAAATAAAGGCTCTATATCAACTGTATATTGATGATTTGCATTGCATGTTGTTGAATTATAATAGAAGATTTCCTTCAAAATATAGAAAATTCTGCTTTAATAAAACTATCCACTTGCAATTTGGGGACATTTAGGCCACCAGAGTTTGGGCGCCCAAACCTGTAACAGGTATCAAAAGAGCCCTGGATCCTTCCCTGCCCGACAGGTCGATGGTTCAAGGTACCCCTTCTGGGATGGATGGGCTGCCCCTCCGATTGCACCTTGTTCTTGAGATAACCATCGCCCGAAGCGCGAATCTAGTGGGCGGATCATAAGATCTGGCATCCTACACCCAATGCTAGTGAATATCTCGCATCTGGCAAGGATCTTCTTCAGTCTGTATGAAGTGTGCACAACGTTATTAATATGTTGCCCCATTAAGCCCGAGCGGAATGGCTGATATAGACCTCACTTCAACTGCCGAGACGATGTCACAAAATCATGTAATTAAATCCAATATTCATCCCAACAGGCTGATCACGGATAATGTCCCGATTATGAGAATGTACATTGCATTGAGTAATGTGAATCGGGATGAGTGGAAATCAGTTACGTTCTGAAGATGAGCATATGTCTAGTACCGTATTCTCGCGGGTATAAGACCAGGGGGCCTAGCGAATAAATAGCTTGAAAAGGCATGGGTGGTCTTATACCCCGGAAAAGTTTAGACCCACCCCAAATTTTGTTCAATTTCAGCGGTGGTAAGTATTTGATATCAGCTTGTAGACAGAAAAAAAGATTGACGAACTCGAGATATTTAATAGTTATATTCAAAACGGAAAAGTATACTTCGTAGGCATGTTCGAGAATATTCAATAAAATAAAATGAATCTTAAAATCTTATTTGTTTATTAAATTATACTTCCCGGGGAAACAAATCATTAACAGACACCAACTACAAAAGAAACGAGTCGCTAACGGCGTATATATGTAGCTTCAAGTTCAAAAGCCATGCGCGGCTATGCGCGTGCAAAGCCACAGGTGTCTGTCCAACTACAGTACTGTAAAAACATATTTTCGCGTTCAGTGACAACGTCGGTATGTTCCTTCATGTAACCAAACACAGAGAACTGGCTTCCTGGTTATGTAAACACACAGTGGGTATAATAATGAAGCAGAAGGGGAACTTGTCATTGAACAACAATGTCTTCCAAACTACGTCAACGTTATAACCAAAATAAAGGTTATTGACATTAACATTTTTAACCTGCATTTTGTTCACGTTTTACAGTATAAGCAGTTTAGGAGCGATAACTCTATTTATTAAAACACATGCTTTTTTAGCAGAAATATAACTGTCTTTTGTCAGTACTGTTAGTGTGAAATAATTTACACTCACTGGCTTTTGTTAAACATGCAATTAGTCGATCACTATTGTAACATCCTCCATGTGGACAACGAGTCACGAATAAAGCGTCGGGTTTATTAGTTTCCTAATCGGATAAGTCAGAACATTGATATAAACTATAGACTACTATAGACTATAGATGCAGGATTTACCCACACTGCTTACAAAATTTAATAGTTGGGCAATAAAACAACAAGACAAGTGTTATTATAATATTTTAATATTCACATTTAATTGAAAAATCACTTTCTTAAAGTAACTTATAGGTCAATTTACCTTTACTTAATCTGGAAGCCGGGGATATTCCCCAATACTCGGCTTTCATCTATTTCATCAGTTTTACCCCGATTTTTGGTTTGCAAAGGCCCATATCCGAGTTTAAGCCGTTTTGGAGGGGTTATGATTAGGGCTAGGGAGGGGGTGGTCTTATACCCCGGAAAACTTACTTCTAGTGAAAATACTGGGGTGGTCTTATGCCCGAAAGTGGGCTTATACCCGTGAGAATACGGTATGTATAATGGACTCATATTTATTATGAACTACGAAACTGAATTTTAGTTAGAATTGAATTCAACCTGCAGATAAAAATATACGGATGCACCCTCGTAAACTATATAATTAAACCCACATGTAACATATTTACCAGATATTATTTATACCTAGATATGGGTATTTTTTAGCCATAGGTGGTATTAAAATCAATAATATTAACGGTCGCGATTCATATAGTGACCCATCATCCAACGATTATTCCTGAAGACTATCGACACTCTAATCCCGCAATGACCATGACCTCGCAGGAGCTGGATGACAAATTGAAAGAAGCAACAACCTATAAAGCAAGGCGTTGAACTCTGCAACCTGAACCATAAAACTTTGGAATACTTCTCAGCTGGTCCGATCCAATGGCGCCAAGTTTGCTATCCGATGGCATAACCACTCGGCAACGGAGACGCTTGTCTGCATCAGAGAACCCCGAACAACTATCTGAGCTCCCTCGTTTTGTAATATTGAGCGCCTGTCCATGTATGGGTGACCCCAAAGGAATGTCCAAAGCCTTTTCACCTCGGGGTGGAGCTACAGCTCGTCCCGATCCCGATCTCCATCCGTCCAAACTGGCGATGGGTTGTTAGTAGGGGCAGTATCGGAAGCATGCCTCCTACTCGAACGGCATCGGGGAACAAACTCTTGTGCATTGAGATTCAAACCCGAAGGTACTGGCTGCTGTTGATCAGAAGGCGGCCAGTAACCGGAATTCCAGGCCCACAGACATGGAGTTGGCCAACAAGGAGGAAGCATGCTTAGGAATTTCGGCCCCAGCCCAAGCCCAGCAGGGACTGAAGGCATATAGGATTATAATAGGGACAGGGTGCTCTCACCCCCAGCGGTGCTGACCCCGAGATGGTGACTTGTAGCGATGGATGGCGTGGTTCCAATGTTAGATGAGAAGCCACGGCCGTACCTGGGCATGCCAACCCGCCAACGGTCGACCCGAGGCTTGAGTAGATTGACGTCCTGTACGATAGTCCAAGGAGCCCACAATTGGTGGATGGATTTGGGGTGCCCCTCCAGATCCTTGTTTGAGGTAACTATCGCCCCGAGTTGCTAAGCCACAGAGGGGATCACTATTCTCTAGTGTCCTGGTCTCAAGAGGCAGCGGGATCCTCGAAACGAGGAAAAGAGCATCTCTAGGGGAGCTACAGGGAAGGAGTTCTTCTGTACCGGGTCTTACATCATGTAACAGTCCTTGTCCTGAGAACGTATTTACTCCCAGGTGCCGAATAATAGTGTCAGCACAATTATTAATTGTGGAGAAAACTCCCAACGATCACCTTATTTGTAATTGAGACCCAGAGTGAAATTGCCATCACTATTATTAATCTCAGCCTAAATCTAGGCCATCACGATCATCAGGCACCTGAGAGCAGTGTGATTGCACTGTCAACACCAGTGCAGTCTGTTTGACAATTGCTAACAATCAATAATACACCGGTTGTTTTGTGTTATGCTGATAAGCACCTTGGTGTCATAGTCTAAATAAATATTGCAGCTACACAGCTGTCAAACGGCCGAAAGTAAGCACCTAATTTCGTGATATCGTTATTGTACAAACCGCTAGCACGTGGTATTCTTCCGACCATAGAATTAAACGTACAAGTATGCAATATATTCTTGCTATAAAGCATCGATGAGCGTCTTTTGTCATATCCAAACGTGCATCTATTATTCCGCCTTCCGGCGACAAACATTATTATAGATGCCTGTTTAATCGGCTGGTTTTCTGCCTTCCGGCGAGTTAAAAATATGGAAAACAACATTTCTGTAAACGAAACAAATTTTTCCATCCGTAACTGAAGAAGCCGATTACAAAAATATTAAAATGCTAAAGAAACGCGATTATGCTCACGTAGTCTTTGTGTCAATTGCATACATATCAATAATAATAATCAAAGAACATAATGTTTTTTGTATAATACAAAAAACTGTCAACACTTAGCTTCAATTTTTCAGGAGATGTTCCCAGCTAGTCAAACTAAAAAAAGAGGATGAATTGACCGGGCAATTTCGTATTATGGGATCGGAGATCACGTGGCCAGGATATTACAGGACGTCATGAACATGATAAAATGTACCATAGAATTTTCGTACCGTTTTCAACTCAGGGGTTTGTTAACCCTTTCTAGTTAATTTGGGAATATACCATATAGTTCAGTGGGCAAGATGACTTTGACGGAGATATATATTTCCATTTTTTTCTTAGTGATGATGGTATTACAAGCTTTTATGAATTTTTTAATACATTTCCCCCACTGTGAAGGGCTTTAAGTAGCAATACACAAGTTCCAGCAACATTAGCCAACTTGGGAGGGGGTATTGTTCTTCAAATCTATGCTGAGCCATTATCCTTGGAATAAGCCCCATATAAATAATTTTGTATTTCAGCGAGCAATGGTTGGCATTAATAAATGTCTGTACTTTGACTTGTTCGTACCATTTATTCATTGAGTTACGCCCCGCCCCTTTAGTTTGCATGCACAAAACATCAAATTTTAGCCTCTTTTTTTTCACTAAAATTTACCATTTGCAACTCAAAACCTAATAGAGCTATAATAGAACTGACTAATATTTGAAATAGTAAAAAAGTTATAGCAGCAATTTCAAAACATTGTCTTGAAAGCCTATGCTAGATAATAAAATTCAGGCGAGAGATATCAGGCTATTTTCTCACAGTCAAATACACTGAGTTGGCCTGCACTGAATACAAAAATCATGTTACGCATCACAATTTCTCTGAACATTGTGAACTTCCACAGCTTTGTAAATTAATTAAACCATCAAACCAGTAATATCACATTTAACACAGGCCACACTGGCAGTTATGTCCCCCCACCCCCATCAAACCAGTAATATCACATTTAACACAGGCCACACTGGCAGTTATGTCCCCCCACCCCCATCAAACCAATAATGCCACATTTAAGATAGGCTACACTGGCAGTTATGTCCCCCACCCCCATCAAACCAATAATGCCACATTTAACATAGGCTGCATTGGCAGTGTGACGGGTGTAGCCTTAGATTGGTTTAGGTCATATCTGAATGGCCGTACATTGAGTGTCACAGTGAACAACGTTCACTCGGACGTTTTTGCACTTAAGTACGGTGTGCCACAGGGGTCCGTGCTCAGACCCATGCTCTATGTGATCTACGTCCTACCGCTGGGGGACATAATCCGTCATCATGGACTGAATTTTCACTTTTACGCGGATGATTCCCAACTCTAGGTTCATTTCAACCCTGGTTGTGAGATTCCAGCCAGAGAGTTCTCTAGAGCACTTTTTATCCGATATTAAAATCTGGATGAATGATAATTTCCTTAAGTTGAATCCGGACAAAACTGAACTGATATATATCGGTTTACCGCATCAGTTGCAGAAAGCAACCATCAGTTGCAGAAAGCAACTACCCACGATATTGTGCTTGGAGATAGTGTAGTCTCTAAGTCGACTATGGTCCGCAACCTGGGGTATATGATGGATGACAATCTATCTGCGGAGGCGCATGTAATGCAAGTTTGCAGATTGGCATATTGTCACCTGAGAAATATCAGCAGGGTGCGAAATGTGGTCGACGAAGAGACGCCAAACAACTCATACATGCATTTGTCACAAGCCGTATAGACTACTGTAACTCACTTTTATTTGGTTGCAACACATACCTTATTCGGAAACTTCAGCTTGTACTAAACTGTGCTGCTAGGATTGTTACCAAAACAAAGAAATTTGATAACATCACTCCAATTCTAGCTAAATTACACTGGCTTCCCGTTGAGCAGAGGATCCATTTTAAGGTCTTGCTTTTCACTTATAAGTGTTCAAATAATCTGGCACCATCGTACTTGTCGGATCTCATTCAGTGCTATCAGCCCGTCAGACCCCTCAGGTCCGCCAAGGCAAATCAACTTGTCTATAAACCTGGGGATCTGGTTACATGCGGCGATCGCGCTTTTTCTGTGGCTGGCCCAAAGATGTGGAATCTACTTCCTGATCACTTAAGGATTCCACAAAACATAAATGATTTCAAATCAGCACTTAAAACCCACCTGTTTGAAGTGGCATTTGGTCTTCGGCCCACATTGCGTAAAGTGAAGAAATAGCCGCAGTTTATGTTGTATATTTGTATTGTGTTGTATATGTTTTATGTGTATATTGTTAAGTCCGAGAGCACATTTGTGGAGTCGTGACTATAAACCTTATTATTAATGACACATTTAACACAGGCGACACTGGCAGCTGTGTCCCCCACCCCATCAAACCAGTAATGACACATTTAACACAGACCATACTGGCAGTGATGTCCCCCACCCCATCAAACCAATAATGCCACATTTAACACAAGCTACACTGACAGTTATGTCCCCCCAGATGCTAATTTTCCTATTTTTCAGCGGGCCTATCAAAATTGTGTACAGCTACAGTAATGCTCTAATTAATCGACCTCTTAACCACAGCAGAATTATGGGTAACTTTTCAGGATTTAGTCGGACATATGGCTTGTTGCCATTCATCGGAAAGCTCCAGAGCTTTCCGATGAATGGCAACAAGCCATATTTCCGACTAAATCCTGAAAAGTTGCCCATAATTCTGCTGTGGTTAAGAGGTCGATTAATTAGAGCATTACTGTACCGTATGTCCTTTTAATTGTTGCCTGTTGGTAAGACATACCTGCTGCTGTTGTAATAGCTCCTCCCTCTCAGCCATGTATTCATGATGTTTGATCTCACTCTCCTGTATCCTCACTGTTAACAAATAAAAAAACATTACATAAATGAGATAAAACAGAGTTTGTGGACTATTATATTGGTGAAATCATTAGCCTTGAAATAGTGTGTTAGACTGACATTTGCAAAATGAGGTCAGCGGGTTATCGTCACCAAATTCACCCTCTAGGGACCTCATTCTGCTTAGTCTCAAATTAATTTAATTTTTAGTTACTTTTTCCTTTCTGTTCAGTTTCTATATCCCCTAATTTGCAGAATATAATACGCATAAACGATCCAAGTTCTCCCATAGAAGTTGAGGCCTCAGCAGAATGATGTTCCCAGAGGGTGAATTAGGTGATGCTAGTAGGGTTGCCACGACTATGAGTTTTCATAATCGACGGTTAGTCGATTAATCGTTCATATATGCGGCCCATATTACACCCAGGTAAACACGTGATAACTGCAAAACTACAATGGCTACTTTACATCCAGACTGAACACAGTTATAAACTGTCAGTCAGCAGGCTTGTCATTCTGAGGCGCCCGCCCGTCATCAGCCACCTGAACTCAAATTTGCACGGCAGGTAAACGTCCTCCTCATCGCTGTTCCCGCGGTTGAGAAGTTTTAAAAATATCTGTCCAGTCAATCAATGTTCCCCGTGAACATGCATTGTGGTGCCATTGAAAGCGTGTGGAATTGTCGCATACTTTTTGAAAAAGGACTATAGTTAGTTTTAAAGAGAATCCCATTGTGTATCGATTGCGTCACCTGATAGCACTTAACCCTTTACCCAACAAACCGGCCAAAACCGGCCAAATAAAGCTTCAACAGCCTAAAATATCTTCGGTCTGTCTCAATAAAACCATACAAATATGGATATCATTGGAACCGGCTCCTTGACCACATTGTGATAGTTACAGTTATACCCTGTGCCAATGCATTCTCTTATATATGCGAGTCGACCATAGGTCGCCTCGCATATATAAGAGAATGCATTGGCCTAAAAAAAATTTTTTTAACACTTTTTACCATTTTTTCTTACACTCTTTAACAATTTTATAATTTTTAATGCGTTAAGCCAATGCATTCTCTTATATATGCGAGGCGACCTATGGTCGACTCGCATATATAAGAGAATGCATTGGCACAGGGCCGTTCTGTTGGGTAAAGGGTTAATTTGATTTCGGGGGCTTAGGTGTCTGCTGTACTTATAGTTTTGTTATTCAAAGTGCGTGCAGCGCGGTTACCACTCTAGAGAATGTAATGCATGTAGCATTAATAAGTGATGACACACGCTTGTTACTGATAACTGTCCAGTAACTTTGAACATTCCATGTCCCGCGAACTTTGTGACTTTGTCAATAATGGTGAAGTTTTTCAGTATGAAATTTGAAAAATGACATATAGATGCAGACCGATGCACGTCGTTCATTTTGGACATAATGATCGCTAATTACCAATCCATAGGAACATAAATTCACAGTTAAACATAATTTATAAACAATGACAAGGCCGTGACACGACATAAAAGCAAAGGATGCCACTGACTGTGAGAACATGTCACACACCGAACTCTTTGAAGATGACCGACAAGCTTCGGCAGTGACATCAAAGGATCAAAGGAAGCCACACCAGAAGTGGGGAGAGAACAGGCTGTCTGGGAGGTAAATTGTGCTACATACACTGTTAACTTTTACTTCCAGGCATGGCATTTGCGCATAGTACCGCTTAAATAAACAACCATACCCATACCCACCCCCCCCCCCCCCCCCCCCCCCCCTTGGGCAATTAGTTGACGAAAGTAAATAACCGTCGACTACCACACCTGTCGAAGGTTAGTCGATTAATCGAATAATCATGGCAAGCCTAGGTGCTAGCCTGCCATGCAGGATAGCATCACTAAAATCGCCCTCTGGGGAGCTCATACTGCTGCAAATTTCAGACACAATATTTCTAGACTTAGAAATCATGTATGAGGATGTCAACCCATACCCCCTGCATCCTGATTACCAGTTAACAGAGAGGGTGAATCCTGACTACCAGTTAACAGAGAGGGTGAATCCTCACTACCAGTTAACAGAGAGGGTGAATCCTGATTACCAGTTAACAGAGAGGGTGAATCCTGATTACCAGTTAACAGAGAGGGTGAATCCTGATTACCAGTTAACAGAAACAGAGAGGGTGAATCCTGATTACCAGTTAACAGAGAGGGTGAATCCTCACTGCCAGTTAACAGAGAGGGTGAATCCTCACTACCAGTTAACAGAGAGGGCTAGCATCACTAAATTCACCCTCTCGGGACCTCATTCTGCTTAGGCCTCATCTTCTCTGGAATGTTTCTTTATTATAAAATTTCTATAGAAACTTCTTCACATAGATTCTATTTCATTTTTAATTTATCCAAATTGGCAGATGACACATTGCATAATCGAGGAATCGAGGTTCACATTGGGTGTACATCACAATATTCACCATTTTGGGAACTTCAATCTGAGTCTATGTCTCCGATAGCAGATGAAGCCATGCAGAATGAGGTCTGCAGAGGGTGAATTTAGTGATGCTAGCCCGCTATGCAGGATAGCATCAATAAATTCACCCTCTGTGGACCTCATTATGCAAATGACAGCACACTAAACTTGAATCCCTCATATCAAAAGAGAGAGTTGGGAAACTCTCATGTATGTCTCATTTATATTTACAATTTATAATTCGTTAAACAGGCTGTGTTCAAGTGTGTTGTTTACATCTAGCAGTTCTCGGTACATGTGTCTGTATTTCAGGTATAGGCATACACCATATACCCGATGATATTCTGTAATAATCTAAGTGTTGTCACATTGCAATATGTTTTCCAGTAGTATTTTCAGTTCATCATCAAGTATATAATATATTATTATCCATCCCTTAACTAACACCATTTCCGAAACGTGACAGTCCTGGAAAAAGTCATATTGGACTCCCGAAGGTCATATTGGACTCCCAAGTGTGCAATATAACTTTTTATAACGGGACTCTGTGACGTCACAAATTAACTTTGCGAAATGAATCGGTGAAATTGTGATGCGCGCGCAACACTGGTGGATTAGCAGATGTTTCACTCCTGCGTTGAGTTTTGTTTTTTATTTCCGTGTTTACTGTTCCAACTTATGCTTTCTGATGATCAATACATGCTTCAATAGAGAATTAAGTGCCGACAAATACCAAAAGTAACCACTAAAGTTGTATTCCCAAAATTTGGATAAACATACAGATGGATAATAAAAATGTCATTATACAATGTTGTGTACAGTATGAGTTTTTCTTGTACTCGTCAAGGTTGTGGTGAAAAGTCATATTGGACTCGACACTGCGTGTCTCGTCCAATATGACTTTTCACCACAACCTGGACTCGTACAAGAAAAACACATACTGTACACAACATTGTATAATAACTTTATAATATACCATGTGTATTGAGAATTTGAATCCTACCTGTCACTTGGTTGAGAGACTCTCTCAAATCATCTTCGACTTTGTGTGCAGTCTCAAGCTGTATCTTTATTTCATCCAAATCCAGGCTGGAAAAATATATTGAATATTAACTATTGCAACTCTTTAACACAAGATTCCCTAAACTTTGCTAATCGACATTCGTTGTTTTGCAACAAGCCTGAGTTTAGTGTGCCTGTCATATGCAGAATGAGGTTCCCAGAGGGTGAATTTAGTGATGCTATCCCGCTATGCGGGATAGCATCAGGCCTCAGCTTGCAGGTTGAGAATAGGGAGAAGTGACTTCTCCCTCTGGCAGAAATAGGGAGAAGTGAGAGAAAAATAGGGAGAAGTGAGAGACTGGAGAATAATTTCATCTGATAATTTATTTAATATGTATAGGTTAAACAAACGAAAAAAAAAATTATCATGGAAAAAAATTCAAATTTTTCATTTAAATGTAATATAGATTGTTTGTGCATTTGGTTTGCATATATATGCCATAATTAACGGCCTTGAGACGTTGAGTCTTGACCTTGATTACCGAGTGTTTCTAAGAGTCTAAAATCACTGAATCATTGGGAATAAAATTACGATTTTCCGGTTATGGATCACGTTTTATTTCGAACAAGGCAATACATTGATTAAAACTTTATTTGCACACTATAAAATGGTGCTCTCGGATAATTTTTTCGCCACATATATTCAGTAACATCAGGTAACATCGGATAATTTTAAAGGGAGTACGGATTCAATAGAATTATTTGAGGTCCGTTCGATTCGCATTCTGTTATTGCGTAAAAACACGGAATACCACAACGACGGAAACGGAACTAAAACAAACAAAACGTTTAAATCGGCAATATAATAATAATTTGAGTCGGTGGTTTTAAAGCAGTCGGTCGGGACGAGCAGAAACCAACACTTTATTAAGTATGGCTAAAACAGAAGGCTTCTTTGTTTGATATATTATAATCCTTGTCTGGACATTGAAGATCGCATTTATTTACTCAACGCTGTTAAACAAAAGGAGTCGACCTAATTGTGTCAACATTTTGTCACTGTTTAACTCGCAGGCGATATATTCATAATTGATTTGTAACACTATAGCATGCATGGCTTATCGCTTGCTACAGCCGTAGGATAATTTTGGGAAAATCGGAGGGCGACTTCACTTCTCCCTGGCGCGACAATAAGGCGACTTCGAGGCATCGAGGGCGACTATTTCGCCCTACTCGCCTGGTAAGCTGAGGCCTGGATAGCATCACCAAATTCACCCTCTCGGGACCTCATTCTGCATGGCCTCATCTGCTATGGGAGACAGACTCAGATTGATGTTCCCAAATGGTGAATACTGACATAGCAGGCTAGCATCACTACTAGTAAATTCACCCTCTGGGGACCTCATTCTGCTTTGGCCTCATCTTCTCTGCACATAGATTCTATTTCTTTTTTAGTTTAGTTTCTGTTTATCCCCAAATTGACAGACAACACATTTCATAATCGAGGTTCCCAATGGATGTACACCACAATACATGTATTCATCATATTGAAACTTCAAATCTGAGACTGTCTCCCATAGCAGATAAGGCCATGCGGCATGAGGTCCCCAGAGGGTGAATTTGGTGATGCTAGCCAACTATGCAGGATAGCATCACTAAATTCACCCTCTGGAGACCTCATTCTGCAAATGCCAGGCACACTAAACTCAGGCTTGGTTCTGTACATTATGATTTGACAACAAAAACGTCTTAAAACAGGAAATTTAACACTCAAAGAATGCGCATATATAATATTAGGGTGAATTTTCGATATTTTCTAATAATGATTTGATTGACAGCTGTGGAAAGGTCCATTATTAGTTCATGCTCCATCAGGGAAAATCCAGGATCGCACTAGAGCAAGTTGTTGAAATTTTACTAGGCTGGAACTATTGCATTATTAATCCTTTCTATACTAAATACTCATTCGCTCATTTCCCACCAATTAATAGTAATCCCTCTGCATTTATATTAACATTTTGCATGCTGTCCTCTGCTAAATTTTTACAGGACACCCCTCCAAATGAATTATAGACCATTCCTATATATACATTTATAACTGGGTGGAAGGATCCATTAATATAGAAAGGGTTAAACCACATGTGTAAGATTCCCGATTCCTATGTATTATACGGATTACACTCTGTATTTATTACATACCCATTGTTGTATTCTCACTAAAAGCAATGGCTTTCAACTGTGCGGTAATTTTCGACAGAAAGAGCCCTAAATCCATCCTGACGTTTTTTTTGTGTGGCAAGCTATGTCATGATGTTGCTACAGGTGACATAATGAGAATTTATAATTTTTGTGATGCCAAAATTGTTGCAAAACAATGAATTTCATTGGAAAAATTTCTTATAATTAACAATTTCATTTGTGATTGGGGTATGGAATAAATATAGAGCTGCACAGTTATGGGACGGGTTAGTGATTATCGCACTCGAGTGGTTCGCGGAAGGATACCACGCGAGCCTTCGGCTCTTGGGGTATCCTTCTTCGAAACACTCTCGTGTGACAATCACTTCCCTATCCCAAAACTGTGTGGCTCTATCTATTTATCATACATCACTTTCAATAATAGATGTGAATGTTTTCTACATACCTGAGAGCCTTGATAAGTTTCTCTGTATTAGCAATCGACCTCGTCATCATACCAGATGATGATGCCATGTCGTCCATCTTCTTTGCCATCATCTCCATCCTCCAATCCATGTGGTCTAATTTCTTTGTTACTGTCATGAGCTCTTCCTGTAAGTTGATGAGCAAATATATATTTTTTCATATAGAAGTGAATAGGAAGTGGGTCTTAAGTACTTTATTTGGAGAATGAATAATTACATTGCTAAATTTATTAATTTAATCTGTATCTACAGCAGTGCATAAAATTTCAGGCGAATGATCAGGTTAGTCGCGTACAGGTTACGGAAAATAAAAGTCATGTGAACAATGGATGGGTTAACAATTTCGACCCAGCAGGCTGCTAAAGCGGGCACAACGTAACTTATGTTCATCCCATCAGCTCACTTTACTAGGCAGAGCACAATTGATTGGTGCGTACGCATACCTAACAAGGTTCAAAATAAGTGGGCGGTCACGGTCATTGTCTGACGAAAAATAGCTTATGTCCAGTGCACTTCTGTAACTGTCGGACATTTTGTCCAATGCAATTCTGTAAACAATCTGTATCTGTCCAAGGAGCCACTTCTGGCCAAATAGGACATTGAAAGTAAAAAATAGTTCTTTTTTTAATTTCAGATCAATTCATAGTGAATATAATTATGTCGAATTGTATGTGTATTTATTAATCGACGTAAAGTTTTCGAACTTTTGAAAACAAAAATAACATGGGTTTTTCCTTGGTGGCAATTGGACCTCACTCATGATGTGCATCATTGAGGAATTATAAGTCAATTGGAAATTTAAATACTGTCTCATACAGTACGTCTGAAAATTTGACAGGCACCATTTTGAGATGACCAACACCATCCATTTGGTGCCAGTCATTTTGAGTCAGTAAAAAAATAATTATTTTGAGCCTTGATACCTAACATGTACTTCCATCAAGAGGTTTTCCGGGCCTAAATATAGATAGCACGTCATAATTACTATTTGGGGGTTTACTAAAATTCGATGACACAAAACTGCCGACAGGTGTCTTATTTTGAGTCACATTCCGATTTGGTTTACTATTGTTTATCACAAATACATATACTGATAACATTATAATAAAGTTTATGAAATAAACAAGATTATGTTT
Source organism: Siphonodentalium dalli (assembly GCA_032622095.1). Classification (NCBI taxonomy): domain Eukaryota; kingdom Metazoa; phylum Mollusca; class Scaphopoda; order Gadilida; family Siphonodentaliidae; genus Siphonodentalium; species Siphonodentalium dalli. Next base: position 25,037,397 of record CP136069.1, read on the forward strand.
AGGAGATAAACATACCCTGTTGAGTTGTACATTCTGGGATTCGAGCATGAAAACAGTTCACAATTTGTTTTCATGCTCGAATCCCAGAATGTACAACGAAACAGGGTACGTTTATCTCCATTGTAATTCAATCTAGCAAGGAATTTGCAAAAAAACTGTATAAAAAGTATCATTTAGTCATTTTCATGATACGAATCGAGACTTTCATTTCGCCATTGTCACCGTGCACAAATCATTGGGTTTGTTCATTGCGTTACTCGGAACACTGCTCCGTAACCATTTCCTGTGGGGCGGGTTGTCTCGTTTCGCTACTCCGTTCTGCGCCGTTGAAATTTGACCGTGCCACATTCAGATTTGATGCACGCTGAAGCGGCCGATGAACGGTATCTATAGACAACAACGCGCGGGTGTGCTCGTTTCGCTACTCGTTCTGCGCCGATGCAATTTGACCGTGCTACATTCAGATTTGATGCACGCTGAAGCGGCCGATGTCGGTGAATCGAAAACTAAAGTTAGCCGCTCTCGGCCAATCAGAATGCTCGTTTTTAGTGACAAATACTCAATTGAATTACAATGAATTATAGTGTATATTTTCGATTGAATTTTAGAGCGTTTATAACATTTCACCCAAACATCTGATTCAGCCCACATTTGGACCACGTCCTGTGGTATATCTTAAAATGCGATACACCAAATTTCACAATTGGTCAAAGAAAAGCTGAGATTTAACATATTTCCCCAAGGGCGTAAACAAGCTCTTTTTCTCTTCATAACGGGAAACTTTAGGTTACAGTAAAGTAATTCGATTGGTAGCGCCCTCCAAAGGATTTTGGGCCAAGATGCAGAAGAGAATAAAAACAATTCTGGGCTCTGGTTGGTTAATAGTAGTTTTGATATTTAAACATATAAAATACCAGATATCACTACTCTTGAAATTTCAGACGCCAAACCAAACAAAACATTGGCACATTATAAAGCACGTGGTCAATTGTTAAAAAATTTATTTTTATATTTATATTTTCTTCATGCAATTCTGACTTTAGATTATAAATCCGAAATTGAAAGGTACATGTACATTCCATGCTCGACGATATGATTTTTGTCAAGCAGAAAATTTGTGCAGATGACAATCCTGGTGATCATGTTCTCATTTATCACAATTCATGGACAATCAGGGCTGCAGACCATTATGAGGCCTATGGGAAATAATTACTTCACTGTAACCTATAAGATAGATTTAAGCCACTTCCATCATGCACTTATATAAGACAGAAGAACCATATTCATAAGCAAACTAAAAGACAGAGTTATGCCACTAGCATTGCTAAGACAGTAGAGATAACAAGCAACTAATTATATAGAGTTACGCTTCTTTAATTTGTGAAGGGAAACTCGAGCCAGCATAACAAAAATCTGGCTGTTGATTATCTTTGAGGATAAATTCACTGAGCAGGAACAGGTAATCATAGCATACGTAATTATATATGGCGATCATTTTTGTTTAGATGGCCAGGAAGAGTCTGGTTGGATCCGAAGTTATGGAAGGGGTATGGATATTTTTATGCTGCTGATTTTTTTGCAGTAAATGGGGTATTTGTGGAAATATAAGATTTTAGCTTTTTAAAAATACGGTAAATAGCACGTTTGTTGTCACTGAATGGTGTATTGGATGACGTTCTTGGGGAAAATTTACCACTTGAAGTTCAAATAGGCTTAACATACAATAGGTGTATGGGTGCATTGACAACTCAGTGGTATACAGTAGGTGTATGGGTGTATTGACAACTCAGTGGTATACAGTAGGTGTATGGGTGTGTTGACAACTCAGTGGTATACAATAGGTGTATGGGTGTATTACACCGATCGGCCCACTTGCACAACCCAGAATGTGAGTATAATTTTACCTTTAGTTCCGCATGATGCGGTGCCAGTGTTTGCAGCTTATTATCTAGTTGCTCTTGAATTTCTTGGTGCTTCTTTCTCAGTACATCTATATCTGATTTCAGGTTCTTCTTTGCCTGGAGTTTAGAGAGAGAGCTTATTATATTTTATTTTTTTGGCAGCCATTTGCAGGACTATATTTTTGTTGGGTAAAGGACCAAAATAACATAAAACAACATACATATTATTCAACCACGTTTTCAATAATCTGACAGACATAAATACTCAGTCATGATTTCAGACGGTAGACTGAGCGCATACCTTAGTTGGGTGCATAGTCTAAATAATGCAGTGTGTGTTTTTTTTTTAATATTTCCTATCAAAATGTATATCTACATCCTACATGAAAAAATGGTTGTATTTTTTTTGTTTAAACCACTTTTTTTCATAATTCGAACACATCTCTCATATTGTGAAGGTAAAGAGTTGTTGTAATATATAATAGTACTATAGCATACATTGATTATATTTAAGGATAATGATTTTTTTCCTTAAATTTGATAGTTTGAAATTTGAGATTTTTGTTTAATTCATGAAACCTTTGAACCCTGATGTCCTGAATGTTAAATGGTCCTAACCCGAGGCGTCTGATGTTATATAGTGTTCCGATGATGTAACTCATAATGCTCTTAACTGGGACGTATATACATGTATACATGCTCAAATATACGCAATCTACTATGCTAACTGAACTAGTGTGCTGTGAAATATGTCACAAGGTATTTCAACGAGACAGTCCCACGTTCAATATACATGTAGATTATATTGCGGCTCCCTTAGGTCGCGGTATATATTTATAAAAAAATTCTTATCATTTGCCTACGATAAAGGGCGTTTCTCAAAATGCACCTCTGCGTATGCGCGAAGAAACAGACCCCCTGTCTCTAATTTGGCTGCTAAAATCAGAGGAATGAACATGTGACTCATTCGCGCAATGTAGAAGCACAATTCTAGTTAATTTGGGCTTTGATCGTGAAATTTCTAATGAAATACTTCCCCTTCCCGACGATAAAAAGCCTTTTTTTCCCCATCAAAATAGGCCTCTGCGCATGCGCGAAGAAACAGACCATCTGTCATCAGTTTGTCTGTCAAAGTCACGTGGATAAACATGTGACACATGTGTGCAAAGTAGAAGTACAACTCTAGTTGATATGAGCGTTTATTGCGCTGTAATTTTGTGTCAAATATTGTATGAATTCCGGACCGGTATTCCGGGATATAGAAAGATAAGAAGGATTGGACCGGTATTGCGGTCTCTCGGGTTCAAAGGGTTAAGGGAAACATACCTTATCTTTTTCTTCCTTATTTGATTGAAGTCTGGTAACTTTATCGTGTACCATTGTCACTGCTGTCTCTATCTCACTGGCAACTTTCTTAACCTGTGGGTAAAATGTTAACTCTTTAAAATGATTACTTATTTATTTCTTAACTCAATTGAGCTTTAAAAGTATACCCAGAATTGATAACATTCCACAAGAAACAAGCAAAAAAGGCTTGTTGTTTGATATCGACATAATTCTTAACATTAATGGCTGAAGAGGTTGTTTATTATACAATGCAACAATTAATACTATATAATATATGGCATATTTATGAAAACAAACACTGCAGTTTCAAGAAAATCATCCAGTAAACTTCAATTAAATTATAAATGATAATCAAAATTTTTTTAAATATTAAAGATCTGTGGTCAGATTTATTAAATGTTAAAGATCCGTGGTCCGATTTGACACCAAATAATTCAGAATTTCTATGCAAACTTAACGCTTACCATCACCATCATTCGTATCACACAAGCATCGCGAAAATCCACAAAATCATCCATGAGTAATAGGCGGGAAAACTATCACATAAGCTCAAAATTTAGAACGCTCTTTATTATCACAGCTTTTGGGCAACAGAAGTATGGCGCTCTTTATCAAAGGCTATCATTGGAATTTTTAATAGGCTGACAAAAATTCAAAACATGTTAAAGTTACATAATCAGATTTAATGCCCCATAATTACTATTTTAACATGTTAAAATTTTCTGGTTAAAATATCTGGTCATCGAAACCTCCTTTTGTGACAGGAGCTGCGCTGGTGCAGCATTAAAGATCCTGTGTCAGTGCATTATCATATATATATATGAGAGTCTCACATAGGGAGCCTCGCATATATCAGAGAATGCACTGGCTTACAAAATATTGTTAGGCCACTGCATTCTCTTAGATATGTGAGGCTATATAACATAATGCATTGGCACAGGGTTTTCGCAAATTTTTCAGGAAGCTCCAGTCATGGAAGAGTTAATGGGCCCATGGTTCTGATCTAACTAATTTCTAGAGTAGAACATGTACAGATGGTGGTTTTATAGTCTCAAATTAGACAGGGCATCTTTAAACACAAATAAAATCTGGCAGTAACTACTGAAATGGCTGTAAACAACCACGTAACTATGGTCAGAATAGACGAGAAGGACTGAAATAAGATTTCATATGGGCATCATATAAACAAAACTTGAAAGTGATATCTTCAATGTTCATCTGTAACTAAAATTTGACATGTATTTTCATATTATATATTATTATGTGTTATGTATCTCCACTTGATCTGGAGTTATAGCATGGAGAGGAAATAAAATAATATGGTGGACCAACAACATACGAGAATGAATTTCCAATGGGCATTAACCCTTTCATGGTGGGAGCTGCGCTAGCGCAGTATTAAAGATACTGTGCCAGTGCATTCTCTTATATAGGCGAGTCTCACATATATAAAAGAGAATGCACTGGCTTACAAGGTTAAGGTAAATATAGTTAGGCCAATGCATTCTCTTATATATGCGAGGCTCGAAATGGGAGTCTCAGATATACATCTATAAGAGAATGCATTGCCACAGGGTTTTCGCAAAATTTCAGGAAGATCCAGTCATGGGAGCATTAAAATAAACTTTCACATAGGGGCCCTGCGAATCAGGGGTTTCAGTCGATTCAAATCGAATCAGGGGTGAGATTAACAAATCGAATGAAATCTCGAAACGAATAAATGCATGAGCTAAAAATGGGTATCAAAATGCCAGTTTCAGTGAACCTGTGTAACATACATAATACCAGTTTGTGAACCTGGGTAATTTATTGCCCAAAACCATGGGTTAAGACCAACTCAGCAGTATTATTATCCGTACTGGTACAAATTTCACAAGGTATATAAATGTTATCATTAAATTAGCACACTTCCAGAAATTATGTGTATCAGAGTCAAGGTTTTTTCAAGTAAATACATTGTAAGAGGGATAAATCAAAAGAGAAATATGCACATGATGCACATTTATAGACTCAAGACTCGAGTGTGAGCAAAATAATTATTTATTACATGATCCTACCCTTATTCCATTCAATAAACCCATTCTATAAATTGTGATATTATACATGTACATTTGTTTAATAACAGGAAATAGTGCCAGGTGACCTTTGACTTCCGGTTTGTCATCTGTTTACATTCTGTACGCTACATCTGAAAATACTATGGCTTCCAATATTTTTCCAACAAACTATATAATGAATGAAGAGTTTGAAAAGTTGTCATTAAATATATGCCATTAAATATGCCAAAGAGTTTTTATTTATCGGGAACTATTTCTTTACGAGGACAAACAACGCATAGTTACGTGAAACATCATCGTATGCCTTACAGAAGCCGATGTTAGTTGCCATTTGTTGATTTAAGTATGTTTTGTCAAGGTTTTGGATCATGTAATAAATAGAATCTACAACTCGTCCCCGGTTTATAGCGGGTTTTACAAAACTCGTCCAGTAAATTAGGTCTGGACCTCGCCAAAGGCTCAGTCCAGACCTAATTTCCTGGACTCGATTTGTAAATTTCGCTATAAACTGGGAACCCATTGTAGATCCTCTAGATATAAGAATCTGTAAACTGTACTGAAAGACAGTGTGAGAACAAACAATGGCATTCTGTGATAGATAATAATAAATAGTTATGCAGAAATAGAGTCACGGCTTTGTCTTTTTTTTTACATTTATTATTTTTGTTACATTTACATTTTTTACATCCCTGTCACTCATTTAACATTGAAGGTTCAAGTGTATATGCCAAAATTTTCTTAGAAATAAGCAAAATTCAGAGCGAAATTCAGAGTGTGCAGTGACATTAAAAATGATGGTAACCAGTTTCGTTTTCAATTGTAATTCCAGTTGAGTACATGTATTTGTAATTCCCGTTGAGTACATGTATTTGTAATTCCAGTTGAGTACATGTATTTGTTACTAAAACATACATTCTGATTGGAGGAGAGTTGCTAACTCTCGTTTTTGATTCACAAATCGGTGAAATTCGGTGAACAAATCTGAATAGACCACATTGCAATTGACAAACGTCATCGCGCAGGCTACACAGCCAGGATACGCATAATTGAGTGCAACCGCTAAGTTGTTTACAATAGATTTGGTCGTCAAGAAGTTGTTCAGGCACTATTCCGAGTAACCCAATGGAATGTACTGGGAGATTTGATCACCGTAGAAAGAATATCTCACTTCGTAGCATGTAATTTCGATAAAAAGTGTTTTTCGTGCAGTTTCTTTAAAAGTTTTGGTGGATTGAAATATACTGTGGATTGGATATTTGGGGATGAATTTGATCTCATGACTATTATTAATTACTACTAGCTGTAATTCAACTTTCATTTCCACCTAATGTTCAAATACATTGGGGACTACCTTAGCTTTTTTTTAAACCTAAAAGGAAAATTACTAAAGTAAATTATTTAAAGTGAATGCACAGTAATGCCCTAAGTAATCGACTTCTTAACCACAGCAGAATTATGGGTAACTTTTCAGGATTTAGTCGGAAATATGGCTTGTTGCCGTTCATCGGAAAGCTCTCACTGAGAGCTTTCCGATGAATGGCAACAAGCCATATTTCTGACTAAATCCTGAAAAGTTACCCATAATTCTGCTGTGGTTAAGAAGTCGATTACTTAGGACATTACTGTAATTAATATCATAAGTGTGATCCAAAGGGACCTTTTCTGTGGTGGAATAATTGGAACACTCTCTTATGATTTCAAGTCTGGATTTAGTGTGTCTGTCATTTGCAGATTGAGGTCCCCAGAGGGTGAATTTAGTGATGCTATCCCACACAGTGGGCTAGCATCACCAAATTCATCCTATGGGAACCTCATTCTGCTTAGGCCTCAACTGCTATGGGAGACTTAGGATCAGATTGAAGTTCCCCAGTAGAAGTTGGTGGTGTTCACCCATTTATCACCCCCGATTATGCAATTTATCTTCTGCAAATTAGGGGATATAGAAACTGAACAGACGGGAGAAATGAACTAAAAACAATGTAAATTTGATACTATAGATACTTCTCAGAAGAAGAGGTCTAGAATAAGGTCAAGAGGATGAATTTGTGATACCAGCCCACTCGGCATGGTAGCATCACTACATTCACCCTCTGGGGACCTCATTCTATAAATGTCAGACACACTAAATTTTATACTTCATGATTTCCTCATGAAAATGTAGTGTAATACATGTCCATATTTAGAGCTGATGAAGGGCATCTGGCCGAAAATCTCTTACAAAGAGTGCTGCAATTATTCCATATTAAAGTGAATGTAGTTATGATGCAATTCAACCTGGAAATATGTTAAGAACAAAACAAACACACACACACAACATCTAAAAAATATATATACAATGTATAATAACAGTGGAAACCATATGCAATCTTGACGCACTGCACTGTTGGAGGCAAGACTATTTTTACATTTTAGGCACTGCTTCAGGTCAGTTAATTCATTTTTCTACTCCTAATGCTGCTCCTAATGGCAACCATTTAAAAAATGATGAATACCTCTCCTAAATTTAGGCATTAAATGCCACAATACCTTGAAATTTAGGCATTAAATATTAGTATAGGTCATGGATAGTCTTTTCCATATATATATATACATAAAAATAAATACGAATATTTTCAAAATTTGAAATTGCAAACATTATATCATTATTTGATGCAAAGGACTTAACCTGAAATTCCTCTCTTTCCAAATGTTACATGCGCTCAAGTTTGCATTGGTATTCCACGATGTGCATATAAAGTGATCACACTGATATAACATAGCATTAATTCACCACACTTAATACCTTTACATCATCTGCTTCAGGTTTACTATTAGTGCTACTACTAGGGTCACTTTGCTGAATCTTGAACAAATATGTAAACATATAGCTACACATGAAACATAAACAGTGCCATTCAAATTAAGTGTCCCATACACCACAGCAGTGGAAGGTCAGCATGTTGATTAGTGATTATTTACAAGTATCAACAACTCAAGCTCAATGTGATATAGATCATACCATGAATCTCTACCCTGGCTAAGCCCATAGACAAGCCTTGAAATAGTGTGTCTGTCATTTGCAAAATGAGGTCCCCAGAGGGTGAATTTAGTGATGCTACCCTGCATAGCGGGCTAGCATCACCAAATTCACCCTCTGGGGACCTTATTCTGCTTACACCTCAGCAGAATGAGGTTCCCAGAGGGTGAATTTGGTGATGCTAGCCCGCTATGCGGGGTAGCATCACTAAATTCACCCTCTGGGGACCTCATTCTGCAAATGACAGACACCCTATTTCAAGGCTTGCTTGGAAACTTTTTGAAGTTCTGACTGAGAACTTTATAATATCAAAAAATTTGTATTATTTTTCTAAGTTAATATCAGTTCCCTATTAATTTATTTCACAGTAGGTGAAGGTCGTAGCTCAAGATTACATGATTTAGGCGACTCTTGTGAGACAATTTCGATTTGCATAGCATTTTCAGGCGATAAATATGAATTTATTACCCAAGGAAACTTTTTATGATTTTAAGCAAGGCAAATTGAATCTACCATAAATCAGCTCACAAGAGTCACCTAAAGTAAACTTGACCTGAGACCTCCACTTACTGTGAAATACAATATACATCATTCACGAACACGTATTAACTAATAAATATATTACCAGTGTTACTTTTTCGATGTTATAAATTCCCAGTCAGAACTGGTCAGAACTTTAAAAAGTTCCCAGGTTTGAACTGGTAGAATATGATCGCTATGGGCATAGCCAGAGTAGAGATTAATGGTATGACCAAATTACACAAACATCACATTGCATTACCACATTAACCCTTTTAATACTAAATGTTCATTAACCCTTTACCCAACAAACCGGCCAAAACCGTCCAAATAAAGCTTCAACAGCCTCAAATATCTTCGGTCTGTCTCAATAGAACCATACAAATATGGATATCATTGGAACCGGCTCCTTGACCACATTGTGATAGTTACAGTTATGCCCTGTGCCAATGCATTCTCTTATATATGCGAGTCGACCATAGGTCGCCTCGCATATATAAGAGAATGCATTGGCCTAAAAAAAATCTTTTTTTAACACTTTTTACCATTTTTTTCTTACATTCTTTAACAATTTTATAATTTTTAATGTGTTAAGCCAATGCATTCTCTTATATATGCGAGGCGACCTATGGTCGACTCGCATATATAAGAGAATGCATTGACACAGGGCCGTTCTGTTGGGTAAAGGGATAATGAGTAGTTAGTCGTCTTAGGAAATGTTCAGATAATAAGATTAACAAGCGATCGTTTGTTGAACTTATTATCTAAACATTATCCCAACAAATAATATGAATTCTTCTGTACTTCCACTGCACTGCTCCTATATCTTTAACATCCCTCCAAATAAATAATAGACCATTCTAATGTACAGTTTGAAGACTGAATGGGATAATCCATTTAGTATAGAAAGGATTAAGAAATGACACTTGTCTTATCAGTAATTTCCCTAATTTGTCGAATATGTCCTTATATAAACAGATCTGGCACATCCTGGATTCAACTATTATAGTTATACTCAACTAATATAGTTAAAATAACTATTGCTAATACATGCATTTGATGAAAGAGGCATAACTCAAATAAGATATGATAAAGATTGTTAAAAAACGGGTTTAGCTAGCATATCAGTACCAACTTCATGGTTATTAAAGTAAAGGTAAAGTTCTCAATGCAAATATTTAAAGACATGATCCGGAGTCTTCTATCATTTAGCCGATTCAAAAATTTGCCATGAAAGAAACTCCATAGCGACCATATAATTGCATTCAAAATGGTATAAATTTGCTATTATGCATGAAAAAAGACTTGTGCAAGTTGTTGCATAACAAACTTTATCTGAAGCGTGTACATTTTGAACTATTGTGCACATTCCAATGTGGCTGTGCATGGATGCGCCATCCCGTAAAGTTGGTAAAATTGAGAAAATCTTATTTTGGTGTAGTCAAATTCAACTATAATAGTTGAATATAGGACGTGCCAAACCTGATAAGAAGCACTTAAAGCCAATTTCCAGTTTCTCAGGCCTGCGCATGGTCCTGCAAACCCTGCGCGTGCAACCTTTTTATTCGCGATGGAAAAAATTATCATCGGTGTGAAATAATAGCATCACATTTTTACAAACTTGCTCAAAACTGAGATCCAACTTATCCATTTCCAGATTGAAATTTCTGATTCATACACGACAGTTGTGATGAATTGTGTCTGCTAACTCAGTAAAAACTGTGTCAATGATACTTTATTGGGTGATTTTTATGAAAAAAATCACATGGAATCTATCATCTAACTTTTATGGACATTTGATCTGTAATAATGGCCATGGGCAACTGAAATTAAACCCAGAGATACAGTAATGCTCTAAGTAATCGACTCCTTAACCACAGCAGAATTACGGGTAACTTTTCAGGATTTAGTCGGGGAGAGCTTTCCGATGAATGGCAACAAGCCATATTTCCGACTAAATCCTGAAAAGTTACCCATCATTCTGCTGTTGTTAAAGAGTCGATTACTTAGAGCATTACTGTAGCTGATCCAGGTGTGGAATATAAAACAAAATTATTTAAAATTGTATCAAATTTATTGATTATAATAATGTGATACATTGATGGAAAGAGCTCTTAGAGCTCTTTCCATCAATGTATCACATTATTATAATCAATAAATTTGAAAAATGATCAAGGAAATATGGGTTGATACAAAAATCGGACTTGGCACTGAAAGGGTGAACATATTTTTGGCCTGAGAAACGGGAAATTGACATTGCATGGCCTAAATATTCAACAATATATCTAACTATTCAACAATACATCTAAATATTCAACATATATCTAGTTCATTGAGAGGAATTCCTCCAAACTATAGACATTAAAGATGTGCTCTCATTTCCTCCATTTTTATATAATTTCTTTTTTCCACAGACCAATTACTATGGGACAACATAATACTGTTTTTAGAATATTAAAATATTACTAGAACCCAAAAAATTCTCTTTTTAACCCTTCCATGAATGGAGCTTTGTGAAAACCATGTGCCAATGTATTCTCTTATATATGCGAGTCTCCCATAGGGAGCCTCGCACATATAAGAGAATACATTGGCCTAACAATATTTACAATATTTGGACTTTCTAAGCCAGTGCATTCTCTTATATATGTGAGGCTCCCTATGAGAGACTTATATATATATATATAAGATAATGCACTGGCACAGGATATTTAATTATGCACCAGCGCAGCTCCCGTCATGAACCTCATGAAAGGGTTTAATTATATTAAAGTTGAATATGTGTGACACCAAATGTTTCTCACATGTTTCTTCAGGGATACTGATACAAATGTGATGTTAAAAGAAGTTTCATAAAAATCTCTGTTGTTGAAAATGGATTCTGGGATGAGAGAGACCACATATTTAAACCATACAACAAACAAACTGTCACACAAACATCAGTCGGACAAGGACTTCACAGATTCGACTAGCATATATACATGTAGGACTACACAAATCTAGGGATCTAAGACATCACTGATGTAATATTCGTGTGGTATCAAAAACATGCAGATCATGCACAAATTGACAGGAACTTCTGTAATGATTCTTCGAAGGTGTTAAGGCCTTTCACATATAGGGCCCATAAAACATTTGCGATGTGTACAAATTGTGCAATGTCTCGCAATTAGACCAAAAGATAAATGTACATATGTTTACACATGTAATCTTCATCGCTGCCATAACTAAGATTATTGTTTATAAATTGGTGGTATGATTAGAAACCACACTTGTCACAAACATAATTTTGAGATATATTCTGTAGCCACTTATAGTGCAAAATTAATGCAATGATTTAATAAAACCCTCAAAATCATTACATTCATCAACATTATGCCAATTAAATATAAAATCTGTGTTCTCAGGTATCTCCCTCATCACTGCATTTTCTTTCAAAATGCCTGGTCAAATATTTTTTTCGACATTTTCTACATAGAAATATTGGATTTGAACAATGAAAATGAATTTTTGTTTGTTTCTGAAGTATGTTTTCCAGATTTTGAGAAAAAAATAAAAATAAATAGCCTCCATCCCTCATCTCAAAATTGACATCTAATTGACTGAGAACACAGATATTTAATTTAAATGGCCTAAAAATGGGAGGAATTTTTTATATCCAACAAAAATAATCTCATGCAGGTGGCACTTCTCACCTCAAACATGTTTAAAGGTGGATTATCTCTTTGTAAACATGTATTATATAGCTAGTTACCGGGGTATAAAATATTAGATCTGAATCGAAGACAACTGTCCGGAAATGCTTCTATTGATTAATATTCATTTTATTTCGAATATTTTCTGGTCTAAAAAAGTGTGGTTGTTTAGCTAACGAGCAATAGTGGTTACTGTTAACAGAGACCAGATATTTTATTGTGTAATTTTGTCACAAATAAAGGTTAATTATACTCATTATCGCTTATAACTATGGAATAAAACAATACAACCAATTAATCTGGGACATTTGACGTTCAGTAAGTAGCCATAGGAACAGCCTAATGCTCTATATCACTATATGGTATCACCCGAATGGTCTGTTCTAAAAATCGACAAATAAAAGGGTCCAATAAAATATTCGAAATAAAATCAATATTAATTGATAGAAGCCTTTCCGGACAGGGGTCTTATATTCATATTTATTATTTTATACCCACACAACTATTTCAAATTTGTTATTTAAATAGATAATCCATCTTTAATACATCACAATCTATTATAAAAGCAAATTTGGCTTTCAAAAAAATTAGCCTGGAACATTGCATTCATCTGTAAAAAAAATTATTTTCCTGCTGTACACTATCAAATAATGCCCGAGGTATAACAAAATATGCTAGGTACATTACAGATATGACTTCAAAGATTTTAGCTGGAATAATTACCTTTTCTCTCTTAAATGTGCTGTCATTTTTGCTTTTCTCAATATCTGTCGAGTCCGACGTAATTCGTGCCTGAAGTACAGACCGTGTGTGTATCTCATCTTTAACTTGTCGCTTGAGTGTTTCTACCGTTGCCTGTGAAGTGTATAATTGTTGATATGTTTCAGAAAACAGCATGGGATAAATAATAATGACTATATTACGCCAATATAAGTTGTGACCCGCCATATCAAATCCAGTCGTAAGTTGGGATTTTTTTTACCCTGTGCCAATGCATTCTCTTATATATGCGAGTCGACCATAGGTCGCCTCGCATATATAAGAGAATGCATTGGCCTAACAATTTTTTACAATTTTAATAATTTTTTCTTGTATTCTTTAACAATTTTATAATTTCACCCATACAGAGCCCCAGACAAACATGAGCAGACGACAGTCTTCTATATGCTTCTATATATGTGTGGGGCTCCCTGCAGGGTAAGGGATGTTTTTTATTTTATGTCCTAAAAATTGTAAGAAACATTTATTTAAACAAGGGGTACGCATCTAAGATGCTTTTGTCGAGTTTTTTGGCAGTCAAACCAAATTCTGCCAATAAGGTCCACAACTCCAGGAAAAAAAGTTGGACGGTGGTATATTATTGCAATAGACCCATATACCAAATATCAATTGAATCCGTTAATATTTCATTGAGTTATCGCACTAACTGTGATAAAATTTTGATTAAAATAGACAAACTAAGACCCATAACTCCGGGAAAAAATTTCGGACAAACAGGTTTTCGAACTCGTCCGAGATATTGTTGCAATAGACTCATATACCAAATATTGTTTAAATCGGTTAATATTTCATTGAGTTATCGCGCTAACGGCGATAACATTGCTAAAAATAGACAAACTAAGACCCATAACTCCGCGAAACAAATTCGGACAAACCTGATTTTCGAACTCGTCCGAGATATTGTTGCAGGAGACTCATATACCAAATATTGTTGCAATCGGTTAATATTTCATCGAGTTATCGCGCTAACGGTGATAAAATTGCTAAAAATCGACAAACTAAGACCCATAACTCCGCGAAAAAAAATCGGACAAACTTTGTTTTCGAACTCGTCCGAGATATTGTTGCAGGAGACTCATATACCAAATATTGTTGAAATCGGTTAATATCTCATCGAGTTATCGCGCTAACGGTGATAAAATTGCTAAAAATAGACAAACTAAGACCCATAACTCCGGAAAAAAAATTCGGACAAACCTGGTTTTCGAACTCGTCCGAGATATTGTTGCAAGAGTCTCATATACCAAATATTGTTGAAATTGGTTATTATTTGCGTGAGTTATCGCGCTATCGATGAAAAACTTAACTAAAAACCATCTAAGATGGATAACTCTTGTAAAAAAGTTCGGACGTGACCCATTTTCTACAGGCAGTAAATAGTCGTTGGGAGCAACTGCCATACCAAAATTTTTTTGAATCCGTTCACAAATGTCAAAGTTATAAGGCATTCTTTAGGTCCGTCCGCCCGCCCGCCCGCCAACCGTCCCTCGCCAAACCATAAGTCGAGTTTTTGAAAAACTCGACTAAAAAAATGATAAAAAATTGTTAGGCCAATGCATTCTCTTATATATGCGAGGCGACCTATGGTCGACTCGCATATATAAGAGAATGCATTGGCACAGGGTAAAAAGATCCCGACTTATGACTGGATTTGATATGGCGGGTCACAATTAATTATTAGATTCTCATCCAACTTTTTTGGAAAATTGGGGCGGGTGGGCAAATTTTTTTTTATTATTACACTCCTGTGCACGATTTCCATTGAAAACGCCGTTAATTAAAATTGGTAATGTCACTTGTGAATTATATGTCATTTGGCTAATTCATTGTGAAGTCCGAGGTGTGTGAAGTTAGACACGAGGGGTGTTCAAATGGTTCAATTCGTGCTCCCCTGCTCGAATTTGGTCTGTTTCCTCGTTTAGTGGCTAGAGCATGAGGGTTTCCAAATATATGATTATAGTCTAATGGATTGCCCCCAAATGGTGCTCCCAAATTTACGAACATTTCATTATACATTCCAAAATGTGATTGTTGCCCAGGCTTTGGCCAAATGAAATTTTCTTTGGTAATTTTCAAAATATCTGGTCATTGGACAATTTGGCAATGGACAGCATTTAACCCTTTCATGATGGGAGCTGCGCTGGTGCAGCATTAAATATCATGTGCCAGTGCATTATCTTCCATAGGGAGCCTCACATATATAAGAGAATGCACTGGCTTACAAGGTCAAGGTAAATATTATTAGGTCAATGCATTCTCTTATAAATGCAAGGCTCTATATGAGACTTGTATATATAAGAGAATGCATTGGCACAGGTTTTCGCAAAATTTGCGGGAGCTCCAGCAATGGACAGTGTTTAAACCTCACACAAACCTTGAGATTCTCCTCAAGTCTGTAGGCTCTCTCCTGCTCCACCTTGAGTTGATCTCTAATGGCAGAGTTGATTCCCTGCACCCGTTTGTACTCCTCCATCGTAACTCCCATCTGGTTCTCTGTTCTACTCAACTCCTTGTTAATTCTGATTAAATTTCTCTCATCCAGCGTTTTCTGCCTCACGCTGTTTAAATCATAAAATAGACAAAATTACAGTTAAAGGGAAAGGAAACTCTCGCATAACAAAAGGTATGTTCATTAAGCAAGCTGTTATCTATTCGTGTGTGAAGTTTCAGTGCAAATCTCCACACAAGATCAGTGATATGGCCATCTCAAATTAACCCGCGCAAGTAATTACACCACCATTTTGGAAGAAATATAATTTTTTAAATTATAGTTTGTGACACCACTGCCTCACTTAGTTGTTTAACGCTAATGTAATGCACAAAATTAATAGCCATATCTCTGGGCAGTCCAAGTGGTATGATAAATCGTTTTCCGAAAAAAATATATCCATTTGCTCGGTGTACCTCCCAGCTCACCATCTGTTGATGGAAGAACATATGACTGGTACATATACTGTGGCACCAGTACCATGGTACCTGTACTGGCCTCAGTACAGAACCGATATTGCATTTCCTGGTACTGATGGTACCTTACGAACCCTGTGCTTAACCCTTTGAGTGCCACAGGCCGATCGCATCGGCCATAATTTACGTTCTGTAAAATCGGCCCTAAAAAAAATAAAAAAAAAATTTTGTTTTGTTTTTTGGTTGAATTTTTGTTTAGTATGCTTAAGCATGCTATTGGGCATGTTATAACTCAAAACTAACACCAAGTATTCATAGTAATAATTTTGATGCCCATGAAAAACTTAAGATTCCCTGGCCCTAAACCTACAAAATAAGCCTGTTAAAGAATATAATAGCAGGTTATATATAACCAGTTTTATGTTTGAGAAGATCTGACGAGCGGTACCCGATTAGGTCCGCAGAAAGTTTCGGTCACTACGGTACAAATTATATTTAGACCTCTGGTCACGTGGGCGTTCTTTCTTATCAACCACGACCAGCTACCAGTAAGACCTGTTTTCGACTTGACAAGATTCTTTCAAAGTTATGTAGCACAAAACAATAAGAAAGTCAAATACACATCCTGGCATCGGAAATTGTTTTCTTGCCCCTCCCTCCCACCCAGGTTATTTTTGTTATGTTTTTATGATCAGGTGTTATCCTGTCTGTTACATTTGTACTATTGTATGTTGGTGGGGCGCTTTTTTGGTGCCCCACCTTCACATTATTATTATTTCGGCTGTTTAAGCCAAATTAATTAAACAGCCATTGAACGAGAAATTGTCTCCTGTTTTGTGAACAAGCAAATCCCTCCTTGGGCTCAATATTATGTAGTCACAGAATATTTATTTAGCAATCTTCTCAGGGCATAATAAACAATTATTAAAATTGTAAACAATAATAACAAATGATGAAAAATTGTTAGGCCAATGCATTCTCTTATATATTCGAGGCGACCTATGGTCGACTCGCATATATAAGAGAATGCATTGGCACAGGGTATATGGGTTGATACAAAAATCGGACCTGGCACTCAAAGGGTTAATGGGAAATATGTAATTGTTTTATTCATAAGAATTGTATAAATTAGAAATCGGCAAAAATAAACTCATCAAGACTGACCATTCTTCAAGCTTATCTTTAATATCTTGTATATCCATAGAAACCTCTTGATTTTTCAGTACGATTCTCCTGAGATTACTTTCCTTGAGATGTGAAACTGTTTCTAATTCATCAATTTGTTTAGCATATGCTTTTGTCTGAAAGAGGAAATTCAGGATACATATGAATATAAACATTTCCATTTCTAGTAATCCAGTATAAAAATTACTTGTGATAAGGCCATTAAAAAAAAATACCCGTGTTCTCAGGCAATTTTCCATAAAATATCAGACGAGGCAGGGAGGCTGTTTTAAAAAAAAAAAAATTATAAATCTCAAAAAGATACCCCAAAATGACATATTTAAATATGTAATTTTATATGAATCCATGATATATTTCCATTCATCTTGTTTATTTGTATACATGTATTATGTAGTGTTCTTTTACACATGTACCACTTTCAGTTATGGCTCAGCCTCATTTTCTTTGTTAATAGTCAGGTTTATAGATCATTAAATAGCCTACTAATAAAAGGTCACAACTGACCATCACTGGGGTCTGTGAATTTTACATTCAATGGTGTCTTTACAATTCTTAGTTAACCCATGCATGGTCTTCCCTCCAAAACTATAATTGTCAGCATTGCGATAAAATCCCCCCCACAAATATTCAAGCTATTAATTAACTTGTCTTACCACTACCAACAGTGATTTCACACAGTTGTCCATTGATAGTGTGTTATCAAAACAATTAACACATTTATTGATCCAAACTGGAAACATATATCACACCTGAGTCTTGCTTGCTGACAGCTGTGAAAACAATGTTAGGTGTCTTCAACTGTGAGACTGACAGTTGAGATTATCACACCTTACAATGAAGATTACAACTTATATACATCTCTAAATGTGTCAGTTCACCACTCCCTGTGTTTGGTAACAGATCTTTTGAAAACAAATTCAATTGTGCAGCATATTCAAATCTGAACCGGACTTCGAGCGTATAAATGAGCATGCGCTTTTAGGATTTCGTTTCGTTTTGGTTATTGTTGGCATTTTTAAACAACCGTTGATAAAAACAAATACGAAAATAATTGCTGCCATTCTACCAAAACGATGCTATTAAATACTGCCATTCTCTCAATTGTGTTTGGGTGTTATTCATAGTTATCAGGGTGATGATGTGAACACAAAGACTCCATATCTGAACCATTATTTCATAATTTTAATTTACACATTACAGCTCTCCTATTTTCGTTGTATAGCGTCGATATCAATTTAAACTTTGTAACACCAACTTTGCCTTATTTTTGTGGCAGGGAGAACTGACTTTACCCTTAAAATATAGTCTGGGCTGGTCCCAGCTTCATTTATACTTCCATATCTTAAGTGAAAGGGTGTATTTATTATGAAATGAAACCTGAAGTGAATGAAATTATCGGATAGACAAGTAACCGGTGCATAAATATATTGTACCGGGAAAATAAATTTTTTTGATGCGGCAACATTTTCGAGACGCGGGCGGTGCTTGAGAACACAGGAATTTTATTTTATTGGCCTAATTGGTATGCCGTACCAATTGTCAACAAAAATTAAAAATATGTCAAAAACAGGCAAAATTCAATTGAGGAAGAGCCATACTCAATATCGTAACGTATCTGAACATTTCCTAAGGGAACTACACCTCAATGAGTATTTAGTGAAGAAGGAGTTAGAGATACAGATGGCCTTCACGATAGGTATTGCTGTTAAACAAGTCACATCCTTTAAAACTGCCATAAACAGAAAGTTCTTATACCGATCATAAATATAGCATAAATAGCATGTGATTGTAAACAAAAGCCATATTATGATACAGTAGTGTGTAAATAGTGTGCGATACGCAAAACACTCAACACCGAGGAGACCCCACTATAAGTGAACTTTGGTTAAAATTGACACCATATTGTTTACAACATGCCGATATAGCGCTTGATAATCCTCGCCACTCAAGATCTCGGTGTTGAATTGGTTGTCATCACTCTCCCAAAAAAATAACCACAGTGTTGAGTGTTTTGATTATAACGCACTCTTTACGTGCTGTATAAAACAAATGCTTTTTGTGTGTTTTGTGGCTAATATCACATTCATATTATCATCATACTATACTATTAGTACAGTAATGCTATAAATAATCGACTCCTTAACCACAGCATAATTATGGGTAATTTTTCAGGATTTAGTTGGAAATATGGCTTGTTGCCATTCATCGGAAAGCTTTCAGTGAGAGTTTTCCGATGAATGGCAACAAGCCATATTTCCGACTAAATTCTGAAAAGTTGCCCATAATGCCCATAATTCTGCTGTGGATAAGGAGTCGATTATTTAGAGCATTACTGTACATTCTTGAGGAAATTCATAATTTGGTAACTTTAATTTCTAAATTATAACCTACACCCAAGGCCATCCATGCCTTTAAACTAACCTTTTTCTTCAGCTGCTGACTCAGATCAAGATTTTGAGTTTCCAAACATTGATGGCTAAACTCTGCCTCTGATATCTGCTCTTCTAGTTCTTTGACCTGAATGATAATAATGATAATAATGATAATAATGATAATAATGAATCCATTTATTTATTATATGCTTGCCTATAAAATAGCAGAAAATTCCAAAACATAGATCGTTGTATTTATTTTTTGGAATCCACAGTGAAACACAATTTTGTTATTTCACTGTAGCTTTCGTTATTTCACTGTAGCTATCATTATTTCACTGTAGCTTTCGTTATTTCACTGAGCTTTAGTTATTTCACTGTAGCTTTAGTTATTTCACTGTAGCTTTCGTTATTTCACTGTAAGCTTTCGTTATTTCACTGTAGCTTTAGTTATTTCACTGTAGCTTTCGTTATTTCACTGTAGCTTTAGTTATTTCACTGTAGCTATCGTTATTTCACTGTAGCTTTCGTTATTTCACTGTAGCTATCGTTATTTCACTGTAGCTTTAGTTATTTCACTGTAGCTTTCGTTATTTCACTTTAGCTTTCGTTATTTCACTGTAGCTATCGTTAATTCACTGTAGCTTTAGTTATTTCACTGTAGCTTTAGTTATTTCACTGTAGCTTTCGTTATTTCACTGTAGCTATCGTTATTTCACTGTAGCTTTAGTTATTTCACTGTAGCTTTCGTTATTTCACTGTAAGCTTTCGTTATTTCACTGTAAGCTTTCGTTATTTCACTGTAGCTTTAGTTATTTCACTGTAGCTTTCGTTATAGCTATAGCATGCTTAAGCATACCCGAAAAAAAATTCAACCCAAAAAAAAAAAAATTCTAAAAAAAAATAAAAAATTAACAAGGCGCATATAGTAAAAAGAATACCTAAAGTTTTATGTTTGAATACCTGAAATATCTCAATCGTGTCTGGAAAGAAATATAAAATTTTCACTTGTACATGTAGCCGCTTGTGAAATTTTTTTATTTTTTTTACAGACACTCATGAGATATTTTGGTATTCAAACTAAAACTGTAGGTATTCTCTATATAGCGCATTAGACAGTGAATTAGTTTCAATGCACTTCACGTTTATTATTACATCAGTCATAGGGCACATGATGCCATTGTCACTCCCATCCTTCAACGATGCAGCAACCCCCAGCTGTAACAAATTTGTGTGCATATCAAGGTTAACATACTGACAAGATCTATCGACACCCCTACCAAGTAGTCTTTTAACCCTTTCATGTCAAGATAAATATTGTTAGGCCAATGTATTCACTTATATATATGTAGCTCCCTATGAGAGGCTCGCATATTTAAGATAATGCATTGGCACGGGGTTTTCACCAAATTTCAGGAATTTTCAGTCATGGAAGGGTTAACCCTTTCAGAGCCAGGTCCGATTTTTGTATCAACCCATATTTCCTTGATCATTTTTCAAATTTATTGATTATAATAATGTGATACATTGATGGAAAGAGCTCTAAGAGCAAAATTCGGACTTGGCACTGAAAGGGTTAACACATGAGTGGTGCAAATCAGTCACAGTACGAGCGACCGTGCTCAAGGGTCACAATTTGGCATGAGATGTGAACAGCATATGATTCGACAATTGCACGTCGCTCAATGTGAAACTCACATTAGACTAGCGGTGGCCGCGAACTCCTCTAGGTGTATTGACACTGAAGACAATTCAGACAAGCTAACCGCTGGACCATGGAGCTCCACAAATAGTTTTTTTTCAACATGTAGGGTTGAAGGGACCCTATGGGAGACTAGCATATATAAGAGAATGCATGTTGGCACAGGGTGATTATTTAGCTGTGATACTGTTGTATCCCTTTCATGATGGGAGCTTCCTGAATTGTTCCGAAAAAACCTGTGCCAATGGTCGCCTCGCATATATAATAGAATGCATTGGCCTAACAAATTTTATATTATTTTTTTAAATTGTTAAAGAATGTAAGAATAAATGATAAAAAATGATAAAATAGTTAAAGAATGTGAGAAAAAATTAAAAAAAATGATAAAATTGTTAAAGAATATAAGAACAAATTATAAAAATTATTATAGAATGTGAGAAACGAGAGGCCGATCACGATCGGCAGATGTTTAACCCATACCTTGGGGATACCGATTAGCTATTTTAATAGATTCTGACACCAACCTTTTCATGAGCGCAAAAGAATCAACAATTCACACCTTACAATAGAGGTCACAAGTGGAATCAGACTTACTGGGCACCTTGCTCACATATGCACAATAGGAACATGGATGTGGCATTCGATTTCAACCAGATATGTCTTATAGAGTGATAAAGCTAATTAAGCTAAATCCATAGTCAGAAAGATGCACCATAGCTGCCATAGCTGTTTTTATTATGTTTTTTGTTAGTTGTATATTAAAAATTCATGGGATCATTTAGATGGGAGAAAAGGGTTAATATTTCCCATTTAAAAAATCAATACATGAACAACAGTACAAGTGAGGGATGTATAGACCTGGATATAAAATTATTGATAATGATTGGATATAAAATATTTTAATGCTGAATTTTTAGATAGCTAGAGGTATATGTACTAGTATGAGATTGGTCAGATTGAAAATAAGATTCATTACATTGGATAGCATACTGTATGACCATGGATTGGAATGGGTAGGGTTAATTTTCTTCTAAGCTGAACATTGGAAAGATGTAATGTATGTAAACAGCGGAAATATAATTAAAGTTATGGTTAATATCTTCAAACCAATCGATCCCAAAATCTATACAAGTGAAGAATGCATCATCATTAACATGGATGCAATTATATATAGTGATCATGTGAAGAATATCTAGTTACTAGTATCACATTGTGTCAACAGGATTGGTGGAGATGTTAATATTTTTAAGCAAATAAACCAAATGACCCTCACTATGCAGGTTAGGGGTGTGTTATCATAAACTATGCCAAGAACTATAAACATAATAAATGGAAATATTTGAGTTATGAAATCGGATAGAATGGGGTTAATCTTATCCAAACTAATGAACTGATAAACACAAAAAAGTCTATAAAAGCATGTCATTGGATTTAGCAAAACCCATACAATAAGCCAGTCCCTAATGTCATGAACCTATTACAACAAGTCTATAGACAGCAGACACATATGTGGAAGTTAATGACCTCTGGCCATCACTGTCATTTCATTTTTATTTATGCAGTAGGGTGAGGCTTGAGATCAGATTATAGGAATGTGAGACTTAAATAAACAAACACTGCACACAACCCAGATGCTGACAGGCTTCTGCAGAGTACAGCTCAATTATTCACTTAGTGTTATTTGTCTGTCTCCAACTAGCATTGGCTAAAGATTTTCATGTGATATGACATAAAGAGGGAATGTTATCATTATATTTCTTATAGAGTTGTCCACCACTAATGGCTTTGGGCTTACAGGTATATGTAAAACAAATGTAGTTTCAACTTTACATATTGGATACTCACATGATAATTTATTGATAGCATTATATTAAATGCAACTATTACAATAAGATCTTCATACAGGACATCACATCTAATTAATGTACATGTATAAAACTATCAAATAGTGTTCATTGAATAACCCTGGTTCAAGAGTATAAGGGTTAATTAATCAAAACCAAAATTCATACAGATGAAGAGAGTGCTAAGAAAAACCTAGGTACCTTACAAAATATGAGGTAAATAAGAAGAAACGTATTTTATTTATTGCTTTGGATGGCATGTTTGTGAAAGGGTTAATTATTTTCTAAACCAATCAACCAATCGATACCAAAAACTATACAGGTGAGCCATATGTCATCATAAACCTGCATATAAAATATGAACACAATCGGACAAAAAATACATGAGTTATGGCATCGGATAGAACATGACCAGGTATGGATGGAAAGTGTTAATAATTTCTAAACCGATTAACCGATCGATACCAAAAACTATACAGGTGAGGAGTGTGTCATCATAAACATGCACATAAAATTTGAACACGATCTGATAAAAAATATTCGAGTAAATGAATCGGATAGCAAGTGTCTATGGACAGACGGACAGACAGACGGACGGACGGACGAACGACGGAAGGTTGATCCGGACGTCAGCATTATGTGTACCATACATGGTATGGGTACACATAAAAATGATAAAAAAAAAATTGAAGAATATAAAAAAAAAGAAGATAAAAATTATTAAAGAATGTAAGAAAAAGTGATAAAAATTGTTAGGCCAATGCATTCTCTTATATATGCGAGGCAACATATGGTCAACTCACATATATAAGAGAATGCATTAGCACAGGGCTTTTGCAAAATTTCAGGAAAGGGTTAATTACAAGGCAGGAAGCGCTATATAAATACATTCCCTTGTAAATATTGCACATCTCGCCAGTTACATGTGAATTCATGTCCTAGAGATTAAAGCATAGCATAGCAAAAGTACTATAATTATAACCTTTCGAGCTTGAATTCCCTCAGAAGTTTTTGCATTCTCTGATTTGACTTGAAGCACTTGAGTTTCTTGTTCATTATCTTTAAGTGACTGATGTATATCATCAATCTGATGGATGTATGAGTTGTATGTCATCTTAGCTACCGACAACTCCTCGCTGCAAAGAAAATGAAACTATAAATATATCAAAACCAAGTAATTAGGCTGCATGTTGAATACAGGCTCCCAAGTTCAAAATGTGCCACAAGCCCCCTTCATCGCTGAATAAAGGCTCCCGAATTGAGTATGTTTCAGTATAGTATATAGTAATATTTAAAGTAATAAGCTGATTTTGTTTAGTTCAATGTGTGCATGCGTATAGGGCCTAAATATGTGGAAATACAGGTTTTAGTGAAATAAAGTGTTCCCTGGCGCATCCAGTGACAAAAAAGAGAAGCATGACCATTCCATTTCTAATATAGAAATGAGAATTTGTTCATGACCGCGGACACTAGAAAGTAACAAAGAACGTTATATACCCGTCATTTTATGACGGGCAATCCCCTAGTATATTAAGAAAATGCAATGACTCTCGATGGCGAAATCATTTGTGCTAGTTTATCTCCGATGTTGTGACCCGAATCGAGATGAAAATATTTACAATTGAGCATAGTTCAGATGATGTTTTCTACGGAGTGGTAAGGTCGATTTCTTTGAAATTTTCAGCAATGTTAGTCAAATGCTACATTCCCCTGGTTGGCAGAGTGCCCAAGTTATAACTTATCAATTTCACACTCCCGAACAAGTCCATTATATGTCTTTAATGGTAGGCTCCTCTGAACATTGAAGATTTGATTAGATGGGACATGTTTGAGATGTCCCGAAGTAACTCACGAAAAAATCCAAAGATGATGTTATTTATTTGACGGCCAAATGACCTCCACATTCTCGTAGAACATGGATGCGGTGTTGTCAACAAATGTTTTGCAGATATTTCATATTCTGACATTGCGAAGTTAATCTATGATAAAGACAAGAAAAAATACAAAACAATGTGTGACAATGTCTATATTATTTCCCATCCATCACTGACTCCCTGACCACCAGAGCACTATGTGCAATCAGATCTTACCTGATATTGTTAAGACTGTCTCTGACTGTATCTAGTTCTTTCTTTATATGGCCACGCTCCATACTTGCTTTATTTTTTGCCTCGAAACTCTTTTTTGTTGTCTTGTCTTTTCTGTCTTTCGTGACATGAAGCTCAGTGTCTGTCTGTAAAAATGAATGGGCATTTTTGAAATACCATCCAAATAAGAACCCTTAAGGAATGAAACTGGACAATCGATTAGTTTGTAGAGGATCTACAACGAGACCCCAGTTTATAGCTAAATTTATAAAACGAGTCCAGAAAATTAGGTCTGGACTGAGCCTTAATAGGCGAGGTCCAGACCTAATTTACTGGACGAGTTTTGTAAATTCCACTATAAACTGGGGAAGAGTTGTAGATTCTATTTATTACATGATCCAAAACCACGACAAGACATAAATTTAAATCAACAAAAGGGACGCGAAACTAACATCGGCTTCTATCAGGCATGCGATGACGTTTCACGTATCTATACGTTGTTTGCCCATGTAAAGAAATAGTCCCAGATAAATAACGACTCTTTGGCGTATTTAATGGCGTATATTTAATGACATAACTTTTTAAACTCTTCACTCATTATAGTTTGTTGGAAAAATATTTGAAGCCATAGTATTTTGAGACGTAGCATACGGAATGTAAACAGATGACAAACCGGAAGTCAAAGGTTACCTGGCACAATTTCCTGTTAATAAACGAACGTTTAATATCACAATATAGAATGGGTTTATTGAATGGAATAATTAAGGTTGTAATAAATATCTGTAAGGATTTTAACTACTAAAGTCATGTGGAATACTCCGCTGGGATGATCGAATGGGAATACAGAATAAAGTAATTATTTTCTTTAATTTTATAACCAAATTAGCAGCAGGCCACGTCATTCTTATATTGTTTATGGGCGAAAAAATCGTCCAGAATTATGACTTGAAATTCTAAATTTAATTAACAAATGCAAAACAAATACCGTAGTTAAATTACAAGAATATATTGATTTTTCATTCGAGATATTGTGCACACGGGCCATCTCAACAACGATGGTCACATTTTCCTGTACATGTATCAATTTTAAGTCTACAAAAATAATTGTTCAAGGTATTAAATATTGAATAATTATCATCTTGGAGTACATGTACATCAAAACAGATTTCTACAGGCTGATGAGTGTGCTTCTATATGCTTCTCGGATATTCTGCAAGCTGGTGAAATGGAAAGTGGTTTCTTAAGGTGTAGCAATTAATATAACACCTTTCAACCTTAGTTGCAACAGTTCACGGTAATTCTTACATGTAAATGCAAATTGGTAAAATATTGTTTTAGAATAGCCATATTTAACCCTTTGGAGAGTATCTGTAACGTCATATACGTGACGTCATGAGTAAATTTAACGTCATCGCAATAATTATAACAAGTTCGAGTCAAAAGGGTCCAATAATTCGTTTTAATTTATGTGCATTTTTTTTAACGTATGTTATCATAATCGATTGCACTTATACATTTGGGACATTATATTAATCAAAATAACTCCTATACAAATCATTTATAAATCAGATGATTTATTGAAGTTATGTCTACATAAAATAGCACTTCCTGAAACGACATATATGTCGTTCTACTCCTCAACCGATAGACATATATGTCGTTCTACTTGCCAAAGGGTTAACTAGAAAAGCTATATATATATAACTACTATAGCTATCAATAGCTTTTCCCAGACCTGTTTATTATTTTATTCCAATAAATTTGTGTCAATACAATTATTAACACTTCCATGACTGGAGCTTTCTGAAATTTTGAAAACCCTATGACAATGCATTCTCTTATATATGTGAGTCTCCCATAGGGAGCCTCGCATATATAAGAGAATACATTGTCCTAACAATATTTACCTTGACCTTGTAAGCCAGTGCATTCTATTATATATGCGAGGCTCCCATTGGGAGACTCGCATACATAAGAGAATGCACTGGCACAGGATCTTTAATGCTGCCCCAGAGCATCTCCCGTCATGAAAGGGTTAAAGATGCATAATCCGAATTAAAGCTCCCAGATTACTATTTCTTTGGCTTAGCGAGTAAAAAATATTTGATTCGAGTCATGGAACCCACCCATCAAAGCTCAGAGTGATCAGATGTCGATTTTTGAAATTTGTTATTTTTCTCGAAATGTATACATATTTGTGGCCCAGAAAAAAGTCGTCAAACCGAAGGTCTCGGACAAAATTGTGGATGAAGATGGATAACTTTAAAATCAAGTGGTAATAGTGCCACTCAAGCGATAATATGGCCACATTTCGTTGAACAACATGTTGATAAATAACTCATTTTGGGAAATTTGATACCATAGTTGTTAGCATTACTTTGGTTAGCATTTAATACTTTGTTGTAATTAATCGATTCTGATAACTAAAGCGTATTTTGAAGAAATGTTGTTGTTGTTGTAACATGATGATATGGGGACCAACTGATCGGATTGAGTACATCTAACTACAACTTACCTCATCCTGAGCGCCCTTAATTTTTGTCATGGCTGAGAGTTCCAATTCTAACTTCTCTTTCACAAGTGGTCTGTGGATGAGAAAACAAATTCAGCTGATACAGTAATGCTCTAATTAATCGACTCCTTAACCACAGCAGAATTATGGGTAACTTTTCAGGATTTAGTCGGAAATATGGCTTGTTGCCATTCATCCAAAAGCTCTCGGTGAGAGCTTTCCGATGAATAGCAACAAGCCATATTTCCGACTAAATCCTGAAAAGTTACCCATAATTCTGCTGTGGTTAAGGAGTCGATTAATTAGAGCATTTCTGTACCAAAGCATTTCTATGGCTTGCCAGTAAAATGCCAAAAAATGTAGTAGAGCATCATAGCTATTTAACCCTTTCATTGACAGAATAGTTACACCTCGGGAAATGTTCAGATAATATGTTCAACAATCGTTTGTTGAACTTATTATCTAAACATTCCCTTGGGGTTAATTAGTAGTCCAGGCACATTAGGCGTGAATGGGGAAAAGTAAGGAATTAAATCCGGGAAAGCTGATTTTTTTATATTATTTAGGCCATAACATTGCGGATGCGTCACGTA
Organism: Siphonodentalium dalli; assembly: GCA_032622095.1. NCBI lineage: Eukaryota > Metazoa > Mollusca > Scaphopoda > Gadilida > Siphonodentaliidae > Siphonodentalium > Siphonodentalium dalli. The sequence continues at coordinate 25,065,911 of CP136069.1, forward strand.
AAGTCCCCTAAAATCGGAGTTGAGCTTTCGGAGTTAACCAATTTTTTCCATAAAAAAAAAAACTTTTAAATGTTTCACAATCATAGGAATAATGGGATGATATAGCAATTTTTCAGCCGAAACATATAACAAATGTACTCAATATTGTTCAATACATAATTCTCGAACCAGAGATACAAATCAACGGGGGGATTTGAATGAATTTCGCAGATATGGATATAAAATAACATAATGACCCCAAAAAATGATGATTTATTCAGACAAACTGTCCTATTCTATGTCAAATTTCTCGGGCTATTCATTACGTAGGTACAAGCAATTTGTTTTAAAAACTGCACAGACATCACTCCTGCAATATAATATGCGGGATTAGCAACTATACCTATGATAAGTGGTCAATACTTGTAAAAACATAACCCTACCCCCTAAACTGGCTCTCATCACATTTTGCTCTTTTTCGCTAGTCCAAGTGCTTGTTGTAGAAAACACACCAACTGTGAACACGGCGATAAAAGCATGAAACTTGGCACATATGTTCCTAATACGCTACTGCTCATTTTCGCATGTGGCGACATTTGCGACAGGCTCTTCTTAGCAATGGTTGCTAGGCAACTTCCCGGCATCGGATTAATGCATATGACTGATATTATATGTGTTCTAACAAACTAAACTACGTCGTATAGCATATTTATGGTAAAAATAATTGTTGTCAGTTTTGACCTGACTGAGAAATTACCATATTTCTTACTTACAAGGGGTGACAGTTGCTAGGGACACACACACAATCTAAAAATGCACATATGACTGATATTATGGTAGCTTTAACAAACTAAACTACACCTAATAGCACTTTTATGTTGAAAACAATTAGAATAGTTGTTGTTAGTGTTGAGCTGGCTGAAAAAAATACCATATAATTCTTACCTATATGAGTGGTAACTGTTGCCAGGGTCATACCCGAAATACAAAAATGCACATATGACTGATATTATGGTAGTATTAACGTTTTTATGGTGAAAACAATTATAAATGTTGTTAGTGTGAGCCTAACCAGAATATGGGTAAAATTATCCGTTATGCTCCATTAGTTTAGATATCGGAAATTCAAAGTGAGAGTTGAAAAGTTGTTGCTTATATTTAATATGAGGCATAGACCCACACAGCTAGTTATATAATGTAAGTCACGGACACACTCTACTATATATGAAGAACATAGCTAGGGTCAGCCACCAATATGTTAGCCATGGGCCTAGCCTACAATAGTTAGGTTAGGAACCCAGGCACATATATAGTCACAGGACCCATGTCCATACATATAGACGACGGACGTAGGATATGTATATTCCATGAACCAGACCGCTTCATATAAGCATACATGTATGGTATCTATGATCATGACCATGACACTGTTACATGGTGCAAATACCCAAGTGCCCACAGATAGACCATGTACTAAGATACCATAGACCAAGTCCGATGCACAATACATTAGTGCACCATGGATTCAGGACCCTATATATGGTATGAACATATGAGACAGTTTTTGTGACAGACCAACCTATATATAGATATTGGACCGATGCCACATATACGAAAGTTAAGGATGGGGGGCCCTTATAAATAACCCATACACATATGGCACTGTAGGTTGGCCATGGACACATACCCATACGTGTAGGCCATGGACCAAGGCCGATAAATGTATGCCATATTGCATTGTACCCAGGCATAAGCAGGTGTCTGTCTATATGTAGGATATGGACCCACCCCTTATACGTGATATATCTACACCAAAGACCCAGGCAAGTTTAAATAGTGCTAATACACAGATGACTATAATGATGTATGCAGTGGATACAGGTGCCTACATGTAGGACATGGACACAGGTCCCTAAATAAAAGCTACGGCACCGGCGTTATTAATCGTTTCATAGATTCACATATATGCTAGTAGGCAATGGACTGATCCACATATATAGGAGACACATGGACCCCATGCCTACGGGTAAGTCATGGACCAAAATTCATGCGCATGGATCCACATCTCTATATGAATACCATATATATACGTCCGTTTTCAGCCATTCGACCAACGCCTTATAGGATGGAGGTCCCTATCGATTGGCCGTGTGCACCACCATACTGTAGCTTGGCTATGGACCCAGGCTCATATAGGTAGGAAATTGAGACGGGCCACTATGGACAGCCCATGTATCCAGGCTGATTTAGTTATGACCTTATTACCAGACATTTATATGTAAGACATGAACCCATCCCATGAATGTACATGTTACATGACTATCTAGGTTATAACCACAGCCACGCATACGCCATGGACCCATATGAACACCACATGTAGTGCAAATACACAGGTGTCTATAGTTATGAACGCATGACATGTACCCAGGTCTATACGGCAAATCAATAGAACCAACCCTAAATAGTATATCATCGGTCCAGGTCCCTTTCTATGACATGGACACAGTAGTTAAGACACGTCATTGGATGCTGTTCCTTAGTAACTATGGGTTGGTAACAGGCCCATGGCGGCCCATGTAAATGGGTATTGGTCACCGGTTCCAAAGGGTAGTTCATGGTATCTCAATCTGAAATATATAGGCCACGCTCATGTACGAGCTCCTATAGACTTGCGAATGACTCATGACCATGTATTGACATATATGTAGTTATGGCATGGATAGGAAGGAAACACAGTTAGTTCATACCGTATAGCAACTGATATGCGGATGTTACCACACCGTGATAGAGTGTTCTGCATGGATGCCATTGTCAAATGTAGTGCGAATGTCCGATTCCATGGGGGGGGGGGGGGTTCAAGTGGTATCGACATAATTGTGGGTCAATATTTTTACATGTCTCATTAAAATGTATTCCAACAATCGATTGATGGAAGAAACAATAATAAACTCCACACAGGTATGTGATTCTGATAAAACTAACTGAATAGTCTGTCAGTTTAAAGAAGATTTGTCAATGGTAGGTGGTTACCTAGCAACAATGAAACCTCAATACCAATTTGCCACACGAGAATCACACGAGAATCACACGAGAATGCATCAATACACAACACAACAACCTTTAGTTGTGCATTATTGTCAATATAAGCATAATATGGCATATTATGAAACAATTATATCATGCAAATTTCCCGAAACTCATGCCATATTATGGAACTGTTATATCAGTTAAATTACCAGAAACTCATACATATGGTATGTTTTCAAAGGTGGGTATGTCCATAGCAACCATTACATCCCCGTTAGGTAACGAATGCGGCAACTTTACTGCCATGTTCACACTAACAACAATTATAATAGTTGTTTTCAATATAAAAATGTTACACGACGTAGTTTAGTTTGTTAAAACTACCATAATATCAGTCATGTGTGCATTTTTTTATGTCTGGTATGTCCCTAGCAACCGTTACCAGAAATATATAGTAATTTTTTAAGTCGAACCCACACTAACAATAACTATTACAATTGTTTCACCATAAAATGATAATGACGTAGTTTATATTAGTTTGTCAAAACTACCATAATATCAGTCAGCTCGGAATTTTTCAATTTCGGGTATGTCCCTAGCAACCGTTACCACCCCACCCTGTAAGAAATAACTATGGTAATTTTCCAGCCAGATCCACTCGAACAACAACTAATATTATTTTCACCATAAAAATGCTGCATTCCGTAGGTTAGATTGTTAAAACTGCCATAATATCAGTCATATTTGTATTTCTTCAATGTGGGATAGTTGCCTAGCATGTCTACACATCTGAAAATGATTAATAGTGTATAAGGAACCTATGTGCCAAGATTCATAGTGTTATCACCATTTGCACAATTGTTACGTCAAACGCAAGGACTATTATGTGGTATTTTTGCCTTTCAGACACTTAAAGCCATGGCGTACGTTTTAGGGGGTAGTGTTATGTTTCCGGCTATAACATCTTAAGGATGGTGATGGTTCGATATATCTCATCACTTTCCTGTTCTGAACTAACCACTGTTCTAGTATAATGTTTCATATTTTAGCTCATTGTCGTCTGAATATCTTTACTCGCCCTCTTTTGTTTGGAAAATTTTGAATCACAATGCGATTTATATGCTCTCTTCGCCAATAAATGTCATCACAATTATGGAATATCGACTGTTAGTAAGCTCTAACATCAATTACACATATCTATCGACACCTGCTCCATGATGGACGGGAATGTGTGAAGATTGAGTCCATAAATTAGCCTACATATGACTGCATTCGCATATGGTCTAATGGAATTTCGTCAGAATTTACACCATTACGAAAAATCATGATATCTCAAAAAGCTCAACTCGGATTCTAGGGGACTTTTGCCAAGTTGTTCATAAACATGTTCTTATTAATCCCTGAAAAATTCAGCTTTCCCGGATTTTTTGCACTAGTGAAACCTAATGTGCCTGGACTATAGATGGAAATTCCAATAAGTAATTCAAATTAAGAGAATGCAGAGTTGAAAAAAGATTAGTTCTACACTTACATGTGCCTTCTAACAAATGCAATGTCTTCTTTCAGTCTTTTATTTAGAACCTCCGCTATCTCAGTTCTGTTTTTAATCCTCGTTTCATTCCGGCTTTTGTAGGCAAGGTGCCATTGCAGCTCATTAAGGTCCAAAATACATGACTCGTGCTCTGAAAAAAGATACATCAATGGATAGTTTTTATATGACACTTAATCACATGAGGCCCTAAGCACTTGAACAGATAAATAATTACCCTAGTTGTTGAACTGAATGTCGAGTCTAATGGATGATGGCATTTTTACAGGCAATTCACTAGAGATGCGAGACAAGCACACGTATATACTCACACCTCCATATGAACTTACGCTTGTCGAACACGCCAGGAACCTATTTCACGTCTAGGTACAACGAAGCCGTCACAGTACGAGCGACCTTGCTCAAGGATTAGTTCTACAGCGAGTGACTTTACAGGCACACATTGCTATATCCGACCAAGCCACTGTTGAGGGAGACTCAATAATCCACCGGCTGGTGGCGAACTGAACTCATGCCGGTGCGTTGAAACCATTACAATTCGGACACACTAATCATATTCACTGGGCCATCCGAGCCTGAGTTTAGTATGCCTGTCATTTGCAGATTGGTGAATTTAGTGACGCTATCTCGCATAGCGGGCTAGCATCACTAAATTCACCCTCTTGGAACCTCATTCTTCATGGCCTCATCTGCTATAGGAGACATAGACTCAGATTGAAGTTCCCATATGGTGAATATTGTTATGTACACCCATTGGGAACCTCGATTTATATGCAACCAATTTTGGGATATAGAGAAACTAAACTAAAAAAGAAAAGAATCTATGTGAAGAATTTTCTATGGAAATTTGATGATAAAAGAAACTTTCCAGAGAAGATGATGCCTAATCAGAATGAGGTCCCCAGAGGGTGAATTTAGTGATCCTAGCCCGCTGTGCAGGATAGCGTCACAAAATTCACCATCTGGGGACCTCATTCTGCAAATGACAGACACACTAAACTCAGACTTGGGGCCATCAAACTCATAATTTCCTTTTACAGCAGGAGAGATGAGATGAGCCATGTTTGAAACAGGGACCAGCCCGCTCATATTTTCAGGGCGAAGTCACTTCTCATTGTCACAAAAATAAGGCAAAGTGGCCTTCCTCTAGGGCGAAGTATGTGTTAGAAAACTGAAGTTTATTGCGGTACCGTACAGTTGCTGTATAACGAAAATTGGAGAGATGTAAATTATAAATTAAAATTAAGAAACAATTGTTGAAATGTGAAGTCTTTGTATAGAAATCACTCCCCTAATACAATGGGGCTCATATTTGCCATGCGATATCGTTCATTGGTGATTTTTGATGTGACTCATTGGTTTTTATACCATCGTTTGGCAACTTCGATGAAGATATTTTCTCACCGAAGGTTATCCAAATATGTCAGTGACTGCATCATATATACCCGTATATCACTGGATTATGGTTCAGAAAAGTACAAATGTCTCAATGAAGGTTGATTTATCTGTATTAGGACAAATTGGTTCCATTGTCTTCATTGTTGGTTAAAGGTACACAATCTGATCTGATGGTCCCCGTGTCATAAGATTCCAACAACAACAACAACATTTCTCCAAAATACACTTTAGTTATCAGAATAGAAAAATAATGCTAACCACTGTCAACTCTAGTATATAATTTTTCAAGTGTGTTATATCTACAGTAAAACCTCTCCAAAACGAACACCCTTCGGAACGACCCTTCTGTTCAGTTTAGAGAGGTGTTCAGTTTATAGAAATCACACTACGATCGGAATGTATTGACGTCATTACTAAGAGTTGCATTTATTCAATAAAGTACCAAATAAAAAAATAAATAACATAGATAAGGCCACACAAAATCAATGGTTTGTTTCTCAGGCGCGCGCATGCCCCCAAAACACCGCGCATTTAACATTTTATCGCGTTTGCAAAAAATAAAAAATTCTATGGTACGTTTCTCCGTATATTGCTCGATCTCGCGCGGAACGGCAATCGAGTGTACCCGAATTTCCTGTGCTTTCCGGTGCGTTTGTATTATTTTTTCGACTTTGAACAATTTCATGCCACTTCTAAGCATACATATCAAGCATTTGACGGCTATTTTGCTAGATTGGACAGTCATATCTGATTATAATGAAGCTGGCACACTAATTGAGCTATTACGGGACCAGATAACAAAACTTAAAAGTCGTCATCGATGTGAAAAATGTAGAGCTTGACGATCTCGAAATCGAATGTTTTGTGGGCACGAACAGAAATGATGACCGTGAATTCCAGCGGGTGGCGCATTCTGTGGCGCTGTCTGTTGCTGTTAAAAGACATTGTTGAGGAATTTGGGAAATATTTCAAGTTCAAACTATCTGAATCATCTGACAAGAAAAATGACAATAAAAACCGAACTGAAGATGCCTTCAAAATGCTCATGGACAAGTCTAAACATAGACAAGATACAGTTTTTCTCCCCGAGAAGGTGGATGGAGGAAATTCTAAATGCCAACTCTTCAATGACATCATTGACATGCTCAAAAAAACAATGTCGGTTGGACGGCTGACACTGTCACCACAATTGGCAAACCATTTGTGGATGCCATCGTCGCCGTCCTGTGGTATATTGATCCACACTACACCACAATTCTCGACAGATTTCCAGAGCTAACCGGGTTATTCAAAATCTTCACCGGTTTGAAATACAACAACCCAAAAGGTCACAGACATGCCGCCCAGAAAATATCCCAAGAAAAGTTGTCATCTTTGGAGTCTGAAGTAGACCGATTCACAGATGCACCATGGATGAAGACCAAACAATGGCAACCGGTACGTGAGGGCGTGGTGGAAGTGTTAGACCTTGTGCACAAATACATTGTTTATCTTAGAAAAAAATTGGATGAAGTTCAGCAGTCCCACACGTGTGAAGATGTTGTGCGATCCGCTGCCGATTCACAGCTGTTAGTTGTCATCAAACCGAGTCATTTAGTAAAGCCGACTGTTGCTGCTCGTTATGCTAAATTGAATTCAGAACTGTCAACAGTGTCATACTACGAAAAACTGAACCTTGATGAATTTACACCTGAAGATACTCGAGAGCGCAGACACTATTTGGAGAATATCAACCAGGGATTGAACTTCAAATGTGTTCATTTTTCAAAGTCGTCAGGAAATAATATTGGAACTATTCATTTCCTCTGGAAAGTACCGCACCATCAAGATGAGACGCACTAAATACCGAGTCCAACAAACTTGTTAAATCGATAGAAAAAGACATTCCAACTTTCCATACGCGCATCATGAGAAAGAAATTGATCAAAATGTGCAGCTTGAGAATAAACACTAAACCCTCAATAATGAGGTATATATATTCTCGGCTGACAGGTGATCACGCAGATCAAGCTGATGATTCTATGATTGGCTGTATTCATATATCAATAGGGTCATATCTGACATATAAAATAAATCTTCTTCCTTAATAATTGCCACTGTTGAATGTCAATTGATATCGAGACCTGCCAAGCAGTGATGATGTGGTATCTTTGCTAGAGTGACATTAAATCAATCAATCATATGAACCAGTACTTGTAAGTGAATACTCCTGTTTCTGTAATACACAAGTGGGATGAGACACCTGAAAGAGAGACTAGTTAAAATAATATGACAGATTGTACCCCTGGGCTGGTATTCAGGTTATCAATAACAGGATAGAGTGTTCAATTCAAGCAGTCAAATTTAGGGGAAAATACCATTTAATATAATAAAGATGAACAGTGTTCATCCTTATTATATTAAATGGTATGTTTCGCTAAAATTGACTGCTTGCTGCAGTGTTAGTAGCCCATGATAAAAAAAAAAATAAAATAAAAAAAAATCGCCCTCCCTCATGCATTTAAAAAAAGAAATGCCTGAGAAACAAAACATTGAGTTTGTGTGGCCTAAAACGCGGTATAATAAGAATTAAAAACATGGTATATTAAGACATGTATATAGATAAGACAGGAAACATGGCAATGCAAAATTTTACGGCGATTCGAAAAAAGTCACTGACAATATAAATGTAGCACATGTATTGTCGTTTAGTACTGTTGAATATGCGTATGGCTGGATTTAATTAGCATGTCTTTGTTCGGCGAATGCTTTGAACTGGATTATAACAGCAGGTGTCATATCAGATAACTATGCTTATTTCAAACATTGAGTGAACAATGGTGATTTCATTGAGAATAGAGCACTGACACTATGTTTTTACATAAAAAAATTGCGCTGAGGTGGACTCTTATTTTTATGACCACTGTCCCCTGTGATGAGAAAGTTGGTGAGTCATCTTGTATAAGACAATGTAGGCTGTGGTCCAATTTTGGGCTACATTGGATGCATGATTAAAAAGTTATAAATGCACCAAAAGCATGACTGAATTACACACACACACCGATACACACATACATACACATTATGAAAATATATACTAGATACCTCTCTGAACGAGCACAGGTAGCTCCTTCATTCTCTTCAATCGGCAGTTATCTATCTTTGTAACGAGGGTGGTAGACTTCCCTCTTTCCTTATTCAAACTTTTCTCTATCTCCTGCCTGTCATTCTCGAGACGAGCTATTAGAGTTATAACCTCTTCGATCACATCTTCAGCTCCCAAAAATGGAATATCCAGTCCACCATCTATAAATAGAAAAAATAAATTCAGCTGAAAGCTGCCCATGGACTTTTAAATGCTGCATTTGGACTTTTGATACTTTTATAAAAATTAAGTGTCGGAAGAGTAATACTGATAACACCATTTTGTAAATATCATTTGGTGAATGGTAAAATAATTTTATACACACTGTATCTGCAATATAATATGTACATAAATGAATCTTGAAGATGACTGTAGACCAGAGCACTGTCCTGAAGTTTTTTGCGCAAAATCACGAGTGATGTTTCCCGCATTTTCAGGTCAGGTTGGACTTCATGATGTCATGGTCCTACATTCAATGTTCTACTATTTGCATTCTTTGAAAAATTTGGTTCTCATCAAATAAAAAATTCTTGAGTTATCGCAGCATGCCTGAATTCTAATTTGAAAAAGGGCCATAAGTCTGTAAAAAAAAAAACTTGGATCAAACCTATATTCGAACTTGATCTGTATTTTGGGCTGAGAAACTAATATACAAAATTTGGCTCCAATCAGATAGAAAATGTTTGAGTTATCACACCATGCGTAAAGTGTCTACAGACAGATGGACGAACGATAAGTGATCGATCCGGACGTCGCCACTATGTGTACCATACCATACACATCAAAACTTATCTCATTACCATTTAGCATATATCAACTTTTTGATTATATAGGAGGCCTAGCAGCTTCCCATGTAACTTTCTGATTTTTATCTTAAGAATTTAATTCACTCCTTAGAAGTAATTTTCATATTTAACTCTTTCATCACGGCTAAAGAAGGCACAGTGTAATTTTCGTTTGCCATAGCAGCCCACCCTAGTGGGCCGATACATAATTTTCAGGATTAATCAGGATTAATACAATATTTCCAGGGATTATGGCCATAAAGATATTTTCCTGACATAAATATAGTCAGCACCTGTATGACATCACAATTACTATATTCTTGGGTTTACTAAAATCATTGATTTGATACTGCCAACAGGTGTGACATTTTGAGTCACATACTGATTTGGTTTATTATTATTTATCACAAACACATACCGATAACAAATTAAGTTTATGAAATAAAGAAGATGATGTTGACCTTTCTAATGATGTTTTATTTGTGGATTCTGTCCATTCACTCCTACTTTTGACGCAATGTTACGAAAATCACCATACCACAAGGGTGCAGTGCGACTTCAATAATAATAGTTGTTGGTGCATGTTATAAACATGACATCGACATTCAGAAACATTTTGGAAACCTGATCATGACATTGACAGTTATTTATTTGGAAAAGTTAGTAGTCACTCATTTCATCAGGATAATCACAAGTAAATGCATGTGGGCCGTAAATTTGGAAAAAGTGAATGGACAAAAGCTGTATGTTGGTATCCTTTCCCTGAGCTGTGCTATCAACATGCCAAAGGACAACGAAATCCGATAATTAAAACCTGAGTTACAAGGTGATATGTTAGGATGGACACAAAATTCAGAGATTTCCAAGTCAAACCATGTCGAGTTAACTGTGACTAAATCCAGAGCCATCTGAACCGCACTGGGTTATTGCATACCGCCGGCCGCTAGCGTTAGTTAATTAGACAGCGCTGTCTAATTAACTAACGCTGACGGCCGGTGCCGGTAATCACAGTGACAACACAGCTCGTATGTTTACCCTTTAAGGCTTGTTATACTAATTAATTTGTATATCACCTTTCAAATTTCATTTTTTTTACATTTTTAGATCCTCAGTCCAGCCTAATATACACCATAAAACTGTTTTTTTCATTGCAAGTTTATAATTTTAAATTTTCAATTCAAAGTTTAACTTTTAAACAAAAATTATTTAATTTTTATGATTTTTTTAAAAACCTGAATCTGAAATGAAAAATAAACAAAATTAAAAGTTTTAAAACCTAACTTACATTTAAAAAGGAAGACAGGTAGCAAGACACTCTTTTTAGGTATGGTAACTGGTAGCAAACTAATCTTCCGAAAATTTTCTGAGTTTTCTCCGCCTAAACTCAGCTATAATATTTTGGTCGGCATCTATGAACCGACAAAATAGGAACCAAACAAATATACCGTGCCAGTATAAGAAGTATTAAATAGTTTGCCGATGACTGTGAATATCCGAACCGCACCCACACCCAGGTCTGGTAAATTGATAATAAATCAAAGTTCCCGTGGATATATTTTTGATTGGAAAACGGCTATATGTCGGGAGAATATAGCTCTATAATATCCAATAAATAGAATCATATGCTGTGACTTAATATTTCAAGATATAACGGTTTCAAAGTGAAACGTTCTGACAGCCACGCGAGCCTTGTGTATAAGAAGTATTAAATAGTTTGCCGATGACTGTGAATATCCGAACCGCACCCACACCCAGGTCTGGTAAATTTAAAATAAATCAAAGTTCCCGTGCATATATTTTCGATTGGAAAACGGCTATATGTCGGGAGAATATAGCTCTATAATATCCAATAAATAGAATCATATGCTGTGACTTAATATTTCAAGATATAACGGTTTCAAAGTGAAACGTTCTGACAGCCACGCGAGCCTTGTGTATAAGTATTAAATAGTTTGCCGATGACTGTGAATATCCGAAACGCACCCACACCCAGGTCTGGTAAATTGAAAATAAATCAAAGTTCCCGTGGATATATTTTCGATTTGAAAACGGCTATATGTCGGGAGAATATAGCTCTATAATATCCAATAAATAGAATCATATGCTGTGACTTAATATTTCAAGATATAACGGTTTCAAAGTGAAACTTTCTGACAGCCACGCGAGCCTTGTGTATAAGAAGTATTAAATAGTTTGCCGATGACTGTGAATATCCGAACCGCACCCACACCCAGGTCTGGTAAATTGAAAATAAATCAAAGTTCCCGTGGATATATTTTCGATTGGAAAACGGCTATATGTCGGGAGAATATAGCTCTATAATATCCAATAAAGATATTCATATAGGTTGACTGAATATTTCACGATATAGCGGTTTCGGAGTGAAGCATTCTGGGCAGCCGCGCGAGCCTTTGGTATAATAAGTCTGTCCGCACCCACACCCAGCCTCATTTCGTTCTCGCTCCATTAAAAAAGAAGTCCGTGTGACAGGCTAATTACCTTACACCATGTTAAAAATAGCTTTACCAGGCCCAGTCCGTCGGCGGTAGATCAAAGGTTATGTCGCCGCAGTCTGCTGTCTGGCATGTGGGTAAGTTACGTAATCATGTGACACATCGAAAAATAAGCTGATACTATATATCGCATTTTTTTTATTTCATTAAACTTCAGCTTTTGACAAAAACGAAATGTACCAAGTGTATAATTGGAATCCGCGGTTGTGGTTTGAGACTTCAATGGCTCGAATCCGTTGATAAATACGGAAATTACCCATGTGCATGTATAAATAAAAATATAATCTACACCCGAAATTAGAAAGAACTGAATTCATACAATTAGCGATAAAAACATGTTCATGCACGATCGTTTTCGCATTGTTTATAGGAAATACATGGTTTTGGGTTCCGTTTGCATTGAACGAACTAAAGCGTTAAATTGTCGTTTTGGAAACTAATTCAATTATATTTTGCTGATTTTCTAAAAAATATAATTCGTTTGATAACTTTGTTTTGCTGCGTCATAATTGTTTTTATCGTTTTATTGGCTAATTGCAATTCTGTTTTTCCTTTAAAAATAACAATATAATTTAACATTTTATACATCGAATAATAAACGGTGATTAATTTGCCAGGGTGCCCTGCCCATGCTCCCACAGGCTGAGATATGAAAGGAATATGCAGAGCTAATTAATTACTGGTTGTATGCAGGAGTCAGCGTATGGTATAAAGCCAGTGCGGTTCACACCCAGGCGCCGTGCATTAGAGCTGGGAGTATATTTTAGTCACAGATAACTCGACATGCAAGGGCCATAACTCTGGTAAAAATAACTGGACGAAACCAGTAGTATATGGGTATCCTTTCCCCAACATGTGCTATAACCATGCCAAAGGACAACAACATCTGATAACTAACACCCGAGTTACGAGGTGATATGTACAGAAAGATGGACAGAGTTCTCGGCTATATGCCCCGAACCTCCTATGGGGGTCGGGGGCATAATAAATGGGGGCCAAGTCACAAGCATGTTAGTTCTAATATCATAGGGATTGCTATACCCTATTTTAGGAAGGGTCCTAATCTAAGGTCTTTCTTTTATTACTAAGAGAGTTTCAGTGAAATAGGAATAGGGCCAGATATTGGGAAGGAGAGAAACTGTCTAGTCCCCATATAAGGCCATTGGTATTCAAGTAAGTAATGCCAAAGAAAAATAAATGTCTGGTTGGGGTTACAAGTCAGAAAACTTAGGGTCGGATGATAGCTTAAATTAAAATAAATTCCATATTTTGTTTTTATTTACACATATTCTTTTTGGCTTTTCATGGGTTTCTCTGTTGTTGCTATTTTAAATCCCCTATAAACCCTAAGTGTTTTTCGTGGTTTTCAAGAGAGTTATTTGAATTATTTTGTAAAATTATTCATAAAAAACTTCTCAGTCAAAGCATTCTGCGTATTACTGTTTACTCTAAGCTCAATCTTGCCGATGAAATACAATGCCAGCCACACAAGCCTGAGTTTAGTGTGCATGTCATTTGCAGAATGAGGTCCCCAGAGGGTAAATTTAGTGAAGCTATTCCGCATAGCAGGCTACTCTCTCCTGCCAAATAAACGTGACGTCACGTTTATTTATTTAAAGAAAAATACGACAGCATCACGATTATTAGGCGCCATCACGATTATTTAAAGTTCTTGCAAAGTCGCGGAATTTTCAGTCAAAAAGTTAGAAAAAACGTGCAGCTCACTAAAAAAAATAGAAGTGCACTTGACAAGTTGACAGGAATGTGGGAGAATCTCATTCCTAACAGGATTTAGGCCTCTAGATCATGATGTCCGTGTATAAACAGACGGATTATCGCAGTTAATTACAACTCATCAAAGCTTATAATCACACAGTGACAACTAATTATCGTTGGGACGGAACCGACTTCTACTATCAAAACGGGACTTAATGCTAAAATCACATCACCAGGCTTATATTATAAAATAATCAGTAAAACTAATCTGAGTGACAACTGATGAACTAATTTAACTTGACGTGGCCGACTTCTCCAAACAATACTGTTATCGTGACCCAATTATGCGCTATCATGAAGACACAGAAGCTGTGAGTCGTGTGCACACATGCGTGACTGGTTTTGGCTATAAATGGAAAGTTACGACACCGCAGTAGCTTCTTTGTGTACACAGGAATATGTATTTAAATCGATGCAATAAAGCAATACAATAACATGTCCGTGTATTCAAAGCACAGTTTAATTATGAATGCGATGACTTGGCAACAGTTCCACATTATTAACCACAACTTACGTTTTATGTCGGATTTAAGTTTTATGTCGGATTTTAAATAGCCGATGTGCGACATAAGAAAGATAACTCTAATTTACATCTCGAGCGAAATATTGATGGATGATGCAACCGATATGCCAACTAATTTCCCGCAAGTTCCACCTTTTACTCATTGTCACTGATCAAAATGCCGAACTTTATTTATCATAAATAATAATAGAAGTTTCCCCACTATATTTGTTTTTCGCATTATAGAACTGGTTGAATTAATGTGGTCCGTTTTATAAGCTCCATTACAGCATTTCAAACCGCGCGTTCCGTTATTGTTCCGTTTTTGTTTCCAATCTGGAATTTAAAATAATTCTACAGCAGACGAAAATGGGAAAATTAAAATAGTTTTGTTTTTGTTTGTGGACCTCAAGATGGGTGAACCTCACACTCAAACGTGGAAAAAGAAAAAGAAATATTCGTTACAACAAAAGAATCAACTTGCCGACAGAGCAGTCAAAATAAAACAAGAATGTGATGAGAAAAAAAAGGAAGCTGAAATAAAATGGAACAGTCGAAAGCAAAAGTATGAGAAAGTGTCCCAAAAATCCAGTGAGGATGGGTTCCTGGCCCGTACTGTTCGAGAGACGTTTCCAGAATTGAAACATTCACCCAACAATGATCCCGAATTCAGGAAAGCAGTAATGGTGGTACATAGGGCCTACCAGAGGAAAATGAAGGAATCGGAGACTGACTCGATTTTCTTCAAACCTTCAAAATCAAAGTTCAGAGAATTCGGTGGTGGAAGAAAAAGTGCTGCAGTAGAAGTTCGCCAGGCCTTGTTTGAATGGTTTGTCGATGTTAGGGGATCACTTAAAGGCAGACTCCCAAAAAAACTGTTTAAGTGGAAATGTCGTCAACTCTATGACAGGTATTTAGATGAAAACAAATCGGATGACCCTGAGGCTGAGGGTGAAAGTGAAACTCAGAAAATTCATTTCTCGGATAAGTGGATAAAAGGCTGGATGACAGAATATCGTGTTAGCCTTAGAAAACCGAACAAGCGTTATTCAATCTCAGCTGAAGACCGGAAATTAAGAATAATAGAATTCCTGAAGAATGTGTGGCGAGTTCGATACTTCTTCAACAAAATCTATGGAATCGAACCTGTCATTCGTGGAGGTGATCAAATGCCTTTACACCGTAATGAAAGCAGCCAACAAAAAACTTTGAATCTGACTGGTGCACAAGCTTTTGTCAAGGAGAATTATTCTCTCTCTCGGGAACGGATAACTGTCTACACAGAAGTTTCTACTGACGACAAAAATAAACTGCCGATACCCGAATTTCTGTTTAAAGGTAAAGGGACTCGGACTAAATTGGACCCGCCAGAGAAAGTTCATTGTCAATGGGCTCCGAAAGGGTCATATCGTCATTTATAGTAGAAATATGGTAAAATGCCATCATTGTGCGCCATCACTATTATTTGGCACCATCACTATTATTAATAACACCCGAAAATGTGCACCATCACTATTATTTGGCCATCACTATTATTAGGCAGGGGAGAGTAATATCACTAATTCACCCTCTGGGGACATCATTCTACTTAGACCTCATCTTCTCTGGAAAGTTTCTTTTTTATTATCAAATTTCTATAGAAACTTATTCACATAGATTCTATTTCATTTTTAGTTTAGTTTCTCTATATCCCCAAATTGGTAGATGACACATTGCATAATTGAGGTTTCCAATGGGTGTAAATCACAATATTCACCATTTGGCAACTTCAATCTGAGTCTATGTCTCCC
Organism: Siphonodentalium dalli; assembly: GCA_032622095.1. NCBI lineage: Eukaryota > Metazoa > Mollusca > Scaphopoda > Gadilida > Siphonodentaliidae > Siphonodentalium > Siphonodentalium dalli. The sequence continues at coordinate 25,082,354 of CP136069.1, forward strand.
ATAGCAGATTAGGCCTAAGCAGAATGAGGTCCCCAGAGGGTGAATTTGATGATGCTAGCCCACTCTGTGTGATAGCGTCACTAAATTCACCCTATGGGGACCTCATTCTGCAAATGACAGGCACACTAAACTCAGACTTGCAGCCAAAAATATAATTATCTTTGGCCTAAACCCTGAGCAAGCCTTGAAATAGTGTGTCTGTCATTTTCAGAATGAGGTTCCCAGTGGGTGAATTTAGTGATGCTACCCCTCATAGCGGGCTAGCATCACCAAATTCACCCTCTGGGAACCTCATTCTGCTGAGGTGTAAGCAGAATGAGATCCCCAGAGGGTGAATTTGGTGATGCTAGCCCGCTATGCGGGGTTGCATCTCTAAATCACACTCTGGGGACCTCATTCTGCAAATGACAGACACACTATTTCAAGGCTTGACCCTGAGCTAGGCTCGGGACTAGAACTTGGCTATAGCCTATTGTAGTGTTGAAAGGAGTCCATTAATTATTGTCAGTATTTACCTTCATCTCCATTTGTTTTAGCGCCAACACCTTTGACCGATAGGTTCGTCGATATGGTTTTGGTTGACACGTGAGATAAAGCACTAACTGTATGAAGACCCAGTGAGCTTTCTTCTCCAGGGATGAATCGTAGCTGTTTTCTTCCTGTGAAGATCAGAACACTACATGATAAATAATCCAAATAATAACTAGTAGAGAAAGAAATACAGTAATGCCCTAATTAATCGACTCCTTAACCACAGCATAATTATGGGTATTTTTTCAGGATTTAGTCGGAATAAAAGGCCGTCCGGCCACAGTGTCCCCCAAAAAAGTGGCTTCATTGGGGGCATCAGCTTTTCTGAAAAAAAATAACAAGGACCCTAAATCCGAAGCAACCAGACAAAAATGGGTGGATCGTACCCATATTCGAACTTGATCTGTATTTCGAGCTGGTAAACTCATATACCAAATTTGATTCAGATATGATCACACAAACTAAAGTTATCATCCGAAAACCAGAAATTGACAGGATTCTAAGTCGTAAAAGGGCCATAACTCTCACAAAAATGGGCAGAGCAAACCCATATTCGAACCTGACCTGTATTTTGGGCTGATAAACTATCATACTAAATTTGATTCAGATATGATCACACAAACTGAAGTTATCATCCGGAAACCAGAAATTGACAAGATTCTAAGTCGAATAAAAGGTCGGTAGACCTCATGTCCGCCTCTGAGGGTCGGCTTGATACGACCGTTGTTTGCGCATAAAAACCTGTCTTTAGTGCTAGTAAACCTACATACAAAATTTAATTTCATTCAGTACACATTTACTAAAGTTATCATCCGGAAACCTCAAATTGGCAAAAATTCTAAGTCAAAAAGGGACATAACTCTGGTGAAAATTGGCGGGCGGAACCCGAATTCGAACTTGACCTGTGTTTTGCTGGGAGAAAGACACGTACCAACTTTGGTTCAGATCAAATAATCCAAACTGGAGTTATCAGTCGGAAACCAAAAATGTTAACAGACGGTCAAATTCTAAGTCGAAAAAAGGGCCGTAACTCATGTAAAAATAATTGTACGGAACCCATATTCGAACTTGGCCTGTATCTTTAGCTGGAAAATACACATACCAACTTTGGTTCAGATACAATAATCCAAACTGGAGATATCGGTCGGAAACCAAAAATGTTAACAGATGGTCAAATTCTAAGTCGAAAAGGGGGCATAACTCTGGTGAAAATTGGCGGACGGAACCAGAATTCGAGCTTGACCTGTCTTTTCTGCTAGTAAACCCACATACAAAATTTAATTTAATTTGGTTCACTCTAACTAAAGTTATCATCCGGAAACCTCGGACGCACGCACAGGCTGATTATAATAGTCCTCCGAACCCGTTGGGTCGGCGGACAAAAAGGGCCATAACTCTCGCAAAAATAGGCGGAGCAAACCCATATTCGAACTTGACCTGTATTTTGGTCTGATAAACTCACCTATGAAATTTGCTTTTGATCTAATAACCGAAACTAAAGTTATCATCCGGAAACCATTTCCAGACGGACGCACGGACGGCTAGACGCACGCACGCACGGACACCGGCTATTTTAATAGTCCCCCGAAATTTGCCATTCATTGGAAAGCTCTCACTGAGTGCAGGGTAGAATATTTCCCCAAATTGAATCATAGTACAGACCCAATTAATAGTACAAGGCATTTTTTTTTTACAGCTCTCCCCAGAATCATTGTCAGATGGAGTCAGAGAAGCACTATTATAGTTCAGTAATTGTCACACTGTTACAATTACATATAAATTGTAAAAGGAGGAGGATTTTAGGTCCAAATTTTTGGCAGAAAGTTTTCCATCTGAGGTAATCTGAGGGCACATATTCATGACGGGAGCTGCGCCATTAAAGACCCTGTGCCAATGCATTCTCTTATATATGCGAATTGTATGTATGAACTGCGCATGTATAAGAGAATGCATTGGCCTAACAATTGTTTTTATAAATTTTTTTATAAATTTTTCTTATATTCTTTAACAATTTGATAAATTTTTCTTAAATTCTTTAATAATATTATAATTGTTTATTATTTTTTCTTACATTCTTTATCAATTTTTTATCATTGTTTTCATTTTTTCTTATAAAAAAAAATATTATAAAAAATATCAAATTTGTTAGGCCAATGCATTCTCTTATATATACGAGGCGACCTATGGTCGACTTACATATATAAGAGAATGCATTGGCACAGGGTTTTCACAAAAAAATCAGGAAGCTCCCGTCATGAAAAAGCTGAATAAAAATAGATGCTCAAATAAGGATTATAGAGGGTGGACATATTCGAGCCTTGATATATACCAGTATTGTTTAGCAACACATGATAAATATCTATAATAAGTCATTCGCTAAACAATAAGTCCATCATCAAAATCATTTTCAATTCGCTGTGTTTTATGTTTAAGGAAACTCATATTTGAGAAGGCAAACACTGTGTCCTTGATGTTCAAGTTTTGGTTAAACTCAGCTTTTACTAAAAACAATCTGTCTTCAAGGTTGATATATAGCAGACTATTAATAATGGAAATGTTAATAATGTGCTTAATAGATTGAATAGATACTCTCTCTCTGTACTTATAAGCCACCTGATTAACTAAAATTTCTCTTTGTTAACAAAAGCCAGATGGCCGAAAATTCCAGAAAGATTCCTGAGATTCAATCCACATGACATACCTGGAGAATTTGTGCGTTTACCACTGGCGGCTCGACTTGAGACTCTGCTGCGTAACTCGTCATCTGCATTTTTATACCAGTCTTCGATAATATTCTGTATGAGTTCAAGGTGAGACACTGCCTTATTTACACATGGTGACGTCGAGTTTGTCAGCTGACAGCTGCGCCTCCGGAACAATGGAGATATCCTTGGCCAGTTAGCTGGAAGCTCATACAGTTGATCTGTTCAAAAGGAAACATATCGTCACACCACAGATAGGGTTCACACTGCCGCTTGTCAAATTTGCCAAATGCAAAAACAATTCAAATTTGCCAAAAATGATTTTCATTTGACAAAAATTTTAGAGTTATCATTTCCACAAGAAAGTAGGAACTATTTATTAAGAAATTGGTTGATTGCTTAAAGATACGGGTGGCGTTGGGTATGCTGTTAAAATATTCACCTCCATCAAAAACCGCCATAAACAGAAATAATAGTAAAATATAGAGAGACCTTGTTCTTATACCAATCAGAAATATGGCATTTTTATAAACAGTATGTTATTGTCAAATGTTTTTCCTTTGTTTTGTAAACAAAAGCAAAAAATGTTACAGAACCTGGCTTTTGTTTAGATCCGGATATGGTAAACATAGAGAGTGTTATTTGTTACTGTTTTCCTGATATGGAAATAATAAAGAGCGTTTATATCATTTGTGTGTGATTAACCAATATAATTGCACTGTGTTATGTAAAGAGAAGCAAAACTTCTGTAACACGAACAGGCTCTTGTTTACGTACACCATCGTACGTCTTGATGACAATATACTATTTATGCGCTGATTATGTTTGGCATATGAACAAAACTATATATATTTTAATATTCCTTCTGTTGATGACGATTTGAACAAATATGAATATTTCCGCAACGAACGCCGCCCGTGCCTTTAACCCTTCCAAAGACTGGAGCTTCCTGAAATTTTGCGAAAAACTCACATTCTGTTATATATGCAAATCTCCCATAAGAAGCCTCGCATATATAAAAGAATACATTGGCCTAACAATATTTACCTTGAACATGTAAGCAGTGCATTCTCTTCTATATGAGAGGCTCCTATGTGGCATTCCGATCAATATGTGGCCATTTCGAAAATAAATGAGAATTTGTTCAAGCTCACTAAGTTAAGCAATTATATGAAGCAATGAACACTTATACTGAATCTGTGCCTTGATAAATGTGATATATATATGCCAATACATGTACCAGTAATCATATACATGTATGGTCACAGATGCAATTTTGGAGGAAGTGCGTTATGCTGTTCCAAAAGAATGGCAGATCTGTTCTGTGTCAATATTCAAATCCATGTTAAGACTCATACGCTTCCTAACTCTCGGTGAAAGGGCTCCCTTTTAAGGATGTCCCCACAGCCGAAGTGGTCATTGATACAATCATCGCAGTCTGGGTTAGATGAGGTAGGCACTGGTTTGAACCCCGACATGGGCGAAAATCGAGACCGATTTTCAAGCTTGATCTGAGTTGAGGGACATCTCAATAACAGTGTTCTTCGCCCTGGCCCGAAAAATTTTGTAGCCATTTTTTTAGCCACTTGTGCAATTTTGTTAGCCATTTTTTAAAAAGTTTAGCCACATATTGTGGGATAAAGAAATCAGTAAGTTTTTTAACTTTATACGGTTGGTCATTTTGACTCGTGCCGAAATCTAATTTACGTTTGCGATTCATTGTGAAAATTCGCAATGTGGACTTTCTTCAAACTCTCCACATTTAAAGGAGTCTTAAAACAACAGACGCCATGGTATCAGACGCTGTTATAAAACCGTCTGGAGTGGTATCCACACCTCCGAATTAGAATGCGTTGTTCTATTCAAATTAATTGCCCCTAAAGCCTATACTGATTCATAACAGGCGCGAGTCTCGTCCCATTCAACACTATCCATTGCGGGGGAATGTGAGAAGCTATTGAATTGAACGTATATATGACTTCACTCTTTTGCAATCAGTTTAAAACACCGTAAAATAAAGCTCTTTTGTTACACAGGAAGCCATTTCATAAACATATGTTTACTCAATTGTGATAGCGTCTTAAGAATCCACCTCTACACGACCATTAACTAATTCCCCATGGCGTGAAACCAACGCCAGATAGTATGGCTAATCGACCACACCCGTAATCTCGCACTTCTCGTCAGCTCTTGCTAATAACGTTAAATCTCTTTGTTTACAATAAATTGTTGAGTCCCCGGTCGACACAGAAAATGTTTGTAGCCATATTTTTAGCCACAAGCATATTTATTTTAGCCACTTCGTATTTTTTTTCGCAATTTGCTAAATTTGCTAACGGCAGGGCGAACACTGCTCAATAAGCCATTCCGTTTGATACATGTCCATTTTGATAAGAAATGAGAATTTGTTCACGCTCACTGAGTTAAGCACATACTAACTAGTATGAAGCAATGAACACTCATACTGAGTCTGTGCCTCCATAATTCTGAAATATATACATGCCAGTATGAGTAATCGTATATGGTCATAGATCCATGCAATTTCGGAACAAGTACGTTGTGCTTTCCAATAGAATAGCAGATCCATTCTGCAACTTCTATGTCAATATTCGAACCTATGTTCAGAAATGAAAAATTTTCACGCTCACTATGTTAATGATGCAATACACACTCATACTGAGTCTGTGCCTCCATAACTCTCATATATATATGATGTAAAATGTAGATTAAAATAAAAAAATTATGGTTGAAATACAGGTAAATGCATGAATTCTTTGTATTCATAACATATTCTGAATACAATATAAGTACCGGCATGCAATTATTTTACTTCATTTAACAAAAATAAAATTATTTCAAACTTTCAGATGGCAAATTGTAGAATAAACCGTGATAACAAACCTTGACTCTCGTCATCATTTGTTTCATCTTCTAGCCTTTCAAGTTCTGTGTCTGAAAGCAAAAACAAAGGACATTAAAACTCATTGTTCAGACAGACATCATCTTAATGGATCAATTGAAAAGCATGTTTTGAAATGTTTTGGCCATATTGCCTACTTTAGGGGAAGTTCAGCCATATACATGCAGCATGATGATTTACATGTATGGCCGTATGAGTCTTGATCAAGTTATAAGATAACACCTTTAAAGACTCATTAGTGTAAAATGCACACAAGTTTCGGCCTTCTGTTAAGCCTTTATCAAGTTAAAGGAAATTTCACTTGATAAATGCTTCACAGAAGACCAAAAGCTTGTATACATTATACAATAATGAGTCAACTTTAAAGGTGTAGCATTCAATTCCTGTCAGATGATGTCATATAATACAGGTACAGGTTTGCAGATAGTAGATCAGAGACTTCATTTAGTGTGTACATGTAGACTGTAATGAACAGTTTGTCTACATCATGATCAGTCATATGGCTTTGAAGAAGCACAAGTATCAGTACAAGCATTGATTAGACCCACAATGGTCCCACATTCCGAGATTTTTTCGGGCCTTTGTGTTGACAATGTCAACTTGACATACTGGTAGTTTGCGAAGTATCCTATTTTATGGGTACACAGTACATGTACATCATTCTATCCGCCATGATACCTTCTGTGATTAATAGGAGTATAATTGACCTTCATTACATCATTACAGAGATGGAAGATTTTGTTTTTATACATGTAATATGCAATAATATATTCAAACTTATTATCTTAATATTCCCCTAGATAACTACTTATCAATTGAGTATTTTGTAATATTAAAGAGTTAAGCATCATACATGTACATCATAAAACTTACTTGGGGTTTGAGTGAGCTTTGTGTTTCCCGACAGCAGACTTGAATCAACAGCTAGTAAAGAAATACTCGATTCATCATATCCAGCGTGTCTGTTGGGATCTGTTAACACATGCCCATCACTCTGCACCTCTTCTAGAGTTACGACCTTTGAGACAGACATTGTTCTGCGTCTTCTAAAATTAGGAAAAAGAGTCCATTATTTAATTTGTGAATTATACTAGCAACTTGAAGGATTATTTGACATACAAGTTAGCATCATAAAAGATTATTATACAAAGAAATATTATACCAGCTACTTATATTAGCAACTTGAAGGATTACAACTGCTCAATCTTACTCTCCATTGAATGGGTCCTAAGGCTAAACACATATCTATACTAGTACATGTAGGCTTGTTGAACAGAAGATTTTTTATTTATTTAGTTTACGGATTCAAAAACTCAAAAATTGAACAGTGAGAAAAATTCCTGATATTGATTTTTTATTTATATACTGGTACTGGTAGTAGTTTACTGAAAGTGTGAAACTTAAAAATTATTGTTTTGTTTTTTTAAATAACAGTCATGTCGAAAGATCCACACCACAAAGAGACAAATTCATGGAACGATAATGGAAATACCGGTAAACCTGGTACTCTCAAGGACCTAATAATAGTGTCAGCACGATTGTTAATTTTGGAGAAAATTCAAAACGATCACTATTATTTGGTATATCATTGAGACATAGACTGAAATTACCATCACTGTTATTAATTTCAGCCTAAATTCCCACCCATCATTATTATTAATTTCAGCCTAAATTCCCACCCATCATTATTATTAATTTCAGCCTAAATTCCCACCCATCCAGCTGACCCATCACTATTATTAGACCACAAACGATTGTTAGGCAGCTGAGAGTAGTGTGGGTGTATGGGTATACAATGTAGAGAGAGGTTGGTGGTACATTCTAAGAAACTTTGAACAGCCCCAAATGAAAATTCATGTGACAGGGAAGTGTTACTATATATCATACGTGCATGATATTCAGTTCATATTTCATTTTATTTTTGAAAGTTATCAAGACAAGAGGGACGGAAATATATCAGAGAAAATTGACAAACAAAGGGCTGTAACTGAGGAATATAAATTGAGATAAACCTTGTTTACTAACTGATTTGAGATATTGTGGCAAGCAACTACATGTACCCTGCTGGACAAAACAAGTGTCCATTGGCACCGCGGTGTATTTGCCGTTCAGCCGCGGTGTCAGAGTTTGTAACTGCAGTTGAGCACCGCGGCCGAACGGCATGTACACTGCGGCCAAACGGCAAGTACACCTTGGCCGAAAGGCAACTACAACGCGACCGAGTGGCATGTACACCGATGTTAGATTTCTGGTTTGTACACTGCGGCAACTACACCATGGCTGAATGGCAAGTACACCGCGGCCCAACTGTAGTTAGCCGGTGGAGCTGCGGTGTAGTTGCATTTCGGCCGTGGTGGCAACGCTAACCACACCGCAGTTAAGTGGACACTTGTTTTGTCCAGCAGGGTACATGTAAGTTGTATACCAAAGATTGGTCATACTATATACCAAGCAATAACAAGCAATACCTGGCAAGCACAAAAACAATAACTATTTAAAAAAAAATAAAAGGTCGGCTGACCACAGTGTCCCCCGACAACGTGGCAAGTCGATGGCCGCTTTGTTAAAGAAATTAAAAAAAATGTTGAAATGTTTTAAGTCGAAAGGGTTAATAATTCCGTATAAAAATAATTTTTCCGTCATCTATATACCCTGCTGGACAAAACAAGTGTCCACTTAACCACGGAGTGGTTAGCGTTGCCACCGCAGCCGAAATTCAACAACACCGCGGCTCCACCGGCTAACCACAGTTGGGCCGCGGTGTACTTGCCATTCGGCCATGGTGTAGTTGCCACGGTGTACGTTCATTAAACTGAAAAAAGACGATACAAACCAGAAATCTAACCATGGTGTACATGCCATTCAGCCGCATTGTAGTTGCCTTTCGGCCATGGTGTACTTGCAGTTCGGCCGCAGTGTACTTGCCATTCGGCCGCGGTGCTCAACTGCAGTTACAAACTCTGACACTGCGACCGAACGGCAAATACACCGCGGTGCCAATTGACACTTGTTTTGTCCAGCGGGGTACATGTTGCACATCTGCAATATGTGGGTAACAATACTCTGAAGTTTCAAATATCTACGATCAAAACTGTAGGAGGAGTTGAATACACCATGAAGATACCCTCATACAGAAAATTATTAAAAAAAAATTCAAAGTCGAAAAGCCCATAACTCTGAGAAAAATCATCGGATCAAACTCAAATTAGACCTGTATTTTGATATCAATGACTCACAAAAAAAACAGAATTTCCAATTAAACAATCCAAACTTGAGTTATCATCCGGAAACCAAAGAAAAAACAAGAAAAAATTGAATTTTCTAAGTAAAAAAAGTCCATAACTCTAGGAAAAATCATCGGATCAAACTCAAATTCGAACTCAACCTGATCCACACAAAAGCGGTATTTGGAATTAAACGATCCAAACTTGAGATATCATCCGGAAACCGAAAAAGGGAGAAATTTTCTAAATAAAAAAAAATTGAAAAAAGGGAAATAACTCCATAAAAGAACATCGGATCATATATCATATACATGTAATATGTTCACTTATTGATAATATATTAGGCATTACTTATTCTATAAAGCATGCACCCTTTCATTACTACGGGGACCTAAATCAATGCAAAAATATATTCAGTAATCCTCTAGGCTCTAATTAATATCTTATCTCGAAGCCAGTAAGATAATCCTCTTACTTTCCGGATAAGAAATCACGTAATTTTAGTTAGGCTTCATCCTCTAAGTATCACTAAGCAAACAAACCCATCAGATTTCGGAAATTATCAGTCAATAAATCATGTAGACCTACTAATACTACTATATATTGCATTACTGCAGGGACCTACGCGAATTGAGTGACCTACGGAAATCTAGGGACCTACTGCATAACGCAGTACCCGGTACCGGTACCCAAATGTAAATTTTACAAAAGCTGGGTACCCAACTGAAAATTAAAAAAAGTTTGGTACACAACTGAACGAAAGGGGGTGACAGTGACCATTTCAGCGTTTATTAACACTAACTTAGCAAGGACTGAAGCCTTGAAGGAGTAAGGTCGATAAACTTGTATCTATGAGTATGAACATTAAAAATTTAGCTCGATTTGGCTATGTGAAGTTAAATGCGACATTTGGCTAATTTTACACCAGTGCCTGACGCTGGTTGATCAAAATTTCAAAACAACAAAATGTCAATAACAACATTACAATTTTTGCATTCAGTGATTCACATTCACTGTGCGTGTGATCGTTTGACAATTTCGACAACATGATGCATCAAGTTTTAACCAAATCAAATGAGATTGAGAATCAGAATGAAATTAAAATCACCAAAATATTAATGCTGGAAACCTGTCATATGCGTCAAAGCAGACAATCAACTATGTATTTTGAAGAAACATGGTTTTTAGCTGTTTTGAAATCATGTCAAGTGACTCTCAAAGAAACTTCGTGTTGTCCTCCATTTTGACGCCGCGGAAGTTTCTATGGACGGAATGACACGAAGTACTTCGGTGGCACGTCGTATCACCTCGTCAAGACATCGGCTATTTCCGCTTACAGCCTTGACTTTTGTTACGCTCCAAAATGGCGCTATGTGTTTTGCGTTTTTATTTCGGCTAAATTACCGCCAAATTCCTTTTTTGAGTTTGCCGATGTCCACATCTTTAACCTAAGATGCATCAAGACAACTCTAAGGACTCTTTGGTGAAGAAAAAGAAAGGGAGAACTTGGTCCGAAGCCGCTAAAATTGTGAGAAATATTTCGTTATTTATCCTTCGATTCCTTGTTTATCTCTTTCAAATCAATCGTTAAAATAATTTATAGAATCGCCATAGGAGATGTTGAAATTGTAAAGACCACCTCTTTATTTTTTGTTTTGTTCACAAATCGACTGATGACTATATTATCTAAAGTTTAGATTGGAAGACTTTATCCAGGAATCCGGTTATTTCCCAACATTTCCCCACCCTTCAACTTCAAGTTCAAGTCCCTTGTGACCCTGACAGTGACATTTCCCCACCCTGACAGAGACATTTCCACACCCAGACAATTTCTGATTTATGCTACATCATTTATCGCAGACATCAAAGGATGTTTTGACTAAAGTAAAGTCTCAAGCGATGTCAACTCAGCCGATATAATCATGTTTTGACAAACATGAAACATTTGAATGCGTGTTTTGACAAACATGAAAGAGTGTGTTGTCGATAATTAGCGACATCTATGGCATGCAGTTGAAACAATGTTATGACAATTTATATTATCAAAGTATGTCAACAGACCTTATTGTGTACATGTATACCGTGCATCAAAAGATGGCGGAAAAGTTGTAATGAAACGAACAAAGCCACGATTCCCAGTCGACGCGACAGGCAACAACAGATCCCGCACCAACAACAGATCCCGCACCAACAACATCTGTGAATCATGGAAGTTGATAGAACGACGGTCACAACCACCTCGTCTGCCATGACCAGCCCAGATTATGGTTGTCCACCCGTTGTCTTGACTACTGATAAACAGTCCATTAAATTTAATTGATTTGTTATGTATCCTTACCATTCATTGGAATAAATCTGATTTGAAATTGACCACACATCAATAATATCCGACATATACTGTACCGTATTTGCATATCTATAGAAAGTGGGGAAATGTCCGCCTATGATATTTAGTAAGTGGGGAAATGTCCTGGTGGGGAAATTTATGTTCGCTTTGCAGATCTGAGAGCTGAGTTGGTGGGTAAATGTCCGGTTACTAGTGCTGAATAGGTCATTGTCGCATGGTTTCTGGCAAAAAGACACCCAGGATCTCTTAAACTGTCAAAAAGACACCCAGGAGGATATCGTAAACTGTCAAAAAGACACCCACAAAGTCTCACCAAACAACGGGAATTTTTTTTAGTTGTCTGCTATTAATACTGGTCCAACTATCAAGGATGCGGAATTGTGCTGTCAGTCAGACTCAAAGCCGAATTAAATTTCGTTGGTATTTCACTCCGATCACAAACAAATAATTATAATATTAATAGCAGACGACTAAACTAAATTCCCGTTATTTGGCGAGACTTTGGGATCCTGGGTGTCTTTTTGACAGTTTGCGAGTTCCTGTGTGTCTTTTTGACAGTTTAAAAGATCCTGGGTGTCTTTTTGCCAGAAACCACATGTGCGACAATTAGGGTTGAAACGATTAATCGACTAGTTGTAGACGACGCTGAAATGTCAGAACGTCGACTCTGAATTTTGCCGTCGACTAGTCGGAACATAGTGTATTAGTTCCATGTATAACGTTTTCAAGATCGATTCCGACATAAACGGTGTTAACTGCGCATAAGTTACGGTAAGTATAACATTTGGTGGCACCCGGAATTGACAGTGGTACTAGTATAGACACACACGGTGACCCGACTATTAATTGAAAGAATGAAATTGACAACACAATGTCTCACTCGTCGTTTGAGGTCAAAGACATCACTGCGACATGATGGCAATGATTGACGCGGCTTTATCGTTTGTCGGAGACCGCTTTGGTCTAGACACTGTGTATATTTCAATTGATCAATTGAAGGTCGCTTAAGGTGACGTCATTGTTGCTACCGTATATAAATGATACTGACATTAAGAACTGGCTATCGTATTCTACAAATAGCATATTCTATAGGGCGTATTTAGTCGGAACATTAACATTTTATAGTGACACCGCTCAGTAGGGGTGTAACGATACGGGGTATGGGGTGTATCGATGTTTATCGCGATACAGAGGTCACGATACGATACGTATTGCGATTCATTTGCCTAAAATTATAGTGATATTGCAGTCTTCGTACGGACTGTATATACACTGATATATAGCGATAACGACGGATGGATATGTGCTTGCATGGTAGGCCTACATGAACTCGCTAAAATATGTGTACCAGATGTTCGTCTTAAATGTTTGTTGTTGCAACTTGTATTGTATTGCCTAAGAAAAAAAAACTAATTAAAACCTCGTCGATGTATCGACTATCAGTGATATCCTATCGGCCCGGAAGCATAAAGATGCCGACATTGAGCCCATTGTTGCACTGCGTTATCTGAACAAAATTAATTAGAGTACAAACACTACCTGTTGACCAATGAGGAACGTCCTCTCCGAAAATCTCTCAGTCAATGTCACGAGATTGACAGTTAAATGGGAGGGGCTTTATATTAATAACTCATGTCAAGTTGTCAACTTTATAACGGGAATTGGGGGGATTCTGTCTGTTGACAAGTTTATTCCGGGAAGGTTAACAATTGCTCAGCAACCCACACGGGCCAGTGCACAGAGTGCAGTGTTGACGTGGCATGGGGAAAGACATACATGTATATTGATATGATATAGGTTGAGACTACAGCAGCTGAATTACTCTGGTTAACAGTGAACTAAAATTGTAGCATTAAGACAGGCATCAAAGGTTTGCCGCCGGTTGTAAACGACATGTCATTGACAAAGTAGTCACTTGCTGCATGACGTGTACTATTGAAATAGGTCATTAAAATTGAGGTCACTCAGGTCAAGTCTGTGCTTTGATCAGTGGACCACTACCGACTGATCTATTAATACAATGTGTTTCAAGAAGATGGCATCGTATTGTCTACACATGCAAATTGATACAATGCGGTCTGTTGGCATCACGGTTACTCTGTGATAAATAGGGAATGCTTATCACTTTTATTGCTTATTGTGGGGGATTACCTTAAATTTGTGTTATATACTGATTCAACATTGACCTTTCTCATTCGTGACGACCGCTGCTTACTTGCCTGAATAAGTAATAACAACATGCAATTTGTGTATCGAGATACGTATCGTTTGAACGCCCGTATCGATGACCGTATCGTCAGTGCTGTATCGCGGTCGCATCGATACATCGATGTATCGTTACACCCCTACCGCTCAGCACCGGTTTATTGGTGATCACGTGACTAAACGAAATCTCGAACGCAGATATTAAATTTAAAACCTGTATAAATGATCGAGTTTCTAATCATTATCCACCACATGTCTAATTATATAATTACATTCAGTGTGTTGGATAAATATCAAGATGTTTACAGTATTATTTCCCAAATAAATTGGTGTCTATGCAGGGAAATGCGCTACGCAATAGACCGTCATTGCATCAGTCATCAGTGTACGCCATGTACGATGAATTTTCCGTACCATGTTATGTTTGAAAGTTTTGATATCAGGTACCGACTAGTCGACGCAACGCGACTTTTGGATCTCGACTAGTCGACTTCACTAATTCACTAATCGTTTCAACACTAGCGACAATGACCTATTCAGCGTTACTAGTGGCATTTTCCGCATGTTGAGTTGACTGGACTCATACTCTAGTAGGTCACAAATGAATTTGAATTCTCACACTTACTCAAACTGTCTATGGACTTGGGAGCGGATAGCTCAGTTGGGTTGACGAAGTCATTGTCATAGAGCATCGATCTGATTCTATCACATTCGAAGCCAACTTTTTAAATACATACATGTCACCAGCTTTTCACAGGCAATCACATTTGATGGAATAGAACACTCAAGAAAATAATATTTTTTTTGTAGTACATCATTCATCACAGTGTTCTGTACATATTCCCATATTTGATTCTTAGATATGGACTGTTTTTCTTGGGCCATTGCCTGTAAATTTTATTTTTTTAAATCTCAATAAAGTTCACATTTTGTATTTCTAATATAATCCACCATGAAGTATACTCTCAAAATGTTGCATCAATGGGCATGGTTTCTATTATTACTAATATACATGAACAGAATCCTTTATTTGGACTCGATAAAATTTACCTAAGGAAATTTTGAAAACATTGGGTCCACAATGCCCTTAAGTTACTGTTTTCAAAATCAAGTTCATCAACAATTAGTTTTCATTCAAATATAGGAGAGACATTTCCTGCCTGTTGCCAATGATTCAGTTCAGTTAAATTTATCAGATAAATGATTGCACTAATGATGTAAAACAAAGGTGAGTGTGAGTTCAAATCAGTCTAATTTTCCCATCTATACCTATAGGTTGATATATTATAATTAATATTTTCAGGAGTACACATACATGTAAGTGATGACTTATATGACCTAAAAGGTCAACTTTCAGTGATTCCAAATTGTTGAGATGCGCAATGTATGCTATAAGCAAGGTTTCCGCTATAGGGGCAGGGTGTCCTTTTAAGGGTCCCATTCCCCAAACCAAAATTTTCCCTACCAATGGGCAATAATGCAATTACCTGATTGAATAATAGTAACTTTTGGAAGAATGTGACATATCCATGTTATAATATGCCAGTTAATATGAGAGAATCAATCAACGAGTGGCTTGAGTTTGATTAATGCTGCGGTCCACGTGCAGCCGGAACATCACAGACTCGCAACCTTTCATGTACGGCCGCCAAAGGAAATTGGCATCGAATGTGTAGCAAGTGATTCGCAGACAGACACAGAGTGTAGTTGTTGGTTTCATGTCTGGAAAAGCCGGCGGTGATCAAACGGGCATGTGTTGTGGGGTATATGAATACACAATCAACTGTCCAAATCACTTCTTATTACTTACTCTCATTACTTAATGTAAACTTCCGTAAATGATTTCGGCAACATTTACACGGAGTACTACGATGATAGTACGGTTATCCAGTTGTGGCCTCCTCCAATCGGTTGACATGCATAACCGAATCGTAACCGGATATCTGGACAACCGTCCCAGCACTAAGGCCAAAATTAATAAATTGTTTGTTTGTCCACACCCCTACCCAAAAATTTTCAGGTGGGTAGGTAGGTAGGGATTTTTTTTTTTTTTTTTTGCAAGGTGGAATGGCATATTAAGGGTCCCCTCCATGGTGCAGACCGAGGGTATCAATATTAATAAATAGTCAGGGATTAATTTGATAACAAATTAAAAATTTAATAGTTGGAAAAACACAACAAGAACAATAATTATTATGCTGTTCAGTCACAGTTGCTGGAGTTTCTGACCGAAAATGAGCTTCTCAGACAACATACCACTACTGAAAAAAAAATAAAAATAAATATATTTTTTTTTTTTTTAATTTAAAAAAAATTAAAAAAGTTCTCAATCTCAATAAAAGAATTTCCAGTCGGCCGTTAAAATCGAGTCGGTCGGGGCGAGGACAAACAAATACCTTTTTAATTATGGCCTAACAGGTACATGTACATTGTACATGTAGTTCATGGGGGCTACAAAGGTACAGCAGCATGATAGAATGGGTTACGTTGAAGATAAAAGAAGTGAATACAGCATATAAAAAATATGCGTTCACAAAAGTAAGCAAGTCTTATTACTTGATGGTGATTCTCCTGTTTGTCGAGTATACATGTACATGTATCTGTTTTTTGTTTTTTTTGTTTTTTTTTTTATAAATATTTTGTGCGGTTGAGTACCTCGCTTAACGAATTTTCAGTGCAGTTGAATACCTCGCTTTACGAAATCTCGGACTGGGATCATATGATATTTCGAAACGATGTATACTACTACCTGGATATTTTATATGTTGTAAACTGCCGCAAGGTAGACTGCTCTGGACATCACTAGTGAAGTTTCCACTATCGAGGTTCAAGACAGGGGTGCCTCTATATGTGGGACCGGGGCACGTGCATCCACCTGCTCATATATTATGGGTATCACAAAACTAAAAAAAACAAAAAAAAACACATTGCTTTAATAATATTTATCGTCTGAGGGAAAGACAAAATCTCTTGTCAGATATAGTTGTATAGAGTAATATTAATTGACACTGGCCGTCTTGTTGTTTCAGTGTAATTATACATCTACTTTAATTCTAATTGATATACCCGTTACTAGTATTTTGTTATCATGAACCCACTTCAGAATTTCAGTTTTTTTCGTCAGTATTAATAAGTGTCATACTTGCTCATTTTGGAGTATTAAAAATGTCAACACCTGAGGCGCATGGTGTAAATTGTACTGGTATACTCCCAGGTGCCTAATAATAGTGTCAGCACAATTATTAATTTTGGAGAAAATTCCCAACATTCACTATTATTTGGCATTGAGACATAGAGGGAAATTGCCATCACTATTACTAATTTCAGCCTATATCTCCACCCATCACTATTAATAGGCAATCACGATTATTATGCACATGAGAGTATCCTAAACAGTTTTAATTTTTGACAATCACTGAACATGCATTGGGGCTGCAGAATTGGATTCTCATAAAAATAATAAAATCATCGGTGGGACTGACAGACAAGAGGATAAATAGACATAATGAGTATGGAAAACATTTATTTCTGAATCAGAGATTACTTATATCATGCGGTTTATATTGTTCCTTGCCGACATCGGTAAAATCCTCTGTCCATATACATGTATATGACTGCTCAGAACCAACATACATGTGCCTATGGTCACCGTATTGTGGGCAATTTTTGGCTGGAATTCAGTCTTCTATTAACTTACCTACTGACTTAATTGAAGAGCAATGTGTATGAAGTGGCAGGGATACACCAAACAGTAAACTTGTATTGCGATACTATGCAATTACATGTACATGTATTGCATTGTTTTGAGGTTGACTCGAGGAATTGTCAACCCGAGGAAGTCAATATTTACCAAGGCTGTAGGATACAAGTATCGGGAATGATCGTATCACGAAATATCGATGTATCGTTCTATCCCTACACTAATCACCACTCAACATTTGACGAAAAATGTATCTGCCAGACCTGACAAATTTACAGACTGCAGCAAAACTAAAAGAAACAAAAATCTTAACCACTCAGCTCTGAACAGCTACATGTACATGTACCGTATATAGCCACGGACCGTCGGACACGTGTTAAAAGTATATGTACATACAATACATGTATAGCATTTGCCAAAACCTCAAATAAACAAACATTGGGGCTTTTGTTTGACCGATGCAAGTGTACCATCATTCATGCTACCAATTATCAAAATCAAAAGACTGGTTAAGACCAAAAAATGGCCAATGTAAATGAAGATACCGTTATAATGCCATATAATAATGATAGAAATCCGTTTATCATTGCTTTAAAGACATATTATGGACTTGTTCGGGTGCGTGAAATTGATAAGTTAGTACTCAGGTGATATGCCAGCCTGGGGAATGTAGCATTCTACTAACATCGCCGAAAACTTTAAAGAAATCGACCATACCTGTGACTATATTTAAAACATCGCCTGAACTACGCTCAATTGTAACTATTTACATCTCATTCGGGACGCAGCTATCGGCGATAAAATAACACAAATAATTTTGCCATAGAGATCCATTGTATACAACTAATATATAAGAATGACAGTGTGTGTTGTCAATTTGGATTAATATTCGTTAAAAATAACTACTTTCTATTTGATGACCCTACCGGAGTGTTTCACATCACTTTAAATGTTGTTTCAGGTTCTTGAGCAGTGTCCACAAACTCCTCTCAGCTACAAAGAAATATTCAAGAGAATACAAGAAGAAAATTTGAAAGAAATCAGGTTAGTTTTGCATCATACATGTATGTTGTAATAGAATATTAATCAGTTATTTTCAGATGTCTTACATGTACCCGGTATTACTATACATGTACCCTGCTGGACAAAACAAGTGTCCACTTAACCATGGTGCGGTTAGCATTGCCACCGCGGCCGAAATGCAACAACACTGCGGCTCCACCGGCTAATTACAGTTGGGCCGCAGTGTACTTGCCATTCGGCCATGGTGTAGTTGCTGCAGTGTACGTTCATTAAACTGAAAAAAGATGATACAAACCAGAAATCTAACCACGGTGTACATGCCATTCGGCCGCGTTGTAGTTGCCTTTCAGCCATGGTGTACTTGCCGTTCAGCCAAAGTGTACCTGCCTTCGGTCGCGGTGCTCAACCGCAGTTACAAACGCTGACACCGCGGCCGAACGGCAATACACCGCGGTGCCAATGGACACTTGTTTTGTCGAGTGGGGTATGTACAAGTACATGTAGATAAAATTATTTTTTTAAATGTAGAAAGTACCTTCCCACTGAATGGGTAGGGAATTGGCAAATAAAGATTTAAAATAATAAAATATTATGGTCTCATTTGACGTTAAAGACACTGAATCAAAGTGAGCTTCTGTACTTTGTCCCTCTTTACTTGGGGATTTTGTCCCTCTTTACTTCTGTACTTTGTCCCTCTTTACTTGGGGATTTTGTCCCTCTTTACTTCTGTACTTTGTCCCTCTTTACTTGGGGATTTTGTCCCTCTTTACTTCTGTACTTTGTCCCTCTTTACTTGGGGATTTTGGGAGACTTTTTAATATCTATCTGTTATTTTGTAAATAGTCGTGTAGCTGGGAGCCAATTTCCTGTCAAAACTGATATAATGAGTCAGCTTATTGAGAGGGATTCAGTTCTTTCCTACATAAATAAGGATTAACTGTCATGTGGACTGTGTTTATGGAGATGTAACCGTGAGGTAAGTGGACATAACTTGTGTAAAACTCGAAGGGTTTTACATACAAGTTATGACCACTTACCTCACTGTTACATCTCCATAAAAATAGTCCACATGACAGTTAATCCTTATATTTGTATATACATTTAGCGAAAAAGCCACTTTTGTAAATGTATTTAAATCGAAAAGTGTATCGTGACAAAAACAGCCCAAAATACCCAATAGCACCCTTGGCAAAAGTTAATAGGAACAATTTCTCTTCATATTGAAACCCAATGATGTATTAAGTCAATCCTGCACGAGTCCAAATGCGCCCAAAACATTACGCGTTCGTCTTTCCAAACCCAATGACGTATCGATGGTGTTATGAGCTTGGTGTTATGAGCCGTTGCGCATTCACCGAGAAATAACTGCAACTAGCCACGTGCGCCCATGACCAATCAGAATGCTGGATTTAGTGATGACAACACTTAGTAAATACACTTACTTAGTAAATACATGTATAAACAGGATTCACATACCTGGATTTTTTTGCTCCATACTAGCAAATAAACAAGTCTTGTTTTGTGCAAAATTTAAACAGATATACCTGCAAACATTTTCTTAGTGTCTGCAAACTGCAATAAATTTATTGTTGAAACTTTAATGCTAATGACTTGAGAAAACAAGGACCAGTAAGTTTAAGCCTGACCCAACCAAAAGCTGTCATCATAGTGGACCAAGTTACAATTGTATTGAAACCGAAGACATAGAGGTACATGTACGGTATGTGTAGAGCATGCAACTGTGTGGGTCCTTGGCTTTTTAGCAGAGGAAATATTTCTGCCCTAGGCAATATTTTAACCTAGGCAAATTTCTGCTGATATTATAGGGCTGAAATGTAGACCTGTGTGATATTGCCCTGGTTAAAAACAAAAGATGTACATGTAATTCAGACTAGTGATGTGTGATTTTACGGTTTTCTCAGTTTTCTTTCCGTTTTATTTCAAAACCAAACCACGACCGATATATTCTATAAAACCTATTCTGGTTCAATTAACCGACACCGCTGGTCGCTGAATGTCATTTTTATGTTTACCCATACCATAGTATGGTAAACATAGTGTCGTTGCCCGGATTGACCACTCGTCGTTGGTCCGTCTGTCCGTCTGTCTGTCCGTCTGTCCGTCTGTCTGTCCGTAGACACTTTACGAGTAATGCGATAACTCAAACATTTTCTATCCGATCGAAACCAAATTTTGTATATGGGTTTCTCAGCCTAAAATACAGATCGAGTTCGAATTTGGGTTTGATCCGAGATTTTGTTACAGAGTTATGGCCCTTTTTCAACTTAGAATTAACGCATTCTGCCATAACTCAAACATTTTGTATCTGATTGGAACCAAATTTGGTATGCGAGTTTCAGAGCCCAAAATACAGATCGAGTTCGCATATGGGTTTGATCCGATTTATTTTAAAGGAGTTATGACCCTTTTTCGAAAATAAAATTAAAAAAACAAAAATCCGATGCTATAACCCAAGTATATTTTGTCCGATTGTCTTCATATTTGATATGTAGGTTTATGATGACATGCCCCTCATCTGTATAGTTTTTGGTATTGATTGGTTGATCGGTTTAGAAAATAATTAACCCTTTACACACATGATATCCAATGCAATAAGTTGAACATATTTCTTCTGATCTGCCTCATATTTCTTACCTAGGTTTTTCTTAGCACGTTCTTAGTCTGTATGGTTTTTGGTATTGTTTAATTAACCCTTTTCACTCTTATGTTTACTTAGAATTCACCCAAGCTGCTACCGGTATGACTCAAAACATTTTTCATCTGATCAGCACCAAATTTGGTATATGAATTTATCACCCCTAAATACAGATCGAGTTCGAATATGGGTTTGATCCGATATATTTTAACAGAGTTATGACCCTTTATAATTCAAATAATTACTGCTGGGAATTTTAAGAGAACATATCTGGCAGACCATGTGTTATTGAAATGAGTTAATTATCACTATGTCTATGGACATGCTATAAAGCCTGATAGTGGTACTCCTGGCTGGCAGGATTTGTTATCATATTAATGTCAAATTGATTGATGGCTATCTGGTGGAGTGCTGTTTTCTGTGCAATATTAAGTTAACCCCTTTGCTGAAACAGGTTCATTACTAAAGTTTATGTAAACACTATAGGACACCTATTCTAAAATATTAAATTGGAATAGTCCATTGTTACTTAATTTGTAGGGATGTTTTACAGACATTGTTGTCTACATACACTGTTGTCTTATCTTAGACAAAAATTAATCCACACATTCCTCAGTTCCATGATGTGATGTCATTGCAAATGATTAACCCTCTCCACACATCATATGGTTTTGAAGCTTTTCGTTTGATCATTCTCCTATATTATGTCCAGGTTGATGGTGATCCACTTTTGATTTGCATGGATTTGGGATTAAAATTAAACCATTCCATAGACACATATTATGCGATTGACAGATATAATATTATCCCTTTCACTTTGATCCAGGTTCAGTAAGGGTTTCAATAAATCACCAATTATATATTCATCATTAGAGGAAATGTCTTATTTTGAAATTCCCTCAGTTGCATTTGGGCTCCAGGGTAATATTAATGGTGCTGGTATTCTTGAGACTGACTTATTGTATGGGTTTCTAAATCCAATGACATGCTTTGTATAGACTATTTTGTGTTTATCAGTTCATTAGTTTGGGTAAGATTAACCCTATTCTATCCGATTTGATAACTCAAATATTTCCATTGACTATGTTTATACATGTAGTTCTTGGCACACCACTAACCTGCATAGTGAGGGTCATTTGGTTTATTTGCTTAAAAATATTAACATCCTCCGCCAATCCTGTTGACACAATGTGATAACAAAATATTTTTCACATGATCACTATATTAAGTGTGAATTGTTGAAACTTTAGCACTCATGAAAAGGTTGATGTAAGGATTTATAAAATTTATAAAAATAGCTAATCGCTATCGCCAAGGTATGGGTTAAACATCTGCCGATCGTGATCGGCCTCTCGTTTTAAGATGTGTGGTTAGCGCGCACTATTGTCAGCTGCTATTTGCCACCGTTACTATTAGCAGTTTCAATTTGGAACATTTGGATGTCATATGAACGATAATGGCATACATGTACATGTATATCGCCATTGTCATTGAATAATATGGAAATCACTGGAAAATGGCTGAAAATATTATACCATCTGCTCTATGCATATAGTATTTGTGTATGGAGTAAAACCATAACTAAACCAAAATCTCGTTTTCCAACAAAAACCATACCGAAACCAAAATCGAGACGAAAATTCAAAACCGCATATCAATAATTGAGACCTGCTTCATATATAAAGCCATATTCTCATGTTATTTTCTTGTTCTCTTTTGCAGCGATTGTGTTCCAGTAGTTAGCTTACGAGCGGCTCTTCATGCAAACTCAAAAGTCTCCAATAATCTATTCTATAAAGTCAAAGGCAAGATCGAATATTATGGGTTAATGGTGAGTATTGGTGTTCTTGCTAAGTTCATTTGAATTCTGTAGGATAGAGTCTTTATCTGAATGCTATTTAACATTCATTTCCCATTATCCACCTCTAGCAGCACAAAAAGCAGATAAAATGAATACAATATACATGTACCAAAAATGAGCCTTTGTGTAAACAGAATAACCAAAAATCAATGATCGTATTTGGTAACAATATCCATATCTTGATCAGAATTGTTTTACCTCTAAGCAAGCGTAAACAGGTTTAAACAGCACATGACTGTACATGTATACTGTAAAAGTACATTTGTTCATGGTGGTCAAATTTTCATGGTTTTCGTGGTTAATAACCACGAAATTTAAAATCCCACAAAAAATTATCTTCGAAACTAACGCAGTCACCATTTTGAGAAACGCTATTAACCCGATGTACATTCAAAGCCGAGGGAAGTATCTCAATCAATTTGGGAGTATATTAATGGAAGAGTATATCGTAGAGCTCTACTGTCTAATACAATGTTTAATCGATCTGACTTATAAAAATAAATAACATCACAGATGTTTGAATTATTAGTTATTAACAGACTTACATTCACATATCACAGTCTTGCTTTTGTGAAATACGACACAATCACAAGTATACTTTTGTAACCATATTTTAAGAGACATAATATTTGCATTTAAATGTAGTTAACTGTTTGGGGGTATATTTTGGGCTTTGGTAAAATAATCCCCATTCTCACATTTTTTGCTTTGAGAAGTGAGTAACTTTCACCTAGCTTATGTAGGCTTATGTAATAAAATCCCGTTGTTAACATTCTCGATAGTCAGTAACAAAAGCTTGGACACGCAATGTGCTAATTATGCCTACATCGCGGATGTGCAATTTCCAACCGCTCGCCGAGGTGGCTGCACTTCTATTATTTAGATTTAATGTTATTATTGGAGGTTTGAGGGTAACATTTAGTACCAGCGGACCTGCAAATTTACAAACCCACGAAAAAGTCATAAAGGGCTGAACCACGAAAATTTATTCCAACGAATTTAACCATTTTAGTGCCAGGGGCCGATCTCATCGGCCCTAATTTATGGTCTGTAGAGTGCCCTAAACAAAATAATTTTTTTTTTTGGGTTAGGCCAATGCATTCTCTTATATATGCGATGCGACCTATGGTCGACTCGCATATATAAGAGAATGCATTGGCACAGGGTATATGGGTTGATACAAAAATTGGACCTGTCACTGAAAGGGTTAAAGCCATTCACAGTATACAACGTCACAGGGAATTCACTTTACTGACAATAGTAAATCAGGCAATTCAAACATTCATTTGAAGGGATGTTCAGGAAATATAAACAGAGGACAGACAGACAAAAAAAATACTAGTGCAGAAGAATTCCTATTTGGTGGAAAATGTTGAAATGGTTAGGGATTTTCAGGAGTCGACAGAGGTAATCAAATACTAGTCGATTAGTCAGACCCTCACAAAATTTCCTGTATCTACATGAATGTAACATGATAGTGATTATTTCCGTATACTGGTGAACGGCGCCATAATTTGAATCCGAAAACGGAACATACGAGAACCGGTTACCGGGCAACAATTTCTTTTTGTGAAAATGTTCTGCTGAATCTGCTCTATCAGTGCTTACTTCAGATCAAACATCGATTGTTTCCCGATGTGAACAGACATTTCGTAACTTTCTTTCTTGGAGCCATTTTATTGCAGGACTATTAGGCCAAAAAAAAAAGTTTTTGTTCTCAGGCCCCACCGCATTGAATAAAAAGGGCCGCATTAGGCCTTTTTATTGCAATGCCTGATGTTATGACAAAAAAACTTATGGAAAAAAAGAAGTAAAATTTAAAAAGAATTTTTTTTTAATTTTATAAACATGTCCGTAGCAGATATGTGTTGAATAATAGTGTGCATTGAGCTAAAAAAGTGACTTGCTGGCTTACAACATGAAGTAGATGACTACAATTAAGAAAACTAGAATGCACTCAGAGAGATGCCAACGTGCGCAAAAATGTAATAAAAAATAATTAAAACAATAATTTCACTGTATTTTACTTAATTTATTTTATTTTATTTAATGTTAGCAAAAAAAGACAATTACCATTTCTCATTTCATCACAGATAAAAGGCAAATTACTATATTAATCATTTAAGTAATTAAAACCAATTCCATGTTGCCGAAAGGATGAGACTTTAATATCGATTACATTTTTTTCAGCGGCATATTTTCATTTTCATTTTCCAATAGTCAAAGTTGACCAAAGGAGCAATTATAAGAAATAATTAATACTATTTGTGTAA
Source organism: Siphonodentalium dalli (assembly GCA_032622095.1). Classification (NCBI taxonomy): domain Eukaryota; kingdom Metazoa; phylum Mollusca; class Scaphopoda; order Gadilida; family Siphonodentaliidae; genus Siphonodentalium; species Siphonodentalium dalli. The sequence goes on from CP136069.1 coordinate 25,107,796, forward strand.
ATATTGATAGCAGCCAATATGCAACAATAAAAATAAATAATTAATCAATAATTAATCAATAACGATCATTTTATGTAATAATAAACTCTTCAAACGGTGTTTGTGTCAACAAATGCGTTTTGTTTTTTGTTACGTCATTCGCCGTATTTGACCCGGAACTCGGCTGAAGGTTAGGCTATTTAGCCTATTGCATCGAATTACGAAATCGCGTTTTGAATGTCTCTTTTCCCGCACGATAAAAAGTGGTCTTCGCACGAACCAAAAATGATAAAACTTCCCAATTATAAGTAAAAATACCCAAATGATGGAGTCTATGTAGGTCCCGAAGGAGTCTATAGACTCTTTGATGTAGAGTTCTGATGGAGAAAATGTAGGTCGATCACTACGAGCATGCCAGTTTTAAATATAGAAACAGGGAATCCCGACAAATGGCAATATCGGCGACAAACAAATAATCGAAAACAACACATAAAATAAACATAGCAAAAACGCGGCACAGTAAAAATGTCAGAACGTCACGACGTTTTACGTCGTTTTTGGTGACGTCATGGAGTGAAACGGAGTAGGGTGACACCAACCTACGAATCTGTCTGATCGCCATACTGTTGCGCGAGCGCACGTAATGATAAGCTGACCCTCATGCTCTTCTTACAATTAGTCATTGTGAACTAATTAACTTACACTAATTGTAACTTTATACAATTGAAAGGCACAGAACTAAATTCAGGATCACATATTAGAATGGGGAGGTATCAGTTTTTAGACAATAATAACAGTAGTTAATGTCAGGGGCATTATACAATGTTAGGTAATCCCAGTCATACACTGGTAGTACAATGTAATTTTTATATAAGATTAAATGAGTTTATATGCATAACAGTTCCCTCTACATTTCTGGTTATTACTAGACAGAGGAAGGTATCTTTGTCCATGCTTACTATGCGCAGAAAAAAATAAAAATAAAACCCTCCCTTCCTCAGTGATTTGAAGAAAAAAATTGCCCGAGAACCAAAACTCTTTTTTTTGTTGGCCTTATAGTATTACACTGTTTTCCATTAAAATAAATAAATTCACCTTATCACTTATGGTATCAATTACATCACACGAAATAGACAGTGTAGAAATCAGCACCGACACTTTGAAGTCTTTGATCATCAACATAAAATAAGCCGCACCGACACGTGCACTTGAGTTCAGTTCAGGTCACGGAGTTTCAGGGGTCTGTTTAGTTCGTATAGTATTTTGCGGCACTGGGTAGATTTTGTATATCATTCCCTACTGGTCAATACATGTTTTTTCAATGTAAATTGGTTAGCAGAAATTGCATTGCAAATTGCGAATTGGCATCATCAAACAAACACTACAAGTTAATTAAGTGTTCCGATGGATTAACTGCTGTCATGATAACATATACATGTATGTGTAGGTGGTGGTTTTTCTCGACTAGCAGATTTCAGGATCGACTAATTTCATAATCGCATCGACGTCAATTAGTCGGATAATTGTGCAGTTCGTTCGGTATGGAGAGGGGTTTGGTCTAAGAGGGTCAGGTTTTGAGAAGTTTTATGCATATCCAAAATGAGATGTCTCTTCTCAATTTCACAGGTTGTTTCCTTGTTAATCAATTACATTTAATTTTTGTAATTTCCACAGAGTGGTAAGCCTAATGGAGCGATCATAGAAGAAATTGATGAAGAACAGTATGAGTCGTTACAAGAGGAGGAGCTCAGGTCAAATAGACAAAGAGATAAGGGTAAATAATTATTCAATATAAAACTCTACCTCTTTCCTTGAAAAGTCCTTGAATTCCACCAAAAATGCTTGTATCAGTCAGTTTATTTTAGGGCCCTGCGAATATTCAAATTCGATTCGAAATTTTGAATCGTTCCTGCGATTCGATTTTATTTCGAATCGAATATCTCGCGGCATTCTCGCCGACGGTTGAGTCAAATGATGTCGTTTGCGGTCAGCGTTTTTACCAGTTTCCTGTCGCACATACACAATCGTCGGCTCGCCCGTTGACGGAATAACACGATTGTGCCGTCACATGGGGTCTATAATGCTAGAAACAAGGTGATGACTCGGAGCACCTTTAGATAACGATGGTATTGTTGAATCAATTTATTTTCTGCCCCACAGATTGGCATACTAGTCTCTGAGCTATTAAATATGCTTCCCACTATCAAGATTTGAATTGATATCGCCATTTGATTATAATCTTATGCTCACAGCATGACTGTTCGTTGAACCTTTTAGTCGGACACAAAAGTTGTGATATCAATTATAACATAGATATTATATAGCTACAACAACCACCACCAGCGGTGCAAATGACTCGTTCCGATGTGTTATTCCCGATTTTGAGTAAACCCAACTTAATTCCGTATTATATCGTCCATATTCGGCTGTTTCCGTGGATAAAATGAATCAGTTCCAGTTGACAATCCCACAACCCACACAAGGGATTAATGCCGGTGTGTACGATGAATTCTCTCATTAGTATTTACTTTTGTTTATGAACTCCTCACATGTCAACACAATGTCTGATTCGATTCGAATTCAATTAAAAATCGAATACCATTTACCTGAATCGATTCGGTATTCGATTCGATAGAAAAAATCCGATTCGCAGGAGCCTAGTTTATTTGAAATTTGAAGTAAGTTATCTTAGCTGCAACATCGTTTAGACAACAAAATTAATATTGATGAACATTTACTATAAATAACAATCCAGGTTTTCCCACTTAACTTATCCCTTCCATGACTGGAGCTTCCTGAAATTTTGCGAAAACCCTGTGCCAATGCATTGTCTTATATATGCGAGTCTCTCATCAGGTCAGGCACATCCTGAATTCTACTATTATAGTGGTATATGATCATATTCATGTTTCCTGTATTCGCGTCGGGTATAGAAGACGGCGCATACCAGTGCACAGCCAAATTTCACTCTTAACAATATCGCAGAGAAGGAACAGTCTTCCGACAAAATTCGTTGTGCAATCTCTTGCGCCAGCTTTGTTATTCAATAATATTACCAATATATTCCTTTCTAAATGACAATAACAGGATAACTCAATCGCTCCTTCATTAACAACATTTAAACTAATTGAATGCTAATTGAGTTGCTTATCGTGTACCGTCATGGTTAATCATTCTCCTGGACAAAATATATGTATAATACCGAATTAGTACGACACTGATTTTCAATAATTTACGTGAAATATGATTTTGGATTATCCCTCTTTTATCAAATTCAGAAAACGGTAATGGTCATATACCACTAAAATAGTGGAATACCACTATTATAGTGGAATTCAGGATTTGCCTGACCTGCTCATAGGGAGTCTCTCATATAAGAGAATAGATTGGCTTAACAATATTTACCTTGAGCTTGTAAGCCAGTGAATTCTCTTATATATGCAAGGCTCCCTATGGGAGACTCGCATATATAAGAGAATGCACTGACACCTGATATTTAATGCTGCACCAACGCAGATCTCGTCGTGAAAGGTTTAAAATGCCATCTGGGTTACAAGAATAAGGTTTAGTTATGAGCCTTTTTCTTGCATTTCCATAAACATTTGATTTCCAGATGATATCTTTCTCAAATGTACTTTGAAATAAACCAACGGGTGTGTTATGTCACACCTGTCATTGGTTTTGTCTAAGCTACCCATATTGAAACAACAACAGGTGTCCACTGTCACTGTGGTGTACTTGCCTTTTGGCAGCGGTGTCAATGTTTGTAACTGCAGTTCAGCACTGCAATTGAATGGCAAACTTGTACATCGCGGCCAAATGGCATATACACCAGGGTTATTGCCGGTATGTATCATATCTGTTTTTAGTTTAAATTTAAAACAAGTATTTTATATACACAGGTAAGTCAGGTAGATATTTTTAATTCAATGAATTTTAATAATATAAAATTGTCCATATGTTATCTTATGCCTAACCACATTTATCTTTGACCCAAATTTTTCAGCGATAAATCAGGATATTATATGGAACTGTGTTGGCATGCACAACATGCTATCACATAGACAGACATTTGTAAATCAATGAATTAGTTTGGGGGGGTTCAGTTCTGCGTTAGATCGGGTGGCTGTCAGAGGGGCTTACTGATATGTGTGTCTGTAAGTGGTCTACCTTGACAACCACGACCAAGACATGAGTATCTTGAAATTTTTTTTTACGAATTCGATAATAGATGAAAATGGAACTTATTCTCATTCTCTGCATAAAGTTGTCAACATAAAATGCACTAGAGCCTCTAGTTTTGGATAAATTTCAAACTACGATATGACCGTATGAATATTTTCAAATTTGACAGCTTAGAATAATTTTACAGATCCTTCCTGGTCACTGAATGAAGCAAACACAACCCATTTAAAAAAATAGTATTGGCAGGAACAATAATTGTATGTTGAAAATTTGCAGTATTGTGACCGGACACGTGTATAAAAAGGAAAAGGAAAACCGATTAATTTGACACAATTCTAATCCTGTCTATTTCACATCCACATCGACCCATAAATGCTGTACATGTATACCCATTACAAACCCCATGGCAGATTGCATGAATATTTATTACGTCATACAGTGCTGGCCTTATGAAAAATCTGCAGGGGCTAAAATTCGCCCTCGCCAACATACTTTGCAGGGGCTAAAATATTTAGCAGGGGCAATTTCTGTTTTATGGGGTATTTATGTTGTAACATATGAAATACAAGTAAACTGACATATGTCATATTGCATATAACTTATTATGTGGTAAGTGATAATATTTAAATTTAATTAATTTATAATCATATATTAATTGTGAAATTATCAATGAATGTTGTATAACTTATTAATGTTTAATAAAGTACTTTTATAAATGTTATACCATGTCTTGCATATATGGTATTGTTGTGTTTGTTCCTTTATGTCTGATCCAAGTGACCTAATGGTTAACCAGAATCAATCAATCATTATAATATATTTATATCATATATTACATTCTGTTATACTGTATAATACATGTATGAGGTGACATCATGATAAGATATTATTGTAAGTTAACCAGAATCAATCATTATGCCATGCATTTATTTGTTCCATACTTTTATCTATATAATCCATCGGTACATTCGCGGCTTCCGTACATTTGTGAAATTTCGTCCACTTCTATCGCGTCAAAACATACATTATTCCGTACATATCATAAATTAAATCACTTCTATGTTTGTATCATAACATAACCCATCCGTGCTATGTATAAATCTCTCATTTCATGTAATTAATTGCACGATATCGCGATATTTATTCTTTGTTTTCCCCACTTCATTCACCTCATTTGTTTACATGTCAGCGAGCACTGTTGCGCGATTGGCGGATTCCTTCGTAGCCCCCCACATCCCTGTCAACAGCGCTCATCAAACCTTGTAGGTAAGGTATGATTTGCGGGTAGAACTGCACGTTCACAGTTAGGTCATGTAATCGTCAGTCTGTCACTGGTGACGGGTGTGTAGCATGGTTTGACCTAATTAGATATACCGGTGGCAGCCGACTGTTAACATAGCATGTGTCTCCTGCTTCAAATATGCGATGTCGCGTTGCCTTATATGTTTTCAAACGGATAACTCATCAAAATTACGACTGCAAAAATATGTTGGGTAGTGAATGTTGCGCGAGCGATATATCGCCCACGCCAAATTGAAATTGCGTGGGTGACGCGCGAGCGATAAAATCGCTCGCTCCATATTGCCAGGCCTGGTCATAAAATCATACCTCATTATTCTGCCATCTTTGTATATTTTCAACTTCACTTGGAATGGCAAGTACACCGTGGCCGAACAGCAACTCCACCATGAACCAACTGCAGTTAGGTGGTGGAACTGCAGTATAGTTGCTGTTTGGCCGGTGGTGGCAATGCTAACCTTAGCGCAGTTATGTGGAAATTTGTTGTGCCGATAGGGATACCCTCATACCAAAATGGTTTTTAAATGACTATGGGCATTTATATTTCAGTGATATTTGTTACCTTGCCTGACGAGAATGAGGTGAAATTAGTGTCCAATGTGGGTAAGGTCAACGAAGTCACTTTGAATGCTGCGGCCGATGTCCGGGAGCCAGTCAGATTGGAAGTTGTTGTAAATGGTGACTTGGACGGAGAACTTCATGACTTGCCCGAGAATTGTGTTCCTCAGCCTATTAATGTTACTCCGGCAAAGCCTGTTGATCCAGTTGCCCCAAGACGGAGTTCCCGGCAGTCTGTCCGGAACAAAAGATGTAAGTGTAATATTCTCTGGCACTATTCTAATTAAAATTTAGACTATCGAACAAGCTACGCATTTCAGAGTGTAAAGGATTTCACTATCGTTTAAATTACTGCTGCTATACAGCACTGCTCAAATTAAGCGACCTGTTTTAACGAGGTGTACATGTATGCGTTAATACCGCGGTGCAATACCGCGACATACCGCCGATTCGCAGTTGCACTACCACGCGCTTACCGTGGTACCACCGCGACGTTCACGGTACCACCGCACTACCAGCGGTAACGAATGTTGGTAGCGCTGTGACACGCGGTAATGCACCGCACAAACGCGGTGACATTACCGCTACGCGGTAGCATTTTTGTAACGAGGTTAATGATGGGATTCGATGGCTGACTGTCAATCTTCCAAAATAGGACTGCCGTACTCACGATCTCCGTCCATGATTGTGTACCGTGAAGTGTATTATTAAAATATTGAAATAGATGAAAGCCGAGTATCGGGAAATATGCCCATTATAACGGGCTTCCAGATTAAGTAAAGGTAAGTATAAGTTACTTTGAGAAAGTCATTTTTCAATTAATGTGAATATTAAAATATTACAATAACATTTCTAGTCTCGTTTTATTGTCAAAAATTCCCATAAATGACACTATTTGTAATCAGTGTTGGTTATCGGGAAGGGAACAAATGATTTCGGCCATTTTAGACAGCTCGATAAATCCCGTATCTACAGTTTATATCAATGTTCAGATGTACGTGATCCCTAAATTTAATGATAACGAAACTATTTAAATAGTCCCCAGAATAAATATCGTTATTAACTTTATTGACATTCATTAACTGCAAATCACAAACACCATTTGTTCGTATAACGGGAATTATTGTCTTAGCAATAAAAGACACAAAGTAGAACTCCCGTATATCCAGGAAAAAAACACATTCTGCGCAAAAGCATGTGTCACTGATTACGTCATACTGCAGCTGGCAGACTTTGTTAATATAAGGCACGGGGCACTTAAATTAAGATGTCATCATGTCTTTATAACTGGCCTCAATGGGTGAAATAAATATTTGTGTTTTGTTGATGGTACTATTAGTAAAACTACACACGTGACGCGCGAATGGCTGTTTTGTGTTTTGGACACTTGTATTTCCATTACTTCAATGCGTCCGTTTGGCTTACATAATGCTCGCAGAAGGTAGTTCAGATATTTATCGATCTATTTTGGTATTGCGAATAATATTATGTGCGAACCGCCACGTGGCTTTAAACAGACAAGTCTCATTCGATCTTTAAAATGTTGTGCACGTAATAGCTATTTATAAATATTTGTCGCACAAAAGTTAGACAACCGCTCTTTATTGCTACTGTATCGGGAATAAACTAACAAGGACTAAAACACACCGAATTCGATCAACTTTCCAACACCATGCATGTTTACAAGTGCACGCCCTCGCCAAAAGTTGCAATTTCACATCAAACGATGCTGCCCGACACGCACTCGTGAGCTCAATGAATGTTCACGTAACAAAACCAAAGACTGATTTGACAACGCTGTGTCTTTCAATGTTGGGTGTTTTGCGTGTGTCTTTTGTCGCGCACATTGGTGATGATAACAACTTTACTTTGCTGCATGCCATGTGCCACGCTTTCTTAGTTATACATTTTATTCCCACCGACAAGAAATCTTCAGGCGCAAATGTTTGTAAATTGCTTTACTATTTCACGCATGCGTACAATCATACGTCTTGGCGACAATATACTATTTACGCGCCGATTATGTTTGGCATATGAACAAAACTATAGATTTGAACGAATATGAATATTTCTGCAATGATCGCCGCCCTGGCCTCTAAGACTAAAATCGGACTCAGTGTTACTAATGCACCGTCCCCGCTGGTTTCGACCAAATTCAGATAAATGGAGGATTTACTTTTCCCATTTTATAAGAAATTTAGATTTCGGAAACACAAACAAAACAAAAAATTCCGCATGAGTGGAAACCGATATAGGAATCGGGTGCATAAATCATTTGACGATATGTAAGATAGATGTTAACAACAAAACTATTACTCCACGGTGTTTTGCGTAATCCAGTCGCCGTAAGCAACTATAGCTGAGTTCAAAAACCGCCGACGTGATTAAACGTGATGTACGTGTACATTTGTAATATGTTACATGTAAACCCGACATGTTCATATGTATTCCGATTGCATTATTATTCATTTATATTCATTACGTATACATAATTACGTGCAGCTTACAGGTATTCATTCAATACAAAAGTTATTCATAATCATTTACCTACCGTGTGACGCCTTGTTTCAGTCGTGTTTTTTTTCGTAATTTGAACGCGATTACGAAAAAAATAACGCGGTGTATGGCGGTAACGAACACCAATAACGCGGTGACCTGCGGTAACCAACGGTAAAAATACTGTACCGGTACCGCGGGTCAACCGCCCTCCGCCGCGGTACAGAATGATAACCGCGGTAGTTTGGTGGTATCACCGCGGTAAGTACCGGCCCATAACCTTGTTAAACAGGTCGCTTACTGAGAGCATAGCTGTAAATGCTTCTACATGCAATCCCAACAGTATGACATCACAGTGCACAAATACTTTTACAATTGACAGATATCTCCTTTCGGTTTTGTTTTTCTCGAATAACAAAACCGGGTGTTAACTGTTGAAATTCTTGGAAATACTTAATTCTATTTTCCTGGCTAGGTATTATTGGTCACTTCTGGACTCATAGATGCTTTTAGTGTTAATTAGTTGTTGTAATCCAGCCTGAGTTTAGTGTGCCTGTAATTTGCAGAATGAGGTCCCAAGAGGCTGAATTTAGTGATGCTATCCCGCATAGCATAGCAGGCTAGCATCACTAAATTCACCCCCCTGGGGACCTCATTCTGCTTAGGCCTCAACTTCTTTGGAAAGTTTCCTTATCAAATTTCTATAGAAACTTCTTCACATAGATTCTATTTCTTTTTTAGTTTAGTTTCTCTATATCCCTAAATTGGCAGACGACACATTGCATAACCGAGGTTCCCAATGGGTGTACATCACAATATTCATCACCATTTGGGAACTTCAATCTGAGTCAATGTCTCCCAGAGCAGATGAGGCCATGCAGAATGAGGTCCCTAAAGGGTAAATTTAGTGATGTTAGCCCCTGTGTGGGATAGTGTTACTAAATTTGCCCTCTTGGGACCTCATTAAACAATGACAGGCACACTAAACTCAGGCTTGGTTGTAATCTCTAATTTTGTAAACACTGAAATTATCAATGTGGCAGAAAAAATTATTATTAGTTATTTTTAGCTATGTGGCAAATCGACCTGTCACTATATAGAAATTCTGGCTTGAATGGCTTCATGTTTTTTTTGGTCGAGTTTTTGAAAAACTAATCACTATCGCCAAGGTATGGATTAAACATCTGCCGATCGTGATCGGCCTCTCTTTTTCACCGTTAGCGCGATAACTCAATCAAATATTAACTGATTCAAACCATATTTGATATATGAGTCTCTTGCAACAATATCTCGGACGAGTTCAAAAACCAGGTTTGTCCAAAAAAAAATTCCCACGGCGTTAGGGGTCTTACCTTGTCAATTTTATCACTGTTAGCGCGATAACTCTATGAGATATTAACCAATCATTCAATTTATATTTGGTATATAATTCTATTGCAATAATATCTCAGACGAGTTCGAAAACCAGGTTTGTCCGACGTTTTGGGCCTTGTGTGGGCCTTATTGCCAAGTTATTGGCAGAATTTTTTTTCGACTGCCAATAAACCCGACATAGCATCTTAGATGCGTACCCCTTGTTTTGTTAAATATTGTGATTGGCTGACACTGATGTAATGCTCCGTGAAGGTAATGGAATTACCCGCCATAAATATTCCTTTCGACACTGTAACACATAGCTTGTTTGAGTCTAATTTTAATTAGTAATGGGTGGAATTTTGTTGATTTTGTGCCACTTTGATGTTATATGTCAACTTTTAAGAGTTTTTGTCTGATTTTCTTATTTGTATGCAGCTCAGTTAGGAGACGTATCCATTTAATATATTTCTAGAAAGCCCCCCCCCCCCCCCCCCCCACACCAAATGATTTCTAACTTTCGGGGGACACTGTGGCCAAGCAGCCTTTTATTACTGTAGAAAGTGTGTAATAAATGGAATAGCTGTTATTATTCAATATATTATTGATGTTTTTCAGTGTCACCAAGTTATTATCAGGTTGCTCGGAAACCAAGTCATACGGTTTCATTTTCAATGACCACCACAGAGGAATTCGGTAAAGAAGAGCCAAATTTTTCTACAGAAGTGCCTACGAAGCCCGACAAGCCTGATAAGGACATACCAAAATCCTCCACTCAAAACATTCCTTCATCATCTTCGACTGCTTCATCAGGGAACAAACCTCAGACAGTCCGGGAACTACTTTACGGGATACGTGGCAGGAATTGTCAGGTATTAATCCTTTCATGACAGTTATTTATTTTTCATGGGTTATTGCGAACAATTATCAACAGATTTTTTTTTATTTGGTATATGAGTTCACAAGGGTAATATCTGATACGAGTTCGCAAACTAGGCCCGGCCAGGCATTTAGTCATTTTTTTTGCATTTAGCACCCACGATAAGTTGTCATGGGGTTATTTCGAACAATTATCAAAGGATTTCAAAGATTTTTGGTATATGAGCAGGGAATGATCCATGGCCCATTTGATACCGCCGCATACCAGTGACTGGTATCGCGCTCAAATTAACCAAGGATAACATGTAGGTGCCGCCAAAATTAACTGAAAAATTATTTTTGTCGGAATACAGGCGGACATTAATAATGGGAAAATACCAAGAGATGAAGTTATTGGCAGTAAATTCAGACATCCATGTTTCCTGGAAACAAGGCTACATACATATATTTTCTTCTTATTCAGGTCCAACTGGGGTACACTTTTTCTTTAACCATTGAGGAATGATCGAGGCATGACTCACGGCTGTGCACTAATACTATGTTTAGATTTCTGTAATTTTATTGGCAGCTTTCTGCAAATAAAACGCATTACTGTCATAAGTGGGGATATAGTGGGGAAAAACCTTCCATGTCATTTGTTTTCATGTACTAGACACTGACACCCACTCAATCAACACACTACCGAAAATTTTGCGGGAAGAAAGATAACTCTACTAGTATGTCTCTTGTTCGCACATGTTTCGAAAATGGTCGGAAATAGAATAGAACAACCACCGATGGCAAACTATCTCTCACAATTGCGAACCCATCTCATTTTAGCCATCAATCTATAACTTGATTCTAAGCAGCAAATATGTGTGTATACAATACAGTTGAAGTACATTTGCAGTCAAAACACATGAAATCAATTAAATTGAGTAATACATTGCCAGGGTTTACACAGAAATGAATAATCCTTGAATTTCGAACCTTGAAATGAATAGTCATTGAATCCGATTTGAACCTTGAATAGTACTTGAATTGAACAACCAGTCGTTGAATAGTCCTTGAATATTGAGAAAGTAGAGAAGGTTCCCCCTCTGTCGCTCCTCCCCTACACTTGTTTTGCTTTGTAAATATCATTACCTATCTGATCGGTACACATAATTAAGCAGCACATTTGCTTCGTTTCATCCAACGTTCCGACTTTCGTCTGTAAGTTCCGCTTCACAAGCAAAAAGATTCCATGTTTTCAATAAAGCCGATGAACAAATTGTCGACTGATAATTTCGAAATATAATGCCAACTTGACTAAAGACACACATGGCCCACCATTGGCCAAAATTTATGGCATAACTGTGCAACATATAAAAATGATGATGACTTGTTAGAACGCAGATGCCACGTGGTACATTATGTGAAGTCTCCTAATTTCATGGTAGTAACGTTCTTTCAAATTCAAACTCAAGTGATTTTATTTGATAATCCAAGTTATTTATTACACATTGACAACAGGGTTCTGTGGAGGACATAGCTTATAGGTCAGAGCCCTATAATAACATGATAAATATAATATTGAAAAAAAAATAAGGGGACAGTTGTCATGGTTGTAGGTTTGGGGGAATGTGGTAGGGGCAAAAAGTGGGGGTGTTCATATCATCGCAGTGATGTGCTCATATAAAGAAATAAAATATATATTAATTAATATATATTAATTTAATAATATTATAGTTTAACCCTTTACCCAACAGAAGGGCCCTGTGCCAATGCATTCTCTTATATATGCGAGTCGACCATAGGTCGCCTCGCATATATAAGAGAATGCATTGGCTTAAGACATTAAAAATTATAAAATTGTTAAAGAATGTAAGAAAAAATGGTAAAAAGTGTTAAAAAAAGATTTTTTTTAGGCCAATGCATTCTCTTATATATGCGAGGCGACCTATGGTCGACTCGCATATATAAGAGAATGCATTGGCACAGGGCATAACTGTAACTATCACAATGTGGTCAAGGAGCCGGTTCCAATGATATCCATATTTGTATGGTTCTATTGAGACAGACCGAAGATATTTTAGGCTGTTGAAGCTTTATTTGGCCGGTTTTGGCCGGTTTGTTGGGTAAAGGGTTAAGTGAATGTGTAAGGATGTGACTGTACAATCAGTGTACCTCCTCTGATTATGGTTAAAATATGTCTGCAACTTCAGGGAGGCTATTCCACAATGCTCTGGATCATTTTGAGATTGCGCTTAGTGAGTTTTTGGTCCATTCACTTCAGTCGACTCGCATATGTAGTCACTATAGAACTTGATTTACATGTACTCTCGTGTCCCAAATAAAAGTACAGGGCGGAATAATAGTACAGGGTGGAAAATTCATGAAAATTAAATAAAAGTACAGGGCGGAATAATAGTACAGGGTGGAAAATTCATGAAAATTTAATTAAAGTACAGGGCGGAAAATTCGAGAAAAATAATAAGTACAGGCTAAAGTACATGAGTACACCAATGATAACTGATGAAATATTTCCATGATAATCAAAACAACAATAATTTATTATCTGTTTAGAGTATGTCCCTTTGACCATACGAGTGCCTTCAAATAGTCACATCTTGCTGCCTCTTGATGTAATTTATAACTGTAATATAGTATACTATGTCAGCAATCACCCATTCATGCTGTCATCTCATAAATTGTGTTACGCTATATAATTATGTTTATGTTTGTATTGTCAAATGCGGTCATCATTGCGAGATTACAAACATTGAATGGACTATTCCATTGTGGTGCTGGTATCAGGGGGAGAATACATTGGAAGACGGATACTATTCTCATTAATGATATAAAGTTTCCCCTGTTCAATTGTCGAAGCTCCTCTAATTATAGACCCAATCATATAATTTACCTTGAATTTACATTGTAATTGTTAATTGAACGAGAATAGGAACAATGGATTCTGTGTGTGTTACAACCATATTTCGCCATAAAGCAAAATTAAATCTTCCTGTGTCTTTCCAAGTGCTCGAAACAACACATTTTTTATCTCGCTATATCGACTCCTATATTTTTTCAACCACATCAATTCACACTGTCGGGCCTTCGTTTTTAAATATATGTGCTAATTACAATTGTCATTGTTTCCCTTCGGCATTTGCTATAAGTCCAACGTCCGGGAAGTTAGGTGTGAGACACCGAGTTCCATTTTCGCCGATCATTTTCAAGTTTCCTAATTTCGTGATATTGCGACTTTGACTTTGATAATTTGTAAAAGTCTTTTAAATAGTTTGAATGGGTTTTTAATCAACATAGTTGCTAATAATTGTGACTGTTGTGTAACTATTATCGACTTACACTTCCATAAACGATAAATTTTCTCCAAAATGTACAGTTATTGTTTGTTATAGCACAGGGCGGATTTTCCCCAGAATTTAATAAATGTACAGACCCGAATAACATCGTACAGGGCGGATTTTTTCTATGAAATTAATAAACGTACAGGTACGTTTATTTGGCACGCGCGAGTAGTTGATGTAATTTCAAACTTTAACTTTTAAACTAGAACAACATTGATGAGGGTACTAGGTTACAATAATGCTTATAAGCCTTTATGAGGGCACTAGGTTACATTGCAATATGCTTATAAGCCTTTATCTTGTTACACAGTAACATTTGTAATGAAAGGCATGCTATAATGGGAACGTTATAACCAATTGTAATTGTCGCCTTTCAGATTGTATATCCATGTATACTGCTGGGTTTATAATTATTTTCAGCTTAGTTGAATCGATGTTGCTATTTGATTTGTATTTTAACCCTTTACCCAACAAACCGGCCAAAACCGGCCAAATAAAGCTTCAACAGCCTAAAATATCTTCGGTCTGTCTCAATAGAACCATACAAATATGGATATCATTGGAACCGGCTCCTTGACCACATTGTGATAGTTACAGTTATGCCCTGTGCCAATGCATTCTCTTATATATGCGAGTCGACCATAGGCCAAAAAAAAAAAAGGTTTTGGTTCTCAGGCACCGCCGCATTGAATAAAAAGGGCCGCATTAGGCCTTTTTATTGCAATGCCTGATGTTATGACAAAAAAAGTTACGAAAAAAAATATTTGAAAAAAAAAAAAAAAAATTTTTTTTTCGGGGGATACAGATATGTGTTGAATAATAGTGTGCATTGAGCTCTAACATGTAATGTGTTAAAAAGTGACTTGCAGGCATACAACATGAAGTAGATGACTACAATTAAGAAAATGATAAGCTGACCCTCATGCTCTTCTTACAATTAGTCATTGTGAACTAACTTACACTAATTGTAACAAAAGAACATAATAGTCAATGATGTGCGAAAATATTTCTTTTCCCAGAGAGTGATTACAAACTGGAATAGTTTATCAGATTACATTGTTTCCACTGAATCGGTTCAACAATTCAAGGAGTTATTCGATAACAACTGTTATAACGAGCGATATATGTACGACTAAACGTCATGGATAATTTTAAAACAATTAATTCATTTACGTTATTCTATACATGTATGTTATTATGTGAAAGGGGTAAAAGTCATGGCGACTTACTCCCCAAACATTGATGATGATGATGTAACTTTATACAATTGAAAGGCACAGAACTAAATTCAGGATCACATATTAGAATGGAGCGGTATCAGTTTTTAGACAACAATAACAGTAGTTAATGTCAGGTGCATTATATAATGTTAGGTAATCCCAGTCATACACTGGTAGTACAATGTCATTTTTATATAAGATTAAATGAGTTTATATGCATAACAGTTCCCTCTACATTTCTGGTTATTACTAGACAGGGAAGGTATCTTTGTCCATGCTTACTATGCGCAGAAAAAAATAAAAAATAAAAATAAAACCCTCCCTCCCTCATTGATTTGAAAAAAAAATTGCCCGAGAACCAAAACACTTTTTTTTTTTGGCCTAACACTTTTTACCATTTTTTCTTACATTCTTTAACAATTTTATAATTTTGAATGTGTTAAGCCAATGCATTAGGCCCTCAACTGATATGGCAGACCTAGGATCAGATTGAAGTTCCCCAGTTGAAGTTGGTGATGTTCACCCGTAGGGCACTTCAATTATGAATTTTATCTTCTGCAAATTAGGGGATATAGAAACTTCCTAGAAGGGAAATGTAACTAAAAACAATCTTAAGTTGATACTATAGATAATTCCCAGAAGATGAAGCCTAAGCAGAATGAGGTCTCCAGAGGGTCGACTCGCATATATAAGAGAATGCATTGGCACAGGGCCGTTCTGTTGGGGTAAAGGGTTAACTCTAATGTTAGGAATATATTCCATTCATGTCATTGACTTCAATGATTTGTGAGATAGAGTCGAAGCCGGTCAATTCTCCCATGAATCTGAGTCATCGAAAATTGGAGTCGGAGCCAATGCAACACTTCTAATTTGGATATATATTTGATAAAGCCAACGCCTATAGACGATCTTTTTTCTCCCATTGTGGGTCCGAAAATTCATAGATAGTACTACACTTAATTTAGCGCATCAAAAGTTCAATTTTCATTCAAAACAATGCCTGATGCTGGAAGGTTGATATGTTTTTTCGCCAATAGAGGTTCTTAATAGAGGTGTTAACTTTCCCTAAACCTAATAAAACACCACTAATATAATTACGATGTAAGATTTTCCCGAAATTATTGGTATTGATTGG
Source organism: Siphonodentalium dalli (assembly GCA_032622095.1). Classification (NCBI taxonomy): domain Eukaryota; kingdom Metazoa; phylum Mollusca; class Scaphopoda; order Gadilida; family Siphonodentaliidae; genus Siphonodentalium; species Siphonodentalium dalli. The sequence continues at coordinate 25,124,232 of CP136069.1, forward strand.
CCAATAGTTTTTCAAATTGCTTGAGGAATTAAAAAGTGACTTGCCAAAAATATTTTTTGCCAAATGTGAATTATTTTTGCCATTGGCAAGTGGCAGCGCGAACCCTGACAATAATTACAACAATGTTTATTAAATGTCAAATGAAAAGCTGGTTTCACATTGAAATAGCATTGTCAATAGAGAAAATAACACTAATAGCTACCATTTTATGCGAACTCCCATTAAAATCCCGTTAGAACATGTTAGAGTCGGAACAGAGATCGCGTAGAGATCCAAAACTGCAAAAATTTGAACCCCAGTGATGTCACATGACATGATCTGACCCAAGCAACTTCCTGCATTTAAGTTCCACAGAGTCTATGAGTGTAAATAAATGAATAGACTATGTTTTTTGTTGTTAATACAATGTCTTTGATAGTATGTTATTATGATATGACATACATGTATGGGCAACATTGAGGGGCTCAGTAACACATTCTTATCTAGATAATGAGTTCAACAAACGATCTGTGGTCATTTGATGAACTTATTATCTGATAATTTCCTAAAGGAACTACATGTACTTGTAAATGAGTATATTTACACACTAAGTGTTGTCATCACTAAATCCAGCATTCTGATTGGTCGGCGCCCACGTGGCTAGTTGCAGTTATTTCTCGGTGAATGCGTAACGCCTCATAACACCAAGCTAATAACACCATCGATACGTCATTAGGTTTGGAAAGACGAACGCGTAATGCTTTGGGCACATTTTGACTCGCGCAGGATTGACTTAATACATCATCGGGTTTCAACATGAAGAGAAATTGTTCCTATTAACCTTTGCCAAGGGTGCTATTGGGTATTTTGGGCTGATCTTGTCACGATACACTTTTCGATTTAAATATATTTACAAAAGCGGCTTTTTCGCTAAATGTATATAAATATAAGGATTAACTGTCATGTGGACTATTTTTATGGAGATGTAACGGTGAGGTAAGTGGACATAACTTGTATGTAAAACCTTTCGGGTTTTACACAAGTTATGTCCACTTACCTCACCATTACAACTCCATAAAAACAGTCCACATGACAGTTAATCCTTATATAAACCTCTTCACATAGATTATATTTCTTTTTTACTTTAATTTCTTTATATCCCCAATTGGCAGACGACACATTGCATAATAGAGGTTCCCAATGGGTGTACATCTCAATATTCACCATTTGGGAACTTCAATCTGAGTCTATGTCTCCCATACATGTAGCTGATGATGCCATGCAGAATGAGGTTCCCAGAGGGTGAATTGGTGATGCTAGCCCACTATGTCAACAGTTTAGTCACATAGACAATTAGTTAACATATTAGGGTTTATGTTAAATCAGTCCCATGAAATGATGAAATAGTTAACAGATTATTATTTATTTTTGTTTAGTTCAACAAGAAGCCACAGAAGAGAGTTAGTTGTAAATCCGGGTGCCTCGATCTACAGAATTCTAACTCCAGCCTCGTCAACACTGATATCAAGGTATGTATGGTAAAAACAATTACCCTCTGTTTCCAGTGACATCATGACCAACTGTATTTCCTGTAGCTGTCTTTGTTTGTGGATTTGTCCTCTTACGACTTGCAACATGCATAAATTTGTCCAAGCTCTTTAATCCTACATTTTCCAGTAAAATTTTTTTTAAGCTTGGCACAGACACCGATTGGGAAATTTTGTTTGTAGTTTTTCTCGAATGTTATGTGGGGGGGGGGGGGGGGGGCAAGCCTGCAAATAGCATGTCTGTCATTTGCAGAATGAGGTCCCCAGAGGGTGAATGTAGTGATGCTATCCCGCATAGCGGGCTAGCATCACCAAATTCACCCTCTGGAGACCTCATTCTGCTTAGGCTTCATCTTCTGGGAATTATCTATAGTATCAACTTAAGATTGTTTTTAGTTACATTTCCCTTCTAGGAAGTTTCTATATCCCCTAATTTGCAGAAGATAAAATTCATAATTGAGGTGCCCAATGGGTGAACATCACCAACTTCAACTGGGGAACTTCAATCTGATCCTAGGTCTGCCATATCAGTTGAGGGCCTAAGCAGAATGAGGTCCTCAGAGGGTGAATTTAGTGATGCTAGCCCGCTATGCGGGATAGCGTCACTAAATTCACCCTCTGGGGACCTCATTCTGCAAATGACAGACATACTATTTGCAGGCTTGGGGGGGGGGGGGGGGGGGGTATCCTTAGTCCCATTGGGACAGCCCACCTCTAGTTACATCATTATGTGGGGTGGGGGGGGTATCCTTAGTCCCGTTGGGACAGCCCACCTCTAGTTACATCATTCATTGCACTGAGTCGGACTCTTATTTTTACAACCACTGTCCAAACTAAACACATTCTCTAAAAGAACATGATGGTAGTGTATTGTCATCAATACACTTTTAATCAAAATCACAATGAATGAGCCTTCATGAAAACGACTGCTCAGAGTTGAATGCAGACCAGAAATTTAAACTTATAAAGGAATCTATAGTCTGTCCGAAAACCAACAAGAGCTCAGCATCAAATATACCCCACATGCGTTCGGTTGTTATTGCTTTCTGCCTTTATATTTCAGAGGTAAATTAATGTATTCGTTCACTTATGTGTAGAAAAGCCATACGATTTTCAGAATAGGCAGGTTTCGGTTTACATAGGTAATTGTTAGTGAAAATGCACTGGGTGAATCCGGGACCGAACAATTTCCGGTTTAGAGAGGTTTTACTGTAACTGTACCAAGTTAGCCATTAACCCTTTACCCAACAAACCGGCCAAAACCGGCCAAATAAAGCTTCAACAGCCTAAAATATCTTCGGTCTGTCTCAATAGAACCATACAAATATGGGTATCATTGGAACCGGCTCATTGACCACATTGTGATGGTTATAGTTATGCCCTGTGCCAATGCATTCTCTTATATATGCGAGTCGACCATAGGTCGCCTCGCATATATAAGAGAATGCATTGGCCTAAAAAAATCTTTTTATAACACTTTTTACCATTTTTTCTTACGTTCTTTAACAATTTTATAATTTTTAATGTGTTAAGCCAATGCATTCTCTTATATATGTGAGGCGACCTATGGTCGACTCGCATATATAAGAGAATGCATTGGCACAGGGCCCTTCTGTTGGGTAAAGTGTTAATACTTAGTCATTAAACTTTCCGTGTTCCTAATAACTCCATTCACTCTAACACATGAAATTATACCCTCTACAAGTTGAGCTACAGTGCCATTGATACAAGTTTCATTTTAAAATTTAATCATTAAAGGGATACTGTACCCAAATGTTGTTGTTGGTTTCTTTAGTCTCTTGAGTTGTAGAATAAGGTAACCATATTTCCATTATTTGTAATTCTGTTGAGTACGAAGTTATGTTACGGATGGCAGATTAGCCAGAATGTGAAAATACCAATTGTCGTTGTCGAGTAATTTTTGGACAGTTTTCAAGCAAACGTATCAAATAAATGTTATATCATACGCGTACTAGTCCCATATGCTCATTAAGTCATTGTATAGTCACTAGTCAGTGCGTGGCTTGAGTTTACGCCCCTTATCAACATATTTTTTTGACACGATCATGTGTGCCACGCTTTGCCCAATCCACTATCCGTGAATTATTTTTATTACGCCTTGTACACAGTAATTCGTAATTAAATTTACGACTCCAGCCATAAATAAAATTAATATCAAATTATTGACTTTGAAATTAAGATAACCTATTAACCTGAACGTTTACAGAATACATCTTTGACTCAAATTACTTAGTTTTCTATATATTATCGATATTAAGATCATTGTTATCACCAGGAATTTATTGAAAATGGTGTACAGTACCCCTTTAACCCTTTCAGTGCCAGGTCCGATTTTTATATCAACCCATATACCCTGTGCCAATACATTCTCTTATATATGCGAGTCGACCATAGGTCGCCTCGCTTATATAAGAGAATGCATTGGCCTAACAATTTTTCATCATTTGTTATTATTTTTTACAATTTTTTACAATTTTAATAAATTTTTCTTATATTCTTTAACATATTTATTTTGTAGGTTTAGTTAGTGCCAGGGAATCTTACATTTTTCATGGGCATCAAAATTATTACTATGAATACTTGGTGATAGTTTTGAGTTATAACATGCCCCTCAGGTTTTAACCAGTTTGTTTTTAAATTCGCTATAGCATGCATAAAAAATTCAACCCAAACAAAAAAATGGAAAATAAAAAAAAATGAGATCGACCCCTGGCACTGAAAGGGTTAAAAACATGGCTGCCAGGTGCCATCTTGGATTTCACATTTGAATCTTATCGGCACACCCTGCAGCCCACATTTGTGATCAGATCTTTTTTTGGAAATATATTCATGATTGGGATCACCTCTAGATTGGGGCTGTCGATCAATCCCATTTGTATCACTTAAAATTGTCTCAAATTGTGCCACAGTGTCATTGACACTTTCATTTAATTATCTGATTTTGTATTTTTAGGCTATTTTGAGTAAACATTCCTTCAACATATTACCAAAGGTTTGCCAACAGCAGCTGTTAAAACTTCTCCCTGAATGTGATAGGATCTCAAATCCGTTATCAGAAACGAGGTAAGAAAATCAGTGCAATTCACCTGGATGGTTAGGCCAAAAAAAAAAATTGTCTCTTTCCTTTTTTTTCGTGAGCAAAAAAATCCAGGTAGGCAAGTAGGTAAACAATTTTTTTTTGGCAATTTTTTTTCTTTGTTTTTAAATCCATCTATAATGCCCCATATTCTAAACACAAGATAAAAGTTGGTATTCTCAATACCTTTGTATCCAGTTGCTGAAGTTTCTGACAGAAAACTAGTTTTATATCTGACAATATACCCAGAATATGCACCAGAAAGTTCGGAGTGATCTGAGTTCCAAGAAGGGACAAGAAAATGCTATCTCCCGTGGCTCATGGCACCATGACACAATGTTGCGCAATACTGTACATGACAACATTGATACTATCGGCATTGCTAGCAAAAAATCTAGACAACTACCGTGCCATCACGATGACATACAGATGAAAAGATAGTAGAAAGATTCCTATTCATTGATGAAATGTTCAGATAATAAGTTCAACACAGCCGTTTGAGTATTCAGTAAATAAGCGGTTAATGGAAGATGACAATTGAGAACCTCATTTATGCAATGTGTCAACTGCCAATTTGGGGATATCTAGAGAAACTAAACTAAAAACGAAATACAATCTATGTGAAGAAGTTTCTGCAGAAGTTTGATAATAATGAAACTTTCCAGAGAAGATGAGGCCTAAGTATAATGAGGTCCCCAGTGGGTGAATTTAGTGTTGCTAGCCCGCTGTGCAGAATAGCATCTCTAAATTCACCCTCTGGGGACCTCATTCTACAATTGACAGCCACACTATACTCAGGCATGGCCTTGTTTATCTATTTAATAACATGGTTGTTTTGATATCGGCCGAGAAATATATCAGCGCTCAGTCATTGTGCTGATACAGTACGAAGTTACCGATGGCTATTATCTATATTAATCAGCTTTTTTAGCTCAACTTTACTTTGTAAAGTTTGAGCTATTGCCATGGCTTGGTCGTCCGTGTGTGCGGTTGTGTATGATGCGTCAACAATACAGGCTACAGGTCGTACCTTTGATCGGATCATTATGAAATTTGTCATAGCTGTTGACATCAACATTTAGACCGGATTGAATCATTTTGGGGTCTTTCGGAGAGAAAAAAACATGGCCGCCAGTGGCCATCTTGGATTCCATAATTCAATCCAATAGCACGGGCTACAGGCCGTACTGTTCGTCTGATCGTCATGAAATTTGTCATGGATGTTAATATTGACATGGAGATGGGAACGAGTCATTTTGGAGTCATTCGGCCAAAAAACATGGCCGCCAGCAGCCATCTTGGATTTTACTCTTTGCATGACTAAATCCTTTAGCACGGGCTACAGGTCGTACCTTTGGTCGGATCATCATAAAATTTGTCATGTATGTAACAATGACATGTAGATGGGAACGAGTCATTTTTGGGTCATTCGGGCAAAAAACATGGCCGCCAGCAGCCATCTTGGATTTTACTCTTTGTATGACTAAATCCTTTAGCACGGGCTACAGGTCGTACCTTTAGTCTGATCATCATCAAATTTGTCATGGCTGTTGAAATTGGAATGTAGATGGGAACGAGACATTTTGGGGTCATTCGGACAAAAAACATGGCTGCCAGTGGCCATCTTGGATTTCAATATTCAATCCATTAGCACGGGCTACAGGTCGTACTGTTCGTCTGATCATCATGAAATTTGTCATGGATGTTAACATTGACATGTAGATTGGAACGAGTAATTTTGGGGTCATTCGGCCAAAAAACATGGCCGCCGGCAGCCATCTTGGATTTCAAAATTCAATTCAAAATCTTTCCATTCATTGCTCATCACACAAATTTAACTTCTTCCCAAAGTTGAGCTACAGTGTCATTGACACTTTCATTTACACTCCTTTTTAATCTCTCTATTCATTGCTCATCACAAAAAAATTACCTTCTTTACAAAGTTGAGCTACAGTGTCATTGACACTTTCATTTATCCAAGGAATTTGACAAACATGAACACATGGCAGCAAGGCTTCAGCCAAGATAGAAAAGTTGGTGGCCCAAACCTCCGTGGAGGAGGGTATAACCCTCCCATCCCTCCCATATGTTGGGGACCTGCCCCCAGGGGAAATTTTTTTGTTTTTTAATTTCAACCTATCAAGGTCACTTATGGGGCCTCCTGGAGTGTTGTTCTCAAGTATTTAATGCTTTGTTGAAAGTAAATATTTCATACCTGATTAATCTGTATTAGTTGCAAGAAATGATGATGGTATGTTATTTATCAATGACTGGGAATGATTATTGCAACAAAGATATTGACTGAGCCAATGATGTTATGTTGTAAGATAAAGTAGGGACATAGTCACACAGACAAAGTGTATGATATATGTGACCCGCCATATCAAATCCAGTTGTAACTCGGGATTTTTTTACCCTGTGCCAATGCATTCTCTTATATATGCGAGTCGACCATAGGTCGCCTCGCATATATAAGAGAATGCATTGGCCTAACAATTTTTACAATTTTAATTATTTTTTCTTGTATTCTTTAACAATTTAATAATTTCACCCATACAGAGCCCCAGACAAACATGAGCAGACGACACTCTTCTATATGCTTCTATATATGTGTGGGGCTCCCTGCAGGGTAATGGATGTTTTTTATTTTTTGTCCTAAAAATTGTAAGAAACATTTATTTAAAAAAATGATAAAAAATTGTTAGGCCAATGCATTCTCTTATATATGCGAGGCGACCTATGGTCGACTCGCATATATAAGAGAATGCATTGGCACAGGGTAAAAAAAATCCCGACTTACGACTGGATTTGATATGGCGGGTCACATATTCACATTATGTTGTTTTATTGGACTTGTCACTCCCTTTCCCACAAATCAGATTAAATTTTCAAAATGATAATGTCATTTAATTATCTTAAAAGTTATATAATGCTAACATGTATAGACAAATAATTCAAGTTTCATGTTCCAAGTTAAACTTAAATTACCATGACCAGTTCAATTTATAACTACATGACCCCATTTAAAGAGTTTATATATGATTCACAACAGTATTTAACTCCTCAAAAGATGTTTGTAGGACTTATAAACAAAAACAATTTTGTTTAAAGTTTTGTCATACCCAATGGTCCAGGGTTGGCGCTGGACCCAAATTTTCTCTTGCCAAATTTCAAAATGATTTGCCAAATTTAATTGAGGGTATAAATTGGGGAAATGGAAGGATATTCTCATTTTTGTTATTGATGTTATATAATGTAAAACCTGACCACATACGCAGGTAAAATGAGCTTGTATTATTAGTATATATCACAGTAACAATACATATCTAAGCGACCCCAGAAATTAGGGTTAAAGTTGCTAAGACGTTATCAAACTTGAAGTATCTGTTGTCACAGCGATCATAGCATACATATCATTTCGTCCTATGTCTCAGTTGGCAACAAAGCTGAACCAACAGGTAATCCCTCACGCGCCATTCACATTCGACTGATTAACCTATTGTCTTTTAATCACTGGTCAGAACACATGGGTATCATAATTATACAGTATACAGTGTTGCCAGTAATGTGCATACAAAGGGGATTAACTTTTACTTTAAACTTTATAATTATCTTTTGGTGTTTCGTGCAAAGTGTCGTAATCTACCTTGAGAGCCTATTACAAATTACTAACACCAGCCTCGATGAAATAAATACAGAACCTTCTTTTTCTGACTGCCATAACTCAACCGCGGTTGATTAACTGTTTGATGTCAGTTTGATATAGACAGAAAGAAGGTATTACCGTTTTGTGAAAACTAAAGAAAATTACATATACACTTTCGACATATCACTGTTGACTGATAGGTTGATAGATTTGTTGATCGGGTTTCCCTTTGCATTGTCTCCAACTCAGCATGCATAACGGATAATCCGGGCCACAGTTGATGATGTTTTATGATAGATAGTTTACATAACATAATTTAAAAACCCTCTTGCCAAAATTTTTGCCAAATGAAAATATTTTTTGCCATTGGCGAATTTGGCAAGTGGCAGCGCGAACCCTGCAATGGTCTCTGGCTGAAACTATACATGGCAGGCTTAATGTCATCTCTGAATATTATAGCCCCCTTCAAAGTTAAAGAGACTAAAGGCCTTTGATGTGGAATTTTGCGGAATAACATAAAAGTCTGTAAAACAATACCATCAACAAGTACTTGTAAAAATAGATTGAGTTTGTTATTAATAACTCGCTGATAATGATATTTTGCACGTCAAAACTATTACTATGTAAACATTACTGTTACAGTGGAATTAACAATAAAAGCCCAATTAGTCGAATAAGATACCAAAGTTTTAAAAAAAATTGACCTTAAACATTGGAAAAGGTCAAAGCATTAAACAATATATGGAAAATCATATTCGGACTAAAATATTTGAACTTACTACACGATTAGCGTTCTTTGTTGACATATCACTGTAACAGTTCTGTCTACATAACAATGGTTTCAACACATGAAATTTCGCTATTGGAGAAATATCAATAATGAATAAAAGAGCAAAGTTTATCTATTTCTCCATGTTCTTCTTAGGATGATGTATTAAGGCCAAAAGAAAAACCGTAGTTACAAACTGGTAACACGAAAATATGAATGTCACACGGAAATTAGTTGTGTTTCAAATATCGAATAGGAGCTAAATACAACGGTGTATGTGTGGGTATTCAACAAAAGACCATAGGCAATGGCTGTCCATATTGGTCAAATGTTTTGAAATATTTTGATAAGCAGGAAGTTGGATATTGAATGAGTCGTCAGCCAACCTGACCTTTGAGACATTTGCACAGTAAGTAAGTAACCATGCCAGTTAGAGTTTTCCCCCTTGCTATGCTATTGCGATTACACAAACCAGAGCTCAATAGGCCTACAGTTTGACAAGCAGTGTATATGGGCCATGTTTATGATGGTTGTTTGAAGTTTTATTGTCTATCATCCATTGGGGTACATATAGTCTCTAATTAGTCAGCGGAATAAGTGAATCAAGACTTTCTATGATAGTTTGGAAGATCACTTTATCTTTTTGTTTCGACTGTATTTACATTCTGTATATTTATATGAATTGGATATGTAGTTCTGCGTGTTGTTAAAAATGATTGTGCAGATATTAAAATCATATCAATATATATATCATTCTAGGTAAGCCTTATATGATGTATGGTAGTACAATGTCATAATTTTTACAATGTCATTCTTTATATCAGATTAAATTAGTTTATATCCATTACAAAGTTCTCCCTACATTTTCTGAACCTGGGAAGGAATAATAACCCATGCTTTATACTATGCCAGTCTGTGGGCAGAAAAAAAATAAAAAATAAAACCCTCACTCCTGCATTGATTTAATAAAAAATTGCCTGAGAATCATATCATTTTTGTTTGGCATAAGTTTTATAGATTTTGCACATTTACCCATAGAATTCCAGACCACACTTATTCTTTTGGTGTTGGGCTTTTCCATAATGGCGAAAATAAACGAAGGACTTGGGGTCTATAACTGGGAATTAGGACAATTTCGGAAACGAAAATACGCTGAATGATAACGTCTCAGCCGTCAGCCGCGAACGTCGCGACTGAGTCGGCTTAGCTAGCTAACCAGCCACGATATTGGTTGAGCCAGCCGCGAAAACTATTTGTCGTGGCTTCGGGGTCTATCATAGATAAGGGAGCTCCATGGTCTAGTGTGCCTCATGGAAGCCGCTGTTAGTTTCACATTTCATTTATTGGTGCGAGTGGTCCCTTTAATGTTATCTATGAGAATATTAGTCACCTTTCCGAAAACCCTGTGTCAATGCATTCTCTTATATATGTGAGGCTCCCTATGCACTGGCACATGATCTTTAATATTGCACGAGCACAGCTCGCGTCATGAAAGGTTTAATAACTATATTAATTTTGCTTCTTCCTTTTCAGAATCAGTTCAGATTCAATAAAGAATGAATTTTATACCAAGGCATGTGAAGAGTGGAGAGAACGACTTATTGAAGGTAAAGATACCGTGACTGCTCCGAAATCATGCCTACCATTAAGTGTATATAATGCGTTCAATGCAAACTTGACAAGTCAGTAATCCCTACAGCCTTATCCATTAGAAATACTACTACTTGACCAGCACTGTGGGGGGGGGGGGTCCGAAATCATGCCTACCATTAAGTGTATATAATGCGTTCAATGCAAACTTGACAAGTCAGTAATCCCTACAGCCTTATCCATTAGAAATACTACTTGACCAGCACTGTGGGGGGGGGGGGGGGGGGGGGGGGGGGTAGAAGCCTTGCATAGTATCCCTCTTCACACAGTCTTGAATTAAGCCTTTAAGTTATAAATTACACACATAATCTGTGCACATCCATCTTACTTCAATATTTATTCATCATACAGACGATGGCAGGAAGACAGTCCTGCCATATTATTCGAACCCCCACCCTACCCACCCTGAACTGAATCCAAGGTTAATATTGTTAGCCCAATTTATTCTCTTATATATGTGAGGCTCCCTATGGTAGAGTCCTATATATAAGAGAATTCATTGGCAGAGGGTTTTTGCAAAATTTCAGGATTTTAGGAAGCTTCAGTCACTGAAGGGTTAACCCTTTACCCAACAAACCGGCCAAAACCGGCCAAAACCGGCCAAGTAAAGCTTCAACAGCCTAAAATATCTTCGGTCTGTCTCAATAAAACCATACAAATATGGATATCATTGGAACCGGCTCCTTGACCACATTGTGATAGTTACAGTTAGCCCTGTGCCAATGCATTCTCTTATATATGCGAGTCGACCATAGGTCGCCTCGCATATATAAGAGAATGCATTGGCCTAAAAAAAATCTTTTTTTAACACTTTTTACCATTTTTTCTTACATTCTTTAACAATTTTATAATTTTTAATGTGTTAAGCCAATGCATTCTCTTATATATGCGAGGCGACCTATGGTCGACTCGCATATATAAGAGAATGCATTTGGCACAGGGCCCTTCTGTTGGGTAAAGGGTTAAAGACCCGTGGCTGTTTTATCCGTGAAATTATACTCTCTTTAGTTACATCACTGTCGTGTGGTGTTCCGCAGATCTAAATAAGTGGATAAACACTTTTTATATTGACTCTGTGTGCAACAGAAAGACTTGTTCAAGTAATAAAATTCATGTTTAGGTCCTAGTTTTGTTCAGCATGGAGTGTTCCTGGCTTTTTATTCCTGATAGTCTGGTCGGAAAAGCTACATTTGTGGAATACTAGAACCCTAGAGGCATTTTTGGGGAAAAGCATGAAACTAAGTTTTCTAGCATAATTCAAGTATGCTGAATCCAATGCGGGTGCCTGTCGCTGCCTGTGACCCATATTTCACCCATAAAATCAACTTAAAGTCACATACTGTTTTATTGCCGCGAAAATACAGTAAGTCAATATCGAGACATATATCACACTCGTTATACATATAATCTCATGAACACTTTGTTATTTGAATCACCCCTCGTGACCTTTCTGTCATAACTATCTCATCATCTGCTATACATATATGGACAAGTATGTTATTTAATAAATAAACGCTCTTCATGCAATCACACCCGGCTGAAAGTTCTGTGAATCAGGATTAAGTTGAAAATATGACGTTTTTTCACAAATATCTATACCAGTTCATGCTGTTTGGAACTGCTTGAGTAATGTGACTTTATATTGTGTTTTGTATAATAATTGATCATTGGAGCAATTAAATATGCAATTATTGGAACGCAGTATAAAATTTCACAAAAAATCACAATTGGGATTTTAGTCATATTTCAACAAGAAATGAACATAACTTTGTAATGTAAGTGAGGCATATCATTACCTATGAATATTCCAACTCATTTGAACCAAAATTCTTACTTTGGCTCAAAATGGCCGCCAAAATGGCTGCCAAAATATGGGAAATGGTAAATATTGCCCCAGTGTGTCCTGCAATCGCTTACAAGTTGTGGTTGATGTATAAAATTGGCTATTCTGCCTCCTATACATTGAATACTAACATATCTGATGCCATGGTTAATTGTTACTATTGTTACCAACTGATATTACCAAAAATATTGGACTTTTCTCCCAAAAACTTGACATAAATATCGGCAAAAATTTACTTTTCAGGTATAGACCATTTTTTCAAGTAAAATGCAACTATCATTGGTAAAATGTAACTGTCTCTGGATTTAAATGTGTTTATTCTATTGGTCTATCTTAAATGTGTCACACTACGGTATCTATAGACCAAATTGCTCAAGATGGCTTCCAAAATGGCAACCAAATTTGTAAACAGTTTTTTTTTACATATATCCTGAACATTATTCTCTGTGTTATCCGAAAAGGTAGTAAATTGTGACTCACTTGGTTATTATACGTGTTAGTTAATTAACTGACAACTATATGTTCTATTCTGGTTGTCCCAGTTCCGTATGGGGCATGACAAATTCATTTTAAATTATGGAATTTTGCCGAGAACCTCTTTTGTGATTCTGGCCATATTATTGAATGGAAATGGGCAGAACGTTGAGACGGAACCGAGATGAATCATAATCTGTGGCTATTCTGGTCCATTATGGTAAAAAAAAATATCAACTGGATGCAGGGTGGATGCCAAGATGGTAGTCAGGGAGTTACTCTATGATCATAGTTGAGGTGAATAGGTATACAGGGAGTTATTGTATGTCATGAATGATGTGAATATGTATACAAGGAGTGACTATATGGTTATGTGTGGGTTGTCCATTGTAAGATGTATAGGTATACAGGGAGATGTCATGGTCATGTGTGAGGTGAATCGGTATGAATGGAGTGACTGTATGTTGTATGGTTGTGTATATCCAGTACGGGTGCACACGATGTGCCTGTATGGACATTGATGTGGTGTATGAATATAGTTACATGGTCATCTATGTGCTGATTATGTATATATGGAGTGACTGTAAGGTCATGGTTGGGATGTACATGTGTTGTCTGTATGATCATGGATGGGGTGTGTGGATAAATAGGGAGTTATTTTATGGTTACGGGTAATGTGTATAGGTATACATGGAATGACTGTACGGTCATGATTGAAGTGTATATGCATACCTGGAGTAAGGTGGTGGACATTATCGAGCGTGTGGGTATATAGGGAGTGTCCTTGTGGTATATATTTATATATCTCGTGGATGTATTATCATTGGTGGGTGTATAGGGATTAGCTGTATGATCATGGATGGCGTGTATGATTATACAGTGAGTTGCTGAATTGTCATGTGTGAGGTGTATATGCAAGTATGGGAGGTATGAGTAGTGTACCTGGTGTTTCTGCTTGGTGACTCGTGGCGGTATGGTCATGGGTAGGTTATACGGGTATACACATGTGTTGCTATATGGTCATGGGCGAGGGGTATGTGTATATAGCGAGTGGCTATATGGCCATGGGTGAGGTGCATATGCATACATGGAATGACTTTTCTGACATAGCTGGGGTGTATTAGTGTATATTGTGTCGCTATTCGGCTATGGTGCGACACATAGGGATACATGGAGTGACATGGCCAATAGTGAGGTGAATATGTATACAAGGATTGACCATGATCATGTATGCATGTTTTGAATAGGTACACACGGGGTGACTATATGGACATATGTCAGGTGAAGGAGTATACCAGGTGGCATGGGTGATGGTATGTGTATGAGGCGAGTGGCTATATGGCCATTGGTGAGCTGCATATGTATACCTGGAGTGACACTATGGTCATTGTTGTGGTGTTGATGTATATATTGAATGTCTATTTGACCATCTGTGTGGAGAATAGGTATACAGGGGATTACCGTATGGCCAATCGTGAGGTGAATGCATCGGTATACACGGAGTGTCTATATGGTTATGGGTCATGTTTAGGAGTATACCCGGTGGGCCTCCGTTGTGACTCATGGATGTATGGTCATCCGTGGCAATTGGTCAGGTGTACGTATACACATTGGGTCACTATATTGTTGTGTCTGTGGTGTTTATGTATATATGGAATGACTGTGTAACGCTTTCCACGTTTAACGTTTCCCCCATGTACATAAACACCATCAAGATGGAGAACTCTCTGACATGACCTCTCTATTGATTAACATATCCTTGAGTTATTGTGGAAAGCGATAGCCACCCAAGGTACACATGTACAACCCACCAATTACATCAGTCACTCCATATATACATAAACACCACACAAATGACAATATAGTCACCCACTTTATACACGTACACCTGACCATACAGCCATACTTGGTTATAACCGTACATACCACAAATGACGATACAGCCACGATTCACCATGTATGAACACCAGGTGTACTCCTACACCTGGAACATGACCATATAGTCACTCTATGTATACATATGCACCACATTCACGATCATACATTCACTCAGTGCATTCATATTCATCTCACTATGGACCATACAGCCACTACATGTATACCTATTCGCCATACCCATGACCATAGGGTCAATCCAGGTATACATATACACGTCACCAATGGTGAGCCCTTCCAGATATACGAATACCCACACACACGACCACTTATACCTTCCGTACTTGCATATACACCTCACACATGACAATTCAGCAACTCACTGTATACTGTATTCATACACGCCGATCCAATGATCAGTTAATATACAAAACACAAAATAAAGTCATATTACTCAACCAGTTCCAAACAATAGAAGATATTTGTGAAAAAACGTAATATTTTCAACTTCCGGCGGCCATCTTGGAGGGTGAGTTTCAATTTTGAGCCAAAAAAGTGTCATTATGTTTTAGCTTCACGAAAATATATACATTTGTATACATTTTACTAGATTTTCCCGCTATAATTTGCATAAAACTGACTTAGGGTCTGATCTGAAAAATGGCGGCCAGGGTGGACGCCATCTTGTCTGAAGTCTACACGGCAACTTTTTCTTCTTATTAACATTGCTTAAAAGTTGAAGGACATAATAAGGAACAAGATGAGTGGGGTGAAGTTAAGTCCCATGGGGCGGGTGCAAGGGTACCCCTATTGGCTTCCGGACAATACGATAATTCTTACGAGAATCGTCGATAAATATACAAAACAGCAATGTCTTACCGTAGGTACCTAATTAATATGATGTTAATGTTTCAGAATTATTACTGTGATGATAGTATCATGATACAACGCGGCTTTGAACGTTCCGCGAGGAGTATATAAGTTTGAGTATGTTCAAGGCCAGTTACGTGATTTCATATGACGTTGTACGGTGCCGTATCAACAACCCTCCAGCGAAGAAAACACGAAGATTTTAAAAGCCTTTTATTGAACCCTATGTTCATCCAATCGGGCGACAGGCAGTCTATTTGTGTTCGGCACCTTCGAATTATGGTAAAAAAGTTGGTTTGACACTTTTCCGCGGAAATGCTTCTAGAAATGTCTTTTCTGAGAATTACGACTAGACTATGATGTAGTAAATATAAATAGCGTAAAAAGAAAATTGAAAATAAGCTCGCTCTATACTGATTTTTGGGTCCATCTGTCTGAGTATATCAATCATAGGTTGTATATATGCCCACACTTGGTGGCATACCACAAGGGGGTATGCACCAGACAACAGTCCATCTGTTACAGAACATTTCCTAATGTTTTTTCAGGTGAATTCACTCCAGAAAATCAACAGAGGATACAACAGGAGGAAGAAAAAGAGAAGAAGTCCATCGATTCCTGGAAGGTAAAGTTTCTTGGTCTCAAAGTGGTATTATGAGGAAAAACGTTCACAAGTTGATGTTTCAGGCCTGTTCTTTTTAGGGAGTGTTACACATATGAAATTTACGAGAAGTTTAATTCTAAGAGCTCCTGATTACACAACAAAGCATCTCTTCCCTAATTTAAGAGACATCTTTTAATCTCCTTATAGAATCTTAAATGTTCTCAATAATGGAATCTTAAATTAATATCAATTGTTACTCAGGCCATGCAAAGTACATTTTGGGTTTAAGAGCTAAGCCCTTAAACCATTTTGTAAATGCCATATTAACTGTTGTTTGGGGTCTATAAATCATTCTAACACAACATTCTAAAAACCACAAAAGTTTGGAAAAAAATTGGGTCCACACTGTCCTTGCATTCAAGGATTGGGGGCTTAAGCTCATTAACCCTGTTCGTTCATAATAATATAATAATATATCTACAAATAATTTTTATTTTTCTCCAGTACTGAAGAGTTTACATAACACATAGACATATACACATCAAATTACAAATAACAGAGTTTTCAGAGATAATATATGTGGTTTGGTATAAATATCAATATTCAAAGTAGCCCTTCAATCTCTTTCATAGGTGCACTTTTTGATGCCTCGTTTAAGCTCGTTAATATGGACAGAACTGAGCTCGTAAAACCACTATCCACTTAAACACCCTTTCATTTGTCTAGCTGTCCATCCATCCATCTGTCCGTTACGGGTTTTGTCCATTAATTTTTACCAGAGTTATGGCCCTTGTTTGACTTGGAAATTTTAATTTTGTGTCCGAAAGAACATTTGAGCTTGTATGTTGGGCAAGGATCTTCTGATTCAGTTGTGCTTTGGTATGGTAATATCACAGGTTGGGGAAAGGATACCCACTTACTACAGGTTTTGTCCATTCATTTTTATCAGGATTACGGCCCTTGTTTGACTTGAATTTTTTTGAATATTGTCTACAAACATTTCAGCTTGTAATTTGGGCATGGATCGTCAAATACGGTTGTGCTTTGGTATGGTTATAGCCCATTATACGGTAAAGGATACCCACATACTACGGGTTTTGTCCATTCATTTTTACCAGAGTTACAGCTCTTGTTTGACTTGGGAATTTCTTATTTTTGTATCCGTATGAAAATTTCTGCTTGTAACTTAGGCATGGATCATCAGATTTTGTTGTGCTGTTATGTATTGATAGCCCAGTTTAAGGGTAAAGGATTCCCACTTCTTGGATTTAGAAAATAACAAAAGTTTTCCAGCCATAAAAATAATTAGTATTGCTCACTCTGTAAACTGAGCATCGGGTGGCATATGCCACACTTGGCATTGCACTTGTTTATTTTTAGTCATGTAGTCAGCACTAAATTAAATGTCATGCTCTTTCTTTTTCAGCTCAATCACTTTGAACCAGTTTGGGGACAAAGGTGAGTCTTTAGTTTCCAGAAACTTACACATTTTGATGATTATCCATCTCCTACCCCTCTCGACTATACAGATAAATCCCATCAGATAAATCACGCTACTAGACGAATCAACTTAATAGTATGCAATAAAGAAAGGTTACTTGAACTTGTGGAAGTTGACATCCAAAAGTTCTCAATTGACGTTCCCGAGTCATTCACAACGTCATGGAGCATCATCCAGAAACAACATCTGCAACATATTTTCGAGCAATCAGTTGCCGTTCCTTCCTAAAAGATAAAACTTTGTGCCCCAAAACGCGTTCTCAAATAGAATAATTTTGATTTTGATTTTCTCACAAGATTTATGGAGTCTATAATATTGATTAGGTGATTGGCAGTTTATTACAATAATGTACAGTAATGCCCTAAATAGTTGACTCTGTAACCACAGGAGAAATATGGGTAACTTTATAGGATTTAGTCGGAAATATGGCTTGTTGCTATTCATCGGAAAGCTCTCATTGGTTACCCATAATTCTGCTGTGGTTAATGAGTCGATTATTTAGGGCATTACTGTATGCCAATATTCTTCTGTGAATTTGTGAAATAGTTTAAATGAAACTATTGACGATTTCAGTGTTAAAGTTTCAAGTGTACAGGATTTATCAAGTTGCAGTGGGTCTGGAAAATAGAAAAATAAGTATCTGGGGGCTTAACAGCCAGTGTAGCCTGTGTTAAATGTGACATTACTGGTTTGAAGTTTTAATTATTTTACAAAACTGGGAAAGTTCACAAAATAAGTGAAAAATTGGATACGTAACACAATTTTTGTATTCAGTGGAGGCCATGCCATCTCTATGTGTTTGGTTATAGGAAAATAGCCCGATTTCTCTCCCCTGAATGCTGTCATCTGCGCTTGCAAGACATTTTTTTTTAAATTGCTACTATAACTTTTTTTCTATTCCAAATATTTCTCAGCTCTATCAGGTGGAAGGATAGATTGACATTCACTCTTTCATGGTCTGTTTTTGTGTTGAAAATGATCAATTTGAGTAAAACAAAGCGTTTTGTGTGTGCAAACCAAGGGGCATAACTCTTGAGAACTGTGCGAAGAAGCTAAAGTACAGAAATTTGATTACACCCAACATTTCAAAAATAAAAAATGCTTGATGTGGCCTATGCCAAAGATAATGGCTCAGCATAGATCTGAAATACAGTACCCACTCCCAGGTTGGCCAAAATTGTTGAAAATTGTGTATTGCTTGCTACCCAAGCAACCAAATGTTCATAACAGCTATACTCGCCCACTTCAATTTTAAAATTTGAGCTATTCGTGAAACGTAAAACGATGATTTTGTAGAAATAACATACAAGGGAATTTTCAGCCATACGGCATTTTATTTTTTATTACTTGGTTTACGGATTTCTTTGGCTCAAAGGTAGGGGAGGTGGGAGGGAGAAAAAAAATCTGTATATTTTTTTTTAATTGAAATTGTCAAAACATAAGAGTCGGGAGAAATTAAATATTTGCTGTGTAATAATCTCCTCATCTAAAACAAGCACGGGCTAATATACTTTTGATTTGGATGTTTCTTTAAAGCATGATACGGATAGATGAAAAAATATCACAATCCGCCATGTTGGCGTTGACATTCAATACCATAAACATCACCGGGATGTTTCGCTGTCAAATCGATGTTGTATATTTTACGTAGACTTATATTTTTTTCTAATATTTTTGTATATGTCTGGATTAATAATCCCATTGGCGGAAATAATAAAACCGAAAACTAAAATTTTATATTTATTGACATACAGCTTTATTTTGGGTAGAAAAATTAAGTGCCTAATTTAGAAATTATAAAGGAAACTATTTTATGATGCAGTCGTATGAATGCAAAATGGTATGCACACAATTAATTATCTCTACTATACAGATAAGTCACTAAGTACGTCACTGCTTCTTTATAAGGGTAATGAATCTTTTGTCATGAGGCTTTCTGACTGGCATGTCTAATATTAAGAAATTTTACAAATTATTTCATTGGCATTTATGAACAAGTTATCCTATCAAATTTATTCTAAAGACACTAATACATAAAAGCTTTGTAGATGAATGGTATTAAACTTACTAGTAATATGATATAAAGCTTACTACTACATGTATTAATTTTTCATTGACAGGAGTTTACAAGAGTTGCCTGATATCTCACCACCATCTCCAAATCCAAAGCCAGAGCCTACCTCTCCTGGTCCAAAACTGGAAATTATTAAAGATGCTAGCCCCAGAGCATCAAGTGTTAAACTTTCTACAAAGACAAACTTTCGTTCTTCGAAAAACAAACACTCCTCCAGCTTGTCGATATCTCACCCGGAAACTGCGAAGATTCTTTTATCAGCGAAAGCGAAATCTCCAACCAAAATTGTGATATCACCAACAAAGTTAACAGAACAGCAAATGAAAAGACAACTCTATGTTGAGACTGAAAATATATCTGTCTCTGTTCCTGATAGTTCTAGTCCGTCCAAAAAATTAAAGTTGTCTCCGAACAGTGGAAAACTGCAGCATGTGCAGGCAAAAACATTGGCGCAGATAAAAGCACAGACGCAAGCGGCCAGGTTACAAAAGGCGCAGCTCCATGGTTCTTCTGCTTCTACGACCGTTACCACCGTGTCTACCTCATCATACGTTGTTAGTGCTCCTAGAGTTACTCACCCTGAACATGTTGGGCTTAATGTTCCCGTTTGCCATTCAATGGTCGTTCGTCACGCTGGATACCCAACGAAAACTATCGCTCAAATTAAGGCTCAGATACAAGCTAAGTCTCCATCACAGTGTCAAACGAGAACACTGGCTCAAATTCGGGCTCAGACTAAAGCTAAAGTGCGTGCGAGGGATCATACCGTCGTTCAGACTGAGGCTCAGCCCAGTATATCGGCAATCACAGGAACCATAGACCAGGTTCCAAACATCATCATACCTGCTCAGTATCGAAACAAGAAGGAAATTGGAGTAACATCTTCAACTGTGGCAGATGGCATTAATTTACAGCGATCGTTTCAGATCTGTCAATCGGCTGTTGAAAAAAGTCGATATTTGCCGAAACCAGTTCCTTCTCCAACAAAGCAACTGCCTACTATAAGTTCGTGTCAAGCATCGTCTCCTGTTTCTATTGTTCGTACAAATACGCCGCATAACGTTACAAACATACAAAGCAACACATCCAGCCAGACTCCACCTAAATTAGTGTTATGCAAAACTAGTTCAGGAACTCATGTTCTGCAGCAGGGATCTTACAAAAGAGCGGAGAGTCCTAAATTTGTGAGACCGACTAATCAAATTGTGACGTCAAACTGTATGACTTTATCAAATCAAGTTCCTCAAGTGCAATTGTTGACTTTACAAAGTAACAACCAAATTATACAAAGAGAGCAATCTCTGGTGATGAACTCAACTGAGAATAACTCTGCATTCAACCAGATAATTCAAACGGAGCAACCACTGTTAGTTAGCTCAACCGACAATCTTGCTCCTCTCAACCAAATTATTCAGACCGAGCAGCCTTTGATAGTTAGTTCGACAGAGGCTAATCCTCAACTAATTCTCATTCAGTCTGGACAGGGGGGAGTGACACAGTCGATAAGTGCCTTGCCAAGTCAACCAAACTCACAGATTATAGTGCTACCTTCTGTCGATCCATCTGTTCGATCGTCGTCTGCGATTCCGATCAGCAGCATGGATAGTAGGATACATGGTTTTTCTCTTCAACGTGCAAACAGTGCGCCCCCAGTGAACATGAAAACGGCCAATATTGTCCATCACATCATGCGGCCATCAAGTACGGTCCCGCCGGAGAATGTTCTTGTGTTTAAGGATGGTGAAATAACGTCGCCAGTCGAGATCTCACAACCATCTGTTTCTAACAACTCTCACGCAACAAATTCTAATAATGCTGGTTCTTTTTTATTAAAGAGTGGCACTGCTATTCGAAACGCTAAAGACTTAACTGCTCAACCATTTTCAACTTCACAGTCTGTTATTAATACACAGACGCCTGTGCAATCAATCTCATTGGTTGAGAATAGCGTTAGAGTAGACAGTGCCACTAAAGATGTCCACATTCCTCTGAACTCGATCGACGGACGTGTTGCCGATTTCTTTACAAGTCCGGCTTTATCTCTGCTGTCCACTGTTGCCACAAACTCGCCTTTGCAGGTGTTGGCGTCATCGCAAACTTTGCCATCATCTTATATAATTCCGCCAAATTTTCTTGGCGCAACTACGGACAATGCCAAGATGCAATCATCTCAAGCAACAAATTGTGCTTGTAATATGAAGGCACTTGTCGCATGCAATAAGTGTGGAGCGTTCTGTCACGACGACTGTATCGGACCATCTAAACTTTGTGTGACGTGTGTTTCGCAGCTGTGTGCTGTGAAGCAATCTTAGATATTTTATCTGATTAAAAGGGTGACCCTGCTTTGAAAGTCTGAAATAAGATAATATTAGTATTTTACGTCATTTGAAAGCTTAGTAGATTTCATATATTAAAAGCCATATAAAAAGAAATTACATGTTCTCAGGTACCTCCGTCGTCATTGAAATTTTCTTTTAAAAAGCTTGTCAAATATTTTTTTTCAATATTTTCTGTTAGAAATATTGGATTTGAACAACGAAAATGAAATAACCTTTCCAATGATGTAAGTTAATAATTCTGTATAGTTTCTGACATTCAAAATGGGGCCCATCCCTTCAAACCCTTCCATGACTGGAACTTCCTGAAATTTTGCAAAAAACCTGTGCCAATGCATTCTCTTATATATGCGAGTCTCCCATAGGGAGCCTCGCATATATAAGACAATACATAGGCCTAACAATATTTATCTTGACCTTGTAAAGTGAGTTCATTTTCTTATATATGCGAGGCTCCCTGTGGAGACCCGTCTATATAAGAGAATACACTGGCACATGATCTTTAATGCTGCACCAGCGCAGCTCCCGTCATGAAGGGGTTAAGACATACAAAGATTCTCTATTGTTTCTCAGGCAAATTGGTATTATTGCACATGCATCATTTATAAATGTGATTCTGGTTGTTGTGAGGTAAGGCACATCCTGAATTCCACTACTATAGTCGTATATGACTAAACCGTTTTGTGAATTTGATAAAAGAGGGATAATCCAACATCATATTTCACACAAATTATTTGAAATCAGTGTCGCATTGTTTTGGTATCATTATACTATCATACATATATTTTGTCCAGGAGAATGATTAACCCTTTACCCAACAAACCGGCCAAATAAAGCTTCAACAGCCTAAAATATCTTGGGTCTGTCTCAATAAAACCATACAAATATGGATATCATTGGAACCGGCTCATTGACCACATTGTGATAGTTACAGTTATGCCCTGTGCCAAT
Organism: Siphonodentalium dalli; assembly: GCA_032622095.1. NCBI lineage: Eukaryota > Metazoa > Mollusca > Scaphopoda > Gadilida > Siphonodentaliidae > Siphonodentalium > Siphonodentalium dalli. Next base: position 25,147,448 of record CP136069.1, read on the forward strand.
GCATTCTCTTATATATGCGAGTCGACCATAGGTCGCCTCGCATATATAAGAGAATGCATTGGCCTAAAAAATATCTGTTTTTAACACTTTTTACCATTTTTTCTTACATTCTTTAACAATTTTATAATTTTTAATGTGTTAAGCCAATGCATTCTCTTATATATGCGAGGCGACCTATGGTCGACTCGCATATATAAGAGAATACATTGGCACAGGGCCTTTATGTTGGGTAAAGGGTTAATCATGACGGCACACAATAAGCAACTCAATCAGCATTTAATTAGTTTAAATGTTGTTATGAAGAAAATATTAAAAGTCGCCCCTTTTATCGTCATTTAGAAAGGCATATATTAGTAATATTATTGAATAACAAAGCTAGCGCAAAAGATTGCACAAAAAATTTTGTCGGAAAACTGTTCATTCGCTACGATATTGTTAAAAGTTAAATTTTTCTGTGCACTGGTATTCTCGACGCAAATAACGGAAACATAAATTTTGTTATGGTCATATACCACTATAATAGTGTAATTCAGGATGTGCCTGACCTGATTATTGCACATGTATCATTTATGTGTGATTCTGGTTGTCATGCATTCAGTCCTTTCCTTGAGCAATAAGCGAGAGCAATTACAGTAATGCTCTAATTAATCGACTCCTTAACCACAGCATAATTATGGGTAACTTTTCAGGATTTAGTCAGAAATATGGCTTGTTGCCATTCATCAGAAAGCTCTCGGGGAGAGCTTTCCGATGAATGGCAACAAGCCATATTTCCGACTAAATCCTGAAAAGTTACCCATAATTCTGCTGTGGTTAAGGAGTCGATTAATGGAGCATTATGTAATTGGTTCCTTAACTCTTTCATGCAAGCCTGAGTTTAGTGTGCCTGTCATTTGCAGAATGAGATCCCAAGAGGGTGAATTTAGTGATGCTATCCCGCATAGCAGGCTATCATAACCAAATTCGTCCTCTTGGGACCTCATTCTGCATGGCCTCATCTGATATGGGAGACATAGACTCAGATTGAGGTTTCCAGATGGTGAATATTGTGATGTATATTTTGGGATATAGAGAAACTAAACTAAAAAAGAAATAGAATCCATGTGAAGAAGTTTCTATAGAAATTTGATAATAAACTTTCCAGAGAAGATGAGGCCTAATCAGAATGAGGTCCCCAGAGAGTGAATTTAGTGATGCTAGCCCGCTATGCCAGACTTTCATTTTTAGAAAATGTAGGCGCGCAGAGTCCCGCTCACTGGGTTTTGGCCAGGCGCGCGGTTTCTATCAAGATAAAATAAACAGCGGAAATACATTCATAAATGCTGCGTAAATTGAATTAGTTTACTCACGATCGATGTTCAGTGAATCTCTTAAATGGTTTAACACTGCTTAATCCACTATCCATAAGCACAAGTGAATGTTACACACTATGTTTTATATTGTACATGCTCCTATATTAATTGTAATTCATAATTATTAATAAGGAATCAATTTAATACTCCGATTCCATGCGTACAGAATAAATATCAACATCTCCCGGCCACGTGGTCTCGCTTTGATTTTCCAGGAATTTATGTGACGTCATAAGCCATACATAGAAATCTTTCAAATGTAGTTTTAGCTTCAAATCATTCAGACAGATAGTGCATTCGACACCGTGTGACCTCAAATAATTTACTGGTGTCGGTGATCAAACGTCGGGCGGGTTGATTGACACCGCACTGTGAATGGAAAGTTATGGAATTGGTAACTAGGTCGCGGCACCTTTGATCTCGCGACACATCATACAGGCATTCTCGCAACGCGGTAATAAAACGGAAAATGGGACACATTATTAACCAATCTCGTCTGGGTAGACACTGAAAATAGCGTTATCAGGTTCGCTCTCTGTATTTGGCCTAGGTGTGCAATCGCTCGCTCGCTGGTTTTCAATTTTAGCCGCGCGATGGTGCGCAAGAGCGATTGCGCGCCTCATAAATGATAGTCTGCTATACTATTCTCAGGCACACTAAACTCAGACTTGCTGCACTGGTGTAGCATTAAATATCCTATGACTGCATTCTCCCATAAGTATAAGAGAATGCCCTGGCTTACAAGGTAAAGGTAAATATTGTTAGGACAATGTATTTTCTTTTATATGTCAGGCTCCCTGTGGGAGACTATTATATGTAAGAGAATACATTGGCACAGGGTTTTTTACAAAATTTCAGGAAGCTTCAGTCATGGAAGGGTTAAAGGCCATTAAAATAAAATAACTATGCTCAGGCAGTTAGATCTCAATGGAGACTATTTATTTAATTTTGTTCTTAGAATCTGGAAAACATACTCAAGAAACCAAATAAAATTGTCAAATCCAATATTTCTAACAGAAAATATTGAGAGAAAAATGTTATGAGGCTGTTTAAAAGAAAATTTCATGAGCCAATAGAATATGCCTGAGAATATGCAATTTTTAGTTATTTGGACTAATTCAGAGTATGGATGGGAGTGGTACCTGTTTTAATATAATAATTTTTTCTCAGACAAACATGCATTAGAGTTACCGATATCAGCTGATCAGCTGATTTATCTTGAAATTCCATTAATGTTCCAGCTAACTAGGCCGAGAATTGCTCAGATGCCTCGACAGAGTTTCATTTTGGGATACCTCAAATCCACAATTATATTTTCAATCACCACTAACATAATTGAGACTGAAAATTATTTACTCAAAATACTGCCATTAAACATTTTGAAGGAGCAATCATGCCGTCATGGTAATTTCATTTAGAAAGGTATCAAATATTTTCTGGATCTTTGTGACTGTTCATTTACGCTATTGATAGAAGTACCGGTAAAATGTGGCTGTCCACCAGGATACATGATTTCTTGGGTTTCCATAAAAATAGGGAACTTGTTGATTTTGCACTATCAAATTTAACTATATTAGTTAAATATACCGGTAACCATAATAGTTGAACTTAGGATGAGCAGTCCTGACGATAGTTCATTGTGGATATGGCTATTGCATGAATTTGATTAAAGGGCATAGTCCAAAATTTATCATAGCTGATAGAAATGATTGAAAACTAGTGTCGCTCTGTTTTTTTCTCTCTCCTGAATGTGGCACTATTAATTCAATGGAAGTATATTGTTTATATATAGATTTACATCAGCTTGAAGCATATTTCTTCAAATATTATTGTGCCTGTTACATGATTGTCCATTTCCAGTGAATTAGAAGGACGATAAATGTGGTGTCTGTTTGATTTTGGGATGTTAAATCAGTGGGTTTTACAATAGAATATTTGTTTTGATACTTGCATTGCTGGTAAAACAGCATTTTCATTTGTTAAAGGGGTACTAATTAAATTACGAATTTCCATGTACAAGACGTATTCAAATTAATTGACGGTTAGTGAATTGGGCAATGCGTAATTGACTTCCGCATGTTCTACTGTGAAACATTTCAAGGAGACATGTTATACATGTATCTTCACAAAAATAAAACAGAGACTTTTTTACAGAGTACTGATTTTGACACCGTTTTGAGTCATTTTAGCAAATTATGATTGTGGTTATGTCTTTTTTGTTAACCCTTTACCCAACAAAACGGCCAAAACCGGCCATATAAAGCTTCAACAGCCTAAAATATCTTCGGTCTGTATCAATAGAACCATACAAATATGGATATCATTGGAACCGGCTCCTTGACCACATTGTGATAGTTACAGTTATGCCCTGTGCCAATGCATTCTCTTATATATGCGAGTCGACCATAGGTCGCCTCGCATATATAAGAGAATGCATTGGCCTAAAAAAAATCTTTTTTTAACACTTTTTCTTACATTCTTTAACAATTTTATAATTTTTAATGTGTTAAGCCAATGCATTCTCTTATATATGCGAGGCGACCTATGGTCGACTCGCATATATAAGAGAATGCATTGGCACAGGGCCCTTCTGTTGGGTAAAGGGTTAATTGACATATCCATATTCAACTATTATTCAGGTTGGACCAGACTCACTGAACTCTTGGTATCAGAGATTATCTGAAAAACTGTTTGTCAACTGAGCAGAACTCACATATACTGTGATCAGATTGCCTGGTTTCAAATATTGATTGTTTAATTTAATGAATAAAATATCATTTTTTCATCAAGTTATTTTAGTGTTTATTTTATTTCTGTTTTGTTATTATCTGCACAGTGACATATCCTTGACCATTTGGGGGACACCTGTTTTTATACGCCCATTTGAAAAAAACGGCGATATTATGTGATTGGTCTAGCCGTCCGTCTGTGTAGCCGTCTGTCCATTAGCAGTTTTGGTTTCCAGATGATAACTTTAGTTTGGGTTATTTTTATCAGAACTAAATTTGGTATGTTTTCCAGACCAAACTACATGCCAAGTTTCATTATGGGTTCGGTCCGAATATATTTTACTGACTTATGGCTCTTTTCGACTTAGAAGTTTCAATATTTGAGGTTTCCTGGTTTGGTTTATTTTATTGGAACCAAATTTGGTATGTGAGTTTTCCAGATCAAAAATAGGTCAAGTTCAAATTTGGGTTCATTCCGATTATTTTTTACTGACTTGTGGCTCTTTTTAGCTCACCTGAGACGAAGTCTCCGGTGGAGCTATAGTCATCACTCCTCGTCCGTCATTTCCATCCGTCCGTCTGTCCGTCATGCCGTCCGTCCGTCCATCAAGAATCATCTTCTCCGCCAAAACTGTAAGACTTCGGAACGGGTTCATATTTGGTGTGGATGTTCCCTAGGTGAATCACATTCAGATTTTTTCAAATGAGGTCATCAGGTCAATTAGTTAAGAAAGCAGGGCCACAACTCTATTCCTTCATAGTAATTCTTAGAACGACTTTTTGTCCAGAACTATAAGGCCGAATGGGTTCATATTTGGTATGGATGTTCCCTAGGTGACTCACATTCAGATTTGTTCAAATGAGGTCACCAGGTTGATTAGTTGAGAAACCAGGGCCATAACTCTTTCCCTCCATAGAAATTCTTTTAAACATCTTCTCAAATACCATCAGGCCAAATGGGTTCATATTTGGTATGAAGGATCCTTGGTTGACTGGGGTTCAGATTTGTTCAAATTAGGTCACTGGGTCAAATGTGGGTAGGGCCAGGGACATAACTCAAAACAAATTCAGATTAATGCACCCAGGGCCGATATGGTTCGAGGTGATTTATGTGATTTTCATATCTACTTCCGTCAGTCAGACATTCCGGGTTTCGGTATTGTCCATTCCATATCAGCTGAACATAAAATCTGCATTTTATATCCGCCCGGAATGCTGCTTACTTCCGACATGACGTGTAAGTCACTCGCATATTCTACGTGTCGCGATCGGCTGTGTCTTCGTTTGTTATCTGTTCCAATCCGTCGCCGTGTTTCATCATCCGCCTTCCGTTCATTGTTTTTTCTCTTGTTCAGTGTGCCTTCCTTTTGCGTACTGTTTTGTCTGCGTTTCCTAATTTCGTGGGTCGCGCACATGTTTGTCGTTGGTTGGTGCTTATCGCCATGGTGTGAAGTAATCTATTTTTTTCGTACTCTGGTACGAAATGTAACCTGGAGTAGTGACCAGTTCGTAACTTCGAAATGCCTTTGGTCTGTCTGACCTTGCCCTTGTCAATCCAATATTTCCACCACGAAGCTTTCTAAATTTCGGCTGTTTTACTTTCGTTTTTATGTTTACCCATACCATGTATGGTAAACATAGTGTCGTTGTCCGGATTGACCACTCGTCGTTCGTCCGTCCGTCTGTCCGTCCGTCTGTCCGTCCGTCTGTCCGTCCGTAGACACTTCACGTGTAATGCGATAACTCAAACATTTTCTATCCAATCAGAAGCAAATTTTGTATATGGGTATATCAGCCCAAAATACAGATCGAGTTCGAATTTGGGTTTGATCCGAGTTTTTGTTACAGAGTTATGGCCCTTTTTCGACTTAGAATTCACACATTCTGCCATAACTCAAACATTTTGTATCTGATTGGAACCAAATTTGGTATGTGAGTTTCACAGCCCAAAATACAGATCTAGTTCGAATATGGGTTTGATCCGATTTATTTTAAAGGAGTTATGACCATTTTTCAAAAAAAAAACAAAATTGAAAAGAAAAATCGATTTAAAAAAAAATATATTTTTAACTTTTATAATAACAATAAAAAAAATGTCATTGACATTGTCATTTGTTTTCATTTAGATATTGATGATTATGATACAAGTTGATAAAAAGATTTCCAATGTGTCCCTTTAATTTTTTAATTAATTCACCAATTGCATTTGGACTACTTAGCTATTGATAAAGCTATATTATTTTCTGATGTTTCTTATGCCAATGTGCAAATAATCTGATAAAGAAGGCTATGGTATCTAATTTAAAATAAGATTCAACAATAAACATCACATGATATTAACAGTAGACTTGGACATCTGCTGCAGAGTTATATCTTCAGATGGTCTGATATCATTATAATTGTTATTGGTTTAATAGAGGTCAGTGTTCAACATAAACAATTCCTGTGATTTTTTGACAGCTGTGCTATATAATTGATATTAATGGGTCAGTGGTGAGGTTGCTTATCTGTATACTAGGACACATTATTATTGTAAACTTAAATTGGACTCTCTTAACCCAAGTATTCCATGTCCAGGTCACACCTACACATTTAACCCACGGACTTGCTGGCTGTGGTGGTTTAGCATTACAGATCCTGTACCAGTGCATTCTCTTATATAAATGCCAGTGACCCATAAATTCCAATAATTTGTGTTATGTACATTTGTCTATAATAGTACATAACAGTATACTCTATAATTCAACACCAAAACTCTCATTTATCCGATCATATTAAATTTTTATCGCCAAGGGATGGGTTAACATCTGCCGATCGTGATCGGCCTCTCGTTAATAATGTTGACGGAATACTAGTATAATTTTAGAAATGATGCGTTCATCGTACGCTAACAAGTAGCCTCCCTTGGGACAGAGCGGCACAAACGTTCCAGCAGCTTACATAACTGATTTTATTTCTCATCATTATTTGCGTCCCATGCAGTAGTAACTCTTGCGACAGATGTTCCGCAGTTTGTCGCTTCGTTTGTATGTTTACCCATACCATAGTATGGTAAACATAGTGTCGTTGCCCAGATTGACCACTCGTCGTTAGTCCGTCCGTCCGTCTGTCTGTCTGTCTGTAGACACTTTACGCATGGTGCGATAACTGAAATATTTTATATCTGATCGGAACCAAATTTTGTATATGAATTTCTCAGCACCAAATACAGATCGAGTTCGAATATGGGTTTGATCCGAGTTTTTTTTACGGAGTTATGGCCCTTTTTCAACTTAGAATTTATGCATGCTGCCATAACTCAAAAAGAAATTATCTGACCATAACCAAATTTGGTATGTGAGTTGCTCAACCCAAAATACATATCGAGTTCGAATATGGGTTTGATTCGATATTTTTTAATGGAGTTATGGCCCTTTGACATAGAATTCATGAATGCTTCGATAAATCAACAATTTTTCAACTGATAGGAACCAAATTTTGTATGTGAGTTTCTCAACTCAAAATACAGATCGAGTTCGAATATGGGTTTGATCCGGTACTTTTTACTGGAGTTATGGCCCTTTGATTATTTTATTCATCGCTAAAATATATCAAAGATACACAGGTGGCACTGTCTAGATAGTATCTAATAAATCAGGTTCAGGATGCTATGAAGTTGTCTCTCTCTTGTGTCTTCTCACACAGAGATTGTATCCAGTTACAATACCAAGAAGTTGTCTCTCTCTTGTGTCTTCTCACACAGAGTTAGTATCCAGTTACAATACCATGAAGTTGGTTATCTTGTATTGAGTTAATTAACTGCTAGGAGATGTGTTGGCTGTATCAGATATACTTTATACTCTATAAGTATCTCTGGCCATATCATAGGTGGAATGTTTATACTATTATATTTTATATGCATGGTTATTTAAATTTCATCTTAAAGGCATAATCTGGTTTCATTGTTTAATAGCATTACCATTGGAATTTTGTTGGTTTCATGGGAAGACAACTTTGGTTTTCAAAGTTTTAAAAACTTGAGAGCTCTGTATCAGTCTATGGGAACAAAATAATTGTTCATAACACTTTTAGTACTGTAGGTCTAGTTTGTTTTATCTATATATTATTGGAAAGCTTTTTCGACATTGATTTCAATTGATTACATATGTGAATTGAAAAATTAAAGGGGCACACCAGGTTTGATGTATTTTTCCTGTACTCTGCATGAGATAAAACTTTTTATGTGTACCTATACCATAGTATGGTACACATAGCGTCAATGTCCGGATTGACCACTCGTCTGTCCGTCCATCTATATCTGTCTGTCTGTCAGACACTTTAGGTATAATGCGATAACTCTAACATTTTCTATTTGATCGGAACCAAATTTTGTATATAGGGGTTTCTCATCCCAAAATACAGTTCGAGTTTGAATATGGGTTTGATCCGATTTATTTTAAAGGAATATGACCCTTCTTTTTTTTGAAATTTGAAATTTGGATTTTTCATATTTTTTTAGATTGAATTTCCTCGCTCAATTTAACATAAACAAATATTAAAAAACTTTTATAATAATAAAAAAATTTATTTAATTAAAAAAAAAAAATTGTCATTGACACTAATTTGTTTTAGTTGTATTCCATTAATAAGGTGTGATGTCCTGTATTGAAAATGTGAAGATTTTATTGCAATAGTTGCATGTAATATAATGATATCAATAAATTGACATGTGAACATCCAATATCCAGAGTATGAGAATACCTTTAATAGATGTCATTCCAAGCAAAATCTGTTATTAATTGAGTGATGACATATGTTACATAGCTCTAGGGGGGTGGTTGTATGAAGGTAAAGATGAACCACCTGCTGGCTGGATAATTGTTTATCCTATCTGTCAAATTTATTAATGGCTAAACAATTGGATCTCACAGTGAGAGGTCCTTGTGTGAATAGGGACAGAGTTATGAGATTTAAAACGACTCCTCCCCCACCCCAATTACTTTAACCCCTTCTTAAGACAAATTATTTGACCTTTTGATTTTAAGTTAGGTACTGATATATGTATTACTATGATCATATCTTTGACCAATTATCAGTTATAGCTAAGGTATGGGTTAAACATTCTAGTCATTATCTGCGTCCCTGTAGTCACCCTTGGGACAAAGCGGGACGAACAATACAGAAGTTTATCGATGTAATCTTATATCATAGCCTTCTCTACGCACCAGTAGTAACCTGGGGCGTCGCGGGCGTACAATTATTCGTACGGCCGAATAATATGGGGCCCAATTTACATCTTGTAGGAGGGGGTTCGGGGTGCATGCACTGTGGAATTTTTTTTTGATATTGCATTCAAAATGACGCATTTTACTTGGTTTACTGATATATCTACATGCATCTAGAAGTGGTTCAAAAAATGGAAATCAGTTACACCCGTCTACGAGCGGTCTCTCTGGAATCTCAGAAATAATGTAACACTTGTAACGCTTGGTAACATGTCGCTACACTGAGATGGTAGGAGTAAAATATGCTGCGGTTTTCTACTGGGTACTTTCGATCATCTGTAACACTATTACCAAATGCCTAGTGGAGAACATGTACCGGAATCATGCCATATATGTACTACAGTGATGGTATGTATACATGTGGTAATCAAATTTTATTTATATAACATGTCGATGTTCCGTCAACGCAGTTGATCATGATTTGGGAAAATTACTGCGCATTGAACAGCTTAACGGCATGCTAGTTAATTTTATTTGAGCACCAGTCTCTCGGCTGACCATTACCCTCAAGCCACACATCACAGAAGAAAGATTAAGTTTGAATAACAAACTTTTTCCCAAATGTCTGCATGTGCAAATGCTTCGCGAATAACAGTCGACATGGTTGCTTGTCTTTGTTGGTTTATTGTGTCGAGTCAATGTTACAATAACTCTGTAATGGTTGTGCAACTGTGACAATGTGCAGGTTTAGATCTCGTCAGATTAAGTTCAAATGTCATGATCACCAACCTGGCTTTTTCCGGAACTATATTGTATCGCCTATACCTGTATGCCCGAATTTGGCACTTGGTAGTGACCTCCTACGGTTGACGATACACGTAGCCTGGGGCATAAATTAGGAATAGGCCTATATCGGAACGGAGTTTGTGTTATGGCAGACAGGTCCATTGGTCGGTGTGTTATATATAGCCAGATCAATAACATGCATGTGTATGCACGGAATGTGATGCAACTTATCATAACTAAGTGTACTGCTCAAATCAATTCGTTGTTCCAATACTCTTAATAAGTTAATTGGGCATACCGGGAATGGCAGGATTGTTAACATTGGAGCTGAACTTATCGGAATTGCATTGGGCGGTGGTCGTGCCCTGATCCTGCATGTTAAAAGTATATCATTCGCCTTTGCCAGCAAAATATTGGTACGGCCAAATCCGTCCAGCCATACCCAGAATTACGCCTTTGGTAGTAACCCTTGGGTCTGTGCGCGTCAAACTATACAGAAATGTATCCACTTGTTTTTATGGTGATTATCCACGTCCCAGTAGTAGCCTTGGGTCTGTGTGGGTCAGACATTACATCGATTTTTAGTATCGTGTACAGCTTTCTCTGTGTCCCGGTAGTAACGCATATATCCGGGGCGATTTTAATCAATTGATATTAAGTTGGACGACATGTCCTCATTCGATAAATGCTTACCATTCGGCTGCAGCCTATCGTGTGTACCATATTTCTTGTCTGTGTGCTGCTATGGGCATCCGTATTGCTCATTCAAATAAACGGCCGCCCCCACAACGAAGCTCTGCTACCTTGGTCTCGAACTTGATGTGTTCGCTGTCGCGGTGTGTTTCCCTGCCAAGAAGCTCGCAGCTATTCAGTCCACAAATCTCTCTGGCTTTGCACCGCACAAACTCTGTGAACTGCAGTCGCTTAATATCGGCTTGCCGGTCGGTTCGTCCGGGCCCCCCCCTCTTTTTTGTTGTCGCCTGATTGTTGCCCTGTCCGGAATTTTTTTTTACGAACCGCGACTCAAATTCTGGATTAATTTTGACATGCCTGCCGCTCTGCCCCGTGACTAGTTTTTCACGTCCTTTAATGGGGCTCAGCTTCTCCCAACTGCGACCTGACAATTTCCGCATACCTGGCTGCCATCGGTCGGCAACATTGACTACCGGGCTTGCGCGACCCCACCTAGACTTACCTCATTCGGCAACTATTGCACTGGGTCCACCGCTTAACACCACCATCCACACGTCGTAGCGCTCCATTGACCTTGCCTTTGCTGCGTAACTTACTCTGCGTTCTTCCTTGCTTCTGCGCATCGCCCCATGAGATAGCCTTGTTTACATCTGCCTTTCCATTGGCGTTTTGTTTTGGTTTGTTCCGCGTGGGGGAACTGGCGGCTGTGTCGTAACAATCTCTACCGGAGCGCACCAGTTATACTTCTTTTCTGACTCGCCAGTTGGGTACCAGTCTGTGGTTTCTATTTTTAGAGCGGGGTTTTTTCTGGCAATAACATGGCGAATACCGATCAAAACTTCCAATGTACTTTGGGACCAATTCCCGCACTCATAACACATAATGCCCAACTGGAGGATCAGAGCAGCAGTTTTGTTGACAATTTTTGCAAGTTACTCGTCGACATTGCAGCAACTTAGAACTCTTGTATTTGACTTGTTGTGCCATTGTCGGCTGTGTGCTATACTATTTTGTTGAGAAACTAACCGGCGAACCACATCGCACCGTATTGTAATATAGCTCATTGCTTCTGGTGGGAATTTCCCAACTTAAGGCCAAATAATTACACAACTGTTCATCCATATTTTGTGTATTTTACACGGCAGCATGTTGCTATACTCGCTTAATATCTATCTTTAACTCGTGCATCTCCACCAACTGTGGGTACAATGTCGCCGGTGCCGTGGTCGTACCTAGTCATCCAGGGAGGTCGACCCTGCATGGAGTTTGGTGTCCTCACCGTCTTTGGGCATGCTATACAATATACATCTTCGTGTTGTCTCGTTGTGCTGCTTCGCACGCGACGCTTGGCTGCGGCATCCTAAAACTAAAAATGTGGTCCGCCCGTTCCTACCCATATTCCGTGCCTGGCTGCTGATCTACATGTCTTCCCGCTGCTACCAAGTTTGTTCTCCCTTTTTCGCGGCCTATACGACCAGGGCTGTTTCTTTCTCAGCCAGCTCAATCACGCGTACCGTCGCCCAGTTTCGGGCCGTGCTCCATCTGGCATTGCAGTTTTTCTGGTGGCGCAACATATCTGGCACATCTGGGCACCCCTTATCGTGCCATCCCACACCGGGGTCGTTGGCGGTCTGCTTTTTGTCGTCGATGCCTTCGCTCAACATCTGCTTAGTCTCGTTTCGGTAGCTATTAGATGGGTCTTGGGAGCGCCGTGACCTTCATCCGCGAATGTTGGGTTATGTCCTGCGCCGCGGGGGTCGTGGCATTCATCCCCTGCCAATTGCCGTTCTGACAAGGGCTTGTTCCATACCGATGGTAGCCATCTCTCTCTGGTCGGAAATGATATTTACTTGTACAGTCTCCAGGGTGCCTTGGAGATCTTCCTGACAACCGACCGTCTGGTGTTCCCTGTGGTTCTCATTGATGTAATTTGGGCATGGAGCTCCTGGTTTGGGGGAGTGCATGTGCACTCTATGGCGGTCCTGCAGATAGTGGTAGTGTGCGTGTCGCTATAGCCTGTACGGTAAATTGGATGTGTGGCTTATCTGTGTTAATAACAGTGTTTCTATGGACTGTACAGTCCTCTCATGCTTATCCAGAGAGTGCTCTCTGTGGTGCCTAAGTGCTTAGGCTGTATGGTAAATTGGTTGGGTGGCTTATCTGTGTTAGTATCAATAGTGTATATATGGACTGCGCAGTCCTCGTCTGCTTACTCGGAGAGTGCTCTCCGTGGTGCCTAAGTGCTTAGGCCGCTGCTTGGCCACAGGGAGTTGGGCTGTCTATTGGTCTCTCCTTCCCGTACCCGCATCGCACTTGTTGGGCCTCTTCCTGTTGGCCGTGTTTGCTTACTGCTTAGTGGCGCCTCACAGCACATCTTAGGCGTTGGCTCCGAATCGTACCGTATCTCGTCGGGCCATTCTAATAATGCCCTGCGCTGTACAGCAGTGTTCTTCAGCGTTCTCTGCATCTGCTTTTCCGACGAGCTGAGGCTCTGTTATCAATTGGTTAAGTTGCGATTGGGCTATCTGCAGGACAAGCTTGTAAATAATGTTGCATTAAAGCTGAGATCATACCCCACTCATGTGTTGTCGCAAATATCCCACGCGGTCAGAGAGTGCTCTCTGTAGTGCATAGACAATTAATACAGTAGTGGCAGGGCTGTCACTGGTGGGGGTGGGGTGTCTTGGATCTGAGTATCACATAAACTCTTTAACCAAAAAAGAAAAGAATAGAAAAGAAATGATATATTAAAAAATAAAAGAATATTTAAAAAAAACTGGAATTATTTTTTTTATTAAAATATTTTTAATTTTTTTTTTTTAAATTGTATTTAACTCCATGGTCAATTATATATATATATTGTTTAACATTTTTTGAAAATTGAAAAACTAATGCCATTACATTTCTGAAGGTTGTGCCCCCTGGCCCTTCACTCAAGTGCACTGCTTCTGCCACCCTGGCCTGGTCCCAAAAATAAAATTTACTCAAATTCTTGACAGAATCATTAATAAGAAGCATTTACTTTGGCTGTAACTGTATATATGCTGGGTATGCCTACACAATCATGTCAAATGAAATCTTGACATTTTTATAAACATTCCTTGCAGATCAGCTAGAAGTCATTAATTCCTAATCTATCATGTATTGTTCAAGTCAGGACAAATAGCATGTCTGTCATTTGCAGAATGAGGTCCCAAGAGGGTGAATTTAGTGATGCTAAAGCGGCCTAGCATCACCAAATTCACCCTCTGGAGACCTCATTCTGCTTAGGCCTCATCTTCTGGGAAGTATCTATAGTATCAAATTTACATTGTTTTTAGTTAAATTTCCCTTCTAGGAAGTTTCTATATCCCCTAATTTGCAGAAGATAAAATTCACAATTGAGGTGCCCAATGGGTGAACATCACCAACTTCAACTAGGGAACTTCAATCTTATTCTAGGTCTTCCATAGCAGTTGAGGGCCTTATCATAATGAAGTCCCCAGAGGGTGAATTTAGTGATGCTAGCCCACTGTGCGGGATAGCGTCACTAAATTCACCCTCTGGGGACCTCATTCTGCAAATGACAGACACACTATCACTATTTCAAGGCTTGATTGTATAATACATTGTGTTGCTTGAGGCCAGGCATGCACAATGTAGGAACAGACACGCTTTTTGTGATGCTATCCCGCGCAGTGGGCTAGCATCACCAAATTCACCCTCTGGAGACCTCATTCTGCTTAGGCCTCATCTTCTGGGAAGTATCTATAGTATCAAATTTACATTGTTTTTAGTTAAATTTCCCTTCTAGGAAGTTTCTATATCCCCTAATTTGCAGAAGATAAAATTCATAATTGAGGTGCCCAATGGGTGAACATCACCAACTTCAACTAGGGAACTTCAATCTTATTCTAGGTCTTCCATAGCAGTTGAGGGCCTTATCAGAATGAGGTCCCCAGAGGGTGAATTTAGTTATGCTAGCCCGCTGTGCGGGATAGCGTCACTAAATTCATCCTCTGGGGACCTCATTCTGCAAATGACAGGAACACTATCACTATTTCAAGGCTTGGTTGTATAATACATTGTGTTGCTTGAGGCCAGGCATGCACAATGTAGGAACAGACACGCTTTTTGTGATGCTACCCCTAATTTGCAGAAGATAAAATTCATAATTGAGGTGCCCAATGGGTGAATATCACCAACTTCAACTGGGGAACTTCAATCTTATTCTTATCAGATTTGTGAAAATGGGATCACAAAGTCAAATAAGGGCAGAGCCAGAGACTTAACTATTTCACTACATAGTAATTCTTAAAATATGTTTGCAAGAGCTAGTTGGCTTATATAGCATGGAATGTTCTTCCTTGACTGCAATTCAGATTTTTTTTAATGGGGTCACCTGGTCAAATAGGGGCCAAGCGAATGACAATTTCCCTCTTAATATGCTTCCTTCACAAGGACCATCAGGTCTATTTTACTGATATTTTATGATATGTATGAAGGGTTCTTTGGTGTCTGGGATTCAAATTTATTCAGATGGGGTCACCAGGTTAAATAGGGTGGGACCAGGGACATAACTATATGTCTCTATAGTAATTCTTAAAATGTCTTCTCAAGAGAGGTTGGACTATTTAGCTTACATATAGTATGGAGGAATCAGGAGGATCCTTTAGTGACTGAGATTCAGATTTGTTAAAATGAGGTCAACCTGTCAAGAAATGGCGGGCTATGGGGAGTTAACACTTTTGTGTCTAATAAAATCATTGAAATACCAAATTCATTAAAACATCTACCTTGGAACCACCTGACTGATTAGTCTGACATACATGTGCATGTATTGTGTTTTGGGTCCATGGATAATTGGGCTTCAAACATGTCTAAATGGTTTTAGAAAAAGGCGCTTGTGAGATTCGAAATTTCCAACAATTGAGAAAGTTTGAGGTGTCGGTTGTGAAATTCCAACCTAAGTCTTGGGAGTCTGGAGCCCGGTCGGGAGTGGACTTGTTGAGCTCGATGAGGGGGGGGGGGGTGATCAGTAGTGTACAGTTGGTAATTTCAAGGTGGATTTTCACCAATCTACATACTTGAAGTATCTCTAGCCACATATCCTGTTTAAATCTAATTCTTTTAAAGTGATTATGAAAAGTGCTGACTGTTGTGGTCTCCAGAGTCCCAGTCTTTGCAGTCTGGTGAGCGACCCCACAGTCATTGACTGTCTTGTTTAATTATAATTTTCAATATTTGATTTTTCCGGATGATAACTTTAGTTTGGGTCATTTTATCAGAAACATATTTGGCGTGAGTTTTCCAGACCAAAATACAAGTCAAGTTTGAGGGTTCGGTCCGAATATTTTTTACTGACATATGGCTCTTTTTGACTTAGAATTTTCAATATTTGAATGCGTTCTGTTCAACTTATACTCGGAAGTAAAGATTTGCACCAGATAATAACTCGGCCAACACATGACAGCGGGTCTTGTATTGACCTAATATTCTGCAATAAATGATAAGTATATTTCTCAGACCACAAGCTGGTGTGGGCTGTATGTAATGATAAATGAACTTCATAAAGGTACAACAAACCCTATTAACATACCTTGTTTTTTATATGTCCATTTGCCTTCAGCATCCGCTCATAATAACATTTCCAATACTACAATTTAGTGTGACTGCCATTCTTTGTGTACAGTTCATAAAAACACACCGGGCATATTTTGCCACGCCCAGCGTAGCTCTTGTTTGAATTTGAAATATTTGAGGTTTTCAGATGGTGACTTTAGTTCCGATTATTTTATTGAAATAAAAATTGTATATGGGTTTTTCAGATTGTATTACAGGTCAACTTCGAATATGGGTTCGGACCGAATATTTTTGACTACAAGTTATCACACAACAGTCATTTCAAATATTTCGACTTGGAATTTGAAATATTTGAGGTTTTCATTGGACTTAGAACGCATGCAACTCTTGGTGTCTGCATTATAACTTTTAGTTATGTTTCTTTAATCAGAGTGAAATCTGTTTTGTGGATTAATT
The DNA here is from genome assembly GCA_032622095.1 of Siphonodentalium dalli. Lineage (NCBI taxonomy): Eukaryota > Metazoa > Mollusca > Scaphopoda > Gadilida > Siphonodentaliidae > Siphonodentalium > Siphonodentalium dalli. Next base: position 25,164,230 of record CP136069.1, read on the forward strand.
AATTTTATTCCTAACACTGCCAATCTGGGAATTAGCCACCGTTTCAGGGACACAGTAATCGGCGACCTTTTATTCTATCGACAAATTAGCATTCAGATGAGTCTTTTGCGTTGAAATTGGATTACAGACAATAACACCAAGGCGGTCAGATTGCTGTGATGCGTTCATTACGATGTATCATGACGTTTCTTGTTTTCAAACGGTATAAAAGATGGAGGCTGTCTTCGAAACGAAGGAAAATTGACTTGTATTTTGTCAATAAAGTGTTAGTTGTTTTTAGCTCACCTGAGACGAAGTCTCCGGTGGAGCTATAGTCATCACTCCTCATCCGTCCGTCCATCCGTCCGTCTGTCTGGCCGTCCGTCCGTCCGTCAAGAATCATCTTCTCAAGAACCGTAAGACTGAACAGGTTCATATTTGGTGTGGATGTTCCCTAGGTGATTCACATTCAGATTTGTTTAAATGAGGTCATCCGGTCAATTAGTTCAGAAAGCAGGGCCACAACTCTATTCCTTCATAGTAATTCTTAGAACGACTACTTTTCCAGAACTATTAGGCCCAATGGGTTCATATTTGGTATGGATGTTCCCCAGGTGACTCACATTCAGATTTGTTCAAATGAGGTCACCAGGTTGATTAGTTGAGAAACCAGGGCCATAGCTCATAGTAATTCTTAGAATGACTTCTTCTCAACAAATATTGGGCTGATTTGGCTAATATTTGGTATGGATGGACATTGGGTGACTGGGGTTCAGATTTGTTCAAATGGGGTCACTGGGTCAAATAGGGGCAGAGCCAGGGACATAACTCTAAAAACAAAAAATAACATTTTTGCATTTTGACCTTGAATTTTGTTTTTAGACACATCACAACCTCATATTTCTTACCTAGATTTTTCTTAGCACATTCTTCATCTGTATGGATGAATCAAACATTTTTCATCTGATCAACACCACATTTGGTATATGAAATGTTGACACATATATACAGATCAAGTTCAAATATCGGTTTGATCCCATATATTTTAACATAGTTATTACCCGTTATAATTCACACCTCTAATTGCCAAGCCCTATGCATTTTAGAGACAACATCACACCACTGTATTATTGATGAAGCCAATTTATCACTAGGGACACTTGATAGTTTGGGGAGAGACTATTTGCTGCAGACATGTTTACCATCTGTCAAGCTTTGATTGATGCCCACTGTATTCCAGTTCTCTGTGCAATATTAAGTTAATCCACCTGTTGAAACAGGTTGTGGCATTTAGTTAAACACCTATTCTGCCTGATTCTGCAAGAATAAATAGGAAAATTCTATTGTTCATTTCCTCAAGCCTGGACATAGTGTGTCTGACATTTGCAGAATGAGGTCCCCAGAGGGTGAATTTAGTGTTGATACCCGGTACAGCAGGCTAGCATCACCAAATACACCCACAAGGGACCTAATTCTGCTTAGGTCTCATCTTCTGGGAAGTATCCTAAGTATAAAATTTAGTTTTAGTTACTTTTTTACTTTTTCCCACTGATCAGTTTCTATGTCCCCCTACTTTGCAGAAGATAAAATGCATAATTGAGGTGTTCAATGGGTGTGCATCACCAACTTCAACTGTAGAACTTCAATCCTAGGTTTCTATTGGCCGTTGAGGCCTAATCAGACAGAGGATGAATTGGTGATGCTGGCCCGCCTTTCCGAATAGTGTCATTAAATTCACCTTTTGGGGACCTTATTCTGCAAATGTCAGACACACCAAATTCAGGCTTGGCGGTTTCATATTATTTTCTTAACCACCACTTAACCAAATGAAATCATACCAGGGACATAACTCTTTTTTTTTAAAGTTGTTAAATTGAAATCTTTGCTCAATTTAAAAAAAAAAGGATGAACAAAATTCAAATTTAAAATGAAAAAGCAAAATTCTGAATTTTTTTTTTCATTTAACCTTTTATTTTTTTTAGCTCACCTGAGACGAAGTCTCCGGTGGAGCTATAGTCATCACTTCTTGTACGTCCATCCATCCATCCGTCAACAATTCTTTGAACTTCTTCTCCTCTGGAACCATAGGACCGAATGGGTTCATATTTGGTGTGGATGTTCCCTAGGCGACTCATATTCAGATTTGTTCAAATGAGGTCACTGGGTCAAATAGTTGCAAGCCAGGGCCATAACTCTTTCCCTCCATATTAATTCTTTTAAACATCTTCTCAAATACCATCTGTCCATCCGTCAACAATTCTTTAAATTTCTTCTCCTCTGGAACCGTAGGACCGAATGGGTTCATATTTGGTGTGGATGTTCCCTAGGTGACTCATATTCAGATTTGTTCAAATGAGGTCACTGGGTCAAATAGTTGCAAAGCCAGGGCCATAACTCTTTCCCTCCATATTAATTCTTTTAAACATCTCAAATACCATCAGGCCAAATGGGTTCATATTTGTTATGAAGGATCCTTGGATGACTGGGGTTCAGATCTGTTCAAATGATGTCACTGGATCAAAGTTGCGAAGCCAGGGCCATAACTCTTTCCATCCATAGTAATTCTTTTAAACCTCTTCTCAAATACCACCAGGCCAAATGGGTTTATATTTGGTATGAAGGATCCTTGGGCGACTGGGGTTCAGATTTGTTCAAATGAGGTCACTGGGTCAAATGTGGGCGGGGCCAGGGACATAACTCCAAAAAATATTTACAAAAATAATTATTGGCTCTTTACTCAAGTTCACTGCTTCTGCCACCCTGGTTTCAAAAATAATATTTACTAAAATTCTTGACAGATTATCACTAATAAGAAGCATTTACTTTGGCTCTAATTGTATGTGGGGTATGCCTACACATGTCAAGTGAAATCTGACATTTTTATAAACATTCCATGGAGATCTGTTAGAGGTCATTAATTCCCAGTTACAACAACAATCTATCATATGTATTGTTAAAATCTTTCATAAGGACATTTAACACATCCCCAATTCACTAGAACATAATTGGCAAACTTGAAAAGTGTTCTTTGAAAGAACCACCATGTCTATTTAGCTCAGATCAGTGGTGAGCAGTTGGTAATTTCGAGGTAGATATTCACCGATCTACATACACGGAGTCTCTCTAGCCACATATCCTGTTTAGATCTACTTCTTTTAAAGTGATTATGAAAAGTCCTGACTGTTGTGGCCTCCATAGTCCCAGTCTTATCAGTCTTTGCAGTCAGGTGAGCGACCCCACAGTCTTTGACTGTCTTGTTATTTTACAGGTTTGACATTATCGTAGCATTTATTTATTACAGATAGATTAATTTGCAATATTGCATTTATTGCAATATGGAACTTATTAGCGGCTATATGTGAATTAGCGCCCGTGTGAATGGCTTAACACAGACAACGACTCGTGTCTATGCAACATGCGGACCATAGCAATGTACGCAACGGACTCGTTTTAACACTGACTGGATATCTGGTCAACGATTGAATGAATAAATAACATAATTACAATTTGGCAGAGTAGAGAATATGCACACCATGATTGGGCATATAATTACCAAGTGATTACACAGTGTGTTGTATGGCCGATGTACGGAAGCGTATTCGGGACATGGTAGAAAAAAAAATTATCTCAAAATTTTGACTTTATAAACTCAAAATTTTGACTTTTTATCTCGAAATTAAGACTTTCAAACTCAAAATTTTGACTTTTTATCTCAAAATTTCGACTTTCTAAGTCAAAATTTTGACTTTAAAAACTCAAAATTTAGAATTTTTAACTCGAAATTTTGACTTTCAAACTCAATATTTTGAATTTCAAAGTCAAAATTTTGACTTTTTATCTCAATATTTTGACTTTCAAACTCAAAATTTTGACTTTCAAAGTCAAAATTTTGACTTTTTATCTCAATATTTGGACTTTCAAACTCAAAATTTTGACTTTTTAGAATTTTCTAAAAATAGAATAAGCAGTGTGATTCTATTTTTAGAAAATTCTAAAAAGTCAAAATTTTGACTTTGAAAGTAAAAATTTTGAGATAAAAAGTCAAAATTTTGACTTTGAAAGTCAAAATTTTGAGTTTATCAAGTAAAAATTTTGACTTAGAAAGTCGAAATTTTGAGATAAAAAGTCAAAATTTTGAGTTTGAAAGTCAAAATTTCGAGATAAAAAGTCAAAATTTTGAGTTTATAAAGTCAAAATTTTGAGATAAAAAGTCAAAATTTTGACTTTATTTTTGTTCTACCATGTCCCGAATACGCCTCCGTACCGATGCCATTAGTATTTAGTTAGTATTGTTAGCTCAACTTTACTTTGTAAAGTTTGAGCTATTGCCATGGCTTGGTATCCATCGTCCGTGTGTGTGTGTGCGTGATTCATCAACGATTTCCTTTAGCACGGGCTACTAATCCGAGAGCCTGCAGGGTTCTATTTGCACAATCGCGTACGAAAGGTTTGATGCCTCAGATTTGTTCCACTCCAGGAACGTTTAAAGAAATCCGATTTCTTAAGTTCCGCATTCCTGGCGTTTAGGGGCCAGAGACCACACAAAAACCCCAAAAATGACTTCTATTTGCACTTTTGAGTACAAAGCTGATTTTTATATTAGAAGTGCTCCAGCAATCACTGACCAATAATACACAATTTCTGAAATGAAATTTCCTGGCGTTTTCATTTCAGAAGGGGGTTTTTGATAGTACCCCCAAAACCCCCAAAATCACTTCTATTTGCACTTTTGAGTACAAAGCTGATTTTTATATTAATAGTGCTCCAGCAATCACTGACCAATAATACACAATTTCTGAAACGAAATTTCCTGGCGTTTTCATTTCAGAAGGGGATTTTTGGTAGTACCCCACCCCCCCCCCCCCCCCCCCAAAACCTCAAAAATCACTTCTATTTGCACTTTTGAGTACAAAGCTGATTTTTATATTAATAGTGCTCTAATCATCACTGATCGATTATACACAATTTCTGAAACGAAATACCCTGGCATTTTCATTACAGAAGGGGTTTTTTAATGTACCCCCCAAAAAACCCCGAAAATTTACTTTTATTTCCACACACTGTCGAATACAAAGCACACTTTTAAGGTGAATATAAATATACAAATCTACTGACTACAAACGTTCCCTAACTGCTGAATATGACCAAACAACTCAAATTTCCGCGCGTTTCAGGGAGGAAAATTCGTTATTTTGGATTTTGGGGTAAAATAAAAATGCAGAAAAACATGTAAGAAAATGAAAATTTTAGTCTGGGAACCATGTCGGTCAAACATGCACACCCCGCAGGATTACACTTCATTCAATTTAGTAAGGATGTCTTCTCAAACTATCTCGACGTTAAAAGGTGACAGTGTATGTTCCGGGCAATATGTCGGCCATTTCCTGGAGTATACCCCACTCAACACACACATTTACTACAAAAACCCATTGTTCTTGATTCCATTGCATATGCTTGTCATTTCATTTTGACTGAAACAAAAAATCCAAAATGGAAGACAAAATGGCAACCGGAAGTAACAAAAATAGCATTTTACGGTAACTTTCACCATAGGTACCCCAGTTGCGCCACCATACATGATGTCCAATCCTAATCCGATAATAGTAAGTCATAACCCGAGTTTTCAAAAATTACGACGAAAATGGCAATCGGAAGTCAACAATTGAAGCGTTATTTTTGTATTTCTAACTTTTTAACTCTTTAAACTAAATCTTCAGGTATCGAATAAATATAAAGCCAATAAGTAGTGGTCTATATATTACATCATACAAGTTTCCAAAACCACCAACTCGTTTCAGAATACATCAAATGAGTGTCCCAAACCACCTAACGAGTGTACCAAACAATATACTGAGTCACCTACCTAGTATCCAAAACCAATCTATGAGTATCCTAATCCATACGTCTGGTGCCTCAAATTCAAATATTGTCCCGAGTAAAGCATGATAAATAATCCACCCAATGAGTTTCCCAAACCACCAAGTAGTGCCCCAAACCATATGCAACTGTTTCCCAACCCACATAGATGGTCCCCGAGCCATGTATCTGGTGTCCAAGCCCACATAATGAGTGTCACAAGCCATCTAAATTACCCCGATTATTGTCGCAACGATTGTTCCAAACCACAGCGCATGGTAGTGCCCCAAACAATTCAACTGACGTTCCAAACTACACAGGTTTTGTCCCAAACTACTAACAACTAGTGTCTTTAACCATCCAACGAGTGATCCAAATGATACAACGAGTGGGTCAATCCATCCAGTGATTACCCCAAACCACCAAATGAGTGCCCCAAACAATCCAGCAAGTGTTCGAAAGGAAAAGAGTGTCCCATATGCATCAAAACTAGTGTCCCAGCCATCCGAGGAGAGTCCTATGTCATACAACAGGTGTCCCAAACCACCAACTTTCGTCTCAATCCATTCAACGTCCCAATCATTCCACCATCCGTGTGTACCATATGCATATCTAGTGTCCAAAACCACCCAATTGGAGTCTCAAATTTTCCAATGGGTGGCACAAACAATTAAGTAGTGCCCCATACCATATGCACCTGATTCCCGACCTGCACAGATAGTCCTCCAAACCATGCGTCTGGTGTCCTACCCCCGCACAATGAGTATCACAAGCCATCCAAGGAGTTTCTCAATTCACCCGATCAGTGTCGCAACCCTGCAACGATTGTTCAAAACCACAGTGCATGGTAGTGCCCCAAACAATGCAACTGGTGTCCCTAACCACATAGGGTTTGTTCCAAACTACCAAAATGAGCGTCCCTAACCATCAAACGAGTGCTCCAAATCATACGAGTGGGTCAATCCATCCAATGATTGCCCCAAACCACACAATGAGTGTCCCAAACTACCCAGCGAGTGTTCGAACGGAAAAGTGTGTCTAATATGTACCCAATACCTCACAACCAGAGTATCACGTCATCCGGGGAGAGTCCTATGTCATATAACAGGTGTCTCAAACCACAAAAAGTCGTGTCAATCCATTCAATGGCCCAACCATTGAAAAAATTGGACAAATTTGCCCAACCATTGAAAAAATTGGACAAATTAGTGCCCCATTCAACCACACGTGTGTCCCATATCCACGTCGAGTGTCCAAAACAACAAAACTGGTGTCTCAAACCATGCAATGGTGTCACAAACGACCCAGCGAGTGACCCAAACCATAAAACTAGTATCACAAACCAGCCATTGAGTTCCCAATCCATCCAAATGGGTCACAAACCATCTACTAACTTGCATCTCAATACATACAAACAAGTAACAAGTGTACAAAAACCTTCACCGAGTATTTAACCCTTTCATGATGCATGGGTGATGTGCTGATACAGCATTAATGACCCTATGCCATGCATTCTCCCATATATGGGAGTCTCACATAGGGAGTCTTGCATATGTTATGAGAATTCCGTGGCTCACGTGGCCAAGGTAAGTATTGTTAGGCCAATGCATTTTCTTATATATGCGATATGCCACAGGATTTTCGCAAAATTTCAAGAAGCTACAGTTATTAAAGGGTTAAGACCATCAAATGAGTGTTCCAAACCACCCAACGGGTATACAAATCAAGAAACACTCGCTGGGTTGTTTGAGATATTCGATGGACGATTTTGTATAATAGTTGGGACAGTCATTCGATGGTGTGGGACATTCTGCATGGGGTGGTATTAGACACCAGGCAGATGTTTTTAGACATCCTTCGTCTTGGTGGTTTGAGGCAATCTCATGTTGCATGGGACGGCCATTGGATGGGTATGAACACCCATTGATTGGTTTTATTGGACACACATGGGATGGTGTGGGGTTCTCAATTGGTGGTTTGAGATGCTCGTTTTGAGGTTTGGGACACCACGTGCATGATTTGGGACATTCTCTGGACGATATATGTTGTCAATCGTTGGATGGTTTGTATTACTCATTAGGACGTGTTTGGATACCATTCGGATGGTTTGCGACACTAGTTGGGTCGATTGGGATGCGTATTGGGTGGTTCGGGGCACTGGTTGGCAATTGGGGATGACCGTTCTATGGACTGTGTTGGTTAGGTATACTATATTAATTAAGATGGTGGTTTGAGACCCCCGATGCATGGACTTAAGCTCCTTAGATGACTTGGGACACTCGTTAAGTGGTTTTGGACACTCATTGGATATATGTTTGGATACAAGTTTGTTGGCTTTTGACACTCATCTCATGGCATATATGGCTATTGGCAATAAGTTATATGAGAAGATTTAGTTACAATTTAAATCAATGAAAATATTTCTATTTTCGATGCCATGGAAATAGTCTGGTGAACTTTAGCCAAACTTTCCCAATTTTACTGCTGCCAGTCGCCATTTTGTCCCTATTTTGGATATTGACTCCATCGTTTCTGCTAAAATTGGCACTAATGGTTCATATCTGCCATCTTATTGGCATTCAGCATTCATTATACTGGTGAGTTCACTTCCCTTCTGGGGCATTGCAATATTAATTTATTTTTCTTCGAAATTGTGTTTTAAATCTATTTTAATTTGATGGACACTGAAGGGCCAAATCCTCGTGATATGGCTCATTATTATTAGATGTCAATTTACCAAAAAAAAAATTAAATTATCCGGTAAAATGAATCGAAATTTGCACAATTTGACCACTCCCGGACACTATTTTGTCTGCTATTTTGGATTTTGTAATGACAACAAAAACTATTTTATTCGGGTTTTGGTTTGGTACAAACCACCATCTCCTTAACACAGATCGCAGAACAAAAATTACCCACCCCAATAACACTTACTCCTATATAATTAAGTATGGTATGGTAAATTTTTGTTCTCGTGACCTGTGCTTCTTAAATGAAAACGCACGGAATTTCGTTTCTTAAACGAGGTTTTTATGACCAGCGATATCAGGATAACTATTGAGGAAAAACATTAAGCTTTTTGTGCAAATAAAAGTAAATTTTCGGATTTTTGGGGGTACTTTCAAAACTCCCCTTCTGAAATGAAAACGCCAGATAATTTCGTTTCAGAAATTGTGTATTGTTGATCAGTGATTGCTGGAGCACTATTAATGCAAAAATCAGCTTTGTACTCAAAAGTGCAAATATAAGTCATTTTTTAGGTTTTTGTGGGGTCTCTGGCCCCTAAACGCCAGGAATGCGGAACTTAATAAATCGGATTTCTTTGAACGTTCCGGGGGTGTAACAAAGTTGGGGCATCAAACATTTCGTACGCGATTGTGCAAATAGAACCCAGCAGGCTCCCTGACTATACAGGTCGTACCTTTGGTCTGATCATTATGAAAAAAATTGTCATGGGCGTTGACATTGCCATGATTGTAGATGGGAACGAGTCATTTTGGGGTCATTCGGCAAAAAAATCATGGCCGCCAGTGGCCATCTTGGATTTCAAAATTCAATCCATTAGCACGGTCTACAGGCCGGAGTGTTCGTCTGATCATCATGAAATTTGTCGTGGAAGTTAATATTGACATGCAGATGGGAACAAGTAATTTTGGGGTCGTTCAAAATTTCAAAATTCAATCCATTAGCACGGGCCACAGGCCATACTGTTTGTTTGATCATCATGAAATTTGTCATGGATGTTAATATTGAGATGTAGATGGGAACGAATCATTTTGGGGTCATTCGGCCGAAAAACATGGCCGCCAGCAGCCATCTTGGATTTTACTCTTTGCATGACTAAATCCTTTGACAAGGCTACAGGGCGTACCTTTAATAGGATCATCATGAAATTTGTCACGGATGTTTTATTTTGTTTTATCTACTTTTCACATAATTAGAACATATCTCTCATATTGTGAGTGTGAACAGGTGTTGTTATAGTACTATAGCATACATTGTTAATAAAGGATGATGATTTTTCCTGACAGTTTGAATTTGAGATGATTTTTTAAAATCAAGAATTTTCCACTTTTCGGTTATAAAAGCAAAAACTTAATCAAAACAGAGTTAATTTCAAGTATAATCCACATTGAGATGGTAATGCCATGGCTTCAGACAAAGATACCTTCAGGGACGTGACTAGATTGTCTCCGTTGGTGGGGGGGGGGGGGGTGTCCACACCTTAGAATTTCCAACTGCATCTGCACACCCTCCAAAGGTGCATAAATAATCCTGTTAAAAAATCTTTTGAAATTCATGGACAATTCTGCTATTGTCAATTCTGGCAGTGATACATAATTTACATAACATAACTGCATCTAGTTTTTCAACCCAAACATTTGTAAACCAGGATTTTATTGTGGCTGTAAGCGACTGATTGAAAAAGACAAAATGTGTCAGTCTGAACACTTTTCTAAACACCAATGTACCAGATTTGACTTAAGGGGTGTCCATGCCTGAGCTATGTCAGGAGGTGGAAAGTTTATAGATGGACCTACACATAAATCTGCTTAATTGTTAAGCTAGTACACCATGTGAAGGAATCCATGCTTATATGAAGATCACATCAAGCATATTAGATAACAGTACAAATGTCAAAAAGATGACTTTAATCATAGTTTTAGAAGGGAAATTTTGGGAAGAGCGTTCTCAACAAGTATACAAATTGATTGGAAATGAATAACTGCCATAAAAAGTACATGATCTCAACTAGTAAAAAGCTTGAAATTCTCGAATGGCAATTTAATTGAGTTCAATACTGCTCCAAGAACCTCAACATGTTAGGAAAATTGTGAACATCCATTTTACAAGAATTGATATAAACCTCTGGGCTGAGATGAGTTTTAGCATAACTTTAGGTCATATGTCTGTAGCCAAATTCCCAGCTTACCAGCTTACCAGCTTACCAGCTATCTCTAACACTGTACCCAGCTTACCAGCTATCTCTAACACTGTAACAATACAAAGTTACCAGCTATCTCTAACACTGTAACAATACAAAGTTACCAGCTATCTCTAACACTGTAACAATACAAAGTTACCAGCTATCTCTAACACTGTAACAATACAAAGTTACCAGCTATCTCTAACACTGTAACAATACAAAGTTACCAGCTATCTCTAACACTGTAGCAATACAAAGTTGATTGCTCCCAGTTTGTAACAGTGATGTAATCATGTAACAGTGCATTGTAATGGCTTCTCACAATCAGGTTATTCAAAAGTTCATCCCCATGATGACTAACTTTAGTTAGTCATAATGACTACAGCAGAAAATTAGGTACAATGATCAGGGTGATGTTATTCATAAAGCCCCTGAATGACTAAGAAATGTTTTGTCAAAACGACTGATTGGGTCATTGATTAGACTATAATTGGTATGGTCAAAATGACCATTGACTCATAATGACTATCTTTCTTTTTTTAGTCGAGTTTTTCAAAAACTCGACTTATGGTTTGACGAGGGACGGTGGGCGGGCGGGCGGCGGGTGGGCGGACATAAAGAATGCCTTATAACTTTGACATTTGTGAACGGATTCAAACTATTTTTGGTATGGCAGTTGCTTCCAATGACTATTTACTGCCTGCAGAAGATGGGTCACGCAAATATTAACCAATTTCAACAATATTTGGTATATGAGACTCTTGCAACAATATCTCGGACGAGTTCGAAAACCAGGTTTGTCCGGAGTTATGGGTCTTAGTTTGTCTATTTTTAGCAATTTTATCACCGTTAGCGCGATAACTCGATGAAATATTAACCGATTTAAACAATATTTGGTATATGAGTCTATATTGCAACAATATCTCGGAAGAGTTCGAAAACCTGGTTTGTCCGAGAAAAAACATCCGGAGTTATGGGTCTTAGTTTGTCTATTTTAATCACAATTTTATCACCGTTAGTGCGATAACTCAATAAAATATTAACGGACCCCTTTTTTTTTGTGAATTGGACGTTGAAAAAGTAACTTGGTGGACATTTTGTGCATATAATTTCAATACATTGTATTCAGCCAGATAATATATCCAGAATCATAGACCGAGTTGAAAGCAGGACAAGCTGTCAATCAATTATCTAAAACACAGATTCCAAAACTGGTCTGTTGAAAGGTATAGCCATAGTTTGATCTGTGTCTGTTAAATTGGTTCATTTCCTATATGTGTCGTGTCTACAAATAAGAACCTTTTATCAAAATAATGTAGCCTTTGGTGTTGGTGTGGGGTTATGATATATATGCCATTATATCCTCCCATTACATTCATTCTATAAGCGAGATCACTGGGTCACGGCCGTATATGATTCATCCAGCTCCGTTCGGATGGTTTCAGAGATTCTACCAGCCCCGGTTCCTAATTTTAGTCACAGGCCAGGCCCTGGGGAAAATTACTAAAATACCAATATAGACTATACCAATTATAGTCTATATTGGTATTTTAGTAATTTTCCCCAGGGGCCTGTGGTTTTAGTGCCACTGTTCAATGTTTTGGAGTACGTAGCATTATGGAGCTTTTGAATTATTCATGACTTCCTTATATGAAATGCTACTCCAAAACTTTGACCTGTAGCACTAAAACCACGGAACCGGACCTGGTGGATCCAAACTCAAACTGAAGTGATTTTATTTGATGATCAATTTATAGATTACAATATGGTAATGGGGCTCTGTGGAAGCCATGGCTTATGGGTCAGAGCCCTATAATAATATAATAATTATAATATAGACATAAACTACATGTGGGTGCAAGTGCAAGAGGAGAAGAACGGTTCAGAGAGAGAGAAAGAGATGTGGGTTGGGGAGGGGTGGGGGTGGGGTGGTAAATGGTGTGCATAATATGTTGAAGATATGCTCATAAGCAATAGAACTATATGTTACTTGATTTCATGAAACATTATTATTTCAATTTAATGAATGTGTAAGGATGTGACTGAATCACCAGTGGAGCTCAGTTGATTTGGGCTAAGAATGTGGAAGTTTGTTTGTTTTTTATTCTTTGATGAATTTGAATAATATAGAAGGTCATTAACACATATGGATCATTTATGATAATAGTCATTGATAAAGTGATCTTTTAGATATTGGGGTAGTCAATACATGTTTCAATGCGTAATCTGCAATCTTCAGGGAGGCTATTCCATAATGCTCGGGCGTTTTTTGAGGGTTTGGTCCTTTTAAATTCATGATATAGATTACCTTTTGATTTTGAGCGAGTATTATGGCTATGTATATCTGCTAGGTTTGTGAATAATTTTGATAAGGAATCAGGTAGTGCATGTGTATGGTAGTCATGCAGTATTCTAATTAGCTGCATGTTCCCAATGTCATCAAGCATTAGTAGTTTGGCTTGTCTGCAATATATGGAAATATTACTAGTACCATTTGAGATAATTTTTAGGGCATTCTCCTGTAATTTTCTGATTTTAGTAAGATTTTTTTTGGTTGACGAGCTCCAGATTGCATTACAGTAGGTCAGGTAGGGTATAATTAATGATAGATACACGGTTTTCAATGTAGCAGTAGGAACAAAGTCACTGATTTTTCTCAGAATTCCAACATTACTGGAAAGTTTAGAGCATATTAAACTTATGTGTTTATCCCAAGATAGATTGTCTTCAATAGTGACACCTACAAATTTTGTATTCATCACTCTGTTGATGTTCTTGTCATTTATATTAAGTGTTGGTAATACTTCAGGTAGTGGACAGTTAGTGAAGAGCATATAATTTGTTTTATCAATGTTCAATGACAATTTGTTAGCAGCGAACCACTGACTCATATAGTCCATTTCAATGTTAATTCTGTCAAATAGGTTGTGGATATCTTTATCAGAACAAAATGCATTTGTGTCGTCAGCAAAAAGAATCAGTTTGACATCTTTACATACACTATAGGTAGGTCATTCATGTAGATTAGAAATAGGAGAAGCCCTAAGATTTAGCCTTGTGGGACACCGCATGTAATTTCATTGAGTTCTGATATGTGACCATCATATTGGACACATTGTTTTCTATATGTAAGATAATCATGAAACCATTTCAGTGCAACCCCACGACATCCATAATTCTCTATTTTTTTTTAGCATTATACTGTGATTAATTGTATCAAATGCCTTAGACAAATCGAGAAACACCCCAATTGTGTGCTCGCGATTGTCTAGGGCACCAGTTATTTTTTCTATGAGGTCAGTCAGTGCTAGAATTGTGGAATGATTCTTTCTAAATCCATATTGGCCACTGTATAAAATCTTATGTTTCTCCAAGTACTTAATTAGCCGAAATGGCCGCGAGTTAGTGACAGGGCGTATTAGATTTAAGCCGTTTCACACTTGTCTGTTTTCCGGATCGTTTTAATCATAGATAATATCGTTGGACCTTTCTCACATGTCAGTAAAACGTATCCTGTAATTTCATTTATTAGCTCGGACTAAAGATGGTCCGTTTCTCGATAAATTAACGAATATTGGGAAAATTCTGCGTGACGTCTTTTTGTGTGATACCCCCATAATAGTACACATGTTTTTATCTTTTAAATATTATTCTTAAAACTCCAAAAAGGGAAAGAGAATGATCTCAATTGCATCGAGGATCTTATCCGTAGTGTCAGGAAATAGTTCACCTGTATATGGCCCGAATCATAGAAGTCATCACGACGCACAGGACTGCCTGAATTCCTGAGGGGAATTAAACAACATGGTTGGAAAATGAACTCCACCGTATAGCGAGCGGTAAGTCAATGTTTATACAAATTTGCAAGGAATGACAGAAACCCCCCTCTCCCAAATCACGTGGTTTCGAGTTGATGAGTATCACGAATTTAAAATGACCGAGGTGATCTAAAGCGCGACCAGAAGCGAGGAAAAAAGGTAATAAACTAAGATATATGACATATTACATATATATATATATAGTATTTGGACAGCTACGAGCAGATGCTATACTATTTTTCAAACAAGCTGATGCCTCATTTATGTCCATATTCACATTTGTTTGTTCTGACATTCTGACCATGCAAAGTTGTCAGTCGGAGGATTTTCCTTGATGTGTGGACTGGTGTATTCCACGCACCTCCGACTCGCAACTTTGGTCAGAATGTTATAGAAAACCAATGAGTATTACCGAACAAATAAAGTGTCAACTTGTTTCAAAAATAAACCAGCATATATGCTCGTAACAGTCAAACTGCTATGTTTTGGGTCAGTTCCTTGTATATTATATGATTTTGTGCGTTTGCTCATTTTGAATGCGTGGTACTCACCAACATCGAAACCACGTGATTCCCCACCTTGGGTAACGCATATCCGTTGTTGGACATAAACTGGCGGGAAACGGGAATTGGACGTGTGTGAAAGGAACCAACGGACCGTTTCTAGAAGCGCATCCGGAAAACGGACAAGTGTTAAAGCGGCTTAAACAGAATTGCGATGCAATGGAAATTGAACATTTAACAATGAATATTAAACATCATGCAGTGTTGCTCTTCGTGTAATTTAGTCAATATGACTAAGGCCAGCGTTAGTCACAATGACTCGCTGAAAGGTGCGCGGGGTTTGTCAAAGTAACCCAATTTTGTTCTCATTCTATTAACTCATTGATATATTATACCTGCGTTATTTTTTATTTCAAGGTTATGAAGTTCCCCATCAGAACTTCAAAAAGTTCCCAGGGTTTAAAGGGATACAGTACTCAACTGCTGTTGTTGGTTTCTATAGTCTGAGTCGTAACATAAGGTAACCAGATTTCGATTATTTGAAAGTCTGCGGAGTACGAAGTAATGTTACGGATGGCAGATTAGTCGGAATGCGAAAAACAAATTGTCGTTGTCGAGTAATTTGTGTTCAGTTTTCAAGCAAATGTATCAAATAAATGTTATATTATATGCACACTAGTCACTTATACTCATTTAAGTTATTGTATAGTCACTAGTTAGTGAGTGGCTTGAGTTTACGCCCCGTATCAACATAATTTTTTTACACGATCATGCGTACCACGCGTTTCCCAATCCACTATCCGTTAATTAATTTGATTACGTCTTGTACACGGAAATTCGTAATTTAATTTATGACTCCAGCCATAAATAAAATTTGTATCAAATTATTAACTTTGATATTTTAAGATAACCTATTAACCTGAACGTTTATACAGAATACATCTTCGACTCAAATTACTTATTTTTCTATATATTATCGATATTAGATCGTTGTTATTTACCGGGAATTTATTGAAAATGGCGTACAGTACCCCTTTAAACTAGACTATGGAATATGATCTCTACGGGCGTAGCCAGAGTAGAGCTTCGCGGCATAATCTAGAATTGATTATCTCATAGTGTTGATCAACGGCCTAAACGTAATTTTGCTGACACGCTATTGGCAGCCCTTTCATGGCGTGGGAATTGACAATGCTTCATATATAACCATACCGTGCCATTGGATCGAATTAAGTAACGCCCATCATAGTTGAATAATAACGCACAGAGGTGACACCCATCAATATATGAAAAGTGATACAGCATCATTCCGATATCAGACGTGCAGCGGAGTTTATCGGGTGTCATTATTCGTCCAACATTAATTTTGCCGCGCCGATCTTCAGAGACCAGCACACATTTTGCTTGAGCCGACTGAAACTCGGATCTAACCTGCACTCGGGACCAACATACATTCGGCTTGAGTCGACTGAAACGCGGATCTAACCTGCACTCGGGATCAACATACTTACTGGTTGAGCCGATTGAAACGCGGATCAAACCTGCATTCGGGACAAACATACATACTGCTTGAGTCGACTGAAACGCGGATCTAACCTGCACTCTGGACCAACATACATACTGCTTGAGCCGACTGAAACGCGGATCTAACCTGCACTCTGGACCAACATACATTCGGCTTGAGTCGACTGAAACGCGGATCTAACCGATACTCGGTTATAGAACTAACAACCTCCCGTTAGGCCCGTTCCAAACGACGGATTTTTGTCGACTCGAATCTAATTGTATTAAATCCGTCGGTGATGCGCCTGCGGTCAATTTTGTTTCAGACGGACGCATCTTTGTCGCGTCGAATCTAATACATCGGTCGATTTATTTAAAGGTGCACTCCATGTTACCTTCACAAAATGGTCACGCGTAGATATAGAGGCCTATATATACCGGTATGTTATACATATATATATACTAAAATACAGTATAAATTATGTATAAATATATGCGCGATTGCAGCGCGAATATATGTGCATATGTATATGAGGATGTATATAGTACATATAGTTATATAATATAATATAATATAATAGGCGCTACAAATAAATGTTAGATCGTGCAACCAATTGCCATATATTTGTATACCATGCATGTAAATACAGGTATACAATAATTAGTATAAATCAGAGACTAGCACCCCTACCCTTATAATAAGGAATACCGGAATATATGAATTATTATAAATAAGATCAGTGATACCACCCCTACCCCTTATAATGAGGAATACCGGAATATATTAATTATATATTATAAATCATAGGCTACCACCTATATATCCTTTATAATAAGGAATACCGGTATCTATGAATTATTATAAATCATAGGCTACCATCCCTACCCCTCATAATAAGTAATACCGGTTTATGTGAATTATTATAAATCTGAGGCTACCACCCCTACCCCTTATAATAAGGAATACCGGTATTTATAAATTATTATAAATCATAGGCTACCACTCTGCCCCTTATAACAAGTAATACCTGAATATATGAATTATTATAAATAAGAGGTTACTACCCCTTTACCCCTCATAATAAGTAATATCGGTATATATGAATTATTATAAATCAGTAGTACCACCTCTGCCCCTTATAATAAGTAATACCGCTAAATATTAATTATTATACATCAGAGACTACCACCCCTATTCCTTACAATAAGGAATATCGGTCTATATGAATTATTATAAATCAGTTGCTACAACCCCTACCCCTTATACCGGTATATATGGATTATTCTAAAACATTGATACTATATCCACTATAAGATGTGAGTCAGTGACATGCCATGTTCGTTGAGGAATCAAACTACCAAAATAATTACAATTTGCACAATGTTACCCAAGCAATGCTTATAGATATATCTTTCTTTATGACAAAGAGAGCGTGCGACAAATGACGTCATGTGGGTATTTCCTCAGATAAGGGGAGCCCCCTCATTATTATACCATTATCATATCATTATCATATCATTTGCATTCGTTCTTCGGCAACTTTCGGCTCTTCTCGTCACATGTATTAGATTCGAGTCGTCAAAAATCCGTCGTTTGAAACCAAGACGGATTTCAGACGCATCACCGACGAAGATTCGTCTGAATTGGACGGAGATTCGTCTGTGATGCGTCTGACACGGATCTAATTGTTTCAAACGTCGCATTTTTGACGCATTTAATACAATTGTGGGTCTGGTATTAGATTCGAGTCGACAAAAATCCGTCGTTTGGAACGGGCCTTACAGCAATCCGCGGAAATCAATCCAGACAACAATTATTCCCAGCTAAGGAGAAAGAACACAAACTTGTGTATTTCTATACTTTATGTAAGTTGCACTTTATTTATATTTGTCCATGCCTGGCGACAGTCAGTTGGGGGGGGGGGGGGGGCACGCCCCAAATTTAATTTGGACAAACAGTTTAAAGGGACCGGCAGCCTTCGTTGTTTGTTATAATTTAGAAATATAATTTATCAAATTATGATGATTTCCTCAAGAATATACTAATAGTATATCATAATGATGATATGAATGCATTATTATTCACAAAACACGCTTTGTGTCAGAGGAAATATAGGTCGAGTGTTGTTTAGTTTTTCACAAAAAGCGCAGTGAATTGTTCATAAACAATTAACTCATCACGCATCCATTACACCCACCTTTCTGTCAATACAGTTCTTTTTCTGGTAAAAAGCTACGCATTTTTTTTTAGCTCAACTTTACTTGTAAAGTTTGAGCTATTGCCGTGTGTTGGCGTCCGTTGTCCGTGCTGACATGCGTGCGTCTGTCAATAATTTCCTTTGGTTCGCCCTACAGGCCGCAGCCCTCATCCGATCAACACCAAACTGCGTAAGGATCTTCGGGGTTACCTCTAGATGGGAGTCATCGATTCCCCCACCCCGAAATTCGCTAAACATGTGGCCGCCACCAGCCATTCTTGATTTAAATTTTGAAACCACTGGCACACACTGCAGCCCGCATTTATTGGAGAAATGTTTTAAAATTTTACAGGCGTGTTTAGGATCAGCTCCAGGTGGGGGCTATATAAATTGAACGATTTTCGATTAAAAACATGGCCGCCGGCAGCCATCTTGAATTTTACTCTTTGCATGACTAAATCCTTTGGTACACCATACAGACCACATCCCTCATCTATAGTCGCCACACCGAACTTCTTATGGGTTTTCGGGGTGACCTCTAGATTGGACCCATCGATTATTTCCGATATTCGTTAAAAAAAACATTGCAGGCATGATTAGGATCACCTCTATATGAGAGCTATCGAATTTGGACGATTTTCTATTAACATCTTCGCTGCTATGACCATCGATCTATATTTAATATACGTCGATGCTATGACGTCCGTAACTATTATGGACATAAAAGTGCACGTCGTGTGCTATATGGTCCGGACATACTTCAGCACACTAGCAGTAGGCCATTATTCATAACTGGAATTCAGAGATTGGTTCATCGGAATAACCGTATCTCGAAGTTTCAAACAGTGTATGATGTTCCACGATTGTGAACGACATTAGCACGCTGGTCATCCTATAATACCCGCTGCGGGCAAATATGAGTAAACCCCGTTGCGGGCACGAGCGAAGAGTACAAATAGGTTTGTTTTGAGGGAATTTTTTTTTATTAATTGTTTTTCTTCGGACACAATTCCGGATCCACGAGGTGCATGGTGAACCCAGCATCAACCAAATGTTATCATGCAGTTCGACGAATAAATCTCCATAAAGTGACGAAATGCTCGATGAACTGTGAGAATAATCTTCCATGTTTCAATTTTATGTGTTTTCAGCTCCAAGATGAGTGCGTGGTGATAAATTTGGACAACGTTGTCAACGTTCCATTGATACAAATAATTTAGGAAACTAAATCTACATTCATATTGGAATTTGCTGCATTTAAGTCAGGGGGGGGGGGGAGGGAGTCGGAAAAAATTTCCAGGCACGTATGATGGGGTGGGTGGGGGTAGGTGTCTCTTGGGTCCAAAAAACAGTTTTTTCCATATGCCAAATTTTTTTCTCCATTCCTGCTATTGAGTCTTATTTTGATGTGTTTTGAACAGAAACAGGTCATATATAGTTAATACTAATGCTATACTACATATAGAGGTTATCAGAAGTTGGATCAGTTGCACAATGGCCAACAATAACCCAAATTCAACTTGATAGAACTAGACACTGCGCTATTGGAAAAATAAAATCAGGATTCCATCTACTGATACAACAAAATAAGAATAACTATGCAGAACTCAGCTGAAAATAAGCAATAAAATGAAAGCACACTTGACCATATGTGACATGGAAATAAAGATATAATAAATAATGGAATAAAATAGATTTTTGACAACGTAAAACATAAAATCTTAACAAATAAATTGAAGGCCAGCCGGGCCAGCTTGAACAATTTCACATTGTTTTCCATGTTAATGTGGATCAGCTTGTAATGTTAATCACAGTAACGAAGATTTTATCGTCACTGATATCGTGAGCAAAAAAGAAGTGAAATTGGGCTATCCATCCATATTATTCCCAATTATTACGAAGCCTATTACTTCAGGCAGTGGCTTCCAGCCTGCCATTACACGCTATAACATGTTTCCTCAGTTCTGGTTTCTGAGATGCCCCAAGAAGAGTCACGCATGTATATCATGGTTATGTTTGGTATTAGCATTATTCTTCAAACTGGGATGAACAGTTGTCAGTTGTATTTCCACATGTTTTGATAAACAATTTGATTCCAGCAATACAGTAATGCCCTAATTAAACGACTCCATAACCACAGCAGAATAATGGGTAATTTTTCAGGATTTAGTCGGAAATTAAAATTAAATTACCCATTATTCTGCTGTGGTTATGGAGTCGATTAATTAGGGCATTACTGTATATCACATAGCAAATATCAAAATATCAAATAATCTGAAATTTGTTGTACCGGTACCATGTATTCTGTAGAATACTCAAATGTGATTATGTGACTAGATCATGTGACTATATATTATGAAAATGAATGTTAATAAAAACCTTGGCACTCTGCCTATATATCCCTAGAAATGTGATTATGTTGACACATTTCTTGATTAATGACACTTATATGATAAATTCAAATAGTATAGTTATCTCATTATGCACTGTTCTATTCAAATATCGCGCAATAAATTATGATAATGCAGGATAATCAGCTATTTGGTTGCTCAATTGATAATTTTTCTCAATTTTAAGGGGGGTGGGTGTCCAAAACTGACCGGAAAATAACTTCCTGAAATTGAAAAAAAAGGGTGGGTGTCCAAAATTGCCTGGAAAAAAAGGCCAGCAACGGAAGAAATTGGGTGGGTGGGTCCCCCGTGGCCAGGTGGGGGGGGGGGGGGGGGGGGGGGGGGTCAGGAAAAAAAATTACGGATACAAGGTGGAAATTTTGTGTTTTTCAGTTTTGGGGACCCACCACCCCGGGAGCGTAAGTTTTTTCCACCCAGGTCTGGGACACCCACCCGGGACCGTAAGTTTTTTCCACCCAGGTCTGGGACACCCACCCCCAAAATTGATGAAAATCATGTAAATTGTACTAAATAATGTGTTGTTGGCAGGGTAAGTGTCTCTCATTGTGTCTGCACCAGAACTGAGAGAACGCTGATCAAGTACACCCACAAAAAATAAACAAACAAAGCACGTGGCTGAAAAATATGCCAACAAAACCTTTAAAAACCCAAATATTTATGGTTATAAAGGTAAAATACCAACTTTAACAGGATAGTTGTGTCGCTTATTAGCAATAGGTTAAAATGTGTGTATGTGTAAAGTAAAAACACCATCAATTTGATTAAATAAACACAGTTCCAATCCTCTCCCAGTGGCGGATCCAGGAAATTTGAAAATGGGGTAGCATCATCCGAGCCGCGAAGCAGCGAGTGGGGAAGAGCAGGAGAGGGGGGGGGGGGGGTCTAACCCCCTTCTCGTAAGTGGGGGTCCGGGGAAATTTGTCGTATACTACATTCAAAACGACGTGTTTTCCTGTGTTCTGGACCAAGTAATATATTGCTTTATATTAGGCCTATATATGGAACGGGTAACAATAACCTTCAGTGCAATTACGGTATACTATGGAAGGTCAGTGATGAAAGATCAAAGCTTCTTTGAACAGTGAACTTATCTTCTGAAAGTCTGTGCAAATGTGAATTATCTGGGCGGCATGGTGATTTTGGCGTGCCGGACATGCACATGGAATACGATGCTAATACGATTTGTTAATACGATTTGTAAAATGATAGCAGATGTGTTAGTTGACTCTGCATGCTCCACAGTTGGTGTTAAAAATATAATCACGACTGAGCAGCAGAGGGATGGGGATCGAGGGAGATACTGTAAGTCTTGGTTTGATTCTGAGTGTAGACAGAAACGTAAACAATTTAACGATGCTAAACTAAACTATAAAACAGTCAGGTCTCAAGAGAATAAGTAAAATCTGAAAGATTTAAGTTTAGAGTATAGAAAGACAATGGATCGAAAAATAAAAGGAGAACGGCTACAAACAGTTGACGAGCTGAAGTCACTATGTCGCTCTTCTAGCAAACAATTTTGGGGAAGACTTAAATGTCTTTCTGGGACTCACAATCACGCAGAGAAACAAAAATGCAAAGTAGATATAAATTCTTTTTATGAACATTTTAAATCTCTCAATGAAGGCGAAGGGATAAATCTCAATGAGCAAATTGCCGACATTTATGAGAGGGATTTCTCGTCCGAACTTAATTCGCCGATTTCGGAGGACGAGGTGAAGTCTGCGACAAATAGACTGAAAAACGACAAAAGCCCAGGGATAGATCTATAGTTAGAAACGAATATATAAAATGTTCTACCAATATTTGTATCAATATTTATTGCAGAATATTTAACATAATATTGGACTCTGGGATATTCCCAGAAGACTGGGCAATTGGTATGATAAAACCGCTTTATAAGAAAACTGGAGATCCGGGAAATCCAGAATCTTACAGAGGTATAACATTACTAAGTTGTCTAGCTAAAGTTTTCACATCAATTTTAAATACCCGATTAACGATATATGCTGAAAAAAATACCACAATAGACAACAATCAAATAGGATTCAGGATGAAACATTCCACAATTGACAATATTTTCATATTGAAAAATATCATTGATATTTATTTTGCGAGCGGAAAGAAATTATATTGTACATTTGTTGACTTTCGCAAAGCTTTCGACACGGTATGGAGGGATGCACTTTGGATAAAAATGTTGCAAAATGATCTTAATGGGAAGATATTCAGAGTCATTGAAAACTTTTATAGCAAAATAAAATCCTGTGTCAAGGAAAGTGATATAAAGTCGAACTATTTCACGAGCAATATTGGGATTATTGGCTTGTTTCAAGGTGAATTAATGTCACCATTTTTGTTTTCGTTGTATATCAACGACCTTCAGAAATTCCTAGAAGATTGTGCAATAAATAGCCTTAAAAATTTGGATGAAATTATGTTAAAAAACATAGGGTGCTATGTAAAATTATTATGCTTGTTATATGCCTGATACTGTAATACTCACAGAAAATGAAGGAGATATGACACGCGCACTCCGGGCATTTGAAGATTATTCAGACGCATGGAAATTACATGTCAATATTAATAAATCTAAAGTTACTATATTCTGCAAACAATTCCCAAAAAATCCACCAAAATTCTCCTTCAATTAAAATTTCCTTGAAACCGTCAAGGAATTTAAGTATCTTGGAGTGAAGTTCTTTTTTAATGGTCGGTTCTGTAGAGCCATAAACAGAAATAAAGAGGTTGCGATAAAAGCCATGTACGGCCTTTTTGATAAGACCAGAAAATTAGACCTCCCAATTGATATCATGCTGATACTCTTCGAACATAATATCGCTCCAATTTTGTTATATGGGAGCGAAGTGTGGGGATTCGAACTAATCAAAGACATAGAATATGTTCACTTGAAATTCTGTAAAATATTACTGGGAATGAAATCAAGCACGCCAAGTTATATGGTTTATGGTGAGTTGGGGAGATACCCGATGAATATTGCTATTAAATGCAGAAATATTTCTTATTGGTCTAAGTTAGTTTCACAAGAGGGGTCTATATTAGCGAAAGACATATATAAACTTGTGTTCGCATGCAGTGACACAGATTCATTCGCGGGAAAGATAAGATGGATAGAAAATATTAGATGTATAATGAATGAAAGTGGTTTAAGTGAAACATTCACCGCACAAACACCCTTGTCGAAATCGGAAATAAGGAAAGTTAAAACAGTTTTGATTGAACAGTTTGAAGACAGTTGGCGAATTGAAATAGGGAATTCATCTCGGGGTTTACTATATCGACAAATTAAACCAAAATTGAATTTTAGTAAATACCTCACTGAGTTACCGCGAACATTATCTGAGTATCTTGTTAAGATTAGAACAGCTAACCACAGACTATCTATAGAGTCAGGACGATGGCATGACCAGGTTAAAGAGAAAAGAATATGCAGGGCATGTAGGGAAGGACTAGGGGATGAATACCACCATGTGTTAATTTGTAAAGAATTTCAAACTCTGAGGGCTAAATATATACCTTCGTACCACTGGGAGTCGCCTAACCTGACAAAATTTTGTGGGCTAGTAACAGTGGAAAATATGAGCCTCCTTAAGAAAGTATGTATTTTTCTAAAGTTATCGCTAAGAAATTACCCCATGTAATACACACAATCGATGCCAAATATACATGATACAGCTTCATGCAAAGGGGAAAACCCAGCTTGACAAAATTGACTAAATCGGACGGCATTTTATGACACCACAAAAGGCGAATGAGCGTGGCCAAAAAAACAAACAAACAAACAAATAAACAAAACAAATAATATAATATAGGCAAATCGGGGGTCACTTCTTGTATATATCTATTTGTATTATATATATGTAAATATGTTTTGTTCATGTACTAATGCACTTATGTTCTGTATTGATTTGCAGCTAAGGCATAATAAACTTATCAAACTCAATAAGCCCCCGGAATCACCGGGTGCCTATGCTTTGGGCTGGTGCATGGGAGAATATTTTGTAATTCAGAATGAATACTCGCAATCATGGCTTCTAGTCAGTACTAGTATAGAGGTGTTTCGGCTGGTAATACAATGCATCTATCCAACTTCTTAATCCCTCCATTAACCATGCTAATTTTTTCAGTTTTACTTATAATAGCCATCAGCTTCATGATACCCCATCAAAAATAAGTCATCATTACAGCCAAACGGGTGGTCAGATCACACTCCAATCACGTACTCGTTTTATTAGTATAAACACAGTTTTCACCAAAAAATATCTGACACGGATTGACACGGAACTGATTAACTAGTATTCCAATCCCCTATTCATCTACATTCTGGTTGCATCCTTAATGTTAATTAAAATATTGTATGTAAATTATTATCTGTTGTGTAAATGTTTGGATTATGAATAAATATATGTTCAGTCAATCAGCTGACTAATGACGATAAGGACACATGGAAACCGATGCTTTGAAGGACTCGTGTTAGACTTTTTTTTATTAAGCAATGGAAGATGCGTATTTGTCGTGACCTGAATATGTCTTGTTATCACACATTCGGTCCAATTAGGGTGCCACAACATGTGATGGAAGATATAACCAATTTTAAATGCCATGCATATATACCATTGGAAACGAACCAGCTATGTATTTCTATAATATAATTCGAAAATATACTATATGTATACGGTACATGTATACCATAGTAGTATGGCGTATGTGCCTTTAGATAATCTCTTTACGATGATACTGCCGCCAGTGCGTTTTATACATTGTATAACCTATAGAGTGCACTGTAGACGACTCATGTTTATCATTCATTCGTTCATTACATATAGATGGAATTGTCTAAATTTTGACTCCACTTTCAGAATTGCTATATTTCTTTTTGATAGAAATATTCAGTGTTGAAACTTCGGGCGCACAAAACTTGGTACCGGGCGAGATATTCTCCGATATAAAATGTCGCAGCAATTGTTTGCTCTGCATGGCGAAAAATAGCCCACGGATCTTCATCTCGGGATGTTGGATTCGCCCCTTGCATGGCTATACGGTCATATCGTGGAATACCAAATTGAAGTCATTTCAACCCACATTTAAAACAAACTATACGTTTGAGTAATGTAAACATGTGAACTGCTGTATTTGCATGCGCGTTAGCAATATTCAGTGCGGAATCTTCGGGCGCCCGATCCAAATGGTGCCAGGATCACCTCGCAAAAAACAAAAATCCTTGCTCTGGCGAAAATAGGGGGGCTGCCCCCCTTGGATCCGTTTGTCTCCATATGGGAAATCACTGATGAGCAATGAGGAGCTCCCCTTAAAATCATTCTAGGCGAGTGGCGGGTAGCTCTCATAAAAAAGGCCGAAGGCCTGATGGGGAAGTATGGGAGGGGGTTAGGTGCCCCCCCCCGGAAAATTTTGAATATTAGATGCTCTGAGATTGAATCTGGAGCCTTTTAATGATCCAATCAGTGAACAACACGTTATTATGTGACTTAAGTCACTGTAGTCATTTATCGTCACCGACCATGTACTTCGACCACGTGGTCACTGTATTTATCGTTTATTCAATATCTTGACTGATATCATTAATATAAACAAATGAGGCCAACTGTTTTTCGGCTTTTTGACAGTAAATCAATCTAATTAATGGGTCATACATTTTGAATTAATTCCTCGATCTATTTGAGTAAATAGCGCATATAATAAAAAGGAAACATTCGTGTTTTTAGTGAATATTGGAATTACCGATCACAGTGAGATACTGGAATTATCACTCGGGGTCATGGCCTAAAGGCCACTCGTGATGATTCCAGTATCTCACTGTGACCACTCATGAGATACTTCCGGTATTCACTCAAAAAACGCAGGTAACCTCTGTATAATAAGTTTAAAAAGCCATGATAAACTATGAGAAAAGATGAGAATGAATTTTTTTTCATTGCAATTTTTTTCCTCGACCAAAACCCGACCCACCCCATGGTTTCAACTGTTAAAGGGAGAAATTGTGGAAAAAAAATTAAAATATAGAGCCCCCCCTCACTTTTATAGGGCTATATCATGCACTACTATATGAATCTGATTGTTTCAATTCATTTTGAAGCTGTAATTTGTCTTATAAATGATTTTTGGAAAAAAATTGCATGACATCAGAAAAAATCTGCGTTCCAGGCTCGGAGACACCCACCCACCCGGTCCTTGTATCCTGTAATTTTTTCCGACCCCCCCCCCCCCCTCCTGCCGTGGCCGGAAAAAATTAAAATGATCATACGTGACTGGAAATTTTTTTCGACCCCCCCCCCCACCCCCTGTTTAACCCTTTACCCAACAAACCGGCCAAAACCGGCCAAATAAAGCTTCAACAGCCTAAAATATCTTCGGTCTGTCTCAATAGAACCATACAAATATGGATATCATTGGAACCGGCTCCTTGACCACATTGTGATAGTTACAGTTATGCCCTGTGCCAATGCATTCTCTTATATATGCGAGTCGACCATAGGTCGCCTCGCATATATAAGAGAATGCATTGGCCTAAAAAAAATCTTTTTTTAACACTTTTTACCATTTTTTCTTACATTCTTTAACAATTTTATAATTTTTAATGTGTTAAGCCAATGCATTCTCTTATATATGCGAGGCGACCTATGGTCGACTCGCATATATAAGAGAATGCATTGGCACAGGGCCCTTCTGTTGGGTAAAGGGTTAAGTAGGAAAATATTGACAATTGCATGAGACACTCCACGGTGTTGGAGTAAACCCCATTGGGGGCATGATTATTGCCCGCATCTGAGTTTATATACTCTTACCCGCATTACGTTTTACTTTATCGATGTACAGTATGTTTGGAAAAGATGTCTTTATTCGAGTTACTGGATAGGGATTTGGGGTTTTTAGTACCAAAACACACCAAGGATAGTGTCCCATATAGACTGCTCAACGTTTGTAAAACAATTCTCGAGAAGGGTCTGCAGTGAAAGTTTTTCTGCATGAAACTTAAATTTACCCATGCAGACATTACAAATGCGCTCGACTAAGATTGTGTTCTCTCGAGAACTGATGATATCTGAATTTTCTCTAAACTCCTGTCACAGTATAAATAGGTATTGCCTATCATATAAGTCTTCTATTGGTTAGTATAACATCTAAATTGACTACTATTAACTAACTAGACTATAGCCCTGGTATGGACAAATCTATAACTGTTATGGCCCGATGGGTGGTTTGCTGACGCCCGCACCGGGGTTTACTGCCCGCAGCGGGGATTATAGGATGACCAGCGTGAATAGCCTTTCAATTGACCCTACCGCAATTAGCTGTGTGAGCCAATGAGATAATTGCATTATACAGCCTGGAACAATGGTCGCTTCTGCGAACAGGCGGTTAGACAAAAAGACTCCTTTTACCGGCTTACTCTATGTCACTTTGATTTTATTTTGTATAAAAGAGTATTGGTTTCATGTAAGTTGACACAATATAATAATATAACAGTAACATAATGCGAAAGCTTCGCCCTATGGGCTTTTTGGATTAGTAAATTATGAAGGTTGGACATGTCACGCTGAGCTAGAGAAGTGACAACTGGAAATATGATGAGGGGATTAGGAAGTGCTCGATAAGCTTATTAGCTAAAACTATCAAATCAAACTATGTACACATTTGAGATAATGGACCACATAGTGTTGTAATATCCCAGGGATGATTTGTTGGGGAAAGAGGGACACTAAAATGGCCAAAGTATATGACAGCACCTGTTAAATTCACCTGTTGTCGATTAATACAGGCTGATTAGGGCGCCTCTTCCTGGTAGCTTTCGGATTTGGGAAAGTAATGAAAAATAATTTCTCAATATACTGAAACATGTTTGTTCTATACGCGTAATGTGCCAATTATGAAGATTATTAATTGTTATTATAATTTTTTTTTTTAAATTTAAATGTCTTTATTAATTCCTTAGATATATAAGTCACGTTTTTACATAGCCCATACACACCCACGTGGTAGGGACAAGGGCGTTCTTTTTGTCTGAAATAAAAGGATTATTATATATTGTACAGATGTTGTTCCATAACGCCCTTCTTGGTAATAGGGTGGTCTGCTCTACGTCATTTGAAAATTGAAAATTATTACAAGTTACAACACACAGAGGCTCCACACACACGGCAAACAGTCCCTACATTATTCTAGGACATATATAAACACTATATTGCAATATATGCCGTATGTATTGGAACCTATGTATATGGAATTGCATACAAGTCCTCTAATTTTTATCGAAATAGGGAAATTGTATGGTACACCATCGATAAATTGATAGATCGTGTGTCTATTGTGAAGAGATATATTATAATAACATTAAATATTTATTATGTGTTACATATCCAGCTTGACAAGAACAGTGAATATCCGAAATTATCGAACAATTTATCTCAAAATAGACGCCATGTGCAGGTTCATTTTTCATCATACTTCGGTGGTAATTTGCTCCAATAAAGAGCTTGTCGTCGCAAATAAACATTGATACTGAATGTATGTAGCCTTCACTAAAGTACTTGTATTCTTGTTGTCGCGATTTCAATGAAGTACAAGTCGAATTGAAGAAAAATCCAGCTGCGAATTCATTCTGGTGGTAAGTCCACCAAATTTGAAACACGTCGTTCCTTGTTGTCAGACATATCGGCGTGTGATGTCTAACCTGCTATAATTCAGTAGGGCAATTTATGGCAGGCGTGGTTATCGCCGCTGGGCAGTAGCGTGAATTGAGTCAGGTTTATGGTTCTTGTGATATTCCCGTTATATTTTTCCACTAGAAAATGACAATAACGTCAACAGCCCAGCACACGACGTCATAACGTCATTTAGTATCAAAGAGGTTAAAAACATGGCCGCCGGCAGCCATCTTGTATTTTACTCTTTACACGACTAAATCCTTTGGCACACCATACGGACCACACCCCTAGTCCGATCATCACCAAGATACATACGCGTCTTCAGGGTGACCTCTAGATGGGAGCTGTCGATTATCTCCGAAATTCGTTGAAAAACAATGCTGGCAGTGGCCATCTTGGATTGTACTATTTGCATGACTAAATCATTCGGCACAAACTACAGGCCACATCCTTCATCCGATCGTCACCAAACTTAATAAGGATCTTCGGGTTGACCTCTGGATGGGAGCCAACGATGTTTTCCGAAATTCGTTAAAAAACATGGATGCCAGCGGGCATCTTGGATTTTACTCTTTGCATGACTAAATTCTTCGGCGCAATATACAGGCCACATCCTTTATTCGATCGTCACGAAACTTCATAAGGATCTTCAGGGTGACCTCTAGATGTGAGCCAACGATATTTCCTAATTTCGTTAAAAATACGTGGTCGCCAGCGGCCATCTTCGATTCCACTCTCTTGATGACTAAATTCCTTTGACACACTCTACATGCCACATCCCTCACTGTTATGACCCGATGTGTGGTTTGCTGACGCCCGCACCGGGGTTTACTGCCCGCAGCGGGGATTATAGGATGACATCCCTCATCCCTCATCCAAACTTCATGTGATTCTTTGGTGTGACCTCTATATGAAGCTGTCCAAATCTTCCGAAATTTGTATTAAAAAGTATGGGCGCCTGGAGCCATCTTGGATTTCACATTTGAATCCATCAGCACATCATGTAGCCCACATTTAGTAGATAAATGTTTGAAACGAAATTAATTTCATTTACAAAATACAATCCATTTACTGAAACTTTTTGACTTTCCTTCTTTATTATATTGACTGCTCAGCATAAAATTATTAACGCCTCCCCAAGTTGAACTACAGTGTCATTGACACCTTCATTTTAAATCAGAATAGAGTCGGAGCCTGATCAAAAAGGAGCCGCGGAGTCAAAATCGGTTCGATCCGAAACTGCAGGAATCGTTGAACCCCAGCGAAATCGTGTGTTCCGGCTCATCGTGGGGTACATGGATATTTGGATACATGCTCTTCGGCCTGCATAATTATTAATTATATTAATATACCCGTTCACCTGATGCGATTTGGTCCCCGATCAGGTGAACGGGTATATTAATATAATTAATATATACCGGTGAAAAAATAGTCGGGGACCTTAAAATCATCATGTAAATTCATTTGGTCGGGTACGATATTATTTGATCCCCGACCAAATTAAGAACACACAGTCCAGCTCTTGAGGTGGATTAAATTGTGACAGTCTTTGAGATATCTGTATTACCTCCAAGTATAGGAGAGATCAATATACATGACATATAATTACAGTCGGATTAAAGTGGGCTCCCCTGGCCAATGTGGTGGGCCGTTATGTATAAGTATGGAGAGGTGTTGAAAACCACGAGAGTGAGAGAGAGAGATATCTTTATTACCTCCAAGTATAGGAGAGATCAATATACATGACATATAATTACAGTCGGATTAAAGTGGGCTCCCCTGGCCAATGTGGTGGGCCGTTATGTATAAGTATGGAGAGGTGTTGAAAACCACGAGAGTGAGAGAGAGATATCTTTATTACCTCCAAGTATAGGAGAGATCAATATACATGACATATAATTACAGTTGGATTAAAGTGGGCTCCCCTGGCCAATGTGGTGGGCCATTATGTATAATTATGGAGAGGTGTTGAAAACCACGAGAGTGAGAGAGAGAGATATCTTTATTACATCCAAGTATAGGAGAGATCAATATACATGACATATAATTACAGTCGGATTAAAGTGGGCTCCCCTGGCCAATGTGGTGGGCCGTTATGTATAAGTATGGAGAGGTGTTGAAAACCACGAGAGTGAGAGAGAGAAAGATATCTTTATTACCTCCAAGTATAGGAGAGATAAATATACATGACATATAATTACAGTTGGATTAAAGTGGGCTCCCTGGCCAATGTGGTGGGCCGTTATGTATAAGTATGGAGAGGTGTTGAAAACCACGAGAGTGAGAGAGAGAGAGATATCTTTATTACCTCCAAGTATAGGAGAGATCAATATACATGACATATAATTAGTTGGATTAAAGTGGGCTCCCCTGGCCAATGTGGTGGGCCGTTATGTATAATTATGGAGAGGTGTTGAAAACCACGAGAGTGAGAGAGAGAGAGATATCTTTATTACCTCCAAGTATAGGAGAGATCGATACACATGACATATAATTACAGTCGGATTAAAGTGGGCTCCCCTGGCCAATGTGGTGGGCCGTTATGTATAAGTATGGAGAGGTGTTGAAAACCACGAGAGTGAGAGAGAGAGAGATATCTTTATTACCTCCAAGTATAGTAGAGATAGATACACATGACATATAAATACAGTTGGATTAAAGTGGGCTCCCGTGACCAATGTGGTGGGCCGTTATGTATAATTATGGAGAGGTGTTGAAAACCACGAGAGTGAGAGAGAGAGAGAGATATATCTTTATTACCTCCAAGTATAGGAGAGATCAATATACATGACATATAATTACAGTTGGATTAAAGTGGGCTCCCCTGGCCAATGTGGTGGGCCGTTATGTATAAGTATGGAGAGGTGTTGAAAACCACGAGAGTGAGAGAGAGAGAGATATCTTTATTACCTCCAAGTATAGGAGAGATCGATACACATGACATATAAATACAGTTGGATTAAAGTGGGCTCCCGTGACCAATGTGGTGGGCCGTTATGTATAATTATGGAGAGGTGTTGAAAACCACGAGAGTGAGAGAGAGAGATGTCTTTATTACCTCCAAGTATAGGAGAGATCAATATACATGACATATAATTACAGTTGGATTACAGTGGGCTCCCGTGACCAATGTGGTGGGCCGTTATGTATAATTATGGAGAGGTGTTGAAAACCACGAGAGTGAGAGAGAGAGAGAGATATCTTTATTACCTCCAAGTATAGGAGAGATCGATACACATGACATATAATTACAGTTGGATTAAAGTGGGCTCCCCTGGCCAATGTGGTGGGCCGTTATGTATAAGTATGGAGAGGTGTTGAAAACTACGGGAGTGAGAGAGAGAGAGATATCTTTATTACCTCCAAGTATAGGAGAGATCGATACACATGACATATAAATACAGTTGGATTAAAGTGGGCTCCCGTGACCAATGTGGTGGGCCGTTATGTATAATTATGGAGAGGTGTTGAAAACCACGAGAGTGAGAGAGAGAGAGATATCTTTATTACCTCCAAGTATAGGAGAGATCAATATACATGACATATAATTACAGTTGGATTAAAGTGGGCCCCCCTGGCCAATGTGGTGGGCCGTTATGTATAAGTATGGAGAGGTGTTGAAAACCACGAGAGTGAAGCATATATGCACTTGAATGTTCACAACAGCTTTTGTTGCAGGAAAATCTGATTTGTCCAATAGATATGAAAGTTAGTCGTGGGTGTTGAGAAGATAATTACAATGGACGTGAGACGGGTTGCTGAACCGCATTCCTGATGTATTTTTTGACTAACATGGCAATAATTTAGAAAATTTTCCATGTAAAGGGGGTTAGGTTGAGAAATAAGTTGAACTTGATTTCAGAACCAGAATAGTCTATTGGCAGAAGTACAGTGAATATGTGTTCGAATATAGTTGGGATATTCATAATATACAGATATGTTCACCATGGTGCGTGATAAGTAAGCTTATATGTGACCCGCCATATCAAATCCAGTCGTAAGTCGTTTTTTTTTTTACCCTGTGCCAATGCATTCTCTTATATATGCGAGTCGACCATAGGTCGCCTCGCATATATAAGAGAATGCATTGGCCTAACAATTTTTTACAATTTTAATATTTTTTTCTTGTATTCTTTAACAATTTTATAATTTTACCCAATACAGAGCCCCAGACAAACATGAGCAGACGACACTCTTATATATGCTTCTATATATGTGTGGGGCTCCCTGCAGGGTAATGATTTTATGTCCTAAAAAATGTAAGAATCATTTATTTAAAAAAAATGATAAAAAATTGTTAGGCCAATGCATTCTCTCCTAAAAATTGTAAGAAACATTTATTTAAAAAAAATGATATAAAAATTGTTAGGCCAATGCATTCTCTTATATATGCGAGACGACCTATGGTCGACTCGCATATATAAGAGAATGCATTGGCACAGGGTAAAAAATTCCCGACTTACGACTGGATTTGATATGGCGGGTCACAAATGGCTGCCTGCTTCTGTTGATTATTGTTTTGAATGCTTTGTTCTTGTTTGCGATATCTTTAATCTTCTCATTTGATGCACATGTACTGATGGAACTATCTGCTGCATAAGAAGATGGACAGATATGCTGCTTCTTCCGGGTAGGGGTGGTCTTTGAGAGCACTTGTTTCGCCATTTTGTTTTTGTGTAAAGAATTCCTAATCTGACTGCTGGCTTTAACCAATAGAAAACCACATCAAATGTTTGGAAAGATTTGAATAAATCTCAAACTGGGCAACGCCGGGAACCATTCTGGACTCCTCGACCTGTGACCTCTTAGGTGCGGTTACGGAGAATGACGAGATTTGCCCAATAGCTGGGTAACCTGCTAGTGATATATGACTATACTATTATTTTAGCTACCTATCTAATTTGGTATTTTATTGTGATGATGGTACAAACGCGTAGGTCTACATGTATGTATATTCGAGTGGTGTACTAATAGTGGACTGTAAGTTAATTGTGGCTCTACACCTAATTATCACCATATAATTACACCCACTTCATTTTCTATAGTAAATTGCCGTTGAGTTTATCAATGCTAATGTAATTATATCGGATAATTACATTAGGTCGAGATTTTATCAGTGCAACAGAAACGACCCAAAAGAACTTGCGCGCAATGATATTTGTAGTCCGTTGCATAGTAACTAAGGACGCTATTTTATTCGCACTCGCTTCGCAGTACACATTTTTTTTCACGAACGCTATGAAAGCTAATAAAAGAATAATAAATAACTATCCAAATAAAGACAATGCCCCAATATAATAAACATTCCCAAGCTGTTTACAGAGTGTAAATTTGGTCGTAAATTTGCGACGTTTTGTAACGAAATGCATTCGACTAAACATACACAACTTTTTAGTTTTCGTTTCATTTATAATTTTATTTACATTTTCCCAGCAGGCACCACTTGTCATTTTGTAAGACCACAGGAGTGTGGAACTTGATTAATAATTGCATTAATTAGCCTAATTACCATTTTTTTGGCCATAATGCTGGGCCAAAAAAAATGCTAATTAGCATAATTAAGGCAGTTAGTGATAAAGTTCCAAGCTCCTGTGTTAACTTAGGTAAGAGTATTAAATTTAGTGGTTATATTCTGGGCACTACAATTTATATTATAGGATGAAATTTTTAATTACTGTTTACAGATGTCCCCAAACATTGTACCAGTCCCGTGAGAAAACCAACATATTTTTTCCCTTCGTCTCAGTGTAACGATATGTTACAAAGCGTTTCATGATTTCTGAGATTCCACAGAGACTGGCCCTACAAACTGAAACTTACAAAGTCCCCGTAAAAAAAAAAATGCAGCATTCAATGTTTCTTCACCTCCTTTTATTGTAGCGATATGTTGCAAAGTGTTATGAGGCGTTACCGGTACATTTTACAAATGATATTAAGTCACCCCCCCCCCCCCTAAAAAAAAAACGCAGCATATTATTAAAACTCATCTCAATGCAGCGATATGTTACAAAGTGTTACGAATCGTTATATGATTTCAGAGATCCACAGTGACCGCTCGTAGGCAGGACTGTGTTACAAATGATATAAAGTGATTAAAGTCCCTGTGAGAAAACTGCAGTATATTTTTTCAACTCGTCTCAGTGTAGCGATAAATTGTTACGAAGCATTATGTTACATGTACAACAGAACGAGAGAGAGAGAGAGAGAAGTCTGGGAGTCGCACCGAAAGTTGGTAGCACCCGGAATCCCAAGCCGGTCACACATCAATGGAATAACCGCGCCCGATGTTGCTTAACTTTGGTTATCACACAAAGCGTGTAACGACCGTGACCTATCGATCAGAGAAGTCATCGGCCTTCTATATTTAAAACGCGACCGCTATACACATGATTCCTGAGATCCACAGAGACCACTCGTTGATTGGTGTTACAAATAATGTAACGTCCCTGTGCAGGATATTTCTTCTACTCGTCTCAGTGTACCGATATGTTAAAAAGTGTTACAAAGGTTTACGTGTCTGCATTATCTGGACACAAGCTATTTATAAATAATCACTTTAAATTTTACCAAATATATTAGTTTTTGAAAAATAAATCATCTTAAAATTCCTTAAATGCCATGATGATTTAATTCTTCTGAAAACTTGTTTCTCGGTAAAATCACAATGACATAAAATGACTGCGAAAAATCGAAAATTGAAAAGTATTTGGCTCACTGCCGATAGATAGGAGGATTCCTGTAAGAAAATTCTCACTAAACTTTTTGATCGCATGTTCATGATTCCCAGTTGACATGGAGACTAACTGTATATTTTCCTCTTCCAAAATTCTGCTAATAATGTTTAATTTTGATCAAAAGTTTATTAATGTTTTGTTTCGTCCTTGACATACGTTCGAGAAAAACCCACTCGATCTACAGATCTGCAGATCGATCGATATTATTCGGACGGGAATGCAGCGAGTTGTTTTCGGCTCAAGTCTTGTCTGTTATTTGAGAACATATAGTTCCTTGTTTTAATCGTATTTTAAGGGCGAATATGTCTTTAAAATCAATATTTAACAATCGATGGCATAATTATAAGGAATAATCTCGGTTTCCTAATGTAATTACACAGTCTAAAGGCATATGCCGAATCACAAACTCTTATAAATCGCTTCGCGATTTATAGGTTTGTGATTCGGCATATGCCTTTAGACTGTGTAATTACATTAGGAAACCGAGATTATTCCTTAAATAATTATAGTAATATCGAATCGCAGCATATGTGGTTGCTCCACTTCGTGTCACGTGCGATCATATTATCGAGTTCAGTTATGATTGATATAGTAATCTGGTATCGATTACTGTCGCGAATAATTAATCGAGCTTATGTTCCAGTGGTCAGATATCGCCTTTCAAACGGAGAAGTCGCACACTTATTGTCAGGTGAGCAAAACTGTCAATATGATCGTCGATGATGACGAGCGCCATTGGTTTCGTTTCCGAAATGCTGCATCTAATAAATAACGTTCCTAATTATGAGTATATGTAATGGTTTCAACATGTGGAACCTCTTGTGGAACCTCTTGTGGAACCTCTTGTGGATTCTCGTGATGCCTGTGCAATACATAGATAGAACCGCATGAGTGTCTGGATTTTGACGAAATTATCGCACGAGATTTGTTGGCAGTCCCGCCCGAGAGGTATCGCGTTCCGCCAACAAATCGAGTGCGATAATTCGTCAAAATCCAGACACTCATGCGGTTCTATTTTTATTACAAAAATTACCGTTAGATGTTTTTAATTTGTCTTTTTCGTGGTGTTCTGATAATCTGAACATATGCAGGAAAAGCCATTATGCGTATCAAACATTCAAAAATATATTTATTGCGAAATATTTTAAACAAGATGGGTATTCACGTCGTTTTAGGAACACCAGCGCAGGCATTATTATATTTTTTCAAAAATATATGTTCTTGAATGTTTCACACACATACTGGTTTTTTCTTAAATCGCTCGGATTAGTCAAACACCGCGAAAATGACAACTTTAGAAATAAATAACGGTACTATTTCGTAACGGCATCAGTTTGCCCTACCCGCATCATAGCAATTCAGCAGGACCACCAGCATCATAGCATGTTAGCAGGACCACTTGACCAGGGTGTGTATATATCTGACAGTTTACACGGGTTTGTGTTGGGCATGGGAATGTGCCCTATGTGAATGTATGTGAAAACGTTTTAATCATTGCGAATGAGCACCTGTACTTTCATTTACTTGATCTCAATCAAGTATAATAGAAAAAATTCCATACCAAAATAAGTGTGGCAGACAGAAATGGAAAGAAATTACAAATATATGTCAATTCATTGCCCAAAATTAACAATTGTGTAATTGATTGTCTCTGCTGTTACCGCATTGTCCCTCCTGTTATCACGTCCAGAATTATGTGAATGAGACAGGAATGACGGGTAAAATCTGTGAAAATATTGATGTAATAAGCGAAGAGCCAGAGCAGGGTGATGTCAAAAATAATTATGACATGCAAACTAATACTTAATCATACCTATTTTTGAATTTGATCCCTGCTGTTACCAAAATGTTCCCTACTGTCACTATTTCAAGGGTAACAGTAGAGACGGTAACAATAGGGACGTTTCGGGTTTATAAAGGGGATTCCCACTGGTCGTCCATTGGAATGAAACAAAATGTATATGTTGCCTCATGGGATCACCTTGGACAAAACTAAGAAGAGAAACATTTGTGTATTAATAAACTCACATACCTGTATATATGGGTAACAGTAGTGACACACTCTCAATGTACTCATCTGTTTGATGAATAATACTGTCAATTATGGGCAAATTAACTGCACCGACCAGCAAACGACATTTGTTTAGCCATGTGTATTGAGGAGTAGTACTGGAAACTAATTTGCACTTCCTTATTTGCCAATACCAAGACTGTTGTATATCTTTTTCTCTCCTGGTAACAGTAGGGACCACCAATCGTGGGACAGTTTTGTGAGCTAAATTTTGTCACTTGACTTTGTAAACATTTCGCATACTTTGTGATTTTATGATCAGGCATGTTACATAATTATGGTGCAAATTGTCTAATAAAGTGGCATTTAATGGTCATATTTTTTACGAAATGTCTGTTTTTGAGGATATTTCGAAAAATGGGACTGGCATAATTGGCCATTTCTGCCATATTACGAGCCTCTGGGGTGTAGAGATACCAAGGAGCGAATGATCTACGGTATGTAACAAGTCGACCTCATCACATTTTATATCTAAAAAAATGTGATCAATAATACACTTTTCTCCAAAAAAAATGGTGATGGACAGAAATAGGCCACTTTTTGTTTTAAATGCGCACATATGTCCGAGTAACAGGAATGAGGAACAAAAATATAAACTTAATTTTCACGCGTTTTAGGCACTCATCTGTATCTTAACGATATATAATAAAAGCGAAAGAACCATGCCTATAACGACTAGATATAATAGTAAAAATAAGGATAGCTGACTTACTACTATTTTACAGTTAAAGGCACCCAATGCAATCGCAGTGGATAAATATGCAAATTCTAAAATTGTGTAATTCATCACCAGGAGAAATATGGAACATGGAGAAATAGATAAACTTTGTTCTTATATTCATTACTAGCAAGGTTACCCGGCGGTGCCCAGTTTAAAATGATGTGAAACCCTCTGTTGTGGACATTTAGTGGGAATACTCTTGCTAAAAGTGTTACACCTTTTCTCATAAATTGTATATCCAAATGGCATCACATAACGTCATTCTTATATCACCTTATCCGACGGTACACCCGATAAGTCGTGATTTGTTTTTTTGTGTGTCATTGTCCGCACATAATTAACATATAATGATGTCATAACGAGTCGATAATGTGACTAAAATGATCTCATTTTCAGTTCATTATCGACTCAAAATGTGTCGATTATAAGCAGATTATCGACCTAAAACAAATTATGTTATAAGCAGATAATGTGCGGGTTAACTGGTGAACAGACTGTTTAAAGGTACGGTTGGCCTTGGTGGTGGGTATCCTGTGAAAATATTTCCACCCGTCAAAAACCGCCACAAACAGAAAGAACAACAAAATGTAGACAGACTTTGTCCGTATACAAATAAGAAATATCGCATAAACAGTATGTTATTGTCATATTTTTGACCATTGTTATGTAAACAAAAGCATAAAAGGTTACTTTTCTGGTGTTTGTTTATATTATGGATGGTAAACATAAAGAGCGTTCTTTGTGGGTGAATTCCTGATATGGAACGAATAAAGAGCGTTTATGCCATTTGTGTGTGATTAGCCAGCAGCATTGTGCTGTCTTCTGTAACACAATCAGACTCTTGCTTAGGTAAAATATAATATTTACATACTAAGTGTTGTCATCACTAAATCCAGCATTCTGATTGGTCGGCGCCCACGTGGCTAGTTGCAGTTATTTCTCGGTGAATGCGCAACGCCTCATAACACCAAGTTCATAACACCATCGATACGTCATTGGGTTTGGAAAGACGAACGCGTAATGTTTTGTGCGCATTTGGACTTGCGCAGGATTGACTTATTACATCATCGGGTTTCAATATGAAGAGAAATTGTTCCTCTTAACTTTTGCCAAGGGTGATATTGGGTATTTTGGGCTGTTTTTGTCACGATACACTTTTCAATTTAAATACATTTACAAAAGTTGCTTTTTCGCTAAATGTATATAAATATAAGGATTAGCTGTCAAGTGGACTATTTTTATGGAGATGTAACCGTGAGGTAAGTGGTCATAACTTGTATGTAAACCCCTTCGGGTTTTACACAAGTTATGTCCACTTACCTCACGGTTACATCTCCATAAAAAACAGTCCACATGACAGTTAATCCTTATGTAAATCTTTGTGATAACATGCTGTTTACGCGATGGTCATGTATATATGAACGAAACTGTATGCGTTTTAATGTTTTTCTGTTTACGGTGATTGGAACAATTATGAATATTTTCGACAACTAAGGCCTCACGTGCCTTTAAATAGCAGTCGACGTGGTTGGAATTGACATTTGTTTTTGCTTGTTTTTTTTAAGTATTTTTTATTTGAGATCAAATCATGAACATTATCAGCACATTAGTTCGCAGAAATAAAAGACGACACTTGGGTTTTACATAGAGATGTATAAATAAATTAGTGGGTTAGACTATTATTTTGAGTACACCCAGTTATGATATTTCCACGAAGATACCGATGTTTTAAAGAAATGTCCTTGGTTCTTGGTGATATTCTGGTTAATTATTGTATACATGTTGCCATATAACAGCTACATGTGCCGACGCAGAGCGATATTTTAAGTTGTTTGTGTTCAGATATGGGTCTGTTTAAAAAAAAAGAATGAAAGAAATCATATGTAGTTGGCAGATGTTCCCTTGTCAGATGCCAGTTTTGGCGGATCCTGAAAAGTCATGTGCTACTGCATGAGTGTGTTTTCTTTTATCTCAGAAGAAACTATATCTGCACACTGTGACCACTATTTTTGAACAGGCATTATACATTTCCATCTCTCTTGAAAAATTGTATTTTTTGTGTGGAAAATATCTTCATTGGGGCAGACTCAATTGTGTTGTTATACGTGAGCCATTCTAACATGCCATCCTCAGACGGTTCGATGTCCCCCATTTTGTAAGAATATATGTATTTCTTGAATATTCGTTTACTGCTTTCTTCTATGTATTTGTTTTTGTTAGCCCACTATATGAATGGCCTCATTCTCGTCCCCATATAAATATGACAGTTGAGAAGACATAATTGTTCATTCGGTCACCGAGGATGTGAAATTTGAGCGCCAAGACCATTCTTAGAACGAAATTTGAACGACAAAACCACATTAGAATGAAATATGTATATATATACAGGTCAGGCAAATCCTGAATTCCACTATAATAGTGGTAGCCTAGCGTCCAGTTAGGTACCAGTTTGCAAAAATCAAGAGTCCAAGAGGGGGAAGGTGCAACTGGAATTACGCAAACATTGTGAGTTTTGTCTGATTCAACGACGGGGAGTGGTTGGGAATTCCAAGGTGGACACCCTTCAACATAGATCATCTAGCCATCACTGCTTGTCATATAATAGTGAGAGGTGTATTTATAGATAAATTCCCGAGCTATACAGTTTGTTCATAGCCATATAACCTGGCATCATGATCCCCCTCTCTCTCTCTGCTCGGCGTACAGCGAGTCGATTCTCCACAATCACAGAATGATCCGCCTTCGGAATTTCCCAATTCACTAAAATTCATCCTCCATGCACTTTACAGAAATGTGGCGCATTTGACGAAGAATATGACGAAAGAATTCTATTGCATTGTCACTGTGTTGCTGGTTGTGACAGCTACGCCAACAAGGACGGATAATCGGGACACAACGAATGGTCAACTGTTACAGTCAACGAAGGGACCGTTAGTGACGTCGAAGATAACGGGGGGCACGAGGACAATACAGACTGCAATAATTAACGCCGCCACTGCCTGGTCAACGACAACCACCGTCACTGTTGTCCGATCAATGGCAACCACCACCACTGTTACACAATCAACAACAACCGCAGAAAATGTTGCCCGATCAACGACGCGCACCGCTACTGTTGCCCGGTCTACGATGACCACCGTTTTTTCACAGTCAACGACGACCACCGCTACTCTTTCCCGTTCAACGAAAACAACAACCGCTGTTTCCAGGTCAACGAAGACCACCGATAATGTTGCACGTTCAACGAAGACCACCACCGCTGTTACCAGGTCAACGAAGACCACCACCGCTCTTACCAGGTCAACGATGGCCACCTTCACTGGCAATGTTGTTGACCGACGCATTACCACTGGAATAAGACGCATGATGTCGACACAGGTCACAAATAAAGAAAAGGAGAATGCGATCTCATTGACTATTTCGACATCGATGGGTGTGGCGCCGACGACGATGGGTGTGGCTTCGACATCGATATCGATGGGTGTGGCGCCGACGACAACATCAAAGACGCTTCTTTCGTCCATGTTTCTTGCCAGTACCACTGTGAAGCCACGTGACCGAACGACCAATACAAAACATCAGAGGACTGATTCGTTGGGAAAATCTTTGTTCCCAAAAGATTTACTGCAGAATAGAACTAATGGACGAATTGGACGAATTGAACAAAAACGCAGTACAGAATTGCCAAGCGTAAGAGAGGATGAACTTGTCGCCACACCAGGAACAATCGATGTACCAAGTCGGGACAACCAGTGGCCGAGTGTTAGTGATGACTCCATGACGGAATCAACAGGTAAACTATTTTATAATACATACGAAATGTCACGTGGTTTGCTGAAGTTAAAATGTTGCAGTCGCAGGGTTCCACATCTCAATTATATCATCAACAACGAACACAATTTAATTTGATATTGATATTAACTTTGTTGCAGTAAACTTTTAATAAAATGTCACATAACTATGAATAACAAACACATTAGTGCAAAACAGTTAACCCTTTCAGTGCCAAGTCCGATTTTTGTATCAACCCATATTTCCTTGATCATTTTTCAAATTTATTGATTATAATAATGTGATACATTGATGGAAAGAGCTCTAAGAGCTCTTTCCATCAATGTATCACATTAGTATAATCAATAAATTTGAAAAATGATCAATGTAGAGCTCTTTCCATCAATGTATCACAGTATTATAATCAATAAATTTGAAAAATGATCAAGGAAATATGGGTTGATACAAAAATCGGACTTGGCACTGAAAGGGTTAAAATGTTATTTCGGTAGTTTTTGCAATCTTTATCTTGATTAGAACGAAACATGTCTAAACAGGTATCAAAAAGTGCATGTATCGTCTTCGTGCCTGTTATATCAGAATTGAGATGTTCCTATATATACTCAGTTCAAGCTAGATAATGTCACGAATCTCTTCACTTTGGGAGAGGGGGGTACCCATAAGTGAGTCAGCACTTGTCCTCCAATCCCATTGTATGTATATACAATGTTTGTGTCATATATAATATGTTACATAAATTAGACAAATAAATATGTTTAAACTAAACTATCTCTTCACTGGATACGCCAATAGATATCATATTCCACAAGGTCAAATCCTCTGAAATTTGTTAAGTTAGGAAGGAGAACTTTATAGCATTAACTGGTTCGCTGCTAAATATCCTTGTTGTATTTATAACTATTTCTAAATACTATGATTCGCACAAACATTTACTACGCCAGAAATGCGCTCCTGCCGCTTCATATTTGGAAACGGTTTATTAGGTCATGTTGGGAATGCTGCGTCGTCATAGAAATGAAATATAATGGACAAATATAGAGACGTACATCTGTTAGGATTTTCGTCGGCTTTTCAAAGACACTGATTACGAGTTACTCGGGAT
This sequence comes from Siphonodentalium dalli, assembly GCA_032622095.1. Taxonomy (NCBI): domain Eukaryota; kingdom Metazoa; phylum Mollusca; class Scaphopoda; order Gadilida; family Siphonodentaliidae; genus Siphonodentalium; species Siphonodentalium dalli. Next base: position 25,208,526 of record CP136069.1, read on the forward strand.
TTTCATTCTTGTATATAAGTGTGTAATGTATTGAATATAATGGAATGTATGAACTAGATTTCTAGATATGCTCAATATTTGGCCACCTCGATGTCATTTCGCACATTCTCATTATGAGGGGAGATCACCGAGTTAGGCAAAAATAATAATTAATACCTGTGTTTAGGGTTACACGGTTTAAAATAATTAGGGTAGGTAGGTAGGGATTTTTTCTCCCCAATTTGTTTTATTTGAAAGGTTCAATACTATATATTGTTATCTTGAATTAGTCGGGCACTAGACTAATAAAACAATCTAAACGTTTATATAAGAAGGTTTTGAAATCGGTAACATACCTTTCGCTGCCCTTCCCACAAAACAAACGAATATTGCCCGTGTCTTTTTCTATAGGGTAGGTAGGGAACCCTAAACACATGTATTTTATGTTTTGGCCGTATGAGAATCTCATATTTTCTATTTCAGATACGCTCTCAAACAGGGAGATCGAGCAGTTCGTGAGAGAGAATGACTTCTGTGCTAAAAACACTTTCAGAGATGACTGCAATACACAAGTGGCGTGTTCGTGTGAAGACGACTGTGATTACTTCCGGAACTGTTGCTTCGACAAAAAAAGACCCACAGGTGAGACAAGAAAACCATAGTCAGAAATGGTAACGCCCTCAAGAATATATTTTAGGCATATGTAAAATATATTTGGAGCTTTAATTTAGTGATAGTGAAAAATGTGTATATAGGTCACGGCTATGTAGTTGATAATATGTAAAACAAATTTGTATGCGTGTATAGTGTGCGCTTGGCGAGAAAGAATGTGAACACATTTTGAAAATCGGACGTGCCAAACTAAAGTTATGATAATTATGAATTATATACACACCACACGTGCACAAAGGGCGCATCCGTTCCAATTGGTTGAAAGGTTCACCGACAAACATGCAACGGCCATTGCATTGATACACCAATAACCACACACCCATTGCCAAAAAAGTGACGAACGCCTTGACGATTGACACATTATTATGCGGACGCGCTGCCAGCTCGCGGCAAATGCACTAACCGGTTAGTTTCTCGGTTATCTTATACGACATTTGAATTGTTTTCGGCTGGCACGTATCTCTTCTGTTGTTCTAATTTCTATTGAAATAGAGGTTTCAATAGTGCATGAAATAATAGTCAGGCCAAATTTGTCGATCTTCCTTACATGGTTCAAGTACGCAAGTACCGAGTACGTTTTAATCACATTTAGTCCATCCAAACACTTGTTCCCGATGAACATATTACTAAAAAAAAACAATTTACTGACAAAAGCCTATCGACCGCGGCTGAACACTGAATTGTGTACAACACGAGACTCGTTATAAATAATTTCCGACAAGGTTTCCTTCACCACCTAGTATTCAAACAACTACATGGTTGAGAGAATCCATGGCTTCCGATAATTTGAGACTAATTCCTTTAAGGCTTCGTGAATGCACCAACTCAGAATCCGTTAAAACAACAGTAATCCTTCAAATTATTACAACGCTGAAGGTTTCTCATTCACCGAACCAGAAATGCCTCTAAATTCGGACCAAGAATATACCAATCTGATTAAATACACCCCGATACTTCGCAATACGACATTTAATTTACATTTCATCTGAGACATACTTCAGCAATGTTACCTGTTATATTATGCACTGTATTCCCCCAATAAAATCTTCAAAAGTGACCCAGCCATTGTTCACATCTAAATATCGAAAGCAATTAGCGCCATCATAAAAGTTACATACTGCATCAATGAGACATCCGCGAAAACACATCCGCGAATACATACATCCTGCAATAAGTCTAACCGGCACGCACATAGCGAATACAAATTTAATCATATTTACTCCATAGCACCCATGACAGCGCCATATCAGCCGGGCAGTATGCACCACGTAACGGTCATTATAAGCAAAGTTAGATACTTTCAGGCTGGGGTTTTCCTACCATTATGTAGTTGAACGTTTGTGGGTATATATTATATGGTGCAGATTAATCAGATGTTGGCTTCAGTGAATAGTCCCCATTCTCGCATTGATTGTTTTGAGAAGAGAGTGACTTTCATCTAGCTTATGTAGGCTTAACCCTTTACCCAACAAACCGGCCAAAACCGGCCAAATAAAGCTTCAACAGCCTAAAATATCTTCTGTCTGTCTCAATAGAACCATACAAATATGGATATCATTAGAACCGGCTCCTTGACCACATTGTGATAGTTACAGTTATGCCCTGTGCCAATGCATTCTCTTATATATGCGAGTCGAACATAGGTCGCCTCGAATATATAAGAGAATGCATTGGCCTAAAAAAAAACTTTATTTTAACACTTTTTACCATTTTTTCTTACATTCTTTAACAATTTTATAATTTTTAATGTGTTAAGCCAATGCATTCTCTTATATATGCGAGGCGACCTATGGTCGACTCGCATATATAAGAGAATGCATTGGCACAGGGCCGTTCTGTTGGGTAAAGCCTTATGTAATAAAATCCAGTTGTTGACATTCTCGATAGTCGGCAACAAGAGTTTGGACATGCTAATTCAGTATACGCCTAATACAGTGCCACTATGTACATACGACACCGGAAGCTGTTCACATTACAAGTGGTTTTGTGCTACAGTAGATGTAGATATCAGGCTTTTTCTCGCAGACTTTGATACTTTCCCAATGCGAACATTCGTATGTGCATAGCAGAGATGCTGTAGTTTACGGAGGCTATTCTCACTTTGACACAAAGCGAAAGGTTTATTCGTCAATTGACAAATCAGGCGAATACTCGCACGAAAATTCGGCACATAATTATGTTAAAATATGAGCAAAAATAGAATTTGATCTGCATTATATGTAACGAATCCGGTATCAATAAGTCACTTTTCTTGGGAAAAAAATTCGATAAAAAACATTCTGGCGTACGGCAGTATGCTAATGTAGCCAGTGGAGAACTGTACTGCAGTATGCTATAGTTCGGTATACGGCATCGTGTTTTATGAACACAAATTCAGGCCTTGTGTAATGATTTGGCCATATACCTGGGTATTGAACTTCTCACTGGAGCGAGTGGTGTGGATTTTGTACAGATTTGAACAAAAAGACTGCTTAATTTTCGCAGCATCAATAATTAGTTTTTCATGATAAATACGACTTCGTGGAACACACGAAGTGGATGCAATGGCATGCGACGGTTATTAGTTGGTCTGACCATTCATCGATTATAATAGAAAGATGTTTCTGGCTCCAGAATGTGAAAGCGACGGCATAATAAATATGTGTGGGTGGGGTTGCAGTATGAACGACTATACATGCAATTGCACACATGTATAAAATACTAGATAGTTCATTGTTTGAATACGAATATATACATACACATATAATTATATGATGCGTATGGTCACATAAGTTTCTATATGTTTATATGCTCGCTATATTTAATTTAGATTAATGTTCATATATTATGTTGTTGCATGAAGCTCGGGGACACGTGGATACCTCAGTTGATTAGTGGGACGACCTCTGAAATTAACTTCGACACGGTCGGGGGTTCGAATCCGATTTTTCTTATCGGTCGGACTTCGTTTCACCATCTGCATTCCCTGTACCGTGAGGCGTGTGATTATCATGAATCTACCATCAGTGCCACGACCGGAGCTCTGAAAACGATTTCAGGAGCAAACTATAATCACAGATATATCTCATCTAAAAACGTACTGGATTTCTTTGTATCTACGCTCCTCTCATAGTGTCATGTCCGGGGATGACACTGTGCTAGGCACACTCGATTCCCCTCCGTGATGGTCGTACATATACATATACATACATACAGTATTTGATATATATATATTAAAAAGTCGGATCTGCCCGCCCGTCCGTCTGTCTGTCCGGATTTTTCTCCCAGACCCCTGGACCGATTTCAACCACATATTGTGTGGTGACTCGGGTTACTCTGGCGGAGGTTATAACGGCGTGACGTGACGTGACAATTCACAAAGTCCGGGAGCTAATAGGGGTACCATTGCACTCCCTCCTGGGACTTAACTTCACCCCACTCATTTTGTTCCTTATTATGTCCTTCAACTTTTAAGCAATGTTAACAAGAAAAACAAATGGCCGTGTAGACTCCAGACAAGATGGCGTCCATCATGGCCGCCGTTTTCAGACCAGACCCTAAGTCAGTTTTATGCAAATTATAGCGGCAAAATCTATTAAAATATATACAAATGTATATATTTCGTAAAGCTAAGACATAATGACACTTTTTTGGGCCAAAATTGAAACTCACCATCCAAGATGGCCACCAAAATGGCCGCCGGAAATTGAAAATATGACATTTTTTCACAAATATTTTCTAGATCAGTTCATGTTGTTTGGAACTGGTTGAGTAATGTGACTTTATTTTGTGTTTTGTATATTAACTGATCATTGGAGCAATTAAATATGCAATTATTGGGGTCCTAACCCCTTCAGATCCCTCAAAAATTCGATTTTACAGAACGCAGTATAAAATTTCACACAAAAATCACAATTGGGATTCTAGTCATATTTTCAACAAGAAATGAACAGAACTTTGTAATGTAAGTGAGGCATATCATTACCTATGAATATTCCAACTCACGGGAACCAAAATTCTTACTTTGGCTCAAAATGGCTGCCAAAATGGCCGCCAAAATATGGAAAATGGTCAATGTTGCCCCAGGGTGTCCTGCAATAGCAACAATTATACCTTACCTTACCAGGAGTAGCTAATTAGTTAAGGGTCAGACGCATGTTTTGTCAAAATTTCCTGGTATTTCAAAATGGAATCTGGTACAAGCGATTATTGTGACATAATATTTAAGAACCATCGGCCAGTTGGATATTATAACCTCATTTAATTTACTTTTATGGCACGAAAAATGTCTAAAATTCCATTGTTTTCAGGTACCGAGAACTTCTTTAAAATATCTGTTTTTCAAAAGTGCAGTTCATATATCCATGATATCATATCTCAAGATCATGAGAGGAGACTTAATTGTTCTTTATTTGTAGATTTTAATTATTATTTTCAATAAAAAAGGCAACTACCCATAATTAATTTTCAATATTTGAGGATTTTCAAGGCATGCCTGTTGATCAATGAACAATTGGGCTGAGTTGAGTTGTGGGTCATGGGTTCATAACCAAGTGAAATATGAATATTTGTGAATAAACGTCATATTTCCAACTTCCGGTGGCCATTTTGGCGGCCATCTTAGAATGGTGAGTTTCAATTTTGCCCCAAAAAAGTGTCAGTATGTCTTAGATTCACGAAAAAATATATATTTGAATACATTTTACTAGATTTTCCCGCTATAATTTGCATAAAACTGACTTAGGGTCTGGTCTGAAAAACAGCGGCCATGATGGACGCCATCTTGTCTGGAGTCTACACGGCCATTTTTTTCTTGTTAACATTGCTTAAAAGTTGAAGGACATAATAAGGAACAAAATGAGTGGGGTGAAGTTAAGTCCCATGGGGTGCAAGGGTACCCCTAATAGCTCCCGTACTTGTTGTTATACTTTTGTTTTATCGCTATGTTTTCGTGTTGATATGGTTTTCTGTTTGGAATGCCCAACCGTTTCGCCGAATGTAACTGCCTCGCATTGCAGTGACAACATTGAAACGTCATCATTGGAAATCTCTCAGGCTGAAATGCGAAGCAATGTTGCATTTACTCATTATTAGGAAAAATTACAATGGAAATACGCACCCAGTCTATTTTCTATTGCAACTATTAGGAAATGCTGCAGTACAGTTGGAAATGGACTAAACTCGCATACTGTTGTGCAGTTCCCAGCACACTGCCATACACGCTACAAAAAAAACCAGATTTTTAATGACAAATGTCGCATGCATAGTGGCAACATGTTATATACGTATACGTATATATAGATTATAGAACCGTTGGAACGGCAGGAAATGCACCATGGACAAAACTTACGTACCTTACTCAACGTATTTAAATTCGCGTAGTACTATTTTTCGCTCAGTTTTGAATTCGCGCACTTTAAATTCGCGCATCTATCTGCGCGAATTCAAAACTGACAGAATTTTTGTTGTTGTAAATATAGTGGATTTGATGACAGTTTCAGTTCTTATTCGTTTCTGAAGATACATGTATATATTAAACACGACCACAGCGGATTTACATCATGTAGACCACAACCGCATCACCATTTTGTTGCGATGATGGGTGTTTATATATGATCAAAATAATTATTCTGATATTGAAATAGTTATGGACTGCATGGACAACAGAAAACAACCACCGAGAAGGCAACTGACTTCAGAAAAATCAACACTTGGCTGCGGATTGTGATGACATAACTAACCCTTGGAACAAACGTCGCACTACCGACGAATCGAATTCAATTATAATTAGACTCGAGTTTAATTCATAATTCGTCTGTTGAAACAAACGTCGCATTTAATTCAAGACGAATCTAAATGATTTCTTAAAATGGCATAAAGCGTTCATAAGGGTTTTGGTCAAAACGGCTAAAATAGGGAGTTTTATATCAATTCTAAAACGTAAAATTTAGTGAGAAAATGTGGCTTTTGACTTCCAAGCGACGAAATTAATGTTACTATTCTGAGGAATGAAAATTATTGGTTTCATATCGCTATTTCGTAGGTATTTGATACATATTTGAGGTCGGACATGGTTCTTTAGGTGGTATTTTGCTTTGAACTTGTCTGAAAGAAATCAGGTCCAGTTTATATTTATACGAAAACTTTGTACCGTTTTAACAATTTAATAGCAAGTTGGGGTCAACGCAGTATAACATTATATTGCGCCAGTATGCCTATCTAAAACCACGTGGTAAAATAACCATGGCGGGCAGGGACGTACAGCTAGAGGGTCTCGGTTTGGGGGGGGGGGGCTAATAAATTTGCGTAATTCAATTTGCAGCCACTTGGCTGTTCCTTCACATGTCTGGATAATAGCCTATTCTGAATGGATCAGTAGACGTGTGATCATGCACTGGGCGGACCATGGTTCTGCCAGTAGAAGAAAAATAAGAGATTTGAACCTTGAAAATCCGATCATAAAAAGAAAACTTTGAACATGAAAACCGCAAAAACGTATAGCATTAGACTGGCCTCAAGCTTTCCAAGTGCTGACAATTTCCAACCTGACACCCCCACGAAGGTTGGAAAAAATTCCAACTGATGACCATTTAAGTTCATAATTTTGAACAGTAGCATAGGAAAATAATTAGCTGTTTTTTTGGCTGGCCATGGGGGTCATGAGGGACCAGGACACAGGCCATTTCAGTCAAAATGTTGGACCAAAAGTAGGAAAATATGCAAATGTTGGTCTAAAAACAACAAATTCCCCAATAATTCATTGCTGGAAAATCAAATTACAAGAACAATTTCAACCCATCGTTGATGTTAAATTTGCACACGTCCATACACAGTGTAGCGTGTATATCCAAACGGAATAAATATTTATTTAGTGCGTCTACTCTCATTTAATTTGAAACAAACGTCGCACTTTCATCGACTCGAATTCAAATACCACCAAATTACGTCATGCTCGTTGGTGTTTTCCAGTTTCAATTGGAATTCCCTCATTAGCATATCATTATGCAGCTCGTTTGCATGTCTCCGAATTAAATTCGAGTCGACGGTGATGCGACGTTTGTTTCAAACACGGATCTCAGACGCATCAGCAATTAAATTCGTGTTGACCACACGCATTCTTCGTCGGTAGTGCGTCTACTCGCATTTATTTGCAACAAATGTCGCACTACCGACGAATCTAATTCAAATAATTGAATTCGATTCGTCGGTAGTGCGACGTTTGAGATTGAATATGGTCACGGTGTCACTCCAGAGTGGTGAATAAGTGTACATGCGATCTAGAATATGGGTATTTCTTACAAGCATTTCAACATCGCCCATGTTACCATGATTTGTACGTCGCTTGGCATTGAGTAATGGTTTCGAATTTGTTATATTGGTTGATCGATTGTAAATATATATGTAGGTATGCACGCATAGGCGTAAATGTCTATTCAAAGGCCCATTTAATTTTCGAGTCGCCGATTATTTTTTTATAGTGACTTGATATACGGTTTTAATAACAATCTATGCCATAAAATATGATTAAAATGCTATAATTCATCACTATTTGAAACATCTGGTCTCAGAACAAGCCCACAGAGAAATAGAAATCGGCTGAAGACTTCCCCCTCTGGCACCCAGAATGCACCAGAATTCAAACTTTTTCAATGGAAGGGGAAGAACTCTATCTTTAATATATATAGTTACCCCCCCCCCTGCATTGGAAATAATACTGATTTTTACTTCAACCTTGATGACAAAACGCGTTGGCAACTCAACAAAAACAACATGTCCACAGTTTATTACAGCGGATAAAGTTGATAATACAATATTTTGGAGCTTCCTCTTTCAAATGGTATATAATATGGCATATATTTTATACAATGTAATCTGGGGGTTTGAAAATTAAGTGGGCATTTCAATGCCCAACCTTTCGTCATGTGTGCAACTCATCAACATAGCCGGCGGTCTTATTTCGCTGTGGTTAATTAGTTTAAACTCAGAAGTCGTATTATTTTTCGCTCAGTTTTAAATTCGCGCACCGATGGGTGTGCGAAAAATAGTACTGCGCGAATTTAAATACGAGTACAGACGAGTAAGGTAAATATCAGTTATTATCTGTGAAAATACATACTGAAATGGAAGACGGCATTATTTACATATGTGTTTTTTTAGTTTCGTTTTATTTTTCTCGACAACAGCAACTGAGCCAATACAAATCATCTGCTGTATGTAATTGGAAACGTACCGTCTGTGGAAATTACCATTGTATAACATGTCCATGATACCGAGCGAGTAATTAGAAGTCAATTCGCTTACCGTGGTGTTGATATTGAGGAGTATACTCCACTTTTGTCCGATTCCACTTCCGGTTATCGAATGTACACAGTGAGTGCGGATGCGTAATTTCCGACGGCTACCCGCGATATGAATAATGGACCTATCCGTACGTACCGACCACCAATACGCTACATGGTTACTGTTACTAAGCACCACGAGCCATCTCAATCTCGTTACATATTCATTACTAAAATGGCTTCCGATGTTGTTGTGTAGTTTCCGGCCGCAGGCCGGGTAGGATAGTCGGAACGCATTGTGCTATTCCCTTCACCCTTTCTTGATATGTTCGATGAAAATCGATTGTTGAGGCTGTTGATGTTGTTCAGATGCGGAGGCTGACCGTAGGCAAAGTGAGGTTGGGATGTTTAGCTTTTGCTGGTTGCTTTTAGCTTTTTTCTTTTCTTGTTTTTACTTTTCGGAGGATATATTTTATCAAAGGCTGCCTTTGCTGTTATTCTAGTCTCTTTTGCTTTCCTAATTGATTCGTCTACGCTGGCGTGATATTTAGCTGATTCTTTCATGTAGTTTTCCATCTCTAGGCGGGTGGCATCTGTTTCTTGTTCGGTTACCGGTGATATAGGATTGTCAGGCTCTGTCTCGTTGTATTCCGGAGTCTTCGGGATGAAGTCGGAGGTGTCCGCGTCTGGCCGTAGAGGCGATGGTGGTGGTGATTCCATCTCCTGGGCAGACTGGGTCGGGATCTCGACAGCATGGGAGGAGCTGGCTGGTGTAACATCCGTCGCCTTCTTCTCTTTCAGAAGATAGAGGGCCTCGTTCGCGTCACATCTAAAGATAGAATCTTTGGGGTCTAAAATTGGTTGTACTAAAATATTCCCAAAATAACAAAACCCAAAAAAAAAATTCAAAACTTCAAAAATTTATTTTTTCCAAAAATTATTTTTTCCAAAAAATTTCCAAACTTCCAAATTATCAAAACCCCAAAATTTCCAAACTTCCAAATTATCAAAACCCTCAAAATTATTTCTCCAAAAAAAGTTTAAATAAAAAATTTATAACGAGTTTTCGGTTTCTGATAATCTCGATATTAAAATGTCGAATGTTAAATTATTTGCGTGTAATATCTTTCGTTATTTTTTTTTTGTTCAAATATTTTTCATGAAATTATTAATCGATGTTTAGAAAATAGCTTTATTGGACATTGTGACCATCGATATGAATGCATACATTCCAGTGTTTTATCGGACGCAGTTCATATAATTGTCATACCTGAAAATAGACACTATTACTTTTACATAAATAATAAAGAGCGTTTATTCTTTACTTATCTCTATATGAAGTTATTGAGTATATGACAGTCGTGTATTATCGTGAATTATTGGAAGTATTGAGACTAACGGTCGAAAATTGTAATGTGAAATTACAACCCTCCAGAATGAATTGTTCGCTGTACACGCAATCACACGCGACATTGGTGGTCACACCTTTGCTTTACCAAATGAATTATATTATTTCCCCGGTCACAGTTATATGGTATTCAGAAAACATATCGATTTAATGTCTGAACAAACGAGTTAGTATCAATTAAGGTTGATAAACTGTGTCATTCACACGATAATTAGTTAGCCAAAACATGCATACATATTACGTCAGGTCGTGAGACACTCAATTATAGAAATTGCTTTGATGACATTGTTATAACAACATTACGTAATAACCCCTTATCACTCCAGTCACACTTACGCTCATATACCGAAACTACAGGTAGCACCGATGATGTAACATTATATCACTGCTATTGTACCAATGATAGGTTCAGACATGTCAACAGCTACAGGCATTATCATAGGGTTATACTGTCTTGCATGTACACACGCTATGACATCATTAAAGGCGGACAATCCACTCACAGTGTGACAACAGATACAGACATAGGCATAGTGTTATACTATCTTACATGTACACACGCTATGACATCATTCGAAGGGGCAATAGACTCAAGGAGTTAATGTGACACGAAACAAGGGACGTGATGTAATATTGGTGTTTGAATCTTAAAGGAACACAAGACACTCTAAAGGGACATGCATTATGAATGAATGTTAACAATACAAGCACACGAATGAAGAGCGTTGAACATATACAAAATTACTACACGAATGAACCTTGAAATTTATATTTCACATCTTACCAACAACAGTTACAGACATAATCATAGTATTATACTGTCTTGCATGTACACACGCTATGACATCATTAAGGGCGGACAATCCACTCACGGTGTGACAACAGATACGGACATAGGCATAGTGTTATACAGTCTTCTATGTACCCACGCTATGACACCATTAACGTACATTGGATGTTAGGTCTATGACTCTTGAGTATGCACCAATCAATGAGCAAATGAGCAAAAAAATGAGCAAATGAGCAAAAAAATGAGCACATGAGCAAGAAAATGAGCAAATGAGCAAGAAAATGAGCAAATGAGCAAGAAAATGAGCAAATGAGCAATAAAAATGAGCAAATGAGCAAAAAAATGAGCAAATGAGCAAGAAAATGAGCAAATGAGCAAGAAAATGAGCAAATGAGCAAGAAAATGAGCAAATGAGCAATAAAAATGAGCAAATGAGCAAGAAAATGAGCAAATGAGCAATAAAAATGAGCAAATGAGCAAAAAAATGAGCAAATGAGCAAGAAAATGAGCAAATGAGCAATAAAATGAGCAAATGAGCAAGAAAATGAGCAAATGAGCAATAAAAATGAGCAAATGAGCAATAAAATTGAGCAAAAAAATGAGCAAATGAGCAAGAAAATGAGCAAATGAGCAATAAAAATGAGCAAATGAGCAAAAAAATGAGCAAATGAGCAATAAAAATGAGCAAATGAGCAAAAAAATGAGCAAATGAGCAAGAAAATGAGCAAATGAGCAATAAAAATGAGCAAATGAGCAAAAAAATGAGCAAATGAGCAAGAAAATGAGCAAATGAGCAAGAAAATGAGCAAATGAGCAATAAAAATGAGCAAATGAGCAAATAAATGAGCAAATGGGCAAAAAAATGAGCAATAAAATGAGCAAATGAGCAATAAAAATGAGCAAATGAGCAAAAAAATGGGGCATACCTGTATGTAGGCCTATCAGTGGATGAATAGTCTGCCGGAGAAGTACTGTGTAGACAGGTCTTGACGGTAAGAGAGTCAGACGAGAAGTGAAGGCTTGGCTATTAAAACATAGTAATGCGATAGCGAACATCAAACGAGTCTGCGCACACATATCTGTCAAAAGGATACAATAACAGTCATTGGTCAATTTATCCCCGGTGTCAGCTCAGTACCCAATCGGGACGAAGCCGAAGGTCAACTCATTTTTTTGCTCATTATAGTACGTCACTTGGACATTTTATCAGTTTATCACGTGATCACTAAATGTGGCAATCGGGTATCCACCGATGCCTGCAATTTATTATTTATAATAATTGGACTCATTGATCTCACGTAAATAATACTCTTAGTTGTTCCAATAAAATAGTTATCAAATTCGATCACCAATAGATTTGACTGTGGAATATAATGACCTTTAACTTATTTATCGATCTATGTTAGAACATGGTCTTAACAAAAAACTTGACCATAACAAAAATTACCTTACATTTATGCATGAATCTAATTAGACCATGCGTAAATATTGTCAGCTTATCGTCTGATGAGCAAATCCGATGTTTATCAAAAATAGTACAACTTCCAGTTGGTAATTACTCTTACGAATGAAGAGCGTTGAACATATACGAAATTACTACACGAATGAACTGAAATTTATATTTTCACATCTTACCAACAACAGATACAGACATAGTCATAGTGTTATACTATCTTACATGTACCCATGCTATGACATCATTCGAAGAGGCAATACACGCAAGGAGTTAAAGTGACACGAAACAAGGGGGCGTGATGTAATATTGGTGTTTGAATCTTAAAGGAACACAAGACACTCTAAAGGGACACTCATTATGAATGAATGTTAACAATACAAGCGCACGAATGAAGAGCGTTGAACATATACAAAATTACTACACGAATGAATTGAACCTTGAAATTTATATTTCACATCTTACCAACAACAGCTACAGGCATTATCATAGGGTTATACTGTCTTGCATGTACACACGCTATGACATCATTAAAGGCGGACAATCCACTCACGGTGTGACAACAGATACAGACATAGGCATAGTGTTATACTATCTTACATGTACACACGCTATGACATCATTCGAAGGGGGCAATACACTCAAGGAGTTAATGTGACACGAAACAAGGACGTGATGTAATATTGGTGTTTGAATCTTAAAGGAACACAAGACACTCTAAAGGGACATGCATTATGAATGAATGTTAACAATACAAACACACGGATGAAGAGCGTTGAACATATACAAAATTACAAGACACTCTAAAGGGACATTCATTATGAATGAATGTTAACAATACAAGCACACGAATGAAGAGCGTTGAACATATACGAAATTACTACACGAATGAACTGAAATTTATATTTCACATCTTACCAACAACAGATACAGACATAGTCATAGTGTTATACTATCTTACATGTACACACACTATGACATCATTCGAGGGGGCAATACACTCAAGGAGTTAATGTGACACGAAACAAGGGACGTGATGTAATATTGGTGTTTGAATCTTAAAGGAACACAAGACACTCTAAAGGGACATTCATTATGAATGAATGTTAACAATACAAGCACACGAATGAAGAGCGTTGAACATATACAAAATTACAAGACACTCTAAAGGGACATTCATTATGAATGAATGTTAACAATACAAGCACACGAATGAAGAGCGTTGAACATATACAAAATTACTACACAAATGAATTGAACCTTAAAATTTATATTTCACATCTTACCAACAACCGCTACAGACATAATCATAGTGTTATACTGTCTTGCATGTACACACGCTATGAAATCATTCGAAGGGGCAATACACTCAAGGAGTTAATGTGACACGAAACAAGGGACGTGATGTAATATTGGTGTTTGAATCTTAAAGGAACACAAGACACTCTAAAGGGGCACTCATTATGAATGAATGTTAACAATACAAGCACACGAATGAAGAGCGTTGAACATATACAAAATTACTACACGAATGAACCTTGAAATTTATATTTCACATCTTACCAACAGCTACAGACATAATCATAGGGTTATACTGTCTTGTATGTACCATGCTATGACATCATTAAAGGGGGATAATACACGCACGGTGTGGAATGTTAAAGTGACACGAGATAGCGGGGGTAGCATCACCAAATTACCCTCTGGGGACCTCATTCTGCCATCTAAAAATAGAATCTTTGGGTCTAAAATTGGTTGTACTAAAATATTCCCAAAAACCCAAAACTTCAAAAATTTCAAAAAACTTCAAAAATTTCAAAAAAGTTCAAAAATTTCAAAAACTTCAAAAATTTCAAAAATTTCAAAAACTTCAAAAAACTTCAAAAATTTCAAAAACTTCAAAAATAAGACCCCGGCGGCGGCGGCGGCGGCGGCGGCATTGCGGTAATGCCGGTATTTGCCGCCGGCGGCGGCGGCATTGCGGTATTTTACTGCGGCGGCGGTGCCGCCGCCGCCGCCGGGGTCCGCCGCCGACGGACCCCGCAGTAAAATACTGCAATGCCGCCGCCGCCGGCGGCAAATACCGACATTACCACAATGCCGCCGCCGCCGCCGCCGCCGCCGTGGTCTTATTTTTGAAGTTTTTGAAATTTTTGAAGTTTTTTGAAGTTTTTGAAATTTTTGAAGTTTTTGTAATTTTTGAAGTTTTTTGAAATTTTTGAAGTTTTTTGAAATTTTTGAAGTTTTGGGTTTTTGGGAATATTTTAGTACAACCAATTTTAGACCCAAAGATTCTATTTTTAGATGGCAGAATGAGGTCCCCAGAGGGTAATTTGGTGATGCTACCCCCGCTATCTCGTGTCACTTTAACATTCCACACCGTGCGTGTATTATCCCCCTTTAATGATGTCATAGCATGGTACATACAAGACAGTATAACCCTATGATTATGTCTGTAGCTGTTGGTAAGATGTGAAATATAAATTTCAAGGTTCATTCGTGTAGTAATTTTGTATATGTTCAACGCTCTTCATTCGTGTGCTTGTATTGTTAACATTCATTCATAATGAGTGCCCCTTTAGAGTGTCTTGTGTTCCTTTAAGATTCAAACACCAATATTACATCACGTCCCTTGTTTCGTGTCACATTAACTCCTTGAGTGTATTGCCCCTTCGAATGATTTCATAGCGTGTGTACATGCAAGACAGTATAACACTATGATTATGTCTGTAGCGGTTGTTGGTAAGATGTGAAATATAAATTTTAAGGTTCAATTCATTCGTGTAGTAATTTTGTATATGTTCAACGCTCTTCATTCGTGTGCTTGTATTGTTAACATTCATTCATAATGAATGTCCCTTTAGAGTGTCTTGTAATTTTGTATATGTTCAACGCTCTTCATTCGTGTGCTTGTATTGTTAACATTCATTCATAATGAATGTCCCTTTAGAGTGTCTTGTGTTCCTTTAAGATTCAAACACCAATATTACATCACGTCCCTTGTTTCGTGTCACATTAACTCCTTGAGTGTATTGCCCCCTCGAATGATGTCATAGTGTGTGTACATGTAAGATAGTATAACACTATGACTATGTCTGTATCTGTTGTTGGTAAGATGTGAAATATAAATTTCAGTTCATTCGTGTAGTAATTTCGTATATGTTCAACGCTCTTCATTCGTGTGCTTGTATTGTTAACATTCATTCATAATGAATGTCCCTTTAGAGTGTCTTGTAATTTTGTATATGTTCAACGCTCTTCATCCGTGTGCTTGTATTGTTAACATTCATTCATAATGCATGTCCCTTTAGAGTGTCTTGTGTTCCTTTAAGATTCAAACACCAATATTACATCACGTCCTTGTTTCGTGTCACATTAACTCCTTGAGTGTATTGCCCCCTTCGAATGATGTCATAGCGTGTGTACATGTAAGATAGTATAACACTATGCCTATGTCTGTATCTGTTGTCACACCGTGAGTGGATTGTCCGCCTTTAATGATGTCATAGCGTGTGTACATGCAAGACAGTATAACCCTATGATAATGCCTGTAGCTGTTGTTGGTAAGATGTGAAATATAAATTTCAAGGTTCAATTCATTCGTGTAGTAATTTTGTATATGTTCAACGCTCTTCATTCGTGCGCTTGTATTGTTAACATTCATTCATAATGAGTGTCCCTTTAGAGTGTCTTGTGTTCCTTTAAGATTCAAACACCAATATTACATCACGCCCCCTTGTTTCGTGTCACTTTAACTCCTTGCGTGTATTGCCTCTTCGAATGATGTCATAGCATGGGTACATGTAAGATAGTATAACACTATGACTATGTCTGTATCTGTTGTTGGTAAGATGTGAAAATATAAATTTCAGTTCATTCGTGTAGTAATTTCGTATATGTTCAACGCTCTTCATTCGTAAGAGTAATTACCAACTGGAAGTTGTACTATTTTTGATAAACATCGGATTTGCTCATCAGACGATAAGCTGACAATATTTACGCATGGTCTAATTAGATTCATGCATAAATGTAAGGTAATTTTTGTTATGGTCAAGTTTTTTGTTAAGACCATGTTCTAACATAGATCGATAAATAAGTTAAAGGTCATTATATTCCACAGTCAAATCTATTGGTGATCGAATTTGATAACTATTTTATTGGAACAACTAAGAGTATTATTTACGTGAGATCAATGGGTCCAATTATTATAAATAATAAATTGCAGGCATCGGTGGATACCCGATTGCCACATTTAGTGATCACGTGATAAACTGATAAAATGTCCAAGTGACGTACTATAATGAGCAAAAAAATGAGTTGACCTTCGGCTTCGTCCCGATTGGGTACTGAGCTGACACCGGGGATAAATTGACCAATGACTGTTATTGTATCCTTTTGACAGATATGTGTGCGCAGACTCGTTTGATGTTCGCTATCGCATTACTATGTTTTAATAGCCAAGCCTTCACTTCTCGTCTGACTCTCTTACCGTCAAGACCTGTCTACACAGTACTTCTCCGGCAGACTATTCATCCACTGATAGGCCTACATACAGGTATGCCCCATTTTTTTGCTCATTTGCTCATTTTTATTGCTCATTTGCTCATTTTATTGCTCATTTTTTTGCCCATTTGCTCATTTATTTGCTCATTTGCTCATTTTTATTGCTCATTTGCTCATTTTCTTGCTCATTTGCTCATTTTCTTGCTCATTTGCTCATTTTTTTGCTCATTTGCTCATTTTTATTGCTCATTTGCTCATTTTCTTGCTCATTTGCTCATTTTTTTGCTCATTTGCTCATTTTTATTGCTCATTTGCTCATTTTTTTGCTCATTTGCTCATTTTTATTGCTCATTTGCTCATTTTCTTGCTCATTTGCTCATTTTTTTGCTTATTTGCTCATTTTTATTGCTCATTTGCTCATTTTTATTGCTCATTTGCTCATTTTCTTGCTCATTTGCTCATTTTATTGCTCATTTGCTCATTTTCTTGCTCATTTGCTCATTTTTTTGCTCATTTGCTCATTTTTATTGCTCATTTGCTCATTTTCTTGCTCATTTGCTCATTTTTATTGCTCATTTGCTCATTTTCTTGCTCATTTGCTCATTTTCTTGCTCATTTGCTCATTTTCTTGCTCATTTGCTCATTTTTTTGCTCATTTGCTCATTTTCTTGCTCATTTGCTCATTTTCTTGCTCATTTGCTCATTTTCTTGCTCATTTGCTCATTTTCTTGCTCATGTGCTCATTTTTTTGCTCATTTGCTCATTTTTTTGCTCATTTGCTCATTGATTGGTGCATACTCAAGAGTCATAGACCTAACATCCAATGTACGTTAATGGTGTCATAGCGTGGGTACATAGAAGACTGTATAACACTATGCCTATGTCCGTATCTGTTGTCACACCGTGAGTGGATTGTCCGCCCTTAATGATGTCATAGCGTGTGTACATGCAAGACAGTATAATACTATGATTATGTCTGTAACTGTTGTTGGTAAGATGTGAAATATAAATTTCAAGGTTCATTCGTGTAGTAATTTTGTATATGTTCAACGCTCTTCATTCGTGTGCTTGTATTGTTAACATTCATTCATAATGCATGTCCCTTTAGAGTGTCTTGTGTTCCTTTAAGATTCAAACACCAATATTACATCACGTCCCTTGTTTCGTGTCACATTAACTCCTTGAGTCTATTGCCCCTTCGAATGATGTCATAGCGTGTGTACATGTAAGATAGTATAACACTATGCCTATGTCTGTATCTGTTGTCACACCGTGAGTGGATTGTCCGCCTTTAATGATGTCATAGCGTGTGTACATGCAAGACAGTATAACCCTATGATAATGCCTGTAGCTGTTGACATGTCTGAACCTATCATTGGTACAATAGCAGTGATATAATGTTACATCATCGGTGCTACCTGTAGTTTCGGTATATGAGCGTAAGTGTGACTGGAGTGATAAGGGGTTATTACGTAATGTTGTTATAACAATGTCATCAAAGCAATTTCTATAATTGAGTGTCTCACGACCTGACGTAATATGTATGCATGTTTTGGCTAACTAATTATCGTGTGAATGACACAGTTTATCAACCTTAATTGATACTAACTCGTTTGTTCAGACATTAAATCGATATGTTTTCTGAATACCATATAACTGTGACCGGGGAAATAATATAATTCATTTGGTAAAGCAAAGGTGTGACCACCAATGTCGCGTGTGATTGCGTGTACAGCGAACAATTCATTCTGGAGGGTTGTAATTTCACATTACAATTTTCGACCGTTAGTCTCAATACTTCCAATAATTCACGATAATACACGACTGTCATATACTCAATAACTTCATATAGAGATAAGTAAAGAATAAACGCTCTTTATTATTTATGTAAAAGTAATAGTGTCTATTTTCAGGTATGACAATTATATGAACTGCGTCCGATAAAACACTGGAATGTATGCATTCATATCGATGGTCACAATGTCCAATAAAGCTATTTTCTAAACATCGATTAATAATTTCATGAAAAATATTTGAACAAAAAAAAAATAACGAAAGATATTACACGCAAATAATTTAACATTCGACATTTTAATATCGAGATTATCAGAAACCGAAAACTCGTTATAAATTTTTTATTTAAACTTTTTTGATAATTTGGAAGTTTGGAAATTTTGGGGTTTTGATAATTTGGAAGTTTGGAAATTTTTTGGAAAAAATAATTTTTGGAAAAAATAAATTTTTGAAGTTTTGAATTTTTTTTTTGGGTTTTGTTATTTTGGGAATATTTTAGTACAACCAATTTTAGACCCCAAAGATTCTATTTTTAGATGTGACGCGAACGAGGCCCTCTATCTTCTTCTTTCCACGCGGCTAGTCTCTCGGCATCTCTTTTTTTCCTTGATGGTGTTTTCTTCTTTTTTTTGTTCATCTTTTGTCGTGGTTTCCGTGCTGATCTGGTATTTTCCGGTCCGGTAGGGAGCCCTGAAAAGGGCTGTGCCGGGCCGGTTTGGAAATCCAGAACCAGCTGGTATCCGCCTTTATGAGCATGAAGTGACCAGTTCAGACAAGGCGTGACATGCATGGCGTCCAGCATATTAGTGACACTAATTGGTATTAACGGTGGTGAGTTCATCCTGAGAGGTGGCGATCCAAGCTCTCTGGAGGTCCGACTGCTTCCGATGAAAACGGACTGTGTTTTTAAACGCCGTGTAACACGATAATATAGCTTCTTTCTGAGTTTCACGATTTTCAAGATACCTATGTGTGTGTATATATGCATCTTGTAAAAGTGACTGTCGTTAGATATAAACAAAAATAGAACCAGATTTAAACAAAAAAACAGGTGTGATTGTTAGGCCATTTCCGATCACCAACAAAGATCGATGTTTACGTTGAATCAAACTGTGTAAATGAAGCCATTATATAATTTCAATATCAAATAGCAAATTTAATATCGAAGCTATGCTAATAGTTCACACCTTGATGAAATAAACCAAACGGAGGTGTACATGTGGTAATTAATCTATAATACCCGTTTTGTCGAAATAAATATAACGATATCAGTTTCCCATACCTCGAGCGTCCTGCGTGAGCCCCGGTGACATCAGACCGGATGCAAAGGATTATCAAATAATGGTCTTTTAAAATTCCACATCCTATTTTGCCGTCACTAAAGTACATTAAAGAAAACGCCGACTATCATGGAGTCAGTTACATGTTGCCTATTGTGGCAACACTGGCACAAAGTGAACTCGTTCGGTGAAGGTTGCGTGTATACACCGCGAAGCACGTGCAATGTGTGAAATTTCGTGTAATTCTCTTGGAAAACATCTGTTGATTCTCAATTACACGTACATTGTCGCATTAATATGGAAGAAGCTTTAGATTCTCAAATGGATTCAGTAAAACGTTCGCAGGAGATCCTACAGGTTAGTGTGAATAGCAGACATTTGAACTCAATATTACCACGGTGTTATAACAGCAACACATGTGTACATTTATAACGAAAACCACTTCACATAAAACAAATACTCGCGGCACAATTAATATCCATAACGCATCATCAATCGGGACTAATATTTCCACGTTTTAGTTTGAAATCTGTTATATTAATATTGGAATTTAAATAACATTAGGATCGAGTGTGGTCGTTGGCATTGTTTAATCCAGCGTAAACAGATGTCTTAGTTACTTTTATATTTAGGAAACCGAACTAAAACATGTGTCTAAATATCGTTCGTCAACCGGACATGTTCCCCATGTACATTTCAACACCATTGTAGATTTTTAACACAAATTTTGCTCTCGTGTTCGTAAATTTCCTATGGCTTACAATGGTTGTTAAGGAGCCGCTTGTGGTGTCTTTCATATCACTAGGCAGGCACATGTCGCTACGGCGATTAAGCTACCCACAGTACCTACGGATAGGTCCATTATTGCCCGGGAGAGCCTGGAAGATACCGCGCGCACATGGGCGCTATATCTCGACATTATAAGATAGCGGCATACTACACGCTATATCTCGACATTATAAGATAGCTGCATACTACACAAGAAAAGAAGATGCATGCTTCAGCTCGCCCATGAACTATTTTACAAGATTTAGTCACGTATGTTTGGAAAGTACTACAAATTTAATATATATATTTATCACAATATTAGCCCCCAAATCCGGCCGCATGTTTTTAGTAAGACACACGTGTATTACCGACACGAACAGTGACGTAAGAGCTCAGACAATTTATATCGACGGCAACACCGGAACTTTAGTATTATGTTAAAAGTCCTGTGCATTTATGGTTTCACCTCAAACTAATTGCAACCCAAAGTTTCTCAGGGGGAATAAGTACATTAACCCATCACAAACAACATACTAAAAATAAAAAAGAACCAAGAAAGGCGAAATTGATGAATTTGTGAATTTTGTGTAATAAATTAAAAAAAAATTGGTAAAATAGTATATTTATGGCTTTTCAATAATGTTTTAAAAGATATTATTTCACAATGCCTTCCATTTGTATATCTATTTTATATAGTGTACACAATCCTGAATACAGAACAGAAAAAAACGTTCCCCAGATACGTCAATTATTTTTCGAGTTATGTGCCTCCAAAATTGGGAGTTTATCTAATTTCAGAGCCTCAATTTTTCAAAATTAGCTAAAATCCATTTTTATGGTCTTGTATTTTCAAAACCAAAGAAAAATGAAGGGATTTCTTTTTGTTTTATTAATATCTTCTCTAGATTGTGCACAAAACAAAATGATTTATTTATGCATCTATGATTGAGATGACAAAAATATTCTTAAAAAAATGTGTCTTCCATTTGCATGGACTTAGCCAAATTTGCCTGTTCAGGTCATACAACTCAATAAATATAAATCCATATTCCATGTATTTCTCAAAATAACTTAAGTATACACGGTTGAACACAATGTGAAGGACATGGGGTAGAAAATCAACTTATGGCCCAATGAATCCTTAGTATTAACTCTTTTCTAAAAATGCTATTTTAGGCGTTTTTGTCCATTTTAAAAGTTTTTTTTGCATAAATAGTAAAAACAATGTTCGTTTAATGTGTAACATCATTTGAACATTCTTCTTAAAGCACTTAGTGTTAAACTAATAGCATTACATTGGATATGTCAATGAATATCACTAGATTTCACTCATTTTCTGGAAACTGACTCCAAATTATCGGAAAGGGGGGGGGGGGTAGGGGAAACCATATTGACAAAATCTCAGAAAACATGGATCTTGATGCATACAACATTGCTATCATCAGCTCCTACAAACATTATTCTTTTATACTTAGTTTACTGCTTACTGTTCTGATGTTCATATTTAGAGCTACGATCCTTTTTGTTGCCACTCGATGCCGAATTATTATTTCGGAATTTTATATCCAAATTGGTAACAGGCAACGTCATTCATTCCATGATATGAAGCGAAGATTCAAGATGGTTGGCGGGTCGGTAAGCTTTTCTGCTTTGGTATATTTACAAAGCGGTTGAATAAGAAATATAAAATACAATGATGTAATCTGAAATTGTCTGTATTGACCAATCATTTAACTTATTTCAACTTAAAAGAAAAAACACACAAAACAATCATTCGAATTGAGCCCCGAGGACAAGTGCATGTGTCTGTCAGTTGCAGTTTGATCGTTTGGTGTCTGAAGTATAGAAATATACGTGGTATACACCCCTCAACATTGATTCAGCTGCAGTTACTGCACGTGACGCCAGTCGGGGCCACATGGATCGTGACTTGTTGCTCAGTCAGCGATTCGTCATTTGTAATTGTCTTTTATATTTAGGTCACAGTATGTGTATGTTTCTGAGCCCATAGATGTGTCGCTAATTAGTCACTTTGGGTGGAGGCTACCGTGACACCCGATGATATACGCAGACGATCAACTTCGCGACAAAATAAGTACTCTTTGAGACTGCCGATATATCGTATCGCCTTCCGTTTTGGTCGGGGAAAGAAGCAAATCAGGTTTGGTGCATTGCGAATATTGTCACCATATGTTTACAAGCACAATTTATTTATCAATAACAAACTGTGGTTCAGATTTGGTTTGTTAACGCTGCAAGTAAAATCTAAATCAAGTTATCCATGGCTTATACAAACGTATATACATGTAGACCGATATTTCTAGTACCGCCTGGTACCGTGTACCGCGGTACTCAACCCTCAGTACCGGTACCGTGAAAATTGTCCAAGTACCGACCGTTGCGTTATCGGTACTGGTACGTTGAGAAGCCTGATTCCAACACAGTTTATTTAACCTACAATGTAGTATACTTAAGATTTTAATAGAAATACAGGGCATATGAATATCAATTTTTGAGTCAAATATGGTATTTCATCATACCAGTTCTGTGTCACAAGGCAAATTTGGCTATACAATGAAACACTCATTTTGTTTAAGAATATTTTTGTCTTCTCGATCATTGATGCATAAAGTATTCATTTTTTGTGCACAATTTATTGAGGAATTTGGAAGCACATAACTCGAAAAATACTCAACGTATTGGAAAATGTTTGCTGCTCTGTAATTAGAATTGTGTACTCTACAAAATGGATATATAAATGGAAGGACTTGTGAAATTGAGTTTTTGTTATAAAACTCCTTGAATAGGCATCAATTGAGTATTTTACCAAACTTTGACAAATTTAGTTCAGAAATGTTATCAAATTCGCCTTTCTTGATCCTTTTTGATTTTTAGTATGTTGTTTATAGTGGGTTATAAATAGGCTTATTCCTGCTAAGAAACATTGTGTTGCAATTAGTTTGAGGTTTGGCACTTTTTTTATAATGCCCTGGACTATAATTGGAATATAATTACGATATTCAATTTGTGTTTGGTTATTTAGTGTTGAGTGTGGGATAAACATGGATGATAAGGGTGGTTGAACAATTTTTGATCTAATGACAGATTTTGATTGTAGAGAGCACCAAAGGAATTAATGATAAAATATCAAAGATGGCTGCCCGTGGCAATGTTTTTGGTCGAAAACATTCAAATGCGATAGCTCCCACGCAGAGATGATAATGCCTGCTCCCATATAGAGATGATAATGTCTGCTCCCATATAGAGATGATAATGCCTGCTCCCGTATAGAGATGATAATGCCTGCTCCCATATAGAGATGATAATGCGATAGCTCCCATATAGAGATGGTAATGCGATAGCTCCCATATAGAGATGATAATGCGATAGCTCCCATATAGAGATGATAATGCGATAGCTCCCATATAGAGATGATAATACGATAGCTCCCATATAGAGATGATAATACGATAGCTCCCATATAGAGATGATAATGCGATAGCTCCCATATAGAGATGATAATGCGATAGCTCCCATATAGAGATGATAATACGATAGCTCCCATATAGAGATGATAATGCGATAGCTCCCATATAGAGATGATAATGCGATAGCTCCCATATAGAGATGATAATACGATAGCTCCCATATAGAGATGATAATGCGATAGCTCCCATATAGAGATGATAATGCGATAGCTCCCACATAGAGATGATAATGCGATAGCTCCCACATAGAGATGATAATGCGATAGCTCCCACATAGAGATGATAATGCGATAGCTCCCACATAGAGATGATAATACGATAGCTCCCACATAGAGATGATAATGCGATAGCTCCCATATAGAGATGATAATACGATAGCTCCCATATAGAGATGATAATGCGATAGCTCCCATATAGAGATGATAATGCGATAGCTCCCATATAGAGATGATAATGCGATAGCTCCCATATAGAGATGATAATGCGATAGCTCCCATATAGAGATGATAATACGATAGCTCCCATATAGAGATGATAATACGATAGCTCCCATATAGAGATGATAATACGATAGCTCCCATATAGAGATGATAATACGATAGCTCCCATATAGAGATGATAATGCGATAGCTCCCATATAGAGACGATAATGCGATAGCTCCCATATAGAGATGATAATGCGATAGCTCTCATATAGAGATGATAATGCGATAGCTCCCATATAGAGATGATAATACGATAGCTCCCATATAGAGATGATAATGCGATAGCTCCCATATAGAGATGATAATACGATAGCTCCCGTATAGAGATGATAATACGATAGCTCCCATATAGAGATGACAATGCGATAGCTCCCGTATAGAGATGATAATACGATAGCTCCCATATAGAGATGATAATGCGATAGCTCCCATATAGAGATGATAATGCGATAGCTCCCATATAGAGATGATAATGCGATAGCTCCCATATAGAGATGATAATACGATAGCTCCCATATAGAGATGATAATACGATAGCTCCCATATAGAGATGATAATGCGATAGCTCCCATATAGAGATGATAATACGATAGCTCCCATATAGAGATGATAATACGATAGCTCCCATATAGAGATGATAATGCGATAGCTCCCATATAGAGATGATAATGCGATAGCTCCCATATAGAGATGATAATGCGATAGCTCCCATATAGAGATGATAATGCGATAGCTCCCATATAGAGATGATAATGCGATAGCTCCCATATAGAGATGATAATGCGATAGCTCCCATATAGAGATGATAATGTCTGCTCCCATATAGAGATGATAATACGATAGCTCCCATATAGAGATGATAATACGATAGCTCCCATATAGAGATGATAATGCGATAGCTCCCATATAGAGATGATAATGCGATAGCTCCCATATAGAGATGATAATGCGATAGCTCCCATATAGAGATGATAATGTCTGCTCCCATATAGAGATGATAATACGATAGCTCCCATATAGAGATGATAATGCGATAGCTCCCATATAGAGATGATAATGCGATAGCTCCCATATAGAGATGATAATACGATAGCTCCCATATAGAGATGATAATACGATAGCTCCCATATAGAGATGATAATACGATAGCTCCCATATAGAGATGATAATGCGATAGCTCCCATATAGAGATGATAATGCGATAGCTCCCATATAGAGATGATAATGCGATAGCTCCCATATAGAGATGATGATGCGATAGCTCCCATATAGAGATGATAATACGATAGCTCCCATATAGAGATGATAATACGATAGCTCCCATATAGAGATGATAATACGATAGCTCCCATAGAGAGATGATAATGCGATAGCTCCCATATAGAGATGATAATACGATAGCTCCCATATAGAGATGATAATACGATAGCTCCCATATAGAGATGATAATACGATAGCTCCCATATAGAGATGATAATACGATAGCTCCCATATAGAGATGATAATGCGATAGCTCCCATATAGAGATGATAATGCGATAGCTCCCATATAGAGATGATAATACGATAGCTTCCATATAGAGATGATAATACGATAGCTCCCATATAGAGATGATAATACGATAGCTCCCATATAGAGATGATAATACGATAGCTCCCATATAGAGATGATAATGCGATAGCTCCCATATAGAGATGATAATACGATAGCTCCCATATAGAGATGATAATGCGATAGCTCCCATATAGAGATGATAATACGATAGCTCCCATATAGAGATGATAATACGATAGCTCCCATAGAGAGATGATAATGCGATAGCTCCCATATAGAGATGATAATACGATAGCTCCCATATAGAGATGATAATGCGATAGCTCCCATATAGATATGATAATGCGATAGCTCCCATATAGAGATGATAATGCGATAGCTCCCATATAGAGATGATAATACGATAGCTCCCATATAGAGATGATAATACGATAGCTCCCATATAGAGATGATAATACGATAGCTCCCATATAGAGATGATAATGCGATAGCTCCCATATAGAGATGATAATACGATAGCTCCCATATAGAGATGATAATACGATAGCTCCCATATAGAGATGATAATACGATAGCTCCCATATAGAGATGATAATGCGATAGCTCCCATATAGAGATGATAATGCGATAGCTCCCATATAGAGATGATAATGCGATAGCTCCCATATAGAGATGATAATGCGATAGCTCCCATATAGAGATGATAATACGATAGCTTCCATATAGAGATGATAATGCGATAGCTCCCATATAGAGATGATAATGCGATAGCTGCCATATAGAGATGATAATACGATAGCTTCCATATAGAGATGATAATGCGATAGCTCCCATATAGAGATGATAATACGATAGCTCCCATATAGAGATGATAATACGATAGCTTCCATATAGAGATGATAATGCGATAGCTCCCATATAGAGATGATAATGCGATAGCTCCCATATAGAGATGATAATACGATAGCTCCCATATAGAGATGATAATACGATAGCTCCCATATAGATATGATAATACGATAGCTCCCATATAGAGATGATAATACGATAGCTCCCATATAGAGATGATAATGTCTGCTCCCATATAGAGATGATAATGCGATAGCTCCCATATAGAGATGATAATACGATAGCTCCCATATAGAGATGATAATACGATAGCTCCCATATAGAGATGATAATACGATAGCTCCCATATAGAGATGATAATACGATAGCTCCCATATAGAGATGATAATGTCTGCTCCCATATAGAGATGATAATGCGATAGCTCCCATATAGAGATGATAATACGATAGCTCCCATATAGAGATGATAATACGATAGCTTCCATATAGAGATGATAATACGATAGCTCCCATATAGAGATGATAATGCGATAGCTCCCATATAGAGATGATAATGCGATAGCTCCCATATAGAGATGATAATGCGATAGCTCCCATATAGAGATGATAATGCCTGCTCCCATATAGAGATGATAATGCGATAGCTGCCATATAGAGATGATAATACGATAGCTCCCATATAGAGATGATAATACGATAGCTCCCATATAGAGATGATAATGCGATAGCTCCCATATAGAGATGATAATACGATAGCTTCCATATAGAGATGATAATACGATAGCTCCCATATAGAGATGATAATGCGATAGCTCCCATATAGAGATGATAATACGATAGCTCCCATATAGAGATGATAATGCGATAGCTCCCATATAGAGATGATAATACGATAGCTCCCATATAGAGATGATAATACGATAGCTCCCATATAGAGATGATAATGCGATAGCTTCCATATAGAGATGATAATGCGATAGCTCCCATATAGAGATGATAATACGATAGCTCCCATATAGAGATGATAATACGATAGCTCCCATACAGAGATGATAATACGATAGCTCCCATATAGAGATGATAATGCGATAGCTCCCATATAGAGATGATAATGCGATAGCTCCCATATAGAGATGATAATACGATAGCTTCCATATAGAGATGATTATACGATAGCTCCCATATAGAGATGATAATACGATAGCTCCCATATAGAGATGATAATACGATAGCTTCCATATAGAGATGATAATACGATAGCTCCCATATAGAGATGATAATACGATAGCTCCCATATAGAGATGATAATACGATAGCTCCCATATAGAGATGATAATACGATAGCTCCCATATAGAGATGATAATGCGATAGCTCCCACATAGAGATGATAATGCGATAGCTCCCATATAGAGATGATAATACGATAGCTTCCATATAGAGATGATAATACGATAGCTTCCATATAGAGATGATAATGCGATAGCTCCCATATAGAGATGATAATGCGATAGCTCCCATATAGAGATGATAATACGATAGCTTCCATATAGAGATGATAATACGATAGCTTCCATATAGAGATGATAATGCGATAGCTCCCATATAGAGATGATAATGCGATAGCTCCCATATAGAGATGATAACACGATAGCTTCCATATAGAGATGATAATACGATAGCTTCCATATAGAGATGATAATACGATAGCTTCCATATAGGGATGATAATGCGATAGCTCCCATATAGAGATGATAATGCGATAGCTTCCATATAGAGATGATAATACGATAGCTTCCATATAGAGATGATAATGCGATAGCTCCCATATAGAGATGATAATGCGATAGCTCCCATATAGAGATGATAATGCGATAGCTCCCATATAGAGATGATAATGCGATAGCTTCCATATAGAGATGATAATGCGATAGCTCCCATATAGAGATGATAATGCGATAGCTTCCATATAGAGATGATAATGCGATAGCTCCCATATAGAGATGATAATGCGATAGCTTCCATATAGAGATGATAATGCGATAGCTCCCATATAGAGATGATAATGCGATAGCTCCCATATAGAGATGATAATACGATAGCTCCCATATAGAGATGATAATGCGATAGCTCCCATATAGAGATGATAATGCGATAGCTCCCATATAGAGATGATAATACGATAGCTTCCATATAGAGATGATTATACGATAGCTTCCATATAGAGATGATAATACGATAGCTCCCATATAGAGATGATAATACGATAGCTTCCATATAGAGATGATAATACGATAGCTTCCATATAGAGATGATAATACGATAGCTCCCATATAGAGATGATAATACGATAGCTTCCATATAGAGATGATAATACGATAGCTTCCATATAGAGATGATAATACAATAGCTTCCATATAGAGATGATAATACGATAGCTCCCATATAGAGATGATAATACGATAGCTTCCATATAGAGATGATAATACGATAGCTTCCATATAAAGATGATAATACGATAGCTTCCATATAGAGATGATAATACGATAGCTCCCATATAGAGATGATAATACGATAGCTCCCATATAGAGATGATAATGCGATAGCTCCCATATAGAGATGATAATACGATAGCTCCCATATAGAGATGATAATACGATAGCTCCCATATAGAGATGATAATACGATAGCTCCCATATAGAGATGATAATGCGATAGCTCCCATATAGAGATGATAATACGATAGCTTCCATATAGAGATGATAATACGATAGCTTCCATATAGAGATGATAATACGATAGCTCCCATATAGAGATGATAATACGATAGCTTCCATATAGAGATGATAATACGATAGCTCCCATATAGAGATGATAATGCGATAGCTTCCATATAGAGATGATAATACGATAGCTCCCATATAGAGATGATAATACGATAGCTCCCATATAGAGATGATAATACGATAGCTCCCATATAGAGATGATAATGCGATAGCTTCCATATAGAGATGATAATACGATAGCTCCCATATAGAGATGATAATGCGATAGCTCCCATATAGAGATGATAATACGATAGCTCCCATATAGAGATGATAATACGATAGCTCCCATATAGAGATGATAATACGATAGCTCCCATATAGAGATGATAATGCGATAGCTTCCATATAGAGATGATAATACGATAGCTCCCATATAGAGATGATAATACGATAGCTTCCATATAGAGATGATAATACGATAGCTTCCATATAGAGATGATAATACGATAGCTCCCATATAGAGATGATAATACGATAGCTCCCATATAGAGATGATAATGCGATAGCTTCCATATAGAGATGATAATACGATAGCTCCCATATAGAGATGATAATACGATAGCTTCCATATAGAGATGATAATACGATAGCTCCCATATAGAGATGATAATGCGATAGCTTCCATATAGAGATGATAATACGATAGCTCCCATATAGAGATGATAATACGATAGCTTCCATATAGAGATGATAATGCGATAGCTTCCATATAGAGATGATAATACGATAGCTCCCATATAGAGATGATAATACGATAGCTCCCATATAGAGATGATAATGCGATAGCTCCCATATAGAGATGATAATACGATAGCTTCCATATAGAGATGATAATACGATAGCTTCCATATAGAGATGATAATACGATAGCTCCCATATAGAGATGATAATACGATAGCTTCCATATAGAGATGATAATACGATAGCTTCCATATAGAGATGATAATGCGAAAGCTTCCATATAGAGATGATAATACGATAGCTCCCATATAGAGATGATAATACGATAGCTTCCATATAGAGATGATAATACGATAGCTTCCATATAGCTTTGTGTGACCCACATTATGTGAGTAAAGGGGGGATGCCCTATAGCAGAAGAGTCCACAATTAGAGGTACCATGTCTTACTCACCGGAAGCTGACATAAGCTAATGATAGGTAGAGCACTCTGCTGTATAGGCAGTTTCTGATATAGTCATAAAGAGTAGGAAAATAAAAGATAGCAGAAACCCAGAGAACACATACAAATTTCGTGTTATGATTTATATTTCATAATAATATTTAATTTAATCATTGTATGATCAAAGTTATGTGATAAAGAAATAATCAAAAAAGCGAGGCCCCCTGGTCATTTCTGTAAATTTAGTACCCGTGAGGTCTCCATGTCGTTACTGTACATTTATTAACCACGAGTTTCCCAGTCCGGATCCCCCGTATTTGTAAAATAATAGCGCTTAACATGTATATGCATATGTAAACCATAATATTTATATACTTATTAAAAGATACCAACACTGAAATTTTTTATTATCGAATTATCCACACACTATCGTGACAGGTTATTACGTTTACTTGATCAAGGGAGGTCCCGTTGTTTGATCATCGGCAACCATAATTCCGTATTAAAATAAATAATAGATAAACAAATCCTCATGCAAAAAGCAGCCCAGTTCAAAGAACAAACATGCAGCAAGCATCCACACATCACACGACAACATGTCCATCCTGCACTTGTCATGATAATTGATATATAGGGCTGTTGTTAGTAAGTAATTAAATTACAAACCTATACATATGACATGGTGAACGCTCTTTATTTACAGTATATAACAGTTATGTATTGATATGGTACATCGGTTGGAATTGTGTTCAAAGTTCCCATGCATACAAATTGTTATTGTGATAGCCGACAAAAACATGGGCCATCCCACATATATACAGGTATACAATCAACCATCCATAAGTTAAATGGTTTGTTGGTTAACGGGTCCTGTTTCTAATGTGGGTCACACAAAGCCATATAGAGATAATACGATAGCTTCCATATAGAGATGATAATGCGATAGCTCCCATATAGAGATGATAATGCGATAGCTCCCATATAGAGACGATAATGCGATAGCTCCCATATAGAGATGATAATGCGATAGCTCTCATATAGAGATGATAATACGATAGCTTCCATATAGAGATGATAATACGATAGCTTCCATATAGAGATGATAATACGATAGCTCCCATATAGAGATGATAATACGATAGCTCCCATATAGAGATGATAATACGATAGCTCCCATATAGAGATGATAATACGATAGCTTCCATATAGAGATGATAATACGATAGCTCCCATATAGAGATGATAATGCGATAGCTCCCATATAGAGATGATAATACGATAGCTCCCATATAGAGATGATAATGCGATAGCTCCCATATAGAGATGATAATACGATAGCTTCCATATAGAGATGATAATGCGATAGCTCCCATATAGAGATGATAATACGATAGCTCCCATATAGAGATGATAATGCGATAGCTCCCATATAGAGATGATAATACGATAGCTTCCATATAGAGATGATAATACGATAGCTTCCATATAGAGATGATAATACGATAGCTTCCATATAGAGATGATAATACGATAGCTTCCATATAGAGATGATAATACGATAGCTCCCATATAGAGATGATAATGCGATAGCTCCCACATAGAGATGATAATGCGATAGCTTCCATATAGAGATGATAATACGATAGCTCCCATATAGAGATGATAATGCGATAGCTCTCATATAGAGATGATAATACGATAGCTTCCATATAGAGATGATAATACGATAGCTTCCATATAGAGATGATAATACGATAGCTCCCATATAGAGATGATAATACGATAGCTCCCATATAGAGATGATAATACGATAGCTTCCATATAGAGATGATAATACGATAGCTTCCATATAGAGATGATAATGCGATAGCTCCCATATAGAGATGATAATACGATAGCTCCCATAGAGAGATGATAATGCGATAGCTTCCATATAGAGATGATAATACGATAGCTTCCATATAGAGATGATAATACGATAGCTTCCATATAGAGATGATAATACGATAGCTTCCATATAGAGATGATAATACGATAGCTCCCATATAGAGATGATAATACGATAGCTTCCATATAGAGATGATAATACGATAGCTTCCATATAGAGATGATAATACGATAGCTTCCATATAGAGATGATAATACGATAGCTCCCATATAGAGATGATAATACGATAGCTTCCATATAGAGATGATAATACGATAGCTTCCATATAGAGATGATAATACGATAGCTCCCATATAGAGATGATAATGCGATAGCTCTCATATAGAGATGATAATACGATAGCTTCCATATAGAGATGATAATACGATAGCTTCCATATAGAGATGATAATACGATAGCTCCCATATAGAGATGATAATACGATAGCTCCCATATAGATATGATAATGCGACAGCTCTCATATAGATATGATAATGCGATAGCTCCCATATAGAGATGATAATGCGATAGCTCCCATATAGAGATGATAATACGATAGCTTCCATATAGAGATGATAATACGATAGCTTCCATATAGAGATGATAATGCGATAGCTCCCATATAGAGATGATAATACGATAGCTCCCATATAGAGATGATAATGTCTGCTCCCATATAGAGATGATAATACGATAGCTCCCATATAGAGATGATAATGTCTGCTCCCATATAGAGATGATAATACGATAGCTCCCATAGAGAGATGATAATGCGATAGCTTCCATATAGAGATGATAATACGATAGCTCCCATATAGAGATGATAATACGATAGCTCCCATATAGAGATGATAATGCGATAGCTCCCATATAGAGATGATAATACGATAGCTCCCATATAGAGATGATAATACGATAGCTTCCATATAGAGATGATAATACGATAGCTCCCATATAGAGATGATAATGCGATAGCTCCCATATAGAGATGATAATACGATAGCTCCCATATAGAGATGATAATGCGATAGCTCCCATATAGAGATGATAATACGATAGCTCCCATATAGAGATGATAATACGATAGCTTCCATATAGAGATGATAATGCGATAGCTCCCATATAGAGATGATAATGCGATAGCTCCCATATAGAGATGATAATGCGATAGCTCCCATATAGAGATGATAATACGATAGCTCCCATATAGAGATGATAATGCGATAGCTCCCATATAGAGATGATAATGCGATAGCTCCCATATAGAGATGATAATACGATAGCTCCCATATAGAGATGATAATACGATAGCTCCCATATAGAGATGATAATGCGATAGCTCCCATATAGAGATGATAATGCGATAGCTCCCATATAGAGATGATAATGCGATAGCTCCCATATAGAGATGATAATACGATAGCTCCCATATAGAGATGATAATACGATAGCTCCCATATAGAGATGATAATACGATAGCTCCCGTATAGAGATGATAATACGATAGCTCCCATATAGAGATGATAATGCGATAGCTCCCATATAGAGATGATAATGCGATAGCTCCCATATAGAGATGATAATACGATAGCTCCCATATAGAGATGATAATACGATAGCTCCCATATAGAGATGATAATGCGGTAGCTCCCATATAGAGATGATAATACGATAGCTCCCATATAGAGATGATAATACGATAGCTCCCATATAGAGATGATAATGAGATAGCTCCCATATAGAGATGATAATGCGATAGCTCCCGTATAGAGATGATAATACGATAGCTCCCATATAGAGATGATAATACGATAGCTTCCATATAGAGATGATAATGCGATAGCTCCCATATAGAGATGATAATGCGATAGCTCCCATATAGAGATGATAATACGATAGCTCCCATATAGAGATGATAATACGATAGCTCCCATATAGATATGATAATACGATAGCTCCCATATAGAGATGATAATACGATAGCTCCCATATAGAGATGATAATGTCTGCTCCCATATAGAGATGATAATGCGATAGCTCCCATATAGAGATGATAATACGATAGCTCCCATATAGAGATGATAATACGATAGCTCCCATATAGAGATGATAATACGATAGCTCCCATATAGAGATGATAATACGATAGCTCCCATATAGAGATGATAATGTCTGCTCCCATATAGAGATGATAATGCGATAGCTCCCATATAGAGATGATAATACGATAGCTCCCATATAGAGATGATAATACGATAGCTTCCATATAGAGATGATAATACGATAGCTCCCATATAGAGATGATAATGCGATAGCTCCCATATAGAGATGATAATGCGATAGCTCCCATATAGAGATGATAATGCGATAGCTCCCATATAGAGATGATAATGCCTGCTCCCATATAGAGATGATAATGCGATAGCTGCCATATAGAGATGATAATACGATAGCTCCCATATAGAGATGATAATACGATAGCTCCCATATAGAGATGATAATGCGATAGCTCCCATATAGAGATGATAATACGATAGCTTCCATATAGAGATGATAATACGATAGCTCCCATATAGAGATGATAATGCGATAGCTCCCATATAGAGATGATAATACGATAGCTCCCATATAGAGATGATAATGCGATAGCTCCCATATAGAGATGATAATACGATAGCTCCCATATAGAGATGATAATACGATAGCTCCCATATAGAGATGATAATGCGATAGCTTCCATATAGAGATGATAATGCGATAGCTCCCATATAGAGATGATAATACGATAGCTCCCATATAGAGATGATAATACGATAGCTCCCATACAGAGATGATAATACGATAGCTCCCATATAGAGATGATAATGCGATAGCTCCCATATAGAGATGATAATGCGATAGCTCCCATATAGAGATGATAATACGATAGCTTCCATATAGAGATGATTATACGATAGCTCCCATATAGAGATGATAATACGATAGCTCCCATATAGAGATGATAATACGATAGCTTCCATATAGAGATGATAATACGATAGCTCCCATATAGAGATGATAATACGATAGCTCCCATATAGAGATGATAATACGATAGCTCCCATATAGAGATGATAATACGATAGCTCCCATATAGAGATGATAATGCGATAGCTCCCACATAGAGATGATAATGCGATAGCTCCCATATAGAGATGATAATACGATAGCTTCCATATAGAGATGATAATACGATAGCTTCCATATAGAGATGATAATGCGATAGCTCCCATATAGAGATGATAATGCGATAGCTCCCATATAGAGATGATAATACGATAGCTTCCATATAGAGATGATAATACGATAGCTTCCATATAGAGATGATAATGCGATAGCTCCCATATAGAGATGATAATGCGATAGCTCCCATATAGAGATGATAACACGATAGCTTCCATATAGAGATGATAATACGATAGCTTCCATATAGAGATGATAATACGATAGCTTCCATATAGGGATGATAATGCGATAGCTCTCATATAGAGATGATAATGCGATAGCTTCCATATAGAGATGATAATACGATAGCTTCCATATAGAGATGATAATGCGATAGCTCCCATATAGAGATGATAATGCGATAGCTCCCATATAGAGATGATAATGCGATAGCTCCCATATAGAGATGATAATGCGATAGCTTCCATATAGAGATGATAATGCGATAGCTCCCATATAGAGATGATAATGCGATAGCTTCCATATAGAGATGATAATGCGATAGCTCCCATATAGAGATGATAATGCGATAGCTTCCATATAGAGATGATAATGCGATAGCTCCCATATAGAGATGATAATGCGATAGCTCCCATATAGAGATGATAATACGATAGCTCCCATATAGAGATGATAATGCGATAGCTCCCATATAGAGATGATAATGCGATAGCTCCCATATAGAGATGATAATACGATAGCTTCCATATAGAGATGATTATACGATAGCTTCCATATAGAGATGATAATACGATAGCTCCCATATAGAGATGATAATACGATAGCTTCCATATAGAGATGATAATACGATAGCTTCCATATAGAGATGATAATACGATAGCTCCCATATAGAGATGATAATACGATAGCTTCCATATAGAGATGATAATACGATAGCTTCCATATAGAGATGATAATACAATAGCTTCCATATAGAGATGATAATACGATAGCTCCCATATAGAGATGATAATACGATAGCTTCCATATAGAGATGATAATACGATAGCTTCCATATAAAGATGATAATACGATAGCTTCCATATAGAGATGATAATACAATAGCTCCCATATAGAGATGATAATACGATAGCTCCCATATAGAGATGATAATGCGATAGCTCCCATATAGAGATGATAATACGATAGCTCCCATATAGAGATGATAATACGATAGCTCCCATATAGAGATGATAATACGATAGCTCCCATATAGAGATGATAATGCGATAGCTCCCATATAGAGATGATAATACGATAGCTTCCATATAGAGATGATAATACGATAGCTTCCATATAGAGATGATAATACGATAGCTCCCATATAGAGATGATAATACGATAGCTTCCATATAGAGATGATAATACGATAGCTCCCATATAGAGATGATAATGCGATAGCTTCCATATAGAGATGATAATACGATAGCTCCCATATAGAGATGATAATACGATAGCTCCCATATAGAGATGATAATACGATAGCTCCCATATAGAGATGATAATGCGATAGCTTCCATATAGAGATGATAATACGATAGCTCCCATATAGAGATGATAATGCGATAGCTCCCATATAGAGATGATAATACGATAGCTCCCATATAGAGATGATAATACGATAGCTCCCATATAGAGATGATAATACGATAGCTCCCATATAGAGATGATAATGCGATAGCTTCCATATAGAGATGATAATACGATAGCTCCCATATAGAGATGATAATACGATAGCTTCCATATAGAGATGATAATACGATAGCTTCCATATAGAGATGATAATACGATAGCTCCCATATAGAGATGATAATACGATAGCTCCCATATAGAGATGATAATGCGATAGCTTCCATATAGAGATGATAATACGATAGCTCCCATATAGAGATGATAATACGATAGCTTCCATATAGAGATGATAATACGATAGCTCCCATATAGAGATGATAATGCGATAGCTTCCATATAGAGATGATAATACGATAGCTCCCATATAGAGATGATAATACGATAGCTTCCATATAGAGATGATAATGCGATAGCTTCCATATAGAGATGATAATACGATAGCTCCCATATAGAGATGATAATACGATAGCTCCCATATAGAGATGATAATGCGATAGCTCCCATATAGAGATGATAATACGATAGCTTCCATATAGAGATGATAATACGATAGCTTCCATATAGAGATGATAATACGATAGCTCCCATATAGAGATGATAATACGATAGCTTCCATATAGAGATGATAATACGATAGCTTCCATATAGAGATGATAATGCGAAAGCTTCCATATAGAGATGATAATACGATAGCTCCCATATAGAGATGATAATACGATAGCTTCCATATAGAGATGATAATACGATAGCTTCCATATAGCTTTGTGTGACCCACATTATGTGAGTAAAGGGGGGATGCCCTATAGCAGAAGAGTCCACAATTAGAGGTACCATGTCTTACTCACCGGAAGCTGACATAAGCTAATGATAGGTAGAGCACTCTGCTGTATAGGCAGTTTCTGATATAGTCATAAAGAGTAGGAAAATAAAAGATAGCAGAAACCCAGAGAACACATACAAATTTCGTGTTATGATTTATATTTCATAATAATATTTAATTTAATCATTGTATGATCAAAGTTATGTGATAAAGAAATAATCAAAAAAGCGAGGCCCCCTGGTCATTTCTGTAAATTTAGTACCCGTGAGGTCTCCATGTCGTTACTGTACATTTATTAACCACGAGTTTCCCAGTCCGGATCCCCCGTATTTGTAAAATAATAGCGCTTAACATGTATATGCATATGTAAACCATAATATTTATATACTTATTAAAAGATACCAACACTGAAATTTTTTATTATCGAATTATCCACACACTATCGTGACAGGTTATTACGTTTACTTGATCAAGGGAGGTCCCGTTGTTTGATCATCGGCAACCATAATTCCGTATTAAAATAAATAATAGATAAACAAATCCTCATGCAAAAAGCAGCCCAGTTCAAAGAACAAACATGCAGCAAGCATCCACACATCACACGACAACATGTCCATCCTGCACTTGTCATGATAATTGATATATAGGGCTGTTGTTAGTAAGTAATTAAATTACAAACCTATACATATGACATGGTGAACGCTCTTTATTTACAGTATATAACAGTTATGTATTGATATGGTACATCGGTTGGAATTGTGTTCAAAGTTCCCATGCATACAAATTGTTATTGTGATAGCCGACAAAAACATGGGCCATCCCACATATATACAGGTATACAATCAACCATCCATAAGTTAAATGGTTTGTTGGTTAACGGGTCCTGTTTCTAATGTGGGTCACACAAAGCCATATAGAGATAATACGATAGCTTCCATATAGAGATGATAATGCGATAGCTCCCATATAGAGATGATAATGCGATAGCTCCCATATAGAGACGATAATGCGATAGCTCCCATATAGAGATGATAATGCGATAGCTCTCATATAGAGATGATAATACGATAGCTTCCATATAGAGATGATAATACGATAGCTTCCATATAGAGATGATAATACGATAGCTCCCATATAGAGATGATAATACGATAGCTCCCATATAGAGATGATAATACGATAGCTCCCATATAGAGATGATAATACGATAGCTTCCATATAGAGATGATAATACGATAGCTCCCATATAGAGATGATAATGCGATAGCTCCCATATAGAGATGATAATACGATAGCTCCCATATAGAGATGATAATGCGATAGCTCCCATATAGAGATGATAATACGATAGCTTCCATATAGAGATGATAATGCGATAGCTCCCATATAGAGATGATAATACGATAGCTCCCATATAGAGATGATAATGCGATAGCTCCCATATAGAGATGATAATACGATAGCTTCCATATAGAGATGATAATACGATAGCTTCCATATAGAGATGATAATACGATAGCTTCCATATAGAGATGATAATACGATAGCTTCCATATAGAGATGATAATACGATAGCTCCCATATAGAGATGATAATGCGATAGCTCCCACATAGAGATGATAATGCGATAGCTTCCATATAGAGATGATAATACGATAGCTCCCATATAGAGATGATAATGCGATAGCTCTCATATAGAGATGATAATACGATAGCTTCCATATAGAGATGATAATACGATAGCTTCCATATAGAGATGATAATACGATAGCTCCCATATAGAGATGATAATACGATAGCTCCCATATAGAGATGATAATACGATAGCTTCCATATAGAGATGATAATACGATAGCTTCCATATAGAGATGATAATGCGATAGCTCCCATATAGAGATGATAATACGATAGCTCCCATAGAGAGATGATAATGCGATAGCTTCCATATAGAGATGATAATACGATAGCTTCCATATAGAGATGATAATACGATAGCTTCCATATAGAGATGATAATACGATAGCTTCCATATAGAGATGATAATACGATAGCTCCCATATAGAGATGATAATACGATAGCTTCCATATAGAGATGATAATACGATAGCTTCCATATAGAGATGATAATACGATAGCTTCCATATAGAGATGATAATACGATAGCTCCCATATAGAGATGATAATACGATAGCTTCCATATAGAGATGATAATACGATAGCTTCCATATAGAGATGATAATACGATAGCTCCCATATAGAGATGATAATGCGATAGCTCTCATATAGAGATGATAATACGATAGCTTCCATATAGAGATGATAATACGATAGCTTCCATATAGAGATGATAATACGATAGCTCCCATATAGAGATGATAATACGATAGCTCCCATATAGATATGATAATGCGACAGCTCTCATATAGATATGATAATGCGATAGCTCCCATATAGAGATGATAATGCGATAGCTCCCATATAGAGATGATAATACGATAGCTTCCATATAGAGATGATAATACGATAGCTTCCATATAGAGATGATAATGCGATAGCTCCCATATAGAGATGATAATACGATAGCTCCCATATAGAGATGATAATGTCTGCTCCCATATAGAGATGATAATACGATAGCTCCCATATAGAGATGATAATGTCTGCTCCCATATAGAGATGATAATACGATAGCTCCCATAGAGAGATGATAATGCGATAGCTTCCATATAGAGATGATAATACGATAGCTCCCATATAGAGATGATAATACGATAGCTCCCATATAGAGATGATAATGCGATAGCTCCCATATAGAGATGATAATACGATAGCTCCCATATAGAGATGATAATACGATAGCTTCCATATAGAGATGATAATACGATAGCTCCCATATAGAGATGATAATGCGATAGCTCCCATATAGAGATGATAATACGATAGCTCCCATATAGAGATGATAATGCGATAGCTCCCATATAGAGATGATAATACGATAGCTCCCATATAGAGATGATAATACGATAGCTTCCATATAGAGATGATAATGCGATAGCTCCCATATAGAGATGATAATGCGATAGCTCCCATATAGAGATGATAATGCGATAGCTCCCATATAGAGATGATAATACGATAGCTCCCATATAGAGATGATAATGCGATAGCTCCCATATAGAGATGATAATGCGATAGCTCCCATATAGAGATGATAATACGATAGCTCCCATATAGAGATGATAATACGATAGCTCCCATATAGAGATGATAATACGATAGCTCCCGTATAGAGATGATAATACGATAGCTCCCATATAGAGATGATAATGCGATAGCTCCCATATAGAGATGATAATGCGATAGCTCCCATATAGAGATGATAATACGATAGCTCCCATATAGAGATGATAATACGATAGCTCCCATATAGAGATGATAATGCGGTAGCTCCCATATAGAGATGATAATACGATAGCTCCCATATAGAGATGATAATACGATAGCTCCCATATAGAGATGATAATGAGATAGCTCCCATATAGAGATGATAATGCGATAGCTCCCGTATAGAGATGATAATACGATAGCTCCCATATAGAGATGATAATGTCTGCTCCCATATAGAGATGATAATGCGATAGCTCCCATATAGAGATGATAATGCGATAGCTCCCATATAGAGATGATAATACTATAGCTCCCATATAGAGATGATAATACGATAGCTCCCATATAGAGATGATAATACGATAGCTCCCATATAGAGATGATAATGCGATAGCTCCCATATAGAGATGATAATGCGATAGCTCCCATATAGAGATGATAATACGATAGCTCCCATATAGAGATGATATTGCGATAGCTCCCATATAGAGATGATAATGCGATAGCTCCCATATAGAGATGATAATGCCTGTAAATATTCCGAATAATCCGCTCATAAATGACGGATGCAGTTTCAATGAAATCAAATGTTTATGTGACCCGCCATATCAAATCCAGTCAGAAATCGCATATATAAGAGAACGCATTGGCCTAACAATTTTTTACAATTTTCATAATTTGTTCTTGTATTCTTTAACAATTTTATAATTTCACCCATACAGAGCCCCAGACAAACACGAGCAGACGACACTCTTCTATGTGCTTCTATATATGTGTGGGGCTCCCTGCAGGGTAATGGATGTTTTTTTATTTTATGTCCTAAAAATTGTAAGAAACATTTATTTAAAAAACATGATAATGCATTGGCCTTTTTAATGTGTTAAGCCAATGCATTCTCTTATATATGCGAGGCGACCTATGGTCGACTCGCATATATAAGAGAATGCATTGGCACAGGGTAAAAAAATCCCGACTTCCGACTGGATTTGATATGGCGGGTCACATATGTAAAACAAATGTAGAACTCCAAGATAGCGGTCATGTTTTTTAAACAACAAATCAGATTAATCGGATGAAAGATGTGATATGTAGAGCGTCCAGAGAGAGAAATGTCCAACAATTAAAACATGCTGTATATGTTGGAAGATTTCAATCCGAGGGGAGGGATGAAAACGAAACTTGGAAATTTCAGTCTGATTCAAGGGACATGCAGTTAAGAGGTCAGCCATGATAGCATACACACGAACTGTTCAAATAGACCCGACAGTGTCCCATGCAATATAAGTATCCGGGCCACACACAACCCCATCTGGCAGGTCCCTGTTATCTGCCTTGGAACATACACGTGACTTTATAAAATAGACCAGAATGTGGCCCATGAAATATAAGTACGCAAAACCAATCCCATGCCACCACGTCCCTATATACGTGTGACCAGTTTGAGAGCATGCACATGAAATTTTCCGGTTAATTGCCAGAATTTGTTGGGCAATATTCCTTATTACTTCGCGAATCTAATCGACGTTAATTCCGCTATACCTACATGTGTGGAGTTCTTGGTGGTACGATTGCGACAATATTGAAATTCTGGGAAGTTAGGGGTTAATATCGGCCACATGGGTGCTAGACTCGCATATATAAGAAAATTCACTGGCACAGGGTCTTTAATGATGCACAAGCTCAGCTCCCATCATTAAAGGGTTCAAACTAGAAAATAACCGGACTTTGCCTTTAAGTGACTTTAACTAAGACAATTTAAAGGGGTACTGTACACCAAATTCGGTCATTTATGGGACCATTTCCTTTTTATACTCAACAGAATATATGCAACAAATGTATGAATTTGAGCCATGGATTAGTGAAAAATTCACTAATTTGATCTTTGAATGATGCATACAACATGGTAATTATAATGAAAATGAATTTATGACTCCAGTCATTTATTAATTTTCATTACAATTACCATGTTATTTGCATTGTTGATAGAGCACATGAGTGTAGTTTGCATTAATTCATGGCTCAAATTCATTCATTCGTTGCATGTATTATGTTGAGTATAAAAGGAGACGGTCCCATAAATGGCCGGA
The DNA here is from genome assembly GCA_032622095.1 of Siphonodentalium dalli. Lineage (NCBI taxonomy): Eukaryota > Metazoa > Mollusca > Scaphopoda > Gadilida > Siphonodentaliidae > Siphonodentalium > Siphonodentalium dalli. The sequence continues at coordinate 25,252,872 of CP136069.1, forward strand.
TTTAGTGTAGAGTACCCCTTTAAGTGTCCATCTCTATCAACAATTCATAGTAAATTTACATTTCAGGCGAACTTGCTCCGATGTCTAATATAGATCCAAGGGGATCGTACTTGGCAGAATGTCAAGAGATCAGTGGTTTCAAATATAGCATAGTAAGTAGATGTCCGGGTGAATGGCAACAAGAAAATATCACGACCCGATGTCTAAATATGACGGATGCTGACATAACAACTCTAGTTCCGGTGTATGTATCGGCAACCAAGATGACATACCGGAATATATACTGCGCAATGTGTAACGGAGTATCAGGAGTTTTCTGGGATGTGTTTTTCAAGCGTTGTCCATCGTGGAACTTTCATGCTTTCGGAACTTTAACCGCTATCAACACGTTAAACAGAATAATAGTGGAAAAGCGGTGTATACTTGTCTTAACTCCACCTGATGGTTCGAAGTCTGCGCTATGCGTCTCAGACCACTACGAGTGTGACGGTAGTCCGACGGAGGTGGCAAATACATTGAAATCATCACCCAATGGGACTGGAGAACATTTGCTACGCGAAGCAGCAAGAGGTGTGCGCGACGAATACCTTGCGAAATTCACGAATAAAACACAGGTCTTTCTCAGAGCTGTCTGTCAGACTTACTTGAGCCCAGTGGCGGAACATGGGGCAGATATCACCCATAGGAACATCGCCTGTGTTTGGTGTAAGCAAAAACAGTGGAGTTGCCCCAAGAACTATCAATGGAGGGTCCGCGGCATCGGAGCACTAGTGGACTTCAGGGCTGCGCTTCCACTATTGGAGAACAGCGGGAAATGTGAAGAGAATCAAGTTTTTGACAGCTATTTTGTGAGTACCGTTTCCGGATGTCTCGTCTTTACGCTTAACACTTTCTTAACTAAATGAATTCTCCAATTAAAGGGGTACTGTACACTAAAACCGGCCAATTATGGGATCATCTGCTTTTATACTCAACAGAATATATGCCACAATTGAATGAATTTGAGCCATGGATTAGTGCAAAATACACTTGTGTGCTCTATGAAGGATGCAAACAACATGGTAATTGTAATGAAAATGGATTTATGACTCCAGCAATTTATTCATTTTATTATAATAAACATGTTATTTACATCGTTCATTGAGATAACAAGTGTATTTTGCACTCATCCCTGGCTCAAATTCATTCATTTGTTGCATATATTCAGTTGAGTATAAAAGGAGATGGTCCCATACATTGCCGAATTTAGTGTACAGTACCCCTTTAAATAATAAAATTATACGTTGGAATGGTCTATTTTTCATTTGTCAGGGTTTTCAGAAAAAATAAGCAGACGATAATATGACGAAAAGATAATACAAGTGCAGAAAAAAATCGCATTCTTTGGCCATATGCTGTTTATTGAACATATTATCTGACACTTTCCTAAGGGAACTACTCGTCAATGAGTATATTTAGTAAAGGAAGGGTTTATATGGTGCTGAGGTGACAAGTTTGCGAAAGCCCTGTACCAATACATTCTCTTACATATGCGAGTCGACCATAGGTTGCCTCGCATAGACGCATATATAAGAGAATGCATTTCGCGGTGTCTGACTATAATCGGAGCGATTTTAGAACATGTCAGTGCCATTAAATGGGTACTGTACACAGAGATAGACGATTTTTTTATTTACTCCCACTGAAATAACTTTCAAGTTAGATTGTGTTCGCGTTATACGAGTTTCGTATAAACCTAATTTAGCGAAGAAAATATTGATATTGGAAACAAAAATATTACGATTTCAAACTACGCGCCATGTTTTTGACCTTCACCGGAGAAAACGCAGGTCGCATGAAGAACCGGAAGTTCGTTGTTCGCACCTTCAATCTCTTTCATCGAACAATCTCACTCCCTATAAAAATACTTGACGCTTTGAATCTTGTTTCTTTCTCGTTTTTTTCCGAATCGGTTATAGCGGGCCTTTATTTTGCAGGTAACATGTTTTGTTTGCAACTCAATAATGTTCGCGAACGGCCGTCGATAAAAGTCACCCAACAAATGAGATTTCAAGAACGGTAACTCGTAATGGCATAATTCTCCATTTTATGACTCCAGCCATAAATTGATTTATATTAAATAATTCAATTTAACTTTTATGATAGCCTGTTAACCGGAAGGTTTTCAGTAGACATCATCGACTCAAATTAGTTATTTTAAAATATAATATTGATATTAGATAGCTATTGTCACCAGGAATTTATTGAAATTGGGGTACAGTACCCCTTTAAGAGAAATAACTCGAACAAATTTAACCGATTTCAATAATTTTTTATTTATGACTTGGTCGCCACAATATCTTGGACGAGTTCGAAAACCAGTTTCGTCCGATTTTTCGTACCTGAGTTATGCCCCTTAGTTTGACGATTTCTCCCTATTTTTGTGGTCGTATAAGCGCAATAACTCGAACATATTATCCAATTTCAATTTGTGTTTGGTTATGAGTTGGCTGCCACAATATCTTGCATTGGACGAGCTCGAAAACCAGTTTCGTCTGAGTTTTCTTACCTGAGTTATGCCCCTCAGTTTGGCGATTTCTCGCCATTTTTTGGTCGTAAGCGCAATAACTCAAACAAATATTAACCGATTTCAATAATTTTTTATGTGGACTAATTATAATTGTTTTCCTAACACTGCCAATCTCGGAGTTAGCCTCCTTGGAGTTAGCCATCTTGGAGTTAGCCACCGTTTCGGGGAACACTGTAGTCGGCGACCTTTTATTAATAGAGCATCGATAAACTTAAAGGAGGCTAAGCAACAACACTAGACACTAATGTAGAAAGGGTCAGGTTACTACATTTTCAACTTTTCAGTGAACAAAGACAAGGACGAGTCTATCGCGTGAAATTCAACAACAACTGTCTAAATTTCTAGTTCACGTAAAAGTACATCTTAACGAAAGATTTTCGTCTCTGATATAACTGCTTAGTAAATGAAGAGTGCTATCTAACTATCGTCTGTCACTGTTTTGCAACTCTCGTGCCTGTTTATTGGAGCGCACTCAATGTTTCTTTTTGTATAGACTGGTTTCTAGTCGAAAGCTGCAAAAATTTGAAAACGTAGTAATCTGACCCCTCGAGCGGCACTAATTGCAGAATAATTTGATTACATTTTAGTAGTCAGAAGAGCTTTAAATTTTCCCTTATTTTAGCAGGGTTAAAGTTTGCGAAAACCCTGTGCCAATGCATTCTCTTATATATGCGAGTCGACCATAGGTCGCCTGGCATATATAAGAGAATGCATTGGCCTAACAAATTTTACATTATTTTTTTATAATTGTTAAAAATTGTAAGAAAAATGAAAAAAATAATAAATAAAATGTTACAGAATGTAAGAAATAATGATAAAAAAATGATAAAAATTGTTGCGGAATCTCAGTTACTTCAAGCTAGGAATTCAAAAGATTTGATGCCAATTATTTGCATTTATAGTAAATGTGTCTTATTTTTTGAACTAAAGTTAATGTTGATTTTCAAAGGGAGATAACCGATAACTCAGAATTTGGTAATAGCTAACCTGGTACATGACATGTATTATTTATGTTTATTATTTATGTTTATTGTTTATGTTTATTATTTATGTTTTTCACCGCTTGGCATTCTGGGTGTATTCATAATTATTACTGAGAAGTAGTAGAAGTACCCACCCCACAACCAATAATCAACAGTACTGTTATATTCTGTTCGTTGTGTACCGCGCGGTACATGTAGTACGTGATGGTCTTTAATTGTATTTATACCACGATCGCCTATCTTACTATATAAATAAAGCCATCTGTTTAAATTTTACATTTAATCAACACCTGTTGATTAAACGTGCCTACTGTTGATTAAACTTCGCATAGTGGATTAAACTTTCTCCATACAATTTGAACGGAAAAGTGTTTATCCATCGCATTGTAAAGATCGTGGCATAAACTTCGCAGAGTGGATTTAACTTTCTCCATACACTTTGAACAGAAAAGTGTTTATCCATCGCATTGTAAAGATCGTGACATAAACAAAATATACGCATAATGTTTCTGAATAGCAAATTTAATCCACTCGTGGGATGGGCGATTTACACCACTCGCTGAAACTCGCCAATCCCACTCGTGGATTAAATTTGTTATTCAAAAACACTATGCGTATATATTCTATATTTATTTAATTCCGTTTCGGTTTGTTAGAGGACACCAAAACTTTATATGCTAATTTTACAATAACAATATGATATTCTTTGGTGTATATTATATAGGTCTAGTTTATATGTCATAATTGGTTTTCAACCTTTTTTCAACATATAATTACAACTATTTTCGATTACGCTTAAATGCGTGCATTTGATTGGTCAACGACATTAGATACGCACGGTATAGCGAAATCTCTACCAGCCGAGGGAAATGTCGTTTCCCGCATCACAACGCGCAGCGATACTTTAAGAAATTGGGCGACATGCACCAACGGTCGTCCCACATCATGGCGTCATTTCCTAAACACGTCCATGGTAACCACACCGTGAACAAAAAATTGGACTGATCAGTGAAACTATGAAATTCGATACTTTAGTTGGGGATAAAGGAATGTGTTACATAACTATTCCACCATTATTATTAGCATTTATCCAGCTTCGTGTCAATACTAATATGAAATGACAGTGGTCACGAGAGCAAAGAATGCACGTTTGTAGCGATTGTTTACCTTTCGAGTTTATCACCGGAGACCGCATATTCGGTGGGGAAGTTTTGGGAACAGCGCTTCGGAATTGCTATCGACTCTGAGTGTCTTGATGACAATATAGATGCTCTAGAATCGTTTTAAATAAATGAATTTTACACCAGCAAGTACAGTTTCATAGTTTACGGTGTGGTGTCTTGCTTTTGTGGAAAGTTGGAAACAGCGATCGAATTGTGTGTGTGAACTTCCGGTCAATCGCCCAATCTATTCTCGACCCAATTTCCCATTTTCCGTTAAAAGAGCAGATGAAGTCCAGACACAAGTATCACTTGGGTAGTTTTTACTATTTTAGTATTTTTGATATAGTTTCTTCACAAAACTAGTTTAATCACCAACCAATTTATGCGGATTGTCGTAATTATAAGCAATCAACATCGTTTTCGATGCATCTGTCGGCGTATAGAAGTGACTGATGCCGAACTACATACTTAATATAATTTCGCTCTTCGCGAAATTATACAGTATGTAATTCGGCTTCTATATATACGCCGACAGATGCATCGAAAACGACGTTGATTGCATATAACAAAGCATAAATCGATGTAAAATTAGATATGTTCATGCTGTTGCAACTGTAGGTTTGACCCCAATGCACTCACTATTAAGAAACATATGGAGAAATAAAGTCATTCTATTTATGAAATTAATACACTGCGCATCGGCGTGTACAGTCGAATTTAACCACAAAGAAACTGATTGTTGGACGAGGCGATTGCACTGATTGTACCACATTTTTTTGTGGTACAATTCAGAATATCTAGAATTGTACCACAAAACAACGTTCCTGTATCCATGGGAATACAGGCTACTGACCAATCAGAACGGGCATTGTATGCAGGTTTGGGCAAGGTCGTATTACAATGTTGTTTTCATGTACTTTTTGTTTTACAGACTTTTATGTTATTTCGCATGAACCCACACCAAAGACCTCGAGTATTTTTTTAAATATGTAACTAATTGTTTTACAGAACGTATGTCGAAGTCTGATGTGCAGAAAAGGGAAGGTTCCCTCACGCGAACGTTGCATCAGTATCATCAAGACAGTTAAAGGATGTCAATTTGAAGTATATGTAATCGCCTCGAAACTCTGGTCAAAACAATGGGTGCACTATCACGTTGTCGACGCCATCCAGAAAATGCTTGACTTGACGCTCCATAGAGCAATGACTTATTCAACTACAGATGATGCAATATTTGGACTGGCCCCCAACGAAACTATGTATACTTACAATTTTACAACCTTTTCCCAGATGAACAGCCATGAAATGCAGAAGATTTTAAACAATTTCTCGAAAGTATTTCAGTTAACGGAGGAAAACCATTTCGAAGAAACTGATACCCATATCTGTGATATCTTTGGTGGGTGTATGGTGACTGATTGTCCATATATGGACCTGACTGCTGACGAAATTAAAATCATCAACAAAAAGGCGTCAGAGCTTGGTCTTGCAATGAACACATTACAAACGGAATCGAACTCTACCGTACGGCTATGCTACGAGGAATACAAGTCCATTACTGGGAAACTTCTGGTAAAGAACCGATACACCAAGGGGATATTGTCTGTGATTCTGTTGGTCATCTCGTTGTGTTCTTGTGTTATATGTATACTCGTATTTGCTCTGAATCCGAACCTTAACAATCTACCTGGCTGGATATCAATCAACCTATTCGTATCCATGGCAGCCGCTAGTGCTTGTTTCGTGACATACTCAGTGTTAGAACATCACACAACGATGTCTTCGATATCGGCGCGTTGTTTACACTATCTTTGGTTATGCACTTTCCTGTGGATGTCGGCTTACGCTTTCCAAATTAGGGCCGATTTCTCTCAGATGGCTGCTGTGACAACAAATCATTTGAACTTTGTCAAACGGGAGAGAATACGTGCGCTACGCACGTATATGCTTATTGTATACGGAACGCCATTTTTGTTATGTTTAATCCTGAATTCGTTCGACTACGCTGAGGTGATTCACATTGGTTACGGAGGGACAAACGTGTTCATTGAAAATTACATCATGCTATTAGGAACCTTCATTGCACCATTGGGTTTGTGCCTAGCTCATAACGTCGGGGTGTTCATCTGGGCATGCGTCGCCATGTTTAGGATGTCATCCGGTACGAAATCGTTCATACGCGGTAACTTCCTGTCATGCGCAAAACTTACGGTCGTGCTCGGACTTACCTGGATTTTCGGCTTGCTTGCTGCTGTGACGAATTCTGAAACACTGTGGTTCGTTCACGTGATTTCAAATAGTTCTGGCGGAACACAGCTACTCCTTTCGCAAGTCATATGCAGCAAAGCGGTATTCAATTGGTTTCGGGTAATATTCTTTCGTAGAAATCTAACGGCAAACGAATAAATAGATATTAACTTGAACTTCATTAATATGCAGTATTCACTGTTGATGACCAATACCACATGCTAGACCAACGCGATATAGTGTAAAGTTGACTATGTTTACATGGATGTTGAAGATATGTTCACCCATGTTGCTCATACTGGGTTCGGCATGAACAATGCAGATTACGACTCGAATGAAACACACTTGGCAATATGAAGCTGGTACATGCAGTATCTTCTTCGTCGTTGATCATACGGATTGCAGTCATTATGCTGACTAGTATTAGCTGGGAGCGTGCAGATCCACCCAAATCTGTCCATGAATTTTGTGAACCCATAACTTCTTCGGCACTGGAGATACCTTTAACGTGCGCACATTCAGACATATACATATTGTTGCACACGGGACAGCCATTAACCCTTTCATAACTGGAGCTTGCTGAATTTTTGCGAAAACAATGTGCCAATGCCATGGCCTAACAAATTTTATATTATTTTTTATAATTGTTAAAGAATGTAAGAAATAATGATAAAAAATGATAAAATATTGTTAAAGAATGTAAGAAATAATGATAAAAAATTAGAAAAATTGTTAAATAATATAAGAAAAAATGATCAAATCGTTATTGAATGTGTGATAAAAAATGATGAATTTTGTTTAAAGAACGTAAGAAAAACTGATTAAAAAAGATAAAAACAAATTATAAAAATTGATGCAAGAAAAATTGATAAAAATGATAAAACAAATGTTAGGCCAATGCATTCTTTTATATATGCGAGGCGACCTATGGTCGACTCGGATATATAAGAGAATGCATTGGCACAGGGTCTTTAATGTTGCGCCAGCTCATCTCGCATCATGAAAAGGTTAACGTCGGCCCCGATCCGAACGGCGTACAACGTTCCGGGCACATTGTTATCTTGAACATGACACTATGAGAGGAGATGTACGAATTCGTCCAGTGTGTTTTGAGATTTGTCATGAGATTCTTCATTTATATTTTGCTTCTGAATTAATTTTCAGAGCCCTGATCGTGGTACCGATGGTCGATTGTTGTGTGTATTCAAATCCGTGTTCGACTTTGGCCGCGAACAATGGACCACTGGACCCAAGCTTCATGCAGAGTTCAGTCCCCCATACGCAGGACCTACCGCTGCCAGCACCTACACGTAATCTGAAGAAATGTCTACGCACGTATATGCTTATTGTATACGGAACGCCATTTTTGTTATGTTTAATCCTGAATTCGTTCGACTACGCTGAGGTGATTCACATTGGTTACGGAGGGACAAACGTGTTCATTGAAAATTACATCATGCTATTAGGAACCTTCATTGCACCATTGGGTTTGTGCCTAGCTCATAACGTCGGTGTGTTCATCTGGGCATGCGTCGCCATGTTTAGGATGTCATCCGGTACGAAATCGTTCATACGCGGTAACTTCCTATCATGCGCAAAACTTACGGTCGTGCTCGGACTTACCTGGATTTTCGGCTTGCTTGCTGCTGTGACGAATTCTGAAACACTGTGGTTCGTTCACGTGATTTCAAACAGTTCTGGCGGAATACAGCTACTCTTTTCTCAAGTAATTTGCAGCAAAGTGGTATTCAGTTGGTTTCGGATAATATTCTCTCGTAGAAAACTAACGGCAAACGAATAAATATATATTGACTTGAACTTCATTGATATGCAGTATTCACTTTTGATGACCAATACCACATGCTAGACCAAAGCGATATTGTGTAAAGTTGACTATGTTTACATAGATATTGAAGATATGTTCACCCATGTTGCTCATACTGGGTTCGGCATGAACAATGCAGATTACGACTCGAATGAAACACACTTGGCAATATGAAGCTGGTACATGTAGTATCTTCTTCTTCGTTGATCATACGGATTGCAGTCATTATGCTGACTAGTATTAGCTGGGATCTGCAGATCCAACCAATCTGTCCATGAATTTTGCGAACCCATAACTTCTTCGACACCATAGAAACCTTTAACGTGCGCACATTCAGACATATCCATCATGTTGCACACGGGACAGCCAATAACCCTTTCATAACTGGAGCTTTCTGAATTTTGGCGAAAACAATGTGCCAATGCAATGGCTTAACAAATTTTATATTATTTTTTATAATTGTTAAAGAATGTAAGAAATAATGATAAAAAATATAAAAAATTGTTAAAGAATGTAAGAAATAAAGATAAAAAAAATGATAAAAACTGTTAAAGAATGTAAGAAAAATTTATAAAAATTGATGAAGAATGTAAGAAAAAATGATAAAAAATGGTAAAATTGCTAAATAATACATGTTTTAGAAAAAATGGTAAAATTGTTATAGAACGTATGATCAAAAAATGACAAAAAATTGTTGAAGAACGTAAGAAAAAATGATAAAAAACTGATTAAAAAATGATAAAAATTGTTAAAGAATGCAAGAAGATAGAAATAAATGATAAAAAAAAGTTGAGGCCAATGCATTCTCTTATATATGCGAAGCGAACTAAGGTCTACTCGCATGTATAAGATAATGCATTGGCACAGGGTTTTAATGTTGCGCCAGCGCAGTTCCCGTCATGAAAGGGTTAATGTCGGCCCTGATCCGAACGGCGTACAACTTGTTATATTGAACACGACACTATGAGAGGAGATGTACGAATTCGTCCAGTGTGTTTTGAGATTTGTCATGAGATTCTTCATTTATATTTTGCTTCTATATGCATTCATTTTCAGATGGTCGAGCCCTGATCGTGGTACCGATGGTCGATTATTGTGTGTATTCAAATCCGTGTTCGACTTTGGCCGCGAACAATGGACCACTGGACCCAAGCTTCATGCAGAGTTCAGTCCCCCATACGCAGGACATACCTCTGCCCGCACCTACACGTAATGTGAAGAAATGTCACATTTATTTATTTGAGAATTTTGTAGGTTACAATTCATTCTGCATCATTCTGAGAAACTGAACTGTCCATATTCATTTGAAAATTGTCTAGATCAAGACAAAATGAATTGTAACTGACAAAACACTTCAATAAAAATTGTTAGATTTAATTAAGAAAATACACATGCTGGAAGCGTTCAGACATAGCGTAGCGAGGGGGCTGAACTCAGTTTTGCAGTTTTGCAGTGGACCATCAAGAACGAATACCGCGAACAGGCTGGCAACAATGATTTTGGAGATTCGAAAAGCAAGGAAGAAGCCATGAACATATATACCAAGACTTGTTCTCATGTCGGGATTCTTATACTAAATTCTTACTCCCACATTTTGGGGGTGAGAAACCAGACACGAGAACACGCTCTTGGTATGTTGCTGGCCAAGCTGCAAAACAGAGTTCAGTCCCCTCGCTATGCTATAGTATATATGACCGCTGCCGGCATGTGTAGTTTTACCCTCATATGTTCGGCCGCTTGCTGCTCTGCGACTTTCTTCGGGAGGCCAGGAACGGCCCATCAAGAACACATTGTAATTATCACTTGTACATACATCATTTTACCAAAATAAAATAACCAAAAAAATCATATAAACCAAAAAAATATGTTCACTGTACAATACTTATATATATATAGATGTATATCATGTCCTGTTCATTATCGTTCAAAATTACTTTAGCGAATAAAAATCTGAATTAACACTGTATATGATTGTTAAAAATATGATTTCACCTACGCCCGTGCACGACATGGGGGAGAAGGGTGGGATAGAAAATGCATCAACACCTCTGGGTAACTCGCCAAACTCCAATCTCCTCACCTCTCTCTCTCTATATCACATCGATCATCTCGGGTGTTCGCGCCCTTCTTCTCTTCTGCTCAACATCACATGCCATTCAATACAACAGTGTTCAAACATGCTATTGGAATTAAAATCTCTTTCAGTGCAATACAATAGTCATACATATATATAGAGAGTATATCATGTCTTGTTCATTGTCATTCAGATTTATTTCAGTGAATAAATAAAAATCTTAATTAACACTATGTGTAGCTTTGGCGTTTCTTGTCTCATTTCTCGTTTGTCTGTCACTTGATGGGGTCTATGTTGGACGAGGGCTCGTGGGAGAGAAATTTACAGTCGGTCTTGGGGGTGTTGCCATTTGTTTCAGCCCAACTATCAATCAGACCTATACGGCTACACTACTTTACCTATATATATATATATATATGTATGTATATATATGTATGTGTGTATGTATATACATATATAACGGGTGATAACTGAATGACCACATATATATGTAAATGTAGATATGGATATACATATATAATGGGTGATAACTGAATGACCAAATAATGTTTACAAGAAGTACAGTATATAATCACGTCACCACTCAATAATCCTGAGTACTACGGATATAGCACACACCAATGTAGTATGCATATATTGTAATATTTATACAGCCCGCCCGGTTCCGAAATCATGGCCGAGTGATCTCTCACACCTTCCATATCGCTTGTCGTTTGTTTCTCACCAAGATACTATAGTATCACTCTTCTCGATTCGCATTGGAAATTGAATACATTTCACGGAACGATCTTGCTCCGATTATCAGCATAAAAACGAAATTCGGCCTCTCAATAAAAAAAAATAAAAAATAAAAAATAAAAACAAGCTTTCCTTTTTTATGGTATAATTTGCGTTCGTTTTCATAGAGCAACGCATGTTACTTAAACGTATTTTAACGGAAGTGGATTTATAATATGATGAAAACTACCTGTTTGCGGTCATCAAACCCGGGAAATCAAACCGCCATGGCTTCAAAACCGGAAAGCACACTAATTTGTAATTACCCCCATTTTCTACATCCTTGCCCCCTACCCACATGTGTGAGTGAACAGTGTGAGTGTATGTTGACGTTGAACTATATTCGTATTGCATGGTGCCCTAATATGGTGTTAACATTTATATTTTCATCTGTTGTATTGCGATATGCTTGTACATGTATGTATTCATTCGTCATACGTTCAATATTCAAAGAGAGGATCAGCTGGTATCTCCAATGCACACCACACTATGTCATCGGTTAAAATCGTATCTGTCAACTGCCGAGGGTTAAACCAAACACAAAAAAGACGTGACGTATTTGACCATTTGAAATCGCTCAATGGCCATATATACTCTCTCCAAGATACACATTTCACCGAAAATCTTGAAAAAATAGTTCGTTCAGAATGGGGGTTTGAGTGTGTCTTCGCTTCACACGATTCTCAGTCTAGAGGTGTAGCCATCCTTTTCAAAAACTCGCTTCAGTTCAAGGTGCATAACTCTATCTCGGATGATTGTGGAAACTTCCTGCTACTAGATATTACGATAGAAGATGTGCATTTAACGCTGGGAAATATTTACGGCCCAAATGAAGACAATCCAAAATTTTATAGCACATTTCACGAAAAAATAAGGTCGATTGGAAATACGCAAATTATTCTCTGTGGAGATTGGAACCTCGTGCAAAATGTGAGGTAATGACACATAGATATAGTAGGTACAAGTCTTTATTATGTTGTGAATAAGATATGCAGTGTGTACAAATATAATGATCAATAGTCGCCGCGAATTGGTGTCCCCGAATGGGTGATGCCTGGTGTGAATGATGCCTGGATATGATCTAGGTATGAGATGAGTCTAGTGAAAGCATGATGTGATGGGATGTAGTTGTTTCTTATATACTATTTGGGATGCATATTAGATGAGGTGTTTGGCAATACACATCGGGATTGGTTCTTCCGTTATGGTCATCTCCCTTGACCATATTTGGGAGCCATCTTCATTGTGTGTATATCTTCGCTGAGAGTAAGACGTGTGAGGTTTCGAGAACCGAACACGAATATCTGAGTTTGGGGTTTTATATATTGGGACATTCGTATAGTTTGAATCAAGTTGTGAGATTATAATGGGTAGTTATCTCACATATGTCCCCCACCCGTGTAAGATTTTTAGCGCAGCGGAAAATCTTATGTAACATCAAAATTATGGACCTAACTGGGGTAATTGTGATCATGTAATGTGGATGAGGCTGAAATGAAGTATAATAACATTGATTGTGGTGAAGTTATGATTAATACATGTGGAACAAAGTTGTCTTAAAATGATGATATGCGATATTAAGTTGTCTTAAAATGATGATACGCAATATTATGAGATTATGAAATAAATGGTGGGAAAAGCATATATGGGTTGGTATATAAAATGATCGTGCAAGCAGTCATAATGCGTGCTATATTGATATGTAGGCTAAGGTATGATAATAGAATATAGAGATACAAGTATGAGAAGTAATGAATATAACAATACGGTAATAGTGCATGGTATGTTTTGTAAATGATGAACATTGGTGATGTATTATATAAATGCATGTTGTATTGTTAATAAAATCATGACGATATGTATACATTCGGTATTGTGGTAATGAGAGACCAAATGTTTCTCATCTGCCGTCAATTGCACAGGGAATTGTTGAGAGCATGTGTCAGAGGTGAAATATTGTTTGGAGTGTGGTATATGAGACTTTGATTAATGCGTTTGTTGATAGTTGGCGAGATCCGTGACCAATGTTATTGAAGATAATCGGCGGTCAGTTGTCTAACTCTTGGGGTTGGCACGTGTCATATCTGCCGTTAATTGCTCAGGGAATTGTTGAGAGCATGGGTCAGAGGTGAAATATTGTTTGGAGTGTGGTATATGAGTCATTAATTAATGCATTTGTTGATAGGTGGGGAGATCCGTGACCAATGTTATTGAAGATAATCGGCGGTCAGTTGTCTAACTCTTGGGGTTGGCACGTGTCATAATGGCGTTATTATATGCAGCTGACGTGGTATGCATGCAGTAACGATATTAGAATTAGTCTGTGGGTTTGTGCCCCTTATAGGAAAAAAAATGGTATTATTGGGAAAATGATCAATATAGATTGAGTGGTGGGTTATGGATGGACGCGTGAGTTTTCATTATTTTCATAGGTCGTAGTGTGGATGATTCTTCATCGACATCTCGCGGGTGTTTTTTGGGAAATGTCAAATCTTCTTGTGTGATTTGTATTTGAGGTTCCTTAGCTGGAGACAAATGAATATCTTTCGTGGCTTCATTGGGTATTGGTGGGGTTAGTCTGTGACGAAGTTGCATATCAGTTCCCTTTATCATTTGGTTAAGTTTATTTCGTCGCTTTGCGATTTTAATTCGTCGCGTGTTGTGATTGCGTTGAGTCTGGTATTGGGAAATTTTCGTGATACACTGAATAATGTATTTGCGACTTGAGATGGCAATCAGTAAAATTAATACGAACGTAATGACCGCGGGAATGATAATTTGGTAATAATCCTGTTTTTTCTTTTGTTTGATGGGTTGCAGGGATGTGACTGTTTGCAGAAAATCATATAATGATAGTTGCTTTATGGGGGGTAACTTGTTTGGAATCGATACTTGAGGGGGCAAGTTATGAATTTGGGAAAATAATGGCTTCCATTGTGGCAATTTATGTAATTCAATAGTTGATTGTAATTGGGTTATTTGTGTCTTGATGGTGATGTTTGATGAGTTCAAAGTTGTGAATGCAATTAGTTTGATACTGGCTGATGTAGCTATGCACCTTGGTGGTAAAGTTATCGTTGCGATGGGGGGTAAAATTGTGATTCTATACGGTCGTTTTCTTAAGAGATTGTGATGACAGTTTACTGTAAATGTATGAGCTTTCGTGGTTGTTATAAGCCATGTACATGCCGCCAGCTTAATAGCGGATGGTAAATTATACTGAGGGTAAATGGCTATAGGGCAATTTGTGGCGGTATTTTTTGTATCATTGGTGAATATGTTGAGTAGGCAGTTATGATTATGTGATGCGGCGATTGAAATTTTTGAATTTTACAATATGGTAATTTGTTTAAAATACACGGGTGATTGTCACCAATGGTGGTATATTTGGATCGGTCGGGAGATAATAGCAGGTAATTATGAGTAATATCGATTCGGGCAACTGTATATTTATTGTTGTGTCTGAGTCTTCGGTCTCGAGGGTCTAATGGATAAAAAAATGGTATAGCGCGGAATATGTCAAACTGCATTCTGATATCGCGTAAGTAAATTGTTATGGTAATGATTAGTCTGTGAGTATGGTTTGTGTCTTCAAATGTTGGTAATATTTTGCAATTCCCGATTCTATGGGGAATGGTAACTTCAAATGGGCTGGAAGTAATTTCGTTATACTGTCAAGTGCCTTTTTTAAATGTATTGGGCTTATGATCTCCGGTGTAAATCGGTGGTTAATTAGAGAGGCAATTTGAACTTTAAGATGTCGCAAATATAATTTTGCTTGGATAACATCTTGTTGTATTTCATGTAATATTACTAGAAACTTAGCGTTAATGATTGTGAATATTTCAATTGTATGTACGTGTTTTTGAGTTCGATGTGTTTCTTTTCGAAGTGTGGCTTGAATATTGGATATTGTTGTTGATAATGTGTTGACTCGTTGGCGATTTTCGTTTGAAATGACGCGTGTGATATTCATGATAGAATAAGCGGTTTGAGTATCGTGTTGGATTTTTTTTTGGTTTTGGTAGAGGGTTCGTATGTTATCTTCTACATGTGTAATATCTGACATCGAAGGGGTGCCGAATAGAAACTTGGCAATATCGCTTATTACGGGTAATATTGCTCGTTTGAGTCTTTTGGTATTATGGAGTTGATAATAATTATGATATTCATATTGGATTTGTTTTGTTTCCGTGAGAGCCGCTGCTAATTCAGTTTGTAAATCTGTCAAAATGTTGATGAGATTAAAGTTAATGTTATTTGTCTCGTTCCTGAATGGAGGTTTGTTATGGTGATATGTGCTTTGATGAAACGTGGCACAAATGCTATTGAGTTTATTTTGGGCCATCCTTATGTCGGTAGCGAGTCTTGCTATGTAGGTATAATATGGTGTGAGTTCGATGAGAAAACTGAGATCCCAATTTTCATTTGAGACAGCAATTTGCCGGTGATGCAAAAATAACATGTTCTGTCGAGTTAACATAGCGTCACTAGTTTGAAAGCCGATGATAAGTATGAAGAGGGTCGCTTTAACGAAGTTTTCTGTAGGCTTCATATCGCTTGCACCCCTATAAGTAAAAATATAGGTGTGTATTAGCGGGTTAGCCGGTATCTGATTATATCTGAGTATCTGTATGTATACAATATCGTCGTGTTGGGAGATATATTGCATGGTGATCTATATCGGTAGCATTGTATATGAATGGTAATTGTATGTTCCTATTTAATTGTATTGATATATTTGAACAAAATGTGTTCCTGACGTGATATTTTGTTCCTGGACAAATTATATCGGAAATTTGTATTCCGTTGTCCTATTGGAACAACTCGATGATTGTACGTGTGTGGGATTTGGATGAAGAAACTTGATGCTTCTATATACGTGGGTTCTATACATCGTTTCGCCTTAATGAATAGTAATGGTAGTATGAACTGATGTTGGACATGTGTTAATTTGAGTTATAAGATCCGATATAGGGCGTATATGAATATGTTATTAATGACAGTTAATCATTGGCAAGTATATTTGACAATAATATATGGGGTAGGGAAGAATATGAAAAATATTGCTTAAGGACTGACAATATTTGTGTCGTTTGGGATAAAGTGCACATGGTGAGCCTATTTTGGCACTGTATATGCACATTTTGGTAAGCGGCGGTATTGGGTGAAGTTTGTACGTGAATTTCGTGTTCACGTGTATTGGATTTTTGTTTTATGCACGATATAGATGCATGTGGGGTCCGTGTATTGCGCGTTACATGTATGTAAGAGTGAGCTTCAGTTAGCTCTGTACATGTATCTGGGATTTTTATGCACGATTGTGCACTGTGTGTTCTATACATGTTAAGTTAACTGGGCCTTGATTGGCCGTTAACATGTACGTTGTATTTGGAGATTTTCTTGTGGAAGGGCGTTCGGGTATCATGGGAATTGGATGGGGAATGGTATATGAGGATTTGATGGGTAACTGTGTACACACGTTTGTCGTGTGTTATAGGTTACATGTTAAGTTAATTAGGCCTTGATTGGCCGTTAACATGTACGTTATTGGGAATTTCTTGTGGAAGGGGGTTTGGGTGTTATGGAAATTGGATGGGGAATTGTATCTCACTAGATACGTGGGGGGGGGGGGGGGTAAGCGTACTAAATCGTTAAGGAAGGTTCACCTATCGGTGTTCATGTCATAATAATTGGTGTGTGTGTGTCACTTAAGTTTGATATTATGATACACTTGTGAGGTTGTGAACCTTGGTTAATTATTTCATCTAAATAGGATTATTTGAGTTTGATGAATAATTATGGATAGTTTTGGTTATGTTATGAGGCAGATAAATTGGCTGGGTAATGTTTGTTTATGTTATTAGTTTATGTTGAAATATTCCTATTTATTGATATGATACTTGTGTAACATATTTTTATTGTATTTATTTATTTTATTTTTTTGAGGGAAGCAAGTTTAGCCCTGTGTGCATGGTGCACCGATGCACACTGGACTTGCTAGTAGTGAGTTATAATCTGATTATTAGATGATGTTTAGTGTGTTAATTTATAATTGGACATTATGTGTAGATGTCTCGAAGAGATATTGCTTGAAAGCGGGTGAAATAAAATTTAGTGGGGGAAGGAGGGTGTGGGGGCGGGGGGAGTCTAATGGTGACTTTCATATTACAATTAAATAGGAACATACAATTACCATTCATATACAATGCTACCGATATAGATCACCATGCAATATATCTCCCAACACGACGATATTGTATACATACAAGAATATGAAAAATATTGCTTAAGGACTGACAATATTTGTGTCGTTTGGGATAAAGTGCACATGGTGAGCCTATTTTGGCACTGTATATGCACATTTTGGTAAGCGGCGGTATTGGGTGAAGTTTGTACGTGAATTTCGTGTTCACGTGTATTGGATTTTTGTTTTATGCACGATATAGATGCATGTGGGGTCCGTGTATTGCGCGTTACATGTATGTAAGAGTGAGCTTCAGTTAGCTCTGTACATGTATCTGGGATTTTTATGCACGATTGTGCACTGTGTGTTCTATACATGTTAAGTTAACTGGGCCTTGATTGGCCGTTAACATGTACGTTGTATTTGGAGATTTTCTTGTGGAAGGGCGTTCGGGTATCATGGGAATTGGATGGGGAATGGTATATGAGGATTTGATGGGTAACTGTGTACACACGTTTGTCGTGTGTTATAGGTTACATGTTAAGTTAA
The DNA here is from genome assembly GCA_032622095.1 of Siphonodentalium dalli. Taxonomy (NCBI): domain Eukaryota; kingdom Metazoa; phylum Mollusca; class Scaphopoda; order Gadilida; family Siphonodentaliidae; genus Siphonodentalium; species Siphonodentalium dalli. The sequence continues at coordinate 25,271,246 of CP136069.1, forward strand.
TTAGGCCTTGATTGGCCGTTAACATGTACGTTATTGGGAATTTCTTGTGGAAGGGGGTTTGGGTGTTATGGAAATTGGATGGGGAATTGTATCTCACTAGATACGTGGGGGGGGGGGGTAAGCGTACTAAATCGTTAAGGAAGGTTCACCTATCGGTGTTCATGTCATAATAATTGGTGTGTGTGTGTCACTTAAGTTTGATATTATGATACACTTGTGAGGTTGTGAACCTTGGTTAATTATTTCATCTAAATAGGATTATTTGAGTTTGATGAATAATTATGGATAGTTTTGGTTATGTTATGAGGCAGATAAATTGGCTGGGTAATGTTTGTTTATGTTATTAGTTTATGTTGAAATATTCCTATTTATTGATATGATACTTGTGTAACATATTTTTATTGTATTTATTTATTTTATTTTTTTGAGGGAAGCAAGTTTAGCCCTGTGTGCATGGTGCACCGATGCACACTGGACTTGCTAGTAGTGAGTTATAATCTGATTATTAGATGATGTTTAGTGTGTTAATTTATAATTGGACATTATGTGTAGATGTCTCGAAGAGATATTGCTTGAAAGCGGGTGAAATAAAATTTAGTGGGGGAAGGAGGGTGTGGGGGCGGGGGGAGTCTAATGGTGACTTTCATATTAGGATTGGGAAATAGTGAATATCTGGGTGATGCATGCCGTGGTTAATATTCCACACGCCATATAATAAAAGGCGTTTAGTGGCAGTTTTAGGGTGTCATGACCTAAAATAAGGTCGGACAAATGTCCGTAACAATGAGATAGGGATTGGGGAAGTGTTGTTGATGGGAGAAATGCCGTGGTTTATGTACCAATCGCTCTATAATGAAGAGCGTTTTGTGGCGGTATTTATGGTTTCATGGCCTCAAATAAGGTCGGACAAATGTCCGTAACAATGAGGTAGGGATTGGGGAAGTGTTGTTGATGGGAGAAATGCCGTGGTTTATGTACCAATCGCTCTATAATGAAGAGCGTTTTGTGGCGGGAGGGGGGGGGTAGTGAGGGAAATATGCCGTGATCACTGTATAACCTACTGTATAATATATAGTGTATTGTAGGATTCGTTTGCTATGTCAATGAATATATGATTGAGTTAAGCATATTGGAGGGAATGAAGATGTAACTGAGTCATGGACGGGAGTTTGCCATATTTCGGAGATTGGTGCGAGAGGCAATGATCGACAGGTTGGCATGTTTCGTGAATAAACATTTAGTCAAAGACGCCGAGTGTCAGTCCTTAGTGAAAGATATATATTACATGTCGGTTAAATTTACTTCGGCATCATGACTCAATGCACACCTGTTAGCGATAATTGAATTAGAGATTTGGGAAACGAGATGATGCCCTGTTTAATGATCATACCACTGGTATGAACGAAGTTTATCGTTTGGGTGTCTATCTCTGTGCCGAAGGGGGTGGGATGGGAGAATTGCAGTAGGGTTATGCCTTTGTAAGACCTGTTTTATATAATATTAATAAAAGTTATGTAAATTATCTATCATTAGTGATTGTGAGATACTTTGATACATGACTATGAATGTTCGATATCAGTTGTCATCTGATATAAATCATATGTTTCCGTACTTTCGTTTGACCAATTTGTCGAACGGCTGTCGGGTGATGTATATTGGAAGGAATTAGAAAACGATGAATCTTTAGGCGTGTGTTTGGAGTATGGTGAATATAATTTACGATGCCGGCCGCGTTTGTTATCTGCGCGATCAGATTTTGTGTCTGGCGTTGTACGAAAAGATTTTTGCGTAATTAATTTGTGTTTTATGATATTTGGTTCCTGTGTTTGGGGCCTAGATTGGTCGCTGGGTGATAAATCCGGGGGTGATTGGCTGTCTGTTTTATTAAAATGTTTCGAAGCCATGAGTCTGTTGGCTAATTCAGCCAATGGTATTGAAGAGCTGTCGTCTGTGTTTGAGCGCTCAAGTTGAGCGCGCTTAATTGCCGTGGTTTTGAGGTCATCGTCTGATTCCAATGTGGATTGAGAGCTATTATTATCGACACTGGCTTCACTCGGTGGAAATGCAAATCGATTATGTCGTTTATTTTTTAAGTGATTGGGAATTTGAGGTGTAGGCCAATCAATGGGGGATGGTTTGATGTGTTTAGCATGTGATTTTGTTAATTTAGCAGATAGGTCATGTCTTAATATGTAAGATATGGGGCCTGTCTGTTTCAAGATACGCCAAAACGGCTCATATTTAAATGAAAATTTGTGATTTGGTTGGTGGATTTTGTAATAGACGGATTGGCCTATTTTATAGGTTGGAATAGATCCACCTTTGTTCTGTTTGTGGTTGCGAGAGGCTGTTTCGAGAAGAGATTTTGTAGTTTTAAAAATAATGTGTTGATTTTGAAGCGTGGTGGCTAAAAAATCCTCTCCTAAATACTTTTCTCTGTGTGTTAAAATTCGGTCTATGCTTATCTGTGGTTCTCTAAAAAAAGTTAGAAAAAATGGTGAATGTGTATGTACACTGGAACAATGGAAGTTCATTGCTTGTGATGCATAATTTAGATATAGGTCCCAATTTTCTACATTTGCTTGGGTGATTGTTGAAATGATTGATGCTAGACTTCTATGCGAACGTTCTGACTTACCGTTACTTTGGGGTCTGTAGAACGAAGTGAGGCGGTGATTGATATGGTAATATTTACAAAATTCAGTGAAGGTAGAGTTTGCAAACTCGGACCCATTATCTGTTAATATTTCTTCAACTTATCCAAATAAAGTGAAATACTCTGAATTCAATCTTTCTAAAATTGTATCCACCATTTTGTTAGGTAATGCGTATGCTAAAGTATGTAATGAAAATTGATCAATAATAGTTAAGATAAATCTATTTCCTGACTGTGTTTTGGGGGAAAATGGTCCCATAAGATCGATAGCTATGAGTTGTCCTGGCCTTGATGGGGCAGTGACTGGTTGAAGCGGGATTTTTGGATTATAAGCATTTCGTTGTCGGCATGTATGACAATTGTTTATGTATGTGACAATTTTTGCAAACAACTGAGGTGTGTAATATCTGTTCCGTATGGTCGCGTATAGCGATTGTACCGCTCTATGGCCGAGACTGTGATATTGGGATATAACTTCTTGTGCTATTTTGTCCGTTATATATATACGTAATTTAGGTATGTCATTATATATTGATATATAGTGTAGGATACCATCTTTGAGAATAAAGGTTTTTGCTAATTTTTCGGGTATATTTGTTGATTGCATTTGTTTGATAATCTCGGAGATTGTGTGGTCTCCTGATTGTTCATCTCTTATATTAGTTATAGGAGGAAGGACCGGGCTGTCGTCGAGATCAACTGGTGGTTCGGAATCCGTTTTCTGTTTTGGTTGTTTTTTTTGTTTTGAAAATTTCTGAATATCTTTCATGTCAAGTATATTAATATCCTGTACAAGGGGATTGGTGGGTGGATTTGGGTCGCTATCGGTGCAAGAATTGATGCACGGGTGTGTGTCGGGGTTTATCCGACTGCAAAAATCTGCCGTAACATTGTTCGTGCCTTTAATATAAGTAATTTTTGGGTTCAATGCTGATATTTCCAAAAACCATTTTTGAATTTTTGTGTTTATCAGATCCTGTTTTTTAAACATGTGGATGAGGGGTAAGTGATCTGTTTTAATCTCTACTTGGGATCCTTGTAAGTAAAATTTAAATTGCCTTGCAAACGTATATATCGCGAATGCTTCTTTTTCCGTGACAGAATAATTCCTTTGTGATTTGTTTATCATCTTGGCTATGAGCATATTGTGATAGTATCGCCCCGATACTATGTATAGATGCATCTACTGTCAGAATGAACAGTTTGTCGGGATTTGGGTAAGCTAAGATGGGGGCGGTTGCTAAGCTTTCTTTAAGCGCGTCGAACGCTGTTTGGCACGGCGCATCCCACACAAATTTAGCATATTTGGCTGTGAGTTTGATTAAAGGCAATGCCGTAGATGCGAAAGTAGGAGAATATGACCTGTAAAAATTAAGAATTCCCAGTAATCTGCGGACTTCTTTAACTGATTTCGGAGGTGGTAGAGACTTGATAATTGAAATTTTTTCAGGGTCAGGGGATGTGCCCTTATCGGAAATAATATGCCCTAAAAATTTGACTTGTGGTTGGCAAAATTTAGATTTTGATAGTTTAACTATTAAGCCGTATTCCCTGAGTCTGTCAAATAATTTTGTGAGCTGCTGTATATGCGTTTGAGGATCGGAGCTATGACAGATCAGGTCATCGACAAATCCTTCTACAAATGGTAAATCGTGTAGGGCCATGTTCATGAGTTTTAAAAAATACCCTGAGCTCGAGACATATCCCATCGGGGCTCTTTGATAACTGTATTGTCCTTCGGACGTATTCATAGTTAATATGGGAACCACTTCGGGTACGACTCCAATAACATGATAAGCATTTGATAAATCAAAGATACTGAAAATAGTTGAGCCGAGTAACTTGGACGATATTTCTGTAAAACTAGGCATAGACCATTTTAATGGAATGGAAACATCATTGAGTTTTCTGAGATCGATTACCAATCGATAATTGGGAGTACCATCGGGATTGGGTGTGGCTTTGCGTATGAGGAGACTGGGAAATCCCCACGATGAGTGGGCAGTGGGTCTAATAATGTCTGCATCTAATAATTTTTTTATCTCAGCAGCCATAATTCGTTGTTTGTTCAGTGGTGTCGGATATTTTTTGCAAAAAATAGGTAAAGTATTTGGTTTGAGGTCGATTTTCATTTGAATTTTTGGACAATATCCTATCTTGTTTATGTCATTTGTAAAAACATCAGGGTATTGTGATACTAGTTGCAATATCTGCTGTTTAAGGTGTTGAGGTGCCACGATATCATTGACAGATATAGGTTGAGTCTTGGTGACTGGAGGGTTAATGTCTTGCCGATCACCTATGGTGTTTATACTGTGTTTGTTTGGCGGAGATGAGTTAATGTTTTGCTCATCGGATGCCGTGCATATCATTTGCTCTTGAGTGCCAAATGCTTGTGCTATCACACGGCCTTTCCTAATGGACATATGTGACGCCGATTGGTTTTCTATCATGACGCAAATATTGGGATTATTTGCATCTGCTAGCGTGTCGGTTACATGTACATTTGGTTCGTGTTCGAAAATGGACATGTTACCTTTGCCTATTCGGATTATAGGTGTGTTAAACATATCATTTGGCCCTATGAGTCTGCCTGTTATGATGGCGCATGAGTGGGGTGATAATGAAACGTTATTTGTTGATCGGATGAGTGATGCAATGTGACCATCCCTTAACATCGGGTATAATTGATTCTGTATTCTGAATTTTTCTAGATCAAAGTAAAGTCTAATACTGTGTTGTTTCATAAAATCGCGCCCTAAAATGCAAGGACGTGACAAGGTTGCACATATGACAAATTTGTGAGTAAGAATGAGTTTTCCGATTCTAAATGTGAGATGTGTAGATCCAAAAACTTTCATTGGTGTACCATCGGCTGATGTGAGTAACACATGTTCTTTAATTAAAGGTGGTCGATTTGGCATGGATCTATAAATGTCGTATTTCAAGCAACTGGTGGTTGCCCCGGAGTCTAATAGTGATCTAATCCGTTGTTTGTGTATTTTAATGATAGTTGAGCATGGTGTTTGGTTTAGAGCACCATCTGTCATATCACTTGGATATTTAAGTACTGGTATAGTGTGTTGTATGGGTTTGACTGGTGGTATTATAGGGTTAATTGCAGTATTGGAATGTGATTCGCGAGAACTGGTGCATGTTGATTTTCTTTTGGATGATGAGTAAGAATTAGTAATGTGTTGGTGCTTGGGCTTTTCAAGGCGATTCAGGGTTTTAAATTGGGGAGGAAAGGTTAAATCCAGAAGTGGTGAGATAGACTTATTGGAAGAATTATGAAATCTGGGTTTCATAGAGGAACACCTGCTATGGCAGAAAGTGGTATGTGTTACGTGCCTGTGGCGAGGGAGATCAAGTGGAGGCCGCGTACGGTAATTAATATATCGTTGGTTTTGGCAGTTTGGTGGTAGCGTGGGGTAATGATTAATGGACTGCAGCTGTGAATTATAGACTCTATGCTTTTGAGATTCGTATGTTCGATGATCTTTAGCATATCTATGATTGTGGTTGTATATTGTGCTAATTTGATGTGTTATTGGACTCATTGCGTTGCGTTGGTGGGTGGGGGTGAAATTTTTGATGCAATGAGTCCTCATCTGTTTAAAAATTGGTTGTTATTTTGAGGCCGACGTCTGCATTGGTCTGTGGTATGATTGTTTAATCTGCAGTATGTACAGAATAGGGGTCGTTGAGCTGTTGTAGTATATCTTGCATCCATGGTCTGGATGCGGTTTGGATGGGAGACCCTTGGTTCAGAGTAGGGGTGGTGAGAATTTGAAGGTTGGCGCCTGTGGGGGTGATCATTGATTCGGTGTCTGTCTTTGGATTGACGGGGGTTGTAAGTGGATTGTGATGGCCCTCTTGGAATGTGCCGATGGTTATTGTCGATATCCATTGGTTGAGGGGATTGTAACTGTGGGAATTGGTTATAATCATTATGATGTTCACCGTAACGTAAGCGATAGCGTTGCCGAAGGTTCATTTCGCGTAGGGCGATATCAGTAGCTCTATCAAGCGTTATGGGGTCGTCTTTGAGAAGCCTGAATTTAATACTAGAGTCGCGAATACCGTCGGAAAAAATGCTACTAATTGTGTTTGCACTGCTCTTGTGTTAATTTCATCAGTATACGCGTGTTTAGCAAGGGTACGTATGCGTTCTGCAAACATGGCAATTGTTTCCGTATGTCTCTCCCTAATGGCTCGTAATGAGGAAATGGCTTGAGGCGAATCAGTTATGGAACTGAATAATGAGCGTAACTGTGATTTCAGATCGGTCCAGGTCAACGTGAATTTTCCGTCTGTGTTATTTTCATTTATGAAGCGTTGAATAAATTCAGAAACTTGAGATTTACATGTCTGAGCGGCAATTTTTATGATAGTCTCATCTTGTGCCGAAATCGCGCGGGAGTATTTTTCCACCGCATGGACCCATTGGGGAAAAGCGTCAGGCTTGCCATCGAAGGGTTCAATAATGGAATTCATTCCCAGCAGTGCTGTTATTGTTGTCTGTGTTTTTAAACTTTCAGTCTGGTCGCGGATAGAACTAGTGAAATGGCTAATTTCATGGGTAAGCCGTGACAATAGCAAGTTCTGATTATCTTTGCCCATTTCATTAGTAATGTCTGTGTGGGGGGGTCTGGCGGTTGATCGGTCCGTTTCCCTGTTTAATTCAAGGTGATGCTGATAATTGGTTGGATGAAAATAATCGCTGCTCTGCGGAGGTGGTGACTCCATTATGTTATTAAGGATTAACGGTGTCTGTTTTGGGATCTATGGTATGGGTGCGAAATATGTTGTATTTTTTTCCAAGTGCCGTGGCGGTGTATTATGCGATTCAGGTGTATTTGACACGATTCAGGTGATTTATTAGGATGTTTTATGGGAATTGCCGCGACTATAGAGTTGACGATAAGTTTTGGATAATCCGTAAAATGAGCCGGAAATGTATGCCACTCGTTCCAAGAATCTAGTGTATGTCCTGAGTAGTTATTTGTAATCATACAACGCACGTATAAGCGGATTGTATCTTGCGTTATATCAATGCGAATGGGATTGCAATATTTAATGAGTTGTGGCGATAAAGTTATTTGGTGGGGTAAAGCGTATCTACAGTAAGTTTTAAAATTAAGAACTGAATGTTGTTTGTAAGAGGTGGGTGGTATGGGCTGATCGTTTGAAGCATGTATTGTAGTAGGATGGGTAGGTAGTGTAGGTGTAGTAGAATCAGGTGATGTGTCCATAACCCACGTGAAAAAAAAAGGAGTAAAAGAATGCTAAAAATAGGGGGTGTGCAATTTGACAGCAAATGGGAAAGAAAAGATGGTCACTCACCAATTTCCGAGAAGAATAATGTGCACAAGTCTGTGATGATGAATGATGTACAGAATGTTCTTGTCGTGTTTATTGGAAGCCGAAGGATGTCCAAATCGGATGTTAATGTTTATGTGGGTCTGAATCTGGTCTGCAAGAGGCGCGAGTAATGTTTTTAGCTGGATACACGATGTGAGCTGGTTGTATGAGAATAAAAGGTTGATTCGTCTGTGTCAGATGAGTATGTATGCGGTTCTGTGTGTCCGAAGGGTTGGTGTGCGGTCCTGTGTGTCCGAAGGGTTGGTGTGCGGTCCTGTGTGTCCGAAGGGTTGGTATGCGGTCCTGTGTGTCCGAAGGGTTGGTATGCGGTCCTGTGTGTCCGAAGGGTTCCTGTGTGTCCGAATGGTTGAGTTATGGTTGACCGGTGCAGTGGTCTAGTGTGTGAGACTGTCTATCCGTGGCTGGAGTGTAAGGCTGTATCCCCGTGGTTGAGTAGCGGTTTGAGATTGTTTCTGCTCTGTAGTGATCGTCTAGTGGCCGAGACTTCAAGTTGTGTGGTGAGACGTAGAACTGTTCACGGTACCATTAATACTATGTGAGGTAATGACACATAGATATAGTAGGTACAAGTCTTTATTATGTTGTGAATAAGATATGCAGTGTGTACAAATATAATGATCAATAGTCGCCGCGAATTGGTGTCCCCGAATGGGTGATGCCTGGTGTGAATGATGCCTGGATATGATCTAGGTATGAGATGAGTCTAGTGAAAGCATGATGTGATGGGATGTAGTTGTTTCTTATATACTATTTGGGATGCATATTAGATGAGGTGTTTGGCAATACACATCGGGATTGGTTCTTCCGTTATGGTCATCTCCCTTGACCATATTTGGGAGCCATCTTCATTGTGTGTATATCTTCGCTGAGAGTAAGACGTGTGAGGTTTCGAGAACCGAACACGAATATCTGAGTTTGGGGTTTTATATATTGGGACATTCGTATAGTTTGAATCAAGTTGTGAGATTATAATGGGTAGTTATCTCACACAAAACCAAACCCTGGACACAAAATATTATATCAACACAAATAACCCAAAGGCAAAACTTGAAGTGAAACGACTTGTCGGCAGCCTCGAACTTTCTGATCCATGGCGCTTGAACAACCCCGAAATCAAAAGATTCACCTGGCGCAGAACTCACCCTCTTAAGATGGCTAGGCTTGATTACTTTCTTGTGTCTCCGGGAATTCTGAATTTGGCATCCGACAAAATTGATATCCATCCAGGGTACAGAACTGACCACTCTATCATATCACTAGAACTTCAAATCAATAACATTTCTCACGGGAGAGGTTTTTGGAAATTTAACAATTCTCTTTTATTCAACAAAGACTATCAGAGTATCGTTCATAGGTTAATTAAAGAAAACTTTGACCGTTACTTGCGTTATCCACTAGACTACTCCCCAATCATCCCCCAAAACAGTTTCACAATATCTGACTCGCTTTTCTTAGACGCCATTTTACTTGATATCAGAGGGAAAACAATCCAATTTTCATCTAAATTAAAAAAACATAAAGAAAACGAGGAACAAACATTGTTAGACAGAAAACGTGAGATTGAGAGCACTATTGCAGACTCAGACTCCAATGTTAATGATTTGATGAGCGAATGTTCTGACATTGACAATAAATTAGAAACTAAAAGGAAAGAAAAAATTCAGGGTATGATAGTTCGTACAAGATCAAAGTTTATTGAGGACGGTGAAAAACCTACCAAATATTTTTTAAATATGGAAAAAAGACATTTCTTATCCAATATACTTAATGAGGTGATAGATAACTCTGGACAACGAGTAACAAAATCTGACGACCTTGTCGAAACCACAAAAACTTTTTACCAAGAACTATATTCAGCAAAAGCTTCTGCCAATAGCACTAACTGTAATAATATCCCAAACAATCTTACTTTCCCAACACTATCCGAGGAACAAAGCTCCTCAATAGAAGGTCCCCTCAGTTACGATGAGTTGACACAATCGCTCAGTAAATCCAAAAATGGGAAGTCGCCTGGACCGGACGGTTATAGCACAGAGTTTTTCAAATTCTTCTGGAAAGACTTAGGCCATTTTGTTTTAAACGCACTGAACAACTCATTTGATCGACAGGAACTATCCATCACACAAAAACAAGGCATTATTACGCTGATTCCGAAGAAAAACAAAGCGACGCAATATCTTAAAAATTGGCGCCCAATCACATTGTTGAATATTTCATACAAATTGGCGTCTGCGTGTATAGCAAATAGACTCAAGAAAGTTCTTCCAGGCATCATCAGCCGGGACCAATCGGGTTTCTTGCCAGAAAGATTTATTGGCGATAACACCAGACTAATATACGATTTAATTCACGAAACCAACTTTCAAAATAAACCAGGCATGCTACTTCTTATAGATTTCGAAAAAGCTTTCGACTCAGTGTCCTGGTCCTTCATCGAAAATTGCTTTTCAAAATTCGGTTTTGGAGAGTCGATTAGAAGATGGATTAGAATCTTCTATACAGATATACAGTCAGCTGTTTTAGTGAACGGACATATCTCACGTTTTTTTCCAACCGTCTAGAGGATGTAGGCAGGGCGACCCAGTCTCCCCTTATATTTTTTTGCTCTGCGCGGAAGTGTTTGCCACAATGATCAGGGAAAACAAAAACATAAGGGGGATAACTCTCGGCATGACAGAATATAAAATAAACCAATACGCGGACGATACCACACTGATCCTTGATGGTAGCAAAACTAGTCTTCGGGAGGCTCTAAATATACTGGACTCAGTCGAAATAATTTCTGGTCTCAAGATAAACATAGACAAATGTCAAATAGTCTGGTTAGGGCCGAAGAAAGCCTGTTCGTCATTACCAATACCTGATTGTCGCATCCCCATATCCAGTGAATTTAGCCTCTTAGGCATAAACTTTAGCACAAATTTGTCAAACATTTTAGATATGAACTACGCTAAAAAAATGGATGAAATTAAGGAAACACTGGGCAAATGGAATCACAGATTATTAACTCCTCTGGGGAAAATAGTAGTAATCAAATCATCGATTATCCCAAAACTTGTTCATCTCTTTACTTCTCTTCCTAATCCAGGGGAAAAAATTATTACTGACTTAAACAGCCTCATGTTCAAATTCATTTGGAATGGAAAACGTGACAGAATATAGCGTAGTCAAATTTACCAACCATATGAGAATGGCGGGTTGCGAATGGTCAATGTAACTCTTTTTATTGACTCAATGAAAATAAGTTGGATCCGAAGAATGTTAACGTCAGACAGCAGCTGGACTGGATTAGCACCTACCAATATATTATCTGATCCTTTATTTTCAACATATGGACAAAAATATCTTAAATCGGTCGAACATACAATTGGTTACTTTTATGATACCATCTTAAAATGATTAATCTTCTCGGAAAAGCTTTGAACTCCGCGTCGACATTTTGTTTTTCTTCCTCAAGGAATAATGTTTCGCTTTGTTTCATTGGTCCAACGCATATAGTTTTATCCAATCATGATAGGTCGCTAAGGGTGACAACCCGTTAGTACTAGCGATTTGATTGGTCAAATTTGTTTAGGTTCACTTCCGCGTTAATTTCTGAAAATATTCATTATTCGAATTTTGACTTTGAGCGTGAATAGCTCTCTTTTTATTTGATTTGATTTGATATGATCAACTCTGGCTCCGCCATTTTGAAAGTTTTTTATAATTGAAATGGAACAGGCAAACGAACACCGATCCTCAAGAAATCGGGAGAGAATCGATTACAGAAAAATGCATTCGCACGGTTTGAGTACCCCACCGCCGGTACCGGACGCCGACGATAATTATATTGACAGCGAAACCGACGTAAAAATACCATTTGACATTGATCATGAAATGGTGAATACTTCAAACTCCATAGTCGACCTCGAAAAATCTATGCCAAATCTTGAGAAAGAGTATGAACAATTGGTCAGTTTGAGAAAACAAAAGGAAAAAGAACAGAGTCAGAGAAATAACTTACAACAACAGATAGAAGAAGAAAAGAGAAAACTGAAACGGCTGGAAACCCACATGGATAAAGGTAATATAAGTACTAAAGAACTTAGAAAAGATAAACATTCCAAGAAACAAGCGGAAGAACAATTAAGGCAGTATTTCCAATTCGATCAATTTGGGGACACAGACAATGATAACGATAGCGACAGTTCTGAAGAAAGTTATACAGTTGTAAAACAAAAAAGAAGTTCACATGTTCGGTCAGGTTTAGATCCAAGAGTAAAATTACATATAAAACACCCACAGCGTTGTCCTCATACAATGCTTCAATTGGAGTTTGTCAAAAAAGAAATTGATTATAATAATTTAACCTTTAACCAATTTGTGGCAGGCGAATTAGAAATTATTTTATCCACTGAAGATGAAATTGAAAAAATTGGTAGATTGAATTTATTAAAGAAAATATCATATTACTATGAATTGTATGAATGGAAAGCTTTGCTGAGGTTTTATGCTGCTTGGATTCGTAAGATCGAACATGGACAGAACCATTGGAATGATACTCCATCTGACATTGAGGTCCCTCTGTTGGCTGGGTCAACCAGACAATTCCGTGGTCCAGGAAAGTATCAGAGTAGCTATCAGTCCAATAATCAGAATCCTAGAGGGGGTCAGGGTAGCTATCGGTCCGATAGCCATTCACAAAATAATCAGAATCCTAGAGGGGGTCAGGGTGGCTATCGGTCCAATAGCTATTCACAAATGTATACTAACAACAATTCTAGAAGTCCTGATTACAAATGGTTCTGTCCAGACTTCCAACGGCAAAAATGTGGAGAATCATCTCCACATGCAAAAACCATATTCAATATATCGCGCACTGTCCACCATTTCTGTGCAACTTGCTATGCAAAAGACAAAGCACAGCTCCCACATCCGGAAAGTTCTTCTGCATGTCCTTACTTCGGTGACAAATGACATATGGGTCAGAAAGTAGGGATCACCGATATCTTGAATTCTAAATCTATTAATACACACAATGCAATTGATCCCGCATTATGTGATTGGGGTCATTTTGAACCACCCTCACCCATGTCACTGTCCTCTGATTGTAAAAATAATTTGGAAGTGTGTTTTAACACTACAACTGAAGTAGTTTCCAATAACTCAGTTCTTGATGTAAAAAATGAAGTTAATAAAGAATTTGACACCTTAGTAGACATGTGGCAGAAATATCCAGTTTTTTACCCAGACTTGTTGGACTCAACCACACAAACAACAAGCTTACCAATTGACAAACCATATGTTGATCAAACCTTGATATCTAAACAGAATTTGTCTGATACAATTATTGATAGCTGTTGTCAGCCTTCCACGATTGCCTTTATTGAGGCAAACCGAAGGATCACTGAATCAGGTCTCCCCAATTTTTTGGAATGCAAAATTCCTGTTTATTCACATTTAAATCTTGCCTTTATTCGAGCTCAGTTACTGAACTATGAAGATTCACAATTAGTGAATCTACTTGAATTTGGATTTCCTATACACATTGGGAACCAAATTAACGACAAACAGAGAACTCTCTTTCCAAATCATAGGGGAGCCCTACAGTATCCAGAAGTCTTGTCCAATTACATTCTGAAAGAACAACTCAACAATTCAGTGATTGGTCCATTTGAAAAAAATCCATTTAGTAATGAAATTCATATATCCCCGTTGAACACAGTCCCAAAAAGAGACACAGTTGAAAGGAGAATAATATTTGACCTAAGTTTCCCTTTGGGCCTGCTATACAAGAAAGACTTAAAAAATTCATACAGACAAGTTTTTATCGACCCCGGTGATATTCATCATTTGGGATTTATTTGGGACGATCAAATTTATTTTGACACCGCCTTACCGATGGGTTTGAAGTCTTCAGCATACATCTTCCAAAGAGTTTCTTCCATGATTACTTACATGATGGGAAGACAGGGATATTTCCTGTTAAACTACTTGGACGATTTTGCTTGAGCAGACACACCCAAAACAGCTATGTTAGCCTATAAGCATTTAGGTGAATTGTTGTCCAATTGTGGTTTGGTCGAGTCTGTTGAGAAGGCAAGGGCTCCACATACTTCCATGACATTCCTTGGTATACAATTTGACACAGTGTCCCTTACCTTAACCATTACTCATGATAGAATAGAAGAAATCTTAGAATTAGTTAACCTTTGGTCGAACAAAAAGAAGGCCTCACTGAGAGAATTGCAATCCCTTCTTGGAAAACTTCACTTTATCAGTCAATGTATTAGGCCAGGCAGATTGTTTGTTTCCAGATTATTAGTGTGGCTAAAATCATTTGATTCCCTTCACCCCAAGAAAAGAATTGCTATTCAACAATTTGTTTTCAAAGACTTACTCTGGTGGACAATATTTTTGAAAGAATACAATGGAATCTCGATGCTGCATATGGAAGAGTGGTCTCATCCCGATGAAGTCTTCTCAACAGACGCATGTCTTTCTGGGTGTGGGGGGATGTTCAATAACGAATATTTTCATACATCATTTTCCCCAACTATTTTACATAAGCATCTAGACATCAATTCATTGGAGTTATTAACCATATGTGTAGCACTAAAACTCTGGGGCAATAAATTTGCAGGAAAAAGGATAAAAATATATTGTGACAACTTGGCCTCTGTTACAGTGATCAATACCGGGAAAACAAAGGATAAATTTTTACAATCATGTTTAAGAGAGATTTGCTATTTGGCAGCTACATATCAGTTTGAAGTTAGAAGTGTGCATTTAAGTAGTAACTCCAATAGGATTGCAGATCTATTGTCTAGATGGGAATCAGAACCTTATGCACAATCACAGTTTCTCACAATTATGGCAGAACACAATATATTAAACACATTACTCTGTATACCAGTAGAAGACAACATGTTTGAATTTGAACACGACTGGTGAATCACAATTATTTATCCAGGAATTCAGTAATGGGCATTTTTCCAATTCATCTCTTGTAGATATGGAACTTCAAGCATTGAAACGAGAAACAAGAGTCTCACATCGAGCAGCCTTCGCCGAAGGTACAAAGAAAAACTTACACACACAAATCCTGCTATATTTACAATTTTGTATATATTTCAATTTCACTCCACTGCCATCTACAGTGCAGATTTTAGGTCTGTATGCTCAGTTCCTTAGCCGGTCCTTTAAGTCCACTTCTTCCATTCAAAACTATTTATCAGGTGTAAAAATTTTACATATTATTCAGAATTACAGCATTGAAGCATTTCATTCCTATTATTTAAAGTTGCTGCTAAAAGGTGTTGCAAGATTAAATCCTCATTGTCCAAAGCGGGCCTTGCCCATAACTCCAAACATTTTGAATGAATTCCTTCACTTTATGGATTTATCTTCTCCTTTGGAAGCCACTTTTTGGTGTCTATTTCTTATGGCCTTTTTTCTAATGGCTAGGAAATCAAATTTAGTTCCCATTTCAAAATCTACCGTTAGTGCTGTAAATGTTCTCCACCGATCCGATATTGAATGTTTGGACGACAAACTCGTTATTACCATACGATGGTCAAAAACAATTCAGTTTGGAGAGAGAAAACTGAAAATTCCCATAACTAATATTCCTGGCTCTAAATTTTGTCCTGTTGTTGCATACAAAAATATGGTTTCATTGGTACCTGCACCATGCAGTGCACCAGCATTCATTAGGTTATCACACAAAAAACAGATTCCTATCACTTATTCGGATCTGACTCAGAAACTGAAGAAACTAATAACTTTGACCAGTCGGGATCCACTCCTTTACTCATCCCATTCCTTTAGACGTGGTGGAGCTACATGCGCCTTCCAAACCCATGTTCCATCAGAACTTATACAAACACACGGAGATTGGGTTAGCGATGCCTACAAAGTCTACTTAGAATTTTCACAATTAGACAAATTGTCGGTTTCAAAACATATGGCTGCAGCACTAAATAGTTTCTAATTTATTTACAGGACGAAGGAATAAGGCGTATTTATTGGGGGATTCAATCGTCAAGTACGTCTCAAGTCTTGGTGGAACAAAAATTCAGTGTCTTCGCGGAGCAACAATTGGTAGTTTGACAAGTTTTGTTAAAAAATCAGAGTCCTTCATCCGCTCTTTTGACTGTGTCTTGATCCATGTTGGGACTAATGACATCCCTTCGAACATGAAGGTAGAAGATTTTGCATCAGCATATGGCAATCTGATTGGGGTTCTTAGGAGCTTCCAGGTAAAAATTACCATGTCGTCAATTTTACCAAGACCAGTGGACTATGAGAAAACGAAGAACCGGGTATTTAAAGTGAACAAAATTCTGAAGGAACTTTGTCAACTCCACAATGTAACATTTGGTCATTCTTTTAAGCCTTTCCTAAAGAAAGGTGGTATCCCCGATCGGTCATTGTTTGCTATCAATGATGGTGGCCTCCATCTTAACTTTTTAGGTTCCAGAGTTTTAACAGGGCGTTTCCTACAATTCATAAAACAAATGTGAAGACTTAAGCTGACTTATGTACAATTTTATATATAATAGTATTACTCTGGTAGTTATAAACGGATAACACTTATTATCTGACATTACTTATCCATATTTTCCTTTCTTTCACCAGGGGTCGACCCGGGGTCAGCATGGGCTCTGGGCTTCCCAGAGTTAGTCACCTCAAGTCAAATATCCTTCGGTGAGGCTTGGGGGTCTAACTTGTGCAGGTGTTAGATTGGAATCTATTGGTCACATTGTGGTATTTGTATTGTATTAATAGATAACACTTATTATCTGAGATTACTTATCCATATTTTTCCTTTCTTTCACCAGGGGTCGACCCGGGGTCAGTATGGGCTCTAGGCTTCCCAGAGTTAGTCACCTCAAGTCAAATATCCTTCGGTGAGGCTTGGGGGTCTAACTTGTGCAGGTGTTAGATTGGAATCTATTGGTCACATTGTGGTATTTGTATTGTATTAATACGTCTATTAATCATGTATATAATTATAATGATCTACAATGTGAAGACTTAAGCTGACTTATGTACAATTTTACATATAATAGTATTACGCTGGTAGTTATAAAGGAATAACACTTATTATCTGACATTACTTTAATATCAAAAATTTTCCTTTCTTTCACCAGGGGTCGACCCGGGGTCATTATGGGCTCTGGGCTTCCCAGAGTTAGTCACCCCAAGTCAAATATCCTTCGGTGAGGCTTGGGGGTCTAACTTGTGCAGGTGTTAGATTGGAATTTATTGGTCACAATCATTGTGGTATTTGTATTGTATTAATATGTCTATTAATCATGTATATAATTATAATGATTTTTATGTACAGAAGTACAGCAAGTATTACTTCATCCACAGCAAGTATTACTTCATCCACATGTATGTGAAGTTGCTAGTCGCCATGAACTTAAGGAAGTTGAGGTAGGATAGACACACATTATCCTTTACCCACTATTAGTATTAATGCACTATCCCATTATTTTTTGGCCGACCTTCGGTTTGGCAGAAAAAGCCAAAAATTTCATATACTGGGATAGTTGATTAACACAATTATTTATATTTTGCATTGCAGTACCGGTACCTGCAATAACAATATATCATTCTAATTTCTATGACTCGTATGAGTATAATTAATAATTATAAAATATTAATTATTGAAAATTATTATGTTTCAATTTTGACATTTTGTTTATGTCATTAATAGTATAATGATATCGATGTTGGGGAGCATAGCTCCCCACATTTTTGCAAATAAATTTTATATAAAACACTTGGGAGTTATTATTTCTGGGAGATTGGTTACTTTTATGATACCATCTTAAAATGATTAATCTTCTCGGAAAAGCTTTGAACTCCGCGTCGACATTTTGTTTTTCTTCCTCAAGGAATAATGTTTCGCTTTGTTTCATTGGTCCAACGCATATAGTTTTATCCAATCATGATAGGTCGCTAAGGGTGACAACCCGTTAGTACTAGCGATTTGATTGGTCAAATTTGTTTAGGTTCACTTCCGCGTTAATTTCTGAAAATATTCATTATTCGAATTTTGACTTTGAGCGTGAATAGCTCTCTTTTTATTTCCCACCCACCCAAAGAATACCCAAAGTATTTAGATATTTCATTTTGTCATTGTATTGCAGAAAAAGCCAAAAATTTCATATACTGGGATAGTTGATTAACACAATTATTTATATTTTGCATTGCAGTACCGGTACCTGCAATAACAATATATCATTCTAATTTCTATGACTCGTATGAGTATAATTAATAATTATAAAATATTAATTATTGAAAATTATTATGTTTCAATTTTGACATTTTGTTTATGTCATTAATAGTATAATGATATCGATGTTGGGGAGCATAGCTCCCCACATTTTTGCAAATAAATTTTATATAAAACACTTGGGAGTTATTATTTCTGGGAGATTCGAAATTTATTTTGGAGGGACGTGGTAAAAGCGTGGCGCAACTTTATTTCCGCTAAAGCATATCGGCAACAAAATATAAAAACACAAACACTATGGAACAATGACAATATCATAATCAACGAGAGGTGCTTGAACATCAATGAGTGGAGAAAGAAAGGAATTGTTTTATCAATGACCTGTATGACGAGAGAGGTAATTTGATGACAGTCGAATATTTGGAAAACAAATTAGGTATAGCCACAAATTTTCTCACATTGCATGGATTACATAGACAAATAATTAAACTTGACTATAACAGTGACCAGGAAGTAAAAATAGTAGAACGTCCAATAATTCCAGAGAATATATCAATCTTGTTGCGGAATAAAAGTGGGGGCAAATTTTTTTTATGACACTTTATTATCAATGGTTAAAACTCAAACATCATCTGCAAAGAATAAATGGGAAAACGAATTAAATTAATATTCCATGGAGACAGACCTTCTCCGCGCCATTCTTCCATTAAATGGATACAAAATACCGTTGGTTTCAGTACAGAATTTTGACTAGAATACTAGGAACAAACAAACTTTAAAAAAATATGAAACTAAGATCTGACGGACTATGTCAAAGATGCCATAGCTATGAAGAAACGATATCACCTATTTTCTACAATTGCCCCACTGTACGCTCCTTCCTGATAGACACACAACAATGGCTGTCTAAACATAATTTAAACCTCGAGCTGACAAAGAAAAACATAATTCTTGGAACACATTCGCAGACACAGGCGAATAACGAAACTGAATACCTTTTACTTACAATTATTAAGTACTACCTGTACAAAACCAAATTTAACCCCGATAAATTGACCATTAAATCGCTTTCCCTGGATATCGAGAGAAGATACCACGCAGGCAGATATATAGCACTTCAGCGCGATCAAATGCAAACATTCCAATATGAATGGGAACACATTAAACCTTTAATAACTGCTTGCTAAGAACAGAAACATTCATACAATCAAAACGAAGAGAGTCTCCCGGGACAGTTTTTAATATCTTATGAATATTGAATCTATTCAACTTTATCTTTATTAAACTAATAGATTTAGAAATTAATATAAAATCACTAGCACCGAACAATTAGAATATAAATATTTTCATTTAAGCGAGAGAGAGAGAGAGAGAGAGGATGAGAGAGAGAGAGAGAGAGAGAGAGAGTTGGAGTGCCAGTGACCCAACCCCTCCCCATCTCGTAGTATTATATCAGTAAATGTTTTGTGTTATGTATACAATACTACATGTAAATAATATATATAAAAATTGAATAAATAATATAAAAAAAAAAAAAAAAAAAAAAAAAAAAAACACTATATGAAATTGTCAAAATACGCTTTCACGTACGCCCGTACAATATGGGGGAGGTAAATACAACAACATACGACAACTACGCAAAACTCTAAGTGCAATTGCCGGGCCCTATCTACATGCAATTCTCCCTATGTCTCGCTCTCGCTCTGCGCGTACCGCATCCGTCTGGTCCCTGGTCTTCCTGCTTGCGTTTGCTTGAGTTTATACATATGCATACTTTTAAACAAATAACAAAACTAACAAACTTTATCATTACAACACGGGCCCCGTTCTTCATTCCAGCGCACCATATGACTCGCTCAGCAACAACAAAATCATTAAAGGGACAACTCGGGACTCCACCATCATACCCCATATTAAAGCTCGTGGGCCCTCCCTCACACAACATTCAATTCAATTCAACTCAACCTTTGCCGGGTTCAGACATGACAATTTTCTGTGTACAATATCTCCAACAACAACAAACCGTGGGGTGAAGGAGAAGATCACTCGATCTTTTCGACCATCCCGGGCGCTTCGCGCCCATCTACTCTCTTGCGTGTAGTTTTAAAATTAATTCTAACATTTTTATCTCAATGTCAAAATTCAATCCATTAGCACGGGATACAGGCCGTACTGTTTGTCTGATCATCATGAAATTTGTCATGGATGTTAATATTGGCATGTAGAAGGGAACGAGTCATTTTGGGGTCATTCGGCCAAAAAACATGGCCACCAGCAGCCATCTAGGATTTTAATCTTCGCATTACTAAATCCTTTGGCACGGGCTACAGGTCGTAACTTTGGTCGGATCATCGTGAAATTTGTCATAAATGTTAACACTGACACGTAGCTGAGAACCATCATATTAGGGTCAAATCGGCAAACAAAACATGACCGCCAGTAGCCATCTTGGATTTCACTCTTTGCACGACTAAATCCTTTGGCACGGGCTACAGGCCGTACCTTGGTCGGATCATTATGAAATTTATCATGGCTGTTGATATTGACATATAGATGGGAAAGGGTCATTTTGGGGTCAATTGGCAAAAAAAACATGGCTGCCAGCGGACATCTTGGATTTCAAAAGTCAATCCATTAGCATGGGCTACAGACAGGAATGTTTGTCTGATCATCATGAAATTTATCGTGGAAGTTAATATGACATGCAGATGGGAACGAGTCATTTTGGGGTCATTCGGCCATAAAACATGGCCGCCGGCAGCCATCTTGGATTTTAGTCTTTGTGTGACTAAATCCTTTGACACAGGCTACAGGTCGTTCTTTTGATCGGATCATCATGAAATTTGTCGTGGATGTTAACATTGACATGTAAACGGGAACGAGGGTGGTCTTCCCTTCCGCTGCATGTTTTGATAGGTTGATTGTTGATCTATTCCTGGTATGGTATAGATAAAGAGCGTTCTGATCGCTTATTCTATTCGATGCGGTGGGCGACGTTGAGTACGGTCTCTATGTGGACTAACAATAAAGAGCGTTCCCTATTTAACTATTTCCTATATGGTATGAATAAAGAGCGTTCAGACATCTAAGGTAAATTGGACCTATCTAATAATGCTCACCGAGTCAAAATACCCTTATATACAAATGTTCAGCTCCGACGATCGAGCCTATTGGTCGCCTACAAGCGGACAAACAAACAATCCAACAGACAAACAAACACAATTGAGTTGTATTAGTATAGATTGAGAATGATCTACAGTATATATACTCTTTTGGTGAAACGCATGGACGCTCTGTGTCAGGGACGCTCTGTGTCAGGGACGCTCTGCGGACGCTCTGTGTCAGGGACGCTCTGTGTCAGGGACGCTCTGCGTCAGGGAGGGACGCTCTGTATCACGCTCTGTGTCAGGGACGCTCTGTGCCAGGGACGCTCTGTGTCAGGGAGGGACGCTCTGTATCAGGCACGCTCTGTGTCAGGGACGCTCTGTGCCAGGGACGCTCTGTGCCAGGGACGCTCTGTGTCAGGGAGGGACGCTCTGTATCAGGCACGCTCTGTGTCAGGGACGCTCTGTGTCAGGGACGCTCTGTGCCAGGGACGCTCTGTGTCAGGGAGGGACGCTCTGTATCAGGCACGCTCTGTGTCAGGGACGCTCTGTGTCAGGGACGCTCAGGGACGCTCTGTATCAGGGACGCTCTGTATCAGGGACGCTCTGTATCAGGGACGCTCAGGGACGCTCTGTGTCAGGGACGCTCTGTATCAGGGACGCTCTGTGTCAGGGACGCTCTGTATCAGGGACGCTCTGTATCACGCTCTGTGTCAGGGACGCTCTGTGTCAGGGACGCTCTGTATCAGGGACGCTCTGTGTCAGGGACGCTCTGTATCAGGGACGCTCTGTGTCAGGGACGCTCTGTATCAGGGACGCTCTGTGTCAGGGACGCTCTGTGTCAGGGACGCTCTGTGTCAGGGACGCTCTGTGTCAGGGACGCTCTGTATCAGGGACGCTCTGTGTCAGGGACGCTCTGTATCAGGGACGCTCTGTGTCAGGGACGCTCTGTGTCAGGGACGCTCTGTGTCAGGGACGCTCTGTATCAGGGACGCTCTGTGTCAGGGACGCTCTGTATCAGGGACGCTCTGTGTCAGGGACGCTCTGTATCAGGGACGCTCTGTGTCAGGGACGCTCTGTATCAGGGACGCTCTGTGTCAGGGACGCTCTGTATCAGGGACGCTCTGTGTCATGGACGCTCTGTGTCAGGGACGCTCTGTGTCAGGGACGCTCTGTATCAGGGACGCTCTGTGTCAGGGACGCTCTGTATCAGGGACGCTCTGTATCAGGGACGCTCTGTGTCAGGGACGCTCTGTGTCAGGGACGCTCTGTATCAGGGACGCTCTGTATCAGGCTCTGTGTCAGGGACGCTCTGTGTCAGGGACGCTCTGTATCAGGGACGCTCTGTGTCAGGGACGCTCTGTATAAGGGACGCTCTGTATAAGGGACGCTCTGTGTCAGGGACGCTCTGTGTCAGGGACGCTCTGTATCAGGGACGCTCTGTGTCAGGGACGCTCTGTGTCAGGGACGCTCTGTGTCAGGGACGCTCTGTATCAGGGACGCTCTGTGTCAGGGACGCTCTGTATCAGGGACGCTCTGTATCAGGGACGCTCTGTGTCATGGACGCTCTGTGTCAGGGACGCTCTGTGTCAGGGACGCTCTGTATCAGGGACGCTCTGTGTCAGGGACGCTCTGTATCAGGGACGCTCTGTATCAGGGACGCTCTGTATCAGGGACGCTCTGTGTCAGGGACGCTCTGTGTCAGGGACGCTCTGTGTCAGGGACGCTCAGGGACGCTCTGTGTCAGGGACGCTCAGGGACGTTCTGTATCAGGGACGCTCTGTGTCAGGGACGCTCTGTATCACGCTCTGTGTCAGGGACGCTCTGTGTCAGGGACGCTCAATGACGCTCTGTATCAGGGACGCTCTGTATCAGGGACGCTCTGTGTCAGGCACGATCGTTGGATTTTGTTTGCCAGACTAACCAGGGGGGGGGGGTGAAAAAAAAATTCCGGCACGTATGCCGGGGTGGGTGGATGGTCAAAGCCACCAACAAGCAATTTTTTCCGCAACTAAACAAAATAATTTCCTTCCTGTTTTTGTAGTGTTTTGGCAATGAGTTGGGCTTCAAAACCACTTTGAATGAGAGAAATAATGTGTAATTCTAACTGGTAAACTGACTGCCGGCAGTTTTCGTGTTGTATTTTGTTGCAAATTTTGAAATCCAACATGGCCGCTGGCAGCCATGTTTTTTTGGCCGAATGACCTCAAAATGACTCATTCCTATTTACATATCCATGTTAACATCCATGATAAACAGTATGCACAGAAATTCATATACAGCTGTTTACAGTGAATTTCCCCCCGCAAATGTCTGTTTTAGTGTTAAAAGGGGAGGGGGTGGGTGTCAAAAAATGGTCGGAAAAAACTGCCGAAAACGGAAAAAAAATTGGCGGTGGGGGTGGGTGGGTACAAAAAATGATCGAAAGGGAAAACATGCCATACGTGCCTGAAAGTTTTTTCCGACCCCCCCCCCCCCGGACTAACAATTTTGTTTTATTAAAAGTAAGTTATTGTTCTAAATATATTATTTGATTTAAAGGCACGGTCGGCGTTCGTAGTAGAAATATTCATATTTGTTCAAATCGCCATCAACAGAAGGAATATTAAAATATATATAGTTTTGTTCGTATGCCAACCATAATCAGCGCGTAAATAGTATATTGTCGTCAAGACCTACGATGTTGTACGTAAACAAGAGCCTGATCGTGTTACAGAAGTTTTGCTTCTGTTTACATAACAGAGCGCAATGCTATTGGTTAATCACACACAAATGATATAAACGCTTCTTATTATTTCCATATCAGAAAAACATTTACAAAGAACGCTCTTTATGTTTAATTGTTTATCATATCAGGATCTAAACAAGAGCCAGGTTCTGTAACGTTTTTTGCTTTTGTTTACATAACAAAGAAAACACATTTGACAATAACATACTGTTTATGCGATATTTCTGATTGGTATAAGAACAAGGTATGTCTATATCTTAATATTATTTCTGTTTATGGCGGTTTTTGACGGAGATGAATATGTTAACAACATACCCAACGCCAACGCCGCCCGTATCCTTAATCATTGGATCATGGTTATTGATTAGAAATAAGGGCGGAGGTCAGTTAATTTTCCTTATAATCTTATCATAAACTAATTATACAACATCAATATGAACTTGTAAATTGTATTCCTGTTTTAAAGATTTTTTTGTTATCTCATTTCTCAGATTTTGTGTAATCCTTTCTCTTTCTTCATTATTATACTATTTAGTATGTATGTTGTATGAATAAAACGAATTGAATTTGAAAGATAGTTGGACAAGTGCAGTGGGCATAAAGATGGAGGTGTGATTGAAGGGAGAAGAACTCCCACTTTTTGAAAGTCCCCCTACTAATGGGTTCATTGGTACTATCGAATTATGTTCTGTATAGAACACGTACCAATTAAATGATTATTTGTCTGTTGTCAGATCGGACCGTGGGTCTTCAGGTAGCAATACACGATATCATGGGTTTGTTGGAGGGTTGAACAATTGATACGATAACTTCTCTTTATTTTTTAATATATCTTACATATATATATCTAGGTTCTATCAGCTCATAAGGTGATTATAGACTGACAAACTCAATTGTGTTTGTTTGTCGGATTGTTTGTTTGTCCGCTTGTAGGCGACCAGTAGGCTCGATCGTCGGAGCTGAACGTTTGTATTGTTTTCATTGTTGGATTTTCCAGCCAGTAAATAGTGGGAAATTGTTGTTTGTAGACCATGGGTCGCAAATTTTCCTACTTTTGGTGAAACATTTTTGACTGAGATGATAATTCAGTCGGACATTTTCCATTATGAGATGTCAGGATGGACATTTTCCATTATGAGGTGTCAGGTTGGACATTTTCCATTATGATGTGTCCGGTTGGACATATTCCATTATGAGGTGTCAGGTTGGACATTTTCCATTATGAGGTGTCATGTTGGACATATTCCATTATGAGGTGTCAGGTTGGACATATTCCAGTATGAGGTGTCATGTTGGACATATTCCATTATGAGGTGTCAGGTTGGATATTTCCATTATGAGGTGTCAGGTTGGATATTTCCATTATGATGTGTCAGGTTGGATATTTCCATTATGAGGTGTCAGGTTGGATATTTCCATTATGAGGTGTCAGGTTGGACATATTCCATTATGAGGTGTCAGGTTGGACATATTCCAGTATGAGGTGTCATGTTGGACATATTCCATTATGAGGTGTCAGGTTGGATATTTCCATTATGAGGTGTCACGTTGGATATTTCCATTATGAGGTGTCAGTTGGATATTTCCATTATGAGGTGTCAGGTTGGATATTTCCATTATGAGGTGTCAGGTTGGATATTTCCATTATGAGGTGTCAGGTTGGATATTTCCATTATGAGGTGTCAGGTTGGATATATTCCATTATGAGGTGTCAGGTTGGATATATTCCATTATGAAGTATCAGGTTGGACATATTCCATTATGAGGTGTCAGGTTGGACATATTCCATTATGAGGTGTCAGGTTGGACATATTCCATTATGAGGTGTCAGGTTGGACATATTCCATTATGAGGTGTCAGGTTGGACATATTCCATTATGAGGTGTCAGGTTGGACATATTCCATTATGAGGTGTCAGGTTGGACATATTCCATTATGAGGTGTCATGTTGGATATTTCCATTATGAGGTGTCAGGTTGGATATTTCCATTATGAGGTGTCAGTTGGATATTTCCATTATGAGGTGTCAGGTTGAATATTTCCATTATGAGGTGTCAGTTTGGATATTTCCATTATGAGGTATCGGGTTGGACATATTCCATTATGAGGTGTCAGGTTGGACATATTCCATTATGAGGTGTCAGGTTGGACATATTCCATTTTGAGGTGTCAGGTTGGACATATTCCATTATGAGGTGTCAGGTTGGACATATTCCATTATGAGGTGTCAGGTTGGACATATTCCATTATGATGTGTCAGGTTGGACATATTCCATTATGAGGTGTCAGGTTGGATATTTCCATTATGAGGTGTCAGTTGGATATTTCCATTATGAGGTGTCAGGTTGAATATTTCCATTATGAGGTGCCAGTTTGGATATTTCCATTATGAGGTGTCAGGTTGGACATATTCCATTATGATGTGTCAGGTTGGACATATTCCATTATGAGGTGTCAGGTTGGACGTATTCCATTATGAGGTGTCAGGTTGGACATATTCCATTATGAGGTGTCAGGTTGGACATATTCCATTATGAGGTGTCATGTTGGATATTTCCATTATGAGGTGTCAGGTTGAATATTTCCATTATGAGGTGTCAGTTTGGATATTTCCATTATGAGGTGTCAGGTTGGACATATTCCATTATGAGGTGTCAGGTTGGACATATTCCATTATGAGGTGTCAGGTTGGACATATTCCATTATGAGGTGTCAGGTTGGACATATTCCATCATGAGGTCTCAGGTTGGATATATTCCATTATGATGTGTCAGGTTGGATATATTCCATTATGAGGTGTCAGGTTGGACAGCTTGAAGTACCAGCTGGAAAATTCCTACCTAACCTGACCTAACGGGGTGGAATTCCTACCTAACCTGGCCTAACGGGGTGGAATTCCTACCTAACCTGACCTAACGGGGTGGAATTCCTACCTAACGGGGTGGAATTCCTACCTAGCGGGTGGAATTCGCGAACTTGTGAATTTGGTCTGGTTCAGGGGGGGGGGGGGGTGCAGTACAGGAAATTTCAAGGTGTACATCAGAACAAATTGCAACCGTTAACGTTATATGCGACATGATCCGGTCTTTCTTCACCATTCGAGAAAATAAACATATATCGAATAAAAGCAAGTATACCTGAGAATTTATGACAGTAAACTCACGAGCCTATATGCATATCGTATGTGATTACTCATGTTAAATTATTCCTTATGTTGTTATATGTTGTTTTTATTATATGTGCAACTGCCCATTGGGTGTATTTTGCATTAAAATCTTATCTTATCTTATCCCCACAACATAGACCCTCCTTGCAGTCACGTCTCTGTGCGGGATATCAATGCTAGCGACAACTACATATGCCATGATAGTTAACCTGCACACAAGATAAACTTTGAGGTACTCCAGCCTATAGTGTGTGTATGGTTGTGGGTGCGCATTTTTTCTCTAGAATGATTCGGCTAATAGACTCGGATTCGGTTTTGACTCAGACTGTTGTGTATTTGTGCGATCGACCAATCAGGAGGTTAAATATCATTGTAAAGTAATGCGATCGACCAATCAGGAGGTTAAATATCATTGTAAAGTGATGCACGTTATTCACGATATGTCTATGCAGTTCCATTCTGGGAACAACGCTGCACAAATATGGCTTTAGAGAGAGAGAGATCATACTTTATCACATAATTTGCCCATAAAAGCAGTTTCATAATTATCGATAAGAGACACGTTTAATATCAGCGCGTGCGATGACGTCACATCGTTCTTCAAATGACTTGCGATCGCTGCAGTTTTTATCGTTGTTTTCGATGGATATTTCCCATTGCTTCGCGTTTATTTGATCATGTGATAAAAAGTATCTCACACTCGTCCTATTTTATACGTAATTTATCAACCTTGTCCACTAAATTCTATTTGAGCCTCGGTAAACCTCGGCTCAAATCGAATTTAGTGAACGCGGTTGATAAATTCCGTATAAAATAGAAACTCATGTGAGATCCTCTATTTATTACTCCATATCGTAATATATATATTTTTCAGATATGACGAATGAACACAAAGCAACCATTAATATTAATGTTATATGTGACATGATCCGGTTTTTCTTCACCGCTCGGGATTCCAATAAAAGCTAGTCAATTGATAATTTATAACTGATGAATTAAATTTTACGATGAAAAGAGAAAACAGAAATTCGTTAGGAAACTACATTGCACGTGTATATGCATATATGTTACTCATCTAATATATATAGTTACTTTTTGTCAAATTATATGTATTTTGTTCATGTTTGCAACTGCCCATTTGGGTGTATTTTGCATTAAAATCTTATCTTATCTTATCTTATCAACGCAGATTACATATAATACAAATATATACAACAAAACTTGTTCTCATGTTACAAAATTTCTACAATCCTCATCTGAAGGGTGGCCATCCGAAGGAGTGATGTAGACTGTGGTCTCACAAAAGCCGCATTGTTCTGTCATTCCAAGCACACCGGGAGCCCAAAATCGGATATAAGCGACCCTAATAATGAGACCATGTGTGGCCTCATTGCGACTCGTTATAATAGTTGAATTTATTATGAGCCAAATCTGATGAAATATTCGGATATAAAGATGCTATTTGCAGCTTCAACTCTTTCAACGGGGTCGGTTGCGCAGATAATATACACGTGGGCCACTTGCCAACTGCGTTTCAAATTTCGCTGTCGACTGAAGACAGCTATTAATTCGGCCCTGCTATTAACGAACACTACACCTATATTCCATTATTGCGTAGTTTTACCGTTACACGCGCACACATAGCCTAATATTATAAAATTTCTATTCTGAAATGTTTCAATGAACGAGATCTAAACTTGTTTAATCTTTCGGATACGAGTACATGCACGTCAGGGTCTATTTAGTTCGCAGAAGCCATATAATAATAATTATATATCATTTTTCCCGTTGTTACAGGGGGGGGGGGGGGGGTCGGAAAAAAAATTCAGGCACGTATGGCATTTTTTCCCTTTCGATCATTTTTTGTACCCACCCACCCCCACCGCCAAATTGTTTTCCGTTTTCGACAGTTTTTTCCGACCATTTTTTGACACCCACCCCCCCCCCCCTTTTAACACTAAAACAGAAATTTGCGGGGGAAAATTCACTGTAAACAGCTTATATGAATTTCTGTGCATACTATTTATCATGGATGTTAACATGGACATGTAAATAGGAATGATTCATTTTAAGGTCATTCGGCCAAAAAAACATGGCTGCCAGCGGCCATCTTGGATTTCAAAATTTGCAACAAAATACAACACGATAACTGCCTGCAGTCAGTTTACAGTTAGAATTACATTATTTCTCTCATTCAAAGTGGTTTTGAAGCCCAACTCATTGCCAAAACACTAAAAAACAAGCAGGAAATTTTCTTTTTAGTTGCGGAAAAAATTGCTTGTTGGTGGCTTTGACCACCCACCCCCCCCCCTGGTTGTTATGTAAGTCGGATATGATGTTTTCTTCGATGTCGACTGTGAGCACACGCCTTTCCAGTTACTGACATATAGAGTTGCGCGCTTATATTTTTCCTCAGACCCGAATTCACCCGATCGAATCAATGCATGCAATGCGTGGTATACCGCCCTCGTTCCGGTGGAGAAAGCTGTTCACCGGTATACAAGATAACCATAGTCAGAAATGGTAACGCGCTCAAGATAATATATTATGTACCCATGATCGTAATTATAGAATATAAAATATATTGGTTTCGCGACTGACCAACTCAGAATTCCGTTAAAGTAACAATAACAACCAGCACCTAAAATTAACGAACCGGCGGCCGATTCGGCCGTCTCCGACCACAACCACAGTGGGCTGCAGAAAATTATCTATAAAAGTTGAAATATAAGACTTACAAATTATCTTTTTCATTTCTTTTATTTGTAATTAACATAGCTTGTCACAAACCAAAAATCAACATTATTGACATAATAATGTAAAGGACAATAAACGAAATGAAATTCCCCCAACTACACCTTTTACCGGACTCGGCCTCCTGGTCGCGCAGTTCGACTTTTAAACAGGAAAAACCCATTATCTATAAATAAAACGCCCAGCGAACCATAGCTATCTAGAATTTGGACAACAGTATACACGCGGCGCGCGCGTAATAAGGGCAGATTTTTTTTCAGAGAATAAATATAGTAATTTGGAGCTTACCAAAATATAATTACCTGTTAAAGGAAAGGAAAGGAAAAGAACTCGAATGCAAGTTGAAAGCTATATAATGGACATAGTGGATTATACAGTATACATCGAATGAAGCGAATGAAGCGATACATCAATGTCTGATCAAGAATCGTTATATTTGTTTAAAACAATAATTTGTTTAAAGATACACAATCCGATCCGATGGTCCCCGTATCATCAGATTCCAACAACAACAACAACAACAACAATAACAACAACATTTCTTCAAAAGACGATTTAGTTATCACAATAGATTAATTACCAAGAAATTACAAAAAATTACCAAAAAAATTATGCTAACAACTATCAACGCAAGTACTCAATTTTCCAAAACGTGTTATACACTGCAAAAAGGACTGTTTGGCAGCTTCCACACAACGACTGTGTGGAGGCATTATCTGAACATAAATGTGTACATCACCACACATATTTGTGTGTGACGTCGGTTTTTTAAATTTCACGTGGTGGTCACGCGCGCGTCGTTGTTTCGTACAGGCTAACAGGCTGCCGTAAAGTGTACACATGGAGTCTTGTTGATTGTGGTGGATCTCGAAATTCGATATATTGGGCGGTCTCTTCGATGATTGCTATAGTTAAGGTAAGATTATATTTAAATTGGCAAGATATTCACCTTTGTGAGAATGTCCGTATCTATTTTGTATAAACATGATTGAACGAAATAATAAACTTGATTTGGATTTTCTGATTCAACAATTCCCTATCGCATAGTCATATATTTACATTTTAGAGTTGTGCGTTTATCTGTTGTTTCTGTAGTCTATATGATACGCATCTTTCCGAAGCATAAAACCTATTTCTGCTCGAAAATTGTCTTTATGTAAATTGACAAATTCAACTGTGTGGTGAAGACATTTACTGAACAAATGTGTGTTCATCACATGCACACTATATATTATACAGTGTGCTTTAAACCAGAACCACAATTTTATTATTTTGCACGGTAAGGTTCTCATGTTGATAAAGTAACGACGATTTTTGTGTTTATATGGAATGCAGATCAGATCATCAGAGGAAATATCTACTGAGATCAGTGACGTGGCGACAGGACGGATATTGGGAAGGGTGTGTCTATAACCCTATCCCAAACTTCGGTAAAATTTACTAAAAATTCAAACAGTTGGAAATTTCATGCCTGACGCAAAGTTGCAAGTTTTACACCACATGCATTATACTAGGTTGAAATTGTTCTCTTTGTTTGATTTTTCAACCAGTAATTAGTGGGAAATTTATAGTTTTTTTTAGACAAACAGTAGCATATTTTTCTACTTTTGGTAAAATAAAAATGGCCTCAAATGGCCATCGGGTGGAAGACTTCCATTTGGTTGGAAATTCTAAGTTGGAAAGCTTGAGGTACCAATTGGAAAATTCAGAACGAGAGGGGGGGGGGGTGTGTGCAAATATAATTCTACAAATATGGTTGAAGGGGAGGGTGGGGTGCACTTCAACATTTGATAGTGGACACCCCGCCAACGGAGACCATCTAGCCGCATCCCTGAATGAGGCTTGTGGATGCCACTGAAATGCCCTAGTCGTATACTACGAAGTTCTATATGTGGCACCCGGAGTCACACAAAATGTGTGAAATTGGTGTTTCAAATTAATTTCATTGAATCTGATGGGCATCACTGTTGCAATAAAACTTGAAATACCACAATGGACGATCAATGTACCAAGGGAAACAAATTGTTGGGTGGGTGGGGTATTTATTTGTCCATTATATTGGTGGTCTATACCAAGACGATGTGAAACATTAACATGCATATTTTGGCTCCTATGCTATGTATAACTTGCGTAAATTCGGTTACCGAGGGAGGGGCCAGGGGGGGGGGGGTGGGGGTGTCGTGTATCTAATACATATGTAGCCACCGTTTGTGTCCAAAACTTTAAATTGTGAAGACAATTATGTCATTCAATAAATGTCATAGCAAATAATGAACTTAGAAATAATCTAAAATTATAATTACTGCAGAATAGTGAGATGTGTCATTTAAGTATTATTAGCATTTGGATTAAGTGACGTACATGATGAAGAGTTGTCGTTTATACTATAAAAAGGGGGGGGGGGGCTTATTTTCAAACTCGCCATGTTTCTCACATTATAATCCTTATATATGAATGTATTGTGTTATATAGCTAAAATACCTTATGTAAAATTGCAAATTTCCCGTGTCAAGATTGTGCTTAATGAGGCATCGATCTGGCCATATAGATAAAATAAAATATATTTATAAAATGTCCGAACATTCATTATGTGAAGCCATAATGAGTAGTACATGTATATATTTAGCATGTTTCAAAAACTATATTCCTTTCTGAAAATGCGCTCTTTAGTGTATGAATTATAATACTGTTATAGATCTACATACACTGTAAATAATATTCCCAATGGCATGTTATAAACAAAATAACTTCTCTGCTTACATGTTCAATGGTGAAATCATGGCGGTCACGCGGTGCGACGTCGATGTAAATAACAAGATATGGACATGGCTGCCTTGGCAACGACGCAGATAAACTCTAATCAACCAACCAAGAATGTATGAGTTAGACAGAAATTCCATAATCAATGATTTTGGTATATGATGTCATGTGCTGTAATTTGGTTTCTGTGCAAGAGGCGATGACTTCTATTCTTCGCGAACTCGAGATTTCTCCCCAGATATAGATATATATACATTCAAAAATACTATCCTCTTTGGAGCCCTTAATTTTCTTGTATAGTTCAAAGGATCTCAGAAAGCTTCAGTTAGTTTTAGAGATTGTTCTTCTACACATGTGAGGGTGAGACTGATGTAAGACAGCCAACCAGTAGGATCCAGTAGCAATATACATATATATCTATTATATATTTTGGAAGATCTGTGTGTGTGTGTCTGTGTGATCGCGATGGACTCGAAAACAGCCTAGCCGATTTCGATGAAACTTGGTATGTGGGGGTATTTTCGGCCAAGAAGTGGCATAGGCCTATTGATTTTCAGATCCGAGGTAAACTTTTCACGTGCCGAGGTCAAATCTGTTTTTACGCTGTGTTACGGGACTTTCATTTGAGTTCGGTGCTTACAAATCGATTCGAAACAGCGCGAATAATAAAATGCCAGTCATAATAATGACACTGTGAGAATCGTTCGTGTTTCCTCTTTCCAACGATATATAATGCGTATGTATCCGTTTTAGTTATCTGCCTCAATTATCAAGAAGAAGTGGTACTATCTTCCATCAGGATAAAAACAATGCGCAACTTCTATGACGTCGTTAGAGGTCATAACGTTAGATCACGTTAACGCTTTTTTAATGCATTTGACTGTTTCAGACGTCTTGGCGATATCTCGGGCACCGATGGTAATTTATCTTTACGTTGAAACTTGATAATTAATGAGCGTGTGTATATGAGGCGCGTTTATATACTTGAGTGGAAATCAAATCGGGTTAAACTGGCGGATTTTTACGGACGAAATTGGATGCATATAGGGTATCTCGGTATCCGCTGGGCCGATTTCCCGGTATCCGCTGGGCCGATTTCCACCATTTTTGGGGGGTTGGTGTTTGACCCCACC
The DNA here is from genome assembly GCA_032622095.1 of Siphonodentalium dalli. NCBI lineage: Eukaryota > Metazoa > Mollusca > Scaphopoda > Gadilida > Siphonodentaliidae > Siphonodentalium > Siphonodentalium dalli. The sequence goes on from CP136069.1 coordinate 25,305,160, forward strand.
TGACCTTGACCTTCAAATGGTCAATTCAAGGTCAAAGCCCCGACGAAGTCGGGTCACCTTCTAGTCTATTATATATTTTGGAAGATCTGTCTGTGTGTCTGTGTGTCTGTGTGTCTGTGTGTCTGTGTGTGTGTTCGCGATGAACTCGAAAACGGCCGACTCGATTTCGATGAAACTTGGTATGTGGGGGTGTTTTCGGCCGGGGGGGTGGCATAGGCATATTGATTTTCAGATCCGAGGTCAACTTTTCACGTGCCGAGGTCAAATCTGTTTTTACGCTGTGTTACGGGACTTTCATTTGAGTTCGGTGCTTACAAATCGATTCGAAACAGCGCGAATAATTAAATGCCAGTCATAATAATGACACTGTGAGAATCTTTCGTGTTTCCTCTTTCCAACGATATATAATGCGTATGTATCCGTTTTAGTTATCTGCCTCAATTATCAAGAAGAAGTAGTACTATCTTCCATCAGGATAAAAACAATGCGTAACTTCTATGACGTCGTTAGAGTTCATAACGTTAGATCACGTTAACGCTTAACCGGCCGATGTATTTGACTGCTTCAGACGTCTTGGCGATATCTCGGGCACCGATGGTAATTTATATTTACGTTGAAACTTGATAATTAATGAGCGTGTGTATATGAGGCGCGTTTATATACTTGAGTGGAAATCAAATCGGGTTAAAATGTCAAATCGGGTAAAACCGGATGGATTTCGATGGGTACTTTTGTTCGGGCAGTGTTTTGGACGAGTTAAATCGTGACCCCACTTGACCTTGGCCTTCAAAATAGACAATTCAAGGTCAAACCCCGGACGAAGTCGGGTCACCTTCTAGTATGTATATATAGCAGAGACTGACTTTCGAATTGTTCCAATACATTCAAGTTGGAGGAAAATTCTAGTTATTGGTGTGAAACCCATTGATGGAACTGAAACATGCACGCTTATAGTTTAAAATTTCTTTGAAATCTTGTCGGATGACCAAAATATTATATGTGAATGTGTTAAACGGCTGTTTTGTTTTGTGTCTTTGTATTATTGAAATTAAAGACTATAGCTATATTATATCATTCGACAATCACGATTTCTGCTGTGTACACAAAAGAAGGCCGCGAACCCCCGGGATATGCTTGAGTGTCATGGCGGCCGGTTAGACGCTTTTCAAAACAGAGGAGTAAATGTCTTGTTTATTCACGTTCTATGCGGTTAAATGTGTATAAAACTGTCACAACTGTAGTTGATTATACGTGCGAACTCACTCATCCTGTGAAACGATGTCTTCGCAGATGAAAAGGGACCAAACTGTGACTTTTGGACCTAATCGACGTTTCGGAAAATTCTCACACAGAGATGTGCTCAATGGATTGACCCCGTTAGTGGATGTAAACAATATCGTTGCTATACAAATAACGGAGGAGCTCTGACATATGTGCCAAGACAACCCCCAGGGACATAACTTTCAACCCGGGAAGAAGAAGGCAATATCTTAGTCGCGGGAGCCGCTAGTTTACCACACATACTAGCGCCCCTGATGACTGGTCATCAACATTGCGACATCAAAACGAATTAGCGGACATCTAGCAGTAACCAGGCCGATACATACGTACATACATAGTAAGACCACTGTGATGTAAACAGAACGTTTAAGGGATTAGCGAGACGAGATACTTTACCTACAGCGCCCATTGAAACCTAACGCGGCACGAAGGCAAGGATAAGATACCTGAAGAACACAGAGAAACACATAGGAAAATTACCTCGCATGAGCAGCCCAGGAACGCCCCATCCGATGGATCATGAAATGCGGATCCAGGCGGAATAACACCATGGTCCTATTTAGAAGCAAGCAAAATTCAGATCTACAGACAGTTCTAGCAACCCCCGCAGCGAACACTAGGAACTCCCAGACACGCAGGAAAGCAGTCGGAAGCTATGGACAAAGATGCAAGGTAAACATTACGAGCTTGTATTCTTAACCACGTCCTACTGATGCGCCGACGAAGACGGAAGAAGAGCAGACGACAGGAAGACAAACTCAACCGGAACTCAACCGAGTAGAAGACAAGAAGATACACTCAATCCAGGAAGACGGAAGAAGGCCCCAACCGAGCAGACGACAGGAAGAGAAACTCAACCAGGAGAAACCCAGATGCTGATGATTGAACTTTATTAACTTTGTTGTAATTAAATAATCAAACCGTTCTGATAGCCTTAAGAGTTTATGTACCCGTATTGGCACATATCTCTTAACTGGTGCCTTCGAGCCAGGATCTGAACGCTAATCACAGACACAACGTGAAGCCAGAAGAAGAACAGAGAGAACAAAAACAGTGTGGGAAAATTCGCAAAACGTGAGTCTAATTGTTTATTATCATAATGGCTACCCAATCTACATCTGCCGGCGTTCTCGCCCCATTGACAGAGTCTATCAATTCTCAAATTGCTGCAATGGCCATGACTACGGTGACACAGGTAGTGACGTCATTTGACGGGGACCCCACGAAATACCACGGGTGGGTAAAGTCGATAGAAAAATGCGCAATCCTAACCGGCGCTAACGAAGCAAAGAAGCCCTACATGGCATTCCAGTCCGCGACAGGCCCCGTTTCAGATTTTTTACAAAGATATTTGGCCACAAACCCGGACGCCACGTGGCAAGATACGAAAAACGAATTATCTAGTCGATTTGCCGATATAAATGACAATCAATTCGCCTTTTCGATGCTAAGAAAAATCAAGCAAAAACATAACGAAAACTCACATGTGCTTGCCGAACGAATCTTGGAAATCGCGACGGTGGCATACCGAGATCAGCCCGGCGGGATCAACTCGGTCGAAGGCCAACTCGTAGGATTTTATATTGACGCTTTAAGAAGCGACAGTTTGAAAATGAAGTTGATAAGGGATGCGCCAAAAACACTAAAAGCGGCAGCCGAAATCGCCATGCGGGAAATGGGGATCCGACGGGTATTCAACCTACGAACAGGCCGCGAAAATTACAACGAAAACGAACCGGAAGCAATGGAAATCGATAGTTTTAGAAACAAGCGCGCGAGGGTAACCTGCGATATATGCGCACGCGACAATCACACGACCCGAGAGCACAGGTCACGCCCGAGACAGGTGCATGTCGATGCGGTAGTTAAACCACGAACGGTCGAATGTTGGACGTGTCAAGGTGATCATTTCGCTCGCGACTGCCCCTTTAAGACCGAAAACCGAAGGCACGTATCTTGCTGGGTTTTCGAAGGTAACCACTTGGCTAGAAATTGCCCCTCTAAATCCGGAGATTCGAAGCAAAAGCGATGGAACGCGCCGGTAACGCCACCTATGGGAATCCGCCGAAATCAGCCGAACCGATCACGTGACATATCCCATGATACACCGCGACACAGCCGGAGATATCCGACATTAAACGAACCACCACGAATGATGACCCCGCCCACATATGCAAAAAACTAAGAAATTCTCTCATTGGGGCCACAAATGGGAGGAAATATAGCATAAATATTGTAGGGAACCCCAGCTCATGTTTAGTTAGAAGAGGTAAAAATAAATACCGCTCATTAGTAGATAGTGGCGCGGAAGTCTCATTGATTCACAAACGCGTCTATGACGCATTACAGTTTCGACCAAAACTAACTAGGGAACACATTAACCTTAGCTCAGTAAATGGGAAATCATTGGGCGTGCTTGGTAGCGTGGAATTAACCTTCAGAATGTCGACTTTAAAATTAACCCATAAATTTTATGTGGTGAATGACATGACCCGGAACATGATATTGGGGAGGGATTGGTTGACCTCTCGGGGGGTCAGACTATATTATGACCTGGGATGTCTCAAGGTCAATGACGTGTACGTCCCCTTGGAATCGGACGCGCACATAGCTTCACTGCTGAGGTTGACCTGCAAGGTTAATTTAAAGCCCCAAACGTCAACTTTATGCCTGGGAAAATCGAAAAACTTAGCCTCTCTTCACAAGTCAACATTAGTAGAGGTGGCCCAAATCGAAAAAGACTACCTAGCGTCGGAACCCGGTCTGGAACTTGGCAGCTCCGTGTCAGGAGTGGGCAAGAGGAACAAGGTCCCGGTATTACTCGTCAATAACACCAACAAAACGTTTCGCCTACGACGGGGCAGTGTAATCGGCAAGACGGTAGTGTGTGGCCCTGGAACCAGCCGCGAAATTAACTCTTTGTCACAAAGCTCCCAGTTCCCGACGACCCGTAATTACCGCGACGATGGCTACGCCCTTAGACGCGCCGGCCATAACAGGGTATACAACTCTAGGTCAGCGCGCGCTACCGGCGAGAAAAGATTAAATTTGGCCGATGTTTCGTGCCCAGAGCGATACCGAGAAACACTGATAAAATTGTTGAAGTCCAACTCGGACATCTTTGCCGACAAAGATACCGAACTGACACAGACGAGCACAGTCAAAATGCATATCGACACGGGAAACCACCCTCCGATAAAACTTCGCCCGTATCGCACCCCTTTGAATAAACGACCGTTGGTTGACGTTGCCATAAATGATATGCTAGAAGCAGACATTATCAGGCCGAGTTGGAGTCCTTACTCAAGTCCGATTGTTATGGTTGATAAGCGCGATGTCACCAAACGATTTTGCGTCGACTTCAGGCAATTAAATGCCGTAACCAAACCTATGTCATACCCACTTCCGGTTATCGACGATATTTTGGCACTTCTTGGAAAATCTAAATTCTTCACCGCTATCGATCTCAAAAGCGGTTATTGGCAGTGCCAGGTCGCAGAGGAGGACAAGCAAAAGACGGCATTCGCTTGCCACCGAGGTCTCTTTGAATTCAACTCCATGCCTTTCGAGCTCCGGAACGCCGGAGGGGTTTTCTCCCAGCTGATGGCCCAGGTATTATGTGGGATGGGTGATTACGCCATTGCCTACTTAGACGACGTCCTCATATACAGCGAGTCCCTAGAATTACACTTGGAACATATCCAGAAAGTCTTTGACAGGTTGCGCCAACATACACTAAAATTAAAATTGAAAAAGTGCCAATTCCTAAAGCAAGAAACACAGTATTTGGGTTTTATAACTGATACCGACGGCGTCCGACCTGACCCCGACAAGGTCAAGGCCATCCGGTCGCTTGTACCCCCAACATCAGTCAAGGAAGTACGTTCATTCATTGGCATGAGCAACTACTACCGCCGATTTGTCCCCTCATTTTCGCAGATCGCTGAACCTTTGGTACAGCTTACAAAAAAATATGCCAAATTCAAATGGGACCAAGCTTGCCAAATTTCGTTTGACAAACTAAAAGAAAATCTGACGGCAGTGCCTCTCTTGGCCTACCCAAATACGGCCACGCCCTATACATTGTATACTGATGCAAGCGACCTTTGCATCGGTGCCTGTCTGACCCAGTTGGGCTCAGATGGCGTTGAAGAACCAATTTATTATCTCTCACACAAACTTAGTGATACTCAAACCCGATGGCCAACTGTGGAGAAAGAGGCGTATGCAATTCACTTCGCATTACAAAGGTTGGACCATTACCTTCATAACGCCACTTTCACAATAAAAACAGATCATAAACCATTGAAGTATATCTTAGAATCCCCCATGCAGAACAAGAAAATTCAACAGTGGGCTTTGGGCATAACTGGGTATAACTGTAACATCGAGTACATAGCTGGCCCAGATAATCACTGCGCAGACCTACTCAGTCGAACGCCACCTAATGCTTATACAGAACAAGAAAAGGCAGAAGTAGAGGTAGATATAAACGACAATAACCTTACCATCGCCGAGACCCGAGCGGAAATCGCCGCGTTGAACTCGTCTCGATTTGAACCCAAACACTTCGCAAGCTGCGATGTGACCCCGAAAGAGCTGCCGAATAAAACTCAAATTGGGCAGGCCTACCAACCCACTAACCTACTGTTCAACAAGCCAGGCTTCAGCATGCTTGATGAACAAAAGAAAGACCCGGAAATTGCGTCAGTCCTGGAGGCCCTCGACAAAGGCGAGGGCACCCGGAATGACAAACACTTGATGATTGACGGGGTACTCTATTACCTCTCGAGTGCTGACGCAGAACCGACCCCGCGCCTTTGGGCGCCCGCACACCTTCAAACCAACATAATCAAACAATACCATGATGATAACGGCCACATGGGAGTAGACAAAACGCATGATGCGATTAAGTCGAAATATTTTTGGCCCAGACTGTACAAGGAACTAAACTGTTACGTTGGAAAGTGCGTGACCTGCCAAGTCAGGTCGCTGCAAAAACAATCCCCTAAAATGCAGATAACGGACACGCCCCCCTATCCTTTCGCCAAAATCGGTTTAGACCTATCAGGCCCCTACCCCACGTCGCTATCGGGTAACCGCTACATTATCAGCTTCATAGACTTATATAGCGGGTGGGCAGAAGCGTTTCCGGTCAAGGACAAGTCAGCCGAGAACGTTGTTCATCTCTTGATCGACGAAATATTCCCGCGCCATGGATGCCCTCTGGAAATAATTACCGATAATGGCAGTGAGAACATTAATTACAAGGTCAGGGACACCCTGAAGGCCTTGAACATTCACCACGTGACCACGTCTTATTATCACCCCCAGAGCAATAGCAGAGTGGAGCGGTTTCATCGGTCTTTTAAAGACATTGTCTCCAAGAAAGTAGCAGACCAAATAAACACGTGGGACGTCCATTTAAATCAAGCACTAGCTGCGATTCGATTTAACAAAAATGAAACTTCAAAATTCTCCCCCTTTTTCTTGTTATACAACCGAGACGTCGTGTTCCCAATCGACAATCTCCTAAAACCCAGGCGTAAATACGCGGGAGAAGATTACCATCAGATAGACCTGCAACAACAGCACAAATCCTTTATGATGGTACACAAACACGTGAAACAGGCGAAACGCCAACAAGCAGCGAAATTTAACAAAAAGGCCACAGACACCAAATTCGAGATTGGCGAGGCCGTCTATGTAAAGAACCATTTACGAAAAAGCAAACTTGAAAGCAAATGGAAACCCTACTTCCGCATAACCGAGCAAATAACGCCCGTTACTTTCAAGTTGAGGAACCAATTAACTGGGAAAGTCACACAATCCCACGCTGAACATATGCGCAAAGCCAACCTAGAATGGGAAATCCCCAAAACTGACAACAACAAGCGTGCTCAAACGTATGTTGTTCCCCCCGAAGACGAAGGTAGCGACATCCCTGCCCCTAACCATGTGGGTGGGTCTTCTGGCGATGAAACTGAACCATTACCAGATGACGTAATCGCTCGATATCGGAGACAATGTTCCGACTCCGATGACGAAGATGTCCCTTTAAGCGAGCTTAAGATGCGCTTACAGCGTAGAAAAACGCGCCTCGCACGCTCAGGGCCGCTACAAAACCCTGACTCGTCCACGGACGAGAGATCAGAGCCGAGTGCCAAGGCACGACGCGCCCCAGCGCCTCGTCGACACGGGCGCAAAGTAACAAGGATGGTTACGAGTGATGACAGCTCAGGGGATGAGTTAATGGAAGTGGCCCCCATTGAACAAACTCCTCGTGAATGTAGTCCCGGACCGGCCCCACGCAAGTATAAGCAGCTCATGAACGGAGCGCTTAGCGACGTAAACACCAAGCAATCAGTTAAGAACCTGTTGTACTCAATGGCAGCAGTGATGTAAATTGTAATCCGACACTCAGACCACTGACCTTGCTTTCATTACAGAATGCACGGAACCCTACTCCTAACTGTCTTATTGGCAGGCATAACCTCTGGCTTTATAACGCGCCACAACGTGGTATTCGAGAATATCCAGACTATCGCCCCGACCAAGTCGCGTTGGGTGGTTACATTCCTCATTGATTTCTCCCCGTTTCACCAATTCGTAGCCAGGTTAGGCACGCGAATACACGAGGCGAGCCAGGGGGTCCGACGAGTGCTCCGCCTTGGAAGGACCGACGCCATGCCGAACGAACCCCCCGGTTTAGCCCAACCCTACCGCGCGGACGCGATAAGATTTCTCCCGATATTTACTTCCCTGTTGCGGGAAGTGCAGGCCCTTAAACCCGATCACCAGAATACGATTGGCAGTTTCATGAACTACCAGCCATTATATAATACGCGGGCTAGGCAGGAGAGAAGCATACTGCCATTCCTCGGTGATGCTTTCAGCTTTCTATTCGGCACCGTATCCGAGTCGGACCTGAGGGGCATCCGAAGTAACATTCGTGACTTAGCAAAAAACCAAAACGCGATTTCACACGCAATCGAGCAAGGACTTACAATTATGAACGTTTCGAGAACCCATATATCAGAAAATCGTCACACGATCAATGACATGCTCTTTACTTTGGAACAACTCGATGCCAAACTCGCGAATTTGACCACTGATATTCACCGCCGAATAGAGCACATCGAACAATACCTCCTTGCTTACCTCCAATTCGACCTGATGGCCAGTGAACTGCGCCAGCTGGTCGCCAGCGGAGACAAGTACATGGAGCACCTGCGCGTTCAACTCGACATGCTCGCCTTGGGCCGATTATCGCCAAGCATCATAACGCCCCAACACCTACAAACATTGCTCGCTGATGTCGCCACAAAATTACCGCTGGGATTGCGATTCCCCAATGACCCGTCCACTGAATTGTGGCAGTTTTACAGGCATTTACCGTGCGCCACAGCGCTGGATAATGACCGTATCATGATAATCATACCGATCCCTTTAGTCGCGATGCGAGAAAGGCTTACTCTTTTCAAAGTGCATAACCTGCCACTGCCTTTTCATCCGAAATTTCCGTTAAATGAAAGGGAGCCGGAGGCCAAAGACGATTTGGTAGCGCAATATGACCTGGAGACGAAATACTTCGCGATCAATCCCAGAAGAACAAGGTATTCGACCTTGACTCACGAGGAATACGCGAAGTGCACTGGCCCCGGGTTTAACGCGTGCCAATTTCGTAGCCCAATCTACCGAATAACCGACAAACGAAACTGCCTAATGGCATTGTTCCTTGCTGACGATGACGATATTCAACGCGCATGCGCCACGATAGTTAAGACTGGCATTTCGTTTCCGTTGGCCCATTATTTATCGCAAGGACAATGGCTGTTGTCGACCAACCGACCCTTGAGCTTCACAATCGTGTGCCGAGGAGTAACCAACGCGGCGCCAGCGCGAATAGCACCGCCCTTAGGGTTGTTACGTCTAAATGCATCGTGTACCGCGTCGAATACCCGCATGGAACTCTCGGCCTATTTTCACGAAGAGTCGCGCGCGCCGACGAATGAGCTTACGTACCGATTGCCGCATTTGGCAAACAGTAGCCGTATATTGTGGAAACCCTTCCATGACACGTTTCCGAACCAGACCCGCATCAAACTCCCGCCCAAGTTAAAAGTTGTTGAAAAGATCCGCATGCCCGATTTAGTGCATGAGCTAATCAATATCACCCCCTCGAATGAACCGAACGCATGGCCATGGTGGTATTATGCCCTGATAATTACCGCCGTAGCGATTTTAATTGTCTGGACCCACCGATTTTGGTGGAAGTTTGTTAAACGCCACTTGCCAAGGTTAGCCATTATGCATAATAAGCAGTTAGACCAGCGACCTGAGGAGATCCCGATGGCCGTGTTCGAAGGACCCATCGACGAAGCAATGGAGACGGATGCACCAAAACCGTCTGCGCCGTTGCGGGACAACACTCAGGAACGCCTATATCCAATTATAGCCGTCAGAGGCTAACCACATCTGTGGCGGATTTGGATTTGTATCACTTATATATATTATATTGTGTATTTATGTATTCCACATTTTGTTCGTACCAATTATCGCGTCGTTCTTAGTATCGATCGCATGTATATAGATGTAGACATCGGGCATTCCTCTCATTGCATTCCGAATTTTAATCTACGAATCGCCATAACGACGTAAGTCGCTTGTAGATGAGCATTGATGCAGTCCAAATATCTCAAATGTTAATAGGCGATTCGCCCCAGTACCATCGCTGGCACGTAGATATACGTTCGAATCATTTCTCACTTGAGAATACTAATCAATTGTATTATAAGCTGTTGGAGAGAAAGTAATACCCCTGACATGTCGTCATATATTTAACGTCAGGAAATCAATCACGTTATTCACGCAGCATGTTCACGTCGTTTTCTGTCTAATTATTATAGTCCCACCGGTCAGACGGTCGCAGGGGCCGAAGCAACAGCCAGGCCCGATCAGGCGGAACTCGCCCCACTTCAGGAATACGGCTTCGGACTCCTCCCCGAAATCAGATCCCGAACACCGCCGAACTTGCGAGCCTTCTTCGCCAGTTGCCAGCGACATATAGACGAGGGCGTAGACGTACCCTACGGGTGCCCGGCGGACGACGGGGACGGCGAGGATGACGAAGAAGAAACCGAGGTGGACGAGGCCGCCGGCGACAACAGATGTGCTGACGCCGGGTGGACTGACGAGGGATGGTGGGACGAAGGGTTCGTAGAGGACCACAGCCTCCCAATCGGGCGCATCCCACCCTGGCTCGTACCCCCAGCAGCGAACGAAAACTGGGGCTACCAATAACACGATGGTAGGCCCACCCACAACACCCACCACCAACCCTAACTGATAAACGACCAGGACCGAACGACTGCGACAGCGCCATGCGATTTCATCCATAGTTTTACACAAAAAGGAAGGCCGCAGCCAGTAGGTCGGAGTTGTCTGAGAGACGCCCAGACGGCCCGATCTACACGGAGGCGGCCGACATGGAACCAGCTACCCATCACCGATGCCGCTGCTGCTAACTACTCTGACGAATCATCGACCTGCTACGACGCGACGTATTGGACTTGCGATTTCAGGACCCACTTTAAAGCCACACAAAAAGTCACAGCCAGTAAGTCGGTGTTGTCTGAGAGACGCCCAGACAACCCGATTTGCATGGAGACGGACGACATCGCACCAGCTATCTATCGCCGCGGCCGCTGTTGCGAAACACTTCGACGAATCATCGCCCGGCTGCGCAGCGACGAATTGGACTCGCGATTTCAAGATCAACTTTAAATCGAAAAAGCGAAGGAGTAATGTGCCAAGACAACCCCCAGGGACATAACTTTCAACCCGGGAAGAAGAAGGCAATATCTTAGTCGCGGGAGCCGCTAGTTTACCACACATACTAGCGCCCCTGATGACTGGTCATCAACATTGCGACATCAAAACGAATTAGCGGACATCTAGCAGTAACCAGGCCGATACATACGTACATACATAGTAAGACCACTGTGATGTAAACAGAACGTTTAAGGGATTAGCGAGACGAGATACTTTACCTACAGCGCCCATTGAAACATAACGCGGCACGAAGGCAAGGATAAGATACCTGAAGAACACAGAGAAACACATAGGAAAATTACCTCGCATGAGCAGCCCAGGAACGCCCCATCCGATGGATCATGAAATGCGGATCCAGGCGGAATAACACCATGGTCCTATTTAGAAGCAAGCAAAATTCAGATCTACAGACAGTTCTAGCAACCCCCGCAGCGAACACTAGGAACTCCCAGACACGCAGGAAAGCAGTCGGAAGCTATGGACAAAGATGCAAGGTAAACATTACGAGCTTGTATTCTTAACCACGTCCTACTGATGCGCCGACGAAGACGGAAGAAGAGCAGACGACAGGAAGACAAACTCAACCGGAACTCAACCGAGTAGAAGACAAGAAGATACACTCAATCCAGGAAGACGGAAGAAGGCCCCAACCGAGCAGACGACAGGAAGAGAAACTCAACCAGGAGAAACCCAGATGCTGATGATTGAACTTTATTAACTTTGTTGTAATTAAATAATCAAACCGTTCTGATAGCCTTAAGAGTTTATGTACCCGTATTGGCACACATATTACTGTGAGTACCGATGATTTAAAAAACTCTCTGGTCACTTCTGGGTTCGACCTAAATGGCAAACGAATCAGTCTCAGAGATTCTGAAAATCGCAGCACTCGGTTGACGATAAAAGATGCCCCTGTCAAATTAGCAGACGATCTTATTATTGATGCACTCAAATCATATGGGAACTATGTTAAAGGGAGTTGCGTGCGGGGAACATTGGAGGGCCTAAAGATTCAGACAGGAACCAGATATCTCTATATATCTGACTGTCAGGAAATTCCAAATCATCTCGATGTGGGAGGGACACTTTCGGACATGACAAAACAATATTGTAGAAATTGTGACGTCACACACTTTCCAACCGAGAAATGCACCCAATCAAGAAGGAGGTGTTACCGCTGTTTTGATTACAACCATCTAGCACGTGACTGTGATAACGCCATTGTTTGTTCAGTCTGTATGATTAGTGGGCATGTCCGAGCACAATGTCCCATGGTTGCTAACAACGGTTACCGGGATCGGCGAACCAATCAGTACGATGATAGACGACGCGATAATAACTCTGATCATGATAGTGAATCCGATGGTGAGTCGATCGAAATGAGCGGTAATAATGATGATGACCCTAAACACAACGGTGAAAAGGATAACCAATCAACCATTCAATCAATTGTTCTTGGTGCAAGCAACTGTCGCGATGTGATTGTTGACAAGCCGGGAACAGAAGTTGTATTCATCTCAGGTGCGACAGCCGGGAATGTTCGCGAGCTTATTGCTAAGCAACAAAACGGGACAGGATTATCCCCGATAAATGACGCTGCATTTGGGGACAAACCATTTGAGCAAATCAGGTTTTGACGTGGACAATGTCAACTACAATATGCAGGATGCGGTTCGCGATGTGCAAGAGACCTTTAAAAACTGCGAGGTGTCAGTGTCGAGCATACCTCCAAAAAAGGGAAAGGGGAGCGGAACCACCACATATAATGACGTGTGTGTTCGAGCCAACACAGCCATCAAACAGTGGTGCCTGAGATATAGCAAGGCTAAATTCATCGACAACAGCTCGATATTCATGAACAATGGACAAATAGTAAAGCAACTTTTTGACAAGGAGGGTAAGCGTGGAATTCATTTAAGTCCATCTGGAAAGGAAAAACTTGCTGAATATTTCGCTGAAACTGCACGGGAGGTTATTAGGCGACGTAAGCGAGACAGTGGTGATTCACCCCCTCCTGAGAAATCCGGAAAGCAATTCAAGGGACATTGAGGAGACGCTGGCCGTTTTCTCTGTGGGACATATGCTAATTATTATGATTTTCTTATATCCTTTTCCACAATTTTGATTTGTTGTTCGGTGTTTATGGCACTTAATTTGTTATGTGATATATATGTGATTGGGGCTAAACACGAGAGAGTTTACTCATATGTTGACGATTTTAACAACGACGACGACGGTGATGATGATGATGACGATGATGATGATGACGATGGTGAGGATATGGACGACGACGGTGATGATAATGATGATGAAGTTGATTATGATGAATACAACGATGATGATGATGATGATGTTTGTGATAATAATGGTGGGGATGTTGACGATGAAGATGGTGATGAAAGGGATGAAGACGAGGAAGATGATGACGGTGGTGGTGAAAATGACGATGACGATTGTGATGACAGTGACGACGATTATGCAAATGAAGAATGTGACGACGATAATGATGATGATGATGATGATGATGACTATTATTATTATTATGAAGATGGTATTGATGGTGATGATGACAAAGAAGATGATAGTGATGATACTGATGGTGATGATATTGCGGGTGGTGGTGATAATGACGACGACGGTGATGATTATGATGCCGATGATGATGAGGACGATTGTGATGATGATGATGATGACGATGATGGCGATGACGAAGATGATGAGGACGACGACGATATTGACAGAGATGGTGACGGCTACGATCATGAGAGAGTAAAACTTAAATTACTGGCCCTGAATGTATGTGGTTTAAATAATAGGTCGAAATATCCCGAATTTAAGGAGCTAATTAGCAAAAATGACATTATTTGTCTAACTGAATCCAAGACGGCCGATGGAGTGGTACCGAATATTTCATGTTTCAAAGTATTTCCAACGAAGGGGAGAACAAAAGTTTTCGGCGGAAGGATTTCAGGGGGAATAGTTTTAGCAGTAAAACGCGAAATCGAATCATACTGTAGAATTATCCCAAATGAATGTGAAAATGTAATTTGGTTAAGATACACTAGAGGCGACTGTCATATTTTGATTGGTGCTGTATATATTCGCCATCTAATACAAAATTTGCAAAATGCGATTGGAATGTAGACGTAGACAGGGACCTTAAAGGAATTAAGAAAGCCACTGAATGTGTCATTCTTTTAGGTGATTTTAACTCCCGCACAGCAACTAATTCGGACTACAACCAGCCGTGTATTCAGTCTGAAACAACACACTTGCCGGAAACAAATACATAACTAGGGCGTCTTGTTGAAACAAACATAGATCAATAAATTTTAAAGAGATACTCTCAGGATCATAATGTTAATCAGAATGGTTACAGTCTTCTGCACTTATGCAAGGACAATAGTTTGTTGATTTTGAACGGTCGATTTGGAAACGATAAAGGAGTTGGGAAGTTAACCTGTCGTAACGCTAGCGTGGTAGACTATATGATTGGATCGCACCTCTTGTTACCGATGATTGACAATTTTGACGTTCTCCGATTTTCATCTTTATTCTCCGACTGCCATAGTCCGGTTCGAATTATTTTGACTACCAGACGCGATAAACAAAATGTAGACAAATCATGCTAATATAAAAACAAACTACTGCCAAAAATAAAGCAATTCGGTGCGGAAAATGTGGGCTCATATCTTCAGAATTTCAATGCAGTATATGCGGAAGAATTTGGTAGAAATTTTAACTTATCAGATACAAGCACAACCGAGAACATTATTGACATAAACGAAACATGCGAGAAAATTAACAATATATTTGTGCGAGCAGCAGAAATGACGATGGGTAGGAACAAGAATAAAAATAACCGATCGAAGGGTAATAGGCCATGGTTTGACAACGAATGTCGCGAGCGCAGAAAATACTTTAAAAAGATGAAATCGAAATACCATCGGATTAGGAATGAACACAACAGGGTGAATATGCGGAAGGCGGAGAGAGATTACCGAAAAACTATGAATATAAAAATTTCAAGGTTAAGCGATAAAGTTTCTGAGAAGTTGCTTAGGGTATCATCGTCAAAGGATTTTGGAAAACTTTAAACGAGTACTCGTGTAAAGGGGGTATGACACTGAACTTAAAGTCCCTCCAGATGAATTTTATAACCACTTCAAAACTTTGAACGAATCTGGTGATAACGAATCGACATTAAACTTGCATATATATAGATGCCTTATTGACCGAATGTCCCGACGAAGGTTTAGATACGCCTATTGAGAAAGAGGAGATTCTAAAAGTAATTCAAAATATGAAAAATGGAAAATGGAAAAGCCATTGGCGTGGACGAAGTGTTAAATGAATACATTAAAGAAACGAGATATATAATGTTGCCTGTCTATATAAAGCTATTCAATACAATTTTCGATACGGGAATATATCCGGAGAGCTGGACCCATGGGTCTATTCTACCAATATACAACAAGAAAGGTGATGTGAGTAAAGCGGACTCTTATCGCGGAATCACACTATTAAGCTGTGTAAGCAAGGTATTCACTGGTATAATGAATAACCGACTTAAGGCGTTTGCAGACCGTACATGTATGATAAAAGACTGCCAAAGTGGCTTCAGGGAACATCACTCTACATGTGATAACATTTTTATTTTATATGCTCTCATAGAAATTTATCTAACTAGAAATAAAAGACTCTACTGCGCATTTATCGATTTGAAAAAAGCATTTGATACGGTATGGAGGGAAGGGTTGATGATGAAACTTGTTAAGAATAGAATTGGTGGCAAGTTTTTCCAAGTTATTCGAAGAATGTACAACGGAATAAAGTCATGTGTGAAGATAGGAAGCTCAGTATCCGAGTTTTTCGCGTGTAATATCGGCGTAAGGCAGGGTGATTGTCTTTCGCCTCTGCTCTTTTCGGTGTTTGTCAACGATCTAGAAGACTTCTTAAAAGATTGCTGTATAGAAGGTTTACCATTTGTTGATGAAACATTTTTTGCTCAATTCGGTGACTACTTACGCATATTATGTATTTTGTATGCAGATGACACGGTTTTGATCTCAGAAAGCCCAGAGGAAATGCGAAGAGCTCTTAGTGCTTACAGTGATTACACTGATGCGTGGAATTTATCAATAAACGTAGATAAGACAAAATGCTTATATTTTATAATCGCAAAGCGAATGACATTGATACCATGAAATTTGAACTCAATGGGGAAAATATTGAAATAGTAGATAACTGTTGTTATTTAGGAATACATTTCTATACCAACGGAAGGTTTTGCAGATCCATAAAACGTATGCAAACATTAGGTACTAGAGCAATGTTTGGTCTACTACAGCGAATCGGGAACCTTAACTTAGGTCCTGCTGTTGCGTTTCGACTTTTTGATAGTACAATTGAATCAATACTTTTGTATGGTAGCGAAGTTTGGGGGTTCGAGAATTTCGAATGCATAGAAGGGGTTCATTTAAAGTTTATGAAATATGTCTCACATATGAAGTCGAGTACACAAAACTATATGGTTTACGGGGAAACTGGAAGGTACCCCTTGTCGATTTCAGTGAAAAAGAGAATGCTTGGGTTTTGGTCGCGATTAGTGAAAGGTGATTGCTAAATATTAGCGCAAAAGTTATATAAACTTCTCTATTTCATCGAACAAAGTTCCTATTTGAACGGTAAGACGATCAAATGGATCACATGTGTCAGAAGTACGCTGTCCTGTCTAGGGTGTGGGTCCCTCTGGGACTCGCAACACTCTTTAAGTAAACTAGAGTTGAATATATTCATGGAAGTTCGTGGAACAAAATTTGTTGAACAATGGAAGAACACGATTGAGTCATCAGATCGCGGAAAGTTCTATGGGCTGTTTAAAAAGAATTTCGGAATGGAAGCATATATGACTATTACGACAAACAGTTTGATGACATATATTGTTAAGATACGCACTGCTAATCATAGACTGCAGATTGAAAGGGTAAGGTGTGGTAAAGCCAAAAAGAAAAACAAGAAAAAATAAGAATACAAATTTCTGCCAGCAATGCAAGACGGCGATAGGCGACGAATTACACTTTGCACTAGAATGCACGGAACTCACACTTTTAAGACGAAAATATTTGCCCAAAACTTACCATACGGAACCAACTGAAACTAAATTAGTGAAATTACTCACGAGTGCTGACCCGAATGTTCTAAAGCAGTTTGCAATCTTTGTGAAGTTGGATTGTAAGATTATTGATAGGAATTAACCCTTTACCCAACAGAAGGGCCCTGTGCCAATGCATTCTCTTATATATGCGAGTCGACCATAGGTCGCCTCGCATATATAAGAGAATGCATTGGCTTAACACATTAAAAATTATAAAATTGTTAAAGAATGTAAGAAAAAATGGGCCAATGCATTCTCTTATATATGCGAGGCGACCTATGGTCGACTCGCATATATAAGAGAATGCATTGGCACAGGGCATAACTGTAACCATCACAATGTGGTCAATGAGCCGGTTCCAATGATATCCATATTTGTATGGTTTTATTGAGACAGACCCAAGATATTTTAGGCTGTTGAAGCTTTATTTGGCCGGTTTTGACCGGTTTGTTGGGTAAAGGGTTAACTAATTGACAGCGGCAATTTATAACAACATCTGCTTACCATGATTACGGTGATGACATATATTACGACAGAAATAGCGAAAATGCGATATATATGGAGTATGACAAAAACTGCATGTGGTGGTGGTGGTAATGATGATACTGTTTCGAATGGCGATGATGATGATTATGATGTTGATGGTGATGCTGCCGATGATTATAACGAAACCGACGATGATGATGTTGATAATGATGACGAAAATGACAAGTGGTGGTGAAGATGATTAGTATGGCGATGATGTCTGATGGCGATAATCACGATGACGGTGATGATGATAATGATGGTGGGGACGATGATTATGATGATGATATATATGCTTGAGATGATGATAGTGATGACGACGACGACGACAATGATGAAGATTTTGATTATCATGATAACGATGATGATGGCGATGATTATGACGATGATGCTATGATGATGGTAATGATGATGATGATGATGATGATGGTGGTGGTGATTGTGGCGACTATGACGACGTCGATGAAGACGATGCTGGTGATGATGATGATGATGATGATGATACTGAAGACGACGATGACGATGATGATGATGATGATGAAGATGAATATGAGGATGAAACGACGACGACGATGATGATGATGATTATGAGGATGATGATTATGACGACGACGACGACGACGATAGTACAAATATGCACCTCTGCCATAGAAAAATGGCAAGCCAGACAACAGTGGCCCCCTTTTGTAAATATATGTATATATGTTAATTATTTAATACTCTGTATTCGCCACTTAATTGTGACATTGAGTTAAATAAACAATCACAACAGCATGCCTGAATATCCCGGGGGTTCGCGGCCTTCTTTTGTGTACACAGCAGAAATCGTGATTGTCGAATGATATAGTATAGCTATAGTCTTTAATTTCAATAATACAAAGACACAAAACAAAACAGCCGTTTAACACATTCACATATAATATTTTGGTCATCCGACAAGATTTCAAAGAAATTTTAAACTATAAGCGTGCATGTTTCAGTTCCATCAATGGGTTTCACACAAATAACTAGAATTTTCCTCCAACTTGAATGTATTGGAACAATTCGAAAGTCAGTCTCTGCTATATATATACATATATATATGTATATTGCTATACTGGTTGGCTGTCTTACATCAGACTCACCCTCACATGTGTAGAAGAACAATCTCTAAAACTAACTGAAGCTTTCTGAGATCCCTTGAACTATACAAGAAAATTAAGGGCTCCAAAGAGGATAGTATTTTTGAATGTATATATATCTATCTCTCGGTGCAATTTCTGGGGAGAAATCTCGAGTTCGCGAAGAATAGAAGTCATCGCCTCTTGCACAGAAACCAAATTACAGCACATGACATCATATGTATATACCAAAATCATTGATTATGGAATTTCTGTCTAACTCATACATTCTTGGTTGGTTGATTAGAGTTTATCTGCGTCGTTGCCAAGGCAGCCATGTCCATATCTTGTTATTTACATCGACGTCACACCGCGTGACCGCCATGATTTCACCATTGAACATGTAAGCAGAGAAGTTATTTTGTTTATAACATGCCATTGGGAATATTATTTACAGTGTATGTAGATCTATAACAGTATTATAATTCATACACTAAAGAGCGCATTTTCAGAAAGGAATATAGTTTTTGAAACATGCTAAATATATACATGTACTACTCATTATAGCTTCACATAATGAATGTTCGGACATTTTATAAATATATTTTACTTTATCTATATGGCCAGATCGATGCCTCATTAAGCACAATCTTGACACGGGAAATTTGCAATTTTACATAAGGTATTTTAGCTATATAACACAATACATTCATATATAAGGATTATAATGTGAGAAACATGGCGAGTTTGAAAATAAGCCCCCCCCCTTTTTATAGTATAAACGACAACTCTTCACCATGTACGTCACTTAATCCAAATGCTAATAATACTTAAATGACACATCTCACTATTCTGCAGTAATTATAATTTTAGATTATTTCTAAGTTCATTATTTGCTATGACATTTATTGAATGACATAATTGTCTTCACAATTTAAAGTTTTGGACACAAACGGTGGCTACATATGTATTAGATACACGACACCCCCCCCCCCCCCCCCGGCCCCTCACTCGGTAACCGAATTACCGAAGTTATACATAGCATAAGAGCCAAAATATGCATGTTAATTTTTCACATCGTCTTGGTAGACCACCAATATAATGGACAAATAAATACCCCACCCACCCAACAATTTGTTTCCCTTGGTACATTGATCGTCCATTGTGGTATTTCAAGTTTTATTGCAACAGTGATGCCCATCATATTCAAATGAAATTAATTTGAAACACCAATTTCACACATTTTGTGTGATTCCGGGTGCCACATATAGAACTTCGTAGTATACGACTAGGGCATTTCAGTGGCATCCACAAGTCTCATTCAGGGATGCGGCTAGATGGTCTCCGTTGGCGGGGTGTCCACTATCAAATGTCGAAGTGCACCCCACCCTCCCCTTGAACCATATTTGTAGAATTATATTTGCACACCCCCCTGTCGTTCTGAAATTTCCAATTGGTACCTCAAGCTTTCCAACTTAGAATTTCCAACCAAATGGAAGTCTTCCACCCGATGGCCATTTGAGGCCATTTTTATTTTACCAAAAGTAGAAAAATATGCTACTGTTTGTCTAAAAAAAACAAAAAAATTCCCACTAATTACTGGTTGAACAATCAAACAAAGAGAACAATTTCAACCTATTATAATGCATGTGGTGTAAAACTTGCAACTTTGCGTCAGGCATGAAATTTCCAACTGTTGGAATTTTTAGTAAATTTTACCGAAGTTTGGGATAGGGTTATAGACACACCCTTCCCAATATCCGTCCTGTCGCCACGTCACTGATCTCAGTAGATATTTCCTCTGATGATCTGATCTGCATTCCATATAAACACAAAAATCGTCGTTACTTTATCAACATGAGAACCTTACCGTGCAAAATAATAAAATTGTGGTTCTGGTTTAAAGCACACTGTATAATATATAGTGTGTATGTGATGAACACACATTTGTTCAGTAAATGTCTTCACCACACAGTTGAATTTGTCAATTTACATAAAGACAATTTTCGAGCAGAAATAGGTTTTATGCTTCAGAAAGATGCGTATCATATAGACTACAGAAACAACAGATAAACGCACAACTCTAAAATGTAAATATATGACTATGCGATAGGGAATTGTTGAATCAGAAAATCCAAATCAAGTTTATTATTTCGTTCAATCATGTTTATACAAAATAGATACGGACATTCTCACAAAGGTGAATATCTTGCCAATTTAAATATAATGTTACCTTAACTATAGCAATCATCGAAGAGACCGCCCAATATATCGAATTTCGAGATCCACCACAATCAACAAGACTCCATGTGTACACTTTACGGCAGCCTGTTAGCCTGTACGAAACAACGACGCGCGCGTGACCACCACGTGAAATTTAAAAAACCGACGTCACACACAAATATGTGTGGTGATGTACACATATATGTGTGGATATTGGGTGATACACACATATGTGTGTATTATGTACACATTTATGTTCAGATAATGCCTCCACACAGTCGTTGTGTGGAAGCTGCCAAACAGTCCTTTTTGCAGTGTATAACACGTTTTGGAAAATTGAGTACTTGCGTTGATAGTTGTTAGCATAATTTTTTTGGTATTTTTTTGTAATTTCTTGGTAATTAATCTATTCTGATAACTAAATCGTCTTTTGAAGAAATGTTGTTGTTGTTATTGTTGTTGTTGTTGGAATCTGATGATACGGGGACCATCGGATCGGATTGTGTATCTTTAAACAAATTATTGTTTTAAACCAATATAACGATTCTTGATCAGGCATTGATGTATCGCTTCATTCGCTTCATTCGATGTATACTGTATAATCCACTATGTCCATTATATAGCTTTCAACTTGCATTCGAGTTCATTTCCTTTCCTTTCCTTTAACAGGTAATTGTATTTTGGTAAGCTCCAAATTACTATATTTATTCTCTGAAAAAAAATCTGCCCTTATTACGCGCGCGCCGCGTGTATACTGTTGTCCAAATTCTAGATAGCTATGGTTCGCTGGGCGTTTTATTTATAGATAATGGGTTTTTCCTGTTTAAAAGTCGAACTGCGCGACCAGGAGGCCGAGTTCGGTAAAAGGTGTA
Source organism: Siphonodentalium dalli (assembly GCA_032622095.1). Lineage (NCBI taxonomy): Eukaryota > Metazoa > Mollusca > Scaphopoda > Gadilida > Siphonodentaliidae > Siphonodentalium > Siphonodentalium dalli. The sequence continues at coordinate 25,327,152 of CP136069.1, forward strand.
GTTGGGGGAATTTCATTTCGTTTATTGTCCTTTACATTATTATGTCAATAATGTTGATTTTTGGTTTGTGACAAGCTATGTTAATTACAAATAAAAGAAATGAAAAAGATAATTTGTAAGTCTTATATTTCAACTTTTATAGATAATTTTCTGCAGCCCACTGATGGGTTGTGGTCGGAGACAGCCGGATCGGCCGCCGGTTCGTTAATTTTAGGTGCTGGTTGTTATTGTTACTTTAACGGAATTCTGAGTTGGTCAGTCGCGAAACCAATATATTTTATATTCTACTAGAAGGTGACCCGACTACGTCCGGGCTTTGACCTTGAATTGTCCATTTTGAAGGCCAAGGTCAAGTGGGGTCACGATTTGACCCGTCCAAAACACTGCCCGAACAAAAGTACCCGTCGAAATCCATCCGGTTTTACCCGATTTGACCTTTTAACCCGATTTGATTTCCACTCAAGTATATAAACGCGCCTCATATACACACGCTCGTTAATTATCAAGTTTCAACGTAAAGATAAATTACCATCGGTGCCCGAGATATCGCCAAGACGTCTGAAACAGTCAAATGCATCGGCCGGTTAAGCGTTAACGTGATCTAACGTTATGAACTCTAACGACGCCATAGAAGTTACGCATTGTTTTTATCCTGATGGAAGATAGTACCACTTCTTCTTGATAATTGAGGCAGATAACTAAAACGGATACATACGCATTATATATCGTTGGAAAGAGAAAACACGAAAGATTCTCACAGTGTCATTATTATGACTGGCATTTAATTATTCGCGCTGTTTCGAATCGATTTGTAAGCACCGAACTCAAATGAAAGTCCCGTAACACAGCGTAAAAACAGATTTGACCTCGGCGCGTGAAAAGTTGACCTCGGATCTGAAAATCAATATGCCTATGCCACCCCCCCGGCCGAAAATACCCCCACATACCAAGTTTAATCGAAATAGAGTCGGCCGTTTTCGAGTTCATCGCGAACACACACACAGACCACACACAGACCACACACAGATACACAGACAGATCTTCCAAAAATATATAATAGACTAGATGGTGACCCGACTTCGTCCGGGGTTTGACCTTGAATTGTCTATTTTGAAGGCCAAGGTCAAGTGGGGTCACGATTTGACCCGTCCAAAACACTGCCCGAACAAAAGTACCCGTCGAAATCCATCCGGTTTTACCCGATTTGACCTTTTAACCCGATTTGATTTCCACTCAAGTATATAAACGCGCCTCATATACACACGCTCATTAATTATCAAGTTTCAACGTAAAGATGAATTACCATCGGTGCCCGAGATATCGCCAAGACGTCTGAAACAGTCAAATGCATCGGCCGGTTAAGCGTTAACGTGATCTAACGTTATGAACTCTAACGACGTCATAGAAGTTACGCATTGTTTTTATCCTGATGGAAGATAGTACCACTTCTTCTTGATAATTGAGGCAGATAACTAAAACGGATACATACGCATTATATATCGTTGGAAAGAGAAAACACGAAAGATTCTCACAGTGTCATTATTATGACTGGCATTTAATTATTCGCGCTGTTTCGAATCGATTTGTAAGCACCGAACTCAAATGAAAGTCCCGTAACACAGCGTAAAAACAGATTTGACCTCGGCACGTGAAAAGTTGACCTCGGATCTGAAAATCAATATGCCTATGCCACCCCCGGCCGAAAATACCCCCACATACCAAGTTTCATCGAAATCGGGTCCGCCGTTTTCGAGTTCATCGCGAACACACACACAGACCACACACAGACCACACACAGACCACACACAGACAGATCTTCCAAAATATATAATATACTAGCAGGTTAGCCCGCCACTGGCGGCATTCGTCCCATGGCTTTGTTCGAAAAAGCAATTGCAACAGGTTCCGAGACACTTGTGCTGCATTTGTACCAAATTTCGTCGAAATCAGCAAGTTTTACCCGATTTGACCTTTAATTGACAATTTTGTAGGTCAAGGTCAGGTCGTGGTCATGATTTGTCCCGTCCAAAACACTCCCCGGACAAAAGTACAGAAATCCCATTGACCAGTTTGAAGGTCAATGTCACATCGGGGTCACGATTTGACCCGTCCGTGACACTTTCGGGACAAATGTACCCATATGTAGCAAGTTTGGGCTCAATCGGTTGACCCGTCCCGAGTTGACCATTTTGCTTCCATAGAATTTTTAACAGTGTATCGAAAATAATAACCCTGGGGCCCAATATGAAGCAGCTTAGAAAACACAAAGAACAGCTGAGCCCCAAAATTTATTAACACATGATTTCGCATTCAAATCGATTTATGTCGATAAAACTCTTATTTTTCAAAATTTCAAGCTGAGACTTCGTGTGACTGCGTGTAATACTTATATATTCTTAAAATGACAGTCCAACACGTAATTATGTTTTAGATGGAAGAAATTAAATTATTTCGATGCTAAATTTTAACATAGGATTTCCCATTAAAATCGATTTATGTCGATAAAACTCTTATTTTTCAAAATTTTAAGCTGGGAGTTGGTGTGTATGTGTATAATGCTTACATATTCTTAAAATGACAGAGTCCAGCGCGTAATTATGTTTTTGATAAAAGAAATTAAAAAATTTTGATGCTAAATTTCGAGCGATAACGTTGCGTTGAATTGTAAACAAACGCTCTTTTATAGCGACGCGTCATATACAACGCTCATTAAATTATCACTTGATTAACCACCGCAGTGCCGTTTTTTGTGACTGAGAGTGGAGAACGGGTGCTCTGAGCCTCTCCAAAATGCGACGCCGACGGTGTCCGTGGGATTTTACCCTTAGATAAGAAGTTTGAGCTCAATCCGCGTAGCCGTTTTCGATTCTATGAAGTACCCCCACACACACACACACATATATATACGGAAGTCTCAAAATATATAGTACTAGCAGGTTAGCCCGCCACCGGCGGCTTGTCCGAAACATGACATTTTTTTAATATTTGTTTTTAATTTTTAGCTCCACGCGTTTCAATAAGAAAAATTTGTACCCGGTAGCTCCACCCGTTTCCGAGATCTGGTCTGCGCATGCGCGAAGCTGGCGTCGCACGGACTCGGCGACCCGATAAAATTTGTACCCGGCGCAAGATACATTCACATAGCAAATTTCAAGTCGATAGCTCCACCCGTTTCCGAGATCTCGTCTGCGCATGCGCTGCACGGGCGTCGCATGGACTCGGCGACCCGATAAAATTTGTACCCGGTGCAAGATACATTCACATAGCAAATTTCAGGTCGATAGCTCCACCCGTTTCCGAGATCTGCCTTTCTGCATAATATTTCGAGCGATAACATTGCATTGAAATGTCAGACTCCCATCGTGAACCTCAACACGAAGTAAACACGTGTTTCGAGCGATAACATTGCATTGAAATGACTCCCATCGTGAACCTCAAGACGACGTAAAACACGTGTTGCGTTCTAGGAAATGCACTCAATGCAGCTGCTAATAACGTTGACTTCGTATATATATATATAATGACGTTATTAACCCCGGCCGTGCCGTTTGAGCTGATTTTTATGCCTGGGAGTGGAGTACGGGTGCTCGGAGCTTCTGGAAAACGCGTGGACGACATCGTACGTGTTATTTTACCTTTAGATAGGAAGTTTGAGCTCAATCTGTCCAGCCGTTCCCGTCCTAATGTACTATTTCGAGCGATAACAATTGTCAGACTCCCATCGTGAACCTCAACACGAAGTAAACACGTGTTTCGAGCGATAACATTGCATTGAAGTCAGACTCCCATCGTGGACCCCCAAGACGACGTAAACACGTGTTTGTTCCGGTATAACTTTGGAGACTCTGACTTCATATATATATATAATGACGTTATTAACCCCGGCCGTGCCGTTTGAGCTGATTTCGATGACTGGGAGTGGATAAAGGGTGCTCAGAGCTTCTCGAAAACACGATTACGGCGGTGTCGGTGGGATTTGACACTTACATAGGAAGTTTGAGCTCAATCTGTACACGCGTTTTGGATTCTATGAAGTACACACACACACACACACACACATACACACATATATACGAAGTCTCAAAATATATAGTATAGATAATTACGATCATGGGTACATAATATATTATCTTGAGCGCGTTACCATTTCTGACTATGGTTATCTTGTATACCGGTGAACAGCTTTCTCCACCGGAACGAGGGCGGTATACCACGCATTGCATGCATTGATTCGATCGGGTGAATTCGGGTCTGAGGAAAAATATAAGCGCGCAACTCTATATGTCAGTAACTGGAAAGGCGTGTGCTCACAGTCGATATTGAAGAAAACATCATATCCGACTTACATAACAACGGGGAAAATGATATATAATTATTATTATATGGCTTCTGCGAACTAAATAGACCCTGACGTGTACTCGTATCCGAAAGATTAAACAAGTTTAGAACTCGTTCATTGAAACATTTCAGAATAGAAATTTTATAATATTAGGCTATGTGTGCGCGTGTAACGGTAAAACTACGCAGTAATGGAATATAGGTGTAGTGTTCGTTAATAGCAAGGGCCGAATTAATAGCTGTCTTCAGTCGACAGCGAAATTTGAAACGCAGTTGGCAAGTGGCCCACGTGTATATTATCTGCGCAACCGACCCCGTTGAAAGAGTTGAAGCTGCAAATAGCATCTTTATATCCGATTATTTCATCAGATTTGGCTCATAATAAATTCAACTATTATAACGAGTCGCAATGAGGCCACACATGGTCTCATTATTAGGGTCGCTTATATCCGATTTTGGGCTCCCGGTGTGCTTGGAATGACAGAACAATGCGGCTTTTGTGAGACCACAGTCTACATCACTCCTCCGGATGGCCACCCTTCAGATGAGGATTGTAGAAATTTTGTAACATGAGAACAAGTTTTGTTGTATATATTTGTATTATATGTAATCTGCGTTGATAAGATAAGATAAGATAAGATTTTAATGCAAAATACACCCAAATGGGCAGTTGCAAACATGAACAAAATACATATAATTTGACAAAAAGTAACTATATATATTAGATGAGTAACATATATGCATATACACGTACAATGTAGTTTCCTAACGAATTTCTGTTTTCTCTTTTCATCGTAAAATTTAATTCATCAGTTATAAATTATCAATTGACTAGCTTTTATTGGAATCCCGAGCGGTGAAAAAAGATCGGATCATGTCACATATAACATTAATGGTTGCTTTGTGTTCATTCTTCATAATAAATCTAAATTTCTCATAATTCGTCATCTCTGAAATATATATATATATATATCCCAGAATGGAAATTCATAGATATAGCGTGAATAACGTGCATCACTTTACAATGATATTTAACCTCCTGATTGGTCGATCGCATTACTTTACAATGATATTTAACCTCCTGATTGGTCAATCGCACAAATACACAACAGTCTGAGTCAAAACCGAATCCGAGTCTATTAGCCGAATCATTCTAGAGAAAAAATGCGCACACACAACCATATACACACTATATGCTGGACTACCTCAAAGTTTATCTTGTGTGCAGGTTAACTATCATGGCATATGTTGGAAAATGGAAAATGTCCAACCTGACACCTCATAATGGAAAATGTCCAACTGAATTATCATCTCAGTCAAAAATGTTTCACCAAAAGTAAGAAAATTTGCGACCCATGGTCTACAAACAACAATTTCCCACTATTTACTGGCTGGAAAATCCAACAATGAAAACAATACAAACGTTCAGCTCCGACGATCGAGCCTACTGGTCGCCTACAAGCGGACAAACAAACAATCCGACAAACAAACACAATTGAGTTTGTCAGTCTATAATTACCTTCTGAGCTGATAGAACCTAGATATGTGTAAGATATATTAAAAAATAAAGAGAAGTTATCTTAGCAATTGTTCAGCCCTCCAACAAACCCATAATATCGTGTATTGCTACCTGAAGATCCACGATCCGATCATTTAATTGGTACGTGTTCTATACAGAACATAATTCGATAGTACCATTGAGCCCATTAGTAGGGGGACTTTCAAAAAGGGGAGTTCTTTTCCCTTCTATCACACCTCCATCTTTATTTCCACTGCACTTGCCCAACTATCTTTCAAATTCAATTTGTTTTATTCATACAGCATACATACTAAATAGTATAATAATGAAGAAAGAGAAAGGATTACACAAAATCTGAGATATGAGATAACAAAAAAATCTTTAAATCAGGAATACAATTTACAAGTTCATATTGATGTTGTACAATTAGTTTATGATAAGATTATAAGGAAAATCAATAACCATGATCCAATGATTAAAGATACGGGCGGCGTTGGCGTTGGGTATGCTGTTAAAATATTCACCTCCGTCAAAAACCGCCATAAACAGAAAAATATTAAGATATAGACAGACCTTGTTCTTATACCAATCAGAAATATCGCATAAACAGTATGTTATTGTCAAATGTTTTTTCTTTGTTATGTAAACAAAAGCAAAAAACGTTACAGAACCTGGCTCTTGTTTAGATCCTGATATGGTAAACATAAAGGGCGTTCTTTGTCAATG